>OX276443.1:0-1335714 GCA_946251915.1 Abrostola triplasia | reverse complement strand
GAACGAATAGCTTTGGCCTAGCGTTAGATAAACTTGTTAAAGCATTTTATAGTTACTATTAAGGTTAACTATAAAATGGTAACTTGAATATTTGAACCATTGGTTTTGGTAATAGCGGGTTAGGTTACCGTCGTTAAGGGTGGTGTGATGGGAGCTAATGTTATAGTATTAGTTTCTGATAGATATCAGTATGGTTCATTGGTTTATGACCCGGATTCAGAGCTGTTATATCAGAGCTGCGGGTTCAAATACAGATGGTCCAGTGCGACTTTTGGAATTTTTATTATTATCTAGTCTAGTCGTCACTGAGCGTGAGGGTTTGAATTCCGGGTCGAGCAAAGTGTTAATGGTTTTTTTGTAACAGTAGTGCGGGGTTTGGACTTATGATCATCATTATTATTATCATCCGACATACGTCCACTGTTGAACAAAGGCCTCCCCCTTAGACAAATCGGACTTGTGCTTGGTTGATGGTAACTGCTCGCCCTCTATTACATTACTCGCGAAATATGTGTGTAAATACTATCCTCCTAACTATTAACCTGGTGAAAACCTATCAATCTGACGACCTGATCGGCGCAACAGCTAAGCGATTGGACTGCTGCGCTTAGCGCTCCTGTACACGATGCAACCGCCGCGCCGACACCGCGCCGCCACCGCGCCTCTATGCTGTGTATACGCTCGCGACCGCACCGCCCCCGCGCCGCCGCCGCACCGCCACCGCGCCGCCATTCGCCACTGTTTGACTTTGCTTATTCCATTACCGGCCGCCAACGTATGCGCATGTATGCACTTAATTTTTAGTAACCTATCATGGATAATTTTGATTACGAAACGTTTATTACTTTAGTGGAGGAAAGAGAACTTACGACGTTCATTTTGCCATTTTCTGTACATGTAGTAAGCCAACACTAACTTCTTTTTATTCGTTAAGTTGGACATATCCGTGCGAGTACTACGCGTATGCTCTTCGCAGCTAGCAATGTATTACTAACAACTGTATAGTGGTATGGTAAAATCAAGCGGCGCGGACGCGGCGGCGGCGGCGGTGTGGCGGCGGCGCGGGGGCGGTGCGGTCGCGAGCGTATACACAGCATAGAGGCGCGGTGGCGGCGCGGTGTCGGCGCGGCGGCGGCATCGTGTACAGGAGCGCTTAGGGTTGGGGGGTTGATCCCGCCCGGGACAAAAAAAATTGCGATCCGTAGATGTTTGTCCCGAGTCTAGGTGTTTGTGTAAGTGATATTGTATGTTTGTGAAACGCACCCACGATACAGGAGTAATTCCTAGAGTGAGGCAAAGTTTTTATAAAAAGATAAATAAAAACTGGCTCGTTGGTTTAGTGGTTGGTAAGCGCGACTGCTAACCACGAGGTCCTGGGTTCGAATGCAGGGTCAAGCAAAGTGTTACTGGGTTTTTCCATGAAGTAATTCTCAGTAACAGCACGGAGTCTGGATATGTGCCCGGTTGATGGCAATAGGCTCGCCCCCTACTACATTTGGACCTAAAAACATACTGGCGAAATTGTGCACCTCTGCTATCCCTTCGGGGAATACAGGCGTGATGTAATGCATGTATGTTTATAAATAATTAAAAATAAAGAAATAACCTTTGCCTAACATTTCAAGGAATATATACGTGATTGTTTCATCTAGTCGAGCAACACCACAGGCCCAGCTAGTGCTAACACCATAAGTGAGGAACCATCACTCCACAAGCTACCGTGACTTCAAATCAAATGGCTGGCCGCGTCAATCCTACCTCCCACTGTTTTCTATAAAGCAACACACAAACGAACTAACATTATTGACGTGCTGTACTCGCCGATGTGACGGACCATTACTTTGGGGTGTTGGAACATACGGGCTGTTATTGTGTAGGGACACGCCGCGGTTTGTGAAGAGAAAAATATTGGGCTGGCAAAATTAAAGCTACACTAGGATTATTGCAGTGAAAATATATGGGAGTGTATTGTGTGAGGGCACGCCGTGATTCACTAAGAAATTTGTAAACCGTCTCTCATCTCTTGAGCCGAGTGGTGTCCGGCCTAGAATTGACCGCCCCCTTTTCTCTCGTAGGTGTCGTTAGAGGCGACTAAGGGAAAATTCACAAGATGGGCAGTAGCGCCTTCTTTAACTTCACCACCAATACTGTGATCCCCGAGCCGCTTGCCAAGTATGGAGATTATGGCAACCCTCCCCCCAGTCTAAGAGGCCTTAGTTCAACAGTAGATGTGTTCCGGCTGATGACGATGATGACTTATTCAACAGTCACACAGACAGACAATACCAACGCAAAACAGTATTAAGTAAACCAATCTCCTGACCTATTATCCACTAAACGAAAATTACCGACAAGAGCCGATCTCAGCCGAACGCTTCCGATCTTAATCGAGGACCGTTCGGAACATTTTACGCCGCGCCTGCGCACTATATCAGTAACTTGATACTTTAACAAAAAACACACGACTTATATATGTGGTTAGGGCCTTTTAGTTCGGGAATTGAAATGTTTTACGTGATTTTTCATTGCGTACGTGGGTTTTGGGTCTGTAGGTACCTACAGGGTATGGTGTTTAGACGATTGGCCATTAATTGGCTATTTTAGTGTTTTGGTAGCTATCATTTGACTACATGGAAATTCTAATAACACCAAACAAAATGAAGAAAAACAGCGTAGTTATAACTGAGCTGGATAGAGTCAATGCCATCGTTATAACTTGATAAAAAGACGTTTGGTAAAAGTCAACTGAAGTGGCTTCATCGATATTGGGTCAGCCGTTTTTGACTTAAGTAATTTTCAGGAGAATCGGCGCTCACATGGAGTGTAAGTAAAAATCTCTTTGTTTTCGGCCAAACTAGTTACTTCCTCATTGTTGACAATCTCTATAACATTACTTGGATTAGGGCTCTAAGTAATGGGTATAATTAGAAATGTATATCATCTATGAATGTCCATATATTCATTCTCTTCGATCCCATCTCATCAGCCCCATTCTCTTCAGTCAAGCGGTTTGCCAATTGTCTACGACACCTGTAATATGACAATTATCACATGCCGATACGAAGAAGCGTAAATGAAGCATAGATTAAATATTTTAAGGTAGAGGGTAAAATACCATAGATATTTGATTACACCTGCAAACGCTTGTTAGATTAAGACAACTTATCTCTGCATACCAAATGCTGTGAAGTTATGTGGAGCTCTTTACACTGTCCGATCCGATTCGGATGTCGGATCGTAATCGTAAAATCTTAGTGTATACAAATCATCGTTGTAGAGACAATGTTAACTATTTTGTCTAATATTTTGTCAGAGATATTTGTGTGATTCATCATCAGCCGGAAGACGTCCACTGTTAAACAAAGGCCTCCCCCTTAAGTAAAGGGAGGGGTTGCCATAATCTCCACGCTTGGCAAGCGGCTTGGGGATCGCAGTATTGGTGGTGAAGTTACAGAAGACGCTGCTGCCCATCTTCTGGATTTTCCCTTAGTCGCCTCTTACGACACCCACGGGAGGAAAGGGGGTGGTCAATTCTAGGCCGGACACCACACGGCATGATTGGGTGATTATAAGGTTTTAATTGTGTGATAGAGAGCGAACGTATTGCCTTATAACATTAATTAATATTACTTTTATTATAATATAATTTCAAATGCGACAATATTATTGCAATTTCTGAACTATTGCTGAACTGAGACATGTTAAAGAAAACTTGGCATGTTCTTAACTTGAATAGTCGGCCCTATGTAAGGCGTTTATTCTTATCGCAAAAAGCCTTATTTTATTTTTCGCATACGAAATTACTGTTAGAATTCTGTTTGTCTATATGAGTCGCAGTCGTTTTAGATAGTGCTGGAGTCTCAAAAATATAATAAATAGGATCGGTAGCTGTAAATAGAGACTATGCGATACACGTGAGTATGTCTGTGTTTCTATTTGTAAATGTTAATGGTATTTTATATGTGTTTTCAACAGATTGTTAGCTATAGCGTTTAAATTATAATAATGGTTTTGATTAATTGATAGATACAGGTTAGTCATTAGCAAAAAGGTTCAAGAATATAGTAATCTACTACGAGTAGAGGTATCAATTCGTACCTCTATAATGACTGAGTCTATTCCCATATTTAAGGCACACCTCTGAAACACCCAAGTTTCTTTTTAGCAAGAAGAAAATCGTAGGAATTTCTCCTGTATCGTGGGTGCGTTTCACAAACATGAAATATCACATACACAAGCACTCAGACTCGGGACAAAATCAGCGGGTCACACAAATTTTTGTCCCGCGCGGGAATCGCACCCGCAACCCTTAGCGCAGCAGTCCAATCGCTTACCTACCGTGCCAATCAGGACATCTTATACTATTATAATAAAGTTATTCTTATTTTATTAATAATAAAGATATTTATATTATGAATGTCTCTTAAAGCGCTACGATTACTTTTTTTTTGTATTTATGTTTAATGTTTATAGATAAACGATCGATCGTATCTCGGTTCGTTCCCGGTTGAGTTATTGTTGTGTTTCCCTATTATTCCCCGTGTAAAAAATGGGTGTTGGGTGCGCGTTAATCGTTGGGTACAAGCAGAATTGTAAGTTATATGTTTATGTTAATATTGGTTTAGTTTGGTGTTGTAGTTTTTGTGTCTTTAAAGACTTAAGTGAAGATGTTGGTGTGTGCATTTCTCTGTGTTTATTGTTTAAATTGGTCGTAAAAGTATTATTTACTATATACGCTGGTTTTACTCACGTGTGTATTCGGCAATGCCCGACTAGTTTCGAACACGATAACTACAACTTTGAACCTTGTTGGTTTACGTGTAGAACCTATTCTGTAAAAGGTGCAGGTACCTCCCCCTCCCTCCCTATACAGCATACATAAAGTCTCCCCTCTTTCATAGATGGATAAGCAAAAACCTCAATTTCTACATTTGTTTACCCCTGCATCTGTCAAACGAAATCTCCATACATATTACCACACCTAAAAAACATAACTGGCGTAATGTGGGCGTACTATATGTGCACCTCTGCCTACCCCTTCGTGGAATACAGGCGTGATGTTATGATTAACACACCTCTGCCTACCCCTTTTGTTAATACAGGCATAATAAAAAGTTAAATCTATCTACTATCAGCGCTATCCGCAATCCTCAATTGAATGCGTTAACCACACATAGATCATGGATGGGAATCATCAAAATGCCAGAACAATCTGCTATCAGCATCGGTTCTTGGAACCCTCGAGTCAGGTCGCGGGGATACGGTCCCCCGCTGCGGCGGTAATTCACGCCACTCACACCTCGGCCGCGAGATGGCTGGCTGCAGGTCGACCGAGCGGTTTTGATACATTAAGTTAAATTGCATCTTTAACGCTGACTGCCTTGTTGTCTAGTGGTCGCTAATCGTGACTGATGAGCATGAGGTCTTAAGTGCAAATCCCGGGTAAAGTGTTACTGGGTTTTTCTATTAGGTAATTCTTAGTAACATAACAGAGTCTGGATTTCAGCCCGGTTGATGGCAATAGGCTCGCCTTATTACATTGGGACCTACAGCATAACTGGCGAAATTTGTGTTTACTGCACATCTCTGTCTACCTCTTCGGGGAATACAGGCGTGATGGTATGTGATAAATTGTTGTTTTGCAACGTCCCACACGCCACACCCACAAAGCAGATACAGTACCAACAAGTTTAATTAATTAAAAAGACTAAAATGCAGGTATAAAAAAAGTAAATAAAAGCTTGTAAAAAACATGTACCAAAAACTAAATTAACCTGTTAATATTATTATACCTTTGAGAACCATAATATTAATGCAATAAAAAAAAAGTTACAATTTAACAAAAAAATCACTGTCATTCAGAATTTTTTTTTTTTATCTTTTAGAATGAATCATTTAATTCAATTCGTTCTAACACTCCATCAAGTATCAAGACGATCGGTCGCACTAGCCAGAGTAATATATTGATGATGCTGTAACTGTCTATTGTGATCTTTTGTTAGATTATGATAAGTAAGATAACTTATTTCAACTTAATATAACCGTCCGTACATTGTGTGGAGATGGCTTCATTAAACGTAAGGTTAATAACTAAGAAGTTATTTATTAAGTTAAATAATTTTGCGAATATTAAAGTGTTTAAAGTATTGTTTTTATAACATACTTTATGCGGGGTAAGTATTCCGTAAAGGGGTAACGGAATACTAACTGCGCCCCGCGGAGTTACCCGCTACATTTATTTCGGTATAAATAGTAGCCTATGTCTAGGATGTCAGCCATCATACCAATTTTTTGCAAAATTGGTCCTGCCGTTTAAGCGTGAAAAAGTAACAAACATACAAACATTCGCCTTTATAATATTAGTGTGATTTAGTAATTTAATTTTTTTGTCTTTCCAAATTTAGTCGCAGTAGATAGGTACAGATGCAAAATATGGGTGTTTAGACCGTTAGTCTTGCGTCTGTTTGTTACTTCTTCACCCATAAACGGCTGGACGAATTTTGATAAAAATTGGTATGGAGGTACCTGACGCTAAATTAATCTAGGCTACTTTTTATCCCGAACAAATTGAGAGTAACACCGCACGGCGCAGCTAGTCTTTTCAATAAAACGCAAGCTCCATCCACTTTAGCCGGCCGTACAAAAAAGGCTCAATGTATTTATACGCGCCTCTCACAAGTCACAGTTTGTTTTACATGATAATTGTATGAAACTTACGAGCGTACATTCAATATACAAGATTTATTATACAAGGCGTTTAGAATCTAGAATATTCGCGCCTATATTCCTTATTGCGGTAGGCAGAGGTGTAAAAAATAAAAACACACTTTTTATCTCAATTACATTATGTACGTTAGCTTATTTCTTGGCTAAAGCTGCTATATAGGATGAGTGTAGAATTAGTGTTAGATTAATCGGGAACGACAATAGGCTCGCCACCTATTACTTAAACTTATCTATGTAGCGGAATGTAGCAACATTGATACTTTATACTCTGTAAAGACTCCTGATCAAAGATATATAAATGTTTGCGGTACAGCGCGGCAGGACTAAGCTATTAGACACAACGCCTTACATACGAACATTACACACACTAAATCTTGTTGCAGAAAAAATTGATATTTTTATTTGTTCACGAAGTGAATTTATAGTAACTTTGAATATATTATGTTATTAGTTTAAGTATAGTAAATTATTAGATATAGGTACATAAATAAGTTCCTAGTAGTATTAACTGTGCAAATTAGATATAAGGTTATAATAATAAGTGTCTACACTATCGTATTGAATTGAATTTCTGTAAAGGTAGCTGTAAGTGTGTATATAAATAAATAAAAAAAAAAAATCTTTTAATATTAAAGAATAGACTTAACATACCCCGCCTGTATTCCCGGAAGGGGTAGGCAGAGGTGTGTAAGACCCACATTTCGTTACGTTATAGGTCCCAATGTAATAGAGCGCAAGCCTATTGCCATCAACCGGGCCCAAATCCAATCCGTTCGCCGGATCAATCACAATGTGACAGGTCATGCCGTGGTGTAGAGATTGGTCAGTCAACAAGGATGGTAGCGAGGTTGACCGTCCAGGGTGCGCCGGACGTACTTAAGTATCGACACTCGTGGAGGCTCTCTACTTACACCCTTGTTGACTGGAATATGTCTACTACATGGCATGACCATTTCAATTTTAAGAAAAAGCAGAAAAACCCAACTATTTCACGACCACGAAATAGAAGCCTAGACTAGACGATAATAATTTTTGTCCGGCCTAGAAACCGAACCTAAGACTTCACGATCAAGTTACGTCTGCCGCAAAATTGTCAACACGGTGGTCGTCAATTAAACAAAAGGATATAAACATGGCCCTCCTTTGTACCGCGCAATTGAGTAAAAAGGCTAGCTAACATAATTATCGTGAGATCTATACATCTGCTTACCCATAAAACACACAGCTTCATCATACCAATCTCTTTTGTCTCCAAACAGCGTTAAGTTTTATCAAATGGCTTGTATTCTTGATCTTTAACTTAAATTGAACTTTGTTTCTTAGTGAATAAGTTATGTAATTGATTGTAGGTGTGAAGTGGAAGTGTGTGGGCAGCGAAATAGTTCTGCCATTGTACACAATGTAATCTGGCTTAGGATGTATGAAGATACCTTTGCCTTTTTGTAATAAAACATAAATAATCTTAGGTTAACATATTTATAGTCTTAAAATCAAGCCCATATAACTTTAAAACTTAGACTAAACAATTCCTAAAAGTGCCTTTAGGTACATATTTCAGTGATATAATATGAAAGGGTGCCCGCCGAGTATCCGGCCTAGAATTGACCAACCCTTTCCTCCCGTGGGTATCATAAGAGGCGACTAAGGGAAAATCCAGAAGATGGGCAGCAGCGTCTTCTGTAACTTCACCACCAATACTGCGATCCCCAAGCTGCTGGCAAGCTTGGGGATTATGGCAAACCCCACCTTATCTAAAGGGGGGGCCTTTGTTCAACAGTGGACGTCTTTCGGCTGATGTGGGTGTACTATATTATGTGCACTTCTGCCTACCCCTTCGGGGAACACAGGCGTGATGTTATGTTATGTTTATAAACTTACTAGCGAAATGCGGGTGTACTATATGTGCACCTCTGCCTACCCCTTCGAGGAATACAGGCGTGATGTTATGTTATGTTATGCACTTACCGCCTCCACCATTCGTAGCTCCTCGTATAAAACTGTCACCTGATACTTTGAACGCAGCATTTAAAGCCCGTGCCTGTTTTATTACATAATAATAAACTAAAGAGCTTCTCGGAATCGATGACCAACACACATTATTAGTGTTTACTAAATCAAATACATATATTTTTGGAATTTACAGTATTTTATAAGCGGAATACATGCATAACATCACGCCTGTATTCCCCGAAGGGGTAGGCAGAGGTGCACATACAGTATACCCACATTTCGCCAGTTATATTTTTAGGTCCCAATGTAATAAGGGGCGAGCCTATTGCCATCAACCGGGCACAAATCCAGACTCCGTGCTGCTACTGAGAATTACCTAATGGAAAAACCCAGTAACACTTTGCCCGACCCGGGATTCGAACCCAGGACCTCGTGCTCGGCAGTCGCGCTTAGCAACCACTAGACCAACGAGGCAGTCGTTGATTTAGTGTTTACTAAATCAAATACCTATATTTTTAGAATTTACAGTATTTTATAAGCAGAATAGTATTACAAACGATTAGAACAGAATAGAGAGAAGCTTGTAGCTACATGATTGACGCAGATCAGTTGATCTGCTTCGTAAAACGCACCCACGATACAGGAGAGGGTCCTAGGGTGGGGTTGGGGCGAGGTTTAAGAAGAAAAAGAAAAAGTTAACTCTGAGAGACTGCTCAGAAAAGGACGTGTTAACATTAGGTATTGATATTACTTTTTGTATATTTTTTGGATGTTGCCATGCTAGGCTTAAATTTTAAATTGATAAAGGAAACTTGAAACACTTGGAAAAGTGACACGGTGCTTCAGTTGGCAGAGCGGCGCCACGGTACGGCGAATGTCGCGGGTTCGAGTCCCGCTCGTGTCCATTATTTTACAGGTTTCCTTTATCAATTTAAAATTTAGTATTGAGTTTGGTGCACTTCTTACAAATAGTTTTGGGTTCAGATCATCATTATCATCAGCCGGAAGACGTCCACACATTTTTTTTTTTTTTTTTTTTAAAAGAATGGAGGACAATTGCCATTTACATCCACCAGTTGCCCGCAACTCTGACAATATCCTCGGTCCACCTGGTTGGAGGCCTGCCAACGCTGCGTCTGATAAATAATTACTAAATAGATCCTCTATAAGTATTATCCTGCTTGTGACTAAAAAAGGAGGATTTTATGGCTTTTTTTGTTTAACATTTCTTTTACAAAATTCTCTGAGCTAACAATGTGTCCAACCAATAAACTGAACTCAGTTGAGTTAAAGCCTTTACTATTTATTACCAACCTGATTCTCACGAGCTTTTTTAATTTTGTGAACATACATCACGGCTTAACGAATAGAGTATCATCACATGAGGAGGATATACAGAAGTTCCAATCTACAGAACGTTGAAAATGCGTAAAATTTGTTCAGAATCGGAAACCTTTCCACAAAAATTGGACCTTTTTTGTAAATAGTTTTGGAAAAATCCCTTCTTTATTTAATATTGTTTTTCTGTCCTTTGTATTTAGACCAATCATTTTTAATTTCATTGAAACTAAATTTAAATAACTCTAAAAAAATGTTTAAAAAATTCTTACCTACCCATCTCACTAATGCCTAAAACACAACTTCGACTTAATAACGAGCATCCACGATACAGGAGAAATACATAGTGTAGGACGACATTAAAAAAAACAGATAAAAAAAATATATTATAAGGAAACTTTGAACGATCTTTGATTCAAATCCTAGAGGGATTTGAATCCAATACCACTATCGATCCGTAGCGTCACTCTTCCTACTAGGTAACAAAAAACTTATCTAAAAAACACATTTTACCACAACAAAATAACAGAAAAATAAACAGACTAGTACTTCTGCGGGTCACCTCCACAGTATGTTACCCAGGTGACATGTTCAAATGTCACCTTAACAGGTATTTAGTAATAAATGTCACTTTATAGCTTATTAATGTGTATTAGAGGATTTTATGGCCGTTTTTAGGATAGATGTATGTTAATTGTGACGTTATAGTGTTATTTAGTGGTACACACATGTGGGTAGACGAATTTAGCGACTATTTAAAAAATAAAAGGTAAATAAGTCGGACTGCCTGGTCTAGTGGTCACTAAGCGCGACTGCTGAGCGTGAGGCCCTGAGTTCGAATATAGGTCGGGCAAAGTGTAACTGAGTTTTTCTATTAGGTTATTCTCAGTAGCAGCAAGGAGTCTGGATTTGTGCTCGGTTGATGGAGATAGGCTCGCCCCCTATTACATTGAAGCCTATAACATAACTGGCGATTTGCACCACTGCCTACCCCTTCGTGGAATATATGAGTGATGTTATGTATAAATAAAGATCAATATGAAATACTAGCCGCGCCCCGCGGTGTTACCCGCTAAATTTTTGTGGGATAAAAAGTGGCATATGTGTTAATCTAGGGTGTCACCTACCTCTATCACACCATTACCATAACAAGGACGGTAGCCAGGTTGACCGTCCAGTGTCCTTAAATACCGTCATTCGCGGAGGCTCTCCACTTGCACCGTCCACTTGTTAAGCTAAAATCACTCTCATTTACATTTCCCCACAACTTTTATGATTACCCATCAAAAACTAGAAAATATAATTAATTATTAAGTTGAAATTCATGTAGATTTATGGTTTTACCATCCGCCTGTCTCTCCAATCGTAACTTTTACGGTAATCAACTGTAAAAACCGCGTTTATTGACGATATTTAATAAATAAATTAAAACTTCATTATAATAAAGGCCATATTTTATACATCATTAGTCTTGTAGTGTGGGAATATAGATTAATTAGAACTCACAAATGTCACGAGTTATTATTATAATAATATCTTCACGCTTCTCATCAACGTCAGCCGGAAGACGTCCACTGTTGAACAGATCCCGCTTAAAAGGAGGGGGGGGGGGCATGCTGCTATTGTATGGGAAAAGTGGGTGAAATTTATGTCACCAGTCTACTTAAACCATTTTTTTAACAATATGGTGTTGGTATGCGGGACCCACGTCGTCAGACACTGAAAGATAGTGGTCTGCAAGAAGAAAGGAGGGCGTTTTCCCATCAGTGGGATATATCCTAATATAAGTAAAGAACAAAAGGTATTTCTTAGTAGCAGCACGGTGTTTGGATTTGTGCCCGGTTGATGGCCATAGGCTTGCCCTCTATTATATTAGGACCTATAACATAACTGGCGAAATGTGGGTATACTATATTTATGCACCTCTGCGTACCCTTTAGGGAAATACAAGCGTGATATGTACAGAATTTATAAGGAAAAGAAATAGCCTAAATACATTACATTTTCACTTCCCGCCATAGCAAACCGACAAAAAAGTAGAAGTTAAGGCATTGAAGTTTATTAAGAAGCATACACCACTCAGAATTCTGTCCACCCTGCGTGACTAAACGCGTAAAAATACCCGCTAATAAGACACAGTGTATTCATTGATTATTCATATCCAAAAAACAAGAAAATTACAATTTTTATGTCTTAACTGAGGAATTTTTACTGGCCTATATATTACGGAAGCACAGTAGGGGGCCTTATGGTCGACTACTGTGAAAGGGGACTTGAAATGTACGTGGAGAAGGTTGATTCCATACATACACACCATTGCATGGCTTGGTAAAACAAGATAAGATAAAATTTATTTGTAAGAATATATAAATAATCCATAATATTCTGCGGTTTCTGCTGGCTAATTATATAATAATAACAGCCTATAACTGTCCCACTGCAGGGCAAAGGCCTCTTCTCGTATAAGGATTGAGCATTGATCAACACGCTAGCTCACTGCGAGCGAATTCAGATAATTAAATCCAGGCTTCCTCACGATGTTTTCCGTCTCCGTGAGTAGTCTTAAAATATCTAAGAAAGTATTTATAACATTAAAAAGTCACATTGATATATGCCCGGGTTAGAACCCTTGTGCATACAAATCCGGTATGTTAAGAACTAGGTCACGAGGACCTCAAAATCTGGCTAATTGTGGTACTTAAATAATTGTGGGAGTCCAGGGAAAGTTAAAATGGCGAGAAGACGGTACGGTTTGCAGTCAACTTTTCTCCATAGTAATACGTAAGCACCTGCTTTCTGTAAATAACTGAAGATTAGCCCGTTCCAAGGACACAACGAGTTGAACCTTCTGAAGTATTTATTTAGTAACATTAACGTCTTCATACACGCCTATAAAAGAAGTAAATGTTTTTATTTTATTATTATATCGGTTCCCGGTAGCATTTGAATTAATATCATATAATATGAATTAACTAATTTTTAAAAATAATGCCTGTGATAAATATATATTGATGAGTGATCATATTTCAGTGTCTCCTATTGATGTCGTGTCACCTAGTGATGTCAGGCCACATCTGCTTATCGTATGGTTGATGAACAACCTGGTGTAAGAGTGTAAACCGCCTGTACGTAGTCAGAGGTCCCCAAGGATGTGCCACATAGGCGTAGCATGGGGAGGTTCCGCAGTTATTCTTTTTAGAGGTCCCGAGACTTCCCTTATTCGTGCAGATGGTTCCCACCGGGTGGTTTTAGTGAGGTAGAAAATCCACACTTCCCGGTCCCTACCCCCACAGGGGCCGGGTGCCTTTTGAAGGCTTCCCCCCGAAAACAAAAAAAAGGTAGTCGAAGTATGTAGTCTTATGATGTAAAACAAGAATTTTCGCTAAACTAAGTTCCATGTCTGAGGCAGGCCTATTGGACACTCAGTTTCAATTTCATTCTACACTGACATTTAATTATATAAAACTCCTAACATAAGAATCTGTACAAATATGTACACTAGGAATTCAACTCCAAATATGTCTACATCCGTTCTTGTACAAAAATTAGAATTCCAAACTGAAACTGGTTTTATTAAAATTCCTTAAATACCTCAACATTGACAATAAAATAATCCTTATATTCAACTCACAATAAATACCATACAATTACATACAAACTTAGGTACTGCATGTAAAATCATACATTCGCAAATAAGCAATTCAAGTGACAAAACACAAACATATCCACCTCCACATCTATATAACACACACACAACTTCCCACACACACATACATACATTCCATACATAATGTATGAAAGACGGTAACTAGGAGTTTAATTAAACAATTTAGAATCCGAAAAGTGTATGTAACAGGATGCCAAAGAGAATCTTACTGGTCAAATTGATTTGACCACAATAGGCACTCTATAAGTTCTTTGAATTGCCCAGCGACCAATGGAGGTGTATCTGTCAATAAATTTTGACAGGTCCATAAAAATAGTTATCGGAACCTCCGTCCATTGTTAGGGTTAGGTTACAATGGTAATAGAGGTGGATTAGGAAGAGTGGTGTTCTTGTAGGTACGTGTTAAATTCCTTGAGTGGATATAACTTTTGTTGGTCTAGTGGTTGTTAAGTGACTGCTAAGCATGAGGTCTCAGATCCGAATCCAGGGTCGGGTAGTGTTACTGGGTTTTTCAATTTAGTAATTTTCAGTAGCAGCACGGAGTCTGGATTTGTGCTCGGTTGAGGGCAGTCTCCCCCCTGTCGCCCCTTTTCCGCAATTGGGCGTTGTAGATGTCCCGGGACCTTCCTTGTTCGCGCAGATAGGGTGGTTTTTCTTAGGTAGAAATCCCACACTTCCCGGTCCTTACATGAAACGGGACGGATGCCTTTTGGAGGTTTCTCCCCCCCAAAAAGGTGTTATATCCCTGGTATCCTACTTACCTCACAGTACAGTAATACCCAGAAACAGTAGTGGGCTACGCACGTGTGTACCCGGGCTAAGCGACCGTTAATTTATAGCATAGCATTCGATACACGCGCGTCAGTTTAGTGGCAGGCAATCATGTGTCGCGGCGAGCATATTAACGTGTGGGCATGTTCAGTAGTTACAGCTAGGCTATGGATGCTTTACTGCTGCTATGGATGAGTTAAGATGAGGACGGTGAAAAAGGTATTTAGTTTTAGTTAAGACTGTTTGAATAACGTTTTTTTTTCTTTTTTAAGGCTATTGCTTCATCGTCGATTAAGGTTAGGCAAGATAGGTTTTTATTATAAGACGTCAAGTTCAGTCTAATGCAATTCAATGAAATTAATACTCCTGACCGAATTTCGGTCACGTCCGCCTATCTCACCTGTGACTAGCCAACTACGCAGGAGATATTGTAGTGCACAAGTATGCGCGCTAACAAAGGTGCACTCCCTATTCCCTCACTCTCATAGTCCGATGGGACAGTAGACCGACGCGACTGGAGAGAGATCAGGCACAGGACCAACAGCTTAACGTGCCTTGCAAAGGCATGTTATGTCATGGAGGGGTCTCGACATGTGCAAACGGTCACCCATCACATGACAGACTGCGGCGAGCACGGCTTAACTTCGCAGAACGACTGATTACCGACTAGTAGCTTATATATCTATCGCTTGGCTTCCACTGTACGGCATGCGTCAACCAACCAATCCAAAGGATAACATACGAAGTGATACACAATTAAATTTCTAACTTTCTTTCTCAGAAACAACAACAATTCGGGCATTTAGTTCATTAGAATATTACTAGTTCCTAAAACAGTGTGACTGGGAAAGCTAGGGACTTGGCACTTTATCGAAACCTTGGGAATACAGTACCTAGGTATACCTATAAGACATTGTAGGTGAGAAATAAAAAAATCAAAAAAACGCGATATTTTTTTATCCCTCTTTAAATTCCATTATTTTAATATTCAACTCGATAGGTTTGGTTAATTTGGTTTATTAACGACTTGCAATTAAGCTTCAGAAAACCGCCATATTTATGTTTTTTCAAACACTTTTCCTGAGAGTGAGGGAATAGGGAGTGCATCTGTTTTTGTGCGCATACTTGTGTACTATAATATCTCCTGCGTAGTTGGTTACTCTCAGCTGAGACAGGCCGCCGTGACTGAAACTCGGGCAGAAAAACATTATTACCACTTTTACAATCATTTATAGGAACAAACAAAGTGGTGTGACATTATATAATTGGCCTAGCTTACTAGTTTAAGTATTTACCATTACTATACCAAAAAAATAGATCTACAAAAATTAACAGAAATCACTGTACGATCGCGTACAGAATAGATAAGTATAATTTAAACTAACTGATTGATATTCTAACTAAGTAACCGTTTACAAATTCTTAAGAAAGCTGTTATTATTTTGTTAATGGCCTCACGCTTGTTCAAACTGACAGGGTGGGCAGACATACACTACAAAGTAAATTATTGTAATGTTATTGTTTTTGTGTGTGTTATTTAAATAATACGTCTCCCTGCACAAGGATTTTCGTCTGTATTGTGAGTGTGTAACACAAACATGAAATATCACATACACAAACACCGAGACTCGGGACAAACATCTGCGGATCTCATAGATTCTTATCCCGTGCGGGAATTGAACCCACTTACCGAAGCAGACGCTTAGACACCCAAAATTCCTAATAAACTTAAAATTCTAACCGAATAACATGTTTAGTATTCATAAAAATGTTAACATTACAGTAATAGTCTTGTAACTATAGTTTGGACAATTTATTGAAATTGTTTTTGAGTTTTCAACAATTTATAGTTTTCTGTTTTTGATTTATGTTACGTTCACGAGGAGTTTGTTAATAGGCTGTATCTATTATGTGATGTTATGGAGTCTTTAATAAGTGAGAGTGAGAGTAGCCGTAGCCTAGTTGTTGAAAGTCTGGATTCACAAGCTCTAAGTCTCAGGATCAAACCTAGGTAAGATTTAATGTGATTTTTTTAATATCGGGGAAGAATAAGGCTCGTAGGTAATGGATGAGATCCGTAAGATTATGGGGTGGTTAATATTCTTAGCCCCCTTACCATGAACTCTTAAAGCAGGACAGTTTACGTTGTGGAAGCGTGACGCCATGCAGTGTAATGCAACATCTCTATCTTATTCCACTAACAGTCACTCTTCTTTTATCCATCTTTCAATTTCAGTTCTATTTACTTACAAATTTCCCACACATGAACCAACATTACGGGACAGGTAGACAGATACCTATACCTACCCGAAACCGCGAATTTCTTCGAAGACAATGCTTGTTATCTAACAGGAATCAACAATAAAGTGGTTATTACAGTAATACAACGACGATTGTCTCACAACCCGTTTGTTGGACGACCACTTTGCAGCCCGATTTCTTAAAAAACGCCATAGGTCAAACGTGGTGAGGTGTGCCCATGTCTTGTGGTGGTTGACGGATGACTTTGTAATGGAAGGACGCAGTGTATAGTCAGATGCGACGGTGGGACAGTTTCTACGCGCATGCTTGTTAATGTCTAATATAAAATAGTATCGTACCGTTTTTTGCTAAGTGAAACCTAAATATTTCAGATCGACCTATATCAAGGACGGATTGAGAATATGGTTCCCTTCCATTTTCCTTTAATTTCCATTGTTTTGCTGGAAAAGTAAGCAGCCCTAATGATATAAAACCGTCAGCATGACTCACGAAGAGCGCCACGAAGAGTCACCCAGTCTCTTTGCAGCTAAATCATGGACAAATCCCGAGAATTTTGGCAGCCTTGTCAGCATACCCCCAGCATATAAACAAGGCAGCGAAAAATCACCCCGTCTCTTGCATCTAAATTGATACGAAATTGACACGAGCGGGACTTGAATCCGAAATTTGATGAGTGCAAGCAGCGACGCGATAGCTCAGTTGGTTAGAGCTGCGCCCCGGTATTGAGAAGGTCGCCGTTCAAGGCCCGCTAGATCCCATCATTGTCATCATCATCAGCAACATGCTAAAATGACACGAAGAGTCAGTCTCTTGTATTCCAAAAACCTGGATACCTGCCCAGAAAGTTAGCAGCAATGAGCTTACTGCACTCGTCGCTAATAGCACTTTATGTTGTACGTAATGGTGTGTGCGATAACGTCACGTGTTCTGCTACATCAATGATACTGACCTGCGACCTTTGGGATGTGGCTTACATGGTGTTGAAGAAGGGGTTGATAGACTCTACATCTCAAGGAAAAAGCCTGTTAACTTTGCCTGTCAGGTTGGTAAACAATGGCAATAATATATGTGATTAATTGGACAGAAAAAGGGTTTACTTGTAGTAAAAAATATAGAGTATACTTCCACCTAGAAACTACAGCCATCGTTGTCACTTATTTTTCAGTAGGACCTTAAAGTTATAAGGAAATATTCTACACAATCATGGTAAATAAATTATTCCTATTTATCTCCTTTCTCGTGATGAAAACCCTGAAACATATTCATTTTAAATACGATTGCTTTAGTCAGGTATCATAGTATCATACAAACGACGAAAAACAAACACAAAATGAAACAGTAACGCGACAGGGTCACAAGCAGCCCCCTTATCACGAACTCTTAAAGCAGAACAGTTTCCATTGTTAAAGCGAGACGCTGCATTACCTGCATGTAACGGCGTCTCGCTTCCACGTCAAGAACTGTCCGCTTTAAGAGTTATTAGTAAGGGAGCAGAACTGTCTGTTTTTTTTTTTTTTTTTTTTTTTGTATAAAAACGTCGCCCCACTCTAGGAATTTCTCCTGTGTCGTGGGTGCGTACGTAAAATATCACATACACAAACATCCAGACTCGGGACAAACATCTGTGGGTCGCACAAAGTTTTGCCCCGTGCGGGAATCGAACCCGCAACCCTTAGCGCAGCAGTCCAATCACTTAGCCACTGCGCTAATCAGGAAATCTACATTTTATTCCGAAACATGTCTGGCATTCCCAAACGAAAACATGAGTACAACTTTTGGATAGTAAATAATATGGAAATGATAGTCTCTCTATAACAATTATGTAAATCTTCATAGATCCATGTAAGCCGAACGGTAACAGAATTGACGGAATTCCGGCAAAAGTTGTCACACGCCACACAATCCCCGCGGCGCATGTCCACTGCTCCGCCGTGTCGACTGTCGGCAGGCCGCGCTCCGACACCATTTACTTTAATTACACCCGATTTGTTAGGACACGGCTACCGAATTAAAGGACTTGATCACTGGCGCTTGTATTGTTTGTTTCTGCTTAAAAGCAGGTATATAAGTAGATTTCTTATTTTTGATAAAAATGTAGGTATTCGATAATAGCCTCAAACTTTTCGCAATAGTATAATAATGTTTTGTAGTTGTGCTAGAAAACATTTTAAAAGAAAATCAGTTCAAAAAGATGTCACTTATTATTGTCAGAAACTTGCACATTAATGTAGACGTTAATTACTGGTGTCATCATCAACATCATCAGCCGAAAACCGTCTACAGTTGAACAAGAGTGGGAGACCTCCCCCTAAGAATGCCACAATAAATGACAACTGGTGTAACCCGTAAAAAAAAATTATCCTCAAGCCTTTTAATGTTGTCTTCCGGAAAGAAAGGTGCAAGACTGCACGTGCTATTATAGAGACACGATATAGCAACAGAATAGGTAATGTAAGCTTCCATCAAAAATGTTAGACCGAAAAACAAAGTCTTTGAGTCCTTTTAAGTGACTCATACATCACTACATATATAATTCAGCCTATTTTTACACTACCACTAAACCTTGTCTAGCTCCCCAGTGTCGACACAAATGGAGAACTACACAAGAAACGGTGCTTATCTAAACAGTTTCCGAGTATATGCGCACTGATGGACAGATAGCGACAAATGAGCGGCTGTACAAGCCAGTATTGAATGCGATCTACGTGTGACACTGAAACGTAGTTCACATGCTTGATGCTTCTATAAGACGTGGACTTTGTTGTCTGTTGGATCGTAGAGACTGTCGTTACTGCCTCGTTGGCCTAGTGGTTGCTAAGCGCGACTGCTGAGCAGGAAGTCCTGGGTTCGAATCCCTGGTCGAGCAAAGTGTTACTGGGTTTTTCCAGTAATTCTCAGTAGCAGCACGGAGTCTGGATTTGTGCCCGGTTGATTACAATAGGCTTGCCCCCTATTACATTGGGACCTAGAAACATAATTGGCGAAATGTGGGTGTACTATATGTGCACTTCTGCCTACCCCTTCGGGGTACAGGTGTGATGTTATGTTATGTGGATCGGTGTCTTGATGACTGCATGTATTTGGGAGGATAATCGCGGAATCACATAGCCTTTCTTTTGTACTATTACCCTAGAGCCTAGGTATATTCTAATCCGCGGTAAAGGACCTCAGCCTAATGTCTCTTATATTTTTGACTGAGTTCTTTCGTCATTTAAGATTTCCATTTTTATGGCTCAAAGTTAAAATGATGGAAAACTTGTAGTTTTTGTCCTGGACCTAATCAGGAGGGACACTAATGAGGCACACAGTAAAAATTATTTTTAAAAACACTTCTATTTCAAATCAGTAAAGGAAAGAAAAATACAGTACACGAATGACACTACTATTTTTTCGAGACTGGTAAAAACATAACATAACATCACGCCTGTATTCCCCGAAGGGGTAGGCAGAGGTGCACATACAGTACACCCACATTTCGCCAGTTATGTTTTAGGTCTCAATGTAATAGGGAGCGAGCCTATTGCCATCAACCGGGCATAAATCCAGACTCCGTGCTGCTACTGAGAATTACCTAATGGAAAAACCCAGTAACACTTTGTCCGACCCGGGATTCGAACCCAGGACCTCGTGCTCAGCAGTCGCGCTTAGCAACCACTAGACCAACGAGGCAGACTGGTAAAAATAGTCGTTATACCTAATTTTACCCGGGGAATGAACCTAGAACGTTCACAAAAGTCCTAGCTAAAGATGTAAAAATCTATGCGAGACTAATGTGGTTAGAACCAAATGAAGTCCCCCACTTCATGGTTCTATTTATTAGAAGAAAAAAACCATTTCACTAGCACTACTTCGTCATGCAAAATTCTTAAGCCACTATAATCCTTCAAAGCCAACCCTGAAACTCATTAAATCTTTTCTAAAATCATCCTTTTGGATCACTTCGGCCTCAAATTTCAACCCCTCATAATCCGGTAAAGCAAATTGGTTTAACTTTACGGAAAAAAGTCGTATCGTCGTCGAGGGTTGAAAAAATGTTTCGCGGCTTCGTTTATAGTGTTTGAAAGCCGTGAAATAGGGTATGGTGATGTGTGGAGCCAAAATGGTGTAAGTGCACAGAATTTGGTACGGGAAATGGAATCGGAATCCCGTTAATGGTTTGGGAGAAGGCATTTGTGTAGTATTCATTGAATTAAAAGTGGTTAGTTACACTTTGGTTGGTTAACATATTTAATCCCCAATGGGTTCGATAGATCTGTTATTTTTCTTGAAGTTGGGTCGTTTATCATGTCTTCTGCGTATACCTAGTAGGTGGCGAGATTTTTGTCATTTATGCAAACACTATCTGCGCCCCACGGTGTTATCCGGTTCATTTTCACAAAATAGCCTATGTGTTAATCCAGGGAGTCGGTTACCTCCATACCAAATTTTATAAAAAATTGTCTAGCCATTAAAGCGTTAGGAAGTAACAAACATACAAACACACTCACCAACTTTATTTCCCCTTTATTATATTAGTATGAAATGATATTTAGATAGATAATAATTTATAAGCGAGCATCCCATTCGCCGGACTGACAAAACAAAATTATTTCAAAGTAATTATTCTTTCAAGATTTTCAACCCTTGTCGAGTGACCTACATAAAATACAATTGTGGAACTACAATGCCTTGTCGCGGACAGTTGAATTAGTTAGTCCAATACGACACACATGCACAACCACTGCTGAAAGCCAAAAGATCTGTCCCTTGTAGAATTGCGTAAGAAAAGAACATAAATGCTCGTGTGTGTATGTCTTGCTGTGTGCTTCTTATACGAGTGTCGTTAGGGGTGTGAATTACGATGAATGCTCAATTGCTCACAATTTGTTGTTATTGAGTTCTACGTTCGGTAAAATAGGGTGCGGGCTTTGGTATTGACGCTTCTTGTATGTAAGAGGAATTTGAGGCGTGTATATGTTTGTTCCTTAGTTTACAAGTCTTTTCCGGATCATACCGGTATTAACTAAACCCCGTATTAAATCTATTGACATCTCTATTCTTTGACATGCAAACGACAGTCATCAACATCATCATCATCAGCCGGAAGACGTCCACTGTTGAACAAAGGCCTCCCCCTTAGAACGCCACAATTAACGACAACTTCGCATTTGTATCTTCTGGTTGCCCGAGACTCTAACAATATCGTCGGCCAATCTTGTGCCTGAAGGCATCCACACTTAATTATCCATTATTATTAAATCATTATCCATAATAAACCCAAACAATTAAATCATTAATACCAGGTAAGTATAAATCAAAAGAAAAACTCGCTTACAATTTCAAACGGCGCACTCTATCCGGTCGAACGCCCAATCCCACCAGATGTTTCGAAATTTTTTGCTGCACCCTTATTCAGTGAGTATAGTAGTGTTGGTATTGTGTCACAGGCGCAGGCGCAGTGTCGATTTCAATTAGCAACCCATTGTGATATTGTGGGCATTACATTTGCCATGGTCACTTCAAAACTGGAGTTTTTGTTGCTTTTAAATGTCAGTTAGGTTTTTTGTTTGCTTTGGCGGCGAATGTGAATAGGTTGCGTGTTAGCTGTTTATTGTAGCTTACTAGCGTTTGACAGCTTCTTTAGAAAGTTCTTTTACTGTCTAGACCACTTTATTAATGAGGTTTTACCACCATATTAGGGAAAGTATTAATTATTAATAGATGTGTCAGAATGCGAGTTGGATATCAATACTAGTGAGCAATTAAAAATGATCGTGTAAAATATTCATATAGGTACCTATAACGGAAAGCCAAAGAAATTAATGCGCTTAAGAAATGTGAATTAAATAACGCCATTAATTTATTGCTTTCTTTATAAAAGAAAGTTCAGGTGATACCATTGAATCCCTACTAATATTATAAACGCGAAAGTTTGTAAGTATGGATGGAAGTTAATTACTCTTTCACGTAAAAACTACTGAATGGATTTCAATGAAATTTCATATGGAGGTAGCCGACACCCTGGATTAATACATAGGCTGCTTTGTATCCCGAAATATAGCGGGTAACACCGCGGACGCAGCTAGTAAATATATAAGTAGAGATTGATATAGATGTTCTATGTCTATCTCATGAAGTCCGTTTGGCTAATGTTGTATGGCGTGCGCATGCACATTGTTGTAGTGTGTGTTACTTGTAGAGCGGTCGGTCACGGTTGCGCCGGCGACACACAATAGTGCGCTTATCGGTAAACGTTCCAACTACAGAGCCAAGCGGACTGCGTGAGCTAGAACAACTATACTACATAACATCACGCCTGTATTCCCCGAAGGGGTAGGCACAGGTGCACATATAGTACACCCACATTTCGCCAGTTATGTTTTTAGGTCCCAATGTAATGGGGGTGAGCCTATTGCCATCAACCAGGCACAAATCCAGACTCCGTGCTGCCACTGAGAATAACCTAATGGAAAAACCTAGTAACACTTTGCCCGACCCGGGATTCGAACCCAGGACCTCGTGCTCAGCAGTCGCGCTTAGCGACCACTAGACCAACGAGGCAGTCCAGTGAACTAGAACAACTATACTAATATCCACTTAAAAATCCTAACGTTCTTCCTTATAAACCTTCATCAAATTCTTCTTATGCCATAATCATTATCTTCTGACGGCCTGATTGGCGCAGTTCTTAAGCAATTGGACTACTGCGCTAAGTTATTTAAAAAAAAAAGTTGGGTTGGTACCTTTGTACCTCTGGTACTTATTCACCTCACCTCATTTCCTCATCGAGATGAGAGTCGCCGAATGGTATCCGACCTAGAATTGACCACCCCCTTTCCTCCCGTGGGTGTCGTCAGAGGCGACTAAGGGAAAATCCAGAAGATAGGCAGCAGCGTCTTCTGTTACTTCGCCACCAATACTGCGATCCCCAAGCCGCTAACCAAGCGTAGGGATTATGGCAACCCCTCCCTTTACTAAAGGGGAAGGCCTTTGTTCTACAGTGAACGTCTTCCAACTGATGATGATAAATTATCACCATCATTAGCCTAAAGACGTCCACTGTTGAACAAAGGCCTCTTTTAAGAACGCCACAATCTTCCTTCAAGAGCGAAGCAAAAAATACAAAGCTTGTACTGTAATAACTGACTTAATAATCAGCCATTTTGAAAATATTAATGTAGTGATAATCCTACGTGTCCATTTCAATTTGCTATCCATTTACAGTGAGTTTAATTAGCTACGGTCAATTATAAACTGGTATGGCTCCTTTAAAAGGAACTTAAGTTTTTTCTTCAGTGTTTTTTAATGTATTGCGTGTTATACTCAATATGTTCACCTTTTGGACGATTTAGGTCGCTCTATCACGCATGCGCGCGAGGTTTAGCCATCTTATGACAGGAATCTTAATAGACTTCGGTATGTATTTGATTATTTTTTATACAAATTAGTGTTTTTTAGAGTTCCACATACATAACATCACGCCTGTATTCCCCAAAAGGTTAGGCAGAGGTGCACATATAGTACACCCATATTTCGCCACAAATCCAGACTCTGTGCTGCCACTGAGAATTACCTAATGGAAAAACCCAGTAACACTTTGCCCGACCCGGGATTCGAACCCAGGACCTCGTGCTCAGCAGTCGCGCTTAGCGAACACTAGACCAACGAGGCAGTCGAGTTCCGTAGCTCAAAAAGGAAAGAACAACAGAACAGGAAAGTCTGTCTGTCTGTCTGTTATCTCGTATGTATACTAGGTTGTGTGCTATCCCATGAAAAAATAACCAAATCTATTATCATAATATATCTACTAACTACTAATGAATATAGCAATCCTGGTAAAAAAATAATCTTTAAACCCGTTTTCTCTGAAAGAGTAACTCTCAATATTTTACTTCTTAAGTCCGGACAATTATCTCTGTATTTATTTTAAAAACACATCAGACCCCTTCCTTGAAGGATCGAGATGGCGCTATATGTGGTATGATGTGGCGTCTCCCTTCCACACCGTAAGCTGTCCCGCTTTAGGTGTTCATGATAAAGGCTGGGCAGAACACATTATTTCGAAATTCGGCACGGGTCAAACAGATATTAATCTTTCAAATACTTCTTGAAAACCAATTCTTTTCTAAAATTACGACTTTTAGCTACGAAAATAAGTTGTCACCACATGGTACCGGGCATTTATAAGGAATGGCCAACACCTTTGCGTTGTGTGACCATCTGTCCGAGTTTTTTTTAATGGTATTCGTATTGAGTTTAATTTTGCGTTAAATTTTAATTGTTAGAACTATTGTTGTGTTGAGTGTTAGTTGTAGAGTCATTTAATTGTATTTGTAAAGGTTATTGTTGAGATTAATGGTTGTTATTCAATGTCGGTTAAAGTTAAGTTAATCATGTAATAATTTTCTGCTGACAATATCACGGTCACGGCGGCCTATCTCATCTGAGACCAGCCAACTACGCAGGAGATATTATAGTGCACAAGTATGCGCGCAAACACAGGTGCACTCCCTATTCCCTCACTCTCATAGTCCGATGGGACGGTAAGACACGACCGGAGAGTGATCAGGCGCAGGGCCAACGGCTTAACGTGCCTTCCGAAGCACGGAAGGGTCTCGACATGTAAAAACGGTCACCCATCACAAGACTAACCGCGGCGGGCACCGCTTAACCTCATATCGACTAATCAGCTTCGTACCTTCGAGCTCCACAAAATAATACCATTTCATCATGTAATAAGCATACCTGTACCAATATTCAGTTTGGTTAAATTATCAGCACTGTATGTATCGACGTCTCGCTCCCATTCGTAAACTGTCCTGCTTTAGAGTTCATGGTAATGGGGCTGGAATTATATTACCATGACCTTCTAGGCTCCTAAAAGTATGATTTTATGGTCCGCGTGTGACTATTCTAGGTTGTCTGGTACAGCCTAGGCATTCAGCCACAGGCAGCCTGCTGGCTGGCTAATCCCTACACCACGGCATGCGTTGTTCTTATACCTTAAATCATGCTAACGCGAAAAAAAGGTAAGGGGCTACTGGGGTACTGACTAGGGTGGAATCAAATAAATATGAGAGATTTTGTTCACATATACATTGGCGGAATTTAAGAGGGTAACAGTGAATTTTTCGTGTATGTTATATTTTTTTGTCTGTAATTTTGTATCTGGCTACATTGTTATATTGGGTGAATACCTGTAAAAATAATGTTTTGTATATAAATAAATATGTCACGCGCGAGAAAGAACGCGTTAAACTTATTGCAACAGTCCAATCACATAACCACTGCGCAGAAAGATCATAAACTTACAAATTCTTCATCTTGTACACTTTCGATACACTAAAAATGTAACTTAAACTAACTTCCTACGCCAAACGGAACCAAATACTATAATAAACCCATTTATTTTCAATTGTGTATTGAACATGAATGGGCTAAAGAGGCCAGCGCTCAGAATACCAAGTTTAACATAACAAAACACAGCAAAAATCCTATATCGACTATAAATCGTATAAAGTAGACAGCTACTTCAATTTAATTTTATTCAAAAGTTAGGACATCTTCATAACCGTGGCGTGTCACAACACAGGTATAACCGTAGTACCACTCCGTACAATAATATTGAAAGTGAATAAAGACAGCACGACGCGCGATGATTGGCGAATCTTTAATTCGTATAACTACTAAGTTAGTAAGAACACGAGCAAAGATTCTTCCACACTATCGGCAGCCAATTCTTAAGCGAATCCCGGTTCGGGCAAAGTGTTACTGGGTATTTCCATTAGGTAATTCTTAGTAGCAGCACGGAGTCTGGATTTGTGCCCGGTTTATGCCCCTCTTACATTGGGACCTAAAAAACATAACTGGCGAAATGTGGGTGTACTGTATGTGCACCTCTGCCCACTCCTTCGGGGAATCGTGATGTTATGTATGTATGTACAAAAAAAAATAGTAGTAATAATTATACTAATTTACAGGGATCATAATATAATTATAAGAGAGCACACATACTTACTAATCTTGGAGTAAGCTGGATAAGTTATTTGTAGCTTGTGTAATCAGGTGTGCTCTCCGAAACACTGATAATTCTCACCATTTACAAAGAAAGCATAATTAGGCGATTGAATCTACTTGTACACACACAACTAAACATAATAAAGCACGTTACAATAATTGAGTATATCTCTCGTTTATAAACATATCCCAAAGAGCTCAAACAGATAAGCGTCCCGGTTTCGTGCGATTTCGTTCAAGTTCAACCTGTATTGTGTTACATTATTTTACATACCTACCTGCCATGGCATAACTCCTTGCCGGTCAAAGCTGGCTGTAACTAACGCTAGAACGCAAAACTTGAGTTTTTAGTCTAACCTAACCTTCTGTGTTATGTGTACCATGGTATAAGGTAGCCAGTTAGCTACCATACAATGGTATTCGACCATCAAACGACGGGTAGTCGTCTATTCATATAATTTAATATATTGTTATACTGTATACCGATGTCACATTACTTTCAAGCTCTGTCTAAATGGTAGATTCAAGCAAGAGTTTCTTCAATCCGGTTTAGGGAGAAACAGTTTTCGAAGCTTATTCCGAAGATCGACACTTCTACGTCAAACTAGACTTAGAATTTTCTATGAGGTGTCGGTAATATGAATTCACGTAGAGCAAGGATATTTCTATAATTAACGTCTTCGGAAAATAAGTCGTAGGCAATGGTAGTTGATAGTAGACTTATGATAAGTGGCGAAAAATTGGTAATGCTAAGCAAATTCTTGATACTAACAACCTTGCCATTTCTCGTCTAAAATAAATAATATTATTCCTTATTGGTGTTGATACCTCCTTTTAAAGAGCACCTACCGCGTGCTTGACTAAATACATATAAAAATCGTTGCAAGTAGGTATACATGCCAAGTGGTATCCGGCCTAGAATTGACCACCCCTTTTCTTCCCGTGGGTGTCTTAGGGGAAAATCTAGAAGATGGGCAGCAGCGTCTTCTGCGACTTCAACACTAATACTGCGATCCCTAAGCCGCTTGCCAAGTGTGGGGATTATGGCTACCCCTCCCATAACCTAAGAAGGAGGCCTTTGTTCAACAGTGACCGTCTTCCAGGTGATGATAATGATAAGGTATACCTGGATATCTTTCAGCAACGTTTGACTATTATAATCATAAAAAAAAATTATAAAATCTAACATCGAACCTTTTAGATAATTTTGCCTCCCCGAGCGTGAGTAATTGTCAGCTACAAAGTCCCACTTTACTACAAGGTGAAGCTGTATATACTCAGCATGCTTATTCCTATCGGGCCAACTGGAGGTACATACATGATTATGTGCCCCAAACGCTATTAAGATTTCACACGCCATGTCGCAACACCTATAGTACAGTAAATCATATATATAATATTAAAATTACATCATTTACTTGGCCGGCGCAGCGTGAACGTCTAGCGTTACACGCGAGTCATCACCAGGCTGCTTGTACCACCATAACTCATTACCTCGATATTACAAGCACGTACGTAATATAATTCTTTACAAAATAACTTAAAATAAATCAGACGACATTAAGCGCCATGTTTGGTTGAAGAAAGAGTTGGTGGGTATGTGTTCCAGTGGTAGCTGATGCGATATGAATTTATTTAGACACGTTAAAAATAAAGATTATATACAAAAGAACAAATTAAAACTAAAAATGATGCATCAAAGTATTTGCTCCTCATCGCTGTCGACTGCCCAAAAGGCTGGCGGCATTGCCACGTTGAATGGCAATGCTAATTCTTTGGCCGAAAACAAGTGAATTTATTAAGTATAAAATGTTAGTTGGTAACAGTTGCGCCACAGTTAGACGTTTGTCGCGCCATCGAGCCTTGTGTCCATCATTTTACAAATTTCCTTTATCAATTTAAAATATGTAATCCGTGTAAATTTGCATTGTTATTTTTCCTTTATATGTTAGACGGGACGAGCTGGACTCCTTTAAAGAAAATTGGTCTATTGCAGCTCACAACCGAAAAGAATGGAGGAAGGAAAGGGAGGCCTTTGCCCTGCAGTGGGACGATCATGGCTGAAATAATAATAATAATGCTAATCAAAGTTGTGTGTCACTTAAAAACAATACGCTTGATTATGTGCACAGCATTCATACAGCTTGTTTCTTCGCTTCCACTACACAAATACCTTAGCCCATCTCCACTCAAAAAGCTACAAAGATCCCAGATATTGGTCGCACGTACATGACCGACTCAGGTATCGTATTACGACTAATTTGAATAAGTTATAGCCGTCTTGTTGCGTCTGATGTCTCTATTATTTAGAGAGGTAGCTATCTTGACAATAGGGATGTAAGTGTACATGCGCACGAGTTTTTCGACGCGATAAAGTTGGCTTAAGATATCTTGTGGGCATTGTTTTATTATGTTGTGTACCTTTGGGTGTTTTTTTTTGTCTTTGGGTGAAATGACAACTCGTGTTTGTAGGAAAACTCGAATGTAGGTACCTGTATGACGTATTGCTTGTTTGTAAGTATAAACGATATTTTTAGTACAAATTACTGTTTTACATAACATAACATCACGCCTGTATTCCCCGAAGGGGTAGGCAGAGGTGCACATATAGTACACCCACATTTCGCCAGTTATGTTTTAGGTCCCAATGTAATAGGGGGCGAGCGTATTGCCATCAACCGGGCACAAATCCAGACTCCGTGCTGTTACTGAGAATCACCGAATGGGAAAACCCAGTAACACTTTGCCCGACCCGGGATTTGAGCGCTTAGCAACCACTAGACCAAGGAGGCAGTCAATGCTTACATATTAAATCCTTTTGATATATCAATGCCCTGTAATACCCTTTTAGCCTAAATCTTATCAACATGGATGTG
Organism: Abrostola triplasia; assembly: GCA_946251915.1. Taxonomy (NCBI): domain Eukaryota; kingdom Metazoa; phylum Arthropoda; class Insecta; order Lepidoptera; family Noctuidae; genus Abrostola; species Abrostola triplasia. The sequence continues at coordinate 1,306,128 of OX276443.1, read as the reverse complement.
AAGAGTCCTTATAAAGAAGAACCATTACCTTTCCTTTGGCCAGCGTCATTGTATGTATGTATATTGTATTGTATACCTATGTAGTATCATTACAAAATAATATAGTTCATAAAAACATGGTTTTAAAGCTTACCGACTCTACATGTGCCTTGTTAAACTAACAAAGAGTCAAGTTACAAACATGTAAGTGGGCGTGAGGATAACACAATTCTTAATACATTTGTTATGTATTTTATTGGAGGAAGTTCTATGTTTTTTGCGATATGTCTTGTTAGAAATGGTCTCTTTGTGTTGTTGTATTACTGGGTTTAGTGTAGGTGTAACTGTACTACATTGACTAGGCTCAAGGATTAATAATACCGTATGACTTTGTCTTCATTAGTTAGATAAACCATTACCCCCATAAGAAAAAAAAATAAAAGACTGCCTCGTTGGTCTAGTGGTTGCTAAGCGCGACTGCTGAGCACGAGATCCTGGGTTCGAATCCCGGGTCGGGCAAAGTGTTACTGAATTTTTCCATTAGGTAATTCTCAGTAGCAGCACGGAGTCTGGATTTGTGCCCGGTTGATAGCAATAGGCTCGCCCCCTATTACATTGGGACCTAAAACATAACTGGCGAAATGTGGGTACTATATGTGCACCTCTGCCTACCCCTTCGGTTAATACAGGCGTGAGGTTATGTTCATTTATGTATGTTAAAAAAAAATTAAACCATGGACAAAATGAAATTATACCTGTCCCGACCCTGCATAATACTATCTACTCGCAATATTAACCAAGTAATCGAGAAAACTAAATCGAATGATGGCAAAATAAGTATAATTATAATATTGTTTATAGGGCAAGTGAGGAGTACCCACAGCTGATGAGCGTGTATGAGGAATGTGATGACTGAGAATGAAGCAAAAGAAGTATGCCAGGATCGTAGCAAATGGAAATCCATGCATGTGGTCTCTGCCTACCCCTCAGCGATACAGGCGTGATTTTATGTATATATGTATTATTTCTGAATCCTTGTAAACTCTTGTCTTGTTGCACAAGCATCCAAAAACTCAATGGAGTACCATAAAACAGTAATCCCAAAACACTACAACCATTGTTCTCCCAACCAAGCCCTAAAATAATGATCACCAAACAAAAGAGTAATTCACTAAAATTTACCAAGCCCAATTATTTACCAAACACAATTTCAATGGTCGTAGGGCCACAAAAACTTGACCATACAAGACAAAAGGCCGTTTGTGGTTCAGGACAGGCCATTAAATGACCATATATCCTTGTTCAAGGGCCATAAATTTGTAGAAGCCATTATTCTCTCAATAATTAGCGGAATCCTGGAGTATTGGGTGTTTTTAAGTTTCGGGTGAACTATACAGGGATGGACTCGGGTGTAGGAGATCGATGAAAATAGTGTGATATATTTTTCTCTCGTCTACTTTGGTTTTTAATGAATTATCATCAGCCCGTTGCCGTCGATTACTGGACATATGAATGTACAGCACAGAGTTTAGTCTGCTGCTTTATGCATTCAGTCGCTGCCGGCCCTTTTATATATACCTACGTCATTTTCCCTATCGTTATTTACTAATTTATTACACGTATGAATTCTCTATAGGTCAAATGGTACACAGAAGAATTGGGCAAGTGCTCCATCGACAAGAGCTATCACAAAATTTAAGAAGAACAATGTTCTTTTATGTCTTTTCTTTTTTGAAGGTACGTCAATTAGAGAATTTTGTTTTAAATCCTTAACTAAATATTTTTTTGGGTTTTAAACTATTCAACTTTTTGTGGGGTGAAACGAACTCTTCAATTATTGTATGTCAACTACCTACAAAACTAATTTTATAATAGCTTTTTTCTTACTACACTCTATCTTACCGCCTAAAATACGAACCTTATAACATAGAAATCAGTGCCAGAGATATTTACTAAGTACTCGTATCTATTTCTCCAAATCCATGCCTGCCCCTCTCAACAGTTTCACCCAGCGGGTGGCGGGTCCATAACGCCTGCACGTCAAGCGTACAATGGTACCGTGAGATCGTATCTATTATGCTATTATGACGGCTCGGGAATTTGTTCAGATGACGGTAGATAGAAAGAAGCCTGATTGGTGGAGAGACACGCATGCGCAGATGCAGTAACTAAAAATTAGCACTAGGCCATACAGCAGCAATTCAGCAATTGTTTATTTTTATCATTATTTTGTTCTTTTTATGTTATAAATAAGTATTAGATTTTGCCCGCGGCTTCTCCGGGATTAAGTAGCCTATGCCCTTTCTCAGGACTTAAACTTTCTACATGCCTAATTTCCCTGTGCCGTTACTGAGAATAAATTGGAAGAATCCAGTAATATTGCGCGACACCGGATTCAAACCCGGGACCTGATACTTAGCAGTCGTTTGCGATCACTGGACTTACGAGGCAGTTTATTATACCTCCTATAATTATAATATTTGAAACTAATACCTATGTTAGATTTTAAACTATACAATCAAAATTAAAATAAGTACTTGGGTTCCAAACACACCATAATGTCTAAATAATACAAATAATAATGATTATTCCCTTTAAATTCCCATTAAACTCCCCCACGCAAATGTAATGTAATTTATGTGCGCGCGCGCATTTAATTGCGAAGCTCGTTATTTATTGGTCCAAATTGAATTAGGAACGGGTGATGTGATCTACCCTACGTCGGGTTGTGTCGGGTTGAGAATGGCGGCTGCTACTAAAAGCCGGATAATGTTAATTGTTTTGATTTTAGTATTATTGACCTTTTACTTACTTTTGGGGTAAGTAGAATAAGTGGTATGTCGTTTCTATTTACTTTTGCCTATCTTTTAAAATTGCTTCGTTGGTCTAGTGGTCACTAAGAGCAATGAAGCGCAGTGAATCATGCGCACAAGGACACTAGTTCGAATCTCGGGTCGGGCAAATTACTGGGTCTTTACAATAGTAATTTTCAGTAGCAGCATGTAGTCTGGATTTGTGCCCGGATGATGGCAATACCAATAGGCTCACCCCGGACATATAACATAACTGGCGAAATGTAGGTGTACTATACACATCTGCCTACCCCTTCGGTGAATCATGCGTGATGTTACGTGTATACTGTTTCTATTAACTGCCTAAGTTAAACTTTTTCTTAAACCGATAAGTAAATATTAAGTTCGCTGTTTGCTACCTTAACATAAAAAGTCAGTAGGTACTTATGTAGGCACTAAATAAATAATAAAGATAAACCATCTTAAGTATAAATCAGTCTTTTACGATCCAAAAAAACTGTGTGAAAGTTTATTATTCACTCATATTTAAGTACAGCCTGGGATTTACCGCCATTCAAAGAGACAAACCGAATTGTCAGTTCTCTTACCCAATACAGGTGTCAAAAGGCGCACATCTGTACATCAATAACCAATTTATACTCAATAGAAACCTACGCGCCATTGTGAACAGAAAACATCGACAATAACGAATTTATTTGCAACAAATTGTCACTCGCCGTTCTTAGAAGGCGCCATGACACAATTATTTCCAAATTCGAAATCTATCTGTCAATAAACCTCCTTACAAACCCAACTCTATAAACCAATCTCGACTCTATGGTACAGCATTTGAGAAGCACTGCGTTTTAGGAGCGGTACAACTAATCTTGTCTATGGATAAAGACGTCAAGTCGGTTAACAATGGCCTTTGATTGCCGTCACCCATTGTACATTATTCACGGTCATTATATTCTATTTAGTTCGATATAACCGTTTAATAGTATACGAAGTTCCCCTTAGCATGCTTATTAACAATACAATAAAAATAAATAACCATAGAGCCACTTTACACGTTCTCGGAACCCGGCAGTTGTTTGGGAAAAAAATCGAAAGTTCCCTCCCTTTCTGACATTTTGTGAGCTTTATTGATCGTGTGCCTGTATTTTGCGGTCCCGAAAACGATTGCCACTGAATTATAAACTTAATTTCTATACCACTAAGGTACACTACGACTATTGTAATTGCAAAATTAACTTTGTCGATTAATAATGCCTCTTATGAAGTGGAAAACGATACTATCATTCTGTCAATCCCTTTTCACGGTGGTGTTAATATAAAATTAATATTTTTGTCGCCGAAAAAACCTTTGCCATATGACAAAGGATGTTTGACAAATAATATTCACGTGAAATCGTAAAGTCGAGAAGCGTGAAATTCAAGAGGTATAATATTGTTCCCAGAATTGCAAATGGCTTCAACTTTGAGCAATAAGGAGCTGGCAGAATGATCGATATGGATTTGTGACATTTTTTGTATTGTATATATTCACGCCTATTTTTGGAATGCGTAGGCTGAGATGTGCTATATCCCATCCATATTTTGTATGACCATGTAGGACGAAAGTTTACGAATATGGTAATTGACCATGATAAGTGAATAGGTCTCCCTCTGTCCTATTCCAAATATTCCAAAAAAATTAAGTTGCAAAATTGACTAATCAGTTGAGTCAACAAAAAGAATAGATGGCACATGTATTTTTGGCAACAAAATTAAACTGCTCCAGCAGTCCAGCACAGCACATCAGCGTCTTAAGTGATGAAGTTTGACCTATAGATTATGTGTCATCATCATCATCATCAGCCGGAAGACACACCGTTGAACAAAGGCCTGCCCCTTAGGTAAGGGCGGGGGAGGTTGCCTTAATTGAAGATTAAGGCACTTGGATCGCAATATTGATGTTGAAGTTAGTAGTAGAAAGCGCTGCTGCCCATCTTCTGGATTTCTCCTTAGTCGCCTCCTACGACACCCACGGGAGGAAAGGGGGTTGTCAATTCTAGGCCGGATACCATGTGTGAGTAGATAGATCTATTTGCGATCAGACCATTTTTCTATGATATAACCATAATAATTTTCCATACGTAAGTTCGCTAAGTATGCCCGACACATGCCCAGCTTATAATTGAGTACTTTAAACTGCGACAATGGAAGCTTATCGATACATCTTTATTAGACCTCTGCCTTGAATCCTGATCAGCTGCTTTACGAATAGGAACCTTGTTTGGAGAGTTTTAAGGTTGAATTTGATTGGTGTTCTGTCCAGCCGATTCCTTAGATGTTTCAGTGATACATATTGAATAGTTAGGTTTAGGTTGCATTTGCGACTTGTCGTGCGATTAATTTGTCGCTTAACGTTCGAATATCCAATTTAAGCATGATTTATATTTTTAGAAATCTGGTAAAATAAAAGTTTTCTAAATAGAATAACAAAAACTTATACTTAATACTTTTTTCAATCAATTAAAGGCTGCTACTTAGGTATATCCTCAACTCTGTCTAGCCTTTTGGTCAATAATATCTACGAGGGTCAAACTGAAAGTTCTTAGAAAATCAAAAACTGATTACATTAGCCAGTTATTAGTTTTATTATATCTTTTCAAAATATTGTCCATTGACGTCAATACACCGCTGCATGCGATGGAACCACTGGGAAAAGCACTTTGCCCACTCGTCTTTAGGGTTCTCTTCAATGGCATCGCGATACGCAGCCACCGCTTCTTCAGCATTCATAAACCGCTTTCCTTTAAGTTTTTCTTTAATTTTTGGAAATAAATAAAAATCACAAGGGGCGAGGTCGGGGCTATACGGCGGGTGACCCAGTAATTCAACGTTTGATGTCGCCAAATAGTCGATCGTTCGCTTAGCGGTGTGCGACGAGGCGTTGTCGTGGTGAAGGAGGATCCTACTGCGAGGTCGTTTCTCTCGAACTTTTTCCAAGACAAGTGGCAAACAATTGGTAGTGTACCATTCTGCAGAAACTGTTTTTTGATCCTCTAACACAATTGTTGCGAAATGACCTATCCTTCCAAAGAACGAGGCCACCATTTTTTTTCCCGCACTTCGATCTCTCTTCACTTTAGTTGGCAACCTCTCGAAAGGAAACACCCACTGAGCAGATTGTCTTTTGGTTTCAGGATCATAACAGTAAATCCAGCTTTCGTCACCTGTTAGTATGTCGAACACAGCATTTGAGTCACCTCCGTTAAATCTTTCAATCATTTTACGGCACCAATCCACACGATGGAGTTTTTGAGCCTCAGTCAAATTATGAGGTATCTGACTGCTAAATGTTCGTAGAGGATTTTGTGCACTTGACTCATACCGATGCCTAAGCTTGTCCGAATCTGCTGATAGGTCACTCTTTTGTCAGTCTCTATCATACGCCGCACAACACAGATGTTATCTTCAGTCGTCGCCGTAGAAGGCCGTCCCTCACGTAAATCATCAGTGAGATTAGTGCGACCACGTTTAAACTCATTAAACCAGTTGTAAACTGTCGCACGAGATGGGGCTTCATCGTGAAAGGCCAATCGTAGTCTATCATAACTTTCTTGTTGACTTAAATGACATCGAAAGTCATAAAAAATCATTGCACGAAAATTTTCTCGTGTTAAATTCATGTTGACGTGACACAGACAATTTTCAATTTGCCGCCAAATCGTAAAACAAATGACAAATTAATGAAATATATACTCAGTAATATTGGCAAAGAGTTCTATTTTCAAATTTTAGAATAATTTTTTTATTATATTGTTTATAAGTGGCCAGTTCTAAGAACTTTCAGTTTGACCCTCGTACTACACTAGCACTTGACCTAAGCACCATGAGATTACAGAGGCAAGCAGAAAAAACTTCAAATCGTAAAAGCAAGAACTCTATCTCGACAAAAAGTCGCAGCAGTACGAATTTAAATTGCGTTTTATAGCCTAACGCGTCTCAAACCTTATAAAGGTCACCATGGATGTTCATAGAGAATATTTTTACACATTGACTAGCTAGTTTATGAATGAACTGTGTACTTGAATTGAATTTATAGCCTTACTATGTTTAGCTTGAAGGCCCTGTGACCTAATTTTTATCTAGTACTTGGTTTGCATGTTAATAGTTTTCTGTTAGGCAAGAATCAATGATAATTTTAAAAAACATAACATCACGCCTGTTGTGGTCCCAATGTAATAGGGGGCGAGCCTATTGCCATCAACCGGGCACAAGTCCAGACTCCGTGCTGCTACTGAGAATTACCTAATGGAAAAACCCAATAACACTTTGCCCGACCCGGGTTTCGAACCCAGGACCTCGTGCTCAGCAGTCGCGCTTAGCGACCACTAGACCAACGAGGCAGTCTAATGATAATTTAATTGACGCAAAAAGCAGCTTAAAGATTTAAATTTCAAAAGTTTAAAATATTTAATAGATATGTTTATAGGTAAGTAGGAAAAGCTGATGATGATGACTATTGGTCTGACTTTTACCTAATTCAATTTGGTGTTTGGAAAACTATTTTGAAAATAATGAAATATCCACAAAACGTGAAAGTAATTTCGCTGCAAATTGAACAATATTTGATATATTACATATTTTTTTAAATTTTCAAAAATACCACTTCGTGATAAATGCCTTATACACCAATTAAGTAAAAAAAACAGAGTATCTATAACAATTTTGTATTAAATCAGTATTATACTTCCCCGTATTACCTTTTTCACTATCCCTTGTGCTTATTAGCAAAAACTACTTCACCAAACCTATGATTATCACAAACATTCCTTCATTTCAAATCGATCACTCAACGAGATGACAGATGCGATCCTTTTTTATTTTTTGCAACGAAACGTGTTTCGAAAATCGAATCCAAACATGTTTAAACGGCCAATTAAAATGGCAATTGGCCGGCATCGCTCCCGACAGCGTTAGAACGCCCATTTTAATTCCTTAAAATAACAGTTTTTGTTCAAAAGTTTATGAAGCTGGATCGCTTTACAATCGCCCTTTCAATTCTTTTTTATTTTTGTATTTCGAAATAGAAATGTAGTTCGTGGGTTTATGGTGTTGGGATTTAAGAAAAAGAAATGTCATCTGTCAAATTTCCCGCCTGATTAGCGGAGTAACGTTTTATGCCGTTGTTATTTTAATATTATTGCAATTCTATACAACGAAGACCAATAAGAATGAAACTTGTATATATTTTTTAAAGCACCTACTTGCATTAACTTTAATGAAAATTTAAATATCAGTAATACAGGTAAAGCCTTAACTTAGCTATTTTTGTAGATACCCTTTTCTTTACTAAGTATAAATTGTCTTGATCAGATCTGATTATGTTTTTTTTTATAAACGCGCTATCGTCAGCGTTCCTTCTGAACAAGCTAGTTTTGATAATCTTTAAACTACCCAACATTAATCATTTAAAACCAACCACTATATAAAACAGTAACAATGATCAGAACCTAACCTTTGCCTACAACGCCTACAATATTCCAAAACGTCATCACGTCATAGATTAAAAATGTCAAACACCAGACTGCATCACAATGCATTACACACCCACCCTAGTCGCAGGAAGCATGCGCGTTGGACGCACCTATTAAATTATAACTATCACACGAGACAAGAATTCTGATTGGCTATGACTCGTGTATATGGGATACGTGTAAACGACTTGTACGTAAAAATTGTGGCTCCTTCTGACACTAAATCGACTAATTTACCTCGAAATGAGTGTTCGAATGAAATATTTTTGACATTACCAACTGTCAGTGTCATTAGGTGGGCCGGACACTGGATTTCTGGGAGGTGGGTGTTTGAGACACATTAAAATGGGTACGTTGATTAAATTAAAATAATTTGTTGGAATGCGTAGAGTATGAGCATAAGAAAAGATACAGTGACAGGATTAATGTGATTATTATTTCCCAGGAAATGGCTGTAACATGTTTGGATCACGTGAATAATGAAGAATAACTAGTAAATTAATTGAATTCAAAGTTATATGATTTCAGGTGGCAAGGAGCCTCAATGACCAATAATTAGATCACTCTTAATTTGTTATTGGAATGCAATTAGATTGTCACGCCATAGTTATGGCTGATAAATAACGTTCTAGTTAGAATATTCCACTTTAACATAGCAATAAAAAAGGATGACCATTGTTCTAGAGAATGTGACTTTACATCGATATTTATATTCTAATAAAACGCTACGATCTTCAAAATGTGTTCTAAAAATTCTAAAAAATCTTCAAATTTAATTAGTAACTTGTGCCTCTCACAGTTTTGCCAAGAGCCAAAGTGATAATGTCACCTACACTTCTCAAAAATCTCTTACCCTAAAAATAAATAACTTGCCAAGAAAACCTACACAGATCTAAACAAAATGGCAAACAAACCAGAGTACTATATCTCAACAACAAATCGTTACACATATCTTTGTCAAACCTTGCGCTATTGGCAAAGAGCACTTAGGATGTGATCTGAGCGCTAACTATGGTATTATAGACATTACCCATCTTCTATAGTCTACACCACAAACCTCAAAGGATGCGGTACAATAGAGGTGACGCCATGCGATGCTATTTAGCATAGGTGGACCCGACGCTGGCGTCAGAGCTTAATTTCAAATGCCTTTGATTGTGGCCAGCTTTGGAATATTTCCGCTTCAAAAAAATTATGGAGTGCACTACTGGGTAACCCCTTTACTTATAAAAATTGACAGTGTTGAACAACTGATTAAATTATAGCTGTCACTGTCGTTTACATGTCAAAGGATAGAGATGGCAATAGTCTTGAGAAGTCGTTATCTAACATGTTAGCATCGTTTATAAGTAGGGGTTTGAGTCTAGACACTGCACAAAAACTACCACCGATTTAAGATATATTCTTCTTACACATCTGTCAGTTGGTAATCGTTGTCTCTCTTGTTAGCATGAGCCATACGATGAGCGACTTTAACGGTGTGGTAAGCCATGTCAGAGGCCTATACGCGGGTAAACTGTCACCGGGTTTTTCATCAACCATACGATAAGAAGATGAGCTATATAGTAGGCTAATACCATGGTAAAAAGATACGCCCTCGAGTAGAGGAGGATATGCGTAAAAAGATAGGTATTATTGGGTGAAATGCTACAGCTTACTATAGGTATAATTTCGGATAGAAATGTATGTTGAGAATGTAGTTTGAAGTTACAGGTTGAGTATAATCCGCACATCACCAGACTGCATTTTGATTAAATAATCAAAAATGTTGGCATCTCCTAAATACAATAAAAAAGAACACAACCCTAGTATTTAAAAAACCAAAAACAATTAAGTATCTCTAAAAATATTTCATCCATAATTTTTGGCATTCAATAGATAGGAGTCGTGCAAAAATTTCTTTTTTTCTACGTAAAAATACAGTAATCGTCAACCTTTGGTACACGACAGACCACCATGCCCAATCCTTCAGGGATCGCAAACATTGTGGTTAATCTTTTGTTGAGAATTATAATCGCATATGCGTTGAATATTGATGAACTTATAATAAACACAGGGACAAGTGTGATCGCTAAAATAACGTGTGTTAATGTTGAGGACAAGGTTTTACGTGCGTAGTGCGCATGACAAGAAAAATGAGAAAAAAAAACTTATGACGGACATTGTATTGCAGAGAAATTCACGCAAATTTAGAGTGTCCCTAGGTTATGGTATAATTTGGCTCTGATTAAGTATTAAATAGTCATATTATCAACGAAACAGAAAAGCAATATTTATTATTTTGATTCATAAATTTCCCTTGTTGGAATTTAAAACTAAACAAAAGCTACCTAAATGTCTACCTTATTTCTAACATACAGTCTTGTCATTGTACTAAACATACATAAATTTACTTTACCACTTCACCCTAAAAAAAATAAAAACAAATCAGCTCCATACCTTTTTTAAATATCAAATTCAAAACGAATACATTCAATAAACAACGTTGCATTCAATTCAAAACGTTACAGGAACACGCGGTGTGGTCAAGTGCCCCTTAACTATGCGCAACAACGCAACAAGACGCATTTAAACATAACTAATTCGTGTTATGCGCTTAGAATTAATTTCTAGTACAATGCAAGTGTTGCAGCAACTAAACGCACGGTTGGCGGGAGTTTTGACAGCTGACATATTGATTTTTTATTGTTTTTTCTTTTAATTCAATTTTATGGCTGTTGAATGGCTTTGAAATATTAACTTATGATTTTGATCGAATATCTGTAAAATCAAAATCTGTTTTTTGTAATTTTTCTAGGTACTGATCAAATATTGGTCTTTTTAGATATTACTAGCTGCGCCCCGCGGTGTTACCCGCTACATTTTTTCGGGATAAAAAGTAGCCTATATGTTAATCTAGGGTATAACCTATCTACATACCAAATTTCAACCAAATCGGTCCAGCCGTTTATGCGTGAAAGAGTAACAAACATCCACACATCCATTCTCACAAACTTTCACATTTATAATATTAGTAGGATAGTAGGAAGGATAGTAGGATTAAAATACATTACAAGTCGGGAGCAATTGATGTTGGTCCTTTATTATCAGAGTTTCTTTATAGATTAGATGACTTTACTTTTGTTTATTTTAGATTAATGTGCACATCATACCCAAACATCTGAACAACAGTTTAAAAAATCCATCAGTAGTTTGAGTACAATCGAAAAGCTTCAAAATGTTATCACTAGCAACTCTACAGGATCTAGTGCGGAATTAATGTGAGTATAAAAAGGTTTTACAGTTTCCCCCTTAAATGCAAGCAATAATATTGTATAACTAGATGCGGTGCGATGTTACCCGATACACTTTTCCGGGATAAAAAGCATATATTGTGTTAATCTAGGGTTTCAGCTACCCCCAAACCAAATTTTATCGAAATCGGTCTAACCATTTGAGCGTGAAGAAGTAACATACAAACACACTCACAAACTTTCGCCTTTATAATATTAATGTGAAATAATAAAATAAGTTTCTCTTATCCTCCAAAAGCACTAATATCTTCTCTAATAATATTGATATATGCCAAAGGTTTTTTAATCACCCATAACCCATTGGAGTCGCGTAATCGTCATAATAATAACTCTGCTTACGTTCAGAGGAAGTACAAGCGTGATAGTACTGTAAAACTATTGGTTGGCAACAATGTAATATAGGTAATACAGTGAGGAATAGACAATAACTCTATAATGAGACCTAGTGTGCTAATAGCAATGAATAGTTATTGTATTAGTAAGCTAGTTTTAAACCCCATTCAATTAAATAAAGATTTAAAAAAAGGTTGTTTTTAAAGGTGCCATAGATAATGTATCTACTTGAGTAATTCGAAAAATTTTATTTTATTACTAACTTTTAAAATATGGTGGAGGTGCACATATTTATAGTACACCCACATTTCGCCAGTTATGTTTTTAGGTCCCGATAGAATAGGCGGCGAGCCTATTGCCATCAAACGGGCACAATTCCAGACTCCGTGCTGCTACTAAGAATTACCTAATGGAAAAACCCAGTAACAATTCGCCCGACCAGGGATTCGAACCCAGGACCTAGTGCTCAGCAGTCGCGCTTAGCAACCACTAGACTAGGCAGTGTGATTAAAACTGTCTAATAGTGCCGAAAGTATACCTTTAATGCTTAAGTATTTGTTAGTGAGTCGTTATTCAGACTCCGAACTGTTACCCAACTATTTCCATAAAGAAAACCTGGAACACATTATATCCGACCCGTATATCAAACCTGAGACTGTCACCTACAACCACGAAACCAATAACCAATCTAATAATAGGACTACTAATAATTCTCATAGCAATAAGAATCTATTAAGTAACGATTATATAATCAGCATTAGTACAAGCAGTTCCTATTGCTAATAATAGGAATAGTGCCGCCAATTCCTATTAGTTGCTATTAATAGTGCCGGTGAGTGTATTGCATATAACTACTAACACAGTTGCAATACTTACGCGACCGAACTACATTATTGGACAACATTAATTTGTCACTTATCCGTGCTTTTGTGACCTAGGGCTGGTAAGCAGGGAAAACTGTGAGAGAACAAAACATTAAGAGTGTATGCCCGAAGGGTTATACAATATACGTATGTATACATACCTATATATATGGTTATAAGTCCCAATGTAATAGGGGGCGAGCCTATTGCCATCAATCGCACACAAATTCAGACTGCGTGCTGCTAATAATTATCTAATGGAAAAATAATAAATAACACTGCCCGACCCGGATTTTAACCCAGGACCTTGTGATCAGCAGTCGCGCTTAGCAACCACTAGACTAACGAGGCAGTCTGTGACGCTGTATCTGCCACTAAAGATAGGAACCCACAGTTGGTCTATAATTCAATCTACTGAGCATATATGCTAAATTATTTGGTCTATTGAGTGTTGGGATGTCGGTTTATTTGTTTGTAATACAAAACTAATTCTAGCTCAGTCCCACTGCAGGGAAACTACATCTTACAGAGAAGGATTAAATCGATCGCCACTCTAGCTCACTGCAGATTGGTGAACTCAGATCAAACTGAGATATAATCCGCTGGCTTTGATCACTGTTAGTGGTGTCATAATATCTTTAAGAAAATCCACATTTCGGCAGACAATTGTATGTGACTGACTCCCTTTCTTTCTCTACCAAGCCTGACCGCATCATTTGGGGTCGGCTCTCCTAGTCTTTCTTACCCAGTACGCTCGGTCCCGGGTCGTTGCAGATGTGACAATTGTATGTACCTGACTATAGCCATCTGATAACACAACTAGTATGCCTGTCTGAAAGACCGTCATTGGAAGAGTCAACGGTGGTTCTTGCCTATAGTTAAATCCAGGGTTACTCAATAAGTTTTTCTTACAAAACATTGGTACTTCAAATCTTTCTAGTGGTGATAACCCTAACGCACCACCCTTTACAATTAGGCATTCTCCCAACGCGTGCCTGTCTCCTAATGTATGGTCGTTAACTCGTCCTACGTGGCCTGATTGTGATGCAACTGGTATTACGATGGTTCAGCTTCAAGCTGCCTGTGTGTGAGGTGGGCAGAAGTGGCAGAGAGTTAAACAAAGTTTAATGGTCTATTTTTAGAGGGGTTGAATTTCTATTTGGCTTCGATCCTTGACAGTTTCATCACATTCCTTAAACATGTTTATTGGCTTATAGTAGTCTTGACCAGCCCTTTATATCTCTTTTTGTCTTCTTTTATCTTTATAGTTTAATCTTCTGAACATTTTTTAGGTACTGTGATTTTCACCACTAGGATAAGGTATTTACAACTATACAAAAACTTCCTTAGACACTATCTCCTGCCTGGTTGCCTACTCTTAGTTGAGATTGTCTATTGTATCTTAAGCTAGCTGTGTCTCGCAGTGTTACCCGCTACATTTTTATAGCCTATTTGTTAATCCAAAGTGTCAGCTACCTCCAAAATTGGTGCAGCTGTTTGCACCTGAAGGAGAAACAAACACAAAAACTCACAAACTTTCGCCTTTATAATATAAGTGTGTAGTGTAATTTGGTTGAGAACTCACAATTAGGTATATGATATAAAAGTGTTCTGATTCTTAAAAATAAAAACATTTGTTTAAATGTCATATTTTATACCTGTAATACACCCATACCCACCCACGATACAAAACATATCTTATCAGAACCCCCATTTATAAAAATAATAAAAAAGATATAAATTAAAATTGGACGTACTAAGAAAAATATCAATTGTTAACATTTTATTTGTTTTATGAATACAAAAATAATAAAACTTTACGATTCTCCAGCTAATTTGAAACAGTTAAAAATAGTAGTCCTGAGAAATATTAACAAGGCTCTCAATTAACCAGAATTAGTTACTGACTTGGAAATTAACCAGCACCTCATTACATAGAGCGTAATGATACAGGAAGTGTCAGATATCCAATAACTAACAAATTCGCGAAAAATTTATAATGACATCATATTATTAACTGCCATAAAAATTGGGACTCTAACTCAAAATCCTTCACGGTATTTTAGCTCCTATTGTTTAGACATAAAGATGAGAATCGCATGAAGTCACAAAGTTGTCACCAGCATAAAATATGTAGGGTATAAGCGGAAATATTTTTGATTGCGTCATTGTGAGTTGTAAAAATTTTACGACTTTATCACCGAGATGAATACTAATTTGTATCGTTTCTTAAAAGTGACTTTTAAGGTGTTACTTTAGTAGCCATTTTGATTTCCTTATTAAATGAATGGACGGAGAATGAGCGTTGTTTATCCCAAGATTTTACGATCCATAATTTTCGCACTTCACGAAATTATTACATTCTGTTTATTTGAGGCAACAATATGATAACATCGGGCTTATGGTTAAGTAACATCTTTATGGTCAATCGATCTAGGTTAAGATGCGCTCGCTGCGGTCAGCCTGTGGATGGGTGACCATCCACTCTCACACTGAGATCCCTTTGTACCTCGAAAATTACTTGAAGCTGATGGCAAAGTTTTAACAATAATGATTATCATTGGCAGCACTGGTGATCTTTTAGAATCATTTCTGACAGGTAGTCCGAAGTCCAATAAACAATAAATTATACCAAGGGACAGTGTATGAGAGAAAAGCTAGATTCTACCGGTAAGAGTCAACCCGATGAAGTTGGGATAGAAGGCAAGGTAGATAAGGAACTAGATCATTGAAGAACCAAATGTGCAAGGCCAATGACTTTTCTGTAAACTTATAGTCCTATACTGCAGTCTGGGGTCAAGGCCTCGTTCTTACACCACAAACCACAATTAACCAATCATCTCCGAGCCAAATTAAAAACCTATCCAAACAAAATCCTTAATAAGTAACTTTCTAAAATTTGCGTGCACGCATCCCTGTTAATTCGAGGCGATCGGGCGCGACGTATATCCATCCCTCTTCGTTGTGTACCGCCGTCTCGCTCCCACGTCATTACGTTATTAGCCTGCATGGTACATCAAGAGCTGTGATTAGCAGGTGATTAAGGTTCATTCAACATAATCATGTAATTATTTATTTATGTTTTAGACTCAAGTGGGTTTTGTACGTAGTATATTTAACGTTTGCAGATTAAGTTTGTAGCATCTTGTTCGTAGATAACATCGGGTTTAAAGGCTTTAAATAGTTGTGCTGTAATTGAAATGTAATAAACTTTTTCTTCATTGCTTTACCAATATTTGGATTATTACAACATACTTGCCAATTTGAAGATTTCACAGAATTTTTTACATTTTTATATCTTGATGGCTATTTAGGATTTGCGTTGATAAAGGTTAACTGAATACATTAATTGATAATTATTATAAATTTGACGAAATAAACTTATTTTTTTTTACATCAAAACACAGAATTGATAGCCGTGTGGTATAACCGTTGGACTAGCAAGTCAAAGGTCGCAAGTTCAAACCCATGCACCAATGTCTTTTCGAATCCATGTGCGTATTATAAATTAGTTATCAGTTTCCAAAAACAACGAAGGAAAACATCGTGAGGAAACCGGCACACCTGGGAAATTTCAACGGTGTGTAAAGCCACGTTAGTCGCTCATAGGCGGTATAAACGTTATCACCAGGTTGTTAATCAACCATACGATAAGAAGACGATTCTCGTACCAAACCAAATTCGAAATCTATTCAATTTCAGCTAAAAGATTCGGTTACAAACATTCAACCAATTCATTTTTACTATAAACTTTTACCCACATTAGAACAGAATCACATCTGAATTTCAATTTCCACACCAACGAGATAAGGAGGGAAGCAATAATGTATTCTTAATTGAAACCCATTACTTTCGCACCAATTACCCGTTAGTGTGTCTGAATATTTGCTGTATACTGTATTTGTGAACGGCACGCTGCAACGATATCTGCTCACGATCGCTAATGAAATGAACGAGAACGTTCTGAGGCGGTGTTGGGACATACAGACGGACAGGTGTGACAGCGTATTAGATATTGCCGTTATTTTTGAAATTTTGTTTTTCTATATTCTCATCATCAGCCGGAAGATGTCCACTATTGAACAAAGGCCTTGTTTGTTGTCCTTTAGAACGCTATAATGATCGGCAATTTGTCTTTTGCATCCACCGGGTGATTTTCTTATTGGCTTGAAATATTTCTCAAGAAATAGGTCGTGATGTTGTGTAGAGATTGGCTACCCAGAATGGTAGGCTAGAATGGTATCGAGGATGATTGCTTAAATTGATTAGATTAAATTAGTAGAGGTTTTGCAAATGGGTGCAGTAGTTTCGGAGATTATCCTTACATAAACACAAACAAAATCACACCATCTGCACACTCTCTTAATAAAGCAGTATATCCCTTGGTCTGTCCCAAACTCACGCTCAAGAGTCACGTTTGCGATGACACACAAGGCTACCAGACCTATCTTCTAGTCCCAAGATGAACTATACAATTAGAAATAGCTCATGCCGTGGCAAGGATTTCTGGAAGACAGCGTCGTTGGTGGTGGAGTGGAGTAAGTAGGATGCTCATTATTGTAGCGAGGCTTGAGACTTTTAATGTAAAATCTTTAATTATCTATTTACATAGTAAAAATGAATCCTTATTTTCCTTGGTCACGTCATAACTTGAGAACGGTTGGACCGATTTGGCTAATTTTGGTCTTGCAATATTCGTAGAAGTCCATGGCAGGTTGAAATGGTAGGAAACCGTTTCGAAATTCGCCGGGTCAGCTGGTATATTATAAAAATGAATTATTGTTCGTTAGTCTCGCTAAAACTCGTGAACGGCTGGACCGATTTGGCTAATTTTGGTCTTGAAATGTTCGTGGAAATTCAGGAGAGGTTTAAAATATGGTCAAAGGGTGGTTCGAAGTTTGTGGGGTCCGCTAGTTAATTTTAAATAATAATGCTGTCCGAACTACTCGTCAGTGTGTGCACCAGATATTTACCGGCTAGTTAGATAGACATTTTCCACCGGAAACACGGCATTACAACATTGTTTATTGCTATTTGTGAATACGAGCAAATAACACGTCTGTCTGTGCGCTGCACCTAATAATTAGTGCCACCTTTTTATATATTCATCGCTATGTACTTTCAAATGATACAAATATGCACCGGAGGGATCAGTGTCGAATTGTTCGAGAATCTTCTTTTCTTTGGGGTGTAAGTAGAGCCTCCACGAGTGACGATACCCTACGTCGGGCACACCCTGGACAGTCAACCTCGCTCCCATCCTTGTTGACTGACCCATCTCCAGGCATGACCTCCATGTGGCTATTGGCTCATGTCGATACGAAGACGAAGAAGATTGATAGTGCTATGCGCTTTCCGTCCGGACCTACATAATAATGTTCTCCTGACCGAATTTCGGTCACGGCGGCCTTTCTCAGCTGAGACTAGGCAACTACACAGAAGATATTATAGTGCACAAGTATGTGTACAAACACAGGTGCACTCCCCATTCCCTCACTCTCACATTCCGATGGGACAGTAAAACACGACCGGAGAGAGATCAGGCGCTGGACCAACGGCTTAACGTGCCTTCCGAAGCACGGATGGTTTTTGACATGTGAAAACGGTCACCCATCACGAGACTGGCCGCAGTGAGCGGCTTAACCTTGCAGATAGACTGATCCACGCGGTAACCACGTAGCAACGAGCTGCTCTACCTACATAGAGTATCTACAAATTAAATGAAACGCCTTGCATTCTTTGTTGATGAAATTTAAATTAGTCAACGTCTTTGAATATCTAAAACGAATAATATAACCTGACGACCTGATTAGCGCAGTGGCTAAGTGATTGGACTGCTGCGCTAAGGGTTGCGGGTTCCATTCCCGCACGATCCACAGATGTTTGTCCCGAGTCTGGATGTTTGTGTATGTGATATTTCATGTTTGTGAAACGCACCCACGACACAGCAGAAATTCCTAGTGTGGGGCGACGTTTATTTAAAAAAAAAATAGAAGATAATTATAAAAAAAAATTAATTAACCACTTATACTCATGATAGATTCCGATTTGTTGCCCATAAAAGAGAAAATAAATCCTAATTCAACGCCGCAGTCGCAGTGATTAATTAAACAGTCGATAATTGCTTTACGAAAAAGTAATTAATTTCGCCATGTTTTTATAATTACCTATAACTAGTAATTAGTACTGCTTTTGCTAAAAGATAAGGTTTGAATGAAGGAAAGACTATTTCTGGATTTTATTACGTAATTATTATTATTATTTATGTGTTAGTGGAGTTATAAAAATGTATATTAGACTTATCTCCTTAACAACACACCTATGTACCTACAGTCTACACCCAATGACTGCCTCGTTGGTCTAGTGGTTGCTAACCGCGACTGCTGAGCACGAGGTCCTGGATTCGAATCCCGGGTCGAGCAAAGTGTTACTGGGTGTTTCCATTAGGTAAGTCTCAGTAGTACCACGGAGTCCGGATTTGTGCCCGGTTAATGGCATTAGGCTTGCCCCCTATCACATTGGGACATAAAACATAACTGGCGAAATGTGGGTGTACTATACGTGCACCTCTGCCTACTCCTTCGGGGAATACAGGCGTTATGTTATGTCAAAACACACCTATACTCCCAGAAGCGGTAGGCAGAACTGTATAGTACACATATTTCACCAGTTATGTTATAGGTCCTAAGTGCCTCGTATCTAGGTGATCGTCGCGGTCAGTCTTGTGATGGGTGAAAACTCACCTATATAGACCACTCCATGATACATAAGGCACGATAAGCCGTTGGTCCAGCGCCTGATCTCTCTCCGGTCGTGTCTACCGTCCCATCGGACTATGAGAGTGAGGGAATAGGGAGTGCGCCTGTGTTTGCGCGCATACTTGTGCGCTATAATATCTCCTGCGTAGTTGGTTTAGTCTTTGCTTGGAGATAGGCCGCCGTGACTGATAATTGGTTGGACAACATTTTTTTTAGGTCCTAGAGCAGTATGTGGCTAGACTATGACACCCAAAACTATGATTTTTAATGGTTTATTTTTGGATATACATATTTTTGTTTTTAATTTCTATTAGAATTAAGTCGTAAAACAAATTAATACTAATAAAAACACGCTTCACCGAATTTCAGCGATCGTTTTACAGTCAGTTGGTTTTCATATTTTTTATCTGTGGACGCCCTGGCCCCTGATTAAGGGAACCGTTTACTACCCTTAATAATTAGTTTACGATCACCTTGTTAGCTCCGTACTCATGCCCAGACGGCTTGTTATAGCGGCTGCATTTACACCGACCCGTATCTGTTAAATCGACCTAGATTTTATTTTGATTTTATTTTGCTGAATATTTTTTGTACGGTGTAAGTTTTTGTCGCGTCAGAGAACATTAATGCATTAATCTATCGTTTCATTTGATAAATGGTCTACAAATTCTTATGGCTTTATTATACATAATGTTTGTAAACGTAAATATGCCCAAAGAACGACAACTAGTTTTTTTTTTATCAGCCAAAGGCAATAGGCTCGCCCCCTATTACATTGGGACATAAAACATAACTGGCGAAATTTGGGTGTACTATATGTGCACCTCTGCCTACCCCTTCCGGGAATACAGGCGTGATGTTATGTTATGTGTTGTGAACTATTGATTAAATTAGATAAACCTGTCACTGTCTTTTGAAAGTCAAAGTATAGAGATGTCTATAGACTTAAGAAGTAGTTCAGAGATTTTAGCGTCGTTAAGATGTAAGAGAGTATGCGTGTAATCGAATAGGGATACAATTGTGTCGGTGTAAGAGCCGTCCTAAACCTAAATAAGTAGTCAACATTAATATATTGGTGACTATCGAGCCATCATTGGTGAGGGACCATAAAGCCGACCTACTCGGAATTCATTAGACACCTATATGACCATTAAACGGATAAATGTTTAGTATACTTACTAAATACTGATTGATTGACAGCGTTTCTTATGAAATCGTTTCTTGTTCGGACATAAATGTATTAAGCAATTATATGAGGGTTGTAAACGCGCGGACAGACAGCCTCACTGTCGACGGAATGTTGGTACGACGCGCGCATAGAACTCGATGTTCGCGGTCCGAACATTCGCAGCGAACGCGAATGTAGTGGAGTGATATTTGATCACGTGCATATTGTCACAGAGCTATACGACGAAAGAAGTCTACGATGACTTTGGTATTGTGATTTTTTTTTTAATGTTCTTATTAGCATTATTTATAAGTCACAGACAAATATTAGCCGTGATAGCAGTTTTGTATGACCGTTGGATTGTCAAGTCATAGGTAGCAAGTTCAAACTCCGGCACGCACCAAAGTCTTTTTGAATTCATGTGCGTACTAGAAATTAATTATCAGTTGCTAAAACGGTGAAGGAAAACGTCGTAACGAAACTGGCATACTTGATATTTCAACGGTGTGTAAAGCCATGTCAGAGGTCTACAGGCGGTTTACTCTGACACCAGGTTGTTCATCAACCATACAATAAGAAGAAGATGGGGTATAGCAACCTATTTTTATACCATCGTACTTCGACCGATATAGGATCACTTTTAATAACTTCCATGCTCAATAAATGCGTGAAGTATTCTAACATACTGGGTACAGTTCTCCATAGTAACAACCAAATATGTATAACCTCGAAAGTGAGTCGTAACCAACATTCGTCTGAACTCTGCCTTTGTGTGGCCGCAGCTTTACCTTTTTTACTAACGTTATAACTACTGTAATATACATGTTTTTATTAATCCATCATGGTTTACTAAACACAACTAGTTAAAATTGGTACAAGAAAACCATTAATCACTCTTTTTAATTCGTCTGACCTTTCTTACCTTTGCACAAGCTAAACCTGTATTTTCTTCACAATCACGCCGTCTCTTCCCCGAAGGAGTGGCAGAGGTGTATATTACACCCACATCTCCCTAGTTATAGGTTCCCAATGTAATAGGAACTAACCTATAAGCCTGTAGTTTGTATAAAATTATTATCCTATTCAACTTCACAGCATTTTCCCTTCATCATCATCATCATCCACAGCCTTCAATATCCCACTGCTGGGTATAAGCCTCCCTTAAACAATACCATCCGCCGCGGTCCTGTGCCAATCTTGCCCGCAATCTTTATTATTAAATTTTCCCTTTTTTTTTCCCTTAACCTTCTGCTAACTAGACTAATTAGATAGTGGCTTAGGTTAAAGGTCACAAATGGCCTATTTCCATTCATTGGCCTATCGAACTTGTAACCTCTTATAGCCAAATAGGTACTACCACCTTTTCACCTTACTCTTTCGTAGCTCTCACATCACTCACCTCAGTCTCTTTAGCCACTCAGTCAGCTTAGTTAGAGGCCGGTATTAAGCAAGGATTCAAGATAACTGGCCACACCCAGATCTTACACTGAGTAGCAACAATAATAACCCAAATCTGTCATTAATACCTCCTTAACCCCTCGGCTTCTTCTTCCTATCGTATGGTTGATGACCAACCTAGTGTCAAAATTTAAACCGCCTGTACGCCTCTGACATGACTTTACACACTGTTGAAATATCTCTCAGGTGTGCCGGTTTCCTCAAGATATTTTCCTTCGCCGTTTTTAACAACAGCCTCTTTATTATCTACTATATATACCGGTTGTACTCACGTTGATATTCGGGAATGCCCGACTAGTTTCGGACTCTAACGGAGCCCTTATTCATGAGCAGGTGACGCGGCGGGGTCGCGAGCCGAACTGTCAGTTGAACAGTCAGTCGAACAGCCGAAGAGTTCGAAACTAGTCGGGCATTCCCGAATATCAACGTGAGTACAACCGGTATATATAGTAGATAATATGGATAACACTCACGAAAGTTATTATAGTAAAACAGCCTCTTTACCATGAACTCTTAAAGCAGGTCATTTTCCGAAGTGGAAGAGAGACGCTGTTACATGCAGTGTAATGCCACGTCTCGCTTTTACAATGTAAACTGTCCAGCTTTACAAATTCATTGTAAGGGGACTGATAACCAATTTATAGTAGGTGTGAATTCAAAAAGACATTGGTGCGTGCCGGGGCTTAAACTTGCCAAACCGCTTGGCTATCAGTACCCTTGGCTGCAACACGGTGATTAGCAGCGAACTCCGAAGCAAGTTAGTTATGAATCACTACAATCTCGATTAGTGAAATCAGAAACAAACTCATTATATTGTGTGTTGTGTAATTATCGCGGGATCTCTTCACCGCCGGGAGGTGTTAAAAAACAGATTGGGACAAATAAAAATGTAGAAAAAGTCTTCGGTTGTGTAGGGTGGCCTTGTGATTGGACTTAGTGGGACATTTCTTATATGTTTCACAAGACTCATAGATTTAGGACTTTGGTTTTTCTTAATTACTTCTTACTGATATTGTTTTTGCCTTGAAATGTTAGAGCTTGTAAGACCTTGTCATTATTAATTACCTGAAAATAAACATTGCTGTATGTGGACTGCAAATATCTAGTATTGAATTAGAAATACGTGTAACATCCGCATATGAGTGCGGAATCGGTATTGACGTTATTTTATTAAGGAATTACTATGAAAGAGACTGGAATTCACGATCAATCCTAGTGTGGAGACCAGTGGATTTAAATGGAGGAGTAGAACCATGAGATATTGATACTAAGATACCTTAAAAAATTGGTGGTATAGTGACAAGGTCTTAAGTTTAATGGTAACTTACTAATTTAAGAAATTTTAGAGCAAGCAAAGAAATACTACCATAACTTAACATTTCCGTTTCTTTTAGAGTTAAAATGGCAGCCTCTGTATACATGTATATATATTTGTGTCTATATATATATATATTAGTCAACCTAACTTAGTTTCTATTTAGTCGGCAGTTTCTCAAATGGTAAGTTACAAATTGAAAGGCAATCCTAAATACGGGACGATATATACTAAAACCGAAATCCATAGTCACCCTACCGGCCACTAAAAACTCGAAACGACAATCTTACGGGATCTTAATTGGGGGCCCAGTTATGTGCGGCATTCGGCGGCGTCCAGGCCCGAAACAATTCTTTTATTCTTACACAGGACCCTCGATTTTTGGACCTTAGTCGTGTGTCAATGTCTCGGCGTCTGTCCGTCTGTCCGTCCGATATTTTTACTTTTAAATCACAATGCTTTATGTTGGTTGAGTGTTGGTCGTAAAAAATCATGTTTGTTTCTTTGATTGTTTGGAACTAAAAAGAGTAGTAGGTGGTTTGTTTGACCGTGTTTTTGACCACTACTATGGTTTTTGAGTGACTTTTGAATCTACGTTTAACAATCGATTCTTTTGCCATAATTATCTTAAAGTCCTTATTCTTTATTACCTCTATGATCCAGTATACTTAACCTAAGCTGATTAATAAATTCGGTTGTATTTCTTTCATTTATTTATCATCTTAAAAACATTTTCAATTAGGTAGGTATATATAACCAGTGCTATTACGAGTCTATGTCGTGTACAAACAGGGACGTAGTTACCGCCGTATCAATGATACGGGGTCTCCGGGCTCATCAACGTTCACTCATGGTAAAGGCCAAATGATCAACATTATACTACTAAATAGAAATACATAAATGAAATAGAACGTAAAATGTATCAACAGCATCAGCCGGAATACATCCATTGTTGACCAAAGACCTCCCCCTTAAGCAAGAGAGGCAGGCCACAATCCCCAAGCGTGGCAAGCTTGGAGATCGCAGTATTTGCGGGAAAGTTACAGAAGACATTGCTGCCCATCTTCTTCTCTGCTTCATCTTCATCTCTTACGACACTAGGAGGAAAGAGGGTGGTCAATTCTAGGCCGGATGCCACTCGGCTGGTAGCTAAATAACCAAAGTTAATTAGTTTAATCGACTAGGTACTATAATACACTTGTAAAAGCTTTCAACACGTCTTTCATCTCCGTAGTTCTCAAAACTTCTCGAATCTTCAATTACAAACTATCACCTGATCCCTCCACTACCTTCGAGAACCTTCTACAACCATCTAGAAGCCACAAAACAGTAGTAACGCCTCACCATAATGTACGACCAATTCTTCGTGGCTCCCGGCCCGCCATTAACGTCTGACGTCATAAACATGGCGCCCTCAGAGCCTTGTGTAATTAGACAGTTTAGTAATTGGTTTAAAGACGGTGTTCTTTAATTATTTAGACTAGAGGTTACAAGGGGTAAAGTTATAGATGGTTATAAATAATAAGAATAAGTAAAGGTTGACATACCGGATTTGAGTTGATAGTAAATGGAAATCCGTGGTCTCTGCCTACCCCTCAGAGAAATAGGCGTGACTTTATGTATGTATACTGTATGTATACCGGATTTGTATCCACAAGGTTGCAGGCTCAAACCTAGGTAAATATCAATGTGACTTTTTTAATGTTATAAATTCTTTCTTAGATATTCCAAGACACCACTAGCTGAGGGTGACGTAAAACATTGTGAGAAGACCTGGATTTAATTATCTGATATCGCCAACCCGCAGTGAGCTAGCGTGGTGATCAATGCTTAATCCTTTTCTATATGGGAACAGGTCTTTGCCATGCAGTGGGACAGTTATAGGCTGTGATTATTTTATTATATATCATCATTAAAGGTTAAAGCAACGTTGACTGCGTCGTTGGTCAAGTGGTCGCTGCGACTGCTGAGCATGAGGTCCTGGGTTCCAATCCCGGGTCTGGCAAGGTGGCTAAACATGAAATATCACGTTCACAAATACCCAGGCTCTGGAAATACATCTGCGGTTCGCCAAATTTTGCCCCGAGCGAGAATCGAACCCGCATCCCTTAGCGCAGCACTCCAATCGCTTAGCCACTGCGCTAATCACGTCGTCATTTCTTTAAACACCACAGATTAACAAACAAAACACTTTTCCTTATTAGTATGGTACCGCAATCGAGATGAATGATACGTCATGCGCGCGCCGAACCGCGCAGACATACGGACAGACAGACGGTGCGAAATATTAATCACATATTCATTGGCCACTGAACTTAGCTGTGTTGAGAGGTATTCGTCTTTTTGCTGTGACGTCAACACTGTGTGGAATGAGTGAATGAGAGAGTACTTGGAAAAATTAAAGAACGGTTTTTGTTAAAATATTTAAAAAGGCCTGCAAAAATTATTACTACACTTTTAAAAGTCATTTTTTCTAAAACTATTTGATAAATGATAAATGATTTTATTTCTGTAAATAGGTTTCAAAAAAACACTTTTACACGTCATTTTTTTTTTAACTAGATGGCATCGGCATTTCCTATCTGACTACCACTGAGAAGAAATACCGAAACAAACTCATTTATTTATTTTACACTTCTAAGTGTAAAATAAAAAACGATTTATAGCTAATTTTATCAGTTATCTTTTTAACGCAGCTAATATACATATAATACCATAAGTATACCGACGCATACACACATGATATTCACTTATACAGACAGTAATCATCGCACGTCACTTCCATTAATTGTATCGGATGCAGTTGGACGAAAAATCGATTATACTTCTCGCCAAATTAATCGCTGGAATGAGAACCAGTGGGTACACGTTATGAGCGATAGCGATTGAGGTTTTAAAGTAATTAAATGTCGCCATCACCAATGTAGTTCCAAATTCATGTGCGTATTATTAATTAGTTATCAGTTATAATAGAATTAAATTTCAATTCAATTCAATTTATTAATTGCAAATATATATATACATTTTGATGTCAGGATACCAATATTAAAAAACTTAAATGCAATTTTACTATGCGTTAAATTTCTTGTCATGTTTTGAAGAATTTACTGATTTTACTTGCCAATTTTATGAGTTACATGTCATGAAGTTTACAATATATAGAATGTCAAAATAATTACCCAAATTACAACACGGAAAAACTGAAACAGAAATCAGTTTTGCTTGTGACCACGGCCGGTGCAACTCGGTCGAAACGTCAAGCCAATTTTAAAAACTTGTGTTTGCATTAATTCCCGTGTTGTAATTTAATTCTATTATAATCATAGGCCTTTGCCCTGCAGTGGGACAACACAAGCTGTTAAATAAATAAATAAATAATAATATGCACCGGGATCGTTAAAAAGTTAGTGTAGTTATCAGTTTCTAAAAACGATGAAGGAAAACATCGTGAGGAAACCGGCACACCTGACAGAAATTTCAACGGTATGTAAAGTCATATCAGAGACAGAGACAGGCGGTTTAAACTCTGACACCAGGTTATTCATCAACCATACGAGAAACAAAAAAGCACATGAGAAAAAAAAGTCTTATTTACATAAAGAAAGACACTATTATATATTAGCGTTTGTTACCTCTTCACGCTCAAACGGCTAGACCGATTTTGATGAAATTTCATATGGAGGTAGCTGACATCCTGGATTAACACATAGGCCTTTTATCCCAAAAAATGTAGCAGGTAACTCCGCGGGGCGCAGCTAGAAAAGTATAATAAAATCTCTCTCTCATCTCATAACTTGGACCAATCCTTAAGGACAAAGTGAGACAAACTTTTTAATTTGCAATGATTAACACTTCTGCTGTAGTCTTTTGTTTTTTTTTCTCGTTTTTAGTTCGTTCGTAAATCCATCAGTTGATATTCAAGTGACTGAGGTATGAAAGAACAATGTACCATTTAACAGGCAGACACATTGGGTTATAAAAAACCGGCCAATTGCGAGACGGTTTTGCGCACGAAGGGTTCCGTACCATTATTAAAAAAACTGCAAAAAAATCACGGTTGTCGAATGAAGGCCCTTTAAATACGTATTTATTTTATTTTGCTTTTAGTATTTATGGTTATAGCGGCAACGGAAGTACATCATCTGTGAAATTTTCAATTGTCCAACTATAATGGTCCATGAGATACAGCCTGGTAACAGACGGACAGACGGACGGAAAGCGGAGTCTTAGTAATAGGGTCCCGTTTTACCGTTTTACCCTTTGGGTACAGAACCCTAAAAATAGCAAGGTTTTTAACCAACTTTACAGGATGAGGTTATGTGTTCGAGTGTATTTCAACACAATTCCAGACTCTGTACTGCTACTGAGAATTACGTAATCGAAAAACTCAGTAACACTACCCGACGCGGGATTGAACCCCGAATCACTAGACCAACGAGGCAGTCAACATCCAAAAAATTCACACAAACATATTATAAATCAAGCCAAAAAAGTTTCAACCAACTCCAATCCCCACTTTCCCTACAAACACTTTCCACGTATCGTTTACAAACCAACAAACATTATTTCAACGGTGTTCAGTTAATAATTAAAATCAGTGAACACTTAGTGACTTACGAGCGGTTAGGCGCCCAACAAAATAGTCGCGTCTGATTGCTAATTAAAACCGATATATAATAGTGAACCGCCCCCGAGGCGGAGCTGCGGACTGCTTCGGGAGATTTGTTATTTGGGAATCAAAAATAACGTTTTACTATAATAACTTTCGTGAGTGTTATCGATATTATTTACTGTATATTCCGGTTATACTCACGGGTGTATTCGGGAATGCCCGACTAGTTTCGAAATTTCGAACAAAGCTGACGCGCAGAGTCGCGACCCTACAGTTCGGATCGCGACTCTGCCGCGTAACCAGCTCATGAATAAGGGCTCCGTTCTAGTTCGAAACTGATTTGAACTAAGTTTTACAACCTTTTGTATACATTTACGTTACTAATTAAAAACATACTTCTTGCTATATGTTGAACCTTCACTAAAACCTTTTGACGACCTGATTGGCGTAGTGGCTAAGCGATTGGACGGCGGCGCGGAGATGCGGGATTGCGGGTTCGATTCCCGCATGGGACCAAATATTTGTGCGATCCGCAGATGTTTGTCCCGAGTCTAGTTATTTGTGTATGTGATATTTCATGTTTGTGAAACGCACCCGCGACACAGGAGATATTCCTAGTGTGGGGCGACGTTTTTTAAAAAAAGAAAAGAAAAACCGCTTTTTGCTCTTAGGTAAAGGCCTCATTAGGCCTGTGTTAATTGGATTAATTAAACATTTTGTCGGATTATAATATATTAAGTCCGCCTATGTCTACGTTATGTAACATGAAGTTTAAATAATTATAACCAGACAGACATCCTTTGCATCTCATTTACCGTCCATCTTTTTACTATTAACTTTGTTGCCCGTTATAAATTCTTTCCCAAATGAAAACCTGCCGAACGAATAACACACC
This sequence comes from Abrostola triplasia, assembly GCA_946251915.1. Classification (NCBI taxonomy): domain Eukaryota; kingdom Metazoa; phylum Arthropoda; class Insecta; order Lepidoptera; family Noctuidae; genus Abrostola; species Abrostola triplasia. The sequence goes on along the minus strand of OX276443.1, from coordinate 1,277,134 downwards.
TCGCGTTGCCCGACTATCTAGACAATTAATATAAAGTATTGTGAGTTTCCGCGCTCGCCGGCCGGCTAACCGAACCTCACGCTATTGCATTTAGGAGCTTGCTCGTATTACGTGAGGCGTTAACTCAGAGATTTGAGGCTAACTGGACGGTTAATTTAGTTTAACTGTAAAAGTAAGTATTAAACTGTTAAACATAACATCACGCCTGTATTCCCCGAAGGGGTAGGCAGAGGTGCACATATAGTTCACCCACATTTCGCCAGTTATGTGTTAGGTCCCAATGTAATAGGGGGCGAGCCTATTGCCATCAACCGGGCACAAATCCAGATTCCGTGCTGCTACTGAGAACTACCTTATGGAGAAACCCAGGACCTCGTGCTCAGCAGTCACGCTTAGCAACCACTACACCAACGAGGCAGTCCAAGTTAAACTGTTAATTACAGTTAATTGTGAGGTGACATGATTTTATGAAGATGTCTTATGGACTGTGAGAGTTAAGGTTCGATTCGCGGGTCTTAATATCATTGGGATTTTCTGTTAGGAATTCATTACAAATTATAATAGTAGGGCGGGAATTTCAGATGCCATTTGACTATACCCTTTTGCTGTAGACTATGGGTACCATCTTAGATCAAACGTAAATATGCATCTATAACACTGTGAAAAATACCCTATGAGATCCTCGCCAGTTCTTTCTCATCAGATTGGCACTTCGCAAGCGATTAATAATTTGACGAATTATAAATGCCCTATTTATTTATTATTCATACAAAAAAGATGTACAGGGCGGACTTAAAGCCTTAGGCATTTTCTACCAGTCAAACCTTTGGGTAGTGCAGAGAGGGATCACGGTAGGTATGCACAAACAGTTGCGTGAGAAGTATTTTTTTAATATACTTACTACAGATTATATATCCTACTAATCCTACTAATATCCTACTAATATTATAAATGTGAAAGTTTGTGAGAATGGATGTGTGGATGTTTGTTACTCTTTACGCATAAACGGCTAGACCGATTTGGTTGAAATTTGGTATGTAGATAGGTTATATCCTGGATTAACATATAGGCTACTTTTTATCCCGAAAAAATGTAGCGGGTAACACCGCGGGGCGCAGCTAGTATATAATATATATACAATAAAATGCCCTATATACGGCATTTAAGAAATGACTTGCAGCATTGACTATAACAAGTAAGAAAAGATAGAAAAGGGAAAAAGACCAGCCCTTTACCATGAACTGTTAAAGCATGACAATTAACGATGTGGAAGAGAGACACCGCTACGTGCAGTATAATGCGACGTCTCGCTTCCACATCGTAAACTGTCATGCTTTAAGAGTTCATGGTATAGAGGCAAATGTTTTTCTTTCTAATGGAAGAAAACTACCATATATTAATATGTTTATCTTAAGTAAGAACGTTGGATGCTGCGACAACATTTGTTTAAGATGTCGTCTAATCAGGTAGGTGGTCAAATTGTGGGTACTGTCAACATGGGACGGAAGCGGATGTATGTCTGTCTGTGTGTCCGTCAATATATTAACCGGTGTGGTAAGTTTGCGCTGCAAGTGGGGTGGGCAGAGAGCTCCGTTGTTCTTTTTGAGTTTAGTTGAAGTTCAAAGTCAAGCAATGGTTCAAGTTTAACTGTTTTTGGGTCGTTCAGTTAGTTGAGGTTGGGTTGTGTAGTGGTTTGTTTTTCATGCAACATGCAAATAAACAAACTACTTGATCTATAGGTACTGTGCTCGACAGGGTTCATAAATGTGACTAATATATTTACTACCAACTGCCTCGTTGGTCTAGTGGTTGCTAAGCACGACTGCTGAGCACGAGGTCCTAGGTTCGAATCCCGGGTCGGGCAAAGTGTTATGGGGTTTTTCCATTAGGTAATTCTCAGTAACAGCACGGAGTCTGGATTGGTGCCCGGTTGATGGCAATACGCTCGCCCCCTATTACATTGGGACCTAAAACATAACTGGCGAAATGTGGGTGTACTAAATGTGCACCTCTGCCTACCCCTTCGGGGAATACAGGCGTGATGTTATGTATGTTGTTATGTTTCCTACCAACAATGTAAACATTATGGTATAAAACATAATACAGGCAGAGTTGCACATATAGTACAGTAGTATAACTGTTGGACTGTAAAGTCAAAGGTTGCAAGTTCAAACCCTGTCACGCACTACCACACACAATGCCTTTTCAAATTCACGTGCGTACTATAAACTAGTTATCAGTTGCTAAAAACGGTGAAGGAAAACATCGTGACGAAACCGGCACACCTGAGAGATTTTTCAACGGTGTGTAAAGCCATGTCAGAGGCCTACAGGCGGCTTAAACTCTGACACCAGGTTGGTCATCAACCATACGATGAGAAGAAAGTTAATCCACCAATCGATCAGCCCAAGTAATTTGAAGTAAGGTTCAAACTATATTATTCTTTCTCTAATATCGATGCGGATCTTAATGTTTGTGGTGAAAACATGGTTTACAAACAGACAGACAGGAAGCGATGGTTGCTAGACAAACATCATCCGGGCTCTCTTTGTCCACCTGTTAAACTTAACCGTCCGGTTAAACTGTTATTACAGTTATTGGTAACAGTTATATTAGCACTAGCTTGGGGCTTCGCCCGCGTTAATTTAGATAAATACAAACTTTCAACCCCTATTTTAACCCCCAAGAGGGATGAATCTGCCAAAAAAGCCTATGTCCGTTTCCGGGTCTTAAACTTTTTGCATACCAAATTTCATTGAAATCCATTCAGCAGTTTAGTCGTGAAGGCGTAGGAGAAAGACAGACAGCGTTACTTTTATATTTATGATATGAATATGGAATTGTGACTTCTGTAACTTCACCACCAATACTGAGATCCCCAAGCCAAGATTTGTGCTCAGTCGATGGCAATAAGCTCGCCCCCTATTACAGCAACCTATCAGTATTACCAAGATGGTCCAGTGGTTACATTCGCACTGCTAATGAGGTCCTGGGTTAGGCAGTGTTGTTGGTTCTTTCCATTGGGTAGTTCTCAGCTGCAGGCGTCTGGATTTAAACCCGGTTCATGGCAATAGGATTTCCCACTTCACATGGGATCTATAACATAACCTATGGCTAATATTATAATGCATGTCGGTTTGTAGTAACTCACTTCAGCTTACCCCATCGCCGTTAACAGGCGTAACGATATACAGGAAGGCCTTTACCTGTCAATTATCACTATAATAACCTAGGCATCAGCAATATTTTTTATGTATGTGTTATAATTATATTTATGTATGTAAATGTATGAGACGTAATGTTGTATGGCTGTATGGTCGCGGACAACCGCGGGTATTTGCAGGCAGTTAACCCATTTAATTTATTGCTGTTAAAACGTCTCTGCTAAATTGTTATATTGATGGGCCCGCGGCTCAGGGTTAGGGCTGGCAGAGTTTAAAAATATTATGAAAGAAGAAAGAAAAAAAAGTAAGACATTCGTTTTATAATGCTGGAGCTCCAGATACTTTTGCTGTGTGGACTAGTGGTTGACAAACCGGATTTGTATGCACGAGGTTGCAGGTCCAAACCCAGGCAAGTATCAATATGCCTTTTCAATGTCATAAATACTTTCTTAGATATTCTAAGACACCACTGACTAACGGTGACGGAAAACATCGCGAGGAAAGCTGGATTTAGTAATCTGAAATCGCCAACCCGCAGTGAGTTAGCGTGGTGATCAATGCTCAATCCTTTTCTATACGAGAAGAGGCCTTTGCCCTGCCGTGGGACAGTCATAGGCTGTTATTATTTAAAGCGTTTGACATCGACTGCTGAGCACGAGGTCCTGGGTTCGAATCCCAGGTCGGGCAAAGTGTTACTGGGTTTTTCCATTAGGTAATTCTCAGTAACAGCACGGAGTCTGGATTTGTGCCCGGTTGATGGCAATAGGCTCGCCCCCTATTACATTGGGACCTAAAACATAACTGGCGAAATGTGGGTGTACTATATGTGCACCTCTGCCTACCCCTTCGGGGAATACAGGCGTGATGTTATGTTATGTTATGTTTATTATGCGTTTGACATACCATTATAAAATCAATATGTTATGTAGGTCTCCGTTTGATGGCAATAGGCTCGATCTCTATTACATTGGAACCTAGAACATAACTTGCGAAATGTGGGTGTACTCTAAATGCATTTCTGCCAACCTCTGCGAAATACAGGCGTGATGTTATGTTACCTACAAAGCACAATAACCAATGGCGTGTTTGTCAAACAAGTCAAGTTATTCTAGACAAACTGACGTCTGATTCTATTTTTTAATTTCTTTAGTATCCGGGGTACGTTTTATAGACAAACGCCTAGACTCAGATCCAGTTATCACGCATAATATATTCCGATGCGGGTATCTAACTCAAGACTCCTAGAACAGCATTAAAATCTATAGCGACTGCACCAATCCGGTTACGCCGCGTTCGCAATACTAAAATAACAATACAATAATTTTCAATTTATTTTAAAATAACTCAAGCTTGACAACCCTGCAGCAGCCCCGCCTATTAGTTCCTCAACTCATGCTCAGAGGCGAAGTGGGAGCCAATTTGAGCTCAACACCATGCACACAAACATTAATACACATACACAGAACAAATAAAATGTACCTATAGTACACATATTAAAACATACACTAACAGCCTCACACACACGAATAAGTGTGTATTATCACACACACACACACAAATAAATTTACAGTGTAAGTGTTTGTATGCTGTGTGTTTAATTCTAAATTTAAAATAATTTAGTTTTTCAACACCATGTACACACTTGTTGTCATAAATCTAAATTTAAATTAATGTATTTTTGTAGCGGCCAGCTATTAAGTATTATTCAAGTACAGTATATGTAATTTGACGAGAGTTTGTGTATATTAAGTACTTTTTTAAGAAGAATCTAGTTTACAAACATGAAAGAGCATGAGCTGCGCCCCGCGGTGTTACTCGCTACATTAATTCGGGATAAAAATGTGTTAGTGCAGGGTGTCAGCTACCTCCAAACGAAATTTCATCAAAATCGGTCCAGCCGTTTGAGCGTAAAGAGGTAACAAACATACAAACACATTCACAAACTTTCGCCTTTATAATATTAGTGTGATTATCCTTAAGTACAAATACTTAATATAGTCACTAACTTGTGTCCTCGACTGTACCCAGTTAAAGCTCTGCTAACACAATACCTGTTTGTTCAACAAGTATAACTGACGCTAAAATTAAAGATATCGGATAAATATGCGCAGGCGCTGTCAATAATTTCAATAAATATGGCCGCGCATCGTAACTTTGGTTAAAGAATTACAATTGGTAAGATAAATTGACGGGTGGCCAGTATTTTGACTTTTAGGTACCTATAGTTAATATTAAAACTGTTTTACGCTGTCTCTTTAGTCTAATGGTTATTTAGCGCGACTGCTGAATGAGGTCCTGGGTTCGAGTCCCGGGTCAGCCAGCGTTACTGATTTTCCATTAATACTCAGTACAGAGTCTGAATTTGTGCCCATAGCAATGGGCACGCCCTCTATTATATTGGGACCTAAAACTGGTGAAATGTGTGTGAACTAAGTACTTCTGCCTACCATTTCGAGGAATACAGGCGTGATGTTATATAACCGTTATAATTACGCTTGTACTCGCACTGGGAAGGCAGACTACACTAAGGTTTAAAAACTTTTAAAAACAATCCAAAATGAGGAGTTCTTGAGGGTCAAGGAGAAAGCTTCGACGAGTGATGATACTTCAACCTATCTTTCGTACCCTGGACAGTGGACAGTCAACCTAGCTACTATTCTTCTGGTCCTCCACCTCCTAATAATGGTGCCCGATAAATGGCAAGAAGTTTTTACTCTATTTCAACATGGCTCCTTCGGCGAAATTTAAAACTCTTTGTTCAAAATCTATGCATCACAGTATGAACACTTTCCGGGAAACAATCAGGACTTTCGAAAGAATAAGACCATGATACAACGTTAATATGATTTGTCTACGTCCTGTATATAAAACGAACGGAAACTTTCACTCCACACCTTATAATAAAATCACAAGATTATCTACATTTTTTCCCGCCACCGTCCCACGCCCCCGACACAGCATTAGTTAACAAAATCAGCGTATAACCTACCCCGATACAAATCATGGACATTCCGAGAAGGCCATAATTGGCCCGATATTGGCCCAAATAATAGGCTTTAATGCCCAAATTTGGGGCCCATAAAATAATGATCTAATGTAGTGGCCCTCGGGGTTTGAGACATGAGTTATTTTTGAGTTGTTAATTTTTTGGTCCGTCGATGTGGACGGGTGAGGTAGGCTTCTAGTTAAGCTTAAAATATGTGTTATAAAGTTCAACGTATGGATTACTTTGTATGTTTTGTCGATCGCAATTAATTTAATATCGTCGTAATTAATTAACATACCTACACTAATTGATATTGTACGATATCCCTACTAATAATATAAACGCGAAGGTTTGTAAGTATGGATGGATGTTTGTTACTCTTTCACGTAAAAACTAATTATTGGATTTTCATGAAATTTCACATGGAGGTAGCTGACACCCTCAATTAACACATAGGCTTTTTATCCCAAAAAAAAGTACGTAGCACCGCGGGGCGAAGCTAGTACCTAATAATTATGATGGAGTTTCGGGGCCTGGGCTGTGAAACGCACCCACGACACAGGAGGACATCCTACTAAACTGCGACTTTTATTTTTAAATTAATAGTCTAATACTTAGTTTTGCAGGCCAGTGTTATCTGCTTATATCCTGTCACTAGACAGCCGGTAAGATCATAACGGAGCTCACAGGTGTGTCTGACGTTCAAAAGGTACTCCTCTCGAAGAGGCTCTCTACTTACCCCCAATTAATATTACTGCTAGTAACGGATAAAGATACAGATTGTAATTAGTCGTGAGACTAAACGAGATGCTGTGTAGCAGCGGTGTACTGCGATCTGCAGTACAGATAGCAAAAAGGGGTGGTAAAAATAATTAAAACAATTTAACGTGTAGATTCGTGTGGTATCCGGCCTAGAATTGACCACCCCCTTTTCCTCCCGTGGGTGTCGTAAGAGGCAACTAAGGGAAAATCCAGAAAATGGGCAGCAGCGTCTTGTAAGCCTTGTAAGTGTAACTTCATCACCAATACTACGATCCCCAAGCCGCTTGCCAAGCGTGGGGATTATGGCAACGCCCCCGCTCCTTTTACTAAGGGGGAGGCCTCTGTTCAACAGTGGACATCTTCTGGCTGATGTAGATATAGTACACCCACACTTCACCAAGTATGTTTTAGGTCCCAATGTAATAGGAGGCGAGCCTATTGCCAGCAACCGAGCACAAATTCAGACCCCGTGCTGCTACTGAGAATTACCTAACGGAAAAACCCAGCAACACTTTGCTCGACCCGGGATTCAAACCCGGGACCTCGTGCTCAGCAGTCGCGCTTACCAACGAGGCCGACAACCTAACTAACATTGACGAAATGTGAGTGTACCATACGCCTCTACTTACTCCTACGGGGATAACAGTCGTGGTGTTATATTGAGTTAAGAATATGCACTACTTAGTTCCTGCTTATAAATGAATGCAGTAGCACCCACATTAAACATTCACTTTTTTACCGTGTTACTATTTTAGAGTCGAGTGACAATGAATAACTTACGGTAATTCTCATTACGTGTAGATTAGATAACAATCTATGCTAATTACTGCATATATTAACATTAGCATACTTTAGTTAAAATATTTGCATATAGGTACAAGATTCTTTGCAAAGACTAAATATAATTCCTTGAGTAATATTCAAACTGTAAAAGAAACGAGTGGAATCCGGCCTTGAATTGACCGCTCCCTTTCCTCCTGTGGGTGTAAGAGACGAATAAGGGAATCCAGAAGGTGAGGAACAGCGTCTTCTGCGTCACCACCAACACTGCGATCCCCAAGCTGCTCGCCAAGCGTGGAGATTATCGCAGCAATAACCTAGAAAGTTCATTTAAACACGTGTATCGTCTCCCATCCATTTCCTTGCCGCGGCACTCACCGCATAACCTTGACCATCTCTTAACAAGCTCTACATAAACTTTTAAGTACGTATAATGTATGGATCATAGCCCAATAATTACACGCTACAAAATAAGTACTTTTTAATCTGTATCGACTAGTGTTGTGCTGCTATCGATACGGGGCGTGTCTACTTATAACTCACGGGCTATTACCGCTCCGCAGCATTAACAAATATTTAAACATATTATACACGAGCAAAAAACGTGCGCGCGCAGCCCCTTGTGACGTAACAATAAGTTCGAAAATGGAAGGTTTTACTTTTGTTAATTGTACTGGCTGTATTGTTCGAATTTAGAAGACAGTTGAGATTTAAAATGTTTTTTGGTAATTCATAATTGGAATAACATTTGCCGTATCAAAAATGATACTGGCACAAAAAGCTGTTTGAAACATAAGTGTCTATTAACACCATATGATTAAAATTCTACTTTTTACTAACCCAACACAATGGACAATAAATATCGATTCATTAAAACCGAGTATTCTAAGAACCACATTTGCACCTTACCACACAATTTAATCACCACGCTGCCCCAAAAAAACTTGATTAATCACCAATACGATATAAATGACCAATAATAAACGCGTTAACTAAAAATCATTACGGAACCCTTTCCAATACGAAAATAAAGGCATGCCCACATAATTGGGGCTCGAACAAATTTCATTGATATTCCGTGATGGGAAAAAAACACAAAACAGCGTTGTCGATGAGATGTGTTCTGGCCCGATATTCCGAGAACAATTCTACAACATAACCCTTACCTTAACCCCCACTTTACCCACATTAGCATAAGGGCTATAATCGTTTACACCAACGTTTGTTGTAAGTTTGTATTTTTATAATAGGCCACTTACGAACAGCGCAAATCGCCAAGAATTGCTTCGTCTCAAACAAGGTGTCAATTTGGTAGAGTTATGAAAGTTTTCGATTCTGAGAAGTATTTGTTTTAAAGTTACGCCCGTGGTTGGTTCGCAGTTTATTATGTGCATTGATTGTGTTGATGGGCGTACGCCAGTGTTTTATTGAATGCGAACGTCGATAGAATTGGTTATGAATTGCTTGGATGCTGTGGAGGTGCTGTGGTAATTGTATACAGGGAATATTATATTGCTTGATGTTTTATTTGTTTGCGTTTCACTTGGTAAGTGTTTTAGTATTCCTGGAGACTTAACTTAGCTTTATCAAATCTTGTTAAATAAACTAAAATGTTTACGCTAGGAATCTCTTTTACATCATGAGCATAGTTAACTGATATAAGATACCACAATAAGTACCAACACCCAGACTTGAAACGCATAGGGATTAGGTACACTTTTTTGTGTAGCGTGCGGGAATCGAACGCCAGCCGTTTTTGAAAAACCCACTCAAAGTAAGCTGCTTTATAAAATTTCTAATAAAAAGTTTAATTTTGTTTTAATCTACAATAACTTTATATTAATGATTATTTATTTGGATATTTACGTCTAAAAATAATTATAAAAAATAAAGTATCGATACCAAACTATCGACACGATCCCAACCCTACGCCGAAACGAGATTTATATCATATCATTATGCATAAAATATTTCTTTTAAACGTATAATTAGTTAATATTAATATTTTAAATTATATATTTTGTCCCGGGGTTACTCGGGATATTAATAGTGTGCTTTCATTTGTTTTATTTATAATTATCGGTTCGGTAATGAATTCTGTTAACCTTTATTTTATGAGGGTTTAGCCTGACAGCTTTGGTGTGGATTAAGTTAACTGTACAAGTTATCCTTCTACCTCTTAACTTATATAAAAATATAATGAGTAACAACTGACTAAATTATACTTGTCATTGCATATTAAACAATAGAGATGTCAATTCTTCTGCCTCTTATCGTACGGTTGACGAACAACCTCGTGTCAGAGTTTAAACCGCCTGTAGGCCTCTGACATGACTTTACACACCGTTGAAAAATCTCTCAGGTGAGCCGGTTTCCTCACGATGTTTTCCTTCACCGTTTTTAGCAACTTATAACTAATTTATAATACGCACATGAATTTGAAAAGACATTGGTGCGTGCCGGGTTTAAACTTGCGACCTTTGACTTGGTAATCCAACGGTCATACCACATAGCTACTACGGCATCAGTGCTGTAGCGCCACGAAACATACAAGAATTCGACTTTCATTATTAAATCATTTCCAGAACAAACCCGAAATATTCCAAAACCAACAAACAAACATACAAACATTTCTCCTTACTCAAAACAAAGATGGCGTGAAAATATGCACATAAGTAAACATACGCTCATATACCCAAGTTTACTGCAAAATGTCTGCACTTAAAGCCATTACCTTACGAACACTTTGCGATGTAACCCCTAAAATTTAGAACAATTACCCTTTATGTGGGTAATTTGCGATGTACTGGCAACACTGGTCGGTATTACCCCATAACGATCGCAAATTTACCCGTGCACTTCATTTATAAAAATCTCCTTAAAATTCTGCGTCTTAAATACTTTTTTGGCCGCAATCATATTCTTGTTGACGTCAAAATCCTTTGAGATCTTGCTAAATGGTTTCAGACCTTAATATGGTTGGTTTAAGATTGGAAATTGCTTCACAAAGATTTGTGGCCATCAGTAAACATCGAGTTAGCACCGGGCCATTATTGAATTTACTTTATATAATAATGGTTAATCACCTGGATGCATCGTTCGATGCTGCCTTGTTACTGAGAGCGGTAGTGATGGGAAAAACTGTTATATCGATAGTATACCGAAGATAATATATATATCGACTAATGGATCAAACTATTGCGTATGTCAGATTAGTTTTGCTTGAGTAGACTAGATAACCTTTCAATTTATTTTCTATCTAGGCCCATTTATTAATAAGGCGTAAGTGGTGTAAGAGGCGACTAAGTGATATTTCCGGGGGAATGGGCAGCAGCGTTCCCCTAAATAGGTTTGGTTCAGTCGCCTGACCAGCGTGGTGGCTATGGCCACCCTATGAAGAGTAGCCAAAGGAAACGGCCCCCAGTTCCTGGCCACCCTACTATTCCAGGTGAACGTGAATGTATTATGACTGGGTGGGTGGCTTAAACGGGAGAGCGGGCTTCTCCCGGGGGAGGGTTTCTTTCAGCAGTGGACTGCAATAAATAGGCTGATGTGTTGAATGGTGGTGTTAGGTAATGTGATCAATGAAGAGTTAATAAGTGATAATGAATAGAAAGATATCCATAGGTCTTATGATATTGAAGCTTGTTGCCATCAACCGGGTACGAATTCTGACCCCGTGGGTCGTGCTGCTGCAGAGAATTATCCAATAGATAAACCCAATAATTCTTTGCTCCACTGTACAATCGAATGCACAACCTCATGCTATGCCAATATGCTATGCTATGCCTCATACTATGCTGTAGCTCTTGCAATAACTACACCAATGAGACCAACTATACCTAAAAATAATGTTCTTTTGACCGAATTTAAGTCACGGCCGCCTATCTCAGCTAAGACGAGCCAACTACGCAGGAGATATTATAGAGCACAAGGTATGCGCGCAAATGCAGGTATATACTATTCCCATACTCACATAGTCCGATGGGACGGTAAAACACGACCGGAGAGAGGCACCAACAGCTTAACGTATCTTCTAAAGCACATAGTATCGACATGTGAAAACGGTCACCCATCACAAGACTCACCGCGGCGAGCACAGCCTAACCTCGCAGATCAACTTATCTACACGGTAGCCACGTAGCTGCGGACCCCGCATTAGACGATACATAATAAATAACAGTAAAATAGAAACACAAATAAATCATGAGTGTCAGAATTTATCGATATTTGCCTGTCGATATCCGCTCACCACTATCGCCGGCGGCGGCTGCACACGGGGCGTGTCGCCCATTCTCCACCAGTAATTTATACCTGCATCGTTAAATAATACCACTCACACTTGCCACTTTCCAGCGCTCATAAACACGCACCCATTTTAATTAAGCATTCATTTGTTTAGATCCAAGATATTAATTATGATGATAGGGAGAATTTAAGTTGGTGTAACTGCTTGTGGGTACATCGGATTCATTTTGTGACACTCAAATCACAATCCCGCATACTCGTCGGTCACGGGTTTTGGGATATGGGCAAATGGTGGGGAAGGAGGTGTGCCAGTATCCGGCCTGAATTGACCACCCCCTTTCCTCCCGTGGGCGTCGTAAGAGGCGATTAAATCCAGAAGATGGGCAGCAGCGTCTTCTGTAACTTCACCAATAATACTGCGATTCCCAAACCGCTTGCCAAGCGTGGGGATTATGGCAACCGGGGAGGCCTTCGTTCAACAGTGGACGTCTGCCGGCTGATGATGGTGGTGGAGAAGGAATAGCAGGATATGCCTGCCTCGTTGGCTTAGTGGTTGCAAAGCTTCCTACCTACTACCTACTGAGCGGGAGGTCCTGGGTTCCAAAAAAAATTATTAGGCTTTTCGGAGTCTATTTATGCTCGGTTGATGACAATAGGCTCGCCTCCTAATACATTGGGAGCTCACAGTACCATTTAAAATAATACCAACAGTTACAACAGCCTCCTCACCATGAACTGTTAAAGCAGGACAGTTTACGATGTGGAAGCGAGACGCCGCATTACACTGCACGTAGCACCGTCTCGCTTCCACATCTTAACCTGTCCTGCTTTAACAGTTCATGGTAAGGGGGCAGATGTTTTTAAAACACCATTACATTGTACTAAAACGAAACATTATCAAATAATAAATTATTGAAATCACATAATATCATAGAATTACACGATAATCGTCAAGAAACGTAAGCGTCATTATAAAGACATCAACGCGTTCTTAACCTTTCAAAATGTCTTCTGTGCATGTTTGAGTGTAATTATTGAATGATCGCCGTTTATATTAAATGATAGATACTTAAATACTAGCGTTTGACCCCGGGTTCTGTCGAGTTGACAGTGTGGATAGAGCGTTATTTATAATTATAGGTTTTCTTTATTCAAGAAGTATGATTTTTATTTAGTCTTTTCTGGTTGTTTCGTTATTAATTTATAATTCTTTATAAGACGCAAAGAAATGAAAGGACGTGATAATAGAATGAAATTCTACTCACAGGCACACATAACATCACGCTTGTACTCGTCGAAGGGGTAGGTAAAGGTGTATAGTATAGGCACGCCCACATTTTACCATGTTAGAGGTCCCAATGTAATAAGGAGCGAGTCTATTGCCATCAACCGGGCGAATCCAGACTCTGTGCTGCTATTGAGAATTACCTAATGGAAAAGCTTAGTAACACTTTGCCTGGCCCCTGATTTCAGGACCTCATGTTTAGCAGTCACTTAGCGACCACTAGACCAACGAGGCAGTCAAATTTGACATTTGCCTAAAGTCCATAGAGTCGTTATTACCTATATTTATAACTATATATATATTTCAAGGTTCTATTAAATAAGTTTTGTTGTTAAGATAACAATAATCCATATCCATACTAATATTATAAATGGGAAAGTAACTCTGTCTGTCTGTCATGCCTTCACGACTAAACCGCTGGACGGATTTTGATGAAATTTGGCATGTAGAAAGTTTAATACCCAAGAAAGGATACAGGCTTAACGCGGGGGAGGCCGCGGGCAAAAGCTAGTGCTCCATAAAAGATAGATAAAGTAATAATAATAAAAGTATAGGTAACTTCGCGATTGTAATATTGCTTCTTGATATTTTAGAACGATGAAAAAAGCTATTGCTAACGCCATCTATTGTCGTACAACGGCACTAATCGGTCTCAATCGATAACGAACTGCAATAGGTTTTATATTTAAATCTAGACATAATACAAATAGGTAGTAAGACTTTCAAACCTTTGAAGACCTGATTGGCGCAGTGGCTAAGTTATTGGACTGCTGCGCTAAGGGTTCAATTCCCGCACGGAAAAAATTGTGTGATCCACAGATATTTGTCCTGAGTCTGGGTGTTTGTGATCGTGATATTTCATGTTTGTGCAACGCACCCACGATATGGAAGAAATTTCTAGTACGGGGCAATTTTTTTTTTATTTCTTTTATTTTCTCATCAAAATAACACAGGTGTGGAAAAATAGAAATAGGTATACTATTCAATTTAGAACATATATGATTTATGCTTTACTTATGGAACAAATCCATTTTTTATAAATATTTAATGGTAGAAGGTACCTAAAGCGCTAAAGTATCAAGAGTCACTCTTGATGAAAATAAATAAAGAATATATTTCCTTTAAGTAATTGTCAGTAGCAGCACGGAGTCTGGATTTGTGCCCGGTTGATGGCAATAGGCTCGCCCCCTATTACATTGGGATCTATAACATAACTGGCAAAATGTGGGTGTACTTTATACCTCTGTCTGTCCTCTGCTAATACAGACGTGATAGTTATAGTATATACAATCAACAAATAATCTGTCTGTGCACTACCCTAAGGTCCGCCTTGTACACTGTTGTTAAAAGAATAAATAAATACAAAACCCTTTGAACATAGAAGAAAACCTATATTCGATAACCCAATATGCGCAATAGCTTTTAGATTGGGCAGCTGCGCTAGAGGACGCGGGTTCGTGGAATGAGACAATTATTTAAGTGATCAATTAATACTTTTTTGTCGTAACCTTGTTCTTATCGTATGGTCGATAAACAAGCTAGTGTCAGAGTTTAAAGCGCCTGTAGGCCTCTGACATGGCTGTACACACCGTTGAAAAATCTCTCAGGTGTGCCGGTTTTATCACGACGTTTTCCTTCACCGTTTTAAGCAACTGATAACAGAATTATAATACGCACATGAATTCGAAAAGACATTGGTGCGTGCCGGGGTTTGAGCTTGCAAGTTTTGAGTTAGCAGTCCAACGGTCGTACCACTCGGCTATCAGTGCTATATTTGTCCTAATGTATTTGCGAATACGATAACTATAAAAAATAAAAAGAAATTCTTAGTTTAAATGACATTTGGTGTCATTTTTATTTGTTGTCCATGCTAAGCTTGAATCTAAATTGATAAAGGAAATTTGAAAATGACGGTCACGAGCGGGATTTGAACCCGCACCCTTCGCCGTACCGTGGCGCTGCTCTAACCAATTGCATCCATCAAAGTTTAATCTTGGTAAGAGTAATGCTAAATATATTTTCGTGATTTTCTTCACGATTATAATGGTCACCCATCTAAGACATGTTAGCAGGAAGACAGCTTAACTTAACAATACAATTAACGAATTAAACTACTAATTAATATCAACACATAATTACGCCAGTAATACAGCGTAGCCTCCCATCATTACCCACATTTCTGCTTAACCAAAAAAGTAATCATCCTATAATCAAAACACAAGCATACAACCCCATATATCAAACGAATTCCAAACGAAAATGAACTTAACCCCTCACAAAATAAAGCTCAAACTCCTTTATTATAAACTGAAAACAAAAAGAAGTAACTTACAAGTACTCTTGCGCATTTACAAATAATTGGAACTAACTCGCTGACCAATGAGAACGCAGCACGGTTGAGCACTATTGTCTCTGTTGTGTCGTCCTGCTCGTACTTGGGTGAGAGGTGTTTAGCTGTCTCTTTCTTTGCTATGATTGGAAAATTAAGTTAGTATTGCTATCTCTCTCGTAAGTACTACTGGTTTTAGATATCTAGGCCTATTTTGAGTTCAATAGTTACGCGGAATAATGTTAAATATTATTCGGTTCAATTTGTATATATTTTATTCTTGCAAGTTATTTGATCACGCTTCAACTAAGGTATTGGTAGAATGGTACCTACATAACCTATGTGAATATTTCCAAAATATTTTTGAGTTTTTGACAAGCAGGAAATTCTTAGATACGCCACGGTATTTATTTAAAAACCAAATTTAACATGCAGTGAGTTAGCGTCAAAGTGTTACTGGGTTTTTCCATTAGGTAATTCTTAGTAGCAGCACGGAGTCTGGATTTGTGCCCGTTTGATGGCAATAGGCTCGCCCCCTATTACATTGGGACCTAAAAACATAACTGGCGATGTGGGTGTAGGTACTGTAGGTGCACCTCTGCCTACCCCTTCGGGGAATACAGGCGTGATGTTATATATGAGTTAGCGTGGTGATCATTGCTTGTGCCCTGTATGAGAAGAGGCCTTTATCCTTCAGTTAGAAAGTAAATTAATAAATTATCTATTTTTAATTTTGACTGCCTCGTTGGTCTACTGGTCGCTAAGCGCTTGCTGAATATCAGGTCCTAGATTCGAAGGCCCAAGTCGGATAATGTCTCAAGTTTTTTTTTTTAAACATCACCCTACTCTAAGAATTTCTCCTGTATCGTGAGTGCGTTTCACCAACATGAAATACCACATACACAAACACCCAGACTCGGGACAAACATCTGCAGATCGCACAAAATTTTGTCCCGTGTGGGAATTGAACCCGCAACCATTAGCGCAGCAGTTCAATCGCTTAGCCGCTGCGCCAATTAGGTGGGCGATTTATTAGGTAGGCACTGGGTTTCCATTAGGTAATTCTCCAATGCAGCGCGGAGTCTGAATTTGTGACCGACAAACATAACTGGCGAAATGTGGGTGTACTATATGTGCACCTTTGCCTACACCTTCGGGGAATACAGGCGTGATGTTATGTATTAGTATAGATTACACGTGCGTGCCTAGGATCCGAACTCAGGCCCTTCACTTAACAGTCAATCCCACTGGGCAATAATTATACATTAATACACCTATAAATTAACACCAATTGATATTTCCAACGCAACTCAAAGTAAATCGTGCATAATTAAAATACCTGTTTAAGTCCATCTCATTATTTAAAGCCCACTAATTAAGATGCGAGCCTCGACGAACGAACGAATGAACGAATTAATTTGTCATGAACGAACAACGAATGAGTCACAATTAAGGTTCCATTCTCCTTTGAATGAAACCAATTTGTATACTAGTTAATTTGAGTGGCGTATCAGATTAAATTAACTGGTACTTTTAGTGTTAAGCTTTAAGGTTGTTGTTGACATCCGGGTAGTTTCGCTCAACGAAATATTATCTGATTATTCTTTATACACAAATTTTGAGGGACTTATAACTACGTGGCTACCGCGCGGATCAGTGGATATGCGAGGTTAAGCAGTGCACGCTGCGGTCAATACTGTGATGGGTGACCGTTTTCACATGTGGAGGCCCTCCGTTTTTCGGAAGGCACGTTAAGCCGTTGGTCCTGCGCCTGATCTCTCTCCGACCGTGTCGGTCTACCGTCTCATTGGTCAAGTCCTCTGAATATTATAAGTAAAGGATAAAATTGGAAGGAAGGTCATACAAAAGAAAATGAAATCCTGAAAATGTGTAAGTTTGTTGTGAGTATGTTTGTTACTCAATCACGCAAAAACAGCTGAACGGATTTGGATAAAATTTGGCATATAGATAGTTTAAAAACCGGGATTAACTTATTTCCGTTAAATTACGAAATTACATAGCGTTTCAATTAATTCATGTTTTTCACAAATATTTCAGACACTCTCTGGACTCAATGCTGAAGTTCAAGCATACAAAGTCGCAGGCATATGCTAGTATATATACTATACAAAAGCAATCGCACTCTGGTATGGGCATCGTGTAATTAATTCATACGTTTTGTACTTCACACGCAACGGACTCCGAATGATCAAAACATTTATAGCTTCAATAACGTATAGATAGACCACTATCATCAGCTAATTATGTCAAATATACTCTTCTTCTTATCGTATGGTTGACGAACAACCTGGTGTCAGAGTTTAAACCGCCTGTAGGGCTCTGACATGGCTTTACACACCGGTCTGCCGGTTTCCTCACGATGATTTCCTTCATCGTTTTAGCAACTGATAACTAACTTGTAATACAATTAGAATAATTGTAGACATTGGTGCCAGTTTTATTGGCAGTCCAACGGTCATACCACTCGGTTAACACAGCTTTTATACACACACTTCTTCTTACCGTACGGTTGATGAAAAACGGGCACATCTGAGACTTTTCAACGGTGTGTAAAGCCATATCAGAGGCCTACAGGCGGTTTAAACTCTGACACCAGGTTGCTCATCAACCATACGAGTGGCCCTTAACCCTAAGCACTACGCCACAGCACCAATCAACTAAGAAATATTGATATTACACACCATACCAAAAACGGCAATTATAATTTTAATGCCAACACCATTTTCGCTGTCTCCTGTCTCCACCCGCATCTAAATATTCACCAGTCTACGAGCAATCACGCCACTAAACTGTTTAACAGTGTGGAAAAAGGACGAATATAATATATTTTCAATTGATGTGAAAGGGATAAACTTAGGCTACGTCACAGCAGGGTATCTTCCCTGGCTGGTACTGAAGAGAGATGGAGTGAGGATATTGGCGGGTCTATCGGTTTGTTCGGTATACATTGATGGTTTGGGTAACGTAAGAAATAAGTGCAGTCATTCTCAAAGTAACATTATTTGAAGTGGTTACAATTACATAAGCTAAAATTTTAAATACAACTTAATATAAGTAGTATAAAAGATCTAGGAAGGAAAGATTAAGTGGAAGGAAAAATTCCCTTTCTACACATTGCTTTTTTTCATCTCCGCTCGTCGTAAAACAAATTATAAATCCATACAAAACCGTCAATGTATATGAAAGTAATCATAAAACCCACTCCCTCGCTGTGAGTGGTAGTCCAGCTCGTTAAGTTGGTCATCTTTTGGTTTATTTTCATAACTACCCATATCTATCACGGTTAACGATGTTTATTTAAGCAGCTAACTTACGGTGACCAAGCGTTTATGGATATCAGGATATTGGGATTACTTTTTAGGTGCTTCGCCTCGTGAAATAACTTAGCTACGTTAAGTAAGAAAATGTTGATGTACACGATATAAAATGTTAGTAAGTAGGCGACATACTATTTTGAAAAAATATGGATTACCGCACATTGTACAATTTAATTTTAAGGTTTTCCCTGTATATCTTTATTTTCATTTTGGTGTGCAATAAAGAGATATATTATTATTATTATCCGGGATGTATAAAAATATCACTAATTTAGCGTTTTATAGGTCACATTGACATAATTATAATATCACATAATAACATTGAAACCACTTCAAAACTTCATTGTCAACGTTGAGCTGTCCTGCAATCAGTATAGCGAGTTGGTCACCCTACCATAATAAGGCATAAGCTCACTGGCTATTTGCTCTTTTATAGAGAGGCTGGCAACCTAATGATGTTGTTACATTCCTATCGGGAGAGTTACAGTAGCATTTTTTAGCTGTCAAACTTTGTATTGGTTATTATTGCTATATGACTAATGAGTGAGAATCGTTTAAAATTGTATAATCATAGTCTGAAGTGGGGCTAGAGGTTATTGACGGGTGAATTGTTTTGTATATTGTAACTTGTTCGAGGCTTTAATGTTAGCAGCACTGTATTCAACGATTTATTTTAAATTGACGACCTGATTGGCGTAGTGGCGAAGCGATTGGACTGCTGCGCTAAGGGTTGCGGATTCGTGCCCGGTCGATGGCAATAGGCTCGCCCCCTATTACATTGAGTCCTACAGACCTGGCGAAATGTGGGTGTTCTATACACCTCTGCCTACCGCTTCAGGAACCACAGACATGATGTTATGTGTGTATACTCCATAAGACGCTTATCAGCCAAATCAAGTGTAACTTTAGTGCTTAATTACTATAGATAATTATAATCATTATCATCTTAGCCCGGTATCACCCACTGCTGGGTCTACCTTCAGGTTCTAGTCAAATGTCTTGGTTCTAGGCCTTCCTTTCTCTGCCATACTTCTCTTCTTTAAGCTGCCATAGTTGTCTCTTATCCAGGCGTTCTTTACAATTGTGTATATGTCGAATTCGCTAGTTTAATCGTATCCAAGACAAAAACTAGATATCCATACATTCAAATAGCGGTTATTTGTTAAATAAATTATGATCTAACGCCTCATAAGCGATATTTACACCCACAAACAGATACAAATGATCTGAAAACATTTATAAACCTATTACACAATATAATACCGACACCAAATGTTTCTCGCGTCTCTTTAATAAAGTTGCAAACGTACCAAGTTATTTCACAACCCAATCATGGGAATATAACCTTTCTTGCTTCAGAATAAGGTTGGGAAGAGCGGCAAATGTAAATTTGTTGGAGCTTTAAAATGGTCGCGAAGTATAATCAAGATTATCTACATAAGTATGCAATATGTAAGGATTACATTACAGCTTTATAAATTGAGACTAACGCTACATGCGGCTCTGCCTGGTATTCTCTTATATTTGCTTTCATCATCACGACGTTCACTGTTGAACAAAGGCCTCCCCCTTAGGTAAGCAAGCGGTTTGGGGATCGCAGTATTGTTGGTGCAGTTACATAAGACGCTGCTGCTCATCTTCTGGATGTTCCCTTGTCGCTTCTTACGACACCCACTGGAGGAAAGTGGTGGTCAATTCTAGGCAAGAAGTCAGTCGGCAAGCCTATTGATCCTAAAAAAGAACCCTCAAAATAATGCCCTAATCGGATCCAAAAACACGATATTTGAGGACAGTAACTGCACCTCTAACCGCTAAACTCCAAGCCTACTGATTCTAAGAAGCCTACCTACTTACCAAATACTTCAACAGGTCACAAAAACACAAATGAATACAGATATTTATCATCAATTTAATCTTAATACAAACAGTATAATCGGGCCGTCAGAAAAGGTAGCCTCAGACACCCTCATCCCGTACAAGACACCACGGGGTGCCATTGTACAGATATAAATGAATACCCATCCAAGATGCGCTTAATATTATAATTTGATATTTTTAAACGTATAGAGATATTAAAAGTCACGCTCCAAAGTGTTTATTTAACGCTTTTCTGAACGATTGAGTTTTAAAACGAATGGGATCGAATTTTTTTTTTAGCTGCTCTCTGATTGGTTAGCTTTGAGGTGAATGCACTTTGATCGATTGGTTTTGACAGGTGACGTCATGTCATTTGTAATATGTTCACGCTTGTTTATGTTAATCGGGTGGGCAGGGAGTGTTGTTCTAGGAATGAAGACATTATAAGTATCGATTGTGATTGGTTTTGTCGATAAATCGGTGTATTATCGAGGTTAAGCTTTGGATTGGTTACCGTCTATAATACTTCGTGCCTTCTTTGTATATTGAAGTATTTTAAGGCTTCGGAAGGCACGTTAACCTGTTGGTCCTGCGCCTGACATCTCTCCGGTCATGTCGGCCTACCGTCCCATCGGACTATGCGAGATGTTAACAAGTACCACATTGAGTAGGTACACAGGAATTCAAAATATTACATGCCTACCAACATTAATTACAGACCAAAATATTACACACCGGGAATGCAACCACAGCATTCCGATACCCGACACTCTAACCACAGAACTATTTCTCCATGATTTGTGTATCTTGCCTGTACCTATTGTTATATAGGGTAGACAGAAAGCTATTACCATCAAAGTACACTTTGCTACAGAGTATCCCTCTTATTTATAAACGAGGTTCATGCCGGTATTAACTAAACCCCGTATTAAGTCTCTTGACATATCTATTCTTTGACATGCTAATGACCGTGACGGGTGTAATTTAGCCCATGGTTTAGATTGACTTTTTTTATGAATATGGGGGTAATAGTTTTATGCGTTGGCCAGCCTATCGCCATTAATATGAATGTAAGTACAGAAACGCCTGTCTCCAGGTGGGTAGTTTTATATTATATAGATATAGATACTGTCCTAGCATACCTTTAGCCTTCTTTTTATTCTTCTTATTGTATGGTTGATAAACAACCTGGTGTCAGAGTCTAAACCGCCTGTAGGCCTCTGGCATGGCTTTACACACCGTTGAAAAATCTCTCTGGTGTGCCGGTTTCCTCACGATGTTCTCCTTCACCGTTTTTAGCAACAACTGATAATAGTACGCACATGATTTCTCAAAAACATTGGTGCGTTCCGGGGTTTGAATAACTGGCGGTTTAAACTCTGACACCAGAACAAGTTATACGATAAGAAGAAGTATCTATATTTTAAAAGTTACCCATCTAAAAACTGACCTCGGTAAGCGGTTGTAGTGATAGTGTTAGCATAACTTAACAATGTAACAGATTACCAACAGCTACACAAGATTAAACTAATAAAGAATAACTAATGTTATTAAAACAGTGTTGGTCGGTATTAAAATAAATTATTTATACGCTCAATGACTCAACGTGTATTGGGAATACACAAAATAACTTGACGGGTGGGGTGGGAGCACCGGTTGAAGTCTTAAGTTTATAAGAAATATTTTTAGGTTTTTTTTTATTATTTTCTTGCTGCAGAACTATTAGATAAAGGGTTCGAAACGTCGGGATAAAAAAACAATTAAACAACCACGATGAAATCCGTAAACCTAGTTTTATTTCAATGTCTAATATTCGCGTAAGTGATAGAAATCATTAGATAAAGGTATTTTAGAGTTTTGTATAACTAGGATAGGCAGTAAAGACGTTTCAAATGTTGGAACGTCTATCAAAGACTACTGTTCTGCGAACAAAAATATAGGTACAACTTTAGCTAAATATCTGTAACCTTCAGCTGTGTGAAGCCTGATTAGTAATGCGAGCTTTTTAAAAACACTATTGGTAAGTTGTATATTTTTTCTTGAACAAAACTTCTGAAAGTATTTTGCGTCGTAGATGAAAATGGTACATAGACCGCATGGGTTTTCATTTAATACGTCTTACTCTATTCTTTATTATCCTAAAACAAAACAATGTCTACTTAGAATAGTAACTAGTCTTCTTAGAATTCACATTTAAGTAACAACAGGATTTAATCATCTACCTACTACTAAACAAAACGTGAGATCAAACCCAAAAATTCTCAACCACTAACCGGTGCACCCACCCTACAGATAATGATCACATAACCGCCATCTAACGACGCGATGATTAACGACACACACCAGCCGGTAATGAAGGATAATCATCACTGTATGAGTTTTTCTCAAAATGGATGTTCACCCTTCGATTTAGAGGTCCATAAGTCAATGGGCTTTGTTTATATCCTTTGTTTTGAAGGCTGATTTTGTAGGTTAGAATGTTCCTACTGGGCATATTAGTATATCTAGATAGGAAATATACAGCGCTGACGAGGGACGTTTAGACGAAGATAAATTAGCTGGTAATTTACCTTACAGCTGCCTCGTTGGTCTAGTGGTCGCTAAGCGCGGCTGCTGAGCACGAGTTCCAGGGTTCGAATCCCGGGTCGGGCAAAGTGTTATTGGGTTGTTCTATTCGGTAATTCTCAGTAGCAGGAGTCTGGATTTGCGCTTATTTATCGTTGTTTTAGTTCATCGGTTAGTTTATCCATCTATATTCCTGAAAAAGGGAATCCACAAAATAAAATTATATACATAATATCCACATAATAGGAATGTATTAGAATGCTCCAATTTCCCCCACATACGGAACACATAAAATAATAAAAATATTTCTCAAATAATGTTAGTAGGTGGTACAATGACTCGACAACTCTGCTGATACCCAACAAAATGCATTCTGACGTTAATGATTTATCATTTAATACAGTTTCCAAAAGGTAGCCGTTTTTGGAATATTTTCAAGAAAAAATCCAGGCGTCAGCATGGCGGGTATATTGACGGCAATTAATTTACTATGAAGGGTCTTTATATGGGTATTATCATAATATACATCCCATGGCTCGGAGATACGTGGTTACCACGCATGTGTCAATCTGCGAGGTTAAGCCGTGCACGTTGCGGTTGGTCTTGTGATGGGTGACCGTTTTCATATGTGGAGACCGGGTGCGCTACAGAATCGGGGCAGCAACACTACCTAGGGAGGTAGTGTCGCTACCCCGATTCTGGATTTCCGGATATGTGCCCGTTTGATGGCAATAGGCCCGCCCCCTATTACATTGAGACCTAAAAACATAACTGGCGAAATGTGGGTGTACTGTATGTGCACCTCTGGCTACCCCTTCGGGGAAAACAGGCGTGATGTTATAAATGTTAAACTTTAAAAACACATAGAAACTCGGTCTAGATCCATTACACGCACTACGGCAAGTGAATATTGTCAAATAATACCTATAAATATTATCTTACAAAAGCAAGCAGCAGAATTGAACCCATCAAAAAAGAATTCGCTTGTTTAGAAAACAAAAACAAATCTGTAACCGCCAGCCCGCGACATTGCGAGTGACGTGCATTTCGACACTCTCTAAAAAGACCACGGCTCATCGCCAGGGGGTACGGGCAGATCCACAGCATTCAATTAGTACCTCAATCACCGCGACGGGCCACGGACACAACGATTAGTTGATGTAATGCTCGCATGTCTTTATTTGTGAGTTAATTATCGTTCTTTGATTGGTTTATGAAAATTGCGTTTGATGTGATAATTGTAACCTATGATGTGTGTTTGTTCGTCACCTTATTAGTTTTCTAGTCGCAAAAGGATTGTGAAA
Organism: Abrostola triplasia; assembly: GCA_946251915.1. Lineage (NCBI taxonomy): Eukaryota > Metazoa > Arthropoda > Insecta > Lepidoptera > Noctuidae > Abrostola > Abrostola triplasia. Next base: position 1,252,516 of record OX276443.1, on the reverse strand, counting down.
GGATCAGACTTCTCAGTTATAGGCCGATTTGTTTGTAGTTTGATTTTGCAACAAAATAGATAAAAATCTGTAATCCAAGAAGACGTCCACTGTTGAACAAAGTTCCCCCCCCCCCCCACCCATAGAACGCCACAATGAACGACAGCTTGCTAATTGCATCCACCGGTTGCCTGCAATTCTCTAATGTTTGGGTCAAATTAATAAATGTATATTGGATTGTATATACAGTATTCTTATTGACGCACCCTCTTACTTATAAACGATGGTAAACTGAGTTTTTAATTTACCACTTTTTAAGTGTACCTATCATCATTTCTATTCTTTTATAGGTTTAAGGTGCTAATAGCGCTGCCCCGCTTCTGTATCGCATCCAGTCTCCACATGCAAACGGTCACCGGTCAGAAAACCTACAATGAGTCAGAATCGGCAACAAACTCTTGTCAAAAACAACCATGAATGATGACAAGATGACGGATATGACAGGTGACAGATAATTCAAAATGGCGGATCCCAAATAATGACAGATTCATATATCAGTGTCATTGCCAACGATTAGCAGTCAATCTATTGAAATATCATTGCGTTTCGCCGAACACAAATTGATGTTGTTGGGCATTTATTTGTATGAGTTATTAGCCGTGAGGAAAACTAGAAAACAGCTGTATCATTGCTAGTATTTGCATACGCAATTTTGCTTAAAAGGATTCAAAATTTAGGAATGCCAGGCTAGTTTCGAAGGCCTTATAAGATGGTGAGACGGGTGCGTAGAGCCTAATTCATTCGATTAATGATAGTGTGATATTCCCGAATAAACACATTAGGACCACCGAAGTAATATCCTACAGGTAGAACCACGATATCTTATAATGTAGGTACTTAGATCCCTACGTCATCATCATCATCATCACCAGCCGGAAGGCTCCACAATGAACGGCAACTTGCCTAGATTCCTAGTCATAAATATGCCTATATAATTACCAACATGAAATTTCACTGCGCGGGCATCAAACCCTACTTATCTCTGCAGAAGATATAATCATTGATATAACACCTAGGTTATCGCATTCAATATTATTATATTACATCTCTTGTATACAAAAAAAAGAAAGTTCAAACAAATGGTGACAACAAAAATTTTCTATTTCACACCAATTAACTATAAGAAAGTGTTTTTTAACTAATCATAATCTAACGTAACATACAATTAATAATTTTAATAGGAACTTTCTAGAAAATCCTAAAACCCAACTTAAAAATTAATCAAATTATTTATCAACAATATTAATCTCTTAGTTAACTTAAAAACACATAATTTAAACTTAATTGCCGAATTTAAAGCTCCCGTGCCACATAAAAATTGTACATTATTATAATTTATGGAAGCCATTTTGTTTTAGGTTTTTTTATTGCGTAACTTGTCATAATTATATGGGAATGACGCTTTGAGAGACGAAATATGGAGAATGTTGAATAAACCCGTCACGGGGTCATGTCTAGTTAGTATACCATCCGTATAAACTTTTAATAAAAGTTCACACCTAAGTAATGAAATGGTAATCTTTTTTATGGATATTTAACAATTAGGTACTGAATACCTGAGTTTGTTTCGGCATTTCTTCTTAGTGGTAGTCAGTTAGGAAATGCCGATGCCATCTAGTTTTATTAATGTAGCACGTAACACCGCAAGGCGCAGCTAGTAAATATATATATAAAATATCTACACCACGGCATGACCAGCTTAGTTTTAACAGCCTTACATTACTAGTAATCTTCTACAGTGGCCAACAAGGACGAAAAAACTGTCACATCCAAGTAAAAAAACCACATAACAATAAAGAATCCTTAATTAAAACCGCAGTGTAAATAAGATGGCGTTTAAAAATAAACTGCCCGTAATGAGGACATCCCAGAGAGTATTAATTGTAATAAAATCATATCTTTTAAGATCTGCAGATTAAGATTATATTTATACGTATGACACGAGCAGCGTGAACGGTAATGGCTTCGAATAAATGCCATTTTTGGGATGAGAATATTAGTTTGTATTTGCAAAATAATATTGCCTTTTGGGCACCCTACCAGTCGACAGCGATGAGGAGGAATACTTTGATGCATAATTTTTGGTTTTATTTTTTCCTTTGTATATATTTATTTTTTAACGTGTGTAAATAAGTGTACTGCCTCGTTGGTCTAGTGGTCGCTAAGCGCGACTGCTGAGCACGAGGTTCGAATCCCGGGTCGGGCAAAGTGTTATTGGGTTTTTCCATTAGGTAATTCTCAGTAGCAGCACGGAGTCTGGATTTGTGCCCGGTTGATGGCAATAGGCTCGCCCCCTATTACATTGGGACGTAAAATACATAACTGGCGAAATGTGGGTGTACTGTATGTGCACCTCTGCCTACCCCTTCGGGGAATACAGGCGTATTGTTTTTTTTTTGTAAATAAGTGTAAATAACCTTGTAAATGAAAATTAAAACATATATTGAAATAACACAGGTTTTTTTTGTTTTGCATAGCTTTAAAAGTGCGTGTAAGTGCTAATGATAAGTAGAGATATTCTCTTTTATCAGGAGTTTATTTCAATAGTTCTATATCCACATTATGCAGTGTAGTTTGATAGCCGTTTATGGGACACATAAAGAAAGTAAGACTTAAAAAAAATAGGTTTGTGAGGTGTTATAAAAATTGTACTAGAGATATACATAAAACGTCGTGGTAGCCTAATGGTTAACATACCGGATTTGTATGCACAACGTTGCAGGTTTGAACCTACATTTAATTAAAACTTGAAACCTACATTTAATTATCTGAAATCGCCCGCAGTGAGCTAGCGTGATAAATGCTCAATCCTTCTCTATACGAGAAGAGGCCTTTGTAGCAGTGGGACAGTTATAGGCTGTTAATATTTTAAATACATTATAAATACATATTTTTCAAAAATAATCCTTATCAATCTTTCAAAAATATTTGCATTTTTTTAAATCAAATGTGGATGGCTGACTCACTCCTTAGATATTCTCTACTAGCCAACCTTAGGATATCTCAAAGTAACGTCTGTTTTTCTGAGAGGTAGGCAGAGACCACGGTTTTCCTCGGCGAAGATACCTAGACCAAATCGGAGCTTCTGCAAAAGGGTCAAGTGAGGAGTACCCTTAACTGATGAACGTGTATAAGGAATGTGATACGTGTGAATAAGGCGAAATAAATATGCCAGGATCGTAGCAATTTTATGTTTGTACTAGAAGTGAAAAGTTGGGTTTTTGGCCCAATTTGTTATTTTTTTTCCCTTCTCCTATCACATTAGTTTATTTTGTTGTCGCATAATGAAACTATGTAAATTTACCAATTTGTACCATTCTTTTTTAAATGAGTAACCTCTGGAGTTTCTTCCCGGTTCTTCTCCATTGGAATGACATTTTGGAATCGTGCAACTAGCATCCTAACGTTTCATAAACGCCTGTAATAGGCTATGTGAAAAAAAACATTTTGAATTTGAAAAATAATCAAAATTATCATTCCAAAACCATGCAATAAACTTATTGCCTATTATACCATTAAAATAACAGTAATTTTCGCTACTAATATTTTAATATATTCGATATAAAACAAACGTCATCCCTTTGACATTTCTGATAGAAAACGGCTGTACGTCATGTGAAATGTCAAGATATTTCAATCAAGTAATGACGTAGCTTGAACTTTTTACTAGTACTTATTGTGAGCTTTTGTTCAATATAGTTCAACGTTAACAAATGACAATGCCAATATATTTATAAGAGCATTGTAATGTCAAATTATATAAGCAATTATGTTCTTACTGCACATTGATGCTTGTATTGCCTGATGTTAATGTATGTATGACTATCATACTCCCACGTTTTACTATGGTCTTGTATAAAGTCACAGTTCCAAAAGGTCTTAAGAATTTTATTTTTGTTTTTTATATAAACATTTACCTATAATTTACATAAACGTCGTCTCGCACTGTGTCTTTCTATATCGTGGGTGTGTTTTCTAAACATGAAATATAACATACACAAACACCCAGACTCGAGACATTTGTGGCAAGCGAACCCGCAACCCTTAGGGCAGCAGTCCAATCGCTTAGCCACTGCGCCAGATTGTCAAATGAATAATCTAATAAAACTTTATTCTAACTAAAAATGGAACCTAAAATCTCGAGTGCATCAATGCATTTTAGACCACAAACCACAAAACAAATTATTAAGCTATTCCAACAATCATCCTAAAACTGACAAATAAAACCATTAATCAAAACTACTTCCAACATAGGTTAACACAAAATTAATTAACCAAAGACATCGAACAATCAATACTACCTTTAAACCACAAAAGAATTTTAAGCGTCCCTCATTAGTATACCACATAATTAATTAAATAGCCACATAGTTTTACTAGAAACTATTTAGGTGACAATATCATTAACGTATTTCATTACTGTACTGTCACTCCTCTCCAGATATACGAGTGTTCAAATTTAAATTAATTAAAACCTGAAACTGATGAAATCAGTGGAATACCAATATGTATATCGTTCTGGTTCGGCTAACAAACATCGAATGTTATCGAATAAAATAAATCTTGGCTGCTATATGTGAAGGTTTGTCTGTGTGTCACAGAAAAAATCATGAAGAAGCGTGAATGAGAGAACTGGTATGGTTTTCTCTTTTGTATTGTTTACGAAATTACTATTTAGTGTCTGTAATTAAAATAGATTAATTTGCATAAAAGCAATCCTAACATATTGTGTCATGTAACCTATTCTAAATCAATCATTAACTAAGTCTAATTGTATAGTTTTCGTAGAAGTATTGTCACTCGTGGAGGCTGCCTACTAATGTTTATAGTTAGTGTTTATCTACCTAAACCTTAATTAGTTATTGAGTTACGTAAAAAAAATGAATATTTTTGCAGGTGACACTATTAACATAATAAAGCCATGAAAAACCTTATACATATCAGCCCTTTGTTCCAAAACCCTTAACACCAAGCATCGCCACAGCAAAAGGCTGTAGCATGATAAAAATAAAATAAATGCCCAATCTTGGTGCTTGAGCATAGCGCGACCAATTAGTTTATTGGTGGACATATGTCCTTCCCGGAACGTTGCGATAACATCTAGCGAGGGACAGCGCACACTGAACTGAACGAACTAATCGAATGATTTGAATGAACAATGAATCAAACGCAACTGTCATTCACTTTGTGAGATTCAAAATTTTCGCTTGTGTCTTTTAGAGGAATTTAAAATTAGTTTAATTATTAAATTGGATGTAAAGCTGTCGATCCAATTTTAAGAACCAGAATTGAGACAGCTGAATAAATATATGAATAAAGATGGCTGGTTTATCAAGTAATGTTCCTTGCCTCATTCTCCCCACACCTATTAATTGAGTACGTACACAATAACTTTATACCGATAACATTCATCATCATCACATTGCTTGCTGTTATCAAAATGACTACTGTTAAATATTGCCTAGTAAACGGCTCATGGCTGTCAACGCTGCACTGCTGTACGTGTGACGATTCATTCACTCACTCATTCACTCCACTGTCAGCCGCGCCTAACCCGAACAAATCCGAAACGCGCGTTAATGTGCACGTACATATATCGCCCCAATAATATACACATCGGGCCGAAAAAACAACGCTATCGCCCAATACCCAATTAATAAAAAAAACCCTAAACTCACTTCTCTTTTTGTAATGTTTTGTTAAACAACTAAATTTGGGGTTTAAGAAAAAAACAACCAGCATCTTGTTAACCGTAGTCAACTTATATTTATTTTGACAGCGGCCGTAAATCCAAAGGTTTTTGTTGGCTCAAAGATTAATCACCTATTATATTGGTAATTTTAATAGGTGAAGGTGTTGGGTGCCATTTTGGGGACCCGCAGGTGTTTTATTGGTACGATATGATCTTGGCTTGATGATGTCATTGGGATTCCGTACAGATTGAGATAAAAGTCGGTTTTTATGATAATTAGCGTGTGATCGTTTAATTTTATGTTTTTGGAGATATTTTCACGCTGTGTTCTGTGGAAGTTGGACGGGATTAATGCTTCGTATTTATTGTGTGTTAAATTGTTTGTTGGTCCTTTTGTACGAAATACTTAGGACCAATACTTTACGGAATCACGATCCCGAATTCCTTTGAGGCGCTGTAAATTCCACCCACACTTGTATGAATTGATTTATTTAAATTTTCGAGCAATTCGTTAGTTGTTTTGAGGAGAATTATAAATGTATTAAATGTAAGCAAATGAGTCAAGTTTGTGTCTAGCGAGGTTGTCTAATAGATTTTCTGCTCATTTCATTATATCATAACTTTCCTCATCCATCTATCATTACACTCGCCTATATCCAGTTAGGAACTTTCTATCGGAGAGCTCTCAGGTGGTGTTAAAATAACCCATTGCTACAAGTACTTCCAAGGGTATATGGTCCACTACATTTGGGTACCTTACCTAGATTTTTGGTCCTTCGGTACTAACTCATGAGTGAAATTCCATGCTTCGGAAGGCACGTTAAGACGTTGGTCTTGCACCTGATCTCTCTCCGGTCGTGTCGGTCCACCGTCCCATCAGACTATGAGAGTGAGGGAATAGGAAGTGCACCTGTGTTTACACGCATACTTATGAACTATAATATCTTCTGCGTAGTTAGTTAGTCTTAACTGAGACAGGCCTTAGACCGAAATTCGATCAGGAGATCATTATTATCAATTAAATCTATCATCCATACCTAATATACTTAAATAACTTATTAGCTAAAGCTTAGACAAAGACATTTATAGAGCAACAGGACCAATCCATTCTACAAAAAGTTAGCAGCAGAATTTGCTGTTAGTAAAAGGACCAACATAGCAACAAGCTAATCTTCAAGTAAACAGAACCCCAGAATAAACTATTCCGAATCCTTTAAACAAGCCACAACACTTCACATACATATTTTAATCACTACAAACGATTAAGGCGCTGCGCACACTTGGCGATGTGTGCGACTCGCGCGATGTAAGGCCGCGTGAATGTGACAAATTAAGCAAGCAATAGATGATTAGACGACTTAATTAGCGCAGTGGCTAAGCAATTGGTCTGCTGCGCTAAGGGTTGCAGGTTCGATTCCCGGGGACAAAAAATTGTGCAATCCACAGACGTTTGTCCCAAGTGTGGGTGTTTGTTTAATAATGTATGTTTGTGGATGCCTTATTTACTCTGATAACTTTTAACATTGTATTTATGTTAACAACCAAACCAATTTATACGCGTAAAGCCGCGTGGTCGCGTGTTGTCGCGTCTTGCCGCGTGTTGTGTCGTGTCGCGTTTTTCTTGTAGTGAAGAGCGCTTGTTAGAGAGCCAGCTATTTGTTCCGGCACGTATAAACTCGATTAATGTGAACAGATACCCCGGTACGTCGGCAAACCCGATTTATTAGACTTGACTATTTGGACTCGAGTTATAAGCTGACGCGGTGGAAGGACGTCGTTTTTCCATACGGAAATTCGCCAAAGAACAGAGTCACCGACATAGCTGGAAGAAAATGCAAGTTGAAGTGACAATGGGCAGGCCATATCGCGCGAAGAACCGATAACCGCTAGGAAGAAAGGTTCTTGAGTGGCGACCACGAACCGGGAGACGCAGCTTGGCGGGCCGACGATATCGTCAGAATTGCAGGCAAACGGTGGATGCAATTGGCAAGCTGTCGTTCATTGTGGCGTTCTAAGGGGGAGTCCTTTGTTCAACAGTGGACGTCTTCCGGCTGATGATGATGATTATGTACTATACATAGTACTTCCTATTAAGGTGATAGAATACCTCGACTTAGAGCTAAATCTTCGTCCACTTATAAAAGATTTAAATTTCAAATATGTATAAATATATATAGGAGAGACTAGTCCACCTTAGCACACGACCGAATAAAGTGGAAGAATGAAAGGGAGGCCTTTGCCCTGCAGTGGGACAACACAGGCTGTTAAATAAATAAATAATATAGTTTTAGAACAACATAAGAATTGTACAGTAATAATTTTATTTTAAAAATATCATTTCTTACTATTATTTAAACAAAAGAAAAAAAAATTACAATTTAATTCCTAACACAAAAAAATTAAATACTCCACATCTTATAACTTGGACCACACGCAGCAGGCGACCATATAAGCGGTTCACAGCAGTCTGTTAGACCATCTCAAGTGAGAACTTGTATCATTGGACCGCTAATTAATTGTGTTTCATATAACGCCCGTTTAGTGGCCACAGATTTATGTAGTCGGCCTTAAGATGAAATATCTTCGGATCAGTTTACGTTTACACTCTTTGGTATTGGTGTTTTAGATCATGGTTTTCATGAATATTACGTGTGTTCGGCTAGCTTGGAGGTATGCGTATTGACTATAAAGTTAAATAGTCTAAGTTCAAAACTGGGCAGTTAAAGTGACTTTTTCAATGTTATAATTTGGTGTTTCAAATTCCAAATGTTTTTATTTCATATATAAACCAATAAACTCAATGAAAATTTCGAGATGATAGTTTCAAGGTTCCAATAACTCTCTTATGGGGAAGAACCGGCAAGAAAATCCAAAAAATGTGTACAAGTAGAGAGCGTCTTCGAATAACGATGTCTACAGTCAATCCGGCGCAACCTGGATGGTTAGCCTCACTACATCCCTGTTGACTGACCAATCTCTACCCAGAATAATTTGTCGCCATGATACACAATACAATAAGACATATAACATCATCCCGCGAATATTCCCTAAAGGGGTAGGTAGAGGTGTACCAATAGTTCATCTACATTTCGCCAGTTATGTTATAGATCCCAATGTTATAGGGGGCCTGTTTTAATTTTCCTTATAAAACCGTCTGCGATCTTTTGGGCTGTATTCAATTATACTTTGTACATAGCTAGATGTATGTGATCGTAACTTTTACACTCTATTGATCTAAAATTGCTTTCGGCGTTCCAGGAATTTACGACTGTGTAAGTCGTGAATTGCGAGGTCCAATAATAGAGCATTCATGATAGTGACAGTATCAGTTTTAGTCGAAGAGAGTCTTGGGTAGCCTTTTTACAAAGCTGTCGAGTGACTAATCTCATATTATATAAGCAATGCTCCCTCTGCCTTCATCTTCATTCTTAAATCGGCTTCTACAAGTGACCTAAGAACAGATGTTGCTAACCTCTACGCCACGAAACGGTGTGATAATTTTACTGGATGCTGTTACGAAGAAGAAGGAGAAAAACAATTGTATATTTCTTTCAAACTTCGTAACATAAAAGCCAGCACATTACAATATAGACCGTACTTATATAACTTAGAATAATACTTTAAAATGTAACTTTCTGGCCACTGCCTACCCCATCACCCTAAGAAGCGGGATAGCACATTCTTGCACGTCTCTCGATCGTCGTACAAATCTCCCGGCGAACTAAACTGGCGATCATTATGCGCAGGCGACAAAAACGCGTTCGATCCGACATCGAAACGCGAAACTCATAAATAAATACATTTCACTACGTTTGGTGTGAGGGATGAGAGGTCACGTGGTCATTGTGTTAGATATAGATCAGTTTTATAACAATCTGACGACCTAATAGGCGTAGTGGCTAAGCCATTGGACTGCTGCGCTAAGGGTTGTGGGTTTGATCCCAAAAAATTGTGCGAACTGAAGATGTTTGTCTCTAGTCTGGGTGTTTGTGTATGTCATATTTCATGTTTGTGAAACACACCCACGACGCAGGAAAAATCATATCTACTTAGTGATAGACAAAATTACAAATGCTCGGCTTGCATTTTCTGGCTTTCGTATGAGACTTTTAGAAACATTATCATTGAACGAAGCAGCGCAACAAATTTTCCAGCCACGCCTGCCTGTATCGAAGAGCATGTCAAACAGCTGGTACTGCGCCTGATCTCCCTCCGATAGCACCAGTATATCGTGGCATCGGACTAAGAGTATGAGGGAATAGAGTGAGCCTTCGACACCCACATTTGTGCACTAAACACTCATAAACATTTGATGAGTAGTCTCCATTGGAGATCCAAATTCGGATAGAAGCATTAAGAATAAGCTTAAAGGTTTTCAGGCGAATCTAGAACAATAACATTTCCTAGCTCGTCTCGGGTTTAACACATAAAATTTCTAATCTACATTCAGTAGTAGACGGCGATTGGATAGGCAAGATGTTAGTCTCAATCTACTCGATAGCAGTGGCGATTATATATACAATCTATGACTCCGCCCGCTCCCCGCTTTACCAAACACCATACGCCAAGATAAAAGACGAACACCGCGCGATCCCCATGCATGAGGCACCATGAAAAACCTGTGAAACCCGCGTAATGGCAACAGAACATTTGTTCCATTATACAGAAGAATACTTTAGAATACTTCTTGTATCTCACCGATTTATTTCTGCCGGCCAACACAGGTTTTTGTTACGCGAAGGTGATTTTCAAATTGTTCGGTTTCAATGTTTAATTTATGATATCATTTGTTAAATCAGCGTTTGGATAGTGATGGTTTTTGTTGATAGGTAGCCCGGTAATGTGAGTATCATGTTTTTTTAGTAATGCCTCTGTGAGTGACGGGCCTGCGTGTAGGTACTTATGTCTTGTACACTCTGCACTGTCTAGGCTTTGAATTGCATAGACGATAATACTGTCAATCTGCCATGGTTAGCGTTTGTGGATTGTGTGAAGTATGATTTGAATAAAGAGTGTTCTGGTGGGATAGCAGAACTCTTTGTCCTTTCTATGTAACTGGGAACGCAATGGTTGTATGGAGGATAGCATTTGAAAAGCCTAAGGAAGTGTTATAGGTCTAAACAAAGTTTAAAAATGGTTTATAGTACCTACCTTTTAACTTATAGCTATATTAACTCATAACCTGCCACGTTGCAGACACAATAGAAAAACTATTGTTTGATGTATCATCACTGGTGATCGCGGTGGTGCTTAAAAGGTTATAATCTAAATGCCATGGCTCTGTTAAATGTATGGTAGAAGCGTTTGCAGAACATTTATAGTCATACATGTTACTTTTGCTTTGTATACCACGACATACCTACCTAGTAAACCAACACAAGGCAATTTAAGTATGTATTTCGTTATGTCTAAAACTACAATCTCTTGGGTATTACTAGCAATTTTGTCTCAGAATCCTGTGGTACAAAAACATCCGTGTTTTCTGGCTTATATCGTAACCTATAAACGACATGAATTCGCCTTTTAGTTTTAAGTGTTCTGGAGGTTCTAAGGGCTACCTAAGCAAATAACCATTAACCATTGATAGACTGTTTTAATTATATAGATAAGTGGATTTAAGCCTACATATTCACTGCAGGCAACCGGTGGATGCAATTGGCAAGTTGTCATTTATTGTGGCGTTCTAAGGGGGAGGCCTTTGTTCAACAGTGGACGTCTTCCGGTTGATGATGATAAATAATTACTCATCATCATGAACTTATCCTTGAAGAAACTAGCAGATCTTAAGTGCACACGAATATTTCGTATGCTGGCAGACATAAAGTTATTTCGAGGGAGAATAGAGCCTATAACTATGTTCCAGCAATCGACTCCATTTTTCAGAAAGGTTCCATTAAACATTAAACAGTGGAGTCCTAAAATAAGCAGGAAAATAGATTATTACATTAATAGAAATCTCTGTATTTCTGGATTGACATCGCTTATTTAATTTTCTGCTTATTTAATTAAGCAGGTAATGAAGACCGCCATGCCAATACTAATGACTATAATAATTAAAACTTTGATACACGAGTTCCCTTCCTAATATTCTGGTTGGTACATAAATACGTGTTGCTCTTATATATATTTCGTCAATGTAAACACAGGAGACACTCGAACATCGCAGCAGTTCGCACTGCACGCCGCTTCTTTGATCCCGGCGAAAATTCCTCTCAACGCGCGAATCTCTTCATTAGGCGTAAGTTTTTTGCCCCAAAATGCCCCAGACAGGCATCAGTTTTATTATGTTGTCAGCTTGATGTAACTGTTTACAATTGTTTTTTTTATGTTGGTGGATTTAATTAAATTGTAGACGCTGGAGGCAAAAGGGCGAAAGTTTAAATTATTGTCGGTGCGGCTTAGTTTTTAGGGCATTCTTGATTTTTTACGCTTTTTTCGAGATGGATGGTGGTTTTGTGGTGGTGGAACGGGAGATTGATTACACATATGCGTAGTTGGTATATACATATATGCTTTTATATCATCATGTCTGACTTCCCAGAAGAGCTAAAGGTGTGCTGTGTATATTCTTGCACTCCTGCGTGTCCGACGGTAAAATGTCAAAGGTGAGTATTAAATATGTCAGTGGTATAGTAACAAGAATAGGACACGCAGAGCAATAACAAAGAAAAATGTAGCATTAATATGACAGAACCAAGACCTACATTTGGTGCAGTGACTATGCGACTGGACTATGCTAAGGGTTCGATTCCCGCACGGCACAAATTTGTTGTGATCCGAAGATGTTTGTCCCGAGACTGTGTTTGTGTATGTGATATTTCATGTTTGTGAAACGCACCCACGAAAGAGAACTTCCTAGAGAAAGGTGACATTTTTTTTTAATTTAAGAAATATGTTGTATTTAGACTTTCTAGTCAACAAGAACGGTAGCAAGATTGATCAGTATCGAACGTTTCTACGTATCACTTATAAAAGCTCTCTACTTACACCCCATTCTAGTATATGAAATATATCAAATTACCATTACCAAAAGCATACTACCAACACTACAACCGCAACCAATTTATTACTTAATCGAAATCTTGGCGATAAATAATGGCTCCATAAATCCACGGGGTCTGCACCCTTGTTGGGTATCTCTAAACCCCGTAACCTGCCCCTAGGGGGTTGTTTCGGTAAACCGTTACAAGTTATGGGGTGGCCCTGGCAAATTGTGAGGGTTGAATTTGGTGGAGTGGACCGCTTAGAGTTCCGGGGAAAATTATAATTGGAACATGACAACACAGTTCGTTTAGTGTATAGCGATTTAATAACGCTGAAGGTTTTAATTTGTTTTTATGTTACTAAAACAATTTTTTTAGTTTACTGTATTCAAAATGGGTTCAGTATTTAGTAGCTTAATAAAACGCTTTTACGCTTGCAGACTGACTTGAAGTCCTCAATTGTTTCTTGTTTTAAATTTTCTATTAAAAATAACATAACATCACGCCTGTATTACCCGAAGGAGGAGGCAGAGGTACACATATAATACACCCACATAAATGTAAAGTCTATAATAATACCTACTATGTATAATAATACTTGAAGAAAAATCATTATACCCCTTTGTAAACATAGGTACTCATGCAGGACCGAGAGATTTTGTCATAGGGAAAGTTTAAAAGGAGAACTAAATCTAAAATTAATTTGATATACGTATCATCATCATAATCAGCCGGAAGACGACCACTATTAAACAAAGGCCCTCTTCCTTAGAACGCCACTTATATTATGTTATAAACACAATGTTGCCACTGCAACTAAATTAAATTACGCTCAAATTGCGACCACGGCTACAAACAAAAAACAATACCTTAGCAATCACAAACACATTGGACCCGAAAATCGAGACGCACACCAATTTCAGAACAAACAAAATCGCGAATCAAATCTTTAAATTTTATTATGTATACATGTTTTTTTTCACTTTGCCCGCGTCGCGATGGTTTGTTTGCGTTTACACCGGTTGAGGCGCAGAATGGCCGTCAATCAACCCGCCACCGACGCGTCGAAGGCGATTGTTTTCAAATAGGCTATGGCCCCACTTCGTATGGACAAGTATAATCGAGGATTTAGGGAGGTTGTCCACTAGGTAACTGGATTTTTGCAAATTCTTCCATGAAAATATTACAATATAATGTATATACAGGGAAACAGACGTCGGCTTCGTAGACAGTAATGAAAGAAAAACAAAAGAATTGTAATAGGCTTGCTATCAACAATACAGGTAAGTTACAGAGATGCCTGGTTTCCAAATGGACAGGCAAAACCTATGTTTCCTATCTTCTTATATAAATTACTCTTATCTCCATCCACATACTTGCCTAGCAGTAACTCCAAATTCCAATTTATTTTTCAAAAACATCTCTGATACTGAATCTTCCCTTCTGTAGCCCAATCTATTAACAGTTTCAATTTAAACCAATTAGACTTATAATAATTGCCTTTGGTAAGGTTCAAAAGAAATCATATATTCTACCTAACACACTTAAAAACTTTAGCCACCATATTTCATGCAAATAAACGATATTATTATTATTATTATTAGATCCGCAAACTATTCTCCACATCGTGCATTGTACGCGCTCTCTTATGAAGTTGTAAAACGAACTTTAACCAAATAGTGCTTCGATACGCATCGGTAGTCACAAGCTACGTTTGCGAGTCAAATGTGAAGATAGCCGTGTGCATGGGAGTTAAAACATACGGACACATAACATGGGCTTGCCTGAACCAACACTTTTTATACCAGGAGTATGGAGTCTGCAAGTAAATAGTTCAAAGATAGAAAAAAGATTTTGAATACCAGAACGTATTAGTCATGGAAAGAAAATAGTCTCACTGTTGAGCCTAGAAATCAACAGTTAAACCAAAAATTCCAAGAAATTTCTTTCCGCTAGATAATTATGACATTACCTAAAATCAAGACAGACATCAGTAAACCATGACTACCAGTATCAACTCCGTCTCATTCCAATACAACGTCAAACCTTAGATACGAAAGCTAAACCAGACAGTTAAAGGGATTATAATACTACCTTAATAGATATAGCAACAATTTTTTATGCATTCCACAATCCATGGTCACGCTAATCACCAACACACACCATTAATCACCATTCGACGGAGAACCGCGTGGGAAGACAACCATCGCACATTATTCAGTCTCAAATCAATACATAATTAAACTATCTACATATTTAATGGTGTACACATCGATAAAGATCCGGTTATCATGCTAATTTCCATGAGAAATATATTTAGCAGCCAATTACATAATTAAGTTTGTAAATAACATAGGTTTGGATGTTCTGGGGTCCCTAGTAAGCTAGTAAAATCTGTTAAAGCTGCATACTAAATCTGGTCCTTCTTGGACAAAAAAATGGTCCTTTGATACGTAACTGTACGCCACTGTACTGTATCAATTTGAAAAATATTACAATGATTGAACATTTCTGTGATTGATTGATTCTATATAGGTATATTATGAAAAGTACCTATATAGTTTTTACTAAAAGAAAATTAACAGGCATTCAAAAGTCTTCATTGGAAAATAGCTAGAACAATAATATTGTAATCTACAACTTGCTACAAGCCTACAACCAACATTAAATTACCTTAAGTATTTAAACATTATTAAAACAAAATATTCGTATCAAAGGACCACGACACTAAAACAAGCTCGCACTTTACCGTTTTAATTCAATCAGAAACGTTCAGTTAATGAGATGTTAATCAATATAATCATTCATAATAACGTCAATCGCGGCCTATTGATTCCCAATAACATAATCTTTTATATTAAAGCCTACAAGTTTGACGTTCTAAATTACATTGAATATATTACAGGGTGACTAGTCATTGAGATATACTAAACACGCGGTTATGCCCGCAATGTTAGTGATGATTTTGCGTATAAACATACCGGATGAAAAAATCTCATAACTTTGACTGCCACGCAATAGATTCAATAGAAAAGCCGTATTCGGTGTCATCGGAGACCGGATAGCAGTCGATTGAAGTTTTTCTCCTTCTTATCGTATGGTTGATGAACAACCTGGTGTCGGAGTTTAAACCGCCTGTAGGCCGCTGAAATGGCTTTACATACCGTTGGAAAATCACTTTGGTGTGCCGGTTTCCTCACTATGTTTTCCTTCACCGTTTTAGCAATTGATAACAATTTTTTAGTACGCTCATGAATTCGAAAAGACATTGGCTTGCGCCGGGGTTTAAACTTGCAACCTTTAATTTGGCAGTCCAAAGATCACACCACTTCTTAATCTTTTCAGTGACAAAC
Organism: Abrostola triplasia; assembly: GCA_946251915.1. Lineage (NCBI taxonomy): Eukaryota > Metazoa > Arthropoda > Insecta > Lepidoptera > Noctuidae > Abrostola > Abrostola triplasia. The sequence goes on along the minus strand of OX276443.1, from coordinate 1,236,449 downwards.
TTCTAATTTTTTATAAAGAGATCTTAGAACGACGCCCAAAAGCGTAGTTTCTAAAACAGACTTCAACATACAAACATAATTATAAGCAATATTAATGGTAGCTGAAATAATCAAGAGAAGTCATTTAAATCGTCGAATGTGATTAACATAATTTTACGTCGAGTTAATTTGACCTATTGAACGATAAATCATGGTGACCTTGTGATTGGAATTAATTAAGAGATAGTACAAACTGCGCAACGGTGGAACACTCGTTTACATAAGTCGGTTTTCCTATAACATGGAACTTAGACGAAAGAAATTCGTCGAGGAGATAAAATGAGCAGACGTCTGTCTACCCCTTTGGGGATTACAGCCGTGATATTAGTATGTATGACGCAATGTATAATTGCTTGGATTACATTAGACTTTTCAAAAGTTATATTTAACTACCTTTTGTAAAGCCACATTAGAAGTACTCTAAGCCGATGAGCATGTTACGAAGAATAAAATGAAAGTGAATGAGGTGGATCGATCGTAACAAATATATACGTGGTATCTGCCCCTTACCATGAACACTTACAGTAGGAGATATACCATTGTAGAAGCGAGACATCGCTACGTGCAGTACAGTTGCGTCTCCCACCCACAATGGAAAACGTCCTGCTTTAAGAGATTATGGTAAGGGCCCCCTCTACCTACTGTTTTAATCCGTTAAGAAAACAGGCAAAACTTTATGTATGTACATCTCAAGTAATATCATTTTCATGCCTATTAAACTCACTCACGATACCGTGGCTTCTTGAAATCCGGTGCACAACCTACTAAGACATTTTTAAAACAAAAATCAATGAATTATTTACACTCAGTTACCGTGTGGTATCCGGCTTAGAATTGACCACCCCCCTCTCCTCCCGTGGGTGTCGTAAGAGGCGACTAAGGGAAAAAATCCAGAAGATGGGCGGCAGCGTCTTCTGTAAGATACCACCAATACTGCGATCCCCAAGCCGCTTGCCAAGCGTGGGGATTATGGCAACCCCCCCCCCCTTTAAGAGGGAGGGCTTTGTTCAACAGTGGACGTCTTCCGGCTGATGATGATGATTTACACTCAGACGTGTTTACCACAAACAGACTAAAAAGGCGATCAATATGTGGTACCCTATCAAGCGTTTACGCTCGCAAAACTCTCCCGTATGTTAACACAATGTCACTTGTGTCCATGTTCGGCGCTGGCGCAGATTTAACGACCGCAGAATTTGTTTGTGCCCTTCTGATTGAAAGGGTATTACTATTTGATTTGAGTTTTTTAAAGGTATTCTTGTATGTATGTTTTGTGAATATGGAGCCTGAGGCCTCCGAATATCATTACTTCAGGATGTTGCTATGAATATATACATATTATACAAACATACTGCTTGGTGGCCTAGTAGTTAACATTCCGGACTTGTATGCACAAGATTGCAGGTTCAAACTCGGGCAAGTATCAATGTGACTTTTTTAATGTTATAAATACTTTTTTAGGTATTCTAAGACACCACATGACGGAAAACATCGTGAGGAAACCTGGATTTAATTATCTGAAATCACCAACCCGCAGTGAGCTAGCGTGGTGATCAATGCTCCATCCTTCTCTATACGAGAAGAGGCCTTTGCCCTGCAGTGGGACAGTTATAAGCTGTTATTATTATTATTACACTACTTTGTCTGGGCAGTCGTGTAAAAAAATATATCATAAGGTTACTTTGGAAGAGCAAGAATCCTTAAAAAAATAACACCATTATATCGATGTAAAGGCAGAATAGTTTTCGCAATAATATAAGAGGGATATTACACGCTTCTGCTTAATACACTGGTACCAAACGCCATACCGTCACGTTTATGGAAACAACCCCGTGGGGACTGCACCACAGGGGTTGAAATCATAGAACAAATTAACTTATAACATCACGCCCGCCCCATACCATCAATCTATGGGGCTAATATCCTTGATATATCATGTTACAAAAAAAAACTCATAGCTACATGGCTATCGAATAGATCCGTCGATCTGCAAGGTTAAGCCGTGCTCGCCGCGGTCAGTGTAATGATGGGTAACCGTTTTCACATGTCGAGACCCCTCCGTGCGAAAGGCACGTTAAGTTGGTCCTGCGTCTGATCTCTCTCCGGTCGTGTCGGTTACCGTCCCATCGGACTATGAGAGTGAGGGAATAGGGAGTGCACCTGTGTTCGCGCATACTTGTGCACTATAATATCTCCTGCGTAGTTGGCTAGTCACAGGTGAGATAGGCCGCCGTGACCGCAATTCAGGCAGAAGTACATTATTATTATACTCTTTGGGAAGTCCAAACGTAAATTTTGTTATGTAAGTATATTGTATCTGTAGACGTATATCATTACGCTAATCCGCTAAAGGAATCAGCAGACTTCGGTTCAAACTTTCAACCAAATGGTTATAATAATTTTATAACAATTTACATATACACAAAGTCACGCCTATTTCCCAGAGGGATAACCAGAGACCACGGATTTCCAATGCCTACGATCCTGACATACTTTTTAATATCATCATCTTATTAAAAGATTACCCTGATAAATATGATGACCGATAGGGTGTCGTTACAAGTTAATTTGTTCCATGATTTCAACCCCTATGGTGTACCCTATGGGGTCGTTACGCTATCAATCTATAATAGCACGGTATTATCCACACATAACATTTAGCATTTGATCCTATGCAGTCAAACTGCCTATTCATCTTGTTATTACTGTTGGCCATTGCTGGAAATTTATCATGTATAGTAGGTGATGTGATTTAGACTATAGTTAAACCAGGCTGATGAGGTTTAGTGTTAGCCTGTGGAATAGTCTAGGGTTTATTGACCACTTTTTGTTATCACTTTTGTATAGACCGTGGTTTATGGAGGTTTTATGACTGAATTTACATCAGCCTCGTGGTCTAGTGGTAGCTAAGCGCTACTGCTGAGCATGAGCTCCAGGGTTTGATTCCTGGATCAGGTACAGTGTTATTGCGATTTTCCATTAAGTAATCCTATACAGTTATTGTCCATGGGAGAGGCCTTTGTTCAACAGTGGACGTCTTCCGACGGATGATGAATTCTCAGTAGCAGCACGGCCGGCGTCTGAATACACAGAACACACTAGAACTTTTGACATAGCTGTCAAAATGTAGGTGTACAATAAGTGCACCTCTGCATGTATAATATGGCACCCTTCAGATGGAATGGAAATAACTTTAAACCAGTTAAGAAAATACTAGCCAGAACATTCTAGAAGTCGTTATTAAATTCTATTGATCTAAGACAACGATTACCCACGAATTCCTTCTAAAAATACCAACTTTATAAATGGATAGAGCTTTATTGGCTATCAAAGCTCCAACACGTCATAATATAGTTCCACTTTAACTAACAACCAATAAAAATAATTAACAAATGTTCTCTATAACTCCATTTATCACTATTATGAAATCGCTAGCAATTACTAAGGGAAAATTGCTCTGAGACACCACCAAACAAAAATAAAACATAGTACCTAAAACATAAAATTCAAAATCCCTTGCTATTAAAGTTTGTTTCTAAAATATGCCAAGATTTTCACATTCAAATTCCAACTTTAAGTTTCAGTGTTAAGATTGAAAATCGTGAAAATGTGTGTCCAGCATCAGATTTTCACAGCAGCAAACCTAGAGGAAAGAGGCTGGTTGTTTTTCTCGTTCTAACACGTAGATGATCATATTTCCGTCCCGTTTCCACACTCTCTATTGATTTTCTACAAGCGGATGGCATTTTTAAGAGGAGGTATTTGCATAATGCAATTTACAATAATCCAGGGGGGTTCTTTTATACCGTACCATAACTTTGGGGGCGTAAAATTTCCAAAATCACCCCCGTTACGGTTATACCCTGTCGGAAAGATGAATTTCTGTGTTTTCTTCCAGAAAAATATGTGGATTTTTGATGAAATGCTAATTCTGAATGTTTGTGGCGATTACTCAGGGCTTTTTACAAGTTTTGCGTGCATTGAAATAATGAGACGTTGCCTATCTAGAGTTTTGACGGCAGATACGACCTTTGCTACTTTTAGAATACATTTTCCACAATCCTTTACTAGCTTCACTAATCTGTAAGCTGGTTTAACAAACGAGAAGGTACGAAAGAGTCTCGATATGTAAAATAAAGGCAATCATCAAAGACAGTCTATGGCAGGCGATGCCTTACAGTTGACCTCACAGATCGACCGATACAGGAATCCCGCGGCTCACATATAGCTCATTTACTTGACACGGGATAAGAACACATGGCTTTAGGCTTTCAACTCCATTTATCGTTTAGCAGTGTTCTTCTAAATTGCTGTATCGGGCGTACACTGGGTTCATTGCCCCTTAAAACTGGCGTTCGCAACGAAGAGTAAATACTGTTCTTATAGTCATCCATCCCCTTAAAACAGGCTTCTATCTATATCTGTTATATATATCGCAAAATAGACATACTATTAGACATGTAACATCTCACCTGTATTAGTAGACAGAGGTGTACATGTAGTAGGTAGGTACATCCAGTTTTCGCCAGTTATAGGTCCCAATATAATAGGGGGCAAACCTATTGCCATCAACCAAGCACAAATCCAGACTCCGTGCTGCTACTGAGAATTATCCAATTGAAAAACTCAGTAACACTTTCCTCGACCAGGAATTCGAACACCGGGCCTCAGGCAGTCACGCTTAGCGACTACTAGACTAATGATCAATGTGTGAAGAAACTGAGACACTAAATAGACGATCCCACCAAATCTAAAACATTATCGACACAAACATTAAAAACTCGTCTACCCCTTAACTGTAAGACATTTAAGCCACCCCCTACCCCCAATTACATAACAATAGTCGTATTAAAGTTTAATTGGGTGTTAAGAGCGCCCCCTTAACAAGACCCTCCCAATGTGTACTGAGTGCACACACACATAGAACGGTGCCTCCTGATTGGTCGGCACGGAGCAGAATTGCGCACATGTTGAAGCTATTTGTGCTATGCAGATGTACTTGTACAGGGTGGTTTTAAAGTGTAAGGTATAAAAGGGATGGGAAAGGAATCTGTTTGCTTGCTTGTTTGTATGTTTGCGTATTATCAGGTCGGAAAGAATATTCAAAGGCTTCCTTAAAACGGGTTAAGTATTACTGGGTTTTTCCATTAGGTAATTCTTAGTAGCAGCATGAAGTCTGGACTTGTGCCCGGTTGATGGCAATAGGCTCGCCCTCTATTACATTGGGACCTAAAACATAACGGGCGAAATGTGGGTGTACTATATATGCACCTACGCCTATCCCTTCGGGGAATACAGGCGTGATTTTATGTTTTGTTTCGAAATTGATCAATAATTTCAAGTTGTCCTTCCCAAAAACTCACAAACGAAGTATTGGCTGTGCTAGAATATATTGGTTTGAACTTAGACATCAATTCTCGTCACATCACACATAGGACATCATCACCCTGTTAAAGGTGACCGACCCGGACGACGTGCCTACTTTCGTGGCGAAGGAGCTGCACAAGCTGCCTCCCGTCACATTCGACCACGTCGACGTCACCAGGCTCCTGAAGGACATCATCTCCCTAAAGACGAGCCTGACCGAAGTGCAGTCCAGATTGGAGGTCTCAGATGGGACCATTAAAGAACTGCGTGCTGAAGTAGAGTTATTACGTAACTCTATTTCCGCAACTAGGTCACCTGAGGCCTCTAAGGTTAACACACGTCGTGGGGCGCAGAATGCGTCCGTATGCAGTTTTGCGTCGGCGGATTCCGATGCGTCACCGGCTGTCGTCAAGTGCGATGCCCCGGCTGCGATTGCGGCACGTGTAAATGCATCGACACCTCGACGTGTTTACGCTGACGCGGCCGCCAGCCGGCCCGCCGCTTGCATACCTAGCGGCGCCGCACCGGTCCCCGCGCCCGTCCGCGTGGCTCCGCCGCGCGCCACCCGTACTCCGTGCCCAGTCCCACTGCCCGTGCCTGCTGCGCAGGCGCCACGTCGGGATGAAGATGGTTTTGAGATGGTGCAGCGGAGAAAGCACTGTCAAAGGACCGTCCAGAACCGCTGCGGCAAAGCCCCATTGGAGCCGAAAATGCTCGTGCGGGCTGCCACGCCGAACACTCCGGTGTACATCTCGCGCCTGCGTTACACCACTAAGGCGGAGAGCATCGTAGAGTACGTGCGTCAGAAGATTCAGTACGCGCCGAGGGTGCAGGAGCTTGAGTCGCGCCGCAACGTCAACTTCAAGGCGTTCGTGGTGCGAGTACCTAACTGTTACCTGCCCCTCGTCTTGCAGGAAGACTTCTGGCCGCAAGATGTGGTGTTCCGTCGTTTCCGCGGACAAGTGCCACCGGAACGCACTAATACGAAGTGCTAGGAAGTGTTTTTACTAACATAATATTAAGTCTATATTATACTAACAAAACATGTTACTATATTTATATATGTTAGTTTGTAAGGTATTTATCTATGGGCCATAGTTGCCTGAAAATAAAGGTTTTATTATTATTATTATTATTAATTCTTTAGCACAGCAGTCTTTCTTAGTTCACAGGCTCTTAGAGCTTCTATAAATTCAGCTCCATACAGCACCGATAGCCGAATGGTATGACCATTGAACTGCCAAGTCAAAGGTCGCAAGTTTAAGCCCTAGCAGGCACCAATGTATTTTCGAATTCATATGCGTACTACAAATTAGTTATCAGTTGCTTAAAACGGTGAAGGAAAACATCGTGAAGAAACCGGTAACCTGACAGTTTTCAATGATGTGTAAAGCCATGTCAAAGGCCTAAAGGCGGTTACTGAAGACGCCTCTTACGACACCCACGGGAGGAAAGGAGGTGGTCAACTCTAGGCCGAAGACCACTCAGCACAAATCAAATTACAAACTCAATTTCAAAATCGGCCGTCCAAAAATGCCCTTCCTCAATACACCAGCCTGTATCTATCGCTAGTAATGACACGTTTAGCTGTAGCGCACGTCCCCCACACCCCTACCCTAAGGGGAGGGGGGGAGGAGGACCTCTGAGATAGAACAATGAGAGGGGAATAGTCTTGTGTAGTTTAATTAATTGAACAGTAAGTGGATTTAATTAAGATGAAATCACACTTCGGTAGGTATAAATTATTAAGTATTTCTGCACATACCTAGGTGCAAGTGTGTATAGACTTCCTCGTTGGTCTAGTGGTCTAAGCATGACTGCTGAGCATGAGGTACTAGGCTCGAATCCTGGATCGGGCAGTGTTACTAGGTTTTTCCATTAGGTGAGTAGTAGTCTGGATTTGTGCCCGGTTGATGGCAATAGGCTCACCCCCTATTACATTAGAATTTACAACATAACTGGCGAAATGTGAGTGTACTATACACCTCTACCTACTCCTTCACGAAATACGGGTGTGAAGTTATGTTTATCTCTTATCTAAAAGGGTAGGCAGAGGTGTAACCATCAATGTATGCTAACGACTATTCGTTTCAAGCAATAGAACTTGTACCACTGACTAATCTAGAAGGAAAACATCTTGATGCAACCTGCATTTAATGGTCTGAAATCTCAACCCCACAGTGAGCTAGAGCGATATTAATTCTTCTCACTTCTCTGTATGAGAAGGTGCCTTTGTGTGCACTTGTTATACTGTGATGGGTCATCTTTGCAAAAACGTTTAAATACATATTTTCAGAGGTAGAAAACATCGTGTTGAAATGTGGTTTTGTAGAGCTAGGAAGAACGGGGTCGTTGCCCTGCTGTGGGACAGTTTTAGGCTAGTATTATTTTCATACATTCATGCATAAAGTCACGCGTATTTTTATTTCTTAGAGTGGTAGGCAAAGACCACGGATTTCCATTTACTAAGATCCTGATATACTTGTCCTCATACACTCGCATCACATTCTTCATACATGCTCGTCGGTTAAGGGTACTCCTCACTCCTTTTGTAAATTATTTTAACATTGTTCCTTTTTATATTATGTATTGTAGTCAGTGTGATACTTTGGTATTAATGTGTGCATGCTGTGGTCTCCTATAATTGAAGGAGTACACCTTCCAATAATTATTAGTTTTTAATTAGAAATGATTGTGTATGTCCTTTGTTGGAGGCCCAATATATAAATAAATAACGTATTCGATCTCCAAGTATGTTCGCCGAGGTCTTCCTCTATATTATTTTTATAGAGGTATATTACTTTCAGTGCGCAACTTGATCTCACAACCAGTAACGTAAAAATCTAAATAACTACAGCGCTAACGGCATTAACTTAAACTTAGAAGACTGCACTGTAATTTAGTTAATTTGTTCCAAAAATCATCGCATCCCGACATTTGTGTCTGGGTGCGAACGGCACCCGTCGACGCTTATACTAACAGCTCGGTAATGGGGGACAAATAACACCCCCGCCCCATCCCTAGCACCTCCCACACTCAAGCTCTTGCGGAGATAAGTGCCACCCCTGGGCATAAAGTACAGATGAGGTGAGAAGTCTATGCCAAGAGCACTGAAGATGTAAAGAGGTTCTATCTATATATATGGTAAATAAATAGAAGTTCCAAAGAGTTCTTCTTGGTTGTGGATCATCATCATCAGCCTATCACAGTCTACAGCTGGACGTTGGGCCTCTCCTGTGGCACTAGGCCTATCTAAACAGATTTGTATTATTCTATTGTGTTTGGAAGAGTAGGTGTTCTTATCAAACCCTTCAACTCTCGTGATTGCAGCAACTGCACATCTTCTTAAAATAAAATTGAAGGCGTTTGTCACTTTTTTGAAAAAAAAGGTTCTTAAGTATTTTCATCGTCTTCATCCACTGTCTTCACCCACTGCTGGGTATAGGCTCTCTTTATGTGTCTCCATACCTCTATATCATTAGGTTGAGTAGGTTGGTTTTTCTCTATTCTGAAAGAATGGATATCCAACTAGTACATGTTTTCTAATTGGCGTAGCTAATTGATTCGCAAATAAGTAAAAGGCGGTAGCGTTTTGATGCTCGATCTGGACAAAATGCAATTGTGAAGCCTATGGTTTTCAAATGAGATATAATATGGTTATAGTAAAAAAGTATTCATCAATATTAAGTCCAAGATATTCTTAAGTTATAATCCAGTAAGATTTTTCCCGACTGTACAAGAGTGGGAGGTATTTGCTAAAGGAGTGATACTTGCCAGAAATGGGATTGTAAGACGATGGATTGTGTGTTGCGTCCCTCTCTTACCTATTCCCCGTCTCCCTCTAGCTACAATATGGATTGGATATCTCGATGCTTCCCTTATGTGGAGCGTTTAGGATTACTTTGTGCTTATTATCCTGTGAGAAGTTAGGATAAAGAAATATAAAGTCTCCTTGGTTAGATCGCGTATACATATAGGTATATACTTAATCTATGTCAATGTAACATTTATGCTAGAGTTGTATAGAGTAAGCAATTAAGCATACATAAAAAAGTAAAAAGGTTTATTGCAGAAACGATCTGATTGGCGCAGTGGCTAAGCGATTGGACTGCTGCGCTAAGGGTTCGATTCCCGCACGTGGCAAAACTTTGCGCGAACCACAGATATTTGTCCCGAATTTGGGTGTTTGTGTATGTGATATTTCATATTTGTGAAACGCACCCACAACACAGGAGAAATTCCTGAAATAATGTGGGTGTGTCGTTTTATGTAAAACAAAAACAAAACTTGTACATTGCACAACGTTGATCTTAAATAGGGACCTCCTTTTAAGTGTAAATAATAACTGTATTTGGTAATATTGCTTTGTGAGACGTAAAACGCATAATTATTCACCTATACCAATTTTTACGTCTAATATTTAAAAAAAAGCACGTAAAATTGTTTACCCACTGTGCCACTGGCTGCAATATCGACGAACCAATCAGTGCGAATAACGACCATGAGGAAAAACTTAAACCAACCTAGCCAATAACTCGAGCTCACAGTCAAAAAATTGGTCCAACCATAAAACCAACATGACAAACACCAATAATTGGCTGAAACCCAACACCGATGAGTCCGACCAACATAAACAAGTAACGCGACACTAGCAATCAAGCTTTATGTGTTGAAAGCAATTTTCTAGCGACATAATAAATCCTAAAGCGATAGATTCGTCCTCTGAGAGGTTTGGTTCTCTTGCGACTTATGCTTCGACGCCTTTTCTTAATAAAAAAACACCCGATGCCATTATCCTCCAAGAAAACCTCTTCTTACACAGTGAAGCCTCACCATTGATAGCTTTTTGAGCTTGCTTACTACATATTGTAGATTTTTGATCATTAAGGCCAGGTCCTAATTAATAAAGATGTATATATAATTAACACGCTTGAAATAGGTAAAGTACATACAAAATAATCGGGATATTAGTCTATTGTGTGACCTCCTATCACAGTCAGAAATAAGAGCTGAGATTAAATAATTGTTAGATTGATAAATAATAATTATGAAAGGGTACAAAAATATTAAAACCTGGCACTACCATGTAGTTATCCTATCTTCAAGATTTTATACAAACCATACATATAACAAAACACCACAATATTAAACCATTGTCCTAACACTGCCAAAAATAGTACCAATAACACAAGACTAGTACGGAACACACTTCCCCGCCAATTCTATTCAATATGTCGGCAGGCAGTAAAAAGAAAATGGACTAGAGAGGAAACTAATAAAAATACACAACTCTACAATAAAATGTTCTCTGTAAAAATGTTTAGTTTTGAAACAGAAACGTCTTAAGTACCTTTTATGAATTCAAGCTTCAACTTCACGAATATTTTACGAAGATTTTTAGTATTTGACGCCTATTTTTAATGTCCTTTATTGTTTATTTACGTGAGTTTGTAAGTAAAGGTCTACTTGATACTGAATCTTTCGTGTTAGTCACTCATCATCATCTTCAGCCGGAAGACGTCCACTGTTGAACAAAGGCCTTCCCCTTAGAACGCCACAATGAACGACAGCTTGCCAATTGCATCCACCGGTTGCCCGCAATTCTGTTTAGTCACTCAATGTTTGCTAAATACATAACATAAAATCATGCCTATATTCCCTAAAGAGGTAGGCAGATATGCACATATTGTACACCTACATTTCGCCAGATAAAGATGAAATTTATAGGAACCTACGAGAATCGGTTATATAAGTCAACTAACCTTATCTCAATTTGAAAAAATACCATTATCATTATAACTATGTATGTGTGTGTTGTAATTCCTTTCAATAAGTTATTTAAAGTGTTTTTACTTACTTCAGACAAATTTTCAATAATATAATATGTTAATTTTTCTTCAAAGATTGGTGAACAACCTAGTGCCAGAATATAAGCCGCCTGTAGGGCTTTAACATGGCTTTACACACCGTTGAAAAATCTTTCAGGTGTGCCGGTTTCTTCACGATGTTTTTCTTCACCGTTTTCAGCAACTGATAACTAATTTATTTGTTCTTTTTTATACTAATCATAATCTGTGTGAAGTATCTTTATTTATCATTCAATGTCTGTTTGTCAATCTTTCTCTTGCTACAATGTCTTTACAGATCTATCTTACTGTAAACCCACGGGTAGCGAGTAAACGAAAGAGAATCTGAACAAAGACGAACCTATATTGGGCGCTTAAATCCGTTTCAAAACGAAACCCCACTCGATATTTTGAACGATTCTTGAACCATTATTGTTCCCAGCGGCTCCATTTGGATAGAAACCGCAAAACATTTTTGCCTCCAAAAACGAATTGAAGGCGACCGTCTCTGATAGGTGCTTGGTATAGGGTTGCTTAGATTGTTGCGAATTGAAATGCTTATATATTGCGGTTCTTATCTACAGTTTCAAACTAAAAAAACGTACTGAAAGAACCGTAATCTAAAGAGATTTACATAATATAAATCTTGATATAAAGAAATAGTTTCTATATAAGCAATTCACGTTATTTTCGTGATTATACCTAGTAAGAATCAACACTTTCCTACAATTCGATTCTCAGTGACAGGATTCTAGCTTGTTTGTTAGTAAACATCGAATGGTAAAAGTGTATTCAACTCAACAAACAACAAAATTAACGGATCAATCCTTAACAGGTAATTCTGACTTACAGTAAACAAACACACATACTGTAGAATTATAATATACTGCACCCCGCGGAGTTACCCGCTACATTTTTTCGGGATAGAAAGTAGCCTATGTGTTAATCCAGGGTGCTACATCCATATGAAGTTTTATTAAAATCCATTCAGTAGTTTTTACGTAAAAGAGTAACAAACATCCATCCATACTTACAAACTTTCAAAAATTAATTACTTATATTTTTGATGACGCTCGAAAGCACACGAGTGTCGCACACCCGTGTATACTAGGATCTATCCTTCAAGATTCAAAAAATATCAATTTTCCTAGCTGCCAGTCTCAAAACTCTCAAATACTGTGCCAAAAAGAAGGATATGCCGTATTGTTTCCACAAATGGGCCCCGAGCCTGCGTTTGTCTGATTGTAAGATTGAAATTTGTTCCGGCACTGGCCATTTTATTTTATTTTATCACTTCGAAGCGGTGCTATTGTTTGTTTTTGTTTAAATGTAAATTTTTTGGTCCCTATTCGAGTGGTGAGAGCTCTTGATGTTTGTGAGTTTTGAGATTGCAGTGATGTGTATTTGGTAGTTTTAAATAGGCGGTTGGTAACTATTTAGAGAAGTTAAAATCACGCTACGTTTGTTGCGTCGGTCTTGGGAGGTAGATCTCATCCGGGCGAGATCCATACTCATCCGAATTATGCATTATCATACGTTCTATGACAGACTAGAAAACCCTGTTTCGATCTCAAAAAACTTCACCCTACTCTAGAAATTTGTCTTGTATCGTGGGTATGTTTACAGTCATGAAATGTCACATACACAAACACCCAGACTCGAGACAAACATCTGCGGATCGCACAATTTTTTCAAAGTCAATCAGGTCGTCTAATAATTAAAAGAACATAATTACTCCATCTAAAAATGTATATGCATTGCCAACATTATACCTCTACCGACTATACAGAATAAAGGCGTGAAAACACACACTAAATCAGCGGATCACCATAAAATGACTTCACAAACAGCTGACAAGCCCAATTCCCAATTTTTTATCTATTTCCCTTCAAGGACTTCGAACACCCACATTCCAAAAACTAATTTGTCGTGGAACATTCAGCTATGAGTTATAGCACAAAAACAAGCCCTCGTTAGTTAAACCCAGTTTAACATGACCGACGCAACGTGGCAACAGTTTGGCTAAGTGTTAAGCGAAGTTATTTTAAGTTTAAATGGGTGTTAATAGAGTAGACGTTGTTTGATTAATTTGTTATTGGAGATTATGGAAAGGCATTAAAAGACATTGCATCAGTTAATGATCTTTGTATCGTGGGTAAGTTTTGACTTTTGATTTTGTTTATTGCATATTTAGTGGTTGGAAGCAGAAGGCCGGAGATTGCGCGAGGTGGCGGGCCGTAGGAGAGGCCTATGTTCAGTGGACTGATAGGCTGATGATGATACTTGGGTCTACAAATCTCTTTGTGGTACTGGATCAAAGTTGCCATCGGTATCACTCAAAACCTAACACTTTTCCTTCTGCACATTGTGTAAATTTGTTGTTTTAGACTTTTCGCAACTATTTTTATTTTGCATTTTCCAATCATTTCTTTTATTACAAAACAAATCATGCCAAGTTAAAATCTGCGCAAAATTGCGGCCATAATTTCAGATGCTAGTTTCTGAAAAAAGGTCAATAAATTTTAACGCAAATTAAGCTCGCTAATTTATGTTACCTTTGCCCCATTTAAAAACAAAAAACATCAAAATGGCCGCTAAATTGACAGCTGCTTTCGCGCGGGTGGTCGCGTTCACAGATAATCCACTTAATCCAACCTATTTAGATAACTAATGAACGCAACTTATCTCAAAATCGTTAACATGTGTTATTATCTATGTTTTTAGTTAAACCGTCAAAAAAGGTTTAACTCGCAACATGAATTTGAACCTCGGATTAAAATCGAACATAAATTATGTTACGCAAAAAGTTTCTTTCCTTTTTAGTTTAGCGAACATTTCTGATAAGTTCTTACTTACTTGGTTAAAGAGAAACAACTGTTTAGTAGTCCATTATTTATGGGGACTAACAATGTAAGTAGATTTAATAAGATGTAATAACTGGCTTCAGGCTATTACCTTATAGGTGCAGTTCATGTAATATAACCAACATGTAACAAATTTACTTACACATGTTACACGAATAAAGTAATCATGTAATTCTAATTTTCATTCAGTTTGTGCAATGCAAAATACCTAATTATAAAAGAGTTTATTTATAGATATTAGTTTGTTATTTCCTTATCAACACAGACAGCCCATAAACTACAAAAAAAAGTATCATCAAACGCACCCTTATCGTTAAATCCCAATAAATATCATTCAAAGCCCAAATGAGTTCGAAAAAGGCGCTCATTTAAGTAAAACTATTTCTGTTACCCAGAAAACATTAATTTTGACAGAATGATAACGTTATACAGTAATTGCTTTAACGAAAGACTTCGACCGAATTGTCTCTGATGAATCGGTGAACGCGACGAGAATGTAAAAAAAGTGAAATTCAAAAAAAGAACCGACGATTGTTAGGAAACACGCTTGACTTTTTGTGTTGCCCTATTTTTGGGGAAAAAGTTTTTTATACAGTTTGTAACGGGACGGAGACGGAATGTGTTGAATGCGTGTATTGTCACGCCCGTTTAGGATGCTGAATGAGGCATGAGCGGATGTCCTAGTTGTGGGTACTTGAGTTTAGTTTACTGTAAGCAGTGATAGCCGAGTGGTATGGACGTTCGACTGCTAATTCTAAAGTTGCAAGACCAAACTTCGGCAGTTACCAATGTCTTTTCGAATTCATGTGCGTATTATTTACTTATCAGATGCTAAAAACGGGAGGCAACCGCCTCGTCTGAGAGATTTTCCAACGGTGTGTAAACCCATGTCAGGGGCCTACAGGCGGTTTAAACTCTGACACCAGGTTTCATCAACCATGCGATAAGAAGAAGTGTGTAAGGAATTAATTTAGCCTAGACAGCAGTCGTGTTACCAAGTTTATGACATAAACTTAATACCTATCAATTTTATTGTAATTTTCGTGAAGTTATTTCAAAAACATAATCTTAAATCCTTAAGAAAAATCTAATTTGACAGTAATAATATTGTATCACTATGTTACACCTAAAATGCCACACGCTCGAAGAATCCAAAATTAATTCTACTCAATTTATCAAAAAAATATCCCACACTTACTACAGTCTAAGATCCCAGAAAAGTAATTTCTAACAATGAATAACGCAAATCGATTGTATAAGTATTAGATATTACAACAAACATACAGACAGAATGATTTACTCAATGCTTTTACACTTACCTACTGTTTATTGGACGTCATTGGCACACTACATCAAATCATTACTCAAATCTAAATAGGTTAACTAGTTTAGGAGACACGCGACTTTAATTACTCGTTTATCGATACAAGAATAGGAAAAGCGTTAAACATCTTATGGAATACTAGCTTTTGTCGACGGCTTCGCCTGCGTTAATTAGCCTATGTCATTTCTCGGGTCTTATACTTTCTACATGACAAATTTCATCAAAATCCGTTTAGTCGTGAAAACGTAACAGACAGACAGACAGAGTTACTTTTACATTTATAATATTAGTATGTTAAATTGATAAAGGAAACTTGAAAAATGATAGACACGAGCGAGACTCGAACCCGCGACTTTCGCCGTACCGTGGCGCCGCTTATTAGTATGTTACTTTGAAATAGGTAGCCTTTATGCACATCGGTTCAATGTAAAATTTCCTAACCTTGCCTATCTCATTCCCAAAATGTTAGTTACGTAAGAATATATTCCCCATAATATTTCCCGGTATCCTCGTCTCTTTACAACATTCATTAAATCAAGACTGTAGAGTATAGAAGTACCTCGAAGGGTCAGACATAATTTTGGTTTAGCACACTCAATTTACGCCCGAATATATTGATCCACTTAAAACAAATACATAAAATAACAAGCTATAATTATATCGAGTGTTCGTAAGTCTAACGAAGTACCTACGAAAGGAAAACTAAAAATCAATATCCTATAAATAGTTCTTGACGATAATTGGTGATGTCAGCTCCGAAACTATTACGCATGCCAGCAATCGTAACAACACTAAAATATGATTATAAAAAAGCAATAAACGGGTAACGGAAACTAAATTTAAATGCATTAGTTTATTAGTCAGTGTGGTACTGTCAGGGAGAGAAGTGTTGGGCATTATTAAGCAATTGGATGGTTAAATTAATAAGATGAATTGATGGTGACTATTAGAACATTGTGACCTAATGTAATAAGAGCCTTGCCAAATCCAGAGTTCGTGCTGCTACTAAGAATCACCAGTGGAAAATCCAATTACGCATTGCCCGACCCAGGAATTAAACCCAGGTCCTAATTTGGAGATAAAGAATACCTATCAAGTACCTATTGTGCTGAGTGGTATCCGGCCTAGAATTGACTCCCCTTTTCCTCCCGTGGCGATACCCACGAGAGAAAAGGGGGGTCAATTCTAAGAGGCGACTAATTGAAAATCCAGAAGATGGGCAGCAGCGTCTTCTGTAACTTCACCATCAATACTGCGATCCCCAAGCCGCTTGCTTAGCGTGTGGATTATGACAACACCACTTACCTAAAGGGAAGGCTTTTGTTCAACAGTAGACGTCTTCCGGCTGATGATGATGATGATGACGTACTGATAATCGGTTATAACGTTTTCAAAAAAAGATAATTATTATTACAAAAACAGTTTATACAGTAGCCAACATCATAAACAACTACACACTAATTTGTCAGTTGCATGAGAAATGTTCCTTTTATGCGCAGCTAGTTTTTCTTTCATGTCGGTAATCATCATGCATGCGTTACTTTGGAGTACAATTACATTTTTTAAGTAAACGACTGCACTAATTGTATTTTAATTAACTTCTTTTTCTTGTTATCAACTAATAGATCTGTTACATGCGTGTGTTCATTTTATGTGTTGAAATATAAATGATAAGGTTTTTTTTATTATAAAAGCAGTTATTTACTATATATTCCCGAATACACACGTGAGTATAACCGTAATATATAGTAAATATTAAAGCAGTTGCTTAAGGTTGGCAATCAGATATAATAGGATCAATCATTTAGGGTTTGCATGGTTATGAAATTTTCTCTATTATTTTAACCTCAATATATTATGTATATTATACATATATATTAGTTTGAAACTAAGCTACTTTTTGAAACTTAAGTGGTAGTATTATTGTTTGAAATATCATTGGTAATGTTAATAAATTAGAAATATGCACCAAAATAAAGTTAGTGATAAAATCTGAATACATTATTATGGATATGTAAAAACGTTTTATTATTGTCGGAAAACAATCACTTTTAGGATGAATGTTTTGAAAAGTTTAAGACAACAATTTCTTTCAAAACAGCGTTATTATCTACAATTACATACATAATTGTATCCCTTTATTTATATTATAAAACCTGATCATATTCAAATATTGATAGATGACCTGGAGAACTTCTTTAATTATTGAATTTCTAAACACTTTTCATATCGTCAGTACATCTGTCATCGTGGCGGATAAGTGCGCGCGAACGTGCGTTCGGATACGTTTTAGCGAAACGTAATATAAAATAGATGCGTTCTTATTAACTGAGGTATTGTTGAAGTGACGGCGCGAACGGATTGCATGACAGATGTTGCCAGGGTGAAATTTCGCCTTGTTTTAGGGGATTTTAAGTGTTAAGTGTAAGATAAGGGGTCGGGCATTAAGTCTGTATAATTATGTAGGTAAGTAACTTTTTTCAACTCTCCTTCTTATTGTAGGTAAAGCTTTAAAAACGCTATTAATAAAAATATCTATCAGATTTATTTATTAAGAATTACCTACACCTTTTTCCAAACTCTTCCCTTCGTAGGTATAGCTTGTTAAGCATGGTATAAGTTTAAAAACAGTACTAACGATGTTAACTGTCTCATATTATAATTACCAGACTGTTACACCTGCAATTTATATTTCCGAGTAATTGAGTTGTAAACAATTGTAACCAATTAAAACTGAAATAAAAATCCTTTGCTGCCTTGTTGGTCTAGTGGTTGCTACGCGCGACTGCTGAGCACTAGGTCCTGGGTTCGAATCCCGGGTCGGGCAAAGTGTTACTGGGTTTTTCCATTAAGTAATTCTTAATAGCAGCACGTGGTCTGGATTTGTGCCCGGTTGATGGCAATAGGCTCGCCCCTTATTACATTGGGACCTAAAAACATAACTGGCACAATGTGGTGTGTGGGTGTACTATATGTTCATCTCTGCCTACCCCTTCGGCGAATCCAGACGTGATGTTATGTTATAAAATTCCTTATGTTCACACTACTTAATAAAAATAATAAGCACATTGGGATTGAGAGAGAGAGTTTCTTCGTCATCTAAATCCTTCTCATAGCCTGGGACCACATGCCTACCAGAACATAGTTAGGAACTATAACTTGACGCCAGTATTACCTGAAGGGGTAGGCAAAGATGTTTAGTACACCCACATTTCGCTATCTATGTTATAGGTCCCAAAGTCTAAGCAACAACTCGGTGTTGCTACTGAGAATCACCCAATGGAAAGCCCTATTAACACTTTTCGTAGGCTCGATCTAGGAAATCACGCTCAGCAGGCGCACTTTGCCACCTCTAGACTTGACTGGACCAATGAGGCAGTAAGCAACTTTTACACGTACCTAGCTTGAACTCAATACAGCTCACTAAAAAGTATAAATAATTCAAAAAACGTTCAAACCTTTTTACAACATCTATTTACATCTGGCAACCCCAAATTCGAAAATATGGCGCGAACGGATCGCGATGACAGCTTTATAGTCCACCATTTTGAAGTCCATTTAGTAAATGCAGATAAATATTTATCTGCTCAATAACGCTGTACGTGTTGATGATTTGGGTTTATTTTCGTTGCTGAGAGCTCTTCGTGAATCGGATGTTTATTGATCAATACGATTATGTTAGATATTTTTGATAGTTGTTAATCATAGAACGAGATCGGATGAGTTTAATGGAAACGGAAGATACGCAATACTGATTTGTTTAAAATAATCATGGGATAACTAGTCAAATTGAATGAGTTTAGTGGAAGAGGGTTTTAGGCTCTTTACACAAATTGCGAATAAGACATTTTTTTTTGCGAATTTTGGACCATTTTCTAGTATTTTTTTAATGAGTGGGTAACTAACTACTCATCTATCTATTGATACCTATTATAGCAGTGATAGCCGGTAGAATGACCGTTGAGCTGCCAAGCTAAGGTCGCAAATTCAAACCACCACACGCACCAATGTCTTTTCGAATTCATGTCATCGTGTGCGTATTATAAATTAATCAGTTGCTAAAAACGGTTTAAGAAAACATAGTGAGGAAACCGCCACACCTGTAAGATTATCCAACGGTGTATAAAGCTATGTCAGAGGCCTACAGGCGGTTTAAACTCTGACACCAGGTTTTTCATCAACCAAACGATAAGAAGAACTATTGATAATACATAAATATCTAACATCATCCAAACCCGGCAATGTGCTATTGTTCGTCCCTGGAGTTTTGACCTAACTTTGGTCACCATTAGGACAAAACCTTAATCCAGGACATCTTCCCGCCTAGCTAGGTGTCGTCCCAAAGCTTTCTGCTCAGTATACTATATTTTAAAGAATAATTATGAGCCAAATGGGCAAGTCTAGACGACTTAATTGGCGCAGCGGCTAGACAATGGACAGCGCTAAGGGATAGAGTTAAATTACCGCAATGTTTGTCTCGAGTCTGATAATTCAAGTCGAGTCAATGTGATATGTGTTAAATAGGAAGGTATACTTTCCTAGATATTTTAAGTCACCACTGACTAACGGTGAAGGAAAATATCGTCATAAAACTGAGCAACGTTGGTAGGTAATTATTGTTCGTACCTTCTCAAGTGAGACAAGCATTTGCCCTGCAGAAGGACAGTTGTAGGCTGTTATAGTCATAATAACATAACATAACATCATGCCCGTATTCCCCAAAGGGGTAGACAGAGGCACACCCATATTTCGCCAGCTATGTTAATGGTCCTAATGTAATACGGTGCGAGCCTATTGCCATGAACCGGACACAAACCCAGACTCCGTGCTGCTAGTTACTACCGAATAGAAAAACTCAGTGACACTTTTGTAGACACGGGGTTTGACCCAGAAACTTATGCTCAGCAGTCGCTTAACGATCACTAGACCCCAGGCAGGCAAATGTAACAGTAATATTGGCTACTGCGTAGATTGAATAAGAAGCCTTTTTTGAGTAGGTACTGATATGTAGATAGCAAAATAATAATATAAGTATTTGGTTGTAGACGTTGTACATCAAAAAGTTTACGGGAAATAATGAGAATGTAGGTAGACGCAATACTGTCAACTCTATCATATTTAGTAGGGATACTGTTTGGCATACAACTAAATGCTTAGTTGTATGTATGCGCTAGGCCTAAATCCTTATAATTATTGTACAGTACCCAAGTTTCATCGCGAATGGTGTAAACATTGTGTTGTAGTATTTATTTATTATTTTTGACCAATTTGAACAGTCATGGTTGGTTTGTAGACAACCGCAGAACGATAGATTCAAATCAACGTAACATTTTATACTAGTAACTCCATCTATATAAATTAATTTGAAAACTATTTCAAACCCCCTGGCGGATTTTAGTAACACTAACAACAACTTCAACATGTAGAACCTCATGACCAATAGATGGCGCTACTATTAAGTAAAAAAACTCCATACGTTCCGTTTTAGGTACTACATCGCATCATATGTAGTATCTGTTATTGTACTATAAATATTAAAATTAATAATATTATGATTATTATTTTAGTAAAAAAAAGTGTAAACATGTAATTACTACTAATATTTTATTTCAGTTGGCTGAATTTAATTTTTTAATTCAATGTTAACTACATACAATAATGTAAAATGAAACTCCAAACTGAACAGTGCTGCCAACACCAAGAAATAGGAAATCAGAAATAACTTGTCTCAGATCCACCATTTTCCCTTTGTAACTAACCGGTGTTCAAAACACGTGCGTACGATCAAGTTACATGGAAAACTTGTGTGATCACGGTGCATATTGAATAAATAGTTACGCTAAAAAGTGCGCCGTTTTTCGATAAGCAGGCAACGTGTATTAAAATAACACAATGAACACCGAAAAGCTAAAGAAATTGCAGTCACAGGTGCGCATCGGCGGTAAGGGCACACCGAGACGCAAGAAAAAGGTTGTTCACGTTACCGCGGCGACAGACGACAAGAAATTGCAATCTTCGCTCAAAAAGTTGTCAGTAAACACTATCCCTGGCATCGAAGAGGTGAATATGATAAAAGATGACGGAACAGTGATACATTTTAACAATCCGAAAGCGCAGGCATCCCTTGCGGCAAATACTTTTGCGATCACCGGGCATGGAGAGAACAAGCAGATCGCTGAGATGCTCCCCGGGATCCTCAGCCAACTCGGGCCGGAGGGTTTGAACCAGCTGAAGAGGTTGGCGTCAAGCGTCGCCGCGCCGAAACCACTGGACGAAGACGATGAGGTCCCTAACCTAGTCGGCAACTTCGATGAGGCATCGAAGCAGGAGGCCAAGGAAGTGATCACGAACGAGAAGGAGAAGGAAAAGGAAAAAGAGAAGGAAAAGGAAAAACCTGAAAAGAAACCAGAATCAGAAACCAAAGCTGCAGATAAAAAAACCGATTAAACTTACAGTCGGCCTCAATGGTGTAGTTTTTAATTATGCTTACCCAGTGAAATAGGGTTTCCAAAGCCACAGAGGCGTCTCAAATAGTTCTCATTTTATTTTACATTGTGTTCCTAATAAATGTACTTTGATTTTATCATTTTTTACATTTATTTGTATGTGTAAATTGTGAATGTGTTAAGTTGATACAGGGACACTGTATGCTAATGGTTTTTTTTTAAATTACATGTGACTTTGGAAACCTCCACCATCCTGATTTAAACTGCTTAACTCTTATGCCATGCACTAATACATTATTTTTAGTTTTATATTGTAACATACAGCATAATGGGATGAAACATGTCGATTCTATTATAATAGGACTTAGTTAAGTGTTGTAATGAACCTATTGTTGAGATATTGGCGATATAGGTTACATTTATATTAAAAAAGTATATTACATATACATTATTTTTGACAGTGCACCAGGAAATCATAGAGTATATATGTATAGTAAATAAGGTGTTATGTACCTTAGAATATTTTTAAATAATATTTTCTAAAGTTGTTGATTCGAGTCCGGAGTAACGGTTTGCTTTCTTAAAAAAATAGATTTAAAACAAAACATTAGTCACAGGTAGCTCTTTAGGTTACGGAGCTAACATTGTATAAATAAAATTATAAAAATTGCAAAAAATTGTAAATGATTAGAGTTTTGGTATGTGGAGAGAACATTAAAACTTTGATCGAAGTAAATGGACTTTCATTTTACTATGTTCACCTTTTGAATTTGTTCCTCCAACATTATAAAGAAATAGTACATTGTTTATGGGAATATAGATTTTAAAATGTTGCACAGAATAAAGAAATATCCAATCAAAATACTGGCACATAAATTAACTTGCAGTTGCAGTCATACTCTAAAATGACTTGTTAAATTGCTTCAGAATTTAAATTTTAAATCACCTTGGATCTAATTTATCGGTCTGAACTGAACATAATTTTGAATTGCATGGTTAACACATGGACGCGCCTTATAACCAAATTGTGTGTAGGCTATAAATTGCTCGAGAATCGTGTAGGCAAATATGACTTGCAAATACATTAGTACAAAATCCAAATTAGCTCGTCAAATCTAAACGTGACTTGGTTCGCTTTATGACCATGTGCAATGTGTCATTGCTATATGTCTTATAGCTACTAAGAAATAGTTCTAATAAAAAATTATATTCATATTCTTTATTGCAATCCATATATCAGAGACATTAGGTATTCAAAATACTTAATCAAGGAATTTTGATGAAACATTCCTAAAAGCTCTAGGGTGAATACACTTATAATCGGAATCGGTCTTGAAGCGCAAACTAAAGCTGTTGTTTTTACACCAGCCGGCGCCACTGTGTGAGGTTATTTGGTCCGTGATTTACTAAAATCAAACAGCTACTCTAAAAGTAGCCATGGGCTGATGCCTTGGCCCTACTGTTACTGTTATTATGTGACTTCAGACCCTATAAAAATCATGGAATTCATTATTGCTCCATGTTGCGCTAGCGACAGGCCCACCTCCCGATCAAATTAAATGATACCCATCTTTGGTCTAATTTTAAACGCATTTTTGCCGATTTCCGAAATACAACTGATTCATTGCTTTAAAATCCATTATACAGTTCGGCTAATATTCCTAAAATTAAAAGCCGACAATTAAGTTGTTTATCCGGGCAGGTAAATTTTTGGTATTTATGTGAGTAGTACAACCATAGATTAAATAAGAGTAGACAGTTTTACATGAATTAAATACCTATTTTCTTAGACATCATCACTGTAGAGTATGTAGTATGAATGTAAGGGACTTGTGAATAACCGTACGCTCAATGTATTCATTTCCATAACAAGTATGTTATGCTATTTAAAACGCAGCTAATATGGTAAAGGAAATTGTGGTTTTGATAACGAAATGAAATAAGTAGATACCTATTTATTTCATCCATGCCTATACCTAAATAAATTAGATTACTACAGATATAAAATGCATGCGTTGTTGATACTTCAATTAAATTACCCTCATTCTGGCGCAGTCTGGTAATGTAGAGGGTTGGTAGATGCTGCACTGGCATGGCTTTTATAGTCTTGTTATCATAATAGTCTTATTACCAATCTAGATAAGGGATGCGTTATTAACTTAAAAGATAAAAACAAAATTTAGCAGGTTAGTTCAGAATATCGTGTTTAATTGAGATGTTTCGCTTTTAATTTTTGGCGCATGTGAGGGTTAGGTAGAAATAAAACATATAGACACATAGAACCTCTTCCTTTTTGAAGTTGCTAAAAAATAATATCAACCCACTATTAGGTACATTTTTGTAAGCATTTTACGCCCCGTTTTCTTCCGTAGTCTTGTAAAATAGCTTGTAAAGTAAAAATGTAAACATGTTTGTTGTCGTGCAAAAACTGCTTACCGTTTACAGTTTACACAATAACGCAAAATCAAGAGTTCAAAATAAAAATCTGTGGTCGAAACTTTTGCTCCAGCCTGTGGTCCGAAAGCTAATGTCAAGATTTCAATAACTGTCATTCAACAGACAGATCAAGTTACGTACACCACGAAAACAGAAACCTGAACAATATAGTGCCTTTTCTTAGTTCCCTTTCATATTTATTTACTTCTCCAGTGCCATTTTATCAACATGATAGCACGGCCGTGGACTGACGACCTCCCGAAATGCAAGAACGCGTGTGTAGCCTCATACTTTTCGCGTTTAGGCGGTGGAAATACGAACACTACAGATGATTACCTCTGTTTTTACTGCCAGACTGAAGATAATTTGTAAGTAAACATGAGTTATTAGAAATTTATATTAATATAATACTTTGTACATAAAAACTAAGGACTTAGATTACTGAATAGACATTCATGTTCATAGAATACGGAACAAGATCTTGTCTTATGTTTACAGTAAGTGAAAAAGTAATATTTTCTAGTTATAATTCCTACTAATATTATAAACGCGAAAGTTTGTGAGTATGGATGGATGTTTGTTACTCTTTCACGTATAAACGACTGAATGAATTTTAATGAAATTTCCTATGGAGGTAGCTGACACCCTGGATTAACACATAGGCTACTTGTTATCTAAAATGTAGCGGGTAACACCGCGAGGCGCAGCTAGTCTTCAATAATACACTGCATCTGTTAACAGTTACTAAAAACAGTTTCACACCATTACCACAATACTACCGCATGTTTTCATATTCTTAGCCACAGTTAATGACGGATGTAAGCATACTAAACCATTTTATTGTGATGCTGCAGTTCTTTATATGGAGTATTTGAACCACACAATGGGCTGGACGCTGCAAGGTTTATCATGCAGAGGATGGCTGCGGAGATCCTCTTCCCGCCTCCATCTGCTAACACTGATGAAGAGATTAGAGAAAGACTAAGGTACTTGTGTTGGGTTTTTATTGTTGATCTTCTACATTTGGCTGGCCTCATTTATTCATTATTATTTCAAAGGAATAAATAATGGGGACTACATAATTTTATCTTTGTTCTACTGTGTAATTGTACTAACAGACAAACGAACTTTGTGTGGTTAAACCACCACACCATGTGTGGTACCCTTCCTGCCACCATGTGATGGGCATACTATGGAACCAATCACACTGATGGAAACTATAATATTGTGCGTTGGACTGCCCAGCACTACAATATGGTCCGGAGTGCCAACATTATGGTGCAGACCAACCGCATCAATATTGATCATCTGTTACACGTATAATACCATAATTGTATGTTATTTTAGGAATGCCTTCATATCTGTAGAAAAGGCATACGCTGAGAACTATGATGGCATGATAGCTGAGCGGACCAGCTTGCAGTACCAGTTGCGGACATCAAACACAGAGACACAGGTATTTTAATGATAATAGTAACTGCAAAGGGATAAAGGAGGTTCCTCTCTTTGGAGTCCTAACCACCGGCAGCTAGGACCCTGTTCCCAACGCCGGTTGGCGACTATATTTTTAAATTTTGTATTTTTTATATATATATATTATTTAAAAATGTAAGATATAAGATAATGTGTATAAATAAAGATAGTAACTGCTTATAATTGCCCCAATGCAGGGCAAAGGCCTCTTCTCATAAAGAGGAGAAACAAGCATGGCAATTTCAGATTTTTGGTCACAATATTTTCTGTTACCATTAGTTAATAATTCAATTATCACACTGCAAACCATGAGATGACTGTGTGAGAGCACAGTACTAATATCATGGGGTCTCAATTTGTGCCTGTTTGATGGCTATAGGCTTTGTCCCTATTACAATGGAACCTTCATGACTGGTGCAATGTGAGTGTACTATATTGTGTTCACTTTTGTATGGAATATAGGTGTTATATTATGTTTTTTTTTCATATATTATTGTTTAATTACTTTATACTTTTTTAGTAATAAGTTAAAGGTTAAAAGTAAATTATTTTCAGGTATCACAAAACATCCTAGCCCGCCTCAAAGAGATAGATGTTCACCTCTCTGGTGGGGCAGCAGTAGTAATAGCTCTGGTGCATGCTAACAAGCTCTTCGTGGCCCACGTCGGTGACACCAGGGCGTTGCTGTGCCGGACTGATGATAATGCTGTGTTGAGGGTAGTGCAGCTGACAGTAGACCATAGTCTAAATAATGAAGATGAGCTGCTGAGGTTGCAGCAGTTGGGTTTAGATGTGAATAAATTACGGAATGGTGAGTGTATTGACTATCTAGAATATAAAACTTTGGGTGTTTATGCATTGTATGAAGTAGTTTAATAGCTGTCTAAAAATTTAGCGTATCATCTCTTATTACATGAGGGTTTATCGAACTCTGATTTTTTTTAAGTTTATATTAGTAATTTTTTTTTGTGTATATTTCAATATGTACCCTGTATGGTTTTAAAACACAATTAGGACCCGGTAGGTGGCGCTGCTTTTCCGGACTGGACGACGTGTTCCGGGTCTGATAGTAAACTATTTGTTGGTTAATAAATATTTTTTTTTTGTATTCACAGCGCAGTACCTCGGGAATCAAACAGGCACCCGCTGTCTCGGCAACTACCTAGTAAAGGGTGTATATAAAGGTTTTCCTACACTCAGTTCAGCTATAGCCGAGCCCGTGATTGCGGCACCGGAGATACACGGGCCTATACTACTTGATGAGTCGTGCAGGTGAGAGATTAATAAAATTTTAGTTTTTGTTTATGGCCTAGTGGTCGCTAACATGGTCATAAGTTCGATTCCTGGTTCGACAAAAATTTTTTTGGATTTTCATGTTGTCAATATGATTTTCACTTGGTTATTTAGCGATATTAAAACATCACGCCTCTATACCGAGACGGGGTAGTCAGAGGAGCACTTATAGCACATAAATGTACCGGGTAACACTGTGGGGCGCAGCTAGTTAGTTCATAAAACTTAACGTTATTTTTATCTCATTGTATTTAGCAGCAGATCATTGTTTTAAGAATATTCTCAGAGTCCGTTACTAAGTTATTTATTAATTGCAATTTAATTATCTACAGTCTCGAACCTTGACCTGTTTGATAAGGCTTGACTTATAAATACAAATGTTTATTGTTTTGTAAGTTGGCCACAGAGTTCAAGATTTTGTTCTTATTTATATACACAGAGGTATATACGCATATAGGTCCCAATGTAATAGGGGCGAGCCTATGGGCACAAATCCAGACTCCGTGCTGCTACTGGAAATGACCTAATGGGCCTACATAAAACATAACATCACACCTGTAGTCCC
Source organism: Abrostola triplasia (assembly GCA_946251915.1). Classification (NCBI taxonomy): domain Eukaryota; kingdom Metazoa; phylum Arthropoda; class Insecta; order Lepidoptera; family Noctuidae; genus Abrostola; species Abrostola triplasia. The sequence goes on along the minus strand of OX276443.1, from coordinate 1,208,796 downwards.
CGAAGGGATAGACAGAGGTGTATGTATAGTACACCCACATTTCGTCAGTCATGTTTTTTGGTACCAATGTAATAGGGGGCGAGCCTATTGCCATTAACCAGGTACAATTCCAGACTCTGTGCTGCTACTGAGAATCACCTAATGGAAAAATCCATTAACACTTGCCGACCCGGGATTCGAACCCAGGACCTCGTGCTCAGCAGTCACGCTTAGCAACCACTAGACCAACGAGGCATCTGACTAATAATTCTGTATAATATGATATAATCAAATTGCGTTCGTGTTTCCAGGTTCCTAGTTCTAGTTAGCGCCGGTGTATACAAGCGCATACAAGAGGCGAAGGGCAGCTTCGAACAGACGAACAAACAGCTCGCGCAAATCATAGTGGAAACCTTCAGAAAGCCGATAGACTTCAGACATGTCAGCCAAGCGGTGTTAGAAGAGATTGAACAGGAATTCGTGTCTCACTGCGTCAAGAACAACCTCACTCCAAAACCCAACACACATATGTCGTTATTGATAAGGAATTTCAACTTTTTACCGACCAATGAAGATACCCGTGCACCCAATCAGAGTGTCACCCGGAACGCGTCAGTAAGATTCAATCCAATCGTCCAATCAAAATCGAATACGTTGTTAAACGAAATCGATTCGGAAATCTACTCGTCCGGTACGAATGAAATCGAAACGAACGACTCGAATATCGATACTAATCGATCGATGGAATCGAGTTCGGATATCTATCCTAGTAGGCCGTTTGATAGGGATCGAAAGATTAAGGGTTATGTTGATTTTTCCTGTTATTTTGAGAATGTGGCTAAGGCGCGGAAGAATGGTACTTTACCTGATTTTATTAAGTAATGGTAAGCGATTTGTTGGTTTTAAATTCGATTTTCGTTGAGTTTTCTGTTGGAAAATACTCAGAACACTTTGCGGACTTTCCGCGTATGTACGAACTTGGATACCTCATACCAAGTTGAAACTTGAACCTATGAGCTAAGGTTTATCATTGATTTGACATCATTATCCCGAGAACGTCTTCTGTTGAATAAAGCCCCCCTCAGAACGCCACAGTGAGCGGCAACTTGTCCTTTGCATCCGCTGGTTATAATTTTGTCGTTATAGTGCTGTAAAATTGCTTGCTTAAAAGCAATGTAGGTATTTTTGTGATTCAAATGTACACCTAATTGATGCTTTGTTATTATTTTCTGGTCATTATGTTAGGTCATAATTATTATGTATACAGATACACCTAATTTTCAAAACGGTTTGTGTATAATAATGTAGTGCTAAGCTAAGGCTGTCTCGTGTTCAGAGGCATGTGAGATAATTTGTGAAAGGTTTAGTTTCACTTCCCAATGAAAATTAACCTATTGAACGCCAGAGCGTAAACGCATCGGCGCCCCCTCTACGCCAAGACACTAGAAAATGGCCGTCTTTAGCCGACGATGGCGTGTTGGGTACATTTTCATTTGTCGGCTATATCCGACTAGCGTTCAAAGGTTAATAATTGTCCTACAGTTTTAAGGATTTATTTAATGTTGGAATTGTTTATGTATAGAATAAATGTAGTGAGAAGTGTTTGCAGTATTCGATGTAAGATAATTTATATTAGTTAAGAACCAATATTTGCCTTTTAGTAATAAGTTACATATAAAAATAATCATGTAAATTTAAATAAATTTTAGGATTTTTGTGTAAATATTATAAAATAACCACTGACAATATTAAAATAATTCATTGTTGTTTTTTAAATAAATGAAATGTTGTTTTTCTTCTTGGTTTTACTCAGTTAACCTCAAAACTTGGACTCATAAGATGTATACCGGTGTACGTATTCTGTATTTTCTTTGTAAAAAGTTTAACAAAACACTTACTCCCTAGAATTAAATTTGGCAGGTTAATTGAGGAGTATGGAACACTGGGTGTGCCCGGAGGCTTCACCCGCGTTTTTGTATCAGGTTTTAAAAGACACGTAGCGCCATCTAGGAGCAAAAACAATGTTGAACATGAATATAGTATTATGAATGATAATATACATAGCTTTCTTTCCCTAGAACAGTACTTTTTCAAGTATGAAACGTAGGATTCACACCCTATATCCTTTTCTGTATTCTTGACAACGTGTTAGGCATAATTTCATGATAATCTATTAATTTAGATGAACGTGATGTACTAACGAACATACATTTAAGATGTGGTTCCTATAACGAAATGGGAAGTTCTTCCAACCAGGCGGTGGTAAGCCTGGTGGGCCGTCAGAAATTCTCATCTCTGGGCGGCTGTATATTATATAGCTAGAGAATGTGATAACTTATGCAGGATGCAGGATTAGCAACGTCACTCGTCCTTCGACGTGTAGATGTCGCTACAATGATATTTATAAAGGAAACTTAATATTATAAGAATTAAAATCCCGAATATGGTATATAACTATTTATTAGCAAGTAAAGTAAATGAAGGATACATAAAATATAATATAATATAGAACACAATTATATGGGCTTGTAGTCCAGCTTGCTCTCCAGCTTCTTGTTGTCTGCCACTTTACGGACCGCCTTCATTAGATCCTCCTGTAAACAACAATACTATTAACATCACGCCTATATTCCCTAAAGCGGTAGGCAGAGGTATACTTATAGTACACCCACATTTCGCCAGTTATGAAGGTCTCAAAGTAATAAGGGGCGAGCCTATTGCCATCTTAATAACGGAGTCTTACAATTGCCCGACTCAGGATTCGAACCAAGGACCTCGTGATCAGCAGCCACGCTTAGCAACGACTAGATCAATGAGGCAGTTGTATTAACAAACTGAAATGATAATGAGCCCCAACCCCTTTCCTCCCGTGGGTGTCGTATAACGCGACTAAGGTAAAATCCAGAAGATGGGCAGCAGTGTCTTCTGTAACTTCACCACCAATACTACGATCCCCAAGCCGCTTTCTAGCGTGGGGATTATGGAAAACTTTGTTCAACATAATATAATACATTGTTTTGTCTCTTACTTCTATTTTTTTCCCTCAATAATATTTGGACAATGTTGTGGGTTACATGTTTGTAATATCAATGTATGAACTTATTGTATAGATTTTAACGTGTAACTGTTATTTGTCCCTTACAAATAAAATAAAAACAAAATAAATAAACAGTGGACGTCTGATGAATAAACAGTAGATCGATGACTGCCTATTCTTAACACTTGACCGAATAATATAAAATGGTTCTTTCATACGAATTTCGGCCATGGCATTCAATATCATCTGAGACTAGTCTAACACAGGAGATATTACGTCCTCTGTAATTTCATCACCAATACTTCACGTTTGGAAGAGCGAGGCATTCCCAACACTATCTTTGGATTACCTTCTGGGAAGCCCCGGTAACAAAATTGTAAGATTTACTTCAATAAACCATTTTTTTTTAATACGTCGTGTTCCAGCTGATGGGTACCTGTATGATGTACTCCCGCTCGGCGCGGATGGCGAACAGCCCGGCTTCAGTGCATACGTTCCGCAGGTCGGCGCCGTTGAAGGTGTCGGAGAGCTTGACTACCGCCTCGTAGTCCATCTCGCCGTGCTTGGCTATGGGGGCCGCGTGGATCTTCAGGATTTCCAGCCTGCAAATTATCAGTACACAAATTACTATTTTACAACTTAATTCTAATACAAAATAAAAACTATATACAAAAATAAAAAGTTAAAAAGCATCGAAGAATTCATCCCCATCAATGTCAACCGGTAACGTGCCCAAAAGACTGGCAGCATTGCCACGTTCAATGGCAATGCTCTTTGGCTAAGTCTAAGTGGTAATCTATTATATTATGTTTACATCCAAAACAAACATCATTCAGAAAATATCATCCATAATTACCTAGCCTGCTCATTAGGCAGAGGTATCTCAATCTTCCTGTCCAGTCTTCCAGGCCTGAGCAGAGCAGGGTCGAGGGTGTCAGGCCTGTTGGTAGCCATGATGATCTTCACCTGCCCCAGGGAGTCGAACCCGTCCATCTGGTTGAGGAGTTCCATTAGAGTTCGCTGGATCTCTCTGTCCGCGCTCGTACCTTCTGAGAAACGGCGACCACCTGGAAAGGAAAGAAGTATGATTGAATTGAAAATATATAATTATATATTTTCGCGAAAATACATAATTTATATAGTCGGGTATATACTTATGAGGATAAGTATTTATACACCCCACTATGTCTAATAAGTTGTTCTAGTGGTGGTGGACAGCTTAGAGTGAGATCCTGGGTTGGATTCCCGCATGTGGCATGTGAAAAAATTGCGTGATTCACAGATGTTTGTGTCGAGTGTTTGTGTATGTTTGTGGAACGCACCCACGATACAGGAGAAATTCTTAGTATGGGGGCGATATATATAAAAAAAATTGTTGTATGAATTTTTTTCATATACCGTTATAGGCGAATTTTACTGAATTATAACAAATGGAAAATCCATTTTTACTAAGTGGTCTCTGCCTACCCCTCTGGGAAATAGTGTGACTTTACGTATGTTTACTAAATTGTCGTAATAAACAGGTCCTGTACTCACCGATAGCATCAATCTCGTCCATGAATATGATGCAAGGCTGGTGGTCGCGCGCATAGTTAAACATCTCTCGGATGAGACGCGCCGACTCGCCGATGTACTTGTCCACTATGGCTGATGATACCACCTGGGGGAATAATACGTTATTATTTAAATTACGTCCACGGTATGCCCGTTTCCCATTTTTATCAATTGATAACTAATTTACAATACACACATGAATTTGCAAAGACATTGGTGCCGGGATTTGAGCTTGCGAGCTTTGACTTGGCTGTTCAACAGTTATACCACTCAGATATCAGTGCTTTTTAATAATAGAATTGTTTAGTAGTTACCTTCAAGAAGTTAGCGTCTAGCTGCGAGGCGACTGCCCGAGCCAGCAGCGTCTTGCCGGTCCCGGGCGGCCCGTACAGCAGGCAGCCCTTGGGAGGGGTGATGCCCACGCGCACGAACAGCTCCGGGTTCATCAGGGGCAGCTCGATCACCTAATGAGAGTTAATATTTATTACTTATTGTGACCATTTGCCTGGCAACAAACCCTTTATTAGCATGTATATAGTACACCACTGCTTACCTCTCTAAGTAGCCTGATCTGTTCTTGAAGACCTCCGATGGCGGAGTATGTGACGTCACCGGGGTCTTCGTGGCTCATGTTGTATACAAGGGGATCCACCTGGAAAAATATATTTTTTTAATTTTTTTTATGTCGCTCTGCACTAGTAACTTCTCCTGAACCATGTGTGCGTATCACAAACATGAAATTTTAGATACACAAAGACCCCAACTCAGGACAAACATCTACAGATTTGACATATTTTCTGTTCCGTGTGGGAATCGAGACTGCAACCAGTCCAATCCCTTAGCCATTGCGACAATCAGGTTAACGTCATTTAACATGTTCCTCTTTTGTCATAATCTCCATACTCAGCAAAACGGCTTGCGGATTTCAGTATTGGTAAAGTTACAGAAGATGCTACCCATCTTCTGTATTTTCCCTAATAACCCAGATACTCCAAAAATGATATTATTTAATGACTATAACTTACCTCCTGGATGCAAAAGGCCCAAAATAGGTATCAGTGGCATTTAGGGGAGGAGGCTTATGCCCAGCAGTGGGCCATTTAAAAGCTGATGATGATGATGATAACTTACCTCTCTGGGCAAATGCCTCATGATGGTCAATGTGGTCATATCCAGTGCAACCCGGGTACCTCCCTTCAACTTCAGTTTGTCTAGCTGACGACGGCACCCCACTACGTAACGGGGCCCATTTGTTGCTTTAACAATGACTGTAAACAAAAATATTAGGTGAGGAATATTATGTGATTCTTTAGGAAATACTAACATGATGATATAATAATATAACCTTAAGCTTATTTTGCTGTGTTTTGAGGTATTTGAATTGAAAAAGGGAATTTCCTTCAGTCTTATATCATATCCACAATACATATCTTTCAGGGCATGGAGTGCACCTGTGTTACACATATTAACTACAATATAACACCTCCAGGATAGTTGGCTAGCCTCCATGACCAAAGTGTGATTCATACCATGAACTTTTACAGCAGGACATTTTCCCTTGAGGAAGCAAGATGCCACACTATACTATGCAATGGTATTTTGCTTCTACAATAGAAAATGTCCTGCATTAAGAGTTCAAGGGGCCAAGAGAACATTTTTATTATTTATGATACCTTATCTAAATTAATAACTTACATTTCTCTTCAGTAAGCTGCTTCAACACTTCACCAACAATCTGACCGACACTCTGCAGGGCTTTGAGGTCATTCTCACTCTTGTCATACTGTTTTGTTATGTCTTTTAGTTTGTCTCGCACTGCAACAACAATAATTATATTAATCAATGGAAATACAAGAGATTTTATTATAGTATAGAGAATAAAATATGTGTATTTATTTAATTTGTAGTAGAGAGACACATAGACTTCAGTTATTATAAGTAGGCTGACCATTTTCTGTGTGCTAGCTATATAGGATAATGCCAGTTTGCTTTCTGGTTTTCGTATGGTAATGATGCTACTAATGGCTCATTTTAATCAGTAGTTACAAGCACATACGTTGGCATCTATCCTGAACAGACTTAGCCAAATCTAGGATAACAGAAAAATCTGTGGGTCATACAAATTGTTGACCTAAAAGAGTAACCTAATAAATCCTGGTATATATCTTATGTGATTTATAAAGCTTAACGTAAATACGAATAAGGCATATAAATGCAGTTATTTAGGTATAATTATCATAAACTAAACAAGATTCACATATTTAAGACAAAAGTTTGTGTCATGATTCGGCAGAAATCGATGACAAGGAACAAATACATACTTTCTTTCAGCCTGGACTCAACTTCTTTGTGTTCCATCAACTTCTTTCGGTAGTCTTGAAAGGCTTTTTCACGAAGCCCGTCCATGGCTGACGATCCGGCAGGCATTTTTGTTAAATTTGTGTTTACTAGGATAAATGCAAAAACGAAAATCACTTCTTTTTGACAGTTCTGTGAGTTGACAACCACAGACAATACATAGAAGTCATAGAACGCGGCGCTACGTTTTATTATTTTTAAGTTATAAGTGCATAATATTGTAAAAATAATAAACATAAAATATAATACAATCCATGGAAATATTACAGTGTCATGTTGAACTAATGATAAAAATTTGGTATATGCAATAAATAATATTTTCCAATTTTACCCAGTTGGTACAGTGGCTTCTGCGCTAGGGGATGCGGGTTCAATGCTCGCACGGAAAAAAATGTGTGCAAATTTACTGTAATACTAAGGATAATAGATTGATATTGCTTGATGAAAGTGTTAATGAACCAATACTGTTTTGGTCTAGGTACTTACTTAGACGAACAGAAAAGTAATTAAAATGCTAATCGCCGAATCCTTACTCTGTCAATGAGGTAAGTCAGGCAACAATATTGTTTTGCAGTTACAATGATTTTACAGAGAATGTGGGTGCCTTAGTTGGGTACCACCTCTTGTATAGTATATTATCTATGGTACCACCTGTTTACCAGTGGAAAGAAAATGATGGTGAGTAATGAGAACTAACAGTCGTAATAATTAAGTACTTTTTTAATTAAAATATTGCAGGGTGGTTTTATTTGCTATACTGGTGAAGTTGTTTTAGATGTTTATTAGTAGCGAGGAGTAAACAAAAAGTTTATTATCTATCTAGTTACTATCTATTGCTTCACTAGTAGATTATACAGTTTGTGTACTGTGTTTTCTGCCGGTTATACCTTTGGGTAGAATAGAGAAAGATTTATCAAATTTACTGATAGATTTTAAATACAAAAAAAAAATCTAGTAAAATATTTTTTAAAAGCACTGAACAGGCGTTAGCGGTAATAATGATAATATAACTCTACCTACAGTCAAGAATTACCTAAAAAAACCTCAGTTTCTGCAGAAATCTAGTAAATTAGGATATAATTTAACAGATCCATTGTTACTGAGCCTAAAAGAAGAAAATAATATTACAGAAAATAAGAAAACGAAACTGTTTTCTTGGAAAAAGAACAAGGCGCACGCCCGCGGTAATGGCGCGGCGGTTCGCGCCAAAATATTATATTAAGCCGCGCGCGTGTGTTATTTGCACTGTACGTGACCAAGCGTAACGAACGGCCGACATCTTGTGTCTAAGTTTAGATCTCTTATATATATAAATTATCGGCGCTAGATTTTCTTTATATTAAGTTTAACTAAACCATAGATTAATATTTTCTTTTGGTAAAGAGTTTGGCTCGCTTTTGTCACTAAAAAGTCTTTCACAACTGCACGCCAAATTGAGATGGGCAAATCGCTCAGATATAGTAGGTAGCAATAATTATTGCTCCTGTATCTGAGCGATTTTGCGTTAAAAGGAGATGTCAACCCCTGAATTTGTTAGGACCGTTACCATTAGCGTGGAGATTGTAGCAAAGTAATGTACTTGTAAGACAAGACTTAAAAACTTTGCTACAGAAAAAAAATATTACCTTAGGGATATTTAGATAAATCTCCATTAAACACTTCTTAAACAAAAGCAGTAAAATAAGTATTTTTTACGAAGCTTGACAAATAAAACACGTCCAATCTACAAAGACGTAACATTAATCAGACAAAACGGCTCAAAACACTTCGATTGAAAACTGCAACACTGAGATAAGCTCCAACACTAAGATCTGTATTAAGAACTTTATATGAGCGTAAAATTTTAGTTCTGTCGTCTAAATTGTGGCTAATGGTTCTTCGGGGAGCGAAGTCTTGGCTTGTCGACACTAATCGTTAAACTGAAGCCTGAACTATGAGACGTCAAACTGCCATATCGATGTGGATCTTAGAGCTTGGCGGCTAATGTGAATTGGTTCTGATAATAGAATATCTGATCTTATATACAGACTTTGCATAATAAATTTAGTATAATCATATTAATACATTCATTTATTTATACATGCCTGTAGGTAAATACCAAATGGGTAGATGAGTTTTAACCCCGATGCAAAAAGAGGCGTGGTTTAAGTTTGATGTTTCTGTCTATGTATCTGTCTGTGGCATAGCTTTTAAAGGAATGGACCGAATATGATGCGGTTTTTTGGTTAAAAGCTGACATTATCAAAATGGTACTTAACCATAATTTGTATCAGGGGTTACTTAATTAAATTGTATTTATAATTAGAACTCCAATTATTGTATCTGTAATTAGGAGTTTGCTTTGCACCATAATCCCATAGGTTAACGTGTCGATGGCAAAAAGCCTTATACCGTGAAATATACTCCTTATAATTAACCCCCCATATGTCGCTGCTTAAATATCTTCTTCGTCGCTACGTAAACGCAAGCAAGAGAAACTCACAATCTTCACCACATTGTAACAATTTGCTATGAAAGTTTTAAACTTCACAAACTGTTGTTCGTTCATTTTACGATATACTCGTATTTTACGTCAGTCCACAGTTTTATGGGTCATTTAAAAAAATAACAATTTCTGCGGAAAGGGTAGTAAAATGTGTGTCGGTGATAATCTTGTGGAGTGCTGACACCGTACCAATGTTTTATAGTTTGTGATTTTCTTCACGGTGTAAATAAATGACAGGTCACATTTTAGAAGAACTAATGGGTACTAGAATATAAAACTACTTGTTTTCTATTGGGGACGTTACAGTATTGGGGTTAGAATTTTGTTTATTGAACAGCAATAGGATTGTCTTTTATTATCCTCCATGCTTTTATTATGTCGACATAAAACATAACATAACATAATATTACGCCTGTATTCCCCGAAGGGGTAGGCAGAGGTGCACATACAGTACACCCACATTTCGCCAGTTATGTTTTTAAGTCCGAATGTAATAGGGGGCGAGCCTATTGCCATCAACCGGGCACAAATGCAGACTCCGTGCTGCTACTAAGAATTACCTAATGGAAAAACCCAGTAACACTTTGCCCGACCCGGGATTCGAACCCAGGACCTCATGCTCAGCAGTCGCGCTTAGCAACCACTAGACCAACGAGGCAGTGAGGCATGATTTCGTTCTTAATCCTTTAGTATATTGTTGATCGAAGACACAAGCGCATACTGTGGTGACGTGTAAGATGATGTTAAAGTTCCAGAATAGCCTAGCAGTAGTAAAAACTTTCGGGTCATATAACTTTTGGTACAGCACAGCATACACTGCGTTACAAAGCCAAGGTGCTAACTTACAGCGTAAACATTAACCAGACATGTACCTAGCAAGACTCTAAACAATAGCAACAAACTAACCACACCAAAGTCGACGAGTTACATTGAAACGAATCGTAAGTTTCGCCAAAGTTTTAATCTTAGCTCCAGTCCAGACTGCGGATACAAAGTAGAAACTCCTTTGAGTAAGCTCCACTAAAATAGCGAATATAAAACTTTTTTGGAAGAAATATAACTTGTTCTAACAAAAGCTGATTGAGTTGCCTCGATCTGAAGCTCCTTTATAAGTATTGGACTGCCTCGTTGGTCTAGTTGTCGCGAAGTGCAACTGCTGAGCACGAAGTCCTGAGTTTCAAATCTCGGGTCGAGCAAGTAATAGGGTTTTTACATTAGGTAATTCTCATTAAGGTGTGGATTTGTGCCTGGTTAATGACAATAGGGTCAACCCTTTTACCTAATCTAAGCAATTGGTAAAATATAAATTGATAAAGAACAATTTGAAAAATTATGGACGCGAGTGGGCTTAAATCCAGGAACTGCGCCGTATTGTGGCGTTGCTCTAACCATCTGGGCTATCATGTCGCTGCTCGTACTCATCGAATTTTAAGTGCCCTTTTAGTATTTTCGTCAAAAGGGTGACGTCATTACATCCTAAAATCACACCAAGAGACAATAATTATAAATCGGACCATTTTGCTATGATCCTATTATACTTCTTTAGCCTCGTTTACACGCATTACATTCCTCATACTTGCTCATGGGTGAACAGAGTTTAATGTATTAAAGTATCTAAAACTATTACAAGAACAAACGTATTTCGATAAATCACATAGATTTACACTTATCAGTTGTATCAGTTGGGTGACAAAGTTTGTCCAGAAAACAGATAAAACTAAAAGAGATTTTGTTGTCACTATGACATACGACTGGTTGTTCCTTATCTAGCAAAGATAACTTAGTACCTTTTGAAATACATTAAGTATAATATCCTCCAAAGCTAATTTTGATAGTCTATGTTTGGAGCTTGCATCCGGACCTGGTCTCTGAAACTCGGAGTCATTATGTTAGCTATCAGACCAACAATATCATCATCATCAGCCGGAAGACGTCCACTGTTGAACAAACGCCTCCCTCTTAGAACGCCACAATTTGAACGATAACTTGCTAATTGCATCCACCGGTTGCCCAAACTTTAGAGTTATTTAAAAATCATAGGAATTTTAGGGCTAAAGTAAAGCATTTCTTTAGAGTCATGTCTTGGAAATTTGAATTATTTGTGTCAACTAATCAACTAACCCATTATACACTAACTATTAACAATACTGGCCTATCTAAAGCTACAACGAAGAATAATATCGAAGCCAACTATCAGGTAACAGGTAGTTCTTGTCAAACTTAAACAGATACACCGCGTCTTCGCCGCGATGCGCGACACACGGAAATTGCAAACTTACCAACTTTCGTTAGGAACAGCGAACGAGACCCGTATCGGTATTGTGGATGGAACTTTAAACGTGTAACCAAAGTGTTATGATACTCTGTTATGGTGTATTGGAATTAAATAGTTTTCTTTTAATATGTTTAAGATAAATGTTATGTATGTGGGTAGACTTAATCTTTGTGACCTAATTATGGCCATCGTCAGTCGGAAGTCATCTATTATTAAACAAAGGCTTTTCCTTAGGTAAGGAGGGGTTGCCTTAATGCCCACGCTTACGCGGCAAGCGGCTTAGGAAGTACAATATAGGTAGGGAAGTTTCAGAATACGCTGCTGCTCATCTTCTGGATTTTCCCTTACACCCATGTTTATTTATTTATTTATCAACCACTTACAACTATCATCACAGAGTTGGAAATTTCTATAAATCACAGTTTTGGAGATTTCTATAAATTCCATACTTAAAATGTGCTCCTGGCCGAATTTGTTCATCTGAGACCAGCCAACTACGCAGGATAAGTATGCGCGCAAACACAGGTGCACTATTTCCTCTCTCTCGCAGAAAGATGGGACGGTCCTACATGATCGGAGAGAGATCAGGTGCAGAACCAACAGCATTACATGCCTTCTAAAGCACGGACGGGTCTCGACATGTGAACACCTCAAAGACCGACTGATCTGCATGGTGACCACGCACAAAGCTACAAGCCCTATACAACAAGTGTCGAAGCTTGTCGGAGCCGCGCAGAGTTCAGCGAAACTGCAATTCACCGAACTTCCAAAAGTTTTATCGCCTTTCACGATTTGCCTTCCGTCCCATCTTTCTAGCTTTCTTTAATATTATGCGGCACACTGTCAAAGAAAACTGTTTTATTGTAACAAGTTGTAATAATGTCGTGTGCATTGTCACTGCAACTTGTTAGGTTGCCCTTGTTGGTACTTATGTTACTGCTATTTACTTCAATACTGCTTATTTTATTTCTGGAATATTCTGCGTCTCCTGCTTCACATAACAACAACAACAACATAACATCACGCCTGTATTCCCCGAAGGGGTAGGCAGAGGTGCACATATAGTACACCCACATTTCGCCATTTATGTTTTAGGTCCCAATGTAATAGGCTTCACATATACGTAATCAGAATTTTCATATAACATCCTTTCATCTTCTTCTTATTGTATAGTTGATGAACAACCTAGTGTCAGAGTTCAAACCGCCTGTACTCTGACATGGCTTTACACACCGTTGAAAATCTCAGGTGTGTTGGTTTCCTCATGATGTTTTCCTACACCAGTTTTAGCAACTGATAACTCAAATAAAGTACGCACATGAATTCGAAAAGATATTGGTGTGTGCTGGGGTTGAACTTGCGACCTTCGACTTGGCAGTCCAACGTTCCTACCACACGGATATCACTGCTTTTATATGACACGAAAAGCGTAACATAACAACCATGTTATATATGTTATAAGTCCATGTATTTAGCGGCGGCCACACTACGCAGGGTGTTGGAGGTAAACAACAAGACCGTCGCCATGATCCAAGAGCCGTGGATCAGAAAAAATAGAATATGCGGTCTAAACAACATCGGAGGTAAGTTAATGGTGGATACCTCCATTGACAAACCAAGAACCTGCATCTTTATGCCTAATACCATAACAACCACTTTGCTTAACCAATTCTGTTCTAGAGACCTCACAGCAGTGTCAATCATAACAGACAGACAAACAACCCTTGTACTAGCCTCGGTGTACATGCCGACCGAGGGCGCGATACCCTCGAAAGAGCTCGCCGAGCTAGTGCAGCACTGTGACACCAACGCATGGGAGCTGATCATCTCCGCAGACTGTAACGCACATCACCCGCTGTGGGGAAGTAAGGATACAAACAAAAGGGGTGAGTCACTAACCGAATATCTTTTCCAAACAAACCTCAACATCATGAACAGAGGTACAGAAGCTACGTTTGTAAGCTCAAGGTATCAGACGATCATAGACATCACATTGGCAACAGGCGCAGTGGCAGATCTAGTAGAAGGATGGCACGTATCAAACGAACCATCTTTCGCAGATCACCGCCGCATATGTTTCCAACTACAACACAAATCACCAAATCCGGTCAAATATCGTAACCCCCGCAAGACAGATATAACCAGGTACAAAACCCAACTCACAAAAACACTAAACAACACACTGATGACAGACATGACACTCAGTACAGACAACATAGAATCAAACATAACAACGATAACCACCGCCCTTGTAGAATGCTACGAACAAGCATGTCCTGTAGCAACGCCCAAAGATCCAAGTAAAAGCTCCTGGTGGGGGCCGGAGCTGGAGCGTCTACGGAAAAAACTAAGGGCACTCTTCAACCGAGCGAAAAACACCAGGGCCCCTGAGGACTGGAACAAATACAAAGCAGCACAAAAACACTACAAGAAAAGGATCAGATACCGCAGCAGCGAAAACTGGCACAATTTCTGTAGTAGCATTGACTCAACAAACCAAGCCGCAAGAATAAAGAAGATTCTTGCAAAAGGCAACCCCGACCCAATAGGATCCCTCAGGAAGGCAGACGGATCCTACACAAACACAGAAGACGAAACCAGCACAGTACTGCTCGAAACACACTTTCCCGGATGCCTGATTACATCAAACTCAGAATGGCCGGACGAACAACACCACGACACACCAACCCACAAAGAATGGGAAACAGCAGCCAAAGTAGTAACAGCTGATAAGGTAGAATGGGCTTTGAAAAGTTTCAAGCCTTTCAAATCAGCTGGACTAGATGGTATTTTCCCAGGATTACTACAATGGCAAATAGAACAGACAACAAAACTTTTAATTCCAATATATAGGGCATGCATAGCCTTTAAATATATACCGAAACCATGGAGAGAGGCGAGAGTAGTTTTCCTACCAAAACCTGGTAAAGAAGACTATTCACACGCAAAATCCTTCAGACCCATCAGCCTAACGTCTTTTCTACTGAAAACGTTGGAAAGACTAGTGGACCGCCACCTACGGGATGGCGCCCTAAGCACCGCACCACTACACCCTCAACAACATGCCTACAGAAAGGGCAGATCAACAGAATCAGCCCTTCACATGGTAGTGCACAAAATAGAATCCGCTATAAACAACAAATCATCAGCTCTGGCAGCGTTTATAGACATAGAGGGAGCTTTTGACAAAACTATGCACAACAGCATCAAACATGCCCTACAAACGTACAAAGTAGAACCAACTATAACCAACTGGATCACCGAACTAGTCAGTAAGAGGGCAGTCCAAATAAAGGTGAACACCACAACAAGGGCTAAAGTGGTTAAAGGATGCCCACAAGGGGGTGTCCTATCACCGTTACTATGGAACATGGTAGCGGACAGCCTTCTGAGAAGACTTAACGAACAAGGCTACACCACAATAGGGTACGCCGACGACCTAACAATACTGATAAGCGGGAACGCTGAAAACACTCTATGTGAATTAATGCGCTCAGCCCTTCAGATTGTAGAAGAATGGTGTGACGAACACAAACTGTCAGTAAATCCGAAAAAAACAGAGCTCATCCTTTTCACCAACAAAAGGAAACTACCAGAACTCCAGTTACCAAAGCTATTCAATACCAAACTCACCCTATCAACACAAGTAAAATACCTGGGTGTTATACTTGATAGCAAGTTGAATTGGGCGAGTCACATCAAAGAAAAAACCAAGAAGGCCTGTATAGCTTTTTACCAGTGTAAGAGACTAGTTGGTAAAAAATGGGGTCTCAGCCCAAAGATAACGCTTTGGCTATACACATCAGTTATCAGACCTTCCATTAGCTATGGATCAGTAGTGTGGTGGCCCAGAACCCAACTGTCCACAATAAAAACAAAACTCCAAAGCCTACAACGCCTAGCAAGTGTTGCGGCGACGGGATGTATGAAAACCACCCCGTCAGCTGCCCTTGAGTACCTGCTGAACCTAAGGCCTCTACACCTAGTCATTCAGGAAGAGGCACGGGCGGCAGCACTAAGACTAAAAGCAAACGGACTATGGAAACAAAACACATCAACCACACACTCAACCATTCTGAGGGAAATCCTCAAGGAGTTACCACTCCTTGAGGCGCCCACAGACACTATAATGTGTCATCACGTATTCGATAGAAGATACAAAATCCAACTCAAAGCAGAAATGCAAGATAACTCTGGCATCAATGAAGTTAGGATATACACAGACGGCTCCAAAACCGTACAGGGAACAGGAGCGGGTGTCTTCTCGAATGACCTAAACATAAAAATCTCAACTACCCTAGGCAAACTTAACACTATATTTCAAGCAGAATGCATAGGTATAACCAGAGCAGCACAGGCAGTTGCAGCCAGAGGCGTCAAAGGACACAAGATCAAAATTGTGTCAGACAGCGCATCCGTCCTTCAAGCTCTACAAAACAACACGATAACCTCTGTCCTAATACTGGAATGTCATAACACACTCCAGTCCATAGCAGAATCAAACAACGTCATCCTGCAATGGATCAAAGGACACAGTAACTCACTAGGAAATGACGCAGCCGATGAGCTAGCCAAAAGAGGGTCAAGGACAGCAGTATATGGACCGGAACCAATGCTGCCAATCCCCCTGGCACAAGTGAGAACATGGCTTCGTTGCAAAACCGAGCAAAACCACCAAGAAGAATGGAAAAACTGTGTAGGTTGCAGGCAGACAAAGAATGCGATTCCGGCGGCTTCGAAAAAGTTTGCCCGCAACCTCACCAAACTAAACAGGGACAGAATCCGTAAAGTACTGGGTACAATTACGGGACACTGCCCCCTAAACAAACACCTGTTCACAATAGGTGTGACGAACAGCCCCCTATGCAGAGGCTGCATGGAGGCAGAAGAAACGCCACATCACGTGCTCCTAGAGTGCAGCAGTGTGGCCGATCAACGGGCCCGAATCCTCCAAAGTCCAGCATCACTACCGGAGGCTTGTAGCGACCTGAAAAGGCTGCTCGCCTTCTGGGATGATCTGGGGTGGTTGGAGTAAAAAGAAGAAAATTTTTATCACGCACAATGGCCCACTAAAAGAGGCTAAGTGCGGAAAATGCCCAGCAAAACCAAACCAAACCAAGTCCATGTATTTTTAGGTGAACCCATTACTATTCATCAAGCTTGCGCCAAGGGAAGAGAAATAAATTTTTAATTCGTTAAGTACAGTGTCAAAGACACAGACATTAACGACAGTCCGCCGTGAAGACAAACGCAACGTGCGCGTTATCGGGCGACGATAACAATCTAGTTTAACGAGAATGCTCGATTGCTGACGCTATTTGAGTATTTGCGAGACAGTACCACATATTATGGAATGTTGTGCACTGATTATGGACTGCTTGATTGGTCTATAGGTCGATAAGTGCGTCTGCAGGTCCTGGGTTCGAACACTGGGTCGGGCAAAGTGTTATTGTGTTTTTGGCACGGAATCTGCATTTGTGCCAGTTAGTGGCAATAGGCGTCCCGAGTCGTCCCTTATACATAACTGGTGAAATGTGGGTATGCTCCCCACTGCTATGCTGATGCGTTATGATAATTATATTCAAGTTTACTAAGATGCTAATTGTAAATAATATAATTAGAACACGACTTTGAAAAAAAGTTATGAAGAATATTTTGACGGCATGGCCTTACTCAATTAACTTCACAGTTTAAAAAAAGTTCAAACCAACTCTACATTATTCGTTTTGCAAAGCACGCCTAATTCACAAACTTCTTATACCCACTGAAGTGATTGCAAAATTTAGAGTAGTGTAAAATATAATTGCATCATCAGTATATACTTCGAATTGGAGACTTTGAACGAGATATATCTCTGGGAGCTCTGCCAATCTAAGCTGAGATATGGCAGGAAATTGTATTTAAACTGATTTGATGCCAGAGATAAGTTACTTATTAAATTTGTTGTTAAGGAAAATCTTGAAAAAGAAAAGTTTACTATCTATCTAGTGATTTTTTATTTTTTAAAAACGTCGCCCCACACTAGGAATTTCTCCTGTGTCGTGGGTGCGTTTCACAGACATGAAATATCACATACACAACCACCCAGACGCGGGACAAACGTCTGTGGGTCGCACAAAGTTTTGCCCCGTGCGGGAATCGAACCCGTAACCCTTAGCGTAGCAGTCCAATCACTTAGCCACTGCGCTAATCAGGTCGTCAAGTGTTAAATTAGAAGCTTTTCTTCTTCGTATCGGCATGAGCCAATAGCCTCATGGAATAGGTACCGAAGTTGACCGTCCAGGGTGCGCCGGACGTACATAAGTATTGTCTCTCGAATAGGCCTACTTACACCCTCATACATTTGCAAATATCTCCTTTATCGCATAGCCAGTGATATCGGACGACGTGATTGGTGCAGTAGCTAAACGATTGCAGATTTGATTTCTGCACGGGACAACAATTTGTGTGATCCGCAGATGATTGTCCCGAGCCTGGGTGTCGGTGTATATGATATTTCATGTTTGACTTTGTGAATCCACGATACAAGAAAAAATCTGTAGAGCGACGTTTTTTTATAAAATCTTTTAATTTGTGCTTTTATAATAATAATAATAAAATATCTTTATTTCAGACCAATTACATAGTCCAAAAGGTTAGTGTGTTAGTAAATAATTATTCTTATATGCTATGTTAGTATTATTATATTTTATATTAATTTGAAAAATATAAGGATTCTTACAGCTTTCGTCTTTTAAAGTGTAATTAAATAAGAAACACCTTCCAAGCGATAATAAAACCAGTAGCTAATTACTTTACAATTTCCTCAGAATCCTTCCTATTAATATTATAATTTTCCTTAGAAGTTGACACGATCCACTCTGCTGGAACAAACCTAGTTCTAGCTCAAACTTTTCACATTATCCAAGTTAAGTGAGAATTTTAAAACATAACTTTAGCCATAAAGATCGGTAGTCGATAGCTGCGTTTACTGCTATTTTATAGTTAGGGTAAGATGAAGAATAGAGGATAAGTTGATAAAGGCAATATTTAAGACTTTGTATCCAAAAAACTTCTAAATTATATTTTTTTTGTCCAAGCATCTCTGTGCCGCGTGGTTTCCGGCCTAGAATAGACCGCCCCCTTTCCTCCCGTGGGTGTCGTAAGAGTGACTAAAGGACATTTCCGGGGGGATGGGCAGCAGCATTCCCGTGTAGGTATCGTTTACCATACCGTGGTTGTGAACCCGCCCAGCGTGGTGACTTTGGGCAAAACCTCCATGAAGGTCAGCCAAAGAAAACGGCCCCCCTGACTGCCGTGTCTGCTATTCCAGGTAACTGATAGAGTCTAAGTGGCAAACACTGGAGAGTAGGCCTTGTGTCGTATCCTGGGGGAGGTCTACGTCCAGCAGTGGACGTCGCGTCTTACGACTCGACTGTGCAGGCCACGAAAAGAATTATATTCTTAATACAACGTACCTATAAAAGCACTGATTGCCGAGTGGTATGGCCGTTGGACTGCCAAGTCAAATGTTGACCTTTAACTTGGCAGTCCAACACTAAAACCATCATGCATCAATGTCTTTTTGAACTTATGTGCGTATTATATAGGTAAATTAGTTAAGTATCAGTTGCTAAACGGTAAAGGAAATCATCGTGCGGAAACCGGCACACCTGAGAGGTTTTTCTAACGGTATGTAAAACCATGTCAAGCCTACAGGCGGCTTAAACTCTGACACCAGGTTGTTCATTAACCATACGATAAAAATACAACTTACCACATAGAATCATTACCATCTTTTCCAGCTAAACTCTTTACTTTAGTCTTCTACAATCTATGTAATTAATTTGTCTGTCACGCGTCCATCTGTCAATTAACGTCTTCATCAAAATTCTCTGCGATAGTAATTTTAAATTTAATGTATTTCTGCATATGTCCTATAGTTCCTCTTTGTTGGGTGCCACTCTGCTGTATCTGTCCGTGGATACTTTGCATACCAATCATATGTCCAAGCTGCATCCATCTTATGCCAAGCTGGTGTCACAGGTGCTACAACGTCGACCCTGATGCAGAATTGAAAACTGAACTCCCAAATTTGAAGAGCCATTGCGATTAATATTGGTGGAAACTCGAGTGATTCAAAAAAGAAAATTGATTATTTTAAATTGTTGTTCTACTACGTATGCTTGGATTGAAACATTTTGATATTTGTTCTTAGTATAAAAACTAAGCCTAATTTTGAATGTAACGTCTGAATGTTCAATGTGTATGATAATCCTGCCATTGCTCGTAAGTCCGTTCTTATCGTGCGTACCATGTTTTGACTTTTGCATGAATTATGCAATGGAACGCGTAGAACAATGTCAGCTTCCTTGTGACAGGTAAACACTAAGCCTGAAAATAAGGGAGCATATAAATACTAAGCCTAAAAAGTGACGTGAACTGATAGTGTTGGAGACGCTTGTTTTGTAAATGTAGAAATATGCTTAGTGTTTAATACAATGGTTTGTATGCCCTTGTGTCCTCTATTGCTATTATTTCCTTTAGCTGCTGTTTGCCTGGTTGCGTGTCCATGTATCGTGGTATATTGTGTTAGGAAAGAAGACAAAAGAGAAAAACATCACGATTGTTAAATTGTAAATGTTTTAACTGTTATTTATTAAAGATTATTAGACGTTATTTTTTTATTTATTCTTGATAATGTTAAAGATAGCCAAGAGCCCTGATGAATGATTTTTTTTCCAAAAGATACACCAACAGCATCCACATCATACTGATGTAGATAAACAAACTATTTTTAGAGGAGTAGGCAGAAGCTGCAGATTTCTTTAAGATGTTACCCTTATATTTTAACCCCCAAGCCGCTTGCCAAGCGTGGGGATTATGATACCCTTCCTCCCGCTTTAAGGGGGAGGCTTGTTCAACAGTAGACGTCTTCTGGCTGATGATGATGATCTTTCTTCATATCCTATATTTCGAAAAGCACCGATCATATAAACGGTAAAAAATATAAGCTAAGTATTCTTCTCCTTAGATAAGTATATCAGGAAGGCAGTCGTTGACTGTAGATTAATAGATTTTTTATAAATTAAAAAATTAATTCCTATATTAAGAGAAGGTTCATATCTGAATATGCGTCGCGTATTATCGATCGCATAACGCCAGAATAGACAAATGTATAGAAAAACACTTGACCGTTCAAGCTTAACGCACTAACGTATCATCGTTTGAGTGTAATATACGAAACGATAATACGCGACGCATGTTCCGTCAGATATGAACCTTCCCTAATTCTAACCTTGGTAATTAATGTCTGCATCCATAACATGCAAAATCAATACAGGTAGCACTCAAGAAGAAGTTTCGGGAAACTAGGAAACTAGGAATTTCTCCTGTATCGTAGATGCGATTCTCAAACATGGAAATTGACACAAACACCCAAACTTGAGACGTGCAGATCACACATTTATGTCCCGTGGAGGAATCGAACCCGCAACCCTTAGCGGAACAGTCCAATGGCTTAGCCACAGCGCTAATCAGGTCGTCAAAGTTGTTAAGCTAAATTGGTATTATCAGCGTCATTCTCTAGGGGATTCCATAAAGAAGGAGTTACTTATTAGCTACTATCATCATCATCATCATCAGCCTATGTTCGTCCACTGTTGGACATAGGCCTCTCATATAGCAGGCTACTGGGCTTCCAATCGCTGCCAGCCAGTTTCCATCAGCTACTATAAATCAATTATAATAAACAACAGTAATTACAATTTTTTTGTCCAAACTTCACTTCCAAAGTAATCTAAATAAAGAAACAAATATGTACAATTATAATCTTTAATCAACTCCACATCACTTAACAATTTAAATGCTATCGCAATTATTATTCGCGGGTAACTCGTTTCCAGCGCAACACGATATCATACAAGGACACAAGACAGGGAAACAGGCGACTATTGGCGCCAATAAAAATGGACAACCCGGGAAAAACACTAAACAACACATTTTATCAAAAACTAAGCTTATAATATATCATACACGTGCTTTTTCAGCCTTCAGAGCTTCACGTATTCAATTTTTGGCTTAGTTTAGGCTTAGTCGTCAGTTTTTCAGTTTTTGGGCTGGGTTTCTATTCATTGCAAGGGCCTGAACACTCACTGTTTTGTAACACGTAGTTTAGGCAACAGTCGCAGCAAGGAACGCACGAAACGAAAGGACTTACAACCAATGGTAAGATATAAACCAAAAGACACATTTGTATGAATCTAAATTCAGATTCTACATCTGGAATCAGGCTTAGATATTTTACCAAAACTGAGCTTGGTATACTACTGAAGCTGGTGCACAGGAATTCCGAAAACTCAATATAAATTATTTTGCACTTCCAAAAAATTGGTATCACAGATTCTTCCTGATTTTGACGATTGCTGTTTTTAGTTCTTCATCTTGGTCGTCGTTATACAAGATGTGGAAACAGCCCGGTATAGCCGGTAGACAACTTGGACAGATGATTGGTAAGCAGAGGAGCCACGGGCAGCAACAGCAGAGAGGTAGCCAAAAGAAAGGGATCAGTGGACATACGAAAATACACATTAAATTTATAAAATATTGTCGCTGATGATTTTGAAGACGAACGCTAACTAACGTGGCAAGTGAAGTGAATGTCAATGATGAAAGGTACTCGATGACAGATGGAGTCGATATATAGTTGAGAAAAGAGTATTCATGGATTTTAGTCTACTGCGGAGTGCTTAGAGCGTTGGTTAAATGCTCCAAGGTGGAGTAACATGAACAGAAATATTTTCCGTTCTAACCCTTATGTGGACGGTAAATCAATTTTAAATATAAATGGTTTTTTTTAATAAAGGATCTGATCTGGATACCCCTTACTCTAGTTTTAATAGATTAGGGTCGAGTATTCAGCTTTGCTTTGCCATGTGGTATCCGGCCTAGAATTGACTACCCGTTTTCCTCCCGTGGGTGGTCGTAAGATGCGACTAAGGGAAAATCCAGAAGATAGGCAGCAGCGTCTTCTGTAACTTCACCACCAATACTGCGATCCCCAAGCCTCTTGATTTTGACCTTTGATTATGGCAACTCCTCCCTTCACTTAAGTGAGAGGCCTTTGTTTAACAGTGGACATATTCGGGCTGACGATGATGATGATTCAGCTTTAAATATACTACAAGAGTTTTTAGAAAAGTACTTTCCTAAAGTCTTTTTTTAAAGTCTCATTTACCCAAATACGCTTTTTGAAGGTAGATCGCCAGTTATCACGATTGCAATAATTAGTCTTTAACTCAACTTAGCGTCACGAGATAACACAAGTGCTAGGCGCATGAGCAGCAACTTCTTATTTTGAATGACTTCGTATCTCAATGTTTTTTTTGCAAAGATGTTACATACTCTTTGCTGACTCCAGCAAATAAAAGCATTGATCGATGTATTATTAGCTTTATTATTTTTACATACATACAATTAAGGGCATCACTGTCACACCTTACAGGGTAGCTAGCAGTACTCTTCAGGATCTACAAAGCCAGAGATCGCGGCTCATTGGTGCTATTTCTCTTCTTCTTTTCAGCTGATGGCTGGACGTTATCTATGTCTTTGGTAGTGGATGAGTTTGGAGTCTTCATAGTCTCTTCGTCTTCCTCTAAATGTAGCACCATACATTGGCAGCACTTCATTCCTGAAATGTTCAAGGTTTGGTCTACTGTTAGGTGTATACTGCAACGAGGATATTGTCATAATGTGCCTACAGGTAAGTAAGTATGCTTAGATATTTTGGACAAAGAATAAGAATGAATGGTATGGAAACAGGGTATATGGGGCTGTGTTTGTTGGGCTGGAAGGAGAAACTGTCAGGTCGCATATATCTTAATGATACAAGCAAAAATCCATGGGCATGTAAGATAAATATGGCCTACATTGGGGGGCTCATAGCTGTGTGGCTATCGCCCAGCTGTGCTCGATCAGTCTTGTGTTGGGTGATCGTGTTTCCATGTCTAGAACCCTCCGTGCTTTGGAAGGCACGTTAAGCCGTTGGACCTGCGCATCTCTCTCCGATTGCGTCGGTCTACCGTCCCATCGGACTAAGAAAGTGAGGAGAGCGCCAGTTTTGCACAATTTCGGGTACCATGCTTAATATCTTCTACGTAAGTTTCCGAAATTCGGTCAGGAAAACATTATTACTATGTACCCTATTTAAGTATTATTTTTCACTAATTTCCAATACAACTCCTGTTTATTTTAAAAGTGTTTGACTCAAATGGACCTCTTGTTCATGAGCTGGTGTCGTGGCGGATTCACGAACTCAAGTATGGCTGTGTGTGGTTCACGAGAGAAACACCAGAAAATGACTACATAATAAGAACATACTTCAAAGCCGATCCAGATAGTTCTTAATAGAATCTTCTAGGCCAAATTTCTAGGACTTAGCAGAAGGAAAATAATCTTTTACCTTTGAAACACATAGGCAGGCATGCTAAACAAGGACATAGAATGGATGGGAAGCAGCACATGCGAGGTGCACACACACAAAAACACATGTGCGTCAGCTGGACACACTGGTACACAAAGATGAATGCTTGCCTGGTGTTAAAAGCATTTTTCTTTGAATTTTGTATAATTTTGTAGAGTTACTTTTGACATTGCGCCCTGGTTGCTACCATTGCTACGGATTACCGTATTAATTGACGTTTGTTGGTCATAGATCTATGCGCAGTCTGTTTTATTTATGGGTATTGTTGACTTCATTTCGATTTAATACGCTAGCAAACTTTTTTGCTAATGCTAAAATAATATAATTTTATTATAGTCTAGGATCCACTGACCAGTTTTTAAATTGTCTACTATCAAGCTAATTTTCCGGGAGTAACTTCAGGTTTGGGATATTTTTCAATGGCGCAAAGCCATGTCAAAGGCTTACAGATTGTGATAGTTTTTTATAGTGCCTCATAACAAATAAAGAAAATTTTACGGTCTATTTTGTATTACTAAGATGCCACGAATATTTGAGCAAATACGCCAAGTAAAGTGCCAGCATTACATTCAGTACTCGCCATTTTTCACCTCCAACTTACAGGTATAACTAGGAATGACAGATTGGTCCATACCATTATCCTGTCTTTCTCGCTAAGTTATGTCTCCGACAATAAATTATAAAATGTCACTCCCCTCAGGTTTTCACAAGTTATTAAGCTGCGCGAATGTCTGAACTTAATCTTAACTGAATTTCATAACTTTGGTGCGAGCTTAAAGAAACTAAATGTAATACTACAATATTATTTGTTTAAGCGTTCTCGTTGTTTTCGTTAATCCAACTTTGTTCTTTGTTTATCAAGTTTGTTTGTTTGTTTAATAATAGCTTATTGGTTTTCTTGTCTTACAGTTCAATTTAGGTTAGGGGTCTTTTGTCTGATCCTGACCCAGGATTACTTCAAGACATGAGATGGTGAGACGTCTTGTATAAGTGCAGCAGCGACTGGATGCATATAGCAGTGGACCGGGCCCTGTGGCATACCTTGGGGAAGGCCTATGTTCAGCAGTGGACTGCAACGGGCTGATGATGTTTTTAGAATAGAGTAAATAGAAATAATAAATGAATTACTGCTTGAAGATGTTTTTTCAGACCGGTTTCTGGTTTGCTGTACTAATAATTTCATTTTCATTTATACTCATACAATTAAGCTTATAGTCTCTTGAAGGGCGGGTACATAGGTATTCTACTTTTTTTTGTCAACACATTTGGGCGTTTATTATAACTCCGAGTGGCAGTGGCAGTGGGTGAAATTGGGCTGCAGATGATGATTAACAAGCGGGCCTATTGCCATTAGGCCCATAGTCATTGGGCCTATATTGGACCTATCATCTTTACCGACTTCCTTTGACTGCGACAAATATTAATTGCATTCTTTTTCCTACAGATATAAAAATAAACATCATCAACCCGAAGACGTCCACTGTTGAACGAAGTCCTCCCTCTCCCCCTTAGAACACCTCAATGATCAAAGACTTGCCATTCCATCTACCGGTTGCCCGCAACTCTGACAATACTGCATCTGGTGGAACTGCCAACACTGCATCTTCCGATAAAAAAATCCCATACGAAATATTTAGAACAACACTTTGTCGGTCTAAAACCGAACCTTATCTACTTTCCATTACAATACATCACCGTCTAACATCGCGACTCATATCCGCGTTAGTGGGTAAACAGAAGTGAAGCAGTTTAAGTGGAATTAATGGTAGTTGTAACATTTGCGATCTTACTTAAGTTAGCTTACCGCGACAAGTTATGATTTAGTACTTGAGATTCTAGAACTTTACTAACTGACTGTGTAATATCTGATAACTGTGTATAACTAGGTATAGTGTTGGAGGGCTGGTAGGTACTACGTAACTTTGAGAGGTGTAGCTATGTGGCTACTGCGCAGATAAGTCAATCGGCGAGGTTAAGCTGTGCCCGCTGAGGCCAGTCTGGTGATAGGTGACCGTTTTCACACGTTGAAACTCCTCCGTGTTTCAGAAGGCACGATAAGCCGGCGGTCCTGCGCCAGATCTTTCTCTATCTGCCGTTCCATCAGTCTGCGAGAGTGAGGGAATGAGGAGTGCATCCATATTTGCGCGTATATTTGTGCACTATAATATCTTCTGCGTAGTTGGCTAGTCTCAGATGTCTAGATGAGACAGGCAGCCGTGACCAAAATTCGGTCGGCACATAAAGTACTTAGCCTTGCTTCGCCTTTGGATGGGTTACTTAATCTTACGTCGTTTCTATGGAAAAGAACCAGTATGAAGCTCCATATATTTCAAAAAATCAATATTAATTACAACAGAGTACACTTCAGCAACTTTTCACACTACTTCCCTAAGTCCACCAAGTCTTATCCCAGGGTATCGTGACGAAGGAAGTTCAGATAACTTCATTAGCCGGTTGGGCAGAACATAAATTTGAAATCGTATTTTCAATTATGTTGTGTGCGAGTTAACAGGACATTTCCCAAGTGGCACTCGCTGACTTCCTCTGGACACACAGACGTGGAGAATGGCTAGCTTGAAATGCTTTTGGAATTAGCTGCGTCCTACGGTGTTAACCATATTTTTTCGGGATAAAAGTAGCTTACGTGTTAATCCAAGGTGTTAGTCCCATCGAGGTTACCTCCGTACCAAATTTTATTAAAATTGGTACTGCCGTTTGAGCGTGAAGAGGTAACAAACATACTAACACACTCACAAACTTTCGCCAATGCAATATTAGTGTGAGTAGATTCTTAGATGTCTACAGTAAGCATCGTGATGCGGCGTACGGCTGTAACTGGCCGATGGCATTTATAGGAGACCACCGCCTTAGACATCGGCTGCATGGATTTTTGTCTTTTTAGATCTATTAAAGTCACGTAAGTCTACCCTCAAGGTCCATTCTAAAAATAGCTGCAAGAATGTTGACGCTGAGTACCTAACATTGTTTTTCCCTTGTTTTAATTCATTCTTGGCTGAAGAAATTTTAAATAACAAAAAAAACAATTGCTCGTCAAACTACAGGTCGGTACGTCCGGCGAGTCTTCGTTCAAAGTACGCCTAACTCCACAATAAACTTCGCTACGTTTGTTTCGGTGTGAGCAACTACGCAAGCCACTATCGAGCTCCCTGCGGCGCCGGCGCTGCTGACCGCGACTGTCCGCAACTTTTATGATCTTGTACTAGTGTAGTCTTATACGAGGGTCAAACTGAAAGTTCTTAGAAAATCAAAAACTGATTACATTAGCCAGTTATTAGTTTTATTATATCTTTTCAAAATATTGTCCATTCACGTCAATACACCGCTGCATGCGATGGAACCACTGGGAAAAGCACTTTGCCCACTCGTCTTTAGGGTTCTCTTCAATGGCATCGCGATACGCAGCCACCGCTTCTTCAGCATTCATAAACCGCTTTCCTTTAAGTTTTTCTTTAATTTTTGGAAATAAATAAAAATCACAAGGGGCGAGGTCGGGGCTATACGGCGGGTGACCCAGTAATTCAACGTTTGATGTCGCCAAATAGTCGATCGTTCGCTTAGCGGTGTGCGACGAGGCGTTGTCGTGGTGAAGGAGGATCCTACTGCGAGGTCGTTTCTCTCGAACTTTTTCCAAGACAAGTGGCAAACAATTGGTAGTGTACCATTCTGCAGAAACTGTTTTTTGATCCTCTAACACAATTGTTGCGAAATGACCTATCCTTCCAAAGAACGAGGCCACCATTTTTTTTCCCGCACTTCGATCTCTCTTCACTTTAGTTGGCAACCTCTCGAAAGGAAACACCCACTGAGCAGATTGTCTTTTGGTTTCAGGATCATAACAGTAAATCCAGCTTTCGTCACCTGTTAGTAT
Organism: Abrostola triplasia; assembly: GCA_946251915.1. NCBI lineage: Eukaryota > Metazoa > Arthropoda > Insecta > Lepidoptera > Noctuidae > Abrostola > Abrostola triplasia. The sequence continues at coordinate 1,180,759 of OX276443.1, read as the reverse complement.
GTCGAACACAGCATTTGAGTCACCTCCGTTAAATCTTTCAATCATTTTACGGCACCAATCCACACGATGGAGTTTTTGAGCCTCAGTCAAATTATGAGGTATCCACCGGGCGCAAAGCTTCCTGACTGCTAAATGTTCGTGGAGGATTTTGTGCACTTGACTCATACCGATGCCTAAGCTTGTCCGAATCTGCTGATAGGTCACTCTTTTGTCAGTCTCTATCATACGCCGCACAACACAGATGTTATCTTCAGTCGTCGCCGTAGAAGGCCGTCCCTCATGTAAATCATCAGTGAGATTAGTGCGACCACGTTTAAACTCATTAAACCAGTTGTAAACTGTCGCACGAGATGGGGCTTCATCGTGAAAGGCCAATCGTAGTCTATCATAACTTTCTTGTTGACTTAAATGACATCGAAAGTCATAAAAAATCATTGCACGAAAATTTTCTCGTGTTAAATTCATGTTGACGTGACACAGACAATTTTCAATTTGCCGCCAAATCGTAAAACAAATGACAAATTAATGAAATATATACTCAGTAATATTGGCAAAGAGTTCTATTTTCAAATTTTAGAATTATTTTTTTATTATATTGTTTATAAGTGGCCAGTTCTAAGAACTTTCAGTTTGACCCACGTATATAAAATTCTCGTGTCACAATGTTCGTTCCCGTACTCCTCCGAAACGGCTTGACTGATTCTCATGAAATTTTGTGAGCATATTAAGTAGGTTTGAGAATCAGCCAACATCTATTTTTCATACCCCTTAGTGATAAGAGTTTTCTACCTGAAATTCACGCGGACGAAGTCGCGGGCAACAGCTAGTTACTTTATTTTATTTTATTTTTTAGAAAACTTACAGCTAACTTAAGAATAGAATATACATTAGTAAAGGAAGGCCAATTACAACTTTTCACAGATAGCGTAGTAACATGATAGAAAGAAATAGACAGTAGACAGACAGTTTTAGGTAAAGAAAAGTTTGGTGAAACGGTACGGCTTTATAGGTACAGTCAGCATCATAACTTAACAAGTTAAGAAATCTCAAGTGTCTCATGCGGCAATCGTACCCTTAGCGCTGCAATCTATTGCTTAACAACTGCTCCAATCAGGTCATTGAATTGACAACAAACATGCTTAGGAAAAAAGTAGTCTGGTATCCAATCAGTCGTACAAATATGCGTTAGAAGTAAATCATCGTAAACAATAACTTATTCCCAAAGTCCTAGCAATTCTGTTCTAGACTTCTTCGGATTATTATGATTAAATGTGAGCCTTCCAAACATGTTATATAATACTAATAAAGTCTGTAGCCCACTGTTACCCAGTTGGAACTTACTTAACTTATACGTTCCGAACTTTGTCAACCAGATGAATGATTTCCTGCAAGATTTGTTTGTGTATACGGTATACCTATATTCTTGTCTGTTATGTAGGAGTAATTACATTTATAGATAATTATCACACTAATCCATACTATATGAAAGTGACTCTATCTGTCTGTCAGTTTCTTCACGACTGAACGGATTTTGATGGAATTTCGCATGTAGAAAGTTTAAGACCCGAGAAAGGACATACTGGCTACTTAACGCGGGGGATGCCGCGGGAAAAAGCTAGACTATACATATTGTCTGCTCATCACGCTAATATTGTTTTTAGTACAAAAACTTAATTATATTAGTGTGTTTGTTACTTCTTAACGCTCAACCGGCAAGACCAATATTGATACAAAATTTGGTATGGAGGTAGCTGACCCCCTGGATTAGCATATAAAAAAACATTTATTCAAAACTAGCTTTTGCCCGCGGCTTCGCCTGCGTTAGGTAGCCTATATCCTTTTTCGGGTCTTTTTATTTGGATTGTTAACCACCCAAATGTCCATGTCAGAATTTTCCATGAATTATGACATTTTAATTTCGGGCAAATTATTATTTTATACATGCCATTATTTGATACCTTGTTTGGTCAGAATAAAAAAAGGGACAGATAATAAAACAAATGAATAAAGATTAAAATTTGTATATTTGGTACTTCGTATATTTTTTCATTTACATTTTGAGTCGATAAGAATTAATAGTTAATCGTATAGTCTTAGACGATTTTAATTCTAAATTTAATAATATTTTTTTATAAAGAACAATACAAACGTAACGCGCTCCGAATTTTTTTATATATTATAAATTAAAATATGTAACAAATACTATATAGAATATTATACTATAAGTATAAATAGTTTTTTTATTAAATTTAGAACATTTTTTATTGAACAAGTTACTAGATACACAGGATAGCCACCTATAAGTTATTTAATTTTTAAAAACATTCTAAATATTTTCACTAAATAAGAAAGTAATGGCGTTAAACATTATTTTTACAAGATTTTTAAAACTGTACAAAAACCTGTATGTATTTTGAAACCTTTTACACACTTAAATAAATACTTTTCACATTTTTATTTATAAATTAAAATTATTGCGTCAATAAATTATTCGCTCAACGTTTTTTAGAATGTCGAGCGAACAATTTTAAAATTTCAAGTCGTTTTTTTTCCGACTTTGAAAATAGAACCAGCACAAACAGCAAGGGCTCTGTGCTAGATTGTGGGGTTCTAGATTCGAAAAAAAATGTTACTCCGCATCAAAAATAGATTTCCTCACACAATTTATACATCCTTAACTAAAAACAAACATCTAAATAAATTAAATTCAACTGACGAATATTTTTGGTGTTTTTTTTATAAATAATTTAGTAAAACATTACTACTATTATGATAATCACACACACTTTGGAAGACTATATGAAATTTTAATATAGTGCAAAATTATATACGAAAAGAAAACTACATTCTCTATTGCTTTTGAATTCAGTACATAATTAATATCTAGTAATTATTTTAGCTAAAATTCTAATTTAAATCTATTACGGCAATGGTGTTGCGTGTTATTATTTTTACTTAAACGTAACTATATTACTTAATTTTAGTATTTTTAATTATTAACACTAAAATCCAAGAATCTAGTTTACACCGATTTAGAATTAAGTTGTCGTTGTTGTTCATTAATAATACTATACAAGATTTTTCGCATTATTTATTGAGGAAATTTTATTTACAATTGTATTTAGCAGGAAAAAGATTATTTTTATTAAAAACTATCATCAGTCGTAGGTATAGTTGATAATTACTAAAATAAAATATCATTGAAAATACAAATGATTTTTCATTTTTTTTGATAAAATTAAACTTATGCTTTGAATATTAGGATTAAAAACATATAAAAGAGAAGGAACTATTTTTAATTAAACTAAAATAACTCTTATGCTACATGAAAGGATATACTAAGTTAAAAATTACGGATAAAATGTTTTATTATTCATAAGATTAGAAAAATTTACAGGAAGTATTTGGTGTTCTTTTTGGTATATTATAATTATTAAATTTAAATCTAACACTTAAATAGGCTATATAAGTACAATATTTACACAAAATAAAAAACAAAAAACAATAATAAAAGCGACCAGCGCTGTTTAAAAAACATTTAAAATTATGAATAATAATTAATTCCACCAAAAGGTTGGTTGAATAAAACCCTATAAAATAAGAATAAATAGAACTAGGTGTTATATTTACATTTTCTTCAATAAAGTGCATTTTATTGTTGTGTAGTGCTTGTCGATAGGCACAGAGGCACAGTCATTTTTTAATTTATTTTAAATAGATTTAACCTACAGCTGACAGATTTTATTGTGAAAATATTTAAAATATTAATACACATTTTATTTATAACACAAATTATATTGTATAATTACGACTTTATATAGGTGTACTCATTTAATACCAGTTCATTGTAGTTTATTTTTTGTTAAATAAAGAAAAAATAAGATTTTTAATTTTATTATTTTCACAATATAACCAGCCATATTTATAACACCGCATCTTTACAATGAATGCTTTATTTAGTTGTTATATTAAATAGGTGTAGTGTATTAATAGTTTCATACATATTAGTTTATTTGGCCTATTTTACGAGAAATTATAATATTATTAATAAAAACAGTATAGTGTAAATATAATAATATGATTATTATAGAATCTATTGTATAAAGTTCAATTTTTATAAAACTGAACTTTATTTATTTATTTTTATTGAATAGTGTATTATTACTTCAGTAACTATTTTTAAATATATTATGACGTGTTTTTTTAACATTTTACAATTATGAATAGATTTTTTTCAATAAATATATATAATTTCTCGTAAAAAGTCGCCTACATATTTTAAAAATAACGTTTTATAAATTTATTTGAGTTTGTATTTAGAATGGTGAATCTTAGGCTATAATTATAGCAAATAATTTTACATGAATTCTACGAATATTTCACTATTTTGTACGTATATTAAGCGTATGGGTAAGTCTTCAAGGGATTGTCAAAGAAATATATTAATGTATTTTATTTATGAATGAAAAGCTAATATAATGTTTTTCTAGCAAGTTTAGAATTTCTAAGACCTGTTGACCACTGCAGTGTAACATAAAAAAAAATATTTTTATTTCTATGTAATAAAAACGTCGAATTTTTTGGGTTTTAGGTAAAAAAATACTTGGCATATTATTGGTAAAATTTATGAAATATTATAAATAGATATTACTTTGACAGTAATTTACACAATTTTATTTTTAATTAGTTATAACGTATATTTTGACAGTTCAAATTACATTAACATAAAATATTGCTTTTGTTTGTTATTGGGATTAAAATAGGCTAACGAGACACTAGAAAAATGTCTTTAACTTCTTTTACATGTAAGAAAAAAGGAATAATTTCACTTATTATACCTAAAAAGTATTCAATATTATATATTAGTGTAAAATCTTGAATTATTGCAATCTACCAATGAAATGCATCTGTTACGCCACAGTGGACAAAGGCACTAACACAGCTAACGCTAAATGTTTTACAAAATCAGATGACATTAAAGCTATGTAATTCCTTTATTGTACCATTAAAGGAATAATTATATCATAAGTATGTATATTTTTTCAAATCCGTTAGTGTTTTTGCAGTTTCTTTATATTTTATATATTAATCTATGATTCAGCTACGAATTTTTAAAACCCTACTAAATGAATTACATACAATATGTATTTTATAATGTACAATTCCTTTTTATATTGCAAATAATATGTACGGTCACTTTATGTTTTTTTAACTTTGAAATATTCACGGCTTTACAAAAAAATACAATTAATAAATACCTACTTATTTTTATTAAACTTATTTTTATTATTGCAGTGGAAGACTCTAATTATTATAAATTTCATGAAGCAAAATTCTATAATACAACTGTACAATCTTTGCCTTCAATTAGTCGGACACAACTCTAGCTAATATCTATTGGTTGAGTTTGCAAGTGATTTAGCATTGAAAGTAAATTTGTTTATACTTAATTGGGCAGCTTAATCACTAAGTGAACAGCCTTTATCCTCAATTTCGACAGCATATGGATCACTGAACTGAATCGACACGCAATCTGAACACAAGATGAGATTTCACAGGAGATTCAAATGTCAATTCGCATTATATTTGACAAGTCTTTAAGTTTGACAGTTCGTGAATGTGTCAAAATCAAATATGAACAATTGACGGATTTGACTGTACCATTTTTGAGGTATAGTATAAGTAAATATTTAGTTATATAAATACTTAAAAATAAATATTTGTTTATTTTGTAACGAAAATTAGTATATTATTTTTTTATTAATATCTGAGAGCATTTTTAGTTAGCTTTTGTGGTAACAGTATAATAGAATATTTTGTTTATTTTATGGTCAAACCAAACCCTACTTTCTTAATATTTAATATCTTTAGTTACTGTTTAAAATAGTAAATAATATCTAATCTCTATACATAAAGTGACCATAGTACTTCTATAAAAAGCTTAAAAATATGAGCAAGCTGACCTAAGACATTATGATTATGATAAAATAGATAATGTATTTATTATGTAAGCGTAACCTTTATTTCACCATTTTTCTATTGACTGCTTCTTAATTTTTGCTCTTTGGCCGATAATATTGAATAAAAAACACACTAAATAATTATTGAATAAAATTTTAACCGATCAATTATTACAAAAAATAATTATTACAGCTAGCAATTATTCATAATTGGTTGGTCAAAATTGAATTATTGTTCACAATAAATAAACTCGAAATTCACGCACTTCACTAATGGTTTCGAAATAAAATCAGCCAAAGTCCAAATCCGGGATCCACAAAACCATTCCATTTATAGTTCTATTGAAAGTTCATTCATCGTACATTGTAAAGATTCGGTGCCGCCCGCTGCTGGGCCGTCAGGATCCTGTTGGCCACGCAGCGGTAACAGCACACGTAGGCTAAACATCACTTGAACAGTATCCTCCTGAACGCTCTCCTAAAATCCTTATTGAATATCGTGTAGATCACTGGGTTCAGAACAGAGTTCATGTACCCCAGCCAGAAGGCTATCGCGAACGCGCTTGAAGGTATCACACAGTTCCTACACGCCGCCTTCAGTATATACAGGAAGAAGAATGGCAACCAGCACGCTATAAAGCTGCCCATAATTAACCCTAGAATGAGAGTAGCTCTCTTTTCTTTCTTCCGCGCTAATCTCTTCTTTTCTCTCTCTGGGTCTCTAGGCTTGTGAGGCTTTGGTAACGCTGGTTCTAATTCAGACTTGCTAGGTTGAGACTTCTCTTGTCTTCTGTCGGTCTTTTTGAAGATCCGAAGTTTGAGGGGTTTGACGCCCCCGCAGCGGCTGACGACGCCGGAGTCGGAGGACGAGGGCTCTAGTTCTGAGACCATGTCGGCGTCGATGGCCACGCTGGGCGCTCTGCCCCTCGTTTGTTGCAGCTGAAGCTCCCCGTTTACTGAGAGCGTCGAACTCCTGAGCGGACACGACGCCAGAGGGTTTTTTGTTACTTGTGCTGCTGTTGTTATAACCTGTGGAGAAGAGAACGTATGAGTGTTTATGATTTGTAAAGAATTAGGTACAAGATCGTCGTCGATAGCTTTATGATTTCATATTTGAAGTGAATGTGACTTTTCAATGTTATAAATACTTTCTTAGATATTCTAAGACACCACTGATGAACGGTGACGGAAAACTTCTTGAGGAAACCTGGATTTATTTATCTGAAATCGCCAACCCTCAGTAAGCCAGCATGGTGATCAATGTTCAATCCTTGTCTCTACGAGTCTACGGTCTTTGCCGAGCAGTGAGACAGTTGTTATAGGCTGTTATTATTATTTGAAAAATCACAAAATCTTAGGTTACTGAAGTCACCTTAAGACATGAATCCTAAAAAAAGGGAACTTGAAATTCCGTGGGTGCGAGCAGCGACACGATGGCTCAGTTGGCAGAGCAGCGCCACGGTACGGCGAAGGTAGCGGGTTCAAGTCCCGCTCTTGTCGTCAGGTTAATATTATATAATAAGGTAAATATTAAGTTTTAATAAATTATAAGTAGTGAAGTGCAGATTGCAGCGATTTCACGTGACTGGTTGCATAAGTGGAAATACTAATATAATAAATTTTTAATGAAAGAAAACTCGTAGCTTCAATTATGCACCCAATCAGAATAAAATAGAATCCTTATATTCTAGCATATTCAATATTCTCATCCAATTGGAAACCTCTCACAAATAAAAAAAATTAACGAATCAGTTATAAAGTGTACTGCTTTATGAGTTTCCGAATAATCACCTGCAGAATTCGGCTAATGAATTGACCTAGTCAACTGAAAGTTTGTATCGATACTCCACCGTACTTCCCTAGTTGTGGCTACTGAAGCTTAAAGCTCCGCTAACTCAGGCACAGTTCACAGGTCATATTATGATGCTTCTAATCTAACTTGACACTAGTTTGAAGATTATTACAAGTCAATTTACGCTTTGATTGCGGTTTACTGAGGTAATACGCAGATACGACAGTTGGCAGAAATCTAAGAGGATGATGGATAGCCTAAGTCAACACCCTGGTCTTTTCGGTTATTCTTTAGAAATAATTGTCTAGCTTCTTCTTCAACATTTAGATTTTTGGACTTCAAGGAAACGTTTTTGTGGAATCTTAAGTTTATTATGGCGTTTCTTCCAAAGGTCGTGTTTTCAACAAATATCATCCGAATTTAAATGCATATGGGATCCATCTTGCAAAAGAACATATTTTTTTAGTTTCGCAATTCTCTCTTTTCAAGGTAAAGTCTTTGGATTTTTCTGTAGCTATTGGCGACCTGGGTTTCCGAATTCGCCGACGCAAAAAAAGAGATGTTATAAGTTTGTATACCGATGTGTATGTCTGTATGTGGTACCGTACCTTTCTAAACGGGTGAACCGATTTGGATGCTGTTTTTTTTTTATTCTAGGGCTACTCTACTATGTTAAGTTTATTTATTACCTTTAGCGTGTCTTTCCGCTCGTCTGGCGGCGGGGGTATGGTGTCGCCCGCTTCGCTCGTCGATATGTCGGACGCCAGCTCGCACGTCACCGTCGGGATCTGAACTTGCGGCGTCTCTATTGTAGATATTTGGCTTTCGCTGAAAATATACACGATTACCGTTAGTTTGGGGACTTTTAGTAGACACTTTTCTTAATTCGTGGGGTACTTAAATTTTAGAGTACAAAGTTCGAGAGGCTAAAGAAACGTATAAACTGAGCAGCCTAAACTGGGTTAAAGTACAACACAGCCATGGGAATAACTTAAAATCGCTTAAAAACGTAGCTGGCATAGAAACAATAGATTTGGAATTTAAACCCCAGATTAAAAAATCACGTTTATTACAAGATACTACAACTAATTTACATACAGTAATAATATATTATTTAAGTTCTAATGGAAGATACAAACAGGGGAAAACAGAACCTGCTCTTTTATCAAAGTTGGTTACAAGAATGCTATTCTCATTTACCAATATTTTTGACTAAAACTTTATTTACATCAATATCAATAACACCTACGTATTTACTTTGACACAGTTAACGAAGTCTTTATATAGAAAATACTAAAGAAGTATAATGAGAATAAATTCCGAACATTTTTCTTACTTTTTCGACCGAATTCCGACAATATTTCGCTGCCCGGTTCTTAGAACCAATTTTATTGACTATTAAGGATTCACCTATAATATTATGTATATATCTTATTACATAATGGAAAGTTTTAAGGACTTTGATTATCTCTGGCATCGTATGGATCTTTATAAGTTAACGGTGGTCTAAACACTGATGAAGTCCTCACATGATCATTAGTTCTCTTTGTTAAAGATAATAACTTAAAAATAGTTTGGCTGGAGGTGATTATGGATTGCAGATTGCCAAGATTTTGAACTTGCTAGATTGCTATGAAGTAGTTCACTAGAAATAGCAAAAGTTTACCAGGACGGAACTGCGGATTACATGAAAAAGATCGGAAAGCCAATTTTTGCCCAAATTTTTACGCATGGAAGTCGCTAACGTGTAGGCACTATGCAGTTTTTGCACCAATTTTCGCGCATGCAAGATTGAGCGAGTAGCCAAATCTATAGATTAAATTGTCATGAAGTATTTTTTTTCAATAGCCTGTAATGTATCCCACAGCTGGGAAAAGACCTCTATGTCCACAAATGTCTATTCAGTGCCATTTCCGGCTATGTCTCTCCCGCAAAGGTGTCTAGATTATCCCTCCATCGCCTCCTAGGTCTGCCTGGTCGTCGGCGGCAGGCGTAATAAAAAAAACACCATAATTATGATCAACATTCTTGGATGTCTATTTTTCGAGAATTTCAGTAGAATCCCCATTCTATTTGCGTTTCGTTTTGTTACTTGACTAGAGTCGTCTGACAGTATACGGGCCCGTAGAAGCATCTATCCATGTATTAAAGTTTTAATCGATGGCTGAAAGTCGGAAGCTTCGGCGGAAGCCATCTGTCTGCGCAGTCCATTTTCGAATTGAATGTGTCTGGAACTCTGGACATATTTGACGGGACAGACGGAATAATATGTTGTTTTGTATTTATTATGCATTCGCCTGTACAATATATATTGCTTTTGCATTAATTATAGGTTAGTATCCTCTCCCTTACCTAAGAGGGACGCCTTGGGTCAACAGTGGACGTCTTCTAGCTGATGACGAGTTTAGCAGTGCCATAGGGAGGGGGAGGTAGGCTTTTGAGCCAATTCTTGGGCAACAGGGTTGTCCACTTGAACAAAGGACTCTGCATATTCTATCAGTTGATCTTAGGATGTGATTGAAAAGTGGCAGATGCACTACTATTAACACAGAAGTTGTTATTAACAGCGTGTAGATATATTATAAACCTGTAGGTAGTAAGTGTACGATACCAGAGAATATCCATATAATAAAAGTTCCAACGAATTCTCGACACTCGACCTGTCATTCCTTTGTTTTGCAATTGCTCTTGGTTGAAATGTCTCACCTGCAGCTCTCGTATAGCAAATCGAGGACCGCGTTCAAAATTCGGTTCATGAACTTTCAAACTATCATTCAAACTATCGATATTAGGACGACACTATGTTATGTTACAAGTAAATGTTCTGGTGTACAATCACCTTTTGATTGCAGTCAACATACGATATTTAATGAGTAGTAACACAAAGCGATTCTGAAAATTTCCAATGAGACAAAACGGGCTGTTTAATAATGTAATAGGTGGCGAGCCTATTGCCATCAACCGGGCACAGATCCAGACTCCGTGCTGCTACCGAGGATTACCTAATGGAGAAACCCAGTAACACTTCGCCCGACCCGGGATTCGAACCCAGTACCTCGTACTCAGCAGTCGCGCTTAGCAACCACTAGACCAACGAGGTAGTCAATCATTGTTCGAATTCATAAAAAAATACAAATTTAAACCAAGAATAAAACTGAACCCTTCACTGTCGTTTGCGTATCAAAGAATACAGTTGTCAATAGTGATTGGATACAATTCAACATGACTTGATAACCTGATTGGCGAACTAGGTCCGATCCCGCACGGGACAAAAAAATGTGTGATCCGCAGATGTTTGTCCCGAGTCTGGGTGTTGGATGTGATAATTCATGGTTGTGAAACGCACCTACGATACAGGATAAAATTCCTTGTGCGGGGCGACGTTTCATTAAAAAAAAACTTGAATCAAATACTACAGAATAAAGTATCAACAAGTTTGGAACGCTTGAATCTGTTGCTTATATTCATCTGTTAAAAATTCATAAAACAATGAGGTGAGTTCATTTGGGAGGTTCAACCGGTGGCTTCGAACCACTTGTTGAAACAATTAAAATCGTTTACTTTACTTACGAAATAAAGAAGTATTATTTGTTGGATGTAGAGTCTAAGAGTATCCCTTCCTTTCTACCTTCTCTAGGAGATTATTTTGTATCGGCAGTGTGCTTCGCAGATATAAACGCTCGGGTTAAGCATCAAATCAAATCATATTTATTTCGCTTAAAACATGGGTGCAGACAGATGTTGCTAAGTCTAAAATAGATTACACACATTTTGCCTTTGATTTATAGAAGATTTCCACGCTACTATGTATTACGATGACGTCGACAAAGCAATAAAAATATTAACGAAAGGGTGAGTCCCTTACTGATATTATTTGATTGTTTCTGTTTAAACCCATACTGTACCGAAGGACCAGGTAGCCCTATTTAAATGGTGCAAATGAAAAAATCATGAAGCACTTTGCACCAAGGCGTTAGAGCCGTACCCATTTTTGTAGAAATTTGGAAAATGGTTCAAAAATGTATTCCTTCTATGGAGGTGCAAGGAATGTTTTTAAGCGGACAAAATTGAAGTTCGAAGATTCTAGAATACTTACCCATTATTATTACTAAGGTGACCCTGAGGCATGGGATGTGTGGAGGGCATCGGCCGCGTGCCCTTCGGAGGGTTGCTAAAGCTCGTTTGCTGCTCATTCTGTAAACAGGTGACAAGCGTTAAGATATGGTATTAAATCATCCCTGTGAAGAACACCTGAATGAGAAACGCTCAAAGCAGAGAAGAATGATGTATACAGGTCTAAAAGTCAATCAAGAATTTTACAATTTCCAACCAAAAATAGAGCTATAAAAAATGTTAGATATGTCTGTCTGTGAGAATAACTAGCGCTTGATGTGCAGCGATCAGGTACTTGATTTTTGCCATCATCATGACCATCTCAGTCCCGTATCACCCTCTGTTGGGTAGGTTTGGATAGGCGTGCTTCGAGCGTCTTCCTTCCACGTGTTCTAACAAATGTCACAATTCAGTCATATTTATTGCTGACATGCATGCAGACAAAAATAACTCCAGAATGGAATATGAAGATGAATACACATACGGTGGAGTTTCTCAACCGTTTTTCTTTACATGAAGGGACTTTTTGAACTCTTGAAAATGTATGTAGTCCATATGAGCAGAAATTACCTGATTGGCGCAATGGCGTTGACGGGTTCGTCAAAAAAAATTTACATTCGTAGATTTTTGTCCCGAGTGTTTGTGTATTACTTATTTCATGTTTGTGAAACGCAACCACGTTCCAGAAGTTCCTAGTGAGGGGCGAAGATTTTTAAGAAAAAAGAAAAAAGTTAACTCACAGGTCTAGGCCGAGGGTTTTTCCGGATCCCCCTCCGCGCCCTCGCCTTCGCTGCGAAGTATATCCTGATGTAAACGAACACCATGATGCAGGACGGTATGTAGAAGCTGCCAAGCGCTGAGTATATCACGTAGCCGATGTCGTCCGACACCTGTAGGAGAAGAGAACAGAAGATTAGATATTGCCAACGTTTGGACCAACAAACTTTGGGACTTTGGTCAAATGTTTGGCCAAATAGCATTGGTGTTTTTGGAAACATTTGGACATATGATATGCCCACAAAATACAAGTAGATCCATCTGGAATTCCAGCCTCGCTCGGTCCTTTTCTATCCACTTAGTCGCGAATCCATTTAAACACTGCACAACTGCCAATATTGTAAATAAAAGCTTGTAACAAGACTCGATATTGCAATAAAAATAACACCTAGTTATGTTGAAAAGTGCTCTATTTAATTTGCCCAAAGAAGAGAAAGAGAGTATCAGTTACTTAATCTGTTTAAGTCATGAGAGGGAAGCGATTTAAAAATTGATTAATTAAAAATACAGTTTAGACTGCCTCGTTGGTCTAGTGGTTGCCCGGGTCGGGCAAAGTGTTATTGGGTTTTTCCATTAGGTAATTCTCAGTAGCAGCACGGAGTTTGAAATCTGAATTTGTGCCCGGTTGATGGCTATAGGCTCGCCCCTTATACATTGGAAGCTAAAACATAACTGGCGAAATGTGGGTGTACTAAATGTGCACTTCTGCCTACTCCGTCGGGGAATACAGGCGTGATGTTATGTTTAAAATATTTTTTTTAGATAATCTGAAAGGCCTTATTTACGGTTTGGATTCATGTGCACAGTAATAACAGTTAATCGAAGTATCTATCTATTAATAACTGTAAAACAAAGAAAGTAAATGATTTATTTTTGTCTCCAGTACAAATTAAAATAAACAATAAAAATGTACGAAAGTTAAGTGTTACAAAAAGGTCCCCAAATAACCTTATGGTGCTGCCGAAAACAACATCAGAAGGCTCTACTGGTATGTCTAATATTAGGTCTGAATAAGTCAAAATTGTAGAGAGAGACCGGACCCAGGTAGGTCGCGGTAAGGAAAACTTGTCCAGGTGGGGATTTATTAATGATTCTGATCTGAGGTGTGAGTCTGGCATTACCCCACAGACTGATTAACAGTGCACTGATAGCCGAGTGGTATAAACGTCGGACTACCAAATCAACGGTCGCTAGTTCAAACCCGGCACGCACCATTATTTTCGAATTCATGTGCGTACTATAAATTAGTTATCAGTTGCTAAAAATGGTGAAGGAAAACATCGTGAGGAAAGCTATGTCAGAGGCCTACAGGCGGTTTAAACTCTGGCACCAGGTTGTTAATCAACCATACGATATGAAGAAGACCTCACAGACGATTTCACACTTACTGTTATTTCCCATACATCTTTACACCTTTACAATGAACGCTACTGACAATGCAATTTTTAGCCGGCAAAGTTTAATTGTCATCGATTCTATAAGAAGTAGGATAGAGCAAGTCGCTTCTAACTTGCACCGTATAACCATTCTTATTTTGTAACATTCTTTTCACAGAAATTTAATCTGAGTCTATTGTGTTTCCACAATGGTCCTCTGAAATATTGGTCTAAATGGATTCGCATGAAAAGTAGACTATATGCCCGATTGGACCCGGTTCGGTTACAGATCTGGGTAATAATGTGACGGTGATTTAGTAGGGGTAGGCAGAGAGGTTATAATTTATTCTATTCAATTTTAGTAAAAGAGGATTGACAGGTTTTGATGAAAGGTAATTCAATATTCGATGTATTTTTGTGTAAAAATGGATGTAAGTGGTTTTTGGTTTAGATGAGTACATATGTGTAGCGAAGTAATCACATTCGCTAGCATTATAGACAGCCGCCCCGAGTTGGAAAGTGGGGTGCCGCTGCCCACCAGGTATAACACCGCCTAGTTGGAAGATCTTCCCTTTTCGTTGGCGGAACTCTAATCCCTTCCTCCACATATGTATGTTTTTATGTAAAGGAAAAAAAAGATTTTTTATTTTGTTTTTTTTTGTAAGTATCTTTGCAGTTTCTGTTAGGTCCACATATAGGTATTTCGGTGGTAAACTTATGTCTTTAAGCCTAGCATGGCAACATGCAAGAATGATATAAAAAGTCAGGTAAACTTATGATTAGATCATGGACCCTGACGGGGCACAGCAAATGAAGTGTTCCTATTCCATTTGATGTGCCTGCCTGAGAGGAAGCATATTCATGAATACCTAAACAAAAAAAACACTGACACACAATACTCCAACAAGGAAATAGTAAAAATTTGTTTCAAAAATTCTTCCTCAATAAACAAACTAAAACAAACGCACTACTATACTTTTAGTACTAAAAGGGTCTTTTTATTTCATGGACCCCAGAGGTCAATTCCGAAATGGCCAGTTAAACGGCGGATAACAGAAATAGAGCTACCTTGCTACCCGGTTTAATTAAAAAAATCTACCCAGTTGCATTCTGTAAGTTTTGGCACGTAATTCTGTATTTCTATGTAGCCTAGTAGTAATTCTATGTAGGTTGAGGAGAAACTTAATTAGTACATTGATATTGCCCTTCAATTTTCTAGAATTATACGAGTACCGTGTTTGAATAATGTACGGTTCGTACATACCTGTTTCCCCGGGTAACCAGAAATGTGTATTTGAATTATCCTCTCATCTCATAAGTATCTTAACAGGTTAAGAAACCTCATGTCAAATAATTAATAGAAACAAACATTTTAAATTTTAGAAATGTCCAAATGATCTAAGAATATTTTAGCAGAAAGTATTCTCTAAATTGGTTACCTTTTTGTGCCATTTTTCCATGGGCAACATGCAAAATGACCCAAAAATTTATATATAAGAATTAGAATGGTATATTTAAAAAAAATCTGCTACGTATAATGCTGAGTATACACAAGATACCTACCCAGTTGTTTTTGCGTACGTATGTATATTATTATGTTGATATCTACCTTTCACGATATAACGCGGTGGGAATACAACCCGGAACATTTGCTGCGACATAAGTACCTGCTCCCTTACCATGAAACCTTAAAGCAGAGCAGTTTACGCTTCCACAAAGTAAATTCACTTGTTTTCAGAGTTCTTGGTACGGGGGCTGTACGGTAGCATGGCATACCATTCATGGGAATTAAAGGGGTCGCTAATATTAATACGGTAGGTCACGTAATGTTGTTAGCCGGTCAAAATGCTGACATACCGGATAACATACACAATTCACATGCAAAATGGTACAGGACCTTATTTTTAACCGCGACAGCTTTTTAAAGAAAACTGATGTTTTCGTGCACTCCACGCTACGATTTTATTAAATACATACATAAAGTCACGCCTGTTTCCCTGAGTGGTAGGCAGAGACCACAGATTTCCATTTGCAACGATCCTGGCATACTTCTTTTGCTTCATTCACACGCATCACATTACTTATTTTATTAAATAATAATATCTAATCGTAACATTTATTACTATAAAATTTGTTTGTTGTTTGACTGCCTCGTTGGTGTAGTGGTAGCTAAGCGGGACTGCTGAGCACGAGGTCCTGGGTTCGAATCCCGGGTCCAGCAGTGTTACTGGGATTTTCCATTAGGTAATTCTCAGCGGCAGCATGGAGTCTGGATTTGTGCCCGGTTGATGGCACGCCTCCTATTACATTGGGACCTAAAAACATAACTGGCGAAATGTGCTCTGCCTACCCCTTCGGAGAATACATTATAAATGTAGCATGAAAAACAAAAGACCAAGTCCTATAACAACCTTCCTATGACGATGGGGGAAAAGACAGTAACTACTTAAATGCAACTTCGCCATTTGTTGAAGCAAACTCACCAAACAATATTGTACAAAAAGCGGGAAGAAACCAAAATAAAACTGACAACTTTTTAACAGGCAAACACGAATAAGGAAAATTAAACTAACTTTTATTATTACCGTAAGCTATAATTTATGCTTCAAATTATCGCGATGTAACTGTTTATTGTTGTGCACAAGTTTCCCCTCTGTTACCCCTCTTTTACCCCTACTTGACCTCATAAGCTTAAGACGTGAAACGGAAAATAAGTATTGTTTAAGTTTTGTGTGAAATGGAACGTTGCACGGTCTTGGAGTGTAACTGTTTTATGATTTTATTGGCTTAGATGTCAATGATAGAATATTATGTGTCTTTTTATTTGTTGTTTTATTTTGCAGTTCATTTGGTGGGTTCAGAATTTATTTATTTAAAAAAAAACGTCGCCCCACACTAGGAATTTCTCCTGT
This sequence comes from Abrostola triplasia, assembly GCA_946251915.1. Taxonomy (NCBI): domain Eukaryota; kingdom Metazoa; phylum Arthropoda; class Insecta; order Lepidoptera; family Noctuidae; genus Abrostola; species Abrostola triplasia. Next base: position 1,163,829 of record OX276443.1, on the reverse strand, counting down.
GTCGTGGGTGCGTTTCACAAACATGAAATATCACATACACAAACATCCAGACTCGAGACAAACATCTGTGGTTCGCACAAAGTTTTGCCTCGTGCGGGAATCGAACCCGCAACCCTCAGCGCATCAGTCCAATCGCTAAGCCACTGCGCTAATCAGGTCGTCAAAAAAATTTTGCTCACGCCAGCGTCAACATCAGCCGGAAGACCATGGGTAAGGGGCTGCTGCCCATCTTCTGCATTTTCCCATAGTCTTACGACACCCACGGGAAGAAAGGCAAACCCCTTTCTTCCCGTAATTGTGGGTGTCTAATTCTAGGCCAGGCTAGTATGATGTTTGCTTATCCGCAAAAATGAGCCAAATCTGCATGTGCATTTGTGCAATATAAAGATGAACGATAAAAAATATAATTTGCTAAGTTTTTTAATGATGTATTGATTTTTTATTGCGCAGTCAAAAATGTCTGCTAGAATACTAGTATTCTAGTTTGTAGCTATACTATTATTCTAGATTCTCCTGTAATTTTTCACACACGACTTTTTTTAGTATGTGATGCTTTAATTCTTTGAACAATAGCTTTCCTGAACATTATCTTCCATAGAAATGTTTATGAATAGTTTTCAGGGCTTTAAAATAGTCGCGTTGTTCAACTATATAATTTATATGCTTGTAAAATAATTTATTTAATAAGATCTTTTGTGTTTTACTTATTTATTGTTTCTGACCGTTTCGCATTATCTTGTTAGTCTAGTGGTCGCGAAGTGTGACTGCTTAGCGTATGATCCTGGATTCGATTACCCGGCAATCATTGTGTTTTTTTATTAGAAAAGTCTCAGTAGGAACACGGATTCTAGATTTTTTGTAAGGTTAATGGCAATAGGCTTGCCTTACTTGCTTAGATTGACCATACATGGCGAAGTAAAGGTATACTACATAGTACACACCTATGCGTTTAGGCAATACAGGGATATATTATGTAATACATGATACTTTGGCTATAGAATTGATAGATATAGGTCGCAAGTTCAAACCCCGGGACGTACCAATATCTTTTCGACTTCATGTGCGCGCTATAAATTAATTATCAGTTGCTAAAAACGGTGAAAGAAAACATCGTGAGGCAACAACTGAGATTTTTCAAGGGGGTGTAGAATGTACATCCATGTCAGAGGCCTACAGGCGGTTTTAAGCTCTGACACCAGTTTGTTCATCAACCATACGATTGGCAGATAGGTATCAAGACTTTGTCTAGCAAAATGCATGGAATATTACTTCTCTGATATCCTTTTGCGTACAGTCGTGATGTTACACACAATAGCTAGGTATGACTTGAATGTTTAAATTCCAACGTCAGCGTATAATTTAATCCAATATCTATAAAAGTTAAGTGCGCACACAAATTCTATTCAATAGTTATCGTCAATAACGCGTAATGTTGCGTGAGAACGGCCCTGCTTACCTCGTTTCAATAAGTGATATCGATTCGGTTTAATGGTGAAGGTGCTGTAAAGATTTGGGTTCGAAACCCGGTTGATGACATGGCAAGTTTTTTTTTCGATTGCCAATCACTATGTAGCGAATTTATAGTTTATTTACATAAAATCACGCCTGTTTCCTAAAGGGGTAAACAGAGACCACGGATTTCTATTTGCTACGATCCTGGCATACTTATTATGCTTCATTCCCGATTGTCGGTTAAGGGTAGTCTTAATCTGACATTTCTTCAGAGCATCTCTGATTTTCATGTGTGAAAGCTAGTTTAGAAATTACATAACATAACATCACGCCTGTATCATAGGGGTAGGCAGAGGTGCACATATAGTACACCCACATTTCGCCAGTTATGTTTTAGGTCCCAATGTATATAGGCTCAAAAGAATACCTGCTTACTCCTACGGTGATTATAGGCGTGATTGTAATATATGTAAGGAAATATTTGAACAAACTCATCAAACGAAATGTGAGACTTCTTCCTTTAGTTTAAAAAATATACTTTTAACCCTGCAAGCGTCACGGTCTTGTATAGAAGAAGCGACCTTCACGCCATAACGATTTGACTACCTGATTAGTGCAGTGGCTAAGCGATTAGACTGGAGCGCTAATGGTTGCGGGTTCGATTTCCGCACGGGGCAAAACTTTGTGCGAACCACAGGTGTTTGTCCCGAGTCTGGGTGTTTGTGTATGTGATATTTCATGTTTGTAAAACGCACCCACGACACAGGAGAAATTCCTAGTGGGGCGACGTTTCTTGAAATAAAAAATTACACTACCAGGCGACAATATCAAATAAACATTTGTGTAATGTAATACACAAACAAACAATAATCGTAATAAATGTGACAATTAGATATTGTCTTCTAATAAAGTCGTGGCGTGGAGGGCACGAAATCTTTTGACTTCTATACAAGACTAGAGTTAAAAAGGTTAAATTCAATTGCTCTAAAGGCAGATATTTCTATTGAATAAAAGCTAGGATCTCTCTAAGTGGAATGGCTAGCAAATGTGTTTTTTTATTTTCTCATACGAGAATGGATTCTTAATTAAATAATAGGTGGGATAAATGGTTTCCAATGTGTGTCTTACTTTTACCGTTTGTAAGAGCTTAGGTGTCCATAATTAAATGCTTTAGAATACAAGGATTTTAAGAATGGACTGTTTTAATACTTTATGTTGTTTGTGGATAGTTGTACTTTGATTTCTTAGCCATATTAGACTTGGTATTAATTGCTTGACTGCCTCGTTGGTCTAGTGGTTTCTAAGCGCGACTGCTGAGCAGGAGGTCCTGAGTTTAAAACCCGGGTCAGCTAAAGTGTCAATGGGTTTTTCCATAAAGTAATTAAGTAATTCTCATTAGCAGCACGGAGTCTAGATTTGTGCCCGGTTGATGGCAATTGGATCGCCCCCTATAGTTTGGGTGTACTATATGTGCACCTCTGCCTACCCCTTCGGGGAATACAGTGAGGAGCTGAGCATGAGTTCCTGGGTTTTGAGTCCTGCATTTTGAGTCCTGCATTTTGAGTTTCCAAAATATGGAATGAAAGAAAGAGCAAGCAATATTGATGGAGGATAGATTTGTGATAAACACGTAAAGAAAACGATTTAATTATTCAATCAAATTGTTGTTATCATTTACTTTTATTCCGAATCTTATCGAATAACCGTATGTATAGGTTATAGGTATCTATATCAACGAAAATTGAACAAATCCTTAGAGGATTCCGTGAAAGCGTAACTCTGGTAAACAATTAGCGGGCGATAAAAACTAATTAATTAGATTGATGAGGTTCTAGTGAGCGCTGAATACGGAGATAATTGTAAGAGACGAGCCCTTGAGTAGCAACTGTGTACCTTCACGCTTCCCCTGTAGAGGTAGGCAGACTTAGACGATTGTAATCTTTAGGTGATAATAAATACTTTTTTTATTAACGGTGTAACATGTCTAGCATGTCTTGCCTAGTGGTTAACATACCGGGTTTGTATGCATAAGTTTGCAGGTTCAAACTCGGGCAAGTATCAATGTGACTTTTGCAATGTTATAAATACTTTCTTAGTTATTCTAAGACACCACTGACTAACGGTGGCGGAAAACATCGTGAGAACCTGGATTTCATTATCCGAAATCGCCAACCCGCAGTGAGCTAGCCTGGTGATCAATGCTCTAACCTTCTCTATACGAGAAGAGGCCTTTGCCCTGCAGTGGGACAGTTATGGGCTGTTATTATTACATGTTTAGCATAACTGTATGACATAGGCGAGTGGTATCCGGCCTAGAATTGACCTGTGGTGTCGATAGACTCAGTGGTGTCTTAGAATAACTAAGAAAGTATTTATAACATTGAAAAAGTCACATTGATTACCCGGGTTTGAATTTGCAACCTTGTGCATACAAATCCGGTATGTTAATCACTAGGCCACCACGACATGTGTGCTGTACACACCTATATACTAACTACTACTCTAAAGTAAGGTATAGGCAACTATATACATTCTTTCGTACGATAGTTTGAATCTCATCTCCCAGTTAATCCCGGAGCCGTTGCCACGCAAAATGATCCTGTAATCAGCTGGGTATGTAAACGAAGAAGTTATTAAATGTAAACATTGTGTTTTACTTAACATGGCGGTGTGATGATACAGGGTGGTTTAAATATTACTCAAATATTACATTGATGTGGATATGAACTGACTGCCTCGTTAGTCTAGTGGTTGCTAAGCGCGACTGCAGAGCACGAGGTCCTGGGTTTGAATCTCGGGGAAAAGTGTTACTGGGTTTTTCCATTAGGTAATTCTTAGTAGCAGCACGGAGTCTGGATTTGTGCCCGGTTGATGGCAATAGGCTCGCCTCCTATTACATTGGGACCTAAAACATAACTGGCGAAATCAACTAGGCTGAAGATATTATAGTGCAAAGTTTTCGCGCAAGTACAGGTGCACTCCCTGTCCCCTCACTCTCATAGTCCGATGGACAGTAGACCGGCACAACGGCTTAACGTGCCTTCCGAAGTCCGGAGGTCCTCAACCTGTGAAAACAGTCACCCATTACAGGACTGACCGTGGCGAGCACAGCTTAACAACGCACACCAACTGATCTGCGTGGTAGCCACATAGCTACGAGCTAAAATACACTTTTAAGCCAAATATTGGGCCCACAATATCGTAGTCGGATACCGCATCAAATTGTTTCGTAGCTCTTGTCAGTTGGGATCCATTTTAATAAGGTATTAAGATTGTGGTATTGTGGCAACACCAGTCATTAACTGCGAGAATGATATTCATGGAACTATAGTTTATCTTTGTATGCTTCCATTATGATATATGATGATGCCGAGTGGTATATGGCCAGAATTGATCACCCGGTTCCTCCTGTGGGTGTTGTAAGAGGCGACTAAGGGAAAACCCAGAAGATGGGCAGCAGCGTCTTCTGTAACTTCACCACCAATACAGCGATCCCCCGTTGATGAAACCAACGAGCTAGCCCGTATAACACTTTACAAAACAATAAAACGTAAAAGTCATAAAATGATAAATAATATTGGACATTTAATTTACTTGCTCAATCGAAAATTAATTGCTTCGGCTAATTAATATTAAATAACGATGTTATTGTAAATATCTGTCTGTCTGTCCATGTTAAACGTCAATTAAAATTGTGTGTGTTAATAGATTAAGTTCCACTTAGTTCGGGAGTGTCGTTATTTACAGTTTATGATTAATTATTAAAGTATGATTAATTAAGTTTTATTACACTATTATTATTATTCTCAGTAGACACGCTTGTATTCCCCGAAGGGGTGCACATATAGTACACCCACATTTCGCCAGTTATGTTTTTAGGTCCCAAAGCAATAGGTGGCGAGCCTATTGCCATTAACCGGGCACAAATCCAGACTCCGTGCTGCTACTAAGATTTACCTAATGGAAAAACCCAGTAACACTTTGCCCGACCCGGGATTCGAACCCAGGACCTCTTGCTCAGCAGTCGCGCTTAGCAACCACTAGACCAACGAGGCAGTCTGGTGTTTAATTAAATAAAAATGATAAGAAAACTCTGATCAAACAGCGAGCTGAATATTAATTGGTGTATATAATTGATTAATTAAACACGTTTAAAATTCGCTTTAAATGAATTTATTTTATTTGTGTACGGCAAACTTTGTTGTTGAAATATACACGTTATATTTACCTGGTTAAAATTCTGGGGGAGGACTATAAACTCCAAATTGGATTATATTTCAGTTCTACTACCTTATTGGCAAGTAAACTCCTAACCTTTATCCAAGTGGTATGACCGCCAAGTAAAAGATCACAAGTTCAAACCCTGCTGAGTGGTATCCGGCCTAGAATTGACTATTCCCTTTCCTTATGGGTATCGTAAGAAGCAAGATGAGCAGCAGCGTCTTGTGTAACTTCACCACCAATACTGCGATCCCCAAGCCGCTAGCCAAGCGTGGCGATTATGGCAACCCCCCACTCTAAGGGGGATTTTGATGAAATTTGTCATGTATAAAGTGTAAGACCCGAGAACGGACATAGGCTACTTAACGCGGACGAAACCGCGGGCAAAAGCTAGTATAGCATATTCATTGTTATTTGAGTATCTATTAAAATTGTCCTTAAAGTGAACTTCCAAAAACTTATTAATCTGCTGTTAAACAACCATAAAAGCGTGACGCCTACCAAACAACTAATTGAAAGCTCCAATACATCACAAAGTGATGGAGAAACAAAATTAAATTCGTGAAGTTTTCGCTACTATGACCTCGAGAGGTCCTGTGACCAATTTGGGCCAATATCAGACAAAGTTATAGAAAATAATTTACTAAATTTAAATGGGACGTTCAAAGACGGCCCATGGCCCGGGCTAATGGGCTTTGTTAATTGTAATGTAGCGTTAATTAATTTTGCCCGATCTTGGCTGAGAGAAAAGTTATGTAGCACCATCTTCTAATTTCCAGGCCTATTGTCAGTTACCGATAAGTTCTACAGTAAGTTGATTTAGGCATGATGGGTTGGCTTTAACTTTTGAAGGCTGACGACTTGATTGGCGCAGTGGCTAAGCGATTGGACTGCTGCGCTAAGGGTTGCGGGTTGGATTTCCGCACGGAACAAAATTGTGGGATCCGCAGATGTCTGTCCCGAGTCTGGGTTTACGTATATGCGATATTTTATGTTTGTGGGTATGTAGAGGGTGAGACTATTGCCATCACAAAGGTAAATACCCACACTCCGTGCTGCTACTGTGACTCACCTAATGGAAAAACCCTGTAACACAGCTTGACCTGGGTACGGTTCGAACCCAGGATGTCATACTCAGCTAACTTAGCAGTCGCGTTAAGCAACCACTAAACCAAAGAGGCGAACAATAATTTATTTAACAATTTATTTATGGCTTCAGTAAAGGAAATATATCACAATAATTATTATCTAGTGTAAATCCTAGGTTTAGGCAAATATTATTTAACATAACATAACATAAACATAACATAACATCACGCCTGTATTCCCCGAAGGGGTAGGCAGAGGTGCACATATAGTACACCCACATTTCGCCAGTTATGTTTTAGGTCCCAATGTAATAGGGGGCGAGCCTATTGCCATCAACCAGGCACAAATCCAGACTCCGTGCTGCAGTCGCGCTTAGCAACCACTAGACCAACGAGGCAGTCGTTGGTCTAGTGGTTGCTAAGCGCGACTATATTATTTAACCCTGAAAGTATAACCCTTCAAATCATTTGATTTATCGTTTCGAAACAAAAACCAATTATAAACTTCGATATTTATTATTTGATTAATTTCGGAATGTTTTTTAGTTATAAATCAAATAAATTTTATAGAAAGAAAGAAAGAAAGAAAATATTTTTAATCACGTGAGTAAAACGCATATAACAAAAAGAAAAAAAATAAAAACGTAAAAAAAAATTAACATGAAGGGGGTATATGCGTCCCACGCACGTAATACGGCCCTCGCTCAGCATTAATGCTGCGACCCCGTGCAAGACAAAGTCTCAGCGCTGATTTTCAGCGATAGCCGATCCTAACAATATGACGTCAAACCGGTGCAAATAGATAAAACATAAATATATATATAAAATCTGTACAGAGAGAATAAATAAATAATGTATATATATATGGCAACATTCCGTTGAAATGGAGGTCGTACAAAGTATTGCAGATTAATTTATTTATCTGTGCCATTTGGCTGTCAGAATTATTATAAAACAGGCATTAAATCGAGTTATTAACAATTACGCAGATTATGATGTAATAGATAATGGCGACCGACGCTTCCAGAGCAGAACTTTATTGTGGTGATTTGTGACTGTGTAAGTGTGTAGTGTGAGAGTAGTAAATTGCGAATTGTGAGTGTATAAGTTTTGTAAGTAATAATATGTGATCAAACCAGAAGTTATAAAATGTGTTGGTATCAAGACAGTGAGTAAAGATTGCAATGGATTTAAAACCAGATAACCCAGGAAAATGCGTATTCATATATACCAACGGGTTTAAAAGAGCCTAAACTAGGCATAAAGCAAATGCAAATCATACACAATAAATGCAAAAAAAAATTATGAGATTTTGTTTTACAATTTAATAATAATGTCGACCTGATGTTGAACAAAGGCCTCTATGGGGGGGGGGGGGGGTGCCATAATCTCCACGCTTGGCAAGCTTGGGGATCGCAGTATTGGTTGTGAAGATACAGTAGACGGCAGCCCATCTACTAGATTTTCCCTTAGTCGCCTCTTACGACACCCACGGGAGGAAAGGGGGTGGTCAATTCTAGGCCGGATACCACACGTCACAAATCCAATTATTATATCTGTAATACACAAAACAGCACAAGAGAAAATCCAAGCGAAAAGCAACCTTTTAAAAAAGTATACAAGAAAATGACTGTCAACTGCTTACACCTTCATAGTGCTATAACCTCCTTTCAGATCTTTCCTACATTTCAGTCTAGCTTATCACCGCCAGCACGTCTGCCAACCCACAAAGAACCAATCTTGTCGATAAGTGAGTAATCCGAAACGGATCGGTGAATCGTCGCCCGATTCTGAAACGTATTTCCGAATCTCCTGCTTACACTCGTTCTGTATGTGCATTTATTTTGACAACACGTTCTCAGCACACGGCGCGATTTGAATGCAGCTTGGGAAGACTGGATTTGTCATTCTTAGAGTCCGTTCACACTCTTCAATCCCGATGAATCGGGTCTGGTCGTTCAAATTCAAATGTTTTATTTCACATAAACCTATTACAGGCGCTTATGAAACGTTAGGATGCTAGTTGCATGGTTCCAAAGTGTCATTCCAATGGAGAAGAACCGGCAAGAAACTCCGGAGGTTATTTAAAAAAGAAAAATGGTACAAATTTAAGGAATTTATATGATGTAAAACTCCTGAGTAACCCAATCTTAGCTGAGATCTGCCACTATGACAGAAATGACAGGAGGTCTTAATTATAGGCTTCATTAAAACATCAATCACTACGACGAACAACTAAGATCACAGCTGTATTCCCCGAAGGGGTAGGCAGAGGTGCATATAGTACTCTCACATTTCGCCAGTTATGTGGGTTAGACCAGGTATATGGTCTTAATGTAATAGGGGGGAGGGGGGAGGACTATTGCAATTAACAGGGCATTAATCATGACGGTTAAGGGTTGAAAAGGGGTTGAGAACGGCGCCGGATAAATTTCCGGGACAGTACTTATGAAGGAAAGCCTAAGTAAGGACGTAAGTTGCTTTAATAAAGACACTTTGGAAGAAACATTTTGGGAAAAATATTTCTACAGCTCCCAGAAAACTGACAAATTTTCGCGTCAATTTTTTTGGTCTCACATCTTTAGGGACATATTTGGGATAAAAACTTGGTAATTTATGTTTAACTGGCTAGCGGAGTCATTCTTCTTATCGTATGGTTGATGAACAACCTGGTGTCAGAGTTTAAATCGCCTGTAGGCCTCTAACATAGCTTTACACACCGTTGAAAAAAAAACAAATAAAAAAAAGGTTTATTGCAGAAACTTGTACAACTATTAAAAAATCTTACATAAATCCCTCAGGTGTGCCAGTTGCCTCACTATGTTTTCTTTCAATGTTTTCACTAACTTATAGTATGCATATAACTTCGAAAAGTCATTGGTGTGTGACGCGGTTAAACTTGCCACCTTAAACCTGGCAGTAAACGGGCATAACAGTCAGCTATCACTGCTTTGTCAGGCCCATTGAAATTTAATTAGTACTAAATTCATAACCAGAAGCACTAACCCGTTGAATGCCGTGACAATCAATAGTCTATCCATTATGTTGACAGTAGCAGTCGACGTGTTAAATTAATTTTATTTTTATTTGTAATTGATTCTACTAAGTTTGTAACTGATACTAAACAAATTTCGTATCCGTATGACAACATTTGCATGCCTTTTCCAAAAGGCGGGACACGGGAACTATTTAGATTTATACTAAGACCAAAATTAAATAATGTAAAGATGACTGTTCCTGCGAATAAATTTCTATTTCTAAAGAAAGATGATATTTCAACCCAAAACAGCTCAAGCACCCATTTCAAACCAGCCTTTTGAAAACCAATTTTCTGTGTAAACACACCCTGAGATGCGACCACAGTTATTTATTATTTAAATATTATCCCATAGCACCCGTGTGCAGGACCCTAATTGAAAAGCCATTTTGTAAGCTTGGCGATGCCAAAGGGTTAAGACTTAACCGGCGTATAAATTAAATATATATGACATAAGGATGGGATGGGATGAGGTAATGCTTGAGCATAGGTTGCGGGCACAAAACCTGGCTTATGAGAAGGTCATTTTGTTATAGAGGCACTACTTTGAGGTTGTGTAAAACAGTGGTTTGCAAGGCCCAGGGTAACACGGAAAAGGAATAATGTGACTCATTTTGAGCGTTATAGTGTATCTGCAACATTTTTAATTTGCTGCCGGAAAGCGGGGTGTGCCGAAACTCCGAGGGTGGATAGAAACAAAATTTTGGCCCTGATTTTATAGTAGTGTTTTTAGAGAAGAGAACATTAAACAAAAAAGTAATATATTGTTACCATCAAGGACCTTATACTTTGAATTGTATTAAGGTGTAAACAACAATAGAGAATAATAATTTTTATACTACTCGGTTCAAGTGGACACAAAGGTGAGGCTTATACCGGGCACAATATTGGCCAGGTGACATTTCGCCATTCGACTTTAACAGCTCATTTTATATGCACAGCTATTACTGGCTCTCCTCTGTGGTTTTCAATCTATGTGGAATGGAAAACCGCAATGGTCACGCACTTGTAGGAATTTCACGGGAGAATGCTTCTGCTCTCGATTGTCATAATATCAACGGACCAATGTGAATTATGTTTAAGTATTATACCAACAAAAATATCTGCAACATAACATCACGCCTGTATTCCTCAAAGGGGTAGGCAGAGGTGCACATACAGAACAGTCACATTACGCCAGTTATTTTTCTTGGTCTCAATGTAAAAGGGGCGAGTATATTGCCATCGTCCAGGCACAAATCCAGACTTCGTGCTGCTACTGAAAATTATCTAATGAAAAAATCCAGTATCACTTTGCCCGACCCGAGATTCGAACCCAGGACCTGGTGCTCAGCAGTCGCGCTTAGCAACCACTAGACCAACGAGGCAGTCTATCAAAAATCTGTATGTATTATTGAAATATGTTTTTTGCTTACGTTCGCGTGTCACTGTAGGGTGCCAACTGAAAACCAGCCCTGGGTGTCATACACTCAGTATATGCTGAGTTAGCGACCTATTAGTATTACATGCTTGGTGGTACTACTGATTATGTCTTGTTGTACCTTTTATTTGTGCTGAATCAAATAAATGTCGTCTATTTCTATATATTTAATTAGTTTAATCCTTTTGTTCGGGATTGTATGACTTGTAAGCCCTTATAGATTGGATGTGCCTAATAATAGCCTATGACGTTCCGACTGTATGGAAAAATGCTTTTCTCGCACAGGCAAGGAGCGTGCATCGATCACCTCACGGCTCACTGAGTGTGACAGAAAATGTAATCCAGGTTTTATTACGTGTTTTATTTGACTGTTAGTCAGTGGAGAATTTATTTGAAGAACTAGCGGCAGTCGTCCTGCCCGGGAAAGACGTGTGACGTGAGCTGTCAATTATGAAAGATGGCGGAGTACCATACCTTAAAAATAAATATTATTTCAGCCATGATCATCGCACTGCACTACTTTAAAAACTAATTGCTTGTTTATTTTTTTTACATATTAATAGTTATTCGGAGCGGAGAAGATTCAAATAAATCCATGAAAATCGTTTCAGCAGTTCTTGAGTTATAAGACTTATGAGTGATGTAAAAAACCCCGATTTCGTTTTATATATTGAATATCTTAGATATATTACCTATAAGAGTAGTAAAGTACCTAGGTATAATGTAGACTTTTGCGCGATTTTCGTAGTGTATCAGCACTCTCTCTTTGGATTCTCTTTAATTTTTTGTTTAAAACATTGCAGCTAGAGAAGTGACCTATTTGTCGTCGGTGAGAAGGATATTTCATTGCACGTCTGTGTGGGGGGGAACCTAACGTATAAAAATGTTGGTCATATGTCATTCTACCAAACTCGAAGCTTTTTACTGGGGGCATATAGCGTAGGGGACATGTCGATGATTTGTTTGTCGATGTTTTTAAACTGGGAATATCGATGTTTTGTTTTGTTAATGTTTTTTGACGTTTGTAAGTAATTTTTTGTCTTTCTAAATTGTATAAAAGTGTTGTTAATTTGGGAAAGGACTATATTTTTCCACGAAGGTTTCCACTTTTTCTGTCTTCATAATTATAATTGAAACTCGCTATGACTAAATGGTTTACTGTAAGAGAACCGAATTCTGAGTTAAGTCAGTACATACAATTTCATATTGTATGTGTGTTTCATATATACACACACATATAAACATTTATATGTGTGTGTGTACGATAATGAATTATGAAAAAAAAAAAAATTTGTTACACATACATTGTCATGTATTAGGTACAAAAATTGAGACAGCCCCAGTAAGTTATTATGAAGATTTTCAATATAGATTATTTTACCGAAGTTATTGAAATACTAGCATAAGTATTTTACGTAAGACACTATGATTAACCTAGACTTCTTACAAACATAAAACATTTCTTTATATAAATGTCATGTTATTGTACAAACGCCAGCGTACAATACAGAAAAGTGTGAATTCCAATAATAATATTTAGAAGTAAAAGTAACAATAATATAGGTGGTAGTATTTTATTAGTGTTACTGGGTTTTTCCATTAGGTAATTCTCAGTGGCAGCACGGAGTCTGGATTTGTGCCCGGTTAATGGCAATAGGCTCGCCCCCTATTACATTGGGACCTATAAACATAACTGGCGCAATGTGGGTGTACTGTATGTGCACCTCTGCCTACCCCTTCGGGGAATACAGGCGTGATGTTATGTTTTATTTTATTACCACATCGGTATATTTCTATCTTATAACAAGGTTAGCGTAGGTGGGAGCTTACACAGAATCCAAACTAACTTGAGTAACTCACAAAAGACATACGTATTTTATTGTACATAACATAAACAGAACATCACGCCTATATTCCCCGATAATAATAGGGGGCGAGCCTATTGCCACCAACCGGGCACAAATCCAGACTCCGTGCTGATACTGAGAATTACGCAATGTAAAATCCCAGTAATACTTTGCCCGACTCGGGATTTAAATCCAGGACCTCGTGCTCAGCAGTCACGCTTAGCAACGACTAGATCAACGAGGCAGTTGTTTTATTTTACGTCTGTAATTATGCTTATTTTACACTTAAGCAATACTGCGATCTTTTTTCTACAGCTTCGATACTACGGCGGAGACAGTAAAATGTTTACAGTAGGTACAATCGATCTTGTTTCGTACTTCATATAATACTAAGTCGTGTTTTACGACACCCGTGGGACAGGCAGACATCCTCACCGGTGACAAGGTTAAATACAGTCAGGACCTTTATACCTACTACTTTTGTTTAACAGTTCTTGTAATAAAAATCTTTGGCTTATAGATGTATCGTTTTCATGTTTTGTGGTTTAGATTGCGGGAGCCGGGGGAAATGGTAAAATCGATGGATTTTTTGATTTTATGGGCATAGAAATGTGGTAAGTAATTGCCGATAATGTTTCAACATCTGTGAGTGTCAACTACAAGCCCTGCGTTCAACCATAACCTTCACGGATTCTGTATTTTGAGATGCCGTTTATATTATTTAGTTTTCTGCGTTGCACTTGTTTTTTTCGGGAATTTTGACTAGTTTTGGACGCAAACGGAGCCTTTATTCATGTGCTGGTGATGCGGAGAAGTAAGGAGCAGTTTGGCTCAACCAAAGAATAGTAAGTAGTATCTGATCTAACGTGCTAGGCCAAATAATAATTACACATCCTAAATACTGTAATTATTGTCGATGGACTGAAAGAGACCCCTGTGTCTCTTTCCTAAGTATCCTAGTGTGGGGTCTAGGGTAAATTGTTAAAAAAAATTGAGACAGTAAATTATTATTATTACTTTAATGCTAGACCGATGATCCATCTAGATTTGTCCATTCCGTGATGTAAGGTATAAAATATAAGATCAAAACTGTCATATAAACTGAATTACGATCCAGGACTGGTGTAGCAGCTAAGTGTCTCATATGTTATATTGGAAAGTTTTATGATACACCTCACATAAAACCGAATAATATTGTATTCTGAACGATTCATAGACTATATACTTGAATAGAGCAGCGTTTTAAGTTTATAGTTGGATTGGAACTGTAAATATTTTATGCTGAAGTTTTAGAAGGATTTTGTGATCTTATTTGTAGAAGCAAAGAAGCATTTTGACGGCGATTGAACTACTGCACAAGAGGTTGCGGGTTCGATTCCTGCACGGGACAAAAAAATGTGCCACAGATATTTGTCCCGGGTCTGGGTGTTTGTGGATGGAACGCACCCACGATACAGGAGTACCTAAGTATGGGGCGAAGTTTATAAAAAAAATGTTTTACCAACCAAGTTGAATGATTAAATCGACCTAATTCGTTTTTTGGAAAAATATTTTTTATACCAGTCAAAAATGTCACTCCGTTATCTATCGTAACGTGTAAGAAATAGTGGCGATATTAGCCTAAAAGGTGATAAATGCTATGCCCTAAAAACTGAAAGCTAAATTCTATTGGGGCCTGTAGTAGGTAGTACAACAATTATATGTTAATTTCAGATTTTTGGAAACAAATTTATGCACAATGGAAAGTCCAATAGGGACATCCCTGTTACCGTTTCTCAGGCACAATTTGTAACACTAGGATGCTAAGAATTTTTTTCTGCCACAAATTTCATAGTCACTTTAAAACCTTATAATATTCTAGAACCACAGAATCGCAATTTCAAAAGTCAAAGATCAACGAGGCCTTAAATTACAGTTACGATAATGAAATGTACCAAAAAATATCGATACCTTTTCCCCTCCCTACACCAATTTATAATACAAATGTGTATGTGTTTGGTACACAATATACTCAGGAATCCTTTTTATTACTCACGAGCCATAGATTAGAGTAAAAGCAAAGTAATGTATGGATATTAATTTAAAATCTTCATCTGAGGATTGTAAGTACTTTAGGGAACTTTGGGGTATATATTCTAATGTCTAGGAAAATATTGCGCCGCAAAATGTGAAGATGGTGTACCTATAAGAGATACAAAGTGGTTTGAATTAGGAATCTCTTTTGTTTTGTTTAAAAATGCTTGGTAGGCATAATACTTGTCGGATTTAGGTTTAAATGTACTGCAGATACACGTTCTGTTAAGTAAGTTTTAATCTTTGACTGTTTTTTTTTCTTATATTTGTACATTAAGTGTAGCTGGGTTCAATTCCCGCACGGGACAAAATATTGTGTGATCCATAGATGTTTGTCCCGAATTTGAGTGTTTTTGTGTGATATCTCATGTTTATAAAACGCATTCACGATACAGGAGAAGACTAAGTGTGGGGCAACGTTTAAAAAAAAATTGGTTTCAAAGCAAAAATATCTTAAAACGATACAGACATCGGTAAAAGTTATTAGAAAAGCATTCGGTACGTATTCTCATATCCCTTATCTGAACCATTATAATACGATTCTAATAATTTATCTGAGCCTTCACAAACAGCCTAGGCTAGCCGTAAAAACTAGGTCTCGATGGCTGTGAGCGGAATATACGGGAGGGATAGTTGGGACGGGCGCGAGCGGTTTGTAAGATCGAATGCAAAGTATCAAAATTAAGGTATTTTTACCTGAGAGTTACAAAACTAATGTATCATACATTTGGTGGCTGTGTGTTTGACCTTTAGCGCAACTAGCAGCAGTTTACATTGCTATGATGCCGTTTTTGCGTTTATATTTTCTAGTCGTGGTGGACCAAAAATCGAATAATTATCCTATCACATGAACAGCTTAACAATAAGTGTGTCAACAAGTTTTATTGTTATTTATAACCTAAATAAATAAAGAAAAACTACGTATCTTATTTGGTAAATTTTATACTACATGATCAAAAGAAAAACACAATTCATAAACGTGCACGTCCCAATTTCTCCCCCTTATGTTTCCACCAAACAGGGTTACCCCATTGGCGAGTATAGAAATTTGAGTGTACCTAACAAACGATTGTATATTTCTATTCACGCTGTAGTTTTTGCGACAACCCTCCAGTACTGTTTTGTTTCAGATTTTTTATCGAGAAGGTTTTTTTTGTATGCGCTACAGCGTGTTGTTTTTATATTTGAATATTTTCTAGTAAATTTTTCTTGTTGGCTTTACGGGTTCTCTGCATTTGATTGGATTGGTATCTATTGGCAACAGCTCTATTTCGATATACTGGTATATTTGCTTGTTTCTTTTCTTACCTATCGCAGAATAGTGTTGTCGGTACTGTTACGTAGTTGCTTTTATATAAAATAAGCCAGAGTTACTTCAGTACAGTTCTGTCTACTGCGTAGTAAAGAGTTTAAGTATGCGAGGTTTTGAATTCCAGTTAGGTTAGCTCAAATACAAATCGCATTTTCGCTATTGAGTTAAAATTGTAGTCTTCCGAAGGGTAAACTGACATTGAATGTCTCTTTAATTCTCCAGTCGAGTCGAATCGACGATGAGGTGTTATACATAATACAATCAATAACTTGGAACCTAAAAAATATCGCGAAACATACTTGGGGGTAATTCGGATACCCCACAACTCGAGGAACCAAGTTTTTTTTCTTAAAGTCAATCGATTGGCAAACCTGTATATTTGAAATGCACCTGTAATGTTGAAGTACAATTTACCGTAGTCACCTTCTCTAGAACCAGAAGGACCACACTGTCACGATAGCCTGTAAACGATGACATCTTTTCACAGGAAGAGCAGAGGCATTTTGCACCGCACCCAAGTGTCCACAAAAACCGGTCCCACTAAACATTATGAGAAAATTTCCATAGCATTTAGTTAAGTGTTGCTTTTTTCCCATATGTACCCTTTTAGAGCCCAAGTGGTCCTTTGATTGTGACAGATCCTTCGGTCCGAGTGACCCTTATTATGGTGCTATTCTAAAACGGGGTAAATTTGGGCTAGTGTAAACGTGTCAGCTTTTGTCCACTGATATACTGTTGGGTCGTTTTTTGTTAGTATTTTGGGTGCAAATGACAGGAAAGTCGAACGTGTCTTAGGAATTCTGGTGTAAGTAATGCTTTTAGTTTCGGGTTTTTTCTTACACCTACCAATCTGCTGGCGTACCTACGGTACAAATATGTAGGCAGTAAGTACAGATACGTAGGTTCAAAACACTGGAAAGTTATACATAAAGTCACGCCTGTTTCCTAGAGGAGTAATCAGAGACTATAGATTTCCATTTGCTACGATCCTGGCATTCTTCTTTCACCTCATTCACTCACATTCCTCATACACGCTCGTCGGTTAAGGGTGTGACCTCACTTGACCCTTTTGCAGAACATCTCCGATTTAGTCTAGGTATGTTCGCCAAGGTCTTCCTTTCCAATACTCCACTAACATTCGCCTCATATATTCGTTTTGTGACTCTTCTCCATCTTTTCTACATATCCAAACCATTTGAGCATATTCTTCTCAATTTTTGTAATTACATTCGGTAAGTTATAATGTCACAATTTCAATGTCAATGGTTGTCCTTGGTCTTATTTGGAATTTTGCCCGGCAATAGGCTCGCCCAGTCGCTCTATATTAAACATGGGCAAACAATAGCACTGTCTGGAAAAAATATGCCCCCCACTTAATATATTTTCCCACCACTTAATGGATTTCCGAATTATAACCCTGTATACAGTGTCTGGTCTTCAGCAGTTGACGTTTTGTTGCTGATGATTATGATGATACAGTGACATACAAGTAGCTATGTAGGTTACCTGTTCCCACCGTACCTCCAATGGGCAACGACAACCAGGAAGGCAGAGGTAGTACTACATGTGCCTATGTGCATTGTGCAATTAGTTGTCTTTTACCTTCAATGATGATAGTAGACTGGTATCTATTTATGTAAAAAAATTGTTTGACACCAAAATCCCCGCAAGAGAACGGATTTTACAGTGCCATATTTCAGGGCAATATTTGCATACAAAATGGACAGTAGACAGTTAACTTTCAGTCGTTTAGCAACCGTCCGCTGTCGAGGATTAGAATTATGCTGTAAAATATAAAACTCTATAAAAACGTCGTAAGTGTGTTTACGATTGTGTATGCTTTAAAACGGTGGTTGTATAACAAATAAAAGACTGTTATAATCCGCTGTGTTCGTTGTCGCTGGCTTAGGTTTGACAAATACTTTTTAAACTGAAGTGGTAGGTCTTAGTTTTTTGTGTGGAAAGATTTTCGCTGCTGTATTTTTGGTGATGTTATTTTTAGTATGAAAATGTATGCATGGATGCTTCTTTTGAACAATCATGCTTTGATACCAAGCCAAGGATTTAATAGAACTTGAGTAAGTCATTTTGTTTGCATATAGAATAAATAAGGAACAATATTAATGTTTTGAATAATCGATCATTTTTGGTCCTCGTCTCAAAGGACCAAATTTTAGATTGTCGTTTGTCGTCAATAATTCCATTTTCAAAGATATCACAACACAATATTGAAGCAATAACTTAATCACGCAGACGTAATAATCGCTCCTAAGAACAAACACATAAATATTTGAAATAACATCATCCAAAGACATTAGAAGGAGCACAAAGGGTGGAAGAATATAATGGCACATCATAATGAGGACAAATAACAAGGGTTGAATGGGTTGGAATGTTTCACATTCCTTTAAAATGTTATCTTTGGATGTCATTATGCCTATTTCAATATTTCGTTCACATCGTCTACTTAGGTCCAAGAGCAAAAACACAGAAATTAATAAGTGCTTATCGCTCTAAATTACAGCGGCGGGAAAGGGTTGAGTTCTAATTTGACCCAATTTATGTTACCGCGTCATGTTGCAGCTCAAACCAGGCTAACTTACATTTGTTTGGTAATAGTTTTTATATATATTACATAACATAGTAAAGCTCTAAAAATATTGTTGTTAATCATAGAAAATAGTAATAAAGCACGAAATACAGTAAACTTGACAGTTGACATTGAATTTGTAATAATTAAAATCATGCCATTAGCCAGATTACTGCCATGAGATTACCGTCGAGATGCCAATCCATCAAAACTGAATTAAATTAATTTTAATTTTGCTGCAACGCACAACCAGAACTGTCTCCCAAAAATAAAAGTTTTCTTGAACGAAAATTTGGTCCTTCGGTACGAGATCTTGTCACAGCGAACTCTGCCAATCCCAAACAGATAAGTAAGTTCACTTATTTTTTATCATACCATCGGGTCGGAAATACTGCTTGTTTATAAAATGAGGCTCGTTTCCTTCATCACAAAAGCCTTTTAAAATTCCACATCTGTGAG
Source organism: Abrostola triplasia (assembly GCA_946251915.1). Taxonomy (NCBI): domain Eukaryota; kingdom Metazoa; phylum Arthropoda; class Insecta; order Lepidoptera; family Noctuidae; genus Abrostola; species Abrostola triplasia. The sequence continues at coordinate 1,144,330 of OX276443.1, read as the reverse complement.
TTAAAAGGGTCCATATTCGGGATTGTATATCTTTATTATTTTTCTTTAGTATTTCGCGTGCGGTATATTGTGTGGTGGTTGAAATATAGACTGTGTTTAAAGGTTATGTCAGTTATTTATTTTGAAGAGGACTCTTGGGAGTGTAATTTTTTTATGATACGCTGTTTATAAGTGCTGGGTTTTTCGAACTAAGAGTCGGAAACAATACCAGTATTTTTGTGCAATATTTTCTGCGTTTGGGAATGTGTATAGTATTCACTAAACGGTCTTCAAAATACCATCTTATCTTCATTCAGGCCTCCTGCATTGATTGCTTATTACCACGGCTCTTTGATTTTATTTAAATATTAGACTTTACTGTGTCCACATAGGAAAATGTAACAAGTACCTGTAAAATATGTAGGCAATGGCACTTCTTTGCCACTATTAAAAATATTTCTTATGCACACTAAACAACATCCAGACTGAAATAGTACACTGTACCCTGATGAATAACCTTATTAACCTAATATTTTATATTTACACATAACATAACATCACGCCTGTATTCCCCGAAGGGGTAGGCAGAGGTGCACATATAGTACACCCACATTTCGCCAGTTATGTTTTTCGGTCCCAATGTAATAGGGGGCGAGCCTATTGTCATCATCCGGGCACAAATCCAGACTCCATGTTGCAACTGAGAATTACCTAATGGAAAAACCCAGGACCTCGTGCTCAGCAGTCGCGCTCAGCAACCACTAGACCAACGAGGCAGTTTTATTTTTAAAGTACCGTATATCGCGCAAAAGGACAATATCTCATCAGAGAACAATATGTTTGTCTGTACCGACATCGCCAAACTTAAAACAAGTCCGAAGTTAAAATGATTAGAGCATTTCATTACACACAAAAGAAATCACACTGAAACGCAGACGCACAACTTTTTTGTTTACGAATTGAGTTCCAACTTTTTGGAATTGGTCGAGTTTGTGAAAGTTTTGACTAAGGACAGATGACAGGCGGTGACGCGTTTACGAATGTGGCTATGGTATTGTGCTTTTGATTATGATTTCTGTTTTTCATTTGGATATTAATCATGTTTATGTAGGTTACAGAGCAATGCCGATTTTAAGATGTTTTTGCAAGTTACAGAAGTGAAAAGATGGAACCTATTATATGAAAACTGGTCTTCATAGTTACATCATATTTAGTTATGTACTTTATTTATGCATAGGTAATAGTTATTTTTATTATTTTAAAGTCTATGCATATCATATAAAAAAATAAATAAAGGGTCAAGTGATGAGAGTAAATAAGTCGTAAGTTCAGGATTGTAGCAAATGGAAATCCGTGTTCTCTGCCTACCCATCTGGGAACAAGCGTGACTTTTATATATGTATAATTTTACCCCTTCAAAATATTTTTAAAAAGTTTATATAAGAAGACGATATTCGAAAAGTAACGATTGCTAAACTAAAAACAGCTAACAGAAGAGAGATATAGTTATTTATGTCTAACAAATAATGCCAAACGGGAAAAGTGCTAATATCAGCAAAATTTAATGACCATCATTAATATGTTGCCAGACATCAGCTTTACTAGTCACACACTCAAAATTCAAGCGCTTCACAAACATTGCTCAGCGTATTTACTGATTAATACGAACAAGCGAAATAAACCACATTAAACAAATCCCTATTTACACAATTAGATAGCCAGTGGAGCAAATATTTTAATATAAGCAAATTCACCTGTGCGCACACACTAGGTGGTTTTTAGGTACGTTTACGGCGGTGGGTTTTCGTTCCATGTGGCTACACAGCGGTAATTCGTTTTGCTCGAATGTTAAATGTAAGAGTTTGAAATAAGCGCCGGTGCATAGCTCTGTGAGCTGGTTTTTATGTCTAGGATAATCTAAACATTACAAGTTTTATTATAATTAAGTCGTGTTTGGATTACAAAGCAACTGTACTTGCCGCGAGTTAATTGTCTGTGTAATAGCAACGTCATTTTCTTTCTTTCACATTTACCTGTTACTGCTATTTCTGTTATATTAAATAGAATTTTGTTTCTAAAATACTTTTACTTTTTTCGTTTCTATGGGACTTTAGAACAGCCTTAAAAACGCAGACCTCACCACCACGGCACAATATAATTAATTCCTTTCAAAATTACTTCACATTTAGAAACTGATTTGTATCTTAAGACCAGTTTTCAAAGACCAAAGTTTTAATAGATTTGGTCCTTCTGAGAAAACTTTGGAATAACAATTACATTTGTATTAACTGTATAAAGCTTGAAAGCCTAATAATAAATTGTGCTTTGGTCCTAATTCATTGACCTTGATGCTTCTTTCCTTGGCCTATTTACGTTCAAATGGCACATATACATATATTGCTTTGCTCCAAACAGAATGGTCGCAGACACAAACCATTTGAAATAACGGGCGCAGATAGTATCGGCACTACAATAACTCAAAGCATGAAACCGTTTGCTATATACTATTGACCATGGAAGTACATAATAAAAATAAATTATATGTGTAAGTAGGTTTGGGTTATCTTAATCCTTTGCGATGTAACTGAATATATTTTTATTTCGTTTTATGTTCAGTTGAGCAGCGCGACTCGTAGCACCGACTTTATCAAGGGCAAAAGGACCATTCTGTTGACTTTGTCTAGTCTGATGCCTGATGCTGATGCTTAAACGCATTGTATGTATAAGGTCAAAATATTATCTATTACCCATGCTAAGGTATCACGAGTATTTAACATAACATAGGGATCAAGATACATTTACAATAAAGAATGATCCCAATGTCTGTGTATATCATATTTATTTTTGTTTCAACAACAGATTTCACCCACTGAAAGGTTTCGAAATCTAAAATACTCATTAATTGCCAGAAAATAGACATCAATATATGTGCCGACGTGATCTGAAAATGAAGTATAGATTTATAGCAAACCAGTATTTGTTATTCCGCACAGTTGGTGTAAATAAGACAACAAAAGTCTGTATAAAATAAGCATACGTATACAATGATATAAGTTAATTTATTTGTCCGCCATTGCTAAGTTCCGCATCACTAAAACAACTTATTGAATTTTTAATTATCAAAAAATGCTGAAGTTAACAAAAACACATATAGAGTATTGACCTAGTTGAAAATTGTTTTTATTAAATAAAAATATTGTAACAATAACAGTTGGGCTACAAACGCAGCTGCAAGCAACTGCAATAGTTAGCTGGAATTACCTAAAAACTTACTAATGAAACAGTTATATTTGAAAATATTGAATTTCTGTGCTTTTTGTCATCTGTGCTTCAGTAGCAGCACGGAGTCTGGATTTGTGCCCGGTTGATGGCAATAGGCTTTCCTCCTATTACATTGGGACCTAAAAAGATAACTGGCGAAATGTGGGTATGTTCACGTCTGCCTACCCCTTCGGGGAATACAGGCGTGAAATTATGTTTTGTCATCTGGTACAGACAATAAGGTATAAAAGGGTACTGATGTGTAAAGAATGGTCGCCCATCTTAAAACTGACTGCAGGAAGCGCTGCATCACCTCGCATATCAAGTGATCTATGCTGCAGCTATGTAGAACATAATATTTATATGATGATCCATTAGTAAAACATGTTGTGATTGGTGTTTATAAACATGTTTATCTGAATACAATCAATAACGCAAATTTGCATACTAGTGTACAACCGCGACTCGGCTTCTTTTATTTAAATTGCTCAATAGATTTCACGATTTGTAAGAATATAGGTAATCATTTTGTAGTCTATTTACTAACTTATACATGAAATGCAAGTTTTAAATAAAATTTGATTACAACCAATGGTTGTGAAATATCAAGTTGCTTTCACAAGATTTCGAGGAGCTGCCTATTGTTATAGGTTCGGTTACAACCACTGATATTTAAGATGCAGCCTACGCTATCAATCTCATCTAGAAGGAATCTAAGGCACATTTGATACTAGCGTAGCTAGCTATTAATTTTAACTATGAGAGATAACCTTATAGGACCAAGACATATATTTCTGGTCCTTTGAGTCATAGAACCAAACAGATATTTGTGGTCCTTTGAGTCATAGGACCAAACAAATATTTGTGGTCCTTTGAGTCATCCTAAAAACAGTTGTTTTATTAGGTATAATAAATATTAATAGTAGTTTTCTGAAGAACTACACAATTAACATTAGATTGAGAACAAATACTTCCTTTCCTTTTATAATATTTGCATGTGCACACGATAAATCTACATAATCGAATCAAGAACCTTATGCTCGATGTCCGAAGCTTGCAACCGCTCATCCTAAGAGTCAGATGATGTAACAAACAAACAAACAATATTACTTTATTACGACATGTCAGTTTGTTTATTTGCTTTCTTTCAGCTTAGTATACTAGCCAGAGTGGACGTGCAATTGATTTATTTATTGCAGTTTCAGTATTTTGTGTTCAAAGTACTTTCTGTTTTAGATATCGGATATTTTATTTGATAGGTAATGAATTATATTGGTTTTGTTTTGCGGTGTATGTAGCTGCAGTTATTCGTTTTATGTGGTGACGTCAGTATTGTTTTATTGGGTATATAAACTGTAATATGGAATAATGCTGGCACTACACTTGGCGTATTTGCCCAAATATTCGTGGAAAATTAGTAATGCAAAATATACCGTAAGTTGAATGCAGTACGGTTGATTTTTGTACTCGTAAATATCGCAAATATTTGTACAAATACGCGAAGTGTAGTGCCACCATAATATGGACAGTAGTTTTGTTTTGACTGTTGAAATATTTCTTGTTGTGTACCTGTTCTTTTATGAGTGTTGTGTTTGGTTGTTGTTAAGCAATATTGCTATTAAAATATTGCGATGCATGATTTGCTTGCTCGCGACCACGGCCGGTGCAACCCGGTCGAAGCGACCAGCCAAAATTAAAAATATGAGTTCGCGTTATTACTCGTGTCGTGGTTTAACTAATATTGCGTCTAGATACAGTTTATTTCTAGAGAAGTCTTTTGAGATTGTGATAAAAAAAATATTACCTTGCCAATCACACAGGACGACCTGACATTGCCGCAGTGGATATGCAGTTGGACTGCTGTGCTAAGGGTTGGATTTCCGCACGCGATATAAAATTGTGTGATCCGCAGATGTTTGTCCCGAGTCTGGGTGTCGGTGTCATGTTTGTGAAACGCATCCAAGATACAGGAGAAATTACAAGTGCGGGCGATGTTTTTTAAGAAAAAAATTTGACCCGTGCGGGAATTGAATCCGCAACCCATAGCAGCAGCCATCTTGATTAGCCACTATGCCAATCAGGTTGTCAAATCAAATGTTTACCATATGTACAATTGTACATACATACATACATAACACCACGCCTGTATTCCCCGAAGGTGTAGGCAGAGGTGTACATAATATAGTACACCCTCATTTCGCCAGTTATGTTTTAAGTCCCAATGTAATAGGGGGCGAGCCTATTGCCATCAACCGGACACAAATCCAGACTCCGTGCTGCTACTAAGAATGACCTAATGTAAAAACCCAGTAACACTTTGCCCGATCCGGGATTCGAACCCAGGACCTCGTGCTCAGCAGTTACCATATGTACAGTTTGTTTTATGTTTCCAGAGCTTGCCTGATGTTCTTGTTGTTACTGTCGGCTCTACTATCAGGGGTGATGGCGGAGAACGGCACAGACCTCATCATGTGTGATGGCATCATCTTCCATCACGTGTACTATGATAAGGAGCTGCTGTTCAGCCATCTTGGGAGGCCGTACAACTTGGTGATGCATCGGTAAGTGGTAGAGAGAAGACCTGATAATCATCAAATGGTTGAAAAGATTTTCTTGAATCATAACATAACATAACATCACGCCTATGTTCCCCGAAGGGGTAGGCAGAGGTGCACATATGGTACACCCACATTTCGCCAGTTATGTTTTTAGGTCCCAATGTAATAGGGGGCGAGCCTATTGCCATCAACCGGGCACAAATCCACACTCCGTGCTGCTAAAAAGAATTACCTAATGGAAAAACCCAGTAACACTTTCTAGTTCAGCTCGCGACCGCTCGTTCTTCATAGTTCGGCTCGCGACCCCGCCGCGTCACCTGCTCATGAATAAGGGCTCCGTTAGAGTCCGAAACTAGTCGGGCATTCCCGAATATCGACGTGAGTACAACCGGTATATATAGTAGATAATACAGTAACACTTTGCTCAATTTTTATAAGATAAACAAAACGCTGTTTATCAAAAACATTATTCTTTGCTTGTGTTTACAAAAGTGCAGATTAGTACAATAGTAATTCCAATCGCTTTGTAAATATACAGGATAGTCGGCAGATCGGCAGCAGGGTTTACCGCCGAGAATGCTAACGTAAAAAGTGCCTTTTTAGGGTTCCATACCTCAAAAAGGAATAACGGAACCCATATAGGATCACTGACTTATAGGACTGTTTCGTTGGTCTAGTGGTTGCTATGCGCGACTGCTAAGCACGAGGTCCTGGGTTCGAATCCCGGGTCGGGCAAAGTGTTACTGGGTTTTTCCATTAGGTAATTCTCAGTAGCAGCACAGAGTCTGGATTTGTGCCCGGTTGATGGCAATAGGCTCGCCCCCTATTACATTGGGACCGAAAAACATAACTGGCGAAATGTGGGTGTACTATATGTGCACCTCTGCCTACCCCTTCGGAGAATACAGGCGTGATGTTATGTGTTTATGTATGTATTTCATGCTGGCACCCAACAATGCGCAAACACATTTTAAAAGTAAAAAGCTACATATAATTCTGTATCTATTACTATTCATCATAATTAAATTGTTGAACGAAATCAGAACGAATGTCATACAAGCTTCACTAGTCATTACTTTACAAATCAGATTCGCGTCATATTAAAAACATAAATAACTCCACAAACACGACGTCACACTGTGAGTCTGTGATCCATTAACTCTGTCAATCATGGCTGCGTATTTAACGGCTTCAAACAACATATCCATGATTTTATGGAGAGGTTTATTGCTTGAAAAGCGGATTACCGTTCTGATATTCGGAACACTGTTTTTATATTCGATAGTATGTTAAAAACGTCAGAAATCATGATTTAAATCTTGTTCATCAGTCTGCCTCGTTGGTCTAGTGGTCGCTAAGCGCGACTGTTGAGCACGAGGTCCTGGGTTCGAATCCCGGGTCGGGGAAAGTGTTTCTGGGTTTTTCCATTAGGTAATTCTCAGTGGCATCACGAAGTCTGGATTTGTGCCCGGTTGATGGCAACAGACCCGCCCCCTATTACATTGGAACCTAAAAACATAACTGGCGAAATGTGGGTGTACTATATATGCACCTCTGCCTACCCCTTCGGGGAATACAGGCGTGAAGTTACGTTTGTTTATCAGTCGGTGAACCGTCTCATTGATCTATGAATGCGCTAGAATAGAGACTACCTATGTGTGAATTACTTTAAAACAATTGAGCCTGTTAGACATGTTTATTGTTTATCAAACATTCTGTTCATCTTTCAGGTTCTCTGGCATACTCTTCTTCAGTCACACCATCCAGAATGGCACTCAAGTGGACTTCGGCATCAGGGCATGTCATCTCGAGAAGGGAACATGCAGAGAAATTCAAGGTGTACCAGGAGGGTACGCCGTGGCTTACGACGCTGGCAACGACGACATCTACTTCGGTGGTCATGACGGCATTTACAAATATAACTTTTTAACGAAGTCAGCAGAATTTTTCGCTGAAGAAGGGAAGTCTATTTGGGGGTTGTTTGTTCGCAGAAATTTCTATTACATAGAATATCCCGCGCAAAAACTCTTCGTATACCAAGACGACAAGTTCGTCCAGGTAGCCGAAGCCATTAATATTGAGGTCGACCATTTCTTTGTATCTAAACACATTGATGTGTATTTCTCTAATAAAACAGCATTGTATAAAGTAGAAAGACCAAACAGTGAAGCTATCGTTTTGAATGATGAAATCGTAATTAGACAGATTGTAGAAGATAGCTACGGAGATGTATATTTCTGTGCGAACGATGGAGTTTATCTCGAAGATAAACCTTACCACAAAGTTAAGAAAGTAGCCGAAATCGATCAAGCGTTTGGTATGACTTTCGATGAGAAAGATCACATTATATATTCTAATAAAGATGCGATATACAGACTGAATCCAAGTAAATATAGTTCAATTTGTCTTAACGCTATGAATAATCCTGAAACCAAAGATGATAGCCAACTTAGGAGGAAATCAATGATCAGTTAAACTATTGATTTTGTATAGAATAGTCAGTAAATACTGGAGGCTGGCGACGATCTGAAGGTATTAGATAACCTCAAGTGATACTATAAAAATGAAATCTTCAGGGGTGTAATAAAAAATAAGGCCAAGGTAAACTGCTTACAATTTTTGTAATGCTAGCCAAAGGTATACTTTTCAAACTTATAGATAAAGAAAAATTACCATTAGATATATATATGACTTTTTGTAGCTTTTTTGCATGTTGCCATGCTAGGCTTAAATTTTAAATTGATGAAGGGAACTTGAAAAATGATGGACACGAGCGGGAACTTTATCAATTTAAAATACCATTAAATAGGTCAGAATTACATCAAAAATATTCACGTATTCAATTATCCAAAATGAAATGTCAATGCTAATAATTATTATGTTTTATGGTAATGTATGAAATGGTGTGCCTGAAATAATATGCGATGTATGAAAATATGAAACAAACGTGTAATTCCAAGAAAAATAAAATAAAAATCTCTTAGAAATTGTCAATTTTTTAAATATTATCCATAATACACTCTAAATAATCACGCCTGTATTCCCCGAAGGGGTAGGCAGAGGTGCACATATAGTACACCCACATTTCGCCAGTTATGTTTTAGGTCCCAATGTAATAGGGGGCGAGCCTATTGCCACCAACCGGGCACAAATCCAGACTCCGTGCTGCTACTGAGAATTACCTAATGGAAAAACCCAATAACACTTTGCCCGACCCGGGATTCGAACCCAGGACCTCGTGCTCAGCAGTCGCGTCTAGCGACCACTAGACCAACGAGGCAGTCAAAACTCTAAATAATTAGATTTATAATTATGGTGCAGCCTACCATGAACTTTTAAAGCAGGACAGTTTGCGATGCGGAAGCGAGACGCTGTTACGTGCAGTGTAATGCGACGTCTCGCTTACACAACGTAAACTATCCTGCTTTAAGAGTTCGTGGTAAGGGGGCTGATGATGTCAGTTTTAGTTACGTAATAATTGACGTAAAATTAAATTACTAGCAAAAGAGCAACATGGAAGTAAGATATTATAACCGTCTCTCGCATTCCTTAACCATAATGCCATCCTGAATCAATAATATTATAAAAAAAACATTCATTCTCACAGCGGAAGGATTTGTTATCGTCATTAACATCGATTGTTTATTATTGATACAAACAGCCAGCGTCGAAACAAAAGAAGCAATAGCCGTTACAATTAATTAATAACAATATACCCCTCATTGTTCAGGAGACGTCGTTTAAGAAACATGTGTCAAGCCATTTCCAGTTATATTCAATTTGTATTAATTCGTAATGGATATTAACTTTTCTAGATTCGTGTGAGTATCTTTTTTATACTTATGAACCTTTATAAATTGACTTCTAAATTTGAAGCACATTCTAGAAATATACACCTTAACTTATACCTTGTTAACATGTGTTTTAAGATAACTAAGTTAAGTCTGTTGATACCTTTATTCTTTGACATGCAAACGACAGTGAAAAGTATACTTTAATCACACAACACTGTAATTTTGATAAGTAAGGGAGATGTTTAACATTTTGTTACTCATTTGACAGTGCCATAATAGTCGACAACGGCTCAGTTGTCAACCAAAAAAACAGAATTAAATACTGCCAGTATTGTTGGCATGTCAAATAATAAATGTCAATGAACTTAAGAGACATTTGGACGTAGTTAAAGAGGAAGGATTCAATCTGTAGCTAACTAATTTTGAGATTAAAAAAGTATTGCTTTAATGCGATACCGTCAACCTGCTGGTTTAATGGTATTTAAGTATTTTAGTATTCATTGAATTATGGAATTAGGTTTACTATTTTACCTCTTTAGTATGTCTAACTCAATTTTGGTGTTGGTGTGGGATGGATTCTTTCTGCTTAACTAACTAACTAAGTCTATTTAAGCAACATTAGTACGACGAGAAGTGTTTTTTCTTTTGCAAATTGATTGGTAGATCTGCACCTTGACAATGTTGTACTTTTAGATGTCATGGGATACCATGTCCTCTCGTAACTCGTTACTAAGCTTAAGAAAAAAATACATTTTAAAATCGAGTACTTCGTTTTGCAGGTGTATTTGAACTACCTATTTTTACAAGCTTTTATTTAACTTGCGATGTTTGTATGTGAGTTTGTTTAGGTCAAATCTTGCAATCTAAATTAGAACCACTTTTTGATATCCGATTGAAATGAAATTTTGCATACTTAAATAGGTTTGGTGACAATACAATATTATGGTACGTTTGATATAATTACTTTGTTATTTTTTTTTTAACTTACTTTATTTGTTCTTAATCATTTTATTGCCCATATTTTCATGTCTATTAAAGACTATACAAGTAATATTCATAGTACCTATTCTATTTAATTTTATTCTTGTCTTGTATAAAGTGTTCTTTAATTATCATTATTATTATTTATTAGTATTTTTTAAGGATTTTTTGAAATTTTGTGTGTATAAGTGATTAAAAATTAAATTGTAAATAACTGTTATCAAAGTACCTTAAAAGGAAAAGCGGAATACTTATAGGATCACTTTGTGCTGTCCGTCCGTCTATCTATCAACTCTGTTTTCTCACGAACGCGTCAAGATATAAAGATTGAAGCCGTGAAAAGCTAAACTTGTAGGTCAACCCAATGAAAAGATATCAGAGGTTATGTTGATTATTTTTACAATGTTTACTTCCAAAACCTATAGAGTACTTCCCTTTGACCTAGAATCATAAAATCTGGCTAGAAGTATTGGTGGGTCATGTAAAAGCTGATGGTAATGATGATTGGCTAACAGCACAAGCAAACGAATCTGAAAAATGTCAATTTGTATTTACATCACATAAAAAATAAGAATAACTTTTTCAAATGAGTTATTCTTAAAATAAACTTAACATTGCCATTGGAAAACTGTACCCCAATATAATGAAGGAACCACTTAACAATTTAACAGTTACTCAGCAATGTTATGATTATTATCATAACTATAAACATAATATAAGGTATGTACGGAACCCCTCGTGCATTGACCGGTTTTTAAAACATTGGCAATTGTTTTATATACAGGCACGAATTATAATCAAAATAATATGTTTGTAACAAATATGATATTAGTCATGAAACCACGCCTGTATTCCCTGAAGGGGTAGGCAGAGGTGCACATTTAGTACACCCACATTTCGCCAGACATATTTTAGGTCCCAATGTAATAGGGGGCGAGCGTATTGCCATCAACCGGGCACAAATCCAGACTTCGAACTGAGAATTACCTAATGGAAAAACCCAGTAATACTTTGCCCGGCCCGAGATTAGAACCCAGGACCTCGTGCTCAGTCGCGCTTAGCAACCACTAGTCCATTACACCAACGAGGCAGTCTACAAATATGATATTAGAATTGCGCTATAACATTCCAGAGTGTCTAGGGGCAAAGCTTGGTTTAATCCGTTGTAATTTGATGAGATAGTTAATAATTCACTACCCTAGTGTCCGCTTGACCAACGTTTGGTGTTTCATAATACACACTACACGCGCCGAGCGTTTTAAATATGTAGTGGTAAGCAAAAAATGTAATTGAAGTTGTTTTGGAATTTAACATTTATTGGTAAATTGGCTCTGTGGCGTGTGTGGTGTGAGAGAAGCCTACGACCAGCAGTGGACTGCCACTGGCTGATCTTCATCTTATCGTATAGTCTGGGGTCGTAGTTTAAACCGCCTGTAGGCCGCTGACAGGGCTTTAGACACCATTGAAAAATCTCTCAGGTGCGACAGTTCTTCACCGTTTTTAACAACTGATATGAATCTATAACATGCACATAAATTCGAAAAGACATTGGTTCATGCCAAGGTTTGAACTTGTGATCTTTGACTTGGCAGTTCAACGGTCATACCACTCAGTGCTTTTACGGGCTGATGATGATGAATAGTAAATGGAGACTTGATTATATACAGCATTTTTCTTAATCATCTCTAATGTCAGTTAGAATTAACGAGTTTCAACCGTTGTGATTATCTAGACCCTCATTACCTACATACGCAATTTTCTTCCTAGCACTGTAGATAAACAATACCTCAGTTCCATTGTCAATTGGTCAGTCAATGCTTACCTAAAGTTGCATTTTTATTTTTACTTTCAGAGACACTTCAGTGCTCAAGATATACGTTCTGCTGTCCGTCGCTTTGCATATCAAATGCCTTCCACAAATCGCATGTAACCGTCTTAAAATCGGAGACAACTGGTACGACCGACAAACTCTATGGGGCAACATCGGTAGACCCTATAATTTGAACGTGCACAAATCTTCAAACTCTCTATTCTTCAGCTACTCTCTTCCAGAAACTTATTCCGATACAGATTTCCAGTTAGCGTACTTCAATATTGATAGTAAAGATTCCCAAACCATAGCTGGTATAAGAGGCGGCTGCTCGGTAGCTATAGACCAACTAAACGATGATGTATACTTGGGAGGGAGTGACGGAATATACAAATACAATATGCTCACAAAATTAGCAGACTTCTACAAAGAAAAAGGAAGAAATATTTGGTCATTATTCTACAAAAAGAATCTATTTTACATAAGCTATCCAGATCAGAAACTCCATATTGAGTACGACGGAAAATTTGCGAGAGTAAAAGAATTTGAGCACTTCGAAATCGATCATTTTCACGTGAGCAGTATGAATATTATATACTTTGCTAACAAAACTGGCTTGTATAAGTATGATAATGATAGAATGGTGGCTGAAGCTGTGAATGAACTGGTGACTGTGAGGCAGATAGTTGAGGACAACGAAGGGGACACGTACGTCGTCACTAACTTCGGAGTCTTTGCTGACGGGAAATTTGAAGGCATGAAGAAGATTTTAGACATGAAGAATATATACGGCCTGACTTTTGACAAGGATAATAATTTCATTTATTCCGATGAGAAGACTATCGTTAAGCTAGTATACAGTTTGATTGGATGTGACAAGAAATCTATGCATTGGTGATATTTTAGTTGTATTTATTTTCGTTTGTGTACTTAGCGTAGGTTTATTTACATAAGAAAAATCTATTGCATGATGCAAACGGGTAACATTCGCTACGAAAAGTACTAAATACAATGATATCTAGAAAGTTAATGTACATAATATAGTAGATTTATTTTAAAACGTATTTTTTATAAAAGATAAATTAAATATACAGAAGTATGTTGTGTGTTTTATTTTACCTTAAGAGCCATTTCACAAAATTTTGACGTTCGAATTTCGGTAGAATTGTCATGTGTGCGTGACACACCCACACAAAAATAATGCTAACAGTGTAGCGCAAAAAACGAGACGGACAAAAAAATCTTGATCGTTATTACAATATACCTATATTCGAGATTTATGAAAATATTTTGAATTCATTAGTAATTTGATCATATTATTTATTTATTCCTATTTTTTAAGGCGGTTTTTATATTTTTAATTTCACAATTTTTAGTGATGCCGAGAATTCATCCACCGTAGACATTTTGAGGATTAGTATTAGAAATCCTTACAAAAAGCTCCCTCAAACGATATCTCACACGATATATACTATTAAAGTGGTAGGAGGGGGGACAAGGCACCACCTCCCCCTCTTTCTTCCTAGTTTGTGGTCAGTCATCGACAATTACTTAGGCAATATTACTGGTAACGACAGTTCTGCTATGATTTTGTAAGGAGTTCAGTTCCATATCTCCAAAGATCATCATCAGATCGACATGAAATTTCAATGGGACTATTTCGAAATAAACTACTTTCCAACAAAAAAAGAATTTTGCAAATCCATCTTTAGATGACGGAGTTATGCCCGAACATACATAAAAAATATATTTACACATCCGAATTGATATCCTCCTTCATTTTAAAGTTTTCAAATTAAATAATTATACAAAGGCGAACTTAATACCTTAGGCACTTTTTACCAGGCGACTTTAGAGCCATATGGAGACAAATATTAGGTAGATGCACATATCGATGCATGCGATGTGATTACGTAGGGCTCTGAGACGTGGTCGCTAACGGTTGGCCTTTTGGAAAGGCTCAGAGTCACTCAACGAGCTATGGAAAGAACTATGCTCGGGGTTTCTTTGCGCGACAGGATCCGGAATACGGAAATTCGCCAAAGAACTAGGGTCACCGACGTAGCTTCCAGAATATGCAAGTTGAAGTGGCAATGGGCAGGCCATATCGCTCGAAGAACCAATAGCCGCTGGGGAAGAAAGGTTCTCGAGTGGCGACCACGAACCGATAGACAGCGTTGGCAGGCCTCCCACCAGGTGGACTGACGATATCGTCAGAATTGCGGGCAACCGGTGGATGCAATTGGCAAGCTGTCGTTCATTGCGGCGTTCTAAGCCTTTGTTCAACAGTGGACGTCTACCGGCTGATGATGATGATGATGACGTATATCGATACGCTAAATTAATAAACATACATACATGAAACAAAACAATACATATATATATACATAAAGCAATACAATACATACATTTAAAGTTTCTTGGTAAACATATATTTATTTACATTCATAAATTGATGTTAATTATCTCTACTATTATAACTATTTACAACTAAAATCAAATACGGGATAAAAACAATATATACAAAAAAAACAAGTTAAAAACCATCAAAAAATTCATACCCATCGATGTCAACCGGTAACGTGCCCAAAAGACTGGCAGCATTGCTACGTTGAATGGCAATGCTAATTCTTTGGCCAAAAAATAAACCAGCCTTTTGGTCACGTGTGGAGTCGACTTAGCGCTTTGCTAACTCTTTAAACAAAGCGCGAGTATTCGGACCCCATGGGCCTAATGTTTCAACGCCCAAACGGCTCAAAAATACAATTACCTATCAGGTTATTGTATTTCCGCCGTTTGAGGGTCTCCGCAGCAGCAGCAGCAGTGCCAGCGCAATACATACATATACATATATATGTATATATAAAACTAGTCTGGAGATAATGCTGCAAAAGTATTTGTGTGAAAGTAAGCTTTGACCCTCAGCTTGAAGGAGCAATTACTGTTGCACATCCCGATTTCGGTTTAAACCATTAGGGTGAATTTTACGAAGAAGATGGAGAAAATTAAAACAGAGATCTATTCCAGCGCTTTAGGAGACACCAAGAGATGGGATAGGATGTAGACGAGGATATCGCGATTGACTATATTGAAGGTATTGGAAAACTCAACTAGGGCTGTATTTTTAGTATCTTCTATGCCTGCCTTAAAGTCGCCAATCGCCTGGCCTGCAACCGGACTGCAAGGGAGACAAGAGGTTATTTTGATTGACTCTTCGTTTATTCTCATGGACATAGGCCTCGAACACTTTAGATAGGAAAGAAAGGATAGAGATTGGTCGGAAGTGACTGGGTAGAGAAGACCTCAATATTTTAGGCAAAAGGTGAACGAAAACTTTGCGCTACAAGGAGGGGGAAGTATCCGGTATCCAATAAGCAGGATATTATGTATGTGATTGCCGGAAGAAGGTGGTCAACTATTGTGACGATCATTCCGCGATAGATGTTATCACAGTCTAACGCTTTGGATTTGATGGAGGATGATCTTTTTGATTTTTCTCGCAGTGAGTGAAGATATGTGCAAGGGATTAATGTTGGGACGCGCGAGACCATCGACGTGAGCAAGTGTCTGAGGTTTGGTCTTTTGTCTAAAGTTGAGCTAGTGAAGAAATGCGAATTGAGATTGTCTAAACCAATGGAATTCGACAGGTCAAATAGTCGTGATTTGCCAATACTGAGAGTTCCAAGGAACTTCTAGAGATCGGCAAAAGTGGAATATTGTAAAGTTCGATGATTTCCGGTTAAAAACGCTAACCTTTTCGTCGACCGCGGGAGCCTCCATCTTAGGTTTCCAGTCGATTAGAGAAGCATCTGAACTCAGTTTGCTAACATTGTTTCGCGCGAAGCTGTACATGTACATTGTACAGTACCTTGGGCTTAGGTTTAGGAGGTTTGAGGATATACGATAAGGGTATAAGGTCGTGGTGAGATAATCCGGCGGCGACGAGTCGGCCATGAGAGGAAACCAGGGAAGGATTGGAGGTATAAATGAAATCGAGTCAAGTGTGCTCACCTACATCGTTGTGGTGAGTGGCTTGAAACGGTACGACGAGTAGGCTGGCAGAATCGACTATGTGCAGGAGTTTGGAGGATCGAGAGGTATGCGGAGTAAGTGTTGAAATCTCCCATGATGATGTGGTATGCATAATATGAACCTATCGATTATAATACTGTTTCGAATGCAGTGGAATCGTTACGGAGGTAAATAGCGGCGCCACCCCTTCCCTTACTGACCTTATAATTGCAAATAAGGACGAACCCGAGCAGGGGGTAGGAAGTAGATAAGATGTGAGGTTGGTGCAGTTTCTGAAATCAGGATGGCATGAACGTTGGCTGGGAATACTTTGCGCATTGAGGGGACAACATTTTTCGCGCAACTTATAACTCAGTGTGTCTGCTACAGAACAGAAACTTACGTCATCAGATATATCTAATTTAATGGTTGCTGAATATTAATCAAATAAAATATTTTAAAAGAATTTAATAATAAACAAAACCGGATGAAAATAATTCGTAGAAAATGAAAACGTTGTGGTCGTAGTATAAACATGGGTTTTTAATACGAATTTTCGTAATTCAAAATTTGAAAAAAGTGACACAGATCCTGCCTCTAAGGGCGCTCGGGCCCGACTGATCGTTCTACGTTTGTGCATTGTAATTTATTGTGATTTTGAGTGATATTTAAAATGGTATTATATCAAATTAAATAAAGCAATATTAAAAAACATTGTATTTATAGATTTCCCAGAGAGCATAGTTCATTATGGCATAATTTTAAAAGTAATAAATACCTTTATTTAAACCAAAAACTCGCGATAAAATTACCATATAAAACCGTGAAAACCGGTTTAAGTTTTTATTTTTTTATCAATTAAAAGTGTTATTAATCGAAAATTTTCTACCGTATGTTACAACAAAAGTATATGTCCTATGCCTACTGTATTTTTTTCATTTAAATTTGTTGGTGTAAATGGTAGAATTTGAAGCCCGAAAATGGCTCTGCGATGGATTTTCAGAAAACGTGTTGCGGGAGATAGCTCACCACACAGCAATCAAGTTATATTTTGAAAATCTAATTCCATTCGTAACAATGGGAAAGATTGGTCTACATTCTACATGTATTTAGAAATTCCTTAGTACTACCTAAGATGGTAAATTTTGCGTCCGAAATTTCAGAAAACTGTAAAAAAATGTGAAATGGCTCTTAAACCTAAATATTGTGTTCGAAGATAGGAACTATGATTTTTCGTTTACATTGATTTAATCCGTTACGTATAGGTTTTGTAACATCACACTATCACACTAATATTATAAAGGCGAAAGTTTGTGAGTGCGTTTGTGTGATTGTATGTTTGTTACTATTTCACGCTCAAACGGCTAGACCGATTCTAATGAAATTTCATATGGATACCTCCAAATTTGCTGACACCCTAGATTACCACATAAGCTACTTTTTATCCCGAAAATTGTAGCGGGTAACACCGCGCGGCGCAGTTAGTATAACAATACAATAAAGCGTATTCGATATACCTATCCATCCTGAAGCTAACATAACAGAATAGGAAACACGTTTGAGGTGTAAACCTCTAAAACTCCATCATAATAAAACTGGCTGCAGCGTGGAGATAGGTTGTAAACCAATTGGGAATGGACGCTTTGAACGTAGTTTAAACAAACCCCGGGCGGTTAGGTTGCCATGGTGACGAGCGCAGCGATGAGAGATTTTTTTGTTTTATATAATTTCTTACCTAACTTCGGTATTGATGGCCAATCTCAATGTTATTCACCACCATTTTTTTAAAACAAAACGTCTCCCCACACTAGGAATTTCTGATGTGTCGTGGGTGCGTTTTACAAACATGTAATATCACATACATACACACCAGATTCGGGACAAACTTCTGTGGTGCGCTAAATTTTTGCCGCGTGCGAGAATCGAACCCGCAACCCTTAGCGCAGAAGTCCAATCGCTTAGCCACTGCGCCAATCAGGTCGTCAAAATTAGTACATAAACTTTGGCCCCTTACCATGAAGTCAAAGCAGGTTAATTAACGTTTTGGAAGCGATACATTGCATTACATTGCACATAGCAGCGTCTCGCTATCACATCGTAAACTATCCTGCTTAAAGAGTTCATGGTAAGGGGCAGGGCTTGAGATAACTCAGTTCACAGAAACCAGCATTACCTCTAGTCCTGACCGAAATTCGGTCACGTTCAGGACGGTTCGTTGAATCTCATCTATCACATAAACACATAAACATAACATCACGCCTGTATTCCCCGAA
This sequence comes from Abrostola triplasia, assembly GCA_946251915.1. Classification (NCBI taxonomy): domain Eukaryota; kingdom Metazoa; phylum Arthropoda; class Insecta; order Lepidoptera; family Noctuidae; genus Abrostola; species Abrostola triplasia. The sequence goes on along the minus strand of OX276443.1, from coordinate 1,125,663 downwards.
GGGGTAGGCAGAGGTGCACATATAGTACACCCACATTTCGCCAGTTATGTTTTTTAGGTCCCAATGTAATAGGGGGCGAGCCTATTGCCATCAACCGGGCACAAATCCAGACTCCGTGCTGCCACTGAAAATTACCTAATGGAAAAACCCAGTAACACTTTGCCCGACCCGGGATTCGAACCCAGGACCTCGTGCTCAGCAGTCGCGTTTAGCGACCACTAGACCAACGAGGCAGTCTCATCTATTAATGGTTTAAATTATTCCGCTATTCGCTTTCGCTTCTCCCATCAAACAAAACGTCGCGCCCGACGATGCAAAAATGCTGTTTGCTAAATATGAATTCCCATTAGGGTTGCTTTTAGTGGTGATGGTAGCGGCGTGGTTGAAATTTAAGATGTACGCCTGTTGGGTTTTTAATAGCAATGAAGCGTATAATGCTGATTTAATGCTTAAATAATTTAGGCACTTTTTCTAAGAAGATATCGTAGCGTGCGTTTTGAATTTATAATATCGAACAATATATTTTCTATTCCACATTATTATAATGATAACCCCATGCGTGACACTAAGCACTACCCCGCGCATACATAACAAAAGCGCTATATATTTTTAGGCAACGCAAAAAGGGAAACAAAATCCCAAATTCATAGAACAACATTATTTCCGAGAAATTATCGCATGAGCATTAAAATAATCCTACTTACACCACAACATGATATCACTCCACAATCCTATTCATACTTTTTAAATCCACATTCAAAGACAGAAATAAAATTAACTTTTTACGAGTTAAAAATGGCGGCCAACCAGCAGCTTTGAAATCATTTAATTACACTGAAGGAGTGGGAACTGTTACCTTTTATAATTAATATAATTAATGTGATTTTTGTAATTTGCCCAACAAGTATAATAAGGTACTTTATAACGTTGGAATTTTATTTTTGAGGTCCTCTAGTTCGTGAAAAGGCCTTCCGTGTTTTCTTCATGGCTGGAGAAAATGAAGGCAGTGGCCGTGTAAGCTGCTTATGGTATTAAAGAAAGAGGTTTATTAGATGCTTGTAAATAAGCTAGGCCAGTGATAGACAGTCTTTGCAACGGTATTGACTTTTAAGGAGTTTTTTATACATGGAACTAGTAAGACAGTCACTCAAATTGATCAAAAATGTTGCCACTTACAAAAATGGCTTCGAAAAACAGATATCACTTGCAAAAGGGTATCACTCCTAACCAGCCTCCTTACAATAAACTCTTCAAGCAGGACATTTTCCGTTGAGTGAGTGAGAAGCAACTCTGCACTGCACGTAGCGGCGTCTCGCTTCCACAGCGATAAATATCATGTTATAAGAGTTGATGGTAAGGGCTAGACTTTTTCCAAAACATTTGTAATTTGCTCAGTATATTCACTGAGCCTTTTTGCTATTCTAATAACACTTGCATCAAATTCTTGCTTAGTTCTTCTTCTTCTATTCTTTGGTCAGGTCGAAAAATCTCAACATTTCTAAGGTTGACTGATAGAGAATGCCTTTGGCATTAAGTTCATCTTTGTACATAAAGTATTAAATAAACAAAAAGTTTATAACTCGGAAACTATTAAATATCGCGGAAATTACATGTGGGTTATTCGAATACCCCACAACACGAGGGACCTAAATAAATTCTTTACATCAATGTTTTGGCCAACACAGCTGTAATAATTTTATAAAAAGATAAATGATAGAGAGCAGGGCCATCCAAATCTCAACCCTCAAAATTTCGCCCCAAAACTCTTCCCGACCCACCCTTTAATCGGCTCGAACGACCACAAAAACATGGCTTTACAAAGAGCAGAGGAAATTAACATAATCTTAATAATTATAATTTTAATTAGACATTACCACTCCGTTTGTAAAAGCTTCATTAAAATAAGGCGTCTAATTCTTTTTTAAATTGCCCCCCGAGGAATTACGGTTAGCAGCAAACGTAGCTTTAATAAGAAAAAACTTTATATCAAAATAATTAAAAGCTATAGTTTCATATTTTTGTTGTTGACTGTAGCAGTAATAGTAACAGCCTATAACTGTCCCACTGCAGGACAAAGGCCTTTTCTCGTATAGGGAAGGATTGAGCATTGATCACCATGCTAGCTCACTGCGGGTTTCAGATAATTAAATCCAGTTGACTGTATCTCCACTTTTTTAACACATCACATCACACTTGGAATTTCTCCTGTATCGTGGGTGCGTTTTACAAACACCCAGACTCGGGACAAGCATCTGAGTATCGCACATTTTTTTGTCCTGTGCGGGAATCAAACCCGCAACCCTTAGCGCAGCAGTCCAATCGCGTAGCCACAGCACCGATTCGATCGTTTTATTTTGATAGTTGTTGAATCAAATCAAGCTGTAGCTATTAATCGTATTTTCCCAACATATTCAATTTTCAAGCTCCTAAAATGGCCGACGTACAACTTTCGCGGATTTATGAGTTTAGTTGAAACATTTTAGGGGCCTTTGGCAAAATAATAAACCTACATTGTTTTAGTTCCGAAGTGTTATTGTATTGTGATTATCGAATATAACTTGTATTGTAGTGATTTCCGAGTTCCGAGTTCCGAGTTTGGGACTTTCAATTCATCGTTGTCTGCAAATGTTGATATATCGGTTTCAGTTTTACAAGAGTTTGAGAAATGTTATCCTGGATTTGTCGTATTTTTGTTTTATTATGTGCTTTGTCGACTACCTCGTTGGTCTAGTGGTAGCTAAGCGCGACTGCTGAGCATGAGGCTCTAGGTTTGAATCCCGGGACGGGGAAAGTTACTGAGTTTTTCCATTTGGCAATTTAAGCAGCACGGAGTCTGGATTTGTGCTCGGTTGACAGCAATAAGCTCGCCCCATTCCCTCTATATTTCAATGGGTTCCTGGTTGGTTTAAAAACACAATAGGATCAAGTAGATGGCGCAGATTTTCCGGGTAGGACGACGTCTGCTGGATCCGTTAGTAATATGTATATATAGTTCTTCTTTATGTATATTTGTCACGTAACTCCTCCTTAACGGCTGGACCGATTTGTATGTTATCTTGTCTTTATCCATATTTCAATGGGTTCCTGGCTGATTTTAAAACACAATTACACCCAGTAGATGGCGGATATTCCGGGTACGACGACGTCAGCCATGCCTGCTCGTAGAACACAAAACACTCGCAAAATACAAGTGTAATAAAACAGCGTGTATAATACTGTTATAATTGCTCTACTAACATTATTTCAACCATCCCGGTCGTCCCGACTACCTGCCGTAAAACAACAACATGAATCATTCGATAAGAAACGCTGGAGGACTTTTTTAGATGTTTCTTATCGCAAAATTTGCTGCCACAGATAATATTATGTCACCTTTTCCCGACTAAAGCCTGCGTAGTGCGGGAGACGAAAAACAACTCGATTTTAACGCGATTCGGGTTTACTTTTAGTACACTTTTTATCGAGACTGCTTCGTTGTTTTACTGGTAGGTAAGTGCAACTGCTGAGCAGGAGGTCCTGGATTCGAAATCCAGGTCGGTTAGTTACTGGGTTTTTCTATTAGGTAATTCTTAGTAGCAGTACGGAGTCTGAATTTGTGTCGGGTGATGGCAATAGGCTCGCCCCCTATTACATTGGGACCTAAAAACATAACTGGCCAAATGTGGGTGTACCGTATGTGCACCTCTGCCTACCCTTTCGAGGAATACAGGCGTGATGTTATGTTATGTTATGTTTTACATGAATGACGAGTTGGGCTATCAGCAAAATTGTAGATGGCGTTTTTTGATGTCATCATTCCTTAGTCATGCTAGGACATCGTTTCTTAACAGGTAACTTTTACCAAAAGATGGCTACGACATGGCTCATAATATTATCTTTTCCTGATTGCGTTTCATTTTACGCAGCAGATATTACAATGCACAAGTGAGCGCTAACACAGGTGCACTCTCTTTTCTCTCTCACTCTATTAAGTACTTCCAAGATGTGTGTATGTATGTAGGTGCGGCAAATAATACATTTATTGGTATGTAAGGTTCGATTATATTACCAGAAATATAAAGCACATAATTGGTTATTAATGTATCACACTAATATTATAAAGGCGAAAGTTTGTGAGTGTGTTTGTATGTTTGTTGCCTTTTCACGTTCAAATGGCTGGACCGATTTTGATCAAATTCCATATGGAGGTAGCTGATACCCTGGATAACCACATAGGCTACTTTTTATCCCGAAAAAATGTCACAGGTAACATCGAGGGGCGCAGCTAGTCAGACATTAATGTCAGTAGTCAATTACAACTTCGCCGAGTATACTTGCAAAAGAAGATCAAAAAAGATAATATTTCGCCGTCGAAAAATATTTAGAATTCAATCTATTTGATCGTGAAAAAATATCCCACCAATTCGCAATAAATGGCAATTTATTCCATATTCATAGTATTAATAAAATCTATTTTATGAATAGAAATTTGCTGAATTGTATTCTGTTGGTATAGCCCGTTAATCCTATTGAGTAAACCTAAAAACACTTCATGTTTTGACACGAAAAAGCCGACATAGTGGTGCGAAAATAAAATGGCGTGGACAAAAATATATGTAGGTAGTATACAGCGACGCTAGGCCACAATTGTTTAATTTTATTCTCTCTCGACAGGCCAAAACCGAACGACTGTATTTTGACATATTTTTGTCTGAATTTCACACCCTGTTATTTAGCGGGACATCGTTTTATGTGTAGTTATGTGTTTTATAATAATGACGCAAACAATAACCTGAAATAACTATCTTACACGGCAGGAAAATGGTCTCTTCTGATGTAGGACTAAGTTCTTATAGGACTCTTCTAATGTAGAGAAGAAACAAATTTTCGAGCCCTCTGCTCATAGGAAGAAGCACATTGTGTGATGGAGATTTTGAAGATGTTATCACGATATTTTCCTTCACACATGTAGATAAGTTTCTTTTTATTTTTTAATACACTTATACAAAAAATCTGCTACAGGTTTTTCGTATTAGTATATTAAAGATAGTAAAATACATACCTATTTATAACAATAATTACTTCAATTTCACCTTAAAACTTCGTGCATGAAAGTAAGAAAAAAAGAAAAAGAAAATCTTTTATTGATACAAAACACAAAAATAATAAACATACATGCATACTGAAAGGTTGTTGAATCGACAATCAACCAGGCTACCGGTTTAACAGGACAGCACAAAAAATTTCAAATTCACTCACTATATCGTCCACTTATAACTAATTCCGCTGAACAAAAACCCGCTGACGGGCTCAACATTCCAACACACGCCGTGCACAGTGGGTAACTTTCACCAATTTCCATGCAAAATTTCAGTTTGGCCAATCTATTCGATAACTTCTATTCGGTAAAACTATCTGCGTGATATTGATGGCAGGGTAATAGCCCCCGGTGTTGGCTTTGTCCAATCTTTCGCCCACCGTGCTTGTTATTTTTGTTTTCTTTTTTTATAGCCTGTTGCATTCCTAACTGCGCGTGAGGTTTTTTGTGGAATTTCGTTTGAAATTATATGGGTAGAGTGATGTATTGTCATATACAGGTATTTAGAAACTAATACCATCAGTTTTTTTAACGGACCGTTTAAATACGTAGTCTTCAGTTTATTTGTGGATTACATTATCAAATTAAGCATTAATGTATTATTTTCTTAGGAAATCTGAGATTACGGTCTAACAAGGAGCGCATCGGCATTTAGAAGAGACTTCATAAAAATATCTTATTTATATTTTAAGGTACTAAGTATTTACTTTATTTACAGAAACTCTTCATACTCCACATTAATAAATAAGTATTTTAGTCTCAAAAACCTCAATGCCACTCCGCACTGGCAACTCCACAGCCGACACAATTTAAAAATAAATAACACATTTCCATTCACACTGAAATATTCGAAAACCAATTGCCACAAACAAATAAATTAAAAAATTACAACCGCATTTAAAATTGGAATCCAAAACATGTCACGCGACAGATAATAAAAAAATATGCAATTCATGTTTCAATTATTCTGTGCACGTTCGAATTTTAAATCACATGTTTCGGGCCTTTCGTGTCGGGATTAAAAACATGGCGATTAAGTTTGGTTTCACGTTCGTATTGAAATGCCTATTATAATGTACTTAATTAATCGAAAAGATTGTCCTTTTGAGTAATCGTTCGTTAATTTATTCATTTTATTTCACCCGTAATTGGTGTTCATGTTCATTTTTTGTGGTGTCATTAAAACATTTTTAATGTTTGAATTAATTGCATTTATTTTGCATAAAATAAAAATCAGACAATTTATTAATTATTAAGTTAACTATTGGTCCGGCATTTACGAATGGACATGACTAGGTGGCCACTGGCTATTACTAGAGTAATTCCAATAGAGGAAAATTCGGGGACTAAAAATCCACTTATACGTTACTAAATTAATACAATTTAAGTACCTAGGTAGTTACTTAAATAAAAATATTAAGATTTAAAGATTAGTCGCCTAAGTCTAAAGAAAAACCCAATTTCTACCTACCTATCTTCATTTGAAACCTTAATGTTGAATTATAAACATACAAACATTTAAAAACAAAATCATGTAAAAAAATACCCGTTTAAAATTCGAACAGGTATTCTGTGTGCCAGTATAAACGTACCATATACTAGTTATCCTCTCTCCTTTCACTTTACTAGCTGTCAAGAATTTCTTTCAACTTTATACTCCTGTGCAATCTTTATAAAATAATTTTCATGGAAATCTTAACTTAATGCAAAACAGAGGGAAGATGAAAGTTTAATATTATCTACTAATTAGCTTGCCTTGTGTAAGGGTATAAAATAACGTGGTTTTTAAATTCATTGAAGGAAGTGGAGAGGTAAGAACATAGTTGTTTTAGTCTTTGGTATAATTCAGTTTTTTTTTAAATGGCCTTAAAATTTGAAAGCGCAGATTTTTTTATAGACCAGCTTTGAGAATAAATGCTACAACAAACACAAGAGCTTAAGCCACCGTTTTAGGTTCAGATATTCAGAAAACATGTACATAATAATCAATTATTATCTTTTTTTTGCTGCGTAATATTGTTTCCGCTGTAAATTACGACCTAACTTACAATCCAGTCCAAAACAATAACTAAATAAGTCATAAAAACTTGTACCTACACTTCTGTCTCCCCCACTGACTGCAAGCGTGAAGTTACAGCCATTTTATTCCCAACATTACAAGCGACTAAGCCCTGGTTCATACAAAACCTGCGCTATTTCAAGCTAAGTTTCGTAATACCATCGCATAGTTGTTTGCACATACTTTAGGTAAAGCATTACTATGTAAAACACGGTGTGACGAGAACTTTGTAGGGTATGTGTTCGTTTGACTTCATCTTCTCTTCTTCTTATCGTTTGGTTGGTGAACAACCTGGTGTCAGTGTTTAAACCGCCTGTAGGCCTCTGACATGGCTTTACACACCGTTGAAAAATCTCTCAGGTGTGCCGGTTTCCTCGCGAAGTTTTTCTTTACCGTTTTTAGCAACTGATAACTAATTTACAATTCTCAATCGAATGTCAAAAATTGGTTCTAATTTAGTTTGCAAGATTTGACCTAAACAAACTCACATACCTACATACAAACATTGCAAGTTAAATAAAAGCTTGTAAAAATACGTGAACTTTAGTCTACTTTATATTTTCGCATATTTAGCCTGTACACATTTCTAACCTCTTATACCCCGCTCAAACCTCGCAGAGAGACCTTCAAAGGTACTTATTTATAGTAACAGCGCCCCAGGGTAATGCATTATTATTGTACGTTAACGGTTTCCCTCAGGTTTCCCCAATTTTTTAGCTTATAGATATTTCCCTAAAATGGTTTTCTGGGCTCTGTTGTTGTATAATGTGTGTAATAATGTTTAACCCTCCTTTGCGTATGTTTGTTGGGTTATGTAGAAATATTTGAAGTGTAGCACCTGAAGTGTTTATGTATTTTTAGTATGGAATATTGGAGGAAAACGCCCACTTCTGGGCTACGTTACATATATACTAAATAGTGTGAATTGTATATAGAGCAAAGTTAGTTAAAAACGCAACAACATATACATGATGATCGCATTCGACTAAACCAACGCTCCAACTCTAACAAAAACGATCGTGTCTAAGAGCTACCTTTATTTAACACTGAAGGTAAGGATTTCGATTCAAGGAATAGTTCTAAGGGTTAATTTCCTGTCTTACTTCTGAGAAGATACGCGAAAAACAACTGAAAGGTAAATAAAAAGTCAAATCCAGATAATAATGTTCTCCTGACCGAATTTCTCAGCGTTCTGTCTCATCTAAGATAAGCCAACTACGCAGGAGATATTATAGTGCACAAGTATACGCGCAAACACAGGTGCACTCCCTGTTTCCTCACTTTCATAGTTTGATGGGACGGTAGAACGACACGAGATCCAAATTTTGCCAATATGATGAATAGGTCCCAAATGACTGCCTCGTTGGTCTAGTGGTTGCTAACCGCGACTGCTGAGCACGAGGTCCTGGTTTCGAATCCCGGGTTGGGCAAAGTGTTACTGGGTTTATCCATTAGGTAATTCTCAGTAGCAGCACGGAGTCTGGATTTGTGTACGGTTGGTGACAATAGTCTAGCCCCCTATTACATTGGGACCTAAAACATAACTGGCGAAATGTGGGTGTACTAAATGTGCACCTCTGCCTACCCCTTCGGGGAATACAGGCGTGATGTTATGTTGTTGTTATTGTAGGTCCCAAATAATAGAGGCGAGCCAATTGCCATCATCATCTGATGTGGCGTCTCGCCACCATAACGTTAACTGTCCTGCTTTAAGAGCTCATGGTAAGGGGGCAGATTGAACAAGAGAAAAAGTTTTGCTGCATTCTGTTTTCAGTGTTTATAAGTATAAAAAATCCTCGTTCTCCATTACCTTTATTGCACAAACACCTGGAATTCTTCTTGAACCCGCACCATTACCACGGGAGCTTCCCGTTGTATTCTTAATTGTACATACAGACGGCAAAGAATCTTGATTGCGAGGAACATTATTCTTGATTCATTCGCCTTTAAAACTAATGCGGCTGACGCTTCGTTGAAGTGTTTCTGGGGCAGTGTAAACTTGGAATTTGGAAGTTTGATGAAACTTAGAAATAATTAAAGAAACTTTGATAAAAAGTAGAACCAAAACTGTGGGATTCGAAGCCCCATATTATGGACTACTGCGGTAGACATTGCGGGTTCTATTCCCACTCGATACAAATATTAGTGTGAGGTTTCTATTTGTAGTATGGTGACTCCCTTTAAAAACATCAATAAATTGGATTCCTATATATTCTTTTTTGTTACCATCGCTCCACATAAGGACTTTCTCTTGTATCGTGGGTGCTTTTCACAAACATGAAATATCACATACACAAACACCCAGGACAAACATCTGCAGATCTCCCAACCTTTAGCTTAGCAGTTTATTCGCTTAGCCACTGCCCAATCAGGTCGTGAAATAGAGGCTTTTAAATAGTACAAGTTAGTTGCTTTAAATATCATTCAAATAACTGGAAAGACAGGATTAGCACAGAACCGCGGCAGATGGCATTGTTTAAGGGAGGCTTTTACCCAGCAGTGGGATATTGAAGGCTGTGGATAATGATGAACTGGAAAGGAATTATCATTACTAATTTTAAGCAGGGCCAATGTCAAGTATCAGAGATGCGGGCGGTACGCACGGTGGATGCAAATGGAAAGTTGTCGTTCATTATGGCGTTCTAAGGGGGAGGCTCAACAGTGGACGTATTCCGGCTGATAATGATGAATGTCAAATAGTTATTATGCAAAAAATATAGGCCTTTTATAGATAATCCTTTCTCAAGAGAAAGAACAATATAAAACTATAACTTGTTAATACAGTTCTCAGACAATAATTCTTGCTCCGAAAAGCCTAGCGTTGACAAAGTTGCCGAACTTGGCCAATGAAGCAAGAAGTTCCATTGTAATCACGACTTCGATAATTGCTTCCATGCCCAATAAATAATCTTGGCCCAAGGGCCTTAATCATACGTATCTATTGGATCTTATTGTTGTAGATTATGTATAAGCTTGTCTGTGATTCCAAAATGTTAATGCAGAGGTGAGCTCTATCAAAAGTCTTTACACGAACATCTGGCTAAAAACATGAGAACGGTTTGCGTACCCAAGGCAGAAAACCCCGCTTTAATTCTGTTTGCGCGAAATTAATTTTTTACAAAAAACTAATGGCGAAAACATAAGAGAATCTCTAATAGAATATTTTACAAGTATATAAATATTATGGAAAAAAAAATCTTTTAATTTATAAGTACAAATGACTTTTAACAAATATCCGTGGATACAAATATTGGTCCTTCCCGCGGATCGAAGGCACGATCTCCAGCGAAGAAACCAATCACTTAGCCACTGCGCCAATCTTGGAGCTCGTTCGTTAAAACACACCAATAACTTAGAGAGATTTCAATAATGTATCTGGGTGACAGGTCGACGGCCATCATTTACCACCACTTATAAATAATACATGTGCCCCAACTTCACTCACCTCGCATTTAGGTTCAAGAGCCCGTTGAGAGGTACAAGTTAGGGCCAGCCAGACTTATATAGTTGAACCTGTTGCTAAGCAACGAGCTTCCAATGAGCTATTAGACTCCTGGCTCAAAGTTGAGCTCATTCAGGGAAGCACAATAGATAGGGCTTGTCGGCTTTGAGGCAAGAATTTAAGACAAGACTTTCCAAGTTAGGTGTTCATTTGTGGACCACGATACGATCTTTCGCTATGACCTAAGTTCATAAAAAGAAGGGTGAACAAATAATAATTTTAAGTCTAAAAATCATAGTTGGCATCTAATTTTTCAAATGTTGCCTGTGTACTGCAATAGACTAGCAATAGAAATAGCAATGGCCTATGTAATTGCCATTGCTATCTCAAGTTACAGTTGAGCCAGTATGATGCAGCACCCTATATAAGGTAAAAGATTTCTATCTTTACCTTTTTTGATAGCAAGCTTAACACATCGTAAAGTACCTGTACTTTTTCTTGTTTATTCTTTTCCCAAAAGATAAGTTAGATGCTTTTGTTTTTTTATATTTTGCGCTAAATTTAAGGTGTCTTGATTAGAGTTGTAAAAACCGGTGAAACAACTTGTTTTTATGTAAAATTTTTGTCAAATTTTATGGTGACGAAGTTTATGGTGTGATTCGACAAATGGGTCATTTTTTTAGTACCTGTGATAAGGGGGGAAGATGGCTATATCCTGGATTATAGATTTTCAGCGACCTTATTGGCACAGTAGGGCAATATTAGACCTTCAATAACTGAAGAACTAACATAGACACAAAGCAAAGAAGAAAGCAACAATATATTTGTTAGCCATTGTAGTTCATGACACATACTCTAAAATAAAATTTTATGATTATTATCCTGTACATAATAAACTTCTGGATGCAAAATTTAAAACAGTGAAAGTTACTGGTCTTTATTTTAATGCGAAAGTTTGTATCCAAGTCTGACTGTTTATGGCAATTTTTTTGATGGAATTCCGTTAGAAAGGCTACAAATGGGATAAAACTTTTCCATCGGACAGAATCGCGGTACCAAGCTAGTTGTAATATAAAATTACTCCGTTGGTTTTGGTTAACATTAAGCTTTAATTCCAACAAACGGTGCCGACTCGCCATTTTCCTTACACGCTTCTAATTACAGTCCATTTCTTAATTCAGAGTCACCTTTTGGGTGAAAAACAAAAAAATAACGGAGAAAACATAACTCATTCAGGTAACCGGCTTCGCCAACCGTACGTACATTACTATTTTTTATATTTTACTTTTTTTCAGTAATGGCCTGAAGCCTTTAAAAGTTAAGACTCGTTAAGGGGGATATTACCGTCCTTTTTGGAAACACAGGGTAGGCACATATGGCCTTTATTTATTGAGGGTAGCTTTTCTTTTTGCGTTCACGATGTTTGTTTAAGAAATTATTAGGTGTGTGTGAATTTTGTCTGTTTTTGGTGACGCTTTAAGTGGGTGAAGTTTGGTGTTTGTTTGGCGTATTAGTCATGTGGTTTTTAGGCTTTTAACGTTTCTTACTGTTTTGGATTCCGAAAATTAAGCTTGTTACAATTTATTGTATAACGTACCTATAGGTTTTAATCACTCTTCTACTATGCTCTCGTATCCTGTGCATATGAATCCGTAAACCTCTGAACCAAAGATACCCAATAGAAACAAATATACATAACTACGTAGGTCCCTAGCCGATAGATTTTTTTTGTATTTGGCCTTTACGTCTATAATAAACGATTTATGCAGTCATGTGAAGAGTAGGTTCTAACTTTTACCGCGTTGTATGATTACAATAAAATTACGACACGGGAATGAACGCGCCCTCTTGCATTTACCTTTATTTGGCTTGACGTTTCGACCAGGTTGCACCGGCAGGGGTCGCAAGCAGACAGCATAGGACGAGTCAGTTCATCTGAATTCCCGTGCGTTTTAGAGTAGGTGCTTTCTAAGCATAACCTCCTTTTATCCGAACTTAGTGCGGACTCCAGCTCTCAAAAACTTAAGTTTAGGCTACTTAATTGTAATTTATACAAACTAAAATGTACTTTTTGAGAGAAATAAATATCTTCATTCATTTTATAGATGTTGGTTAAAAACTAGGTCAAACCTGTAAATCTAAAAATTTGCCTTGCGGGTTAAATTGTAGGATTTTTTTTAAGTATAGACAAGGATACATGTCTCATCTTATATTACATTTGTAACGAGACGAGAGACGATGATTCAACATTTAAAACCTTCGGATGAGCACATCTCTCGTCAAATTAAAATCACAGATTCACGTCGAGGTTGGTGCGGTAAACATTTTATAATAGCTTCACTTTGCTCCGCTCAGCTTAATGACGTCATCGCTCGCTTTTACGCTCGAGTGCCCCCGGCTTGCCGTTGTTGAACATAGATGGCGTTGGTTTCGGGAAACGAGGTGTTTTTTCGTGTTTTTTTTTGCTCTTCGCAGTTGTTTTTGGTTAGTTTTGCTTGGTGGGTAAACCAACATTTTATGGTAGGTTTTAGTAAATTTTAAGCTAGTTATAGTATAGTAGAGTTTTTAAAGTTTACTCGTTGGTAGGTCAAAGTCACAGGCTCGAGTTTGGTGAAGTGCCAAATAATATTAATAGACCGGATCGCCTAATTACATGCTATTAACAGCCCCAGGGGAAATACACGTGCATATAAATAAAATCTAGGCAAAATAGAACACATCTTCCAAGTTTATCATTCCGTTAAAACTTGGTCCTTCGAGTCGCGACGTTAAGGTCCAGTAAAATCTTTGTAAAAGACATTTACACTATTAATTCTAACTCACTCCAGGTAATAGTTTAGCTGTGTGCCGCTAAATAGAAATATATGAACAATAAGGTCCTTTGAGAATGTATGTCGACGAAAAGTTAATCCAGGGAATGACACAAAAGTCTCCACTCATAACTTGCCCTGGTACACAGTGGCGGGACAATACGGGCGCGGACAAGCACTGGTGTAACACATAAGCTTATAGCTAGGAACTTCTTCCATACCTAATGTTAAATTGGCGTATTGTATATCTTTAAGTATAAGCTGTGAAGATAATAATAATAACAGCCTGTAACTGACACACTGCAGGGCAAAGGCCTCTTCTTTTATAGAGAAGGATTGAGCATTGATCAGTTAGCTCACTGCGGGTTGGCGATTTCAGATAACTAAATCCAGGTATCCTCACAATGTTTTCCGTCACCGTCAGTCAGTGGTGTCTTAGAATAACTAAGAAAGTATTTATGAACCTGGAAATAAATAAATAAATAATATATGTGCTATTATATAAGTGACTGCCTGGTTGGTCTAGTGGTCGCTAAGCGTAAATGTTGCGCATGTCAACATTTAGAGAGCAGCTGTTACGTGAAAAAACATCGACACAAAACTAACGCCATCTTCTTACCGCTCAATATCGTGTAAACAAAAACCAACCTTACCCGCTAACGCTTATGACTTAGTTCGCAATGTCTACGCCAGCGGAAGAAACTAATTCCTTAACATGGCCAGAACTTTATTCGTTAAACTTTCGCGGAGCCGTCACTGGCTGTGACGTCAGCGAATCTCAGCTGGTCTGTTATCATGTGCATCTGGGTAACGGTGGGATGCTGGAGAGATAACATAAACATAACATCACGCCTCTATTCCCCGAAGGGGTAGGCAGAGACCTACATTTCACCAGTTATGTTTTTAGGTCCCAATGTAATAGGGGGCGAGCCTATTGTTATTTTTATAATAAACAAAGCCTTTTTCTTTCTAAACATAATTTATCTTAAAAATTTCTAAATTTCTAATAGTAAAATTCTAAACGGCCATCTTTATATTCCCAATACACTACAAGAAATATACTTATGCGCAAAACGCACCATTACTATTAAAATATTCACTTATGTATGTTTGTATGGAGCAAGTAGGTTCAGGGTTGGTTACAGCACCCCAGGGTGTCGTGTTATCTGGGCAACCCAACCAATGATCTATGGCACGTTCAACTAAATTTTATTTTCTGTAATGCAATAAATTCGTGGTTGCCTAGTGGTTAACATACCGGATTTGTATGTACAAGATTGCAGGTTTAAAATAATTTCAGTTTGCTAAAATCTAACCAAAAGGACCATATTTTTAATATAAAGATTTTCATGTTTTCAAAACTATTGTGACACGTTAGGAATAAAGTAAAATGCAATTTAGTTTTTTAAATAAGCATTATTATGTAATTCTTAGAATTTTAGTAACTAGACATTAATAAGTGAAAATGGAACTTAGGACCAAATTCCACCGAAAACCCGGATGCAAGGACCAGTTTTTCCAGAACCTTCCACACGCCTTACAGATGCGTGAAACATTCGTAATTGTATCGAACGGTATTTGAAAAAGGCAATGAAGGGTAGTAAGTGCTGTAAGTTTATTTCCGCAACAACGACTTTCCCCTTTACTTGTTCGCAAGGTTTAACGAGTAGTAAATAATGTTTCACTAGTTATTCTTGCGTCTCCGTCTGAAGGAGTTTGTTGATTTCTGTGATAAAGTAACTTAGGAAGCTTGGATACGACGGTTATATTATTTCTAGGTGATTTAGTAGCAAAATGCTGTTGGATTTCACAGTATTGTACTCGATATAGCATGAGGAGTGTTATTGAGATTTACTATCACGTGTTTTAACGTAATAGAAGTGGAAGCAGAAAGCCTCCAATAGTAACGATACCTAAGTCATTGCACGTTGACGATTAACCTCGCTAGCATCCTTGTCGACTGGATAATGTCTACACCAAGGCGTGACCTGTCTCCCAGTGATATTAGCTTACCAATAACAAAAATAATAACATACCTAACATGCATACATAACATCACGCCTGAAGTTACCGAAAGGGTAGGTGGAGGTCACTGTAGAGTACACCCACATTTCGCCAGTTATGTTATGGGTCTCAATGTAGGGGACGAGCCTATAGCTATCCTCGGGCACAAATCCAGACTCCGTGCTGCTACTGAGAATTACCTAATGCAAAAACTCAGTAACTTTGCCAGACTCGGGACCTCATGCTCAGTCGCGCTTAGCAACAAACAAGGCAGTCGAGCAGAAGAAAAATAACATTTCCAGCTTTCAGCTGTTGCGCTGAACACAGCACAAATCCGATTGAAAACAAGTAGTTTCCAAAACAAACAATGGCCGACTTTAATCCATAAATACAAACTTAAACATCAACCAACAACTCAAGGGGTACCAACATAAAAATAATAGAAAACAGAAACAAATGAAAATGTATTAAAACATAAAAATTCGATCGCATTCATGGGCGCACGGATTTCTATTGTTTATTTCGACAAACAAAAACACACTTTGGACTTCAATTTTTAAGGTTGCAAATCGATTGTGTACGATTAAGTGGGTCTGGCTACAGATTTGAAAGGTAGAAAGAATGATAATACAGATAAAGTCGAACATGATCAAGACAAACACAATGGATGCAGCGTATTTTATTTTATATTTCGACATCATACAAGCGGGCCACCATCTTGAATATCGGTACTAGTTTTTGGAGAAAATAACGCATTTCTAAATTGATAAAGGATTTTCAGAGACATTTGAAAAATGATGGACACGATCGGGACTCAAACCCGCGACTTTCGCCGTACCATGGCACCGCTCTGCCAATCATGCCATAAAGTCAGTCATAATATTATATCTCATTTGTCATGATATTGTTCTACTGCGAAACTTATTTAAGGATAAAATGGTATATAACATTAAACATCTCATGATCTCACAAATATTTGTTTTGCGTGGAAATGTAACCTAAGACAGACAAGCACTCAGCTACTCCTACGTTCGGATGATGGGTATACAGAACTGTGGGAGGCTGTAACAAATCTTAGTAAGACTGTGGATAATGTATATTAGCTTATTTATTAACAAATATACCAACATTATACCCATAATACGTCCAGATATCTATACTTCTATACTAATACTAGCTGTTGCCCGCGACTTCGTCCGCGTGAATTTCGTGGTATGAAAAATAGATGTTGGCCGATTCTCAGACCTACTCAATACGCTCACAAAATTTCATGAGAATCGGTCTAGCCGTTTCGGAGGAGTATGGGAACGAAAACTGTGACACGAAAATTTTATATAGGTATATCCTACTAATATTATAAATCCTACTTCCTACTCATATAATATTATAAATGTGAAAGTTTGTGAGACTGGATGTGTGGATGTTTGTTACTCTTTCACGCATAAACGGCTGGACCGATTTGGTTGAAATTTGGTATGTAGATAGGTTATACCCTGGATTAACATATAGGCTACTTTTTATCCCGAAAAACTGTAGCGGGTAACACCGCGGGGCGCAGCTAGTAGATTATAAATGTGGAAGTAACTCTGTCTGCCTTCACAACTAAACCGCTGGACGGATTTTGATGAAATTTGGCATGTAGAGAGTTGAAGATCCAAGACCGGAGTCTGGATTTTAGCCTGGTTGCTGGCAATAGGGCAATAGCCCCTATTATATTATTATTGGGACCTCACTGGCGAACTGTGAATTTCGATTTGATGTTATGTGTAGCCTATCCAAAGTTATCAGCTCTTAACATATTTTATTTTCATGAACAGAACGAGGCTAATACATCCGCAAGTCATCTCCATACTTATGTGGGAGATAAAAAGCTTAACTGCCAAAATTACGTTATGAGAAAGTCGAAGTACTTAACCTATATAAGAAGTGGCCGAAAAATATGTAAAGGGAAATACACAATAACATTCCGCGGTTTTCCTGGTTGGAATAAATTGTCACGAGTTTATTGTATAAAGTTAAATGTCTCATAAACTTTGCTTAATTTTTTTTGTTATTAAAAAAGTCGCCTTACATTAGGAATTTCTCCTGTGACGTGGGTGCGTTTCACAAACATGAAATATCACATATACAAACACCCAGACTCGGAACAAATTCGCGAATCACACGAATTTTTCTCCCGCAGCAGTCAAATTGCTTAGCCACCGCGCCAATCCGGTCATCAACCTCGAAAATTATTAAGAGCCTCCTAAATGAATATACTTAGTGATTATTATAACCATTGTATCACACTAATATAAAGGTACAAGATTTCCTCCTATGTAATGTTTGGAAAACATTTACTGCCAACTGTGCCACTGACCGAGTGGCATGATCGTTGAACTGCCAAGTCAAAGGCCGCATGGCAAACCCTGGCACACACCAATGACTTATCGAATTCATGTGCGTACTATAAATTAGTTATCAGTTGCTAAAACGGTGAAGCAAAACATCGTGAGGAAATTGGCACACCTGAGAGATTTTTCAACGGTTAAAGCTACAGGCGGTTTAAAGTCTAGACACTAGGTTGTTCATCAACCATACGATAAGAATAACTACTGTCTACATTCAAAGACAAAGTTATTTTTGGCTCTAAAACTGAAAGTTTTTCTATGCACGGCTGTGACCTGGATGCCTGCCAGACATACAGGTGAACGGCACCTGTTATTCAGTACAGTTGGATCGGCCACATCACTGGTTTTTTATAGTTCATGTATTTTCTATTGGATTGTTCAAGGACCTAAAAACCGGGCAGGTGTGTTCGTTTTGTTGGGGTTCAGTACATAAATAATGGTTTAATTCTGATATCTATACCTAGAATAGTTAACGGGTAACGGATTTGGTGTAGGCACATGTTTGTATATGAATTACTTGTGTAATAATGTTCTTCTGGCCGAATTTTGGTCATGGAGCCTATGTCCTTTCTTGTGTCTTAAACTTTCTAAATGCCAAATTTATTATTAGCGGTTTATTCGTGAAGGCGTAACATAACACACATACAGAGTTACTTTCACATTTATAATATTAGTATGTAAAAATACAAATAGAGGTACTCTCTAATTACTCTATGGCCTAGTTATCCTTAGAAATTATGATTGTCCCAATCGTGTTAACAATAACTGTGTTAAGAGTACCTCATGTCGAAGTAAAAGATGAGCCATTGAGCGTCCAAGTACCGCTCGATCAATTGAGTACCGTCACTTGTGCCGCCTCTTTTAATGCACCATTTTATTACCTACATGAATGTCGATATAAATGTACTCTGCTTAACATCACCGATCACGCCTGTAGTCTTCCAAGGAGGCAGTGGAGTTCACTCACATTTTGCCAGTTATGTTTTAGGTCCCAATGTGATAGGGGTGAGAGTCTATTGCTACTAATTGGGCACAAATCCAGACTTCGTATTATTGGCAATCTATGATTACCTTCTTCTTCTTATTGTATGGTTGATGAACAACCTGGTGTCAGAGTTTAAACTGCCTGTAGGCCTCTGACAAGGCTTTACACACCGTGGAAAAATCTCTTAGGTGTGATCGCCAATTCAGTGTTATATCCTCACCTAAGGTTAACAACAATCTCTTTTCTATTGGAGTACAGAACCCTAAGAATGTCACAGAAATCCATTTGTAATAGATGTCTAGTTTTTTGTGGATTAAGATAAAGGTCGGGTTGTTTCATAAATTGTGTCGGCTAAGTATTTTTGGATACTCCACTTGGAGACGTCTGGATCAAAAATGGATGCCTATTACACACTAGTCGTAGATACTTACTGGCGAAACCTTGAATACAATATGGCTTCGTCAATTGTGTCTCTAATTCCTTTATAAAGATTTACAGTTTTTGCCGTTATTATTATCAGTCTCATGTTGGTGGCCAACCCATGGCCGAAAGGCAACCAAAAAGATAATAAATATTGGGCTTCGGGTTAGGTACTTTTACGATTTGTATTCCCTACTATGAAGAGAATTCGATAGTCCTCTCTTTGTCTATTCATTATCATCAGCCGGAAGACCTGGACTGTTTAACAAAGGCCGTACCCTTAGAACGCCATATTAACAACAGCCTTTAAATGTCCCACTGCAGGGCAAAGGCCTCTTCTCGTATGGAGAAGCATTGAGCATTTGATCACCAGGCTAGCTCACTGCAGGTTGACGTGGTTAGAACGCCATATCGTCTGTTAGATTATAATAAAAAGTTATAATGCTAATATTGTTTTAGAAGATAGGTCGTCTACTTAATTACTATTTCTCTCCACCTATGCAAAGAATACAGGCGGAATTCTTCGAAATCTCGTAACAAAACCCTCCGTTTCAGTAAACACAGTAGGTATATCTGAGAGTCATCTTTTCACGCGATTTGTCACAGTAAGGGATGCTGTTCGAAGAGGGTTCGGCTATGCATGTTGTAACAAAACTCTTTGTTTTACGCTTCATTTGGTATTTTTGGTGTTTCACGAGTTTTTGGAGGAAAGTGGACCTTTCAATATCGTGCTGTATTCTTCTTGATGAAGGTGGCAGAGTTGCGCGTCTTAATTATACCAATAATATAGGTAGATATGACATTTTAGCATGTTGCCTAGGCTAAGCTTGAATCTAAATTGATATTTCAATTAGCAGAGCTGGTCTACAGATTGGCGAAGACTGCAGGTTCGAGCCCCGATCGTAAACATCATCTTTTAATTTTCTTTTATCAATATACTAATTAATTGTTAGTGGACTTGTGTGTCTGAGCTCGAAATCATAGTTCGGTCGCATTGCGTATCGGATACGGACGTGCCTCATAACGGTGCACTGTACGGATTTTTTAAATTCGCGAACAGCGCGGCTACATGCCGCTGCCCGCTACTGCCACTATGAGCTCACAACTCATAGTCAACGAATTGTTGGCGTTTATACAAAACGCCATCGATACTATGGACGAGGTTAGTATCTTACAAATCTGTAAGACTAACTTCAAGGAAGACGACGTGAGCAGTGGCAAGAGACTGCTGTACCAGAGTCTGGATCGACTCGACCAGATGCCGTCTCGACGGAGGGACGGGACTGAGAAGAGCATCCAGGACATCATCACCCTGTTAAAGGTGACCGACCCGGACGACGTGCCTACTTTCGTGGCGAAGGAGCTGCACAAGCTGCCTCCCGTCACATTCGACCACGTCGACGTCACCAGGCTCCTGAAGGACATCATCTCCCTAAAGACGAGCCTGACCGAAGTGCAGTCCAGATTGGAGGTCTCAGATGGGACCATTAAAGAACTGCGTGCTGAAGTAGAGTTATTACGTAACTCTATTTCCGCAACTAGGTCACCTGAGGCCTCTAAGGTTAACACACGTCGTGGGGCGCAGAATGCGTCCGTATGCAGTTTTGCGTCGGCGGATTCCGATGCGTCACCGGCTGTCGTCAAGTGCGATGCCCTGGCTGCGATTGCGGCACGTGTAAATGCATCGACACCTCGACGTGTTTACGCTGACGCGGCCGCCAGCCGGCCCGCCGCTTGCATACCTAGCGGCGCCGCACCGGTCCCCGCGCCCGTCCGCGTGGCTCCGCCGCGCGCCACCCGTACTCCGTGCCCAGTCCCACTGCCCGTGCCTGCTGCGCAGGCGCCACGTCGGGATGAAGATGGTTTTGAGATGGTGCAGCGGAGAAAGCACTGTCAAAGGACCGTCCAGAACCGCTGCGGCAAAGCCCCATTGGAGCCGAAAATGCTCGTGCGGGCTGCCACGCCGAACACTCCGGTGTACATCTCGCGCCTGCGTTACACCACTAAGGCGGAGAGCATCGTAGAGTACGTGCGTCAGAAGATTCAGTACGCGCCGAGGGTGCAGGAGCTTGAGTCGCGCCGCAACGTCAACTTCAAGGCGTTCGTGGTGCGAGTACCTAACTGTTACCTGCCCCTCGTCTTGCAGGAAGACTTCTGGCCGCAAGATGTGGTGTTCCGTCGCTTCCGCGGACAAGTGCCACCGGAACGCACTAATACGAAGTGCTAGGAAGTGTTTTTACTAACATAATATTAAGTCTATATTATACTAACAAAACATGTTACTATATTTATATATGTTAGTTTGTAAGGTATTTATCTATGGGCCATAGTTGCCTGAAAATAAAGGTTTTATTATTATTATTATTATTATTATAGCTACCTTAGACTCTTTTGTCGAAGTTAAGCTACATTTCATGCGGTCTGTTTTTCGATGGGTGGGCGTTATTTATACATAGAGACCTCTTAGTGCCTCAGAAAGCAGATTAAACCAAGGGTCCTGAGCTTCATTTCTTGCCGAAATCGGTTTGCTACCGTATCTAACTGAAATAGAGAGGACATTATTATAATCTAGAGAAAAAGCAGCACTTTTACCAGTAAAAATCTATTAAAATCTCTCCAGTTTGTCTCGGGATAAACATGCAGAAACATACTATGTACCTACATTGTACGTATAACGCTGTGTATCCAAATTTCCATAAACATTCACCCATTCTACAAAGCGGGCGAATTTCCCTCAAAAAAGTTGGTCATACGACAAATTATATTGCGGATGAGAGCACCCTAATTTGTGATGCGATAAGACTTAGTTTGGCTTATCTGGACGTTTGTTTTAACGTTGTCATTCGTTTAGTGGTGGGCTTTGAATTTTACTAGCGACGATTTTTGCTGATATATATTTAAATAGACGTTTTTTCTTGGTTTTCGTTTCATATTGGTCTTTAGAGTTAATTTTGAAAGTGGTCGGAAAGTGTTTTAGTATATTGAGAGTTTTTTTTTATTTTTTCTTAGCCTTTATTGGTTATCGGGGGTGCGTTTTCCAAATATGAAATATTATATACACAGATACCCAGACGCGGAACAAACATCTACGGATCACACAATTTTGTATTAAGTAAGACACACACTAAAACAATGTGCTCAATCTGCATGCCTGACAACATCGCAGTCAAGCGGATTTCGTGAGATAGATAATCTATACCTGTAATGATCATCATCATCAGCCGAAAGACGTTCATTGTTGAGGGGGGAGGAGGTGGGTTTATTTTCAGGGAGGGGTTGTTATAATTTACTTGGTAAGCGGTTTGGGGATCGTAATGGTAGTGAAGTTACAAAAGACGCTGCTGCCCATCTTCTTACGACACCCACGGGAAGAAAGGGGGAGGTCACATTCTAGGCACACCACTCGGCACACAACAAAACTTTCTGAAGTAACCTCTTTAAACACTTTTAGAAAAGTCACTCAGGGATGTGTCCCATCACTACGCTGGCTGCCTAAGGGGACACAGGTGTCTATAAAGTTTATTAAATGAACGTTTTGTACTCACACAATTATGTATTCCGTTAACTTTGTTGAAAAATGCGCGCCGAGCTACATTGTGAGGCGAGGATTCAAGGTGGGACCAGCTGGGACAGGACTGGCGTTGAGAATTACATGTGAAATCTTGAAGGAATAAAATATGCTTGGTAATAAATCCTTAGATACTTTAAAAAGGATACATACATCATATATCATCATCAGTCGGAAGACGAACTCTCCTTAAAGGCCCTTGGCCCTTGTCTAAAATAATTTCTTTTTATGGTGACAACATGCTGAACACGAGGTCCTGGTATCAAATTCCGGGTCGGGCAAAGTGTTACTGGGTTTTTCCATTAGGTAATTATCAGTAGCAGCACGGACTCTGGATTCATGCCCGGTTGATGGCAATAGGCTCGACCTCTATTACATTGGGACCTAAAACCATAACTGGCGAAATGTGGGTGAACTATATGTGCACCTCTGCCTACCCCTTCGGGGAATACAGGCGTGATGTTATGTTTATGTATGTTTTATGTGTTTAAACATGATCATGTGAAAATTCAAAAATTCAATATGCATAATTTAGCTTATAAACAAACAATACAAAGTCGTATGCTAGGGAAATATGTGACTAGTAACATTTCTAACTATGAGGTATAGTGGACCTACCTAACTCTCTGTAACAGGGTTTTACTTACAATCAATAGGCAAAATGGGCCTTCCAACTTCCAACGTTCTACCTAACGTCACACAGCATCAGTTCCATCAGCTTCAAAGTTCTCCACCAGTTTAAAAGGAAAAGCACGAAGATAATCCTTTGTTTTCTAAACAACGGCTTCAAAACACAACCGTCTAAAAATAAACTTTTTCCACCCAGTTATATGCAAATTGAGGCGTAAGGTAAACGACGGGGAATGCTAACACGTCACAAACTCCTGGACTAAGTATTAACATCTTCCCCGTTACTTGAACAATTGGCAATGTTTTAAGGCAAGATGTTTTGGTGGAGACCACGGCTCGACAAACGTAGTGTAGGACGCCAACCAGCTAGGTGGGGTTCCGATATACGCAAATTCACGTAGACCCTATAAATTATCACCTTTAAAGGAATCGCTAAAATTAAAACTCAAAAGAGAAGTGTTAACGCGAATTTTCGACAAAACCAGGATTATTTTGGCCTCCTGAATAATACATGAGCAAAATATCACTGATTTAAATTTGTTACAACTAAATTTGATTGTTTTTTTCTTCGGCCGCTATCGATTTGTCTTATAAAATATTCATTAGACGTGACACAGCCTAATCGGATGACTACTTTTAATAAAATGGTATCTGGAATTTCCAAAATGAGTGCTAGAATTGGGGGTATCTCTAGTGAATTTTATCACTAGTATTTTTGGTGATTGGCAGTCCTAACTGAATATTAAGCAAGTAAATGAGAACATTGGAGAAGATTCTATTGTTATAAACTTCCAGCTTCTTAGGAGTCGAAAATTGTGGAAAGTAATATGGTCCAAATTTTGACAGTGGGTTGTGCTGCTGGGTAGTTTGTTGCACCGTTTCTTCTACCGAGCTATAGTTGAAACGGTGAGAGACGAGCTTTTTGAGGGCTATCTTGATGTTATTTGACGTTCAAAATGTACTAATAATTTACAACTTATTCTGTTTATATCGTCTGTTATAGACATAATGGCCGAAGATGCAGTCATCATCAGCCGGAAGATGTCCACAGATAAAAACAGGCTTCGTCTCTTATTTTTGTATCCTGCCATTTGCATCCATCGGGAGCCTGCAACTGACGATATCGTCGATCTACCTGGTGCTCAGCTGAGATGGGCCACCATGACAGAAATTTCATTAGGAGAACTTTATAATTATTTTAATAAATCCAAAATATAATCAAAGTTTCAATTACTTCCTGAAACCAAAAAATACGTTTTCAAAAACACCTCAAAGCGTTACTCAAAATGAATTACACCAGTTTGTCAGGCCGCTTATCGGACGTTCCGTACAAGTGTAAACGGGCCCTAAGGTGTTATAAATTGGCATTTTATTCATGAGCCTATCGCACCAATATTAATGCGCCCATATCACTCACGTTCGCGTTAAAGTTAAAACACACTATGTCGCGTTTTAGCGCGCGAGGTAACACGAGATAAATGGCCTCAATCACATCCAGTGTCGCTCGATATAAAAATAGGGCACGTCTGACAGTCAAATGTTGGATAAAGATATACATGTATTTTTCAATAAATCTATCGGTAAAGTCGTGGTAGACAAGTGGTTGACATTCCGGACTTGTATGCACAGGATTGCAGGTCCAAACCCAGGCAAGTCCCAAAGCGGCTTTTTTAATGTCATAAATACTTTCTTATATGTTCTAAGACACTACTGACTGATGGTGACGTAAAATAACGTGACGAAACCTGGATTTAATTGTCTGAAATCGCCAACCCGAAGTGAGCTAAAAGAAAACCCCACAGTTACTGCCCGAACTGAAAATTTACTGCCCGAATTGAACCCGGGACCTGAGCAATCTTGTTTGTGATTACAAAACCAACGAGGCAGTCAGTCTGATATCAATTTGTCCATCTATTATAATGATAATGTACTCCAGACCAAATTTCGGTCACGGCGGCCTGTCTCAGCTGAGACTAGCCAACTACGCAGGAGATATTATAGTGCACAAGTATGCGCGCAAACACAGGTGCACTTCCTATTGCTCACTCTCATAGTCCGATGGGACGGTAGACCGACACGACCGGAGAGAGATCAGGCCTGGACCAACGGCGTAACGTGCCGTCCAAAGCACGGAGGGGTCTGGAGACGTGGAAATGGTCACCCATTACAATACTGACCGCGGCAAGCACGGCTTAACCTCGTACGAGCCCCTTATTGCACATCTGTATATAAACTAACAATATACAACATTAGTTTCAACTCTACCCACCCCTAAACATAGCCAGTTCAGTTTCTAAATATAGCCGAGTGCTCTCACACGCTCGCTTAGCTTTCTGTGTCGCTCTGCCCTAGTATTCCAACTGGAAATGTTCCGTTTTAATTCCTAAGGGGATCGGCAGACCTAGTGTAATCATGCATGAATTATAATTGTGACGTCATCAAACAGCTATTAAGTTATTATTATACTTCTTTTCGCCTGTAAATTCATCCTTGCGTAAACATTAATTATTTTGTCTTTCTCTTTTAAATACGGCTCCCTATACTAGGAATTTCTCATATGTCGTGGGTGCGTTTCACAAACATAAAGTATCACATACACAAACACCTAGACTCGGGTCAAATATCTGTGGTTCGCAAAAATGTTTGCATTGTCACATACTATTAATCTTATAATTATTATAAGCTGACACGGCGAACTCTTTACCACCTTTTAAACCTTTCACGAACATTCCAAGACCAAAATTAGCCAAATCGGTAGAGCCGTTCTCGAGTTTTAGCGAAACTAACGAACAGAATTCCATTTTTTTATATAAGACTGCGCCCCGTGGTGCTACCCGCTAGATTTTTTCAGAATAAAAGTAGCCTATGTGTTAATCCAGGGTGTCAGCTACTTCCATATGAAATTTCATTAAAATCCATTCAGTAGTTTTTACATGATAGAGTAACAAACATCCACCCATACTTACATACTTTATAATATTAGTAGGAAGAAAATAATAAAGATGATTGTAACCTGTTTTCCCACCTCTATAATAACTTTTAAAGTCCGTTGTTTACTGAAAAAGTATTCAAACTAAAAGCTTGATTTAATTAAAAACCAAACTCAACTATTACGCCAAAACACCAGAATATTTGTAGTTTGTTTACAACTTCGTCTTCAATTTAACTTTCGAGAACTTTGCTAAGGGCCGAAGTAAAAACATCGTTGGCACCAATATGTTGGTTTGGTCCAAATTGGCGGCCAACTGCCAACCGTGCCACAAGTTGGCAACTTGGCTGAACTTGGCAGGACTTGGCGTGAGCTTGGCAAACTATTTGGCGTTGATACTCACGGCTTGATTGATCGCAGTTTTATCGGTTGTTTTATTAAAAGAGAAGTATTGATGTGTGTTAAACGTAATATGTATGTGTGTGATGATGAATTGGTTCGAGCTGTACGTTCGATGTTTTATTGAAAGTGTTTATGGACTGCTTCGTTGGTCTAGTGGTTGCTAAGCGCAACTGCTGAGCACGAGGTCCTGGGTTCGAATCCCGGGTCGGGCAAAGTGTTACTGGGTTTTTCCATTTGGTAATTTTCAGTAGCAGCACGGAGTCTGGATTTGTGCCCGGTTGATGGCAATAGGCTCGCCCCCTATTACATTGGGACCTAAAACATAACTGGCGAAATGTGGGTGTAGGTACTATATGTGCACCTCTGCCTACCCCTTCGGGGAATACAGGCGTGATGTTATGTTTTTTTTGTTATGTTTTATGTTTATGGAGAATTAGACGATACTTAGAGAAATTGGTACAAATCATTCAAATTATGGTTTTTGGGCTGAAACCTTTGAGAATGTTTGTCAAAAGCGTACTTGAAGCAGCCCGAAACAGTGGGGCCGTTTTCTTGGCTACTCTTCATGGAGGGTTTTGCCCATAGTCACCACGCTGGGTACGCGGTTTGGCAACCGCAGTATGGTGAACGATACCTATACCGGGGAACGCTGGGGCCCTTTCCTCCGGAAATATCCCTTAGTCGCCTCTTACGACACCCACGGGAGGTAAGGGCCACCCCCTGTCCTCCCGTGGGTGTACTTCTGTTTGAGGCCGGATACCACATGAACAGTAACTCGATAAAAGTGTCTAGGCTAATATTTAAATAAGCAATACTGTCTTCAAAGATTTGAACAGTTTACTTCTATAGCAAATCCGCAAATATTTTTTTTTTCTATTTCAAATCTTACCATCTGGAACTACAGGATAATTACCTGAAAAGATATAAAACATTGATTAGTGTTATTGTTTACAATAATTTATCCACTTGGTTTCCTCCCACCAGGTGTCCTGTCACCATTTAAACCTTCCCTGTACTTCCACAAATATTTCAAAACCAATATCAGCCAAATCGGTCCAGCCGTTCTCAAGTTATGGCGGGACCTAAGGAATCGGAGAATTATTTCTTATAACTCTGCCTCGTTGGTCTAGTGGTTGCTAAGCGCGACTACTGAGCACGAGGTCCTGGGTTCGAATCCTGGGTCAGGCAAAGTGTTATTGGGTTTTCTAGGTAATTCTCAGTAGCAGCACGGAGTCTGGATTTGTGCCCGGTTGATGGCAATAGGCTCGCCCCCTATTACATTGGGACCTAAAACATAACTGGCGAAATGTGGGTGTACTATATGTGCACCTCTACCTACCCCTTCGGGGAATACAGGCGTGATGTTATGTATGTATTTCTTATAAACTAGTGTTAATTTAAATGTTACTGTCTTAGAAAAGAAACAAGTCTTTAAAAGCTCAAAATCAAGCTCAAAACCTAATAATGTACCATCCCTACTAATAATGGATTTTAATGAAATTCCATATTGAAGGTAGCTGACACCTTGGATTAGCACATAAGCTACTTTTTATACTGAAAAAATGTAGCAGGTGCTGCGGGGCGCAGCTAGTACATAATAAAATTCACACTCACCACACCTCAATGTTATCCTAAAACGCTCATTTTAACACAACAGTAAACTGGTTTACATACTTATCTGCGTACCCCATAAACCCCATAAGGTCGTGAGTTATACGTACCCGAAACCCAATAAATATCGGCAATAAATTCAGCTGAAACGTACCGGGGCGGCCGAAGGAATAAACCAACGATTTTCACTTTAGTCTTTGTTTCAATTGCGACGACTTGAAACGATATTATTTTATAAGCTGACGGTTTTTTGGTTTATTTTTTTCTTGGACGGATTTTGGTGATAGCAGACTATTTTGTCTGTAAGTGATTGCTTAGTGTGATAAGACAGCCTTATTCTAATGTTCATTTTTGGTGTACAATAAAGATAAATCTATCTATTTGAGCGTTAAACTATGTAGGATATATTATAGTGTACCTGGTGAGAAAATACAGGTGCACTCTCTTTGCCTTATTTCATAGTCTGAAGAGACAGTAAACTGACATGATTGATAAGATCAGAATGAGGATTGTAGGAATAACATATCAGGCACATGCTTTTCGAGTAATCAAGAGAAATGAAAACCGATAATTGGCAAAAAACTCGTCCAAGCTTTCTCCATACGAAATTTTGTTGCAATCAAAGAGTTGTTTTAACATTATGAGGTAACAAACATACAGACACATAAAAGCAAGCCATACTTTATTAAGATTGGTTGTAACAGGGATAGTAGTGAGGTTGACCGCCGAAGGTGCGTCGAACGTACTTAGATATTTTTTGTTTTTCTTTAAAAAACGTCGCTTTACACTAGGAATTTCTCCTGTGTCGTGGGTGCGTTTCACAAACATGAAATATCACACACAAACACCCAGACTCGGGACTAACATCGCTGGTTTGCGCAAAATTATGCCCTGTGCGGGAATCGAATCCGTAGACCTTAGCGCAGCAGTCCAATCGCTTAGCCACTGCGCTAATCAGGTCGTCAAACGTATATACACGTGGAAGCTCTCTTCAACATAATATTATGGAGATGTTAACCTTAATAATAGCCTAAAGAGATTCAAGATAATATAACGATCCGACCGGAGTTAACAATAAGCTGTGCTACTTAAAAATTCAAAGGAAGGGATGAGCAGAAACGTATACATTAATTATTCAGTTTTAAATGGATATTGAATCAACGTTGTAGAATCCTAGTATATTGTGGTGCGTATATAGAAATATGTTCAAATTCTGACTGGCCTGTTGGTCTAAAACCAGAGGTCGTGGGCTCGAGTCTCACCCAGGACAAATTTTTGTGTGATGAGCATAATCATCATTTGTGTTTGTCTGTGTAATCTATATACATAGTATATATGTATTTAGGAATATATACCGGCACGCACCAATGTCTTTTCGAATTCATGTGCGTGTTATAAATTTGCTGTGTTCAATTGCTATAAACGGTGAACGGTCAACGATGAGAAAAGCTATGTCCTAAGCCTACAGGCGGTTCAAACTCTGACACCAGGTTGTTACTCAACCATACGATAATCCACAAACTTAACCTAGGTACTCACTCTGTATTTATATTACTTACGATCAAGAATTCTACTTACACACGGTACAGCTCAAGTCGCTAAGATACTTGAGTATTTAGTGAACATTGGTCCCTAAGTATTAGTCAACAGACAGCTCTCAATCCGAGTCAATATTTGCTCGTGACACTGGTAATTGTCACTGTTTATTTAAGTGGAGACTATTGCTTTTGCCTCTTGCTTCGTTCGCGTACCGACCGATAGGAGTAAGCCGTTTTGCGGTAGTTTTTAAGGACTACAGATTGCATAATACTCTATAGTATAGAGTAGTAGTATAGAGTCTATACTAAAAGCATTGTTAGGACTGCCTCGTTGGTCTAGTGGTCGCTAAGCGTGACTGTTGAGCTCGAGGTCCTGGGTTTGAATCCTGGGTCGGGGAAAGTGTTACTGAGTTTTTCTATTAGGTAATTCTTAGTAGCAGGACGAAGTCTGGATTTGTGCCCGGTTGATGGCAATAGGCTCGCCCCCTTTTACATTGGAACCTAAAAACATAACTGGCGAAATGTGTGTGTACTATATGTGCACCTCTGCCTACCCCTTCGGGGAATACAGGCGTGATGTTATGTTATGTTATTGTTGGAAACGTTTAGGCGGTTAGAGAACTAGCTTAGATAGCGGGCCGCGCACGACCGGCAGTAATTCTACTGTCTAAGTGGGCATATTAAAGTCATAATATTTCATAAATAAAAGAGTGACAAAACGAATATATGAGGCGAGTGTTAGTGGAGTATCGGCAAGGGGAAGACGTAGGCGAACATACCTAGACCAAATCGGAAATGTTCTGCAAAAAGGGCAAGTAGCAACTAGACCAACGAGGCAGTTAAAGCGCTTAAAAAAATATATATTATACCAACGTTTTGTGGTATAATTTCAACACCAGTATCTAAGGGATGGGTTGTTTTCGCGAACGCACTTCACATCACTACGAGGGATGAAAAAAAGCTAATCCCTTATATATATCGCCTTTTCCCAACACGATAAAATAAATACAAGTGCGACAAAATCGAAGCCCGACATAAAAACGCATGAAATACTATATCCACACTATAAATGGATATAAACGGGACAAAATATAATAATATTATGTTTTGGGATCATAGGCTGTTTGCACACTGTCGACTTTGTTGACGTAGAGGATTTTTTTACGACTTTTTACTTCTTAAATAGAATAATAATATATGGTAATCGTTTAGTGGCCTGTCTTGTTGGTCTAGAGGTCACTAAATTACTGCTGGGCATGAGGTCTTAGGTTCGAATCGCGGGTCGGGTAGCGTTATTAGGTTTTTTCATTAGGTCGTTTTCAGTAGCTGCACGGAGTTTGGATTTGTGCTCAGTTGATGGCAATAGGCTCGTCCCTTATTCCTATTGGTACTATTTAAATAACTTGCAAAATGTAGGTGTACTATAGGTATACCTCTGCCTACCCTTTCGGAAAATACAGACGTGATATTATATTATGTAGTCAGACACCAAAGATTTTCATTTGCAACAATCCTGGCATAACTTTTATAGCCTCATTATTTAAAAAAAACACTATTCCCCACACTCAGTCTTTCTCTTTTATCATGGGTACGTTTTAAAAACATAAAACACCACATACACAGACACCCAATCATCTAAGGATCTCAAATTTTGGCCCGTGCGGTAATCAAACCCGCAACCCTGTCTAATCGTCTAGCCACTACGCCAGTCAGGTCAACATTCACTCGCATTCCTCATACACGCTCTTATTTTCTAAGACTTCTATACCTACTTATTTAACTCACCAATAACAAGTCAATGTACCCACACCTTAAACTATCAACTAAAATATGTTCACGTGTCGTAACCCTGCCTACCCTCGGCGAGTGTTCCATAAAATACAAAATTATGCGGCCTCTACCACGACACAGACTGGTGTCAAAAGCCGTGGTACCGATAAATAACGGCAGGTTAGGGGAGTTATGGTGTTTTAGTGTAAGAAAGTACCAGCGGGGGGAAAGTACCAAGACTATAAAATAAATAAAAGGTATAGTTGAATAGTGCGTTTTGTGTGCAGACAGTTTTACATAACATCACGCCTGTATTCCCTGAAGGGGTAGGCAGAGGTGCACATATAG
Organism: Abrostola triplasia; assembly: GCA_946251915.1. Lineage (NCBI taxonomy): Eukaryota > Metazoa > Arthropoda > Insecta > Lepidoptera > Noctuidae > Abrostola > Abrostola triplasia. The sequence continues at coordinate 1,093,680 of OX276443.1, read as the reverse complement.
TACACCCACATTTCGCCAGTTATGTTTTTAGGTCCCAATGTAATAGGGCGAGCCTATTGCCATCAACCGGGTACAAATCCAGACTCCGTGCTGCTACTGAGAATTACTTATGGAAAAACCCAATAACACTTTGCCCGACCCGCGATTCGAACCCAGGACCTCGTGCTCAGCAGTCGAGCTTAGCGACCACTAGACCAACGAGGCAGTCAAGTTTTACGTTGTGTTATTGGCTTTTTTACTTGATTACCGCCTAATGCTGACACATCACTTGGCGTATTTGCCCAATCGTGGCATCTTAGTAATGCAAAATACACTATAAGTTGAATGCAATAAAGTTCATTTTTGTACTCGTAAATATCGCAAATATTTGTACAAATACGCGAAAAGTAGCCACCATAAGGGTTATGGTTTTATAATTGGTTGAATCATCAAAGTCCTGCTTTAAGAGTACTGATAACAGAGTGGTGGACGCACCAATGTCTTTTAGAATTCATGTGCGTATTATAAATTAGTTATCAGGTCCTAATACGGTGAAGGAAGATATCGTGAGGAAACCGGCACACCTGTGAGATTTTTTAACGGTGTGTAAAGCCCTGTCAGAGGCCTACAGGCGTTTTAAACACTGAACCAGGTTGTTCATCAAATGAATTCGTAGGTAGGTATATTGCCTGTATTCTAGAAGGGGTAGGCAGAGGTATACAGCTGTCGGTACACTACAGTTTTTCATAATACGTCACTTTCAGAGCAATGCAAAAAATATCTAGTATACTTACCTATAGTGAATTTAACTATAAAACACAACCTATTAAACAATTATCATGTTACCACAAAACTAAATAAACAATATTTATTTCCATAAAATTATTATTACAGACATTGACAATATGTGACATTATATTTCCCTAAAATACAATAAAGACATCTCTATCCAATAAAAAAGAAAAACGACCAAACCAACACTCATTATTAATGACCAAAAAACTCGGCCCAAAACCGGGCCTACCCAATCGCCCAAGTTTTATCACAATGAGAATGCTATTGTTCCATATTCCGAAGGTCCGTTGGACCCTGCACTCTACAAAGGCGTTTTACATTTAAACTGAGAGGGTTAATGAAAATGCTAATCTTGTAATAGGAATCGTGACCTATCGGATCGTGTGACGAAAAAAAATTCCGCAAAAATATTAAGGTTGCGAAGGAATTACGTTCGCTTGTTTGGCCTTTATTCAATTTTGGTTTGTGTTTCCGTACCACGTGTGGTTTTGGAGGTCTAAATTATGTGGATGAGCGCAGTGGGTAAGGGGATAGCTGCAGCAAAACGTCTAGGTTCATTCCCATGTATTATATTATAATAATGTTCTCCTGACTAAATTTCGGTTACGGTGGCCTGGCTCAGTTGAGACTATCCAACTACGCAGCAAATATGCGTACACAAGTATGCGCACAAGCACAGGTGCACTCCCTATTCCCTCACTCCTATAGTCCGATGGGACACACAAACGGAGAGAGACCAAGCGCAGGACCAACGGCCTAACGTGCCTTCCGAAGCACGGAGGGGTCTCGACATGTGAAAACGGTCACCCATCACAAGACTGGCCGCAGCAAACGCGGCTTTACCTTGCTTATCGACTGATGTGTGCACAAGTTATTGTTGTTGTATCTCCCAAGAAAAGCATTTTTTTAGTAATACAAAAGCAAATCCAAAGGAAAAAGCTAGTTTGTCCTCGAAGTAAACCGTAAAATATAATTGAGACGTTCTAAAATAAAATATAATAGGTTCCCACTTGTAACGATTGTAGAAAGTTTCATTTTGTTCATTTCTCATTGTAACTATATTTTTGGGAGTCAAGTTTATAATAAGTTAAAGTTTAAGCATTAATAAGTTAAAGTTTAAGTGTTGAACAAATGACTGCAGTGGCGTTGCGGATGATAGGGCCTTGTTAAGTTATGGAGGGTTTGCGTAGCTTGGTAAGTTATTTAATTTTCAACGTCAAAATTGATGGTGTTGCATCGACGAATAATGAGTGAATGGTGTTTATTTCTTAAGTTGTATATTTTGTAAATTTCCTTAACGCAATCTTATAACACTACGCCTGTATTGTACAAACGGGTAGGCAGAGGTAGGAGGACACCGACATTTCGCCAGTTATGTTTTAGGTTTCAATGTAATCACACAGTTTTGTATTAGAACTTAGATGTTCTGTTTGTTTTTTGTCCAAATTGTTTATTTATATTATATTTTTCCGATATGGCATTAGTTAACTTTGTTGTCGCATAATTAAATATTTTGTAAACTTACTGTATTGTACCTTAATTTATTTAAAAGATCTTTGGAGTTTCTTGCCGGTTCTTCTCCATAGAAATGTCATTTTTGGAACCGTGCATCTAGCACTGACGTTTTGTAAGTGATTAAGTATATAAAATAGTTTGTATGGCCAGTTGAATAAATGAATAAATTATTTACTTCTGTAAATAACTTTTCACAAACACTTTTACACGTCAAAATGTAATAAGAAAAATAAAATAAACACTAGATATCGTTGGCTTAACTGATTACCTCTGAGAAGAAATGCCGAAACAAACTCAGGAGTCAATGTCTTTTAAAGTCCAGACAAGCGTAAGTTTGTATGAACAATATGTTGTCGTTCATTCTGGCGTTCAAGGGGGGAGGCCTTTGTTCAACAGTAGACGTCTCCCGGGTGATGATGTATTATAAAATGAAACTCATACACTAGGAATTTGAATTTATTCCTAAGCCAAGTCACACCAAAAGTCCATCCATTCTACAAAAAAAGGAAAGTATTTATCAAAAATTCTTTAACAACTTTTCCTATAGACGTCACGGAGTACGCGTCCAAGCGGCCCCCAACTTAATTTCATCAAGAAAGGGTTAATGAAACGTCATCCAGTGATTTTGGCGCGTGACAATGGCTGCGTTATTTTAGGGTTACTGGCGGGCAATATTTACTTTTTGGAAGGAAGAATTTCGCTAAATAAGGCGAGGAAGAGAGGCTTAAACCAATATTAAGTGAAATAAGATGAGACAAATTCTTCGTAACTATATTTTCACGCCTGTATTCCCCGAAGGGGTAGGCAGAGGTGCGCATATAGTACACCCACATTTCGCCAGTTATGTTTTAGGTCCCAATGTTATAGGGGACGAGCCTATTGCCATTAACCGGGCACAAATCCAGACTCCGTGCTGCTACTGAGAATTATCCAATGAAAAAACCCAGTAACACTTTGCCAGACCCGTAATTTGAACACAGGTCTGGCAAAGTATTCACCTCGTGCTTAGCAGTCGCGCTTAGTAACCACTAGACCAACGAGGCATCCTAATAATCATTTTGAAAGGTATTACACAGAGTTTTTGATATTCAAACAAAATTATTTTAACGTAGCGTTTTAATAAGGGTTGCTTTTTGTATTTGACTCTCAACACGTTTCCAAAGAGTCTATTTATTATATTTAAAGGTTATTTTCTTCGAAAAATTTCTGATGGAGGAAATTGAATAGAACTTGGTGATAATAGCATCGTTTACTGTTGGCAATCAGGTTTGATACTGTTTTGCTAAATGGCCGTTTAAAAAAATGATATTATTAAAAAAACATCACGCCTGTATCACGGCAGAGGTGTATAGGGACACCCACATTTCGCTAGTTATATTATAGCACCTAAAGTAATTAGGGGCCAGACTGTTCCCATCAAACAGGCATAAATCCAGTCTCCGTGCTGCTACCGAGAATTACCTAATGAAAAAACCCAGTAAGACTTTGCCGCCCCGGGATTCGAACCCAGAACGCACCAATGCCTTTTCGAATTCATGTGCGTACTGTAAATTAGTTATCAGTTGCTAAAAACGGTGAAAGAAAACATCGTGAGGAAACCGGCACACCTGAGAGATTTTTTAACGGTGTGTGTCGCCATGTCAGAGACCTACAGGCGATTTAAACTCTGAAACCAGGTTGTTCATAACCATACGATAAGAAGAATGTATACTACATACATCTATATATAGGGTCTATGAAGACCTGTACTATTACAAGTCCATCTATTTACTATTATGGAACGCAATAAAGTATTGAGTATATAAACATACATAAAAAACCTTGTAACTAAAGAGTGTTGACCAAAAACGCCAGAAAAGAATTTAATAAAGTTCTGCTTAGAGTTAATATGTGTTGCCTACATTCATACAGTCGGTATTAGGGACCCGTAGGCATTCAGAAAACCCTTTTTGTTCACCCCGTTATATGAGGATGTTAATACTTAGACAAATATAGGAGAAGGCTTCAGTATTTAATTTGTGGTATATACGGTACAGTCAGCTTTAAGGTAGCTGGCATTTTTTTTGTTTTCACCATTAATTATAGAACAACTTTTTAAAAGTAAAAAGTGCTCAGATTTTGACGTTTCTATTGGAAAGAATAATTTGAATTGATGTTTGTTTCTTTCTATAATTTGACATGTTACTTGACATGTTAAGCTACTTATGTTGCTGACTGTCATCATCATAATCAGCCAGAACACGTCCACTGTTGAACAAAGGCCTCCCCCTTAGAACGCCACAATGAACGATAGCTTGCCAATTGCATCCACCGGTTGCAGCAACTCTGACGATATCGTCGGTCCATTTGGTGGGAGGCTACCAACCTTCCTACGCTACTATTCTTGAGTGAAAATCCAGAAGATGGGCAGCAGTGTCTTCTGTAACTTCACCACCGATACTGCGATCCCCAAGCCGCTTACCAGCGTGGTATTTATGGCAACCCCTTAATGACAGACAAGCTGACTGTACTCTCTTAAATTCTGTGTAATGTATGTTTAGGATGATAAATATATTATCTGCTATAGATTTACTGAAATATAATGTACCACGTTGAGCCTGGTTGAGTGTTTATTTGCGAATCAGTAATTTTAGCCTGACGACATTTTTTGCCTGATGCCTCGTCGGTCTATTGGTCGGTGAGCACGACTGTTGAGGCTGTTCCTAGGTTCAAATCCTTGGTCTAGCAAAGATTTTTTTTTAACATCGCCTCACACTTAGAATTCCTCTTGTAAATTCTAATTAGGTTATAATTATATCCATTAACCACCATTATTGCCTAAACTAAACTTTCAACATCTAGTCTAACTTAACAAAATGGCTGACTCAGTTAATACAAATTCATGAATAAACATTAAAATGGTTATGTAACTAATTTGACCCTCTAGCCGGCGTGACTGGCAGCCGACCATTAGTGTATTGTACCATTACAGAATGGGAATATTAAATATGGAAATGTAAGGCTAACTAGCGCACCCTGGCGGATCTTCTATTGTGCTTTAAAAGTAGGGCTGCCCCTATTACAATTCTTTAGGCCTTTGGTAAAAAATACTATTGTAAAGATTTACAGTCAGATTAGAACGAAACGAGCATTGATCACCATGCTTACTCACTGAACGTAACTATATAATATAACTTAACGCCTGTATACCCCAAAGGGGTAGGCAGAAGTGCACATAATATAGTCTATCCACATTTCTCCAGTTGAAAGTCCCAATGCAATAGGGGGCGAGCCTATTGCCATCAACCAGGCACAAGTTCAGAATCCATCCTGCTACTAAGAATTACCAAATTTTTTAAAATTCAGTAAACTAAAACTAAAACTCAGTAACAACTTACTCGACCTCGGATTTGAACCCAGGTCGTTATGCTCAGCAGCCGCGCTTAGCGACAACTACTCACCGAGGCAGCTACTAACATATAAACTATAGCGTTACATGATTATAATAGGATTAAATTCCAACACGGGAATAAAGTAAATACAAGATCCAAGACACCACTTACTAACGGTGACGGAAAACATCGTGAGGAAACCTGGATTTAACTATCTGAAATCGCCAACTCTCAGTGAGCTAGCGTGGTGATCAATGCTCAATCCTTCTCCATACAAGATGAGGCCTTTGGACTGCAGTTGGGCAGTTATAAGCTGTTATTATTTTACAAGTTTTGTAGGCAGCTCCTATAAAGAATGCATGAAGAATATTTAGTACCAAACTTAACCGAAGGTTTGATACCCCTGCCAGCTAAATACAGCCTTGTTCGCGCAACATGCTGCTAGCTAATTAATTAGGTAATAGCTTCGTAACGCACACCGCGGGTTCGAGTCTTTAAAGTTATAGCTCACATCTCATGGGGGGCTCGTTTGTGATATTTTAGAAGCTCATAACATTGTTGTGCTGTTCTAATTATTATTTTAAACGCCTGGGATTTAAATTGATAAAGGAAACTTGATTAAGTTTATATTAAAAATATATTTTTATATCTAAGCTTTTAAAACAGGCTCAAAGTCCTTGTAAAGACCAATCAAACAAGCCCAAACACGATGGGGTTGCGTCATTTCGTTACAGAGTTCCTATGACCACCTTTGACTCAATCGTCAGACCAGCTCAAAAGTACCATAATATTGTATTGTTACCAAACCTACATGTGTGTGTAAAATTTCATGTCAATCGGATGTCTAGAAGTGGTTCTAATTAAGATTGCAAGATTTTCCCTAAAACTCACATACATACAAATATTGCAAGTTAATAAAAGCTTATAAAAAAATGATGGACACGAGCGAGACTCGAACCCTTAATTATTTATTCTTATCATTAATTATAGAACAACTATAACATAACATAACATCACGCCTGTATTCCCCGAAGGGGTAAGCAGAGGTGCACAGATAGTACACCCATATGTAATAGGGGGCGAGCCTATTGCCTTTTTTTTAGGAGCCTATAATATCCCACTGCTGGGCAAAGGCCTCCCTACTCTCTTTCCATTTGTCCCTGTTAGAGATGTTATTGACTATTTCTCCTAGAGGAGTCCAGTTCATCAGTGAATTATCAACATATACATACAGTTTTACTATATATTCCGGTTATACTCATGGGTGTATTCGGGAATGCCCGACTAGTTTCGGACTCGACCGGAGCCCTTATTCATGAGCTGGTTACGCGGCAGAGTCGCGAGCCGAACGGAATATATAGTAAATAATATGGATAACACTCACGAAAGTTATTATAGTAAAATATACATACAGTTTTAAAAGCAATTCATTGGTATCTGAAGTACGTAATAACTTGCGTAAACTTGTAAGTGGTGCTTTGCGAATTTCTAAATTATTCAATAAAACCTAGGTACGGTAGATATCGTAAATTATAAACTTAGCAATAAAAATGTATAATAAAAGATGAACGTTAGGCATTTAACTGTTTTAGGTGCTCGTTCGAATTCAATACAAGAGTTAATGAATTATACACGGACGGAAAGTCTAACGGTTTTAGTAGGTAATTAAAAATTAAGTAATTTAAACTTGAGGACATTTTATAAATTAGCAAATGCCTCGTTAGTGTAGTGATTGCTAAGTGCAACTGTCGAGGATAATGTTCTGGGTTTGAATATCGGGTTGAGCAGTGTTACTGGGTTGTTCCATTTGCTAATTTTTGACCCCCCTCCTCCTATTAAAAATAATGATTACAAACTTTGGTTTCGGTTCTATTGCGCGACGTATCAAGACTCCCTCCCACCCACCAAAAATTACTTAGTTGACCCCCCTCCCCCTTAAATCAACTTACATAATATTATATCGATAGCCCCTAAACGAAGTGGTTATTACAGACAGTTTATAAAACAACGCCATCGTTATCGTGAATACTGTATACACTTTGGCTTGAATGAAGAAAGTCTCGGATAGTTCGAATACTTATTGATATTTTGCACGCGATGAATATAAGGTACTATATTTGGAAGTAATTTGAATCTACTTATAACTTTTGGAGATATTAAAAGACTTGATTTCGTAGGATATGAATGCAAAAGGCAATAGAATTCTTTTCGATGCAAAAGCGAGCCCTAATCGGCGACCCAGTATGAGCCCAATGAATCTCAAACGGTCTTGTCACCTTGCCTATAACATGACTGATTAGCAGCGAAATATAAACGAATATATTATTTGCAATAAAAGAGAATACCTCTGCCTACTCCAACGGAATTACAGTCGTGATAATAATAATCAAGTAATGTGCAAGATTTCAAAAACTTCAATACATTTCCATATTAAAGAACGCCGCGCGTATCGCAGGACCAGATTTTCTGGTCCTAACATACGCCCCCACAAAAACTTACACTATAATTCTATATACCCTATCATCGAGTCTTCAGATTCCGTTCAGACGGCCCTTTACCATACTAACTGGGGCAAGCGTGTGCGGAATATTAAACACATGTCAATTGATTTGTAATATGTTTTTTTCTTCGATAGGTACCGATAATTTAATATCCATACGTGACCTTTTTATGCGTTGTTCGCGATATTCGCGGATAGATTTTTTTGCAATTTGCTGGCTTATGTGAATTTTATTGGAGTGAGTTCCCGTATATTGTTTTATTGAGAGCAAATTGATAGGGTTTTTGTTTAACCAATGAGTTTTATTTAATATTGTATGTAAGAATAAAAATAAGTTACTTCGTGAGGGGTTATTTGATTACATCTAGCAGAATATTAGGAATAATAAAAAAACATGTTTAGTGTTTTGTTATAACATATAGAATAATTACACATAATTTTCGATCAAATAGTATAAATGTTATAATACAAAGATGGGTGAAAAGATGTGAATTAAATAATAATAAAATAAGTTTTGCAGTATTTATATGTAAGATTTCTTCGTTTTCTGGTAGTCGCTAAGCGGGACTGCTGAGCATAAGGCCCTGGGTTTGAATTTCAGGTCGGACAAAGTGTTTTCGGGTATTTCCATTACGATATTATCAGTAGCACGGAGTCTGGAACTGTGCCCGGTAAATGGCAATAGGCTCGCCCCCTATTACATTAGGACCTATAAACATAACTAATGAAATTTTGTTGTAATACACACCTCTACCTATCCTTTTGAGGAATACAGCGATGTTATGATGGCTTTGTTTATACATTGACTAAAAAACCGCTTCATTCTAGAAAAAATTAATATACTCAATATAGAATTGTATCCAAGCAGCAACAAATATCTCTCAAGTGGGTATCGAATCGAGCCGTATCTATATTTTTTCAGGTAAAAATTCATTTCTACTTCTCGGCGATACATCAAGTTGACGGAAGGGACCCCTTTCTGTCACATTTTGATGTCAAAATGGGGAAACGGCATAAAATGGCGAACCCGTCACTCTGATGTGCACTCATTTTTATGTTTTTGTCACTCCCGGTAATAAAGTGCGTATTTCTAAACGAAATACCGGACACTTTATTTTTGTTGGTAAAAAACGTGTTTTATAAACCTTCGAAGGACGTTCACAGGTGAATGGGTTTTCTCAAAGATTTATTATATACAGGTAAATTGGTTAAGTACTTGGGTTGCCTTGAAATATCTTTCTTGAAATAGAAGTGACTTGATGGGTACCGCAGAAGATCTTGAACTATTATAAATAAAACTAGCTGCGCCCCGTGGTGTTACCCGCTGCAGTTTTTCAGTATAGAAAGTAGCCTGTGTTAATCCTGGGTGTCAGCTACCCACATATGAAATTTCATTAAAATCGGTCCAGCCGTTTGAGCGTGAAGTGGTAACGAAAATACAAACACACTCAAAAACTTTCGCCTTTATAATATTATTGTGATATAAATATCTTTTATTTTCAACCATCCTAGAGATTCATAGTGTTTTAGTACAACTGCTTAAGAAATATGTTAGTAAACATTATAAAATAAAAATAGCTACCACAGGGAAATTTATCAAGTTCCATGTGTGTATTATGCCTTAAACTTAATAATAATCCTGGTATCGCTTTTACGCATATAATAGAGTAGAGTCCCAAAGAGTCATCTGAGGATTATAAAAAAAAATTATCCCGGCCTAGGATCGAACCTACAGTCCGCAAACAACAGTCTAAGAGATTAGTCAATGCTCCATTATGGAAACAGAGCATATTTCTTCTAATTACAAAGCACTAACATAATTGACTACCCCTTTCAAAAATACAATAGTAAACATACATAGTAACAAAAACCTAAAGGCAAGTAAAACCAGTTAATTATCCAAATACTCACATATATCTTGTTAAATCCAGCCAATAAATAACAAAAGAATTAACGAAGAAAGGAAGAACGAATGAATGAGCTAACACGCATTGACGTCACTAGTCTACTGAAACGCAAGCGAAGCTAACTCAATGAAATATATAAAGAAAATGCTGATTCAGACTTGGACTTCTGAACTAAATTGCAACGTCGAAATACTTTTCCTTGTTCGTAGAGAATAGTTTTTTTATCCTCCTACCCTATTTTAGTGAGTCATGGTAGTTTAAGTTATTTCAATAGAGTTAAGTGTATAAGCTTCTTACTGCAGTCACTTGGTTACCAAGCGATGGTATGTGCTTAATAGTTTTACTGACATTCGATGTAGTTTTGTCTTCAAGAGAGCCTTTAAATGTTGTTTTTGTAATTGATACATCTTGGTCCTTTAGGTGTATTGTTTTATTATTCAGCGTATCATAGGACCAGTGAATGTTTATAGGTTTACCACCTATTACATAGTGCGTCTTCTGATGAGCATCATAAAATTATGTATGGGTGGAACTATAGACCCCTATAAATGATTAACAGCGTAATTCTTTGGGGTTTGCAGGTGTGTATGACCGACCTATAGTTCTTAGTATTATGAGTTATTTTTTATCTCGAAACGTCTAAATATAATTTCAAAATGTAACACAATCATACAGCTATACTTTTCCATTATTCACCAACCATTAAAAATGAATTATTTTTACTCTTCCTCTTAATTGCGTTGGTATAACACTCATCTAAGGTGAGATTACAGACTTTCGTTCCGCGCGAGTCACGTCTCGGCAATTAAACAACGCAAAGGATTTGCCTCTGAATTATCGCGTGGCGCGTATTTAAGGACCAAATCCTACCATAGTATAGCATTTCCCACAACATTATAATTATACATTACTAACGGTGTTTTGTTCCGTGTAATTTCGGCGTATGTAATAAGGCTACGATTCTAAACTCATATACAGGTAGAACAATTATTATTTTGCTAAATACTAAAGAATATAATTGTTAGATACTGAAGAAGTATAGGTAATTTTGTTTGATAAAATAGGGTATAATGCATGTAAATCCTTTTGTCCACGAAAAAAGGTTTAATAACGTAAAATCAAAAAACACGTATAATTTATGATTATTATTTCGACCATTCAACAAAAAAAATATTTCGTCAATATAATTTAATTATTTAGGGAAAACAAAAAGATACAGCCTGTGTTGTCCCACTGCGGGGCAAAGGCCTTCCTTTCATTCTTCTACTTACAAATACTTATGTATAAATGTGTAAATCAAAACGTTATCCACATCTTATTTAAGAAAATATTTTAATTTGAAACTACCTTAAAGGAGTGAATCTTATCATATTTGCTAATTAAAAAGGATTACTAGTTAAGTTAATTACTCATATGTGTAATCAGAGTGTTGATAACAAATCATTGATTATGCGTCATTATCTACTATCACGTATAAGGATCACTGTATTACCCTTTCTAATAGTATCATTATTTTTCATATCGCAATATCAAGTTGATATTCACGACTTTGGTAATTGGCAGCTATTGGTTGATTTAACCCAATTAGTAGAGGATATCGATATCATAAAATTAGACTGGTTGCCAAACTTTTGGACGGCTACCATTATACTGGGGATATTCGTTTCTTTTACTGTCACTAACAGAAGGAAATTTTGCGGTCTTTTGTGTCGCATTTCTGGTTTACAGATATGAAAAATAGGACACGCCCAGAGCCTGGAAAAATATTTAGGGATATTATATACCAGATAAACTATGTATTTAATAATAATAAAGTATTTTAAAAGCTTTATTGACACATTTCCTTTAGATACATTTACAAAATTCCCTGACTCCTACTACTATCTATCCTACTACTACTCCGACGCTAGTAATAACTGTAGCCAGTTTATTCTCCATTTAAATAGGTCTATACCTAGACATAACAAAATTAAATAAAAAAAGGAAAATAGATTGTATTTAAGAAGATCAAACTTGTAACCTTTCGCATATCTCTCAATTTACTTAGCCACTAACTAACTAACTAATGAGGTCGGTAAAAGCTTCATGTTTATAAAAAAAAAACACAAAAAAATAATAGCCTCGGTGTAACACCTGCCTAAGGTGAGATTAATACAGACTTTCATTCCGCGCAAGTCACGTCCCGGCAATTAAACAACGCAATGGCTTTGCTTCTGAATTATCGCGCGCCGCGTATCGAAGGACCAACATTTATAAGTTTCTTTATAATCGTCATTATCTTATATTTCTCTTATAATATTCGTGTTTGAAGTATTCCGTCTAAGATTGGATGGTTTTAATCTTAAATTTGAAATATCGTTATTGGTCCTTTAGTGACACTGATTTTACGTATCTTTCTAATTAAAGTTATAATTACAATAACGAAAAAATGAAATTCCATGATTTTCAATTTATAGTGCCATAAGCCAGTAGTTTTAATACCATTTTCCCTAATGAATTGATATCTAAGCAATTAAATAATATTAAAATGTAGACTAAAGAGAGTAAAAAGTTTTGTGTTACGAAAAACATCACTTTTTAAAAACCGTTTGAAAATCTGTCTATAAATGTTGTCTAACACTCATTAGGTCTCATAAAGAACAATAATTAAGTAATGCATTATTTTTATTATTTAAAATGTAAGCTATAGAAAAAAATCACCCGATCAGTCGACAGCGATGAGCAGGAATAATTAGATGTATAATTTTTAGTTTAAATTTTTTCTTTTGTATATTTTTATTTTTTAACGTAGGTTGTTGGTAAGTGTGTAAATAAGCTTAAGTATATATTGCATAAAAAAAATAAAAATAATTTCTGATTTGAGCCCGCGACCGTTTTTCAAATTTTCTTTATCAATTTAGATTCAAGCTTAGCGTGGGCAAAAATGACACCAAAAGTCATAAAAATAATTTTACCAAACAGTTCAGTGTGTCTCAGCTTAACAGTTACCTAAGATTTCAAGAGAGTCCTCACCGCGCATGTCACGATCCAGCAATTAAACAATGCAATGCCGCGTCTGAATTATCACACATATATCTTATGACAGTCGTATAATTTCTCAAAGAGAATTCCTTGTTTTGAGTTTACGCCTGTAGTCTTGCAGTAAGACGAGCAGCCTTGCTGTTCTATCACTTACGAACTCACTTTTACATCCGCGGTGAGTTCGACACTAGCCTTCGGTCAACAATGTACTGGATTACCGGTCAACGCTTCCAAAATCGGCCTGAAGAATAAGACCACAAATAATTTTGTGGTCAAGCTACTATAATATTGACGACGTAATTCGTCTTTCGTCGTAGTGGCCTGGATCGATTGAGTTGCGGACTCGATTCCCGCATGGAACAAATCCTCGTGCAATACGCACATGCTTGTCCCGAGTCTAGGTGTTTGTGTATGTGAAATTTCATGTTTGAAAAACGCACCTCCGACAAATTCCAAGCGTGGTGCGACGGGTTCATAAATAAATCCCGTCATCAACATCAGAAACTAGACCAATAAGAAATATAATGTTTTTATTTTGTATTAAAATTAAGCTGTAAATAATTGTCAAATATTTCATAGATTAGATATTTACTAGCACCCAATAAATAAGAAAAGAAATTCCCTACAATCAGCAGTTGCACAAAGCAGTATACAACCATAAAAATATCCTTATTACTCGCGAAACATTTCTATTTTCCAAACGTTTTCGGAGTCACAAAGATTTGGAGAGCAATTTTTACTTCTTCGAACGCTGACGTTAGTATAAGGTGTTAAATGGATTACCTCCATTACAACCTTTAAAGTAAAATAGGGAGAAGTGAGCGAAATATTAGGAAAGCATTTATTTATTGAAGAACGGGCCTTCGATTAGGAAAAGGCTCAGCTATTTTGGGCAGGTAAGATCTGATTAAGGGGTATTGCGAATGAATAGGTGATTAATTGTATAGATTTCACCTTTTTGCCTCAATTTGGGATTTGGATAAACATTTGTGTGATGATCGAGTTATAGTTTGATATAACAGTTCTGTTGCTAATAGAAAAGTCGAGAACATTTATTAAATTGGTCGAGATTAAATTTTTTAGTTGCTTGAGAGCAAATTTGATAGGCGCAGTGGCTAAGTGATTGGACTGCTGCGCTAGGGGTAGCGGTTTCGATGGGGTACAAAAAAAATTGTGATCCGCAGATGATTGTCCCGAGTCTGGGTGTTCGTGTATGTGATTTTTCATGTTTGTGAAACGCACCCGAGTCTGGATTTGTGCCCGGTTGATGGCAATAGGCTCGCCCCCTATTACACTGAAACCTAAAAACATAACTGGCGAAATGTGGGTGTACTATATGTGCACCTCTGCCTACCCCTTCGGGGAATACAGGCTTGATGTTATGTTTTTATTCCGTATCAGACTTTAATTTGAATGTAACGTTACAATTAGCGAAAAACATATAATAGAGAGACGCATGCGTAAATTAAAACTGTCAGACTCCCCGCACCGTGTATATGCGGGATATGTATGTACGAGAGGGCGTGTGGCCATGAAATCAGCGATTTTAGTGCTTGAAAAATATTTTGCAAAATTACGATTATATTGAAAAGTACAGTGATAATGTACATTTTTATAAGAGTTAAGGTTTTGAATGTTTGACTTAAGCACCTTAAACATCTATCGTTGTTTATCTGATTTTAAATTTTTTTGTGCCTTTTGCTGAACATGTTAAAGATTTTTTTTTTGTTTTTGAAACATCTGCCTATACTAGGAATTTCTCCTGTATCGTGGGTGCGGTTAAAACAAAAAACGCCATATTCACTAACACCCAGACTCGAGACAAACATCTGCGGATCACAAGATTTTTTATCCCGTACACGAATCGAACCGCAAGTCTTAGCCGCAGTCAACACTTGGCCACTACGCCAACTAGGCTGTCAAAATTGTAAAACATTATGAAATAATTTTAGCTCCTAAACTATAAATAAATAATGACTTGGAGAAACATCAGACTCCTAAAACTTTCGTCGACTATCCACGGACCATCTGTACTTATAAATAAAGGTTAATAATTCATGTATTATTTAGAGTACTGCTGAATTAGATATTAAATAGTAGCAGAACGGTTTAACCTACATTTGTAACTAACATTTTCTGTCACAAAAATAACAGTAATAGCCGAGTGATATAGCTCTTGGAGGGCCAGTACAAAGGTCGCCAATTCAAACCCCTACCAAGGTATTTTCGTATTCAATAAACTAACTTTAGCCCGCGTTTTCGCCCGCGTTACGTAGCCTATATCCTTCCTCGGGTAATAAACTTTCTACACGTCAAATTTCATCAACATCCGTCCAGTGGTTTAGTCGTGAAGGCGTAACAGAGTTGCTTTCACATTTACAATATTAGTATGGGAGTATGGATAATATTAAAAAATACTGTCCGCTAGTCTAGGAGCCACAAGTACGCAAGTGGGTCGGCGTTCGTGGAATGCAATAAGACCGCCGGGTTACGTCGACAACGCCTGAAAAACTCAAGTCTGTCTTCTATACTATTGTAATGGTGTTTATGTTGCTGCCTTGTTTTTGGTCTACTAATGTTCTAGCATATTTAATGGAATGTGGAGACTGCCTCGTTGGTCTAGTGGTTGCTAAGCGCGACTGCTGAGCACGAGGTCCTGGGTTCGAATCCCGGGCCGGGCAAAGTGTTACTGGGTTTTTCGAAAGATATTTCTCAGTAGCAGCACGGAGTCTGGATTTGTGCCCGATTGAGGGCAATAGGCTCGCCCCCTATTACATTGGGACCTAAAAACATAACTGGCGAAATGTGGGTGTACTGTATGTGCACCTCTGCCTACCCCTTCGGGGAATACAGGCGTGATGTTTATGTTTATGTGGATACATTGTACAATAGAACTAGTAATTATACGAGTGGAGATAGTAAAATGGTGGCTGAGGGTGGGTCAAAGTAATCAAGGACGACCAAAATCACGTTGGATTGACAATAAGAGGAGAGACGCTCAATATAGAGAGGACTGGCAGAGGAAAAGGGAGGCCAATACCCAGCAGTAGGTGATTCCAGGCTGAGATGATAATGATGAATTATAGGAGAGAGTAATGTTATATCTAATCATGTCGTGTAATCACCAAAATAATAAGTAGAGGTAATATCCTACATTAGAACTGATAGCCGAGTGGTATGACCGTTGGACAGCCAAGTTAAATATCGCAAGTTCAAACCCCGGCACGCATCACTAAGTTTTGGAATTCATGTGCATATTAATTAGTTATCAGTTGCTACAAACGGTGAAGGAAAATGTCGAGGGAAACCAGCTTTTGAAAAGACATTGGTGTGTGTTGGTGTTTGAACTTGCGATCTTTGACTTGGCAGTTCAACGGTCATACCACTCGGCTATCAGTGCTGTTTAGTAAGGAATTAAAGGAGGAGGATTGTTGGCATATAAGCTCTCAATGTATCCATTTTTAATAAATTTTAAATAAATGAAAAGTTTATAAAAAATACAGTAATTAACTAAGTTCGTATTGCTAATATTCCCAAATTCGATTGTTCACAAAAACTCCTGCTTACGCCACAAAGTACAACATAAATTATTCCCAAAGCAACATATTTAACAACGATAAATTTCGCTAATGTGCGTTGAAAAACAAAAACATTTTCGTTACGCGATATAATAAATTATTTAGTAGTCCATCGCTGCAAATGCTAAATGACGCGTTAAGCTCGCCCTTGGTACGCAGCAACGGATAATTTGCTGTGAAAATGTTTTGGGTGTATAATTGTCGGCCGATACATTATTAAATGAATGATCTCGTTGGTCTATCGGTTGTTAAGCGCGACTGCTGAGAGGATGCAAGAGGGTTCGAATCCCGGGTTCCATAAAGTGTTACTGGATTTCTCTATCAGGTAATTCTCAGTAGTAGCACGGAGTCTGGATTTGTGCCCGGTTAATGGCAATAGGCTCGCCCCCTATTACATTGGGACCTAAAAAACATAACTGGCGAGATGTGGGTGTAATGTATACCTCTGCCTACCCCTTCGTAGAATACAGGCGTGATGTTATGTTTATGTTTCTATGTGTTTTTTCTAAGAGGCCTTTTATCAGCACAAAATAGGCTAACAATAATTTTAATTTTTGTTTCAAACGTAAAAACATAACATCACGCCTGTATTCCCCGAAGGGGTAGGCAGAGGTGCACATATAGTACACCCACATTTCGCCAGTTATGTTTTTTAGGTCCAAACGTCTATAATAAAATTTCATTAAATATTAATTTCCATCTCCAAAATCGGCATTGAAAACTAAATAAACATTATGAAATCTTAATACTTCTACTAATCTCAGTTTATTTTTCGGCCAAATCTTTGAGAGGACGTTAGTAGTGAATATTTAAACTGAGCCGGATTTTAGGGATGATTGTGAGCTTTGGGGGGGTAGGTTCCACCCCCACCCACCCCTAATCGTCCGCCCGATATTTTAGCTTTTTAAAACGAAGCTGAAAGGAATAGTTTGTTCGGGAGTTTAAAGTCGTTTTGTTTAAAGAAAGGGTGTTTTTAGATGACTTGGTTTTAGCATCTACAGGGTTTAATGTGTTTGCAATATTACATACATACATAAAGTCACGCCTGTTTCCCTGAGAGGTAGGCAGAGACCACGGATTTCCATTTGCTACGATCCTGGCATATTTCTTTTGCAATATTATTTGATAAAATTCATACTTCCATCCATACAATGGAGGAAGGAAAGGGAGGCCTTTGCCCTGCAGTGGGACGATCATGGCTGAAATAATAATAATAATAATAAAATCCATACTTCACACTAATATTATAAATGCGAAAGGTTGTGAGTGTGTTCGTATGTTTGTTGCGTCTTCACGTTGAAACGGCTAGACCTATTTTGATGAAATTTTATATGGAGGTAGCTGACACCCTGGGTTAGCACATAGGCTTTTTATCCCGAAAAATGTAGCGGGTAACACCGCGGGGCGCAGCTAGTGTGATGAGTATAAGATGAGAAGACAAAAATAAACTAGGAAATGAAATTACGTACATACAAACATTACAAGCTAAATAAAAGCTTGTAGAAATGGACGTTTGAAAGTATGGTTTAAAATTGAAATAAAACTAGGTTTACGGATTTTATCGCGGTTTTTTAATTGATTTTTGGTCCCGACGTTTCGAATCCTTTACAGCATTCATGGTCACGGGCAGACTGAGGTGTTAAACACCGTAAACCTAGTTTTATTTCAAATGACTAATATTGACTGCCTCGTTGGTCTAGTGGTTGCTAAGCGCGACTGCTGAGCACGAGGTCCTGGGTTCGAATCCCGGGTCGGGCAAAGTGTTACTGGGTTTTTCCATTAGGTAATTCTCAGTGGCAGCACGGAGTCTGGATTTGTGCCCGGTTGATGGCAATAGGCTCGCTATTACATTGGGACTTAAAAACATAACTGGCGAAATGTGAGTGTACTATATGTGCACCTCTGCCTACCCCTTCGGGGAATACAGGCGTGATGTTATGTGTTTTTTATGTTATGACTAATATTCGCGTAAGTGATAGAAATCATTAAGGTTTAAAATTAATAAATATAAAAGTAATTCTTTGACTCAGCCCACAATTCTCCTATTAGCATAAATCCTAACACTTCCACATTGTAATACTGCGAGAAATGCTGGAATAAACTTAGTAGCCGTTACTGTGATTCGTAGCCAAATCGCATTTGCTACGACAGCGTAGCACTTGTCATCCGCTACGGCGTAGACACTTCGTAGTCATTGTTCGGGGAACGGAATCTTTATTCTATTGTAGAAACGGATGTAGCTGTTTTTTTTATTGTATATAGGAAGGCTTGGCAAGAGGCTATTATTGCCATATTGCCTGGTGAAGTAGAATTAGCTGAATATTTGCAACTTTAGCAAATATTTAAAAACATAGAAGTATACTATTCTTTCTTTCTAAGATTATAAGTTATTGTAGATGAGCTTTGAAGATATAATTGGAAATAACATCGTTATTATTCCTTCAGCAAAACACCTCACGGGTTCGAGTCCCGCAAGGAATAATATTTCGTGCGATCTACAAAGATTTGTTTCAGAAATATTCATATAGATATAAATTATAAGCCCATAATTCAGGAAAAATACTTGTTAATTTTTTGACTGTACGGTATCCTTAACTAATAACCTTAACCAATCCGTTAAACTTAACTAACCGATCCATTGTTACTAGAAACCTAAACGTTTCAATAACCTAGAATACCTACTACTCTACTCATCTTACTTCAAATCCCAACCTTAATGTTAGGTGATAAGGTATAAATTCCATTGTTCTGGACCTTATATAAACTAATTGAGTAGTTACCGCAGTTAGTGATGACTTACCGACCAAACTGTTGTTACACACACATGCATACATTAATATATATATAATGTATGTATAATGCGACTGCTGAGTATGAGGTCCCGGGTTCGAATCCCGGGAAGAGCAAAGTGTTGCTGCGTTTTTTATGCCGTTAGGTTGTTGCCATTATGTAATTTGATGGACGGAGTCTGAATTTGTGACCGGTTGATGGCAATAGGCTCGCCAATCACACAAATTTTAGACTCGTACAGAATCGAACCCGTCACTGCTCTACCTTTAAATCTACATTAAAATAAGTTACAAAGACACATAGTTCGAGCCCAACTAAGTACTTAACTAGCTTCAAGTAACATCACTAAGTCACGCGACTAAGTTATCCGTTCACAATCGATGACCATACTTGATAAGATCAGTATGACAAGCGATGCTCTTGGCAAGTTCATAATATCAAATATTCTAGACATTTTCAATAATATGCGGGCTATTTCAATTTACAAAGTATCTAAGTATGTGATGCATAGTACTGAGTGCAGTTTTGTGTGGTATAAGTTGTAAGATGAGTCTGCTTATCGTATGGTTGATGAACAACCTGGTGTCAGAGTTTAAACCGGCTGTAGGCCTCTGACATGGCTTTGCACACCGTTGCAAAATCTCTCAGGTGTGCCGGTTTTCGCACGATGTTTTTCATCACCGTTTTTAGTAACTGATAACTTATTTAAAATACGTATATGAATTCGAAAGTCGAAGTCATTGGTGGCGTGCTGGGGTTTAAACTTGCGATCTTTGACGTGGCAGTCCAACAGTCATAGCACTCGGCTTTCCGTGCTCCTTAGTAGTATTTCGTAAGATTTCGTTAGCGCTTTGTTTTGGCAGCGTTCGTTTGTTTTATCTAGGCGATTTTAATATGACTTTAGTTACTTCATAAATAAAACAACTTGGGGTTTTATAATTATGGATTTCACCATTCTTTGTTATCTCTACGAAGAGCCGACGTCAAAAAATTCACTAAACATCGTGTCAATAAGAATCATTATTGTAAATGATTGCAATGCTTGTAATAGTAGTTATTTTGTATCAATCCTTAAACATAAATATAATCGTACACGTGTCCCACTTTTAAAAAGGCACGCAAATATCCTTGGAATATGACTTGTTATATACATAACATCACGCCTGTATTCCCCAAAGTGGTAGTCAGAGGTGCACATATAGTATACCCACATTTCGCCAGTTATGTTTTAGGTCCCAATTTAATAGGGGGCGAGCCTATTGCCATCAACCGGGCACAAATCCAGACTCCTTGCTGCTACTGAGAATCACCTAATGAAAAAACCCAGTAACACTTTGCCCGGCCCGGGATTCGAATCTAGGACCTCGTGCTCAGCAGTCGCGCTTAGCAACCACTAGACCAACGAGGCAGTCTGTTCAAATTACAATGTGGCAAAAAAACTGGTAGCCACAGTTGCTATTGGCCACTATAGCCGGTCGAGCAAGAGTCGGTCAGACTACCCTACAACCCGCTACCCGCTCATAGCTTAACCCGCTGCCTAAGCTACACATATCTGGTATTTAAGCCGACACACTCAAGTATTTGTGTTCGGCTTAACTAGCGAACTGAATACTATGCTCGGAGCAGAGCAATGCTCTACACAGTCAAAGGATGGTTCATTTACTCAAAAGGAGGCATCTTATTGTATAGAATTGTAGCTTTAGGTATTTTATGTAGTTCACCAAAGCGAGATATGTCAGTAATGCACCAGTATAGCACCTCCCCATCTCCTCCCGTAGGGTGTCGTACTCGACTACGGGAAAATCCAGAAGATGGGCAGCAGCGTCTTCTGTAACTTCACCACAAATACTGCGATCCCCAAGTCACTTGTTAAGCGTGGAGATTATGGCAACTGCCGCCCTTGGGGGAGGCCTTTGTTCAACAGTGGACGTTGTCTGACTGATAATGAGATAGTTACGCCTCTACTGAAAACATATTTTTAATCAGGCCCTTCTTGGTCTCAAAACATAAAACATAACATCACGCCTGTATTCCCCGAAGGGGTAGACAGAGGCTGGTGCACATATAGAAACACCCACATTTCGCCCGTTATGTTCTAGGTCCCAATGTAATAGGGGGCGAGCCTATTGCCATCAACCGGGCACAAAGCCAGACTCCGTGCTGCTACTGAGAATTACCTAATGGAGAAACCTAACACATTGCCAGACCCGGGATTCGAACTCAGGACCTCGTGTTCAGCAGTCACGCTTAGCAACCACTAAACGAACGAGGCAGTACAAAAACTAAATAGGTATACAAAATTTATGGTCTAAGAAAGGGTATACTACCTTAGAGAGAACGTGCAGTAAGAACATTTAATCTGTGAAAACCGTCGGCTTTCCCTCAGGGAAATTAGATCTAAGCAAGTTTTGAAGTAGTATTTGATCCAAATGTAATTAAGGAACGTAACAGCGCTGAAACTGTAATGTTCGACCACAGATAGTTGTATAAAATAATGATGGCTTCATCGAATTTCAGTTTTAGACAACCTCAAGTTAAACTTTACGCGGGAGATATTATACTCAATGCTGCACCCAACTGTGATGTGTTTCACGATCGATGGAGTGTTTTATTTACAACATGCCTAAGATTTTGTGAAAATAATAATAGTTGTTAAATTTATTTAGTATTTTTGAAGAAAATGTTAATTAGTTATGTAATAGGTTTAGTTACTGTTATTGGTTGTGCACAACCGTTGTCATTCATTAAATAAATAAATTATAGTGCACAAGTATGTGCAAACATAGGTACCTACTCTTCTTCTTCAATTCCATAGTCTTTCTTATCGTATGGTTGATGAACGACGAGATAACAGATGGTGAAAGAAAACATCGTTAGAAAACCGGGTCAACTGAGAGATTTTTTAATGGTATGTAAAACCATATCAGAGGCTTATAGGCGGTTTATACTCTTACACCAGGTTGTACATCAACCATCCAACAAAAAGAAAAGAGGCTAGGACATCATGAGAGGAAAAATGTCAGTGCCAAGACCTAACTCTCTTCTAGAAAACGATTGCGAGAGCTACAAAGGTTTTCACTTCTGCCTATCCTTTAAGATTTACAAGCGTGATTATACACACATTGTCAAACAATACCGGTAGCAGCATATACAACATAGTGACATAAACAGGATTTATAGTCATTTTACGTTGTTACATTAAAAATACTCCGCCAGCCATCGAGCATACATTGTGAATTTGCGACGTGTACATACATTTACAAAAAAAGGTTCAATGACAACAGTTTTGAGTTATGCCGACAGAGGGCGCTGCTGAAGTTATTTATGGTGAATACTAGGCTAGTCTGTCACTTAGGTAGGGGTGAAGAATGGGTAAGGGGAGGGGAGGGAGTGTAATACTTTTACATTGTGTACTTTGTCTTGTCTATACGAAAATTTTGCGAGAATATTATAAGTATATTCTTGATAATGTCTTTTTTATATCTTAATGGCTGTATCCTTTCGTTCTTATACCTTTAAGTATTTTGTAAAGTGTTCATTTTTGAGCTGCCTCATTGATTTAGTAGTTGGTAACCGAAACTGTTGAGCGTAAGGTCCTGGGTTTGAATCCCGGGTCGGGCATATTGTTACTAGGTTTTTCCATCAGGTAATTCTCAGTAGCAGTCCGGAGTCTAGATTTGTGCCAGTCTGCAGACGTCTGTGCTATAGCCACGTAGCTACCAGACCCTTAGGAGACCTTAAAATATAACTGGCGAAATTTTGGTGTACTTTGTCTTATAGTTGTGGTGGCCTAGTGGTTAACATACCGGATTTGTATGAACAAGGTTGCAGATTTAAACCCGGGCAAGTACCTATCAATCTGACTTATTTAATATTATAAATACTTTATTTGTTATTCTAAGCCACCACTGATTAACAGTGACGGAAACCTGGATTTAATTATCTGAAATCGCTAACCCGCAGTGAGCTAGCGTGGTGATCAATGCTCAATCCTTCTCTATACGAGAAGAGGTCTTTGCCCTGCAGTGGGACAGTTATAGGCTGTTATTATTATTTATCTTTATTTAAAATATTCACTTATAAATTGTTATCTTATTTTGCTCTCCAGATAATACAGACGAGATGTTATGCATTGCAAAATAGCTCAACACGACCGCTAACTTAAACAATAAACTTAAAGTATTTAGTTACAGTCTACAGCAGTAAAGCATAATATTTCACAAAGGAAATCGAACCATAATCTAATTTACAGCACCCTGCTCACCTAGAAAGCTGATAGGTGAGTTTAAACTAGTATTTTCCAGTTTTCCTTTAGAGTATTGTTTGAAATTCTTGCATTCGACACAGAAGGTATCACGTCTAAATTGAGTTACTCTGAAACTTTGATTAAAGCACGTATTGCAGTATTCTTGTTGGTTCCGTATTCTTCTGGGAGCAGCTTGTTTGATAATAAAACTAAATCATATTTGTTGGTATCTTCATTTGATTTTCTTTAGCTTTGAAGCTTTGGGAAAGAAAAGGATATTTAGATCTATAATTTTAAAACACATAGAAGGTTTTGCCACAAAGATATACTCGTAGTGGATAAGTGATTGGACTACTGCGCCGAGGGTCGCAGGTTCGATTTCCGTACGGGACTTAAAGGAGATACCCAGTTTTGGGCCCAGCCGTTACACGAATCAGATATGTACCAAAAAAATCTACTATTTCGCTTAATTAACCCATTTAAATCTTAGCCTCAATTACAATGGCCAAGTGTAGAAAAAAAATGGCCAAGTGTAAAAATTAAACAACTTTTGTAAACCGTTACGACACTTATATAATTAAAAAATGCTCCATTATTTTAGTTGACTGCCTCGTTAGTCTAGTGCTCGCTAAGCGCGACTGCTGAGAACGAGGTCCTGAGTTCGAATCCCGGGTTGGGCAAAGTGTTACTGGGTTTTTCCATTAGGTAATTCTCAGTGGTAGCACGGAGTCTGGATTTGTGCCCGGTTGATGGCAATAGGCTCGCCACCTATTACAACCTCAAAACAACCTTAACCTAAAAACAGAACTGGCGAAATGTGGGTGTACTATATGTGCACCTCTGCCTACTCCTTCGGGGAATATAGGCGTTATGTTATGTTATTTTAGTATAATTGTTTTTTAGATATTTAAATCATTGTATAATGAAAAAAAATCTAGAATCTAATTACTTTTTAACGTAATCACCATTAAAAAATCATTAAATCTTCTCTTTCATCATCTTTTATTTTCGCATCACTTCTAATCTAAACTATGCAAAATCATTTAGAAATTGTATTCCTCCTTCTGATTAGTGCATGCCGTGGCAGCCTTTAATTAAGGCTTCACTATACTATGTGAATAATTTTATTATCTTAGGCATGTATTATGGTGTACGCTTTGTTGGTTGTCCTTAAATAAATAAATAAATAAATTAAAGGAAATAAATAATCGATTGCAACATCAGACTCAACCTGGATGTTAAGAGGAAGAATAAAATCCAGGCATATTAGTAATAGGATGTATTACGTTTATATATTATTTGTCAGCTCTTTAAGTGGAAGGGATGCTATAATCCAATATTACTGCACCTTTATCGCTGGCAAAAGAAAGGTTGGATGCTGTGCTCACACCATGAGCATAATAATAATATGGTATCTTGGTTGGGCATGGCACCAGGGTAGTCAATTACCTCCTGCACAATTCCTAGATACTGTATTATTATATTATGATAATCCTAACGAAGAAGGTGTTTAATAAAACTCTACGTCAATGATACGGTTTTTTATTTTAATAAACCTATTTTTGCAATCTGATGCTATCTAAAATTCCCTAGTAGTAAATATAATGTTAAAAATGCAAGCAATTAGTGATGTAAGTGGGCCTTATCTAACAAACATAGTTTTCAGCAATTTACTGAAAAGTAAAATTGATCTGTATTCACCGCTTTTTATGTAAGTACCTAAACCTCATGATAGGTTGCAGGCGCTACAGCTCCTGGTATAAGTGTTCTGTGCTACAGCTCGACGCATGTGCGTTCCATATTTACGTAGAAAATAACCTAAAAAATACTTTTTTTTATTTAAATATCGCGGTGGCAGAGCCATTGACTGCTGTGCAGCATGTAGCGGGTTCGATTCCCGCACGGAACAAATATTTGGATGACCAAATGTAACTGTAGGGCAGTTACAAAAATAAAATAACCTAACATTTAAACATCGATTTTACCAATTTGGCCATTGCGGGGAACCGTGAAAATTGGGCTCATGAAATCTTCCTAAGTGCTCTAACTTATAGCAAAATTCCAGCTCTGTAACGCTAGGCCCAAGTTTCTATGGAGTTTGGGTTTCTCCTTTCCGCGATCCGTAACTGTTTGTATATAGGTATTGTGCATATAGCGTCCAAGTGTTTGTGTACGTGTCCAGGTGTATGTGATATGTTTGTGAAACGCACACACGATACAGGGGAAATACATAGAGTGGGGCGACGTTTTAATAAAAAAAATCTACTTAAATTTTGGTTATTTTTGAGCCGTTTGGGGTCAAACGTTTGGGCCAAGGGGTCTGAGTGCTCAAGCCTTACTTAAAAATATAGCAATCAGGGGGCTAGTTTTTGTTTGGGTCAAAGAATCAGCGTTGTTATTTAACCTGGCAATGCTGCCAGTCTTCTGGGCACGTTACCTTCTGACAACGATGAGGAGGAATACTTTGATGCTTTTAAACCCTATTATATTTTTACATAATTATTGTTTTTAGATATTTAAGTTCTAAATAGTTTAAATGTATATTCAATCAGTACGTGTTTGAAGCATTCTTAAATATACGATTCTATTCCTTAATCCTATGAGACATTAAAAACATAAAAACATAACATCACGCCTGTATTCCCCGAAGGGTTAGGCAGAGGTGCACATATAGTACACCCACATTTCGCCAGTTATGTTTTAGGTCCCAATGTAATAGGGGGCGAGCCTATTGCCATCAACCGGGCACAAATCCAGACTCCGTGCTGTTACTGAGAATTACCTAATGGAAAATCCCAGTAACACTTTGCCCGACCCGGGATTCGAACCCAGGACCTCGTGCTCAGCAGTCGCGCTTAGCAGCCACTAGACCAACGAGGCAGTCATGCGACATTAAAACCACTTTTTCGTGCTTGAACACTGCTATGTAGCGATTTTCAAAATTTTCCTCACCGGGTTTAGTAGGTATATAAATGTTTTAATATAAAAGTTGGTGTTATTGTTAGTTTTATGCCTTTCTCTAGACGCCATGTTGCCGACGAAAAATACAAAATAAACTTGTTACCGTCACAAAATGAAAACTTTTAGACGTACTGGGAATATGGTGCAGCTTCCCTTGTTCTAGAGATGCAAGAAAAGTGTCAAGTTCGTAAAAGATGAAAATAAAATGCTTTTACGGAGTTACATTATCATCATGGGTGCTCGGACTTTGAACTTTATTTTGCAGTTTAAATAAATAATTATGGTAACTTTCGTGAGTGTTATCCATATTATTTACTATATATTCCGGTCTAGTTCGGCTCGCGACTCTGCCGCGTAACCAGCTTATGAATAAGGGCTCCGATCGAGTCCGAAACTAGTCGGGCATTCCTGAATACACCCGTGAGTATAACCGGAATATATAGTAAATAAATAATTATGGTTCACGTGGGGGGCTTGCAGCACTTAGAAATGTGTGTTTATCTCACAAAGCTACTAGAACAGTTGGTTGTATACTTTGTTTGATTCATACTCAAACGTGTAAGGCCCTTTTCTCAATAAGTATAAGTGGTGACATAATTTTGATGTAGGATACCTATCGCCACTTATCATTATTTTTCACAATAAAGTGCTAAGAAAATAAAAAAAACTTGCCAGAAGTTTTTTTTGTGTTTTTATGAATGTACCTATATAACATGCATGCGTATTAAAAATCCCTAGCAGGAGCAAGGCAGGGCAATTCACGTTTTGTGACCACAATTTCGATAGTCGCTTTAGCTATGTCAAAATTTTACACATACAACATACAAATAGAACACAGTTTTCTTTAAAAAAAAAAACTTACAGGCTCCGTCAATATTGCTGATTAGCGCAGTGGCTTGTGGCTTCAATTCCCGCACGGGACAATAAATTATGTGATCCACAGATGTTTGTCCCGTGTCTGGGAGTTTGTGAATATGATATTTCATTTTTGTGAAACGCAGCCAAGATCCAGGAGAAATTCGTAATGGAGATGATTGACGTTATTTTAAAACAACAAAATTCGCCAATAGCGGCGTTGAAACTCTTTGGATTACCAACACCTTGTCAAATTCGTACTCAAGGGACAATGATATTTGAGGAGTTCTCATTTTGATTTGTGTCAGTTAATATTCCTTTTTTGAACGCTCCAGGGACCATAAACGCGGTGACATATTTTTTTTATTCTAGTGCTTCAGCCAGCTATAAGTTTTATTTAAGAAGGTCGGTATTGTTTTTTGAAAGAGGTTATTATGCGTGAAAATATAAGGAAGTACATTTTTACGTATAATATCGTATTTTTCGTTCTTCGGGGAGCAGTTTTGAGTGTACCAAAATAAAATTCTGAACATAAGACCAATTTATTTTTTACTAGCTGCGCCCCGCGGTGTAACCCGCTACATTTTTTCTAAATAAAAAGTACCCTATGCGTTAATCAAGGGTGTCACCTGCCTGTACATGAAATTTCATAAAAATCGGTCTTGCCGTTTGAGAACACAGGATATCTTCGATACTGGTATTAACAATATTAATAACCTTTAAACCATCTGCAGCACAAGCACGGTTATCAATGCTCGTTGCCTATATTCCTATCAGACTGTTGTATACTGTATTTCCTTCTATTTATGAGACGAGGACTTTACCCATCATCATCATCAGCCGGAAGACGTCCACTGTTGAACAAAGGCCTTCCCCCTAGAACGCAACAATTAACAACAGCTTCCCAATTGCATCCACCGGTTGCTCGCAACACAACTTTACCTAACACTGGAATAACAATAAGGCTGGTAGGCACTATTAAACTCCGTCAACAAAGCATTATATATAATACTAGCTGACCCGGGGTATGAAAAATAGATGTTGGCCGATTCTCAGACCTACTCAATATGCTCAGAAAATTTCATGAGAATCAGTCAAGCCGTTTCGGAGGAGTACGGGAACGAACATTGTGACACGATAATTTTATATATAAGATAATATAATCATTTATTGGAACAAAAACAAGTTTACAATATTAATTGTGCGTTAATAGTTACATTAGTTAGAAAAACTGTGTCGCAACTGTTAACCTCCAAGATGGGGACAGTGTTCCAACATAATATTTAAATCTAGGAAGTAAAATAATTACTAATAATTAAGGAAATTACTAAATGAGATTAAAGTATGTGTGATTTTACATAAATATCCTTTAAATAATTTCCGCGTTGAAGGTCCAAAATCAAAATGGTTGATTGATCAATAAATTCGTGTTGTATTCCCTCACCCTGTTCGAGTTACATGTGGTTTGACGTTATTGACTCGCCCCTCGACGTCGACGTGAAACGTGCGTACGAAGTTAATATTAAATTAATTATTATTATACTTTTGGAATGCAATTAGCACGCTCGTAATTTAGTATGTATATTTCAAAGCCTTGGAGGGAAGTGGGTGGAATTTAAGAGATCTGTGATTTTGTTTGGTGATGATGGAGGATAAACCATGAATATATGTGTTAGTTTTCAGACTGAGAATAGAAATATTTTACATTGCTTCGGCCCGCGACTTTGTCCGGGTAGATTTCAAATGCCTTTTTAGATAAATGCACTGTCCAAAACAAAATTAATTTAACAATTCGAACATGAAACTTTGGTATTAAAACCCGGGTTCACCCTGTTCGTACAATGATCAATCATATCGTTTATCAAGCTAGTAGATCATATACATGTTAGGTGAAGTATTGCACAGAGCCTGTCTAGTGGTATGACCGTTGGACTGCCAAGTCAAAGGTCAGTTCAAGCCCCGGCACGCATCAATGTCTTTTCGAATTCCTGCGCGTTATAAATTAGTTGTCAGTTGTTAAAAACGAACGAAATGTAGGTGTACTGTATTTGCACCTCTGCCTAACCCTTCGGGGAATATAGGCGTGATGGTTATGTCTAGAAATCGCTGTAGCTTATAACTGAGGTCGCGTTCCAAATCGCGCCAACCAAGCGTAGGGAATACTTTCCGACGGTTGTTAATGACAGAAGTTTAGAACGTTACAGTGTTACAGCTGGAAGTTTACGTGTGAGGGTTAACAGGCCCCGGCGTTGCTCGCTAATCGTGGCAGCACTGGATATTTATCTTCTACTATTGGCAACAATAATTGGAAATATCATCCTAACTGATTGCGCCTGGCGGTGTTATCCGAGCATTTTTTCGAGATAAAATGTAGCTTATATGTTAGTCCAGGGTGTCAGCTACCTCCATATGAAATTTCATCAAAATCGGTTTTGCCGTTTCAGCGTGAAGAGGTAACAAACATAAAAACACATTTACAAACTTTCGAATTTAAAGTATTAGTGAGATATATAAATAATAGCTAATAACTCTCCCACTGGGCAAAGGCCTCTTTCCTATAGAGAAACTAATTTTTCTAGCTCACTGCGAGTTGGTGATTTCAGATAATAAAATCCAGGTTTCCTCGCGATGTCTTCCGTCAACATCAGAAAGTGGAGTTTTCGAATATCTAGGAAAGTATTTATGACATTGAAAAGCCAAGCCTGGGTTTGAACCAGACCTTGTGCACACAAACCCGGTATGTTAACCACTAGGCTACCACGATTTCTTATCCTAATATAGTAGAGAAATGGCCAATACCAGCAGTGGGTGATACTGGGCTAAAATGATGATCAAAGGCTCATACCGGATTTGTATGCACAAGGTTACAGGTTCAAACGATCTGATTGGTGCAGTGGCTAAGCGATTGGACTACTGCGCTAAGGATTGCGGGTTCGATTCACACGGGATAAAAAATTGTGTGATTCGCAGATGTTTGTCCCGAGTCTGGGTGTTTGTGTATGTGATATTTCATGTTTGTGAAACGTGCGTACGATACAGGAGAAGTTCCTAGTGTGGGCGATGTTTTTAAGAAAAAAATATACATATCAGTACAAGCCAGATTTGTGTGTAATTTCTATCATTTATACACAGAACATCTATGAATAAATACATAGAATAATGCCAAATTACATTCATACTGTTAAGAAAGTTATTTCCATGTCAGTATTAAAGGAGATACTCGGATCCCTATCTTAATGGAGTCCGGGTTCCGCTAAAATGGGCAACGAATGCGAATTGATGACGTAATATAACATCACGCCTGTACTCCCTGAAGGGGTAGGCAGAGGGCACTTATAGTACACCCACATTTCGCTAATCATGTTTTTTAGGTCCCAATGTGATAGGGAGCGAGCCTATTGCCATCAACCGGGCATAAGTCTCCCAGTAACACTTGACCCGTGATTCGAAGCCAGGACCTCGTGCTCAGCAGACGCGGTTAGCAACCACTAGACCAACGAGGCAGTCGGATGTCATTTATACAGTTTTTTTTTGATTTACACATTAGGATATTTTATAACCTAGATGGTTTTATTACCAGGAAGATTTTTCCCATGCTAACAGTATATTCGAATCGTAGCCTACCGTACGTTGTACTCCAGTAATACTTTGTTTAAATACAGGAATTCAGCTTATTGAAATAATGCTTTGAATAAATAAATACGCAAAAAAAACTTAATACTGTATCATACATTCCATCACGCATGTTATTCTGGGAGGGATAGACAGAGGTGTTCTATACTATCAGGAAACAAAAAAGGGTGTTGTAGAATTGTATCACACTAATATTATAAAGGTGAAATTTTGT
The DNA here is from genome assembly GCA_946251915.1 of Abrostola triplasia. Lineage (NCBI taxonomy): Eukaryota > Metazoa > Arthropoda > Insecta > Lepidoptera > Noctuidae > Abrostola > Abrostola triplasia. The sequence continues at coordinate 1,062,315 of OX276443.1, read as the reverse complement.
GTGTTTGTATGTTTGTTACCTCTTGACACTGAAACGGCGGGACCAATTCTGATAAAATTTGGTATAGAGCTAGCAGACACCCTGAATTAACACACAGGCTATCCCGAAAATGTAGCGGGCTACACCGCGGGGAGCAGTTAGTTATGATAATATCGAGTTGACGACCTGATTGGCGCAGTGGATACGCGATTGGGCTGCTGCGCTACGGGTTGTGGGTTCGATTCTCGCGCGGAACAAAAAATTGTGTGATCCGCAGATGTTTGTCCCGAGTCTGGGTGTTTGCACTGTTTGTGTCTGTGATAAATCATGGAGAAAAACCTAGTGCGGGGCGACGTTTTTATAAAAAATAAAAATAATTTCGGTCGAATTTTAACTAAGTACTATATAATTATATTAATTAATACACTATAAGTGCATATTATAGTATATATATAAAATTTTCGTGTCACAGTTTTCGTTCCCATACTCCTCCGAAACGGCTAGACCGATTCTCATGAAATTTTGTGAGCGTATTGAGTAGGTCTGAGAATCGGCCAACATCTATTTTTCATACCACGAAATTCACGCGGACGAAGTCGCGGGCAACAGCTAGTAGTATATATTAAAATACGTATTTGTGTCACATTTAAGGTTGCGGACATAAAAATGGCTCATCATTTCCGTGACATGCTTTTATTCCACGTGAAGCGACGTCAGTTTTCTTTGCATCCCTTTGTTTTAACAAAGAGGTGCAGAATACACACAGTACACATGTACGGGTACACCCACGGTAAAATGTTGTGCTAGTAAAAGTATCTTGTTTTTACCGGGTTTGAATCGATAAGAGTGTTTTTTAATCTATATATAGGTACTAATATATTTATTTATTAATATTATAAAGCTGAAGAGTTTGTTTGTTTGCTTAAACGCGCTAATCTCAGGAACTACTGGTCCGATTTGAAAAATTCTTTTAGTTTTAGATAACCCATTTATCGAGGGAGGCTATAGGCTATAAAACATTCGAAGTTCACGCGGACGGAGTCGCGGGCGGAAGCTAGTGTCATATGTTTTGTCAATACTGGTTTTAGAGATTGGTCCATTAACAAGGATAGAAGCAATGTTGCAAGATTGACGACCTGATTGGAGCAGTGGATAAGCGGTTGGACTGTTGTGCTTGGGGTTGCGGGTTCGATACCCATACGAAAAAAAAAGTGTGATACGTCGATTTTTTATCGACTGTCTCGTTTCTGGGTGTTTGTGTATATGATGTATATCATGTTAATGAAACTCATCTATGATATAGGAGAAATTCCTCTAACGGGAGAAAACAGCTGCGGATCGCGCAAATTTAAGTCCCATGCGGGAATCGAACCCGCGAACCTTAGCGCTGTCCAATCGCTTAGCCACTACGCCAATCAGTCTTTAACTGTACTGAGGTATACTTTAAAAAGAACCATAGACACAATATTTCTTTATAACAAGACTCAACTTCTTTGTCCAGGCCCTAATGTATGATGTCGTCATTAAAGTCACGATTTGAACGCTCCCACCACTTAAACGACCGCCATTTTGTTGAAGTCGACACATTATGAGTACATATGGTAATTTGTTCTACATGCGATGGAAACTGTGTACGACTTTGTTTGACTGTTGTTCGCCTTATTGCGTGTTTTAGACTTATGTATACTAGCTGCGCCCCGCGGTGTTACCCGCTGCATATTTTCAGGATAGAAAGTAGCCTATGTGTTAATCCAGAGTGTCAGCTACCTATGAAACTTCATCAAAATCTGTCTAGCCGTTTGAGCCTGAAGAGGTAACAAATACACAAACATACTCAAAAACTTTCGCCTTTATAATATTAGTGTGATGACGTCACCATGTATGGGTAATGAAGGCGTAAGTATTTTACACATTTAAATAAAAAAATAACTTCTAAACTAAGTCAAAGTTGTGGACAACCGGTGGATGCAAATGGCCAGCTGTCGTTCATTGTCGCGTTCTGTGGGGGAGGCCTTTGTTCAACAGTAGACGTCTTCCGGATGAAGATGATAACACCCAAACTAGGTCTGTAGTATGACTTTTTGGAGTCTGGTCTGGGCCTTTCGTAGGATCTGAGTCATCATCAGCCGGAAGTCGTTCACTGTTGAACAAAGGCCTCCAAATTAGAGGGCCACAATGAACGACAGCTTGCCAATTGCGTCCACTAGTTGCCCGCAATTCTGACTGAATTAGGATCTGAGCATGTCTCTTAAATACGTCCACTGGCTTAATGTACATTACTGATTGGGAAAATGATAAGTAGATGATGAACATTTTTTTTTTTTTTTTATAAAAACGTGGGCGACGTTTTTATAAAAAAAAAACTAACCACTAAACACTAGGAATTTCTCCTGTATCGTGGGTGCGTTACACAAACATGAAATATCACAAACACAAACACCCAGACTCGGGACAAACATCTGTGGTTCGCACAAAGTTTTAACCCGTGCGGGAATCGAACCCGCAACCCTTAGCGCAGCAGTCCAATCGCTTAGCCACTGCGCTAATCAGGTCGTGGACAATACATAGATATAGATTCAATTATCGCCAAACCCTTCAATGCAGGTATCTGAATGTTACCAGAACCCATTAAAACACCATAACAATACCCTACCAGTAATTTGTCACCAAGTTTCGTCCCACCTGCCATGTTATCTCAACAGACGTCAAACATCCCCTCCCATCCCCCTTTCAACCCCCCTCCCCCTTCAACCTCCTATAACGATGCGTCCTGAAAATATCCATTGTAATATGATTTATAATCTTGAATTTCAGCTGTAATTGTTCCCTTTTGGTATGCTTCGAATATGTGGTTTTGTTAAAGAAAGAAAAGCGGATCAATTGTTTTAGATTAATTAATAACATCACGCCTGTATTCCCTGAAGCGGTAGGCAGAGATGCACATATAGTACACCCACATTTCGCCAGTTATGTTTTTTGGTCCCAGTCTATAAGGGGACGAGCCTATTGCCATCAATCGGGCACAAATCCAGACTCCGTGCTGGTACTGAGAATTACCTAATGGAAAAACCCAGTAACTCTTTGCCCAACATGTCAAGACACTCTGTGCTTCGAAAGGCACGTTATGCCGTTGGTCGGCGCCTGATCTCTTACACCGCCTGACTTAAAACAGCACGCTGGTCCCTGACATGGCTTTACACACCGTTGAAAAATCTCTCAGGTGCACCGGTTTCCTCACGATGTTTTCCTTTACCGATTTCTTGACTGATATCATGTCAAGTCCTCACATTATTACACGTGTAATGTGTATTTCTATAGGTAGTAACATGTCGTATCTCGCACAGTTTTCGCACGTGTAAGTTACAAGGTTCTTCGGACCGAATTTCGGTTACTGCGGCCAATCTCAACCGAAACTAGCCAACTACATCACGAATATTATAGTGTAAGTGTGTGCGCAAATATTGGTGCATACTCTATTATATTACATACATAATCTAATTGAAGGTATTGAGGTCAGCCGTAAAACCGACGTATGGTCTCTGAGGCACCGAGGGGATAGAGAAGAATGGGCACACATGTAAGGTCTGCATTTCTTTACATCCCATTGGTGGCGGTAGATAGGTAGGTATAAGAGATAGGCGAATTGGCGAAAGTTTGTTAGTATGAATTGATGTTTGGTCCTCTTTCACGCTCAAACTGCTAGATCGATTTTGATGAAATTTCATATGGAGGTAGCTGGCACCCTGGATTAAAACATAGGCTACTTTTTATCCCGAAAAAATTTAGTGGGTAACACCGCGGGCGCAGCTAGTTTAATATACATATGCTTCGCGCTCAGTCAAAGTGTCTACGATCAAAGAATAAACTACCCAATGATTTTACAGTTATTACGGCCTACCCATCTATTTTTTTAAATTAGTAACCTCTGGAGTTTCTTGCCGGTTCTTCTTCATTGGAATGACATTTTGGAACCGTGCAACTAGCATTCTAACGTTTCATAAACGCCTGTAATAGGTTTACGTGAAATAAAAACATTTTGAATTGGAATTTGATTTGAGGTACAATCCAAGAATATCTCGGGTCTGTAGCGTTTAATCCCGGTTGGAAACAAGGCGCCTTTGAGATAACAACGGTAGAGTGTCACAAGTACAGTCGGCGCCGCGTTCCTAATGAGCCGGCCACTTGCCCGACGGTACAGGTGCGCGCGCAATCGTGTTTTAGGTTTGCATTTCTTTGGTTCATAGAGGTATAAAGCTTTTAGGAGTTATATAAAAAGTTCATTGACGTTTTTTACAAGCTTTTATTTAACTTGCAATGTTTGTATGGATGTATGTTAGTTTGTATAGGTCAAATCTTGCAATTAAACAAGAACCACTTTTTGACATCCGATTGATTTTTTTTTCCGGGGCATTACCCGGGTTCAAATCCTGGGTCAAGCAGTGTTACTGAGTGTCCATTAAGTAATTCTCAGTAGCACGGAGTCTGGATTTGTGCCTGGTTGATCGCAATAGGCCCCGATTAAATTGGGCGCTATAACATGGTGAAATGAAAGTTTGCTTTACATTCACCTCTGCCTACCCCTTCGGGGAATACAGGCGTAATGTTATATTATATTATGTTTATTTTTATTTTCTATATTATTAACATAATGTATTAGTATCTATTATAAATCTTTGATTATTCAACTAATAGACTTTGAAATCAAACCCTAACTAATTTCTGTATAAAATACAGCTACCAGAGTAATTTCGCACGAAAGGGCACTGGGTTCAAAGCTAGTTGACGCAATTATGAATGCATGCTGGATACGGGCCGCACAGAACTTCATCAAACTTGCACAACGCATTAATATGACCTACAAGCACAAAGTAATCCTAAATTCTGGTTAAAAGTAGAATGAATATTGGAGTGAATGAAAATATAGTAATTTTGGACTTATCTTTTACTCTACTGTGCCGTGAAGTTTTAATAAATCACACTAATATTATAAAGGCGAATGTTTGTTACCTCTACACGCTCAAACGGCTATACCGATTTTGATGAAATTTCATATGGAGGTCGCTGACAACCTGAATTAACGCATAGGCTACTTTCTATTAAAAAAAATGTAGTAGGTAACACCGCGGGGCGCATGTAGTAAAATAGTTTGTACCTAAGTGGGTCGTTTTTTTTAAATAACAATCATCACCCGAGGTATTTTTCCTGTATCGTGGGTGCGTTTCACAAACATGGAATATAACAAACAGAAACACCCAGACTCATAGCAAACATGATTCATGAAACTGCGGATCACATAAATGTTTCTTCCGTGCAGGAATCGAACCCGCAACTCCTAGTTTAGCAGCCACTGCGCCAATCAGGTCGACAAAAGTCGTCTGGCCGGGCATTCCCGAACACACACGCGAGTAAAACCGGCGTATATAGGAAATAATATGGATTACACTCTCGAAAGTTAGGCACTGAACTTATATAAAGTAAATATAAAATTACAGACACAAATATAATTATATTGTTTAATACAGGTTGAAAATATACCATCATGATTTATATACAGCCATTATAACAAATGACCTCCAAATTTAAACGTTCCAAAAAGGAATAACTGAAATTAACAAAAAAAGTAAAAGGAATATCTCACCTGCCAATATTGTTCATTAAAAAGTACAAATCAAAATCTATTCGGATACGTCTACAAAAGGTTCTTTGCTTCGATATTCTTAAGCGAAGATTAAAAAAAAACTTTTTTGCGTTCTCGTTCCGTTTACATTGAAATTTACACTTCGGTATATTTTTTTTTAATAAAGAATTGATAATTTTCGATTGGTAACATTGGATTCTTTCAAGATGGTCCGTTGGATTTGAAATAATATAAAATGTTCTGTTCTTTTTTCGTATTTGGACAAGTAATTTTTTTAAAGTAAAATTTTATTAAGTTGGTTGTTATGTAAGTGTTGCTGGTTTCCCATATTTGGCCCATAAAGGTACCATGTAGAGGGTAAGCGTATTATTTATTAACCAACTTCAAAAAAGAGGTAATATGTATGCACTGTTTTTTAAACATCGCCCCACACACTAGGAATTTGTCCTGTGTCATGGGTGCGTCTCACAAGCATGAAATATCATACATAAACACCCAGACTCGGGACAAACATGTGCTGTTTGCACATTTTTTTTGCCCCGTGAAGGAGTCGAACCCGCAACCCTAAGCGCAGCAGTCCAATTGCTTAGCCACTGCAACAATCAGGTCGTCAATATGTGACGTAGTAAAATTTTACTAAGAGAATTTAAGCCTAATGTGCTATTGAGTTTTCTGGTAGAAAAAAACAAAATAAATACTCAAATATTGTGTTTTAGGTACTTCATGCAGGAATATTTATAATACATACATAAAGTCTCGCCTGTTACCCAAAAAGTCCCAATGTAATAGGGGGCGAACCTATTGCCGTCAACCGGGCACATATCCAGACTCCGTGCTGCTACTTAGAATTACCTAATGGTCAATGGTACCTCAGTAACACTTTGCCCGACCCGGGATTCGAACACAGGACCTCGTGCTCAGCAGTCACGCTTAGCAACCACTAGACCAACGAGGCAGTACTTCATGTATGTAATTGTATTCATATAAAACATGACTTTGTTCAACAGTGGACGTCTGATGATGATGAGGAATATATTCCTAAAGTCTCTACTGTTACCCAAAAGGGGTAGGCAGAAACCACGGATTTCCATTCCACGGCCTATTTTTCTCATACACTTTTATCTAAATCACAATAAAAAGCAACACATATATCACACAATAGTCACCACTACGTTCATCTTTATAAAAGTCTTGAAAACTTAAAATTATGCCCACCGGAAACGCTTACGGTTCAAGCGTTGAACACCGGAAGTGGCGTCAAAGGCGGCGCGCGGTAATGGCGGACGGCGGTTTCTATCACCACCCGCATTTCCGGTTATGGCGCTGCTGTGACACTTGTAGCTTGTACTTTGACATTGGTTATTGTTAATTGGTACTTTGGACGCGGTTTGTTTATTTTATTTAAATTTTATTTTTATCTTTACTATAATCACACTAATATTATAAAGGTGAAAGTTTGTGAGTTTGTTTGTATGTTTGTTACCTCTTCACGCCCAAACGGCTAAACCGATTTCGATAAAATTTCGTATAAAGGTGGTTGATACTCTGGATTAACAAATAGGCTACTTTTTATCCCGGAAAAATGTAGTCGGGTATCCGCGGGGCGCAGATAGTAATATTATAAAGCTGGAGAGTTTGTTTTCTCAGAAACTACTGGTTTGAATAGAAAAATATTGTGTAGGTGAGTCTATTTATCAAGGACCCTGTAATCGATCCCAGGACCTTATGTTTAGAAGTCACGCTTAGCAACCACTAGACCAACGAGGCAGTCAAACTATATTAATAAACAAATAAAATTCGCCTTAAACCGTCAAGCTTTTGTCACAACAGCAAAATTTATCTCAAAAACGAATCCTATTAATTTTAAAACCCAAAGTTACCAAGAAACGACCTTTTGAAAATTAACTTAACGGTTACAAACGATTAAAATTATTATTATTAATTACTAGGAAGTTGAAAATTTCAACTCAATATAAAATAATGGAGGCCATTACAATCGTAATTAAATTATATTAAATGCAGTCTAGAGTTACAGCCGGGAACTAAATTAAAAACAGTTATTTCAAGCGAATGCTGTTCAACGATAATATTCTATTCGATTAAATCGGATGAAAGGGGTGGGACACGATGTATATCAATGTCGATAAAATATAAAAAATACACAACGTAAAACTTGACATTTCGAATTCTAAAAAGAGCCTTGCCTGAGTAAAATGGGACAAAAAGTATAAAAAAAAATTAACAATAAGAATACATACATGTAAATGCAGATTTTTTTTTACTGTGATGTATAAAAAGTGCTTATATCTATTTTCGTGTAAAAATCTGTTTGTTCTTAAATCGGTGATAATAATACACTTCTGCCTACCCTATGAAAAAACAGAGGCATAATGATAAACAATATATAAATAAATGTTACCATAAGCGGTGTGATTCAAATAGGAATCTGCGAACAAGTTTTGGGTCAAGACAATAAATAAAATCTAAATATTGATGTAAACATCAAATAGAATATACTTACAATGTGATCCACTGTTGTGGTGGCGAAAACAAGATTAGGGAGGTATCGATAAGTTGCAATCCCTTTTGATTTAAGTTTTTTCTTTTCTTTGAACTTTTATAGTGTTTTGGCGTTAGGTATGCATAAAATAATCTATTGCAAATAATTAAAATAAAACTAGTAAAAAAAGAAAAAATATTTTATTTTCACGTGATATTCAAAAAACCTAAAGTTACTGTTTTTAGTTAGTGTTTATTAAAGTTACGGTTGACAAAATGATTTTTTTAGAATTTAAATAAACAACAGTACAACATCAAATGAAAAATACCAGCCCATTGCAGCGCAAAAACTCTTAGAAAGAAGGAACGAGCTTTAATCACAACTTCGAAGTTTTTAACCCATCCCATAATAAATCGGGATCAAAACAAAGTCATCCAATCTTCCGACCTAAACTAGGGAGACTCCCAAAATTTTTGACAAAGCTATTTCTCGGTACCGTCATGCCACTTAAACAATAGTACCAAAGTTCCTCAGAGTACTTTTACAATTATTGTCATTTACCATACATAAGCATTTTCCCGAGTACTTGTGACGTAATTGAAACTTCGAAATTTGATTTGCGATATGAATCACGAGTTTGAATTTTGAATGTCGAAGATTTTGTGTTCGAAACTTGAACGTCGTGTCGTCGAGTTCGCTTATTTTAGGAATATGTAACGGGTTTTAAGTTTATTTTTGGAATTTGTGACCCGCCATTACAGTATAATTATCTTTTGAATAATTACAGTGCCTTTATAATTCTGTGTCTCATAGTTTTACTATTTAGTATTCATTGGTTAAGTATGCCTAAGCAGTTGAAATCCGTTTATATCGTTGTGTCAAATACAATGACAGGATCTAAATTCTAAATCATAGTTATCTCAAAATTCCTGATGTAGGAGATAAAAGTATTACAATGACAATGGTGAGTATAGAACTGATTAAAAAATAAAATCGACAACGATAAAAATAAATGCTTAAACTCAATTCCCTCGAAATTTCATTCAAAATCTACCGATATCCACAAAAACCTCAGTCACATCCCTATTTAATATAGTAAACCCCTCTATCGCGATACTAAGTCAACCCATGAATACAAAGTGACAGCGAATGCATTTGAACCACAAAGGCAACATTATATTCTTGAGCATAATTCTCTTATTATAGACAAAGATATTTGTATGCAGATCCCAAGGAAAACTGTGGCGGTATTGTGAAAGGGAAAATTTTAAAGCGAAATTTAAATTTCGCTAGATTTTTTAAGAACAATGTTTGTTCAGCATTTCGATGCGCGAAAGAGGTTGCATTGACTGCATTTTTAATTTCAAATGGTTTTTCTTTATTTAGCGATCCATACTTTTTAAGTAAAAAGTTTTATACAGCCAGGATCGATACTAAAGCTTTTAGAGATGAACGAGCATTCATTGTTTTTATAATAATATTACGTTTTAAATATAGCTATGCAATTTAAACAAGTAACACTCCGTTAAATGGTGCTGGTAATGGCTCTGCCCTCTTCCTTCTTGCCTCTTCTTTCTTATCGTATGCTTGATGAACAATCTGGTGTCAGCGTTTAAACTGCCTGTAGGCCTCTGACATTGGTTTATATTCAAACTCCTTTGAAAATAAAGTCTAGTCTTGTTTCTTTTTAAAATGTAAACGTTGAGTCAAAAACTAGAGCCACGGAAGACGTCCACTGTTGAACAAAGGCCTCTCCCTTAAGTAAGGGGGGGGTAGTTTGCCATATATAATCCCCACGCTTGGCTAGTGGCTTGGGGATCGCAGTATTGGTGGTGAAGTTACAGAAGACATTGCTGCCCATCTGGATTTTTCCTTAGTCGCCTCTTACGACACCCACGGGAGGAAAGGGGGTCGTCAATTCTAGGCCTGGTAACATTCGGCACCTTTAGTGCAGCAGTCCAATCGCTTAGCCACTGGTAAGCAGGTCGTATTATCTATCTTCCTCAAATCCTCAGTTTATTAGAGAGGCTATATCAAACACATAATATATTATATACCTACTTGTGTATATTGTATTTGCCTATAGTGTCATTCATTGGGCCGCTTCATTAATCTTGGACTCGTTGCTATGGATGGTTTATGTGAGATGCAACCGAGCAATAAATCTAGAATAAATTAATATTATACATAGATTAAATAAATGATTCATTTTTTGATGTAAATGGGTTTTTACGAACACTTACTCGTCAATCTATATCTTATCGTTCGTTAGTCTCGCTAAAACTCGAGAATGGCTAGACCGATTTGGCTAATTTTGGTCTGAAATATTCGTGGAAATCCAGGAAAGCTTTTAATGATGAGAAAGCGGTACAATGTTCAGTCAGCTAGTTTTAAATAAATAAGAAACTAGATGACTGTACATAATAATGTATTCATTCCTGATAAAAACCCAATAGCAATTTGCAAGATCTGGGAATAGAACCAAGGACCTCATGCTTAGCAGTGGTCCTTGTGATGATTAGACCAATTTGTTTTACATAACGAAACTGGTGAAATTAAAACAAGAATGATACGTACTGTAAATCTAAGATTTGTCATTTGCTAGAGCGTAAAGAAAACTAAAGAGGTTTTTATAAACAAATAATTTGTTTTCAAAGACTTTTCTTTTATATCTTTCAAGTATAACATGTTCTCAAACTTGCAACTCATACTTTAGCTTGTCTTCTAAAGTATATTATATTAATACCTTTGTATTTCACTCAGAAACAAGATGAAAATTTACAATCTTACCCCAATTATACAGACGAAATAGAGAAAATAATTTAACGGTGTGCCACAGATATTCTAAATAGCGCTGGTGTATAAATTAGAAGGTACAGGACCTCAGAGTATGAATTAGATAAGGTATAGAGCGCAGTGCTCTTCTCAGATCACACTAGATTTGTCAAACTCGAAAGTCGCATTGCCAAACCGCACGCATCAATGTCTTTTTGACTTCATTTATATATATATAATATAATTTGTTGTCAGTTGCTAAAAATGGTGAAGGAAAACATTGTGAGGAAACTGGTACATTGAGAGATTTTTTAACGGCGTGTAAAGCCATGTCAGAGGCCTACAGGCGGCTTAAACTCTGATATCAGGTTGTTCATCAACCATACGATAAGAAGAAGAAGAGGAATATACTTTGGTCTTGGTTTGAGCGCACATCTCTGTGGTCTTACGTAAGAACGAATAAATTTCCCTCCCACCCCCTTGTCAGAAATAAGACATAGTTCCCCCCTAAAACGCCATAAATGGTGGCTCCTAAGTATATTATCATATTTTCTACGATTGTTACTTTCTCTCAAGTTAGTACAAATCTTTTTATTTCTCTTCGAGGCATTAAAAATGTTTGAAGGCACATCTTAAACTTAGTCTGATTCATACTCAAAAGCACCAACATTGTATATTTATTTACCGGCTGCCTCCCTACAGTGTAGTGCCATCCTTCATGTGCCAACGTTAATATCAGGGATGAGCGGGGCTCCGTTTTTGCGTAGAGCCCCTACCAGTGAGCGGCACAAGGGTTGAGCTGAGGGCGATTTCAGGTTCATTAGAATATGGGGTTCATTTTGTACCCACTATATACATGCTTCCATATTAATTTATTAAATGTGAAAGGTATTCTGTTTGTCTGCCCGTATAAAACTCCGTAAAGAGGAAGATAGAATCTCCAGATATGACATAGGCAATTTAGATATCGGAAAAAAGTGATTTATATGGATCTACGTACATACATAAAGTCACACCTGTTTCCTAGAGGGGTAGGTAGAGACCACGAATTTCCATTTGCTATGATCCTGACATACGTATTTATATTGATCCTGTGGTTGTAAAAACTTTATTTAATAGTAAGTGATAAAATTTATTGGTTTTATAATTCATCTGTATAATATTAGTTTAATAGACCCTTGATTTGACAAAAAGGGCAAGTGAGGAGTACCCTCAACCGACGAGCGTGTGTGAGGAATGTGATGCGTGTGAATAAAGCAAAAGAAGTATATCAGGACCATAGCAAAAGTAAATCTGTGGTCTCTGCCTACCTCACAGGGAAATAGGCGTGACTTTATGTATGTATGTACGACCCTTGATTACAAGCACACTTCTACCCACCTAAATGATTACAAAAGTGATTGTATGGTACCTGTCTATGTTCTCCGCAAACTACAACGCCATCAACACACACCAATATTTAATTAATTAACCAAAAGCTTCTTACTTAAGCCTGTGGAGTAGATACCGCTAAAATTAATTACATTTATGACGTAGAGGTAATTAGTGATTAAGTATTTGCGCTCAGACCTTAACACTAGATTGGCAAATATCTGTGCTAAACTGACATACTCCAAGACTTCTTCTTTTGGTTGATGAACAACCTGGACTTCAGCGTAGAATTTATTTTGAAATGTATTCTTTGAAATGTAGATGCTTGAAGAGTTAACGACAAAGTTCCCATTTAATTATCCTCTCTCCTACATCAAGATCCGCCTTCTTCTTCTTATCGTATGGTTGATGAACAACCTGGTGTCAGTTTAAACGGCCTGTAGCCCCCTGACACACCGTTGAAAAATCTATCAGGTGTGCCGGTTTCCTCACGATGTTTTCCTTTATCGTTTTTGGCAACTGATAACTAAATTATAATACGTACATGTATTCGAAAAGACATTGGTGAGTGCCAGGGTTTGGACTTGCGACCTTTGGAGTGTGTTTTCTGGGCTAGAATAGACCACCCACTTTCCTGCGTTGGGTGTCGTAAAAGGCGACTAAGGGATATTCCGGGGGGATAAGCATTCTCCTGTGTAGGTATCGTTCACCATACTGCAGTTGCCAACCAGTTGCCCAGCGAGGTACCACCACCCACAACCCCCCATGAAGAGTAGCCAAAAAAACGGCTCCCAGTTCCCGGCCGCCTTACTGTTCCAAGTTTGGTAGAGACTGGGTGGGGAACACGGGAAAGCGGGTCTTGTGGCGTACCCTGGGGGAGGCCTACGTCAAGCTGTGGACTTCAATAGGCCAATGTGTTTGTTATGTATTGAAAACCACCAATATTCAAGGATATATATCATACCGGGATATTCAGGTAAAAAGTTAATTATTGTTGAAACTTCTGTCCTGTATTATATATAGACTTTTTACATCATAACACAATGATTCCAAAATTCTATATTCTTACACTTACTACTTTGTCTCTGCACCTATAGTGATTGGTAGAGAATGCCTTTGAAAAGTTCACCTATATAAACTATGCTGTTGCATAAAGTTTTAAATAAATCATTCAGACAAACAGCAAACCACACAAGCCATAATATCTTTTCCTCACAAAACCGAACCCGCATCTTAACAGTAGAATCGCACACGAGTATCTACCGCACAACTCAGACCAAATTATTATTCTCCCTTAGTTTGTCGATGGCGGTATTACTTCCATATAGGGGGAGCGTATTGACACGCGCCGAGCAAGTCTAATCACCAGTGACGTCACGGATGCGATATGAGCACGTACCGATAAGACCTCATTGTTTTCAGCACCGCGCATGCGTGGTTATAGCTATGTTATATAGTTATACGGTTGGGGTCGTAGTTTTATGGAAGAGGTTTTTGTTAACTTTAACTTTATTTGTAGGCTATTATACGTTACGATACGTTTGTTAAAAATATGGGTAGTAAGTTTGTTTTCCACACAGCATTTATATTTTTCAACTATTGATGATTTTTGCTAAGTATACGATCAAGTATGTTATACACACCTCTGAAAATCGCATAAACAGAACAGGAGCAAAAAAAATAACAGCCTATACCTGCACTGCAGAGCAAAGGCCTCTAAGAGAAGGGTGGATCATTAATCACCACGCTAGCTCACTGCGAGCGATTTCATAATATCAATACAGTATGTAATTGTAAGTAGTACAATACAAACATATTTCATTAAATCCAGGTTACCTCACAATATTTTCCGTCACCGTTAGTCAAAAACAGGTGCAATATCCAGGTCCAATTAACATTTCAGTCGAACTGAAATATCCTCTCAAAATAACCACAATAGTTCCATCAAATTCACCACAGGTCAACACCAACAACCAAACTGCCTTCGTACAGTGACATAAAAACAAAAGAAGAATACAAAACATCATGTCGCCCTGTCAGTCACACGCACAAAAACGGCCTCGTCCGTTTAACAAAAACGAAGTGAAGCTAAAAAAAAATAAACGCAAAACGGTTATCCATCACAAAAGGTCCCAAGTGCTTTTAGAAAACTAATTTACTGTAACAAAATTATTGTATACTTGTACAGACGGCAGCAGACGTTGGACATTTAAACTTTTAAATATATCGAAGAACAATTTGTAATTTGGCAAGAAGTCTTTAAATATTCGAGAATATTTTAACAATTATTTATGTACTGAAGATCATCATTGGGACTTATATAGTTTAAAACTATAGCTTTAATTTTATATATTATATTTCTTTCAATTCTTCTTGATTGATGCAGTGGCTAAGCGTTTGGACTGCTGCGCTAGAGATAACGCGTTCGATTATCAGACGAGACTAAAATTTGTTGTGCCCGGTTGATGGCAATAGGGTCTTTCCCTATTATATTAGGACCTAAAACATAACTGGCGAAATGTGGGTGTACTGTATGTGCACCTCTGCCTACCCCTTCGGGGAAAACAGGCGTGATGTTATGGTACTTACTAAAATTTGTATGATCCGTAGATCCGAGTCTGGGTGTTTCTGTATGTGATATTTCATGTTTATGAAACGCACCCACGATACAGGAGAAATTCCAATAGCAGATTGGCGTTTTTATTTTTAAATAATAATGTTATTTAACATTAAGTACCTTAAACTGTTAACATTTTGTCGCTGACTGTACGACTGAAAAAAATACTCTTCCCGTGAACACTGGCGGCCATGTTTGCGAGGCATTCGCGCCATTTTTTCCCGCCACTGTTTAGTTTTCGTTTACGCTTGACGAATGAGGAAATGAGGTATTTGTATTGGAACGCTTTTAGTTCGACGTTGGATAACTAGTTTGTGGATGTTACTGTAGACTGGTATGTAGGCTATTTAGGCCACATAGCTTTTCTATGTTTACGAGAAGGAGAACTATCGTATAGCTATGCTATTCTGAAATACTCACATCTCGGACGTCACCTCTCTATCCGCTAGTGTCTTCGATCTACAATATACTAGATTAAGGATTATGAACGAAATCATATCTCATAAGTGGCAAAGAATGTTTTACGTAAACATTTGTATCTCTCCAAAAAAAAGTCTAGTCTAGTACATTGTTGATCGATGGCCAGTGTTGAACTTATCGCGGATGTAGAAGTTAGTTCGTAAGAGATCTTTTTAGTAGCACGGCAGGTCCATATCGGTCTTTGAATGCTTCATATTACTAGGGTTATAATGAAAATAACTCAGTCTAAGTATTGAATTATGGTCATGTGATTTAAAATGAAGACAGTTTGAGTCTTAGAAAAGGAGAATAACTAAAAACATCGATAAAGTTACGATTTTTGTAAATAGAAAGGTGTATTCGATGGAGAAGGTGATATGGTTTTAATGTTTGACCAAACCTTTCTTTTTCTTAAGTGTATATTTCCTTTAAACCCCCCAACGGAGCGCAGCACTCATTAACTATATTTATCTCGAACTGCGACTCAGATCTAGATAGCTACAAGTGGTTTAAAACGGTCTCTAGCTGTGCAAGCTAAGTCGATTAAGGGAAAAGGCTTTTTGTGTAACTTAACTAGGAGTCCAGCGTAGAATTTATATTTTGAAACGTATTCTTTGAAATGTAGATGCTTGAAGAGTTAACGATTAAGTTCCCTTTTAATTATCTCCTCTCCTACCTCATCATGATCCACCTTGTTCTTTTTATCGTATGGTTGATGAACAACTTGGTGTCAGAGTTTAAACCGCCTGTAGCTCTGATATGGCTTTATACATCGTTGAAAATTGTCTTAGGTGTGCCAGTTTCCTCACGATTTTTTCCTTCACCGTTTTAGAAACTTATCCGCAGATGTTTGTCCTAAGTCTGGGTGTTTGTGTCTGTGATATTTCATGTTTGTAAAACGCACCCACGATACAGGAGAAGTTCGTAGTGTGGAGCTACGTTGTTTAATAAATATATGTGACCATAATAATCCAACAATGTAATACATAATTATTATTTGTATACTGTTGCAATGCTATTATTTATATTTCCGTTGTGTTATATTTGGCAGGACATTCGTACACTATTTTCCTTATACTGCCTACTCCACAGATATTGGATTGTCCTGCATATGACATAAATCAATCGGATATTTATAACAATAAATAAACATATCGAAGACAGAAAACATATTATTTTTCTTAAAAATAACGTATGTAAATAAAACTGCCTTGTTGGTCTAGTGGTTGCTAAGCACGTCTGCTGAGCACATTTCACCAGTTATGTTTTTTAGGTCCCAATGTAATAGGGGGCGAGCCTATTGCCATCAACCGGGCACAAAGCCAGACTCCGTGCTGCTACTGAGAATTACCTAATGGAAAAACCCAGTAACACTTTGTCCCACCCGGGATTCGAACCCAGGACCTCGTGCTCAGCAGTCGCGCTTAGCAACCACTAGACCAACGAGGCAGCCCTAGACCTAACATTAATCTAACACTAATTAACAAGATAAAGTCAAGCGCAAATCAAACCAGCAACTCGAATCAAAAACATCGACGAACCACAGCCAAACAAAACACTAGTAGTATAAACCTTCAAATCACCACTGTTCTTCACACAGCTCTGCTACACCCTAGAGAAATACAGGTGTGATAATAAAAGTAAATGTTATTCCGGTCCATTCCTGTTCGTTCTGGTTCAAACCGCTTTGTCGCGACCCATGGGTTAACACTGTTATATCGGGCAAAAAACATTAAATATTTTACGAGTTTTTACCCTGTGGGACCCATAAATCCATGGCGATTCTTATGGTTTCAATATTGATTCTTAAGTATGAAAATTGGAAGAAGGAGAAAGAGTATTGTTGTATTGTTGGCTCTTTCCCTCGATGTAGTAAGAAAGTGCATTAGTTGCGAGCTAGCAATGCCGCTTATATTTTTTTTTCTATTTAAAAAACGTCGCCCCACACTAGGAATTTCTCCTGTGTCGTGGGTGCATTTCACAAACATGAAATATCACATGCACAAACACCCAGACTCGGGACAAACATCTGTGGTTCGCACAAAGTTTTGCCCCGTGCGGGAATCGAACCCGCAACCCTTAGCGCAGCAGTCCAATCGCTTAGCCACTGCACTAATCAGGTCGTCCGCTTATTGTAACTATAGTTATGGTATGTTTAGTTTTAATAATGACAGAATTATTATGAAGTACGAAAACAAGTCATTTGTAAACATCATACTCACGCCTGTATTCCCCGAAGGTGTAGGCAGAAGTGACTGTACCTACACCCACATTTCGCCAGTTATGGGTCCCAATGCAATAGGGGGCGAGCCTATTGCCATCAATCAGACACAACTCCTTCAATCATTTGTGTTTAATACTCTCACATAACACTTTTATAGTCTCACATGTTTAAATATTTATATTTTGTATGATATAAAAACTACTGAAGAATCAACATTACCAGCCCTCAACTCAATAAACCATCTTAGTATGAAAATTCTTAAAGAGGGACAGAGTAGGGAGTACCTTCTAGTATTGTCCTCTCCCTCCCTCCCTGTAATAAAGGGGTTGCACTTAATGTTCTATTTTTATGAGGGTCAGATATTTGAATGGAAGGGTGTCAATATTGTGCGGTTACTGCCGATATCACTTCGCTATTGATAAAAAGGGGGTCGTTTGATGACCTACATGACTTAAGTTAGAGTTATATACATACTAGCTGTGCCCCACTGTGTTACCCGCTTCATTTTTCCGAAAAATCTTAGCCTATATGGTAATCCAGGGTGTCAGCTACCTCCATATGAAATTTCGCGCATATTCGTGCACTGTAACATCTCCTGCGTAGTCTCAGATGAAACAGTTTGTTATTTACTAAGGCAGAAAAGTTTTTGGATATTAAAAAATTCGGTAACCCATCCAAAGACTGACCGCAGCAAGCCTTACCTCGAACCATCAACTCTCGTGCCATTACTCACGCCCCTCTCATCAATACTAAACTGACCTAAGCTACACTACTGAAAACTTCCAACAAAATAAAACTAAAGTCGACAAAGAAGTTTAACTTTAACAGTCGTTAATTCAGCCAATCAAACTCGTATCGATTTTATACAAAACTCGTAAACGATCGCCAACGGATTTCGTTAATCATAAACAAATCACTAAAAGCTGCCCCCTCACTAATCTGCTAGGGTTGGCAATTTACTCGATTTAATTTGACTCGATATAATTCGATTCGATTCGAGTCGAGTTTTGTATCTTGTTTGTCGTAACCGAAGTGATACTTTCCAACTTAGTAGACGTAATCGATTGATGTGCTAAGTTGAAGATGAATATGGTTAGAGTTATGTTGTGTTGTTTAGTGTTATAATAATAAGTATTTTCATGATGCCTATTGGTTGCTAAGCGCGACTGCTGAGCACGAGGTCATGGGTTCGAATCCCGGGTCGGGCAAAGTGTTATTGGGTTATTCCATATGGTAATTCTTAGTATCAGCCCGGAGTGTGGATTTGTGCCTGGTTGGCAATATGCTCGACCCCCTATTATATTGGGACCTAAAATATAATGGTGAAATGTGGGCTTAAAACATAATATAAGTGCACCTGTGCCTACTCCCTCGGGGAATACAGGCGTGATGTTATGTGTGTGTGTATTTTCATGATTCAAAAGGTCGCCCCACACTCGAGATTTCTCCTGTATCGTGGGAGCGTGTCACAAACATGAAACATCACATACACAAACGACCAGACTCGGGACAAACAACTGCGGGTCACACAAAATTCTGTCCCGTGCGGGAGTAAAACCGGTAACGCTTAGCAAAGCAGTCTAATTGCTTAGCCACTGCGCCAATCAGGTATTAAGAACCATTGTATTAAACTTAACGTTATTAAGTTAAGAAGACTCAGGACCGTTTTCTATACTAATATTATAAAGAGGAAAACTTTGTTTGTTTAATTGTAATGAATAGGCTCAAAAACTACTGGACCGATTTTAAAAATTCTTTCGTCATTCGAAAGCTACATTATCCACAAGTAACACGTGCTAAATTTTATTTTGGAAAAAAATAGGGTTTTGTAAGATATTTGGGTTTTTCGGACACAAGGTGTAAAAAATCGACCAGAAAACGAAACATTCGAAATCCACGCGGACGGAGTCGCGGGCAACAGCTAGTATATTATAACATCACGCCTGTATACTACGAAGAGTGGGCAGAGGTGTACCTATAGTATATATACATAATTACATATAATACTGTGTGTGTAACCAGAAAAATTAGATAATCATTGGGTACATTAAGGGTGCTGATTACGTAAATAAAACTAGTTTCTTTCACTAGTGTTAGTTTTTAAATGACACGCAGATCTAAAACTCTCATAAAAATATTTTTTCACGATTTATTACCTCTGTACCCTTCTAGCATTGAAAGCGTCCTCGTATATAAGAAAGAAAATCTCGGAAGTGACGTCACACACGTGAATACAGGGATTTCGTTATGAAAAATGTTGCGTCAAATCAATCAAAGGCCGGCCTAAAACAAATGAGAACGTAAACGTTTGAGAAGCGAACCGATTGAGATAATCATAAACAAATCACACCCAAGCTGCCTCCATACTAATCCTTTGGCACTTAGGGCTGCCACTTCAAATATACCTACGGTATTTGATTTTTTAAAGAACGTCGCCCTACATGAGGAATTTCTTCTACATCGTGGGTGCATTACCAAAACATGAAATACCACACACACAAATGCCCAGACTTTTCGTTTTTCTTCGCTTTTTCGTTCGTTTTAGTTCGTTTTTTGACATGGCAGTCGTAATTTTCGTAATATTTTCTTTTATTTTTTATAGCCTATGTTACTCGCAATGGTGTAAGGATTCTAACGTACTTCAAAATAGGTTCAGACATTCTGACCACCATAACGGTGAAGTAAAAAAACGCGCATACACATACACACATGAACCCTAAAAACATTTCACTCCTTTTGGACAGTCGTTTAAAAACGACCAAATCGACACAAAAATCTTTATTCCGTATATTAATAAAACTATCCTACGGCCGCAGAATAAAATAACATTCCTTGCACGCAATTCCATGGTTTTATCTAAAACAACAAACAAAAACATGATCTGCTTATCCCGCAAAAATTCCCATCGCATCGCGCCGTACATCCGTACTCCACGGGATAACTCCTCGTGGCAGCCCTACGCGACGTGTTTACATTCTGCCTAGTGATGGATCGCTTACCCGCCACCCCTCGGCCTACCGAACATAGATGTATTTTAAGTGGATGCGGCGAGCGTAGTTGGTCTTAATTTATGTTACAGTGTTGCATGGGCTTTAGTGTAGCTGCAAGCATTGCTTTGTTTGTTGGTATTAACTATTATACGCGTATGTTTTAACATGCTTAAATTCAAGATAATATTATATGATAATATTTATAAGTGTTATGGTACAGTTATGATGTGTGCCGAGTGGTATTCGGCCTAGAATTGACCACCCCCTTTCCCCTTGTGAATGTCATAAGAGGCAACTATAGGAAAATCCAGAAGATGGGCAGCAGAGTCTTCTGTAACTTTACCACCGATACTGCGATCCGCTTGCCAAGCGTGGGGATGGCAACCCCTCTCTTTACCTAAGGGGAGGCCTTGTCACTGTCATTTTTATATCAAAGAATAGAGACAGGCAGGGCCGTTTATGTTATAGTTACGAGACGCGGAATTACACCGCACATAGTCTCGCTTCCACATCATAAACTGTATTCCTTCTTCTTCTTATCGTATGGTTGATGAACAACCTGGTGTCAGAGTTTAAACCGCTCTGTCATGGCTTCATAAACCGTAGAAAAATCTCTCAGGTGTGCCGGTTTCCTCACGATGTTTTCCTTTACCGTTTTTACACCGATATCTTATCTATAGTACTCAAAAGAATTCGAAAAGACATAGATGCGTGTTAGGGTTTAAACTTGCGACCCTTGACTTGGCAGTCTTTAAGAGATCATTGTATGGGGGCTAATAAAAAAAGAAGGCCATCGCCAAACCCTTCAAACATTACAATTGTTATTGTATAATAAAAACAGTCACTTCTAGTTTTACAATTAACCGCCATCTTTGTTCCCTCGCAAGCCGTCAGTGTTCGCGCAAGCATTTGATAAATGCGTACGTCACTTTATGTTAACCTTTATTTTTATCAAATTGGATTTTTATTCGACTTCAATCTCTTATTTGTGATTGGTTAGTTCATTTGTGAGTTTGTTGCTATGTTGTATTGGTAAAAAGTATATTTTTATTATATTCATAGTATGTTCAAAGAATCAGCATGTAATGTCTCAAGAATGTTACAGCCACTGCCTCGTTTGTCTATAAGTTGTTAAGCACGGCTGCTAAGCATGAGGTCTTGAGTTCGAATCCTAGGTCGGGAAAAGTGTTATTGGTTTTTTCCGTTAGGTAAATAAAGAGTAACATCACAGAGTCTGCATTTGCGACATGTGTATATGGGTGTACTACTCATGGGTGTGTATTATAATTATTTCTTTCTTATGTCGAATAAATTTATTTTTGTTATTATACACTTCTATAACTTCTGCCTACCGCTTCAGGGAATAAAGGCGTGATGTTATGTTACTCGGATGCTTGTCTAGGATCAGCATGTGATACTTAAAGTGATAAATTGCACTCAAAATAATTGGTATTAGGATTTATTTAATGTCAGACAATATTTAAGTACCTATATTTTTTAATTATAACCTTCTGCATTCCAGCTAACCCTAACACGTAATATCAAAAGATACGTATAAACAAAGAATTAATCCAACAAACATAAGTGTTCCTTCATGTTACTAGAAAATGTTCAGAGTGGATAGAAAATAGCTGTCGTTCCAAATGTCCAGCTAAAAAGGAATTATTGCACAAATTTACTGGGAAACGAGGAAAAACCGAGTGTATAAGAGCTGTTTGTAAGCTTGAGTAGGTTAAAAATGGGCTGGTTTTATAGGTATTTAGTTTTAGTTAAGTCGGAGGTTAGAACAGTTTGGAACGTGCGTCATTTTCAATGAAGACAACATTATATTCTGGCGAAAGTTTGTGTGTGTTTGTTAGTTCTACACGCTCAAACGGCTGGATCAATTTTGATATTATATATATATATATTTTTGGTATAAATTTGGTATGGAGGTAGCTGATACCCTGGACTAACACGGGCTTTTGATCCCGAAAACATGTAGCGGGTAACACTGCGGGGTGCTGCTAGTTATATTATAAAGGCGAAAGTTTGTGTGTGTGTGTTTGGTATTTCTTCACACTCAAACGGCTGGACTTACTAACTTAAGGGGGAGGCCTTTGTTCAACAGTGGACGTCGATGATACACCTCTGCCTACCTCTTCGGGGAATGTAGGCGTGATGTTATACGAAATTAAAGAGTCACAAGTACCTTGCTGTTACTCAATCGCATATTAATATATATCATTGTGTTTAACACAATAGCAGAGCTTTTAAAGTAAATAAGTTCGCAGCGCCATCTATGGGCGATTCGTCTTACTATTGTTTGTCGAGATCGGTGATTAAAGTAATGCCTATGTGGGTTTATTGGAAGAGTTATAGCTATTCTGGCCTTACTTGGCCTGGAAAATAGTTTCTAGATTGTTCTTAGAACAAACAACTAGGCTTTTCATTGATTTTTGGCGGTATTACGAAGATGTGGAATTTTATATAGAAACATAACTTCACGCCTGTATTTCCCGAAGGGATAGGCAGAGGTGCACATAATTATAGTACACTCACAATTTGCCGGTTATGATTTTAGGTCCCAATGTAATAAATAGCCTAGCCTATTGCCATCAACCAGGCACAAGTCCAGGTTCCGTGCTGATACTAAGAATTATCTAATGGAAAAAAACCTATTGCTATTAAAAACATAACATAACATCACGCCTGTATTTCCCGAAGGGATAGGCAGAGGTGCACATAATTATAGTACACTCACAATTTGCCGGTTATGATTTTAGGTCCCAATGTAATAAATAGCCTAGCCTATTGCCATCAACCGGGCACAAGTCCAGACTTCATACTGCTACTAAGAATTATCTAATGGAAAAAACCTATTGCTATAATATGCTATAATAGGTCTTTTCCAGCAATAATTG
The DNA here is from genome assembly GCA_946251915.1 of Abrostola triplasia. Lineage (NCBI taxonomy): Eukaryota > Metazoa > Arthropoda > Insecta > Lepidoptera > Noctuidae > Abrostola > Abrostola triplasia. The sequence goes on along the minus strand of OX276443.1, from coordinate 1,038,859 downwards.
CACACAACAATACTCATAAAGTTCCATAGAAAACATTAAATTTGATGTACAGAGGCGAGCTTAACTCACAATTAACTTCTCTAAAGGCAAACCTTACTATTTTAACATCGGTTTTTTAAGAGTAAAAAAATACCGTATTTTTTGAACAACAATATAATTCTTATTGTTTACACTGTTTATAGACATTCTAGCCTCGAGTTATTGAAATGATTCGAAGAAACTCCCGCAAAAACCTTAATAATTATGGTAATAAGGAAATATTTATAAATTAATTATTATACGGATTTCTAAGAAATATTTTATGATATCATTAATGGGAGAGTTTTTGTCCATGCTTACCAATATTATTTGATTCGAATGTCTTGCTCATTAGTATAGTTGCTTACCTGAAAAGAAAAAGGAAAAATAATTATTTTTTTGTAATTTATAACCTACATTGGAAAAACATAAATATAAGTAGGTAGGTAATATAGTTTTCAAAAGTAAAACAACATAACATCACGCCTGTATTCCCCGAAGGGGTAGGCAGAAGTGCACATTTAGAAGACCCGTATTTCGCCAGTTATGTTTTAGGTCCCAATGTAATAGGGGGCGAGCCTATTGCCATCAACCGGGCACAAATCCAGGCTCCGTGCTGCTACTGAGAATTACCTAATGGAAAAACCCAGTAACACTTTGCCCGATCCGGGATTCGAACCTAGGACCTCGAGTTCACCAGTCTCGCTTAGCTACCACTAGACCAACGAGGCAGTAATTAATTTACAATATTTTAAACAAAAATAAAATATATCGGCGCGACCAACTAGAATAATTAAGTTTAATCATTTGATTGTCCTTAAATTAGTTTATAAACCATCAGTTGATTACTTTGAGTTTATTACGATGTACAATTAATGTTATCATTGTAATTTCAATACTTAACCTAAAAACTTGTAATCACGCGCATGTGTGCCGAGCCCTATAAATACGGCCGCACGGTAGGCGATCTAGTCAGTCGCACTCGAACCGCCGTACAGTACGGACCTCTGGGACGTCGTTACCCTGCCCATTGAATAAACGAAGTTTATAAAGTGTGAGTAGTCTTCTTTGAAAATGAGTGGTCATCAAGAAGACAACAATTGTGACGTCAGCATTGCTGACGTTACTCTTTCAAAATTATAATAATAAAATAATTGAGGAGAATGATGATCGAGTATCGGGAAGGGGAAGACCTTGCTACGAACCTAGACCAAATCGGAGATGTTCTGCAAAAGGGTCAAGTGAGGAGTACCCTTAACCGACCAACGTGTATGCCAGGATCGTAGCAAATGGAAATCCATGGTCTCTGCCTACCCCTCTGGGATACAGGCGTGACTTTATGTATGTATGTACTAAAAGTGCGGTTTTACCCACGTTAGATTTGCACCTTGTATAGTTATAAATGTGTGCCTATGTGGTATCTTGACATTTAAGCTATATTACTGTAAATTTACACCAAAATCCATCCAGTAGTTTCTGCGTAAAGCAGCGACAAACTAACCATCCATCTTCAATAATTCGCATTTTGAATTATTAGGTTATAAAGTATGCCAGGATCGCAGCAAATGGAAATCTGTGGTCTCTGCCTACCCCTCTGGGAAACAGGCGTGACTTTATGTATATACTAATTAAGTAATATCATACGTAGACGTACAAAAGAGAACATAAGTCTATCCAAAACACCGCAATACGGTCAGACATAAACTCATATAATACACACGCATAGTGATGTGACACGTCATCGTAAGACATCGATGTTATCAATCATTCGTATTCCCTCTGCGATTGTTTCGTATCATTCCAAATCGATTCGAATGCGAACACGTTCCGCGTCTGATGTGTTCCGACACACTATTAGGTAGGGATGTTTGAAAATACAGAGCAGACGTCGCTGACTGTTTTTATTCGATGTTACCTTGAATTTATGAGTGTCATTTTCTTTTCGGGTAACTTGGTTTTTGAATGGCAATTTATTAATCTACTATAATAACTTTCGTGAGTGTTATCCATATTATCTACTATATATACCGGTTATACTCACATAGATATTCGGGAATACTCGACTAGTTTCGGACTCTAACGGAGCTCTTATTCCTAGTCGGGCATTCCCGAATATCGACGTGAGTATAACCGGTATATATAGTAGATAATAATTATTAATCTGGCAAAAACAGACGTAAATGGCTGTAGTAATTTCTATTTTTATGAAGCTAGGCTTAACAAATGCTTTAGTAAGGAAAGTGTAGGTGATATTTCATGCCTGTGAAACGCACCCACAATACAGGAGAAATTCCTAGAGTGAGGCGAAGTATTTAAAGAAAAAACGATCGGGCCTAAGCCTAAAGCCGTGAACTGGTTGATAGCGGGCAGTAATGCGGTGGATGGGGGCGGAGTACAGACACCGCTGCCCGCGCCGCCTTCATCAAGAACAATCTAGTACAGATTAATACATTTGAACGCGCCGCTCCCACCGCCCGCTGTCATCCAGTTTATGTATGATTATGCAAAAAATTGCCTTTAACCTATCTTACTAACTATACCTCATGTTTTATACACCAATGCTTAAAATGATTTTACCTTTTTACCACAGATTAAACTTGCCCCACACTAGGGTTTTCCCGTGTATTGTGGGTGCGTTTCACAAACATGAAATATCACATACACAAACACCCAGACTTAGCAAAGACAGTAGATAGTACACATTTTTGTACCGTGCTGGAATCGTACCCGCATTCGCTAGCACAGTCCAATCGATTAGCCACTGCAACAATCATGTCGTATGTCACCACTATCCTAGATGATATCTTTCGGCAGTTTTCATAATACATTTTTAATTCACAGTTTTCCAACAGTTACCAGTACGCTATGAATTGGGACATACGCTATCCCTGAGATTTGCGACAAGTAAAACAATGTAATACGTTTCTAGAAATAAATTGCGTCTAGTTGCCGGCACCTTATAACCCATTTCAAATGTTCCTTGTGACAGCTAACCGTTTATCGTGTTGTATAAATGCCACTCACTAGTTTAGGGTTAAGTATCTTTTTAATTTGCAGCTCTGTAGAATTCCTGTGTGTTTTACGGTACCTACAAATAGGCTTAGTAGGTACGGAAATTACGAATAGGTATTTTTGTTAACTTATTTTCAGTGCAATAGTCATAATAAAGACGTCAGTTAGAGAAAAGAAAATCATTGAAAATATTTTTTTTATTACCTTGTGGTAATAATTACCTTATTGTAATTAAAGTTGTATATGACCGAGAGCCAATAGTATAAACTAATACAAAAAATAACACGAGAGAGAGCGAATAGTATCATCATTATCATCAGCCGGAAGACGTCCACTATTGAACAAAAGCCTTCCCTTGGCATCGTGATCCCCACGCTTGGAAAGCGGCTTGGGGATCGCAGTATGGTGGTAAAGTTACAGAAGATGCTGCCTATCTTCTAGATTTTTCCTTAGTCGCCTCTCACGGCACCCAACGGGACGAAATGGGGAAGTGCTATACTGGCCTGCCACTCCATGGAATAGTAGAAAAAATATCTAGAGTAAAAAAATATTTAAACTATTATTTGCATTAAAGTTAATTACTTGATTCACAGAAAATACCCAATAGCACTCAATGTAGAGTAATTACAATTAAACCAAAAAATGTGGTAATAAAATTACCGTATTAATTTGATCTCATTAAATTAATCAGTGTGAGCTCAGCTCATTTCGGTCAATTCAGCTCATTCCGGTCAATACGTCGTTGTAAAATGAGCTGGCTTATTGACACATAAAAAGGTCTATTTCAGGCATATTTTCCATAATGAGTTTGCCATGATCGTGGCAAATTAACTGCAAACGTGGTATTGCAATATTTGTAAACCATTTAATTTTACGTTGGTATTATTGAGATCGGCATTAATTGTGTATGCTTTTAATTTAGCCTAATTAGGTGTATTTTTTCGGTTTTGTGCTTATCAAGGTGTATTCACACTTGTAACATTTTGCTGTAACACTGTTTTTTCGAGAGTTTTTATGACCAGACATGCCACTGAAGTGTTACAAGTGGGAACTCACCTTTTTACAGTCCCTTTTAGTAACAGTATAAATTGTAACTCTTTCATCGTTTGCTTGTCACAGTTTGGCGCTAAATGAGCTGCGCTTGGGTCCCGTAGACTAGGGAAAGAAACTTGGAAAAGATTGGCACAGGACCGCGGCGGATGGCATAAGTAAAGGGAGGCCTATACCCAGCAGTGAGATATTGAAGGCTGAGAAGATTATTGAAATAAAGACTAAAGAAAAACGATGATAAGAGAATATACGCGTAACCTTTTAAAAGCAGAAATTAAATTGCGTAAAGAACAGGTTAGATAAAATAAAAATTAAATAAAATTCATTTATTTCGGACCGGAATCCATAGTGTTAGTGACAATAATCTTATGAACTATGTTAGTAACATAATAAGCTATACAAAAGTACATACCAGGATACCGCTATTACACATACGGGTTATATGTAATTTCGGCATCCTTGGTTATGTGCACGCATTAGAATCATTTGCCACAACGATCTCATAATATGTAAAAACGTTTCCTTATCCAGCTTACTATAATCGGCTAAGCGAGTGTAGTACGTCAGAGTACAAAACTGCTCGTACGTATTCTGGTAGCGTTAGTACAGTCTAGCTGCCCTCTGGGGGGCCGCAAGTGTGCCTCATTTAGATTGAGTTGCGGGAGAGTTGGAAAGTTGCTCTACTGAAAGAATTTTTGATGTTGATTATTTTTGTCGTTGAATTTTTCAATCTATTGTTGGGTGGTCGAGTAGTTTAGTGAGTATTTTTATATGCGGAAAAGTTGTTTACTACCCTGGCAAGTACAAATGCCTCTTTGCTATGTCATAATAATCTTATTATGATCAATGTTGGCCTGTAATAAATAGCTTTCTATATTTCTTTTCCATATAAACTTTAACTATGACAAATCTCACACTTCCCCCATTTCATCGAGCGTAAAGGAAAAAAGGGGTCTTCTTCTTATCGTATGGTTGATGAACAACCTGGTGTCAGAGTTTAAACCGCATGTAGGCCTCTCACATGACATTACACACCATTGAAAAATCAGGTGTGCCGTTTTCCTCACGATGTTTTCATTCACCGTTTGAAGCAACTGATAACTAATTTAGACCAGGTTTTGTGGCGTACATTGGGAGAGGCCTATGTCCAATACTGGTCTGCAACGGGCTGATGATGATGAGGAACTAATTTACATACCCACATGAATTCGAAAAGACATTGCCTGCGTGTCGAGGTTTGAACTTGCGAGCTTGACTTGGCAGTCCAACGGTCCCACCACTCGGCTGTTACAGCCCTCACAGGAATAGAAGAACCCCTTTGCTAAGTTTTAAAACCTTTCAAAGTCATAATTATCTTGCCATTACGGTGTCATTATAACTTTTATCTTCGTATCAACAAATCCCAGGCGCTGAAGCCAGATTAAATTCAAATCACGAAGTGTATTTTTATAATTTGGCAATTTTTAATTCAGAAAGCGTAACTTTTACGACTGTTCTATAGAAACTTCTAGAAGTTTAATACAGAGTACTGGGTGTGCACGCGGTTTCACCCGCGTTGTATTTGCTCTTCCATTGAATTAAAAGACTTGTAGTCCTATCTAGTGGGAAAGGAATTGTGACCATCCAATGACTGACTACTCAGCAGTATTTTTTACAGTTCCGTACCTCAAACCGTACCTATAATTACGTTGATTACATACATACATTATCATCACGCCTGTACTCCCCAAAGGAGTAGGCAGAGGTGCACATATTATAGTACACCCACATTTCACCGCTTATGTATTTAAGTCCCAATAACCGAGCACAAATTCAGACTCCGTGCTGCTACGGAGAATTACCTAAAGGAAAAAACCAGTAACACTTTTCCCGACCGATTCAAACCCGAGCCTCGTGCAGCAACCACTAGACCAACAAGGCAGTCAAGTTGATAATTTTTCAATTTTTCTCTAGGTTTATTTCCCGTTGATCTAGAACCATACAATTACAGCACAAGTATAAGTATAATAAGCAGCGACTCCTGTAAGCCAGGATCTACAATGATAACCATCGAGGCAATGAAGCTCGAGGCGTCCCAGAGAAATGACTCGAATATCTTAGAACCCGCAACGAAATTAATCATAAAAGAATATATAGTATACTAGCTGTTGCCCGCGACTTTGTCCGCGTGAATTTCAGGTAAAAAAACTCTTATCACTAAGGGGTATGAAAAATAGATGTTGGCTGATTCTCAGACCTACTCAATACGCTCACAAAATTTCATGAGAATCGGTCTAGCCGTTTCGGAGGAGTATGGGAACGAAAACTGTCACACGAAAATTTTATATATATAGATATAAAAGGAGTGGTGTATGCGTGAAGAGGTAACAAACAAACTTACAGCATTTATAATATTAGTAAGGATAATATAATGTTTGAGAGTCGTTTGTATTCCCGCCGCCTGCAAAGCCTGAGAGGCTCTGATCTAATTTTAGCGCTCCTAATCTAATTACAGGACCAATTAGCTGCGATATTAGCCGTTAGCAGGTAGGCTACGTTGGTTTATTAGTTAAAAATGGAGATGATGGCATGTGTTTAATGAAAATATGTTGTGCTTTGTGTTGGTTGGGTGTAAATATCGAGAAGGCGGTCCAGCCAGTAATTTTTTTAAGGATTTTTAATGACCAAATCGGAGATGTTCTGCAAAAAGGGCAAGTGAAGAGTACTCTCAACCGATGAGCCTGTATGAGGAATGTGATGCGTGTGAATTAAGCTAAAGAAGTATGCCAGGATCGTAGCAAATGGAAATCCGTGGTCTCTGCCTACCCCTCAGGGAAACAGGCATGACTTTATTTATTTATTTATTTATTTATATTCATCCTTATCCACTATCCTTACTTTATGTATGTATGTATGTTTTAATTACGTTTTGAGGTATAGTTGTGATTTGTTGTACAGAAAGTTTTAAAATTGGCGTATTGTTTTTTTTAAGAATGAAATTTTGTATTCTAAGCTGTAACGAACTTTTAAAAAATGTCAAAAAATTAAAAGGTTTAAAGTATATTGCTGTAGGACGTTTGGCTTATGGCATAAGGTAGGATAAATGACTATACTAATAAATTATTTACATTATTTCTACATTACAATATATATTACAAATGAAAAATATAAAATTTAGCGTCGAAGTATTCCTCCTCATCGTGTTTTTCCACACTGATATTATAAAGGCGAAAGTTTGTGAGTGTGTTTGTATATTTGTTACCTCTTTACGCTTAAACGGCTTCACCAATTTTGATGAAAATTCATATGGAGGTAGCTGACACCCCGGATAAACGTATAGGATACTTTTTATTCCGAAAAACTGTCACGGGTAACACCGCGGGGCGCAGCTAGTTATCTAATAAATTTATTAAAAAACACAGCGTTCATTCTCTAAACATGTAATACGATAAAAGAATATAAAAGTATAATTTAACTACATAACTCTCTAACTACATAAAGGTGGTCAGAAAATATTCTATGTAGTTTAAAATAGTACCGTATTGAAGAGCGAGTACCGTTTTATTTGACAAATCATGGTACAAGACGGTCTGTGGTCTTTATATAAGGTACTAGTGACAATACATTTGTCCGTATGTCACCGATGTGCAGTGAACGGTCATATGATCGATATGTGAACTCCAGCCGTACCTTGCAACTATTGTAAATCAATCACTTGCCTTACTTTTCTCCATGTTGTAGGCTTAGCCTGCAGATGCAGGGCAACTAAATGGAGTGGCTGCCCGACCAGGTAGATAGATGGTTAAAAATTATACCTATTTGAAAATAAATGACACCAATTTGGATTCAAATGGCAAGTTGTTGTTTATTGTGGATTTTTAAGTGGGATGCCTTTGTTTAACAGTGGATGTTTTCCGGCTGATGAAGATTTGCCATGGTCATTGTTCCTCCCACTGCCATTCAAAGGCCTCCCTTTCATTCCTCAATTGTGAGCAGTTGTGAGCTGTAGACCATGTGGCCTTATAGGAGTCAAGCTCGTCGATGATGTGATGATGATACAAATTAAAAAGAGACAGGATTAGAAAGGTAAAGAGTCCTTTATTTCAAAGTATTTCTAGATAAATATCTTACGGAAATTAGAAAAGATATATTTGAAGTTGCCACGTTGAAAGTAAACGTTAACATGAACTTTATGAGAATATTTACCTTACTAGTAACCCTTGCTAAAACATTAGCAATAGATTCTTGTATATGGCAAAATGCAAGTGGCATGAAGCTACTAGTATTACAGATTAATATACATATATTAGATTAATATTGTATTGCCTGCGCCGGGCCCATGTCATCATCATTATCAGCTTTTACGTGACCCACTGCTGGGCAAAAGCCTCCTCCCTTAAACGCCACTGCTTCCTTTTTTGGGCCTTTTGCATCCAGGTCTTTCCTTGTACAGCAACAACATCATCAGTCCACGGGCCCATGTAATAACATATAAGTACCTACGAGTAATACTAAATATTATTTTCAAGTACACCTAACCTTACAGCTGTCTTGTAAAATATAAACAAGGTACAGTACGATAGAGTAAAATTGTAGAAAAAAAAACGACTCGTAAAACCGTTCCTTTGCTCCGAAATCTTATTTAAAACACCTCTCTACATTTTCTTCAGTAAAAGAGTATTGCTTAGCTGTAAGTCCCCCATTTTCTCGACGTTACACTATTGTTGTGTTTCCAATTCGTCAAACTTACAGATCGATCGTCTGTATTCTAGAAGCGTCGACGGTTGGCCCTAGCTGGCACTGGACTTCACTAGAATTGTGAGTGATGCTGCGTTTAGTATGAGCTAGCGGAACAGTAAAAACGGTGAAGGAAAACATCGTGAGGAAACTGGCACACCTGAGAGATTTTTCAACGGTGTGTCAGGCCATGTCAGAGGCCTGCAGGCGGTTGTAACTCTGACATCAGGTTGTTCATCAATCATACGATAAGAAGAAGAAAGAGTGAGGTAGTAGATAATGCTTTATGACGTTTCGACAGGTTGCCGTGGTCGCAAACAGGCTGACGGTGCAACCTGGTCACAATGTAAAGCCAATACATAACATCATCACGCCTGTATTCCCCGAAGGGGTAGGCAGAGGTGCACATATAGTACACCCACATTTCGCCAGTTATGTTTCAGGTCCCAATGTAATAGGGGGCGAGCTTATTGCCATCAACCGGGCACAATTCCAGACTCCGTGCTGCTACTAAGAATTACCTAATGGAAAAACCCAGTAACACTTTGCCCGACCCGGGATTCGAACCCAGGACCTCGTGCTCAGCAGTCGCGCTTAGCAACCACTAGACCAACGAGGCAGTAAAGCCAATAAAGGTAAATTAATGAGTTTGCGTTAATTCCTGTGTTGTAATTTTATTATAATCATGCAACGCTAGTTATAAGTCAGTAGATTTTTCTGCTATTTAATATTATAGGTATGTATACAACCTTAAAATCGCCAAAACACATTAAGTTAAAACCCAACAGACAATCAACTGAAACATTAATCTAGCTAAGTAGTCTCACATGCTAGCTCGGACTAGATTCAGACTAAAGTCTGTAAGCTGACTGGCTAATAATTAATGAAGACAAGTTTTGTCTAAAGATAATTAAGATTATACTGCACTTAATACTGTCTCGCTATCGCGCTTTGCAATTAGAATTAATGTTTGTGTTTGAGTTTTGAGAGTAATGTTTATTAGGTATTTTAATGTATTAAAGAGTGACAGTATAACGAAGATAAACATAACATAACATAACATCACGCCTGTTATCCCCGAAGGGGTAGGCAGAGGTGCACATACAGTACACCCACATTTTGCCAGTTATGTTTTTAGATAACGAAGATGTATGTATACAATCTGATTTATTGAAGACTAGGTTTTTTCAAACGTCGCCAAGAAAGGCCAAGTGTGGACGTGGAATATCACATACACAAACACCCAGACTCGAGACAAATATCTGCTGATCGCACAAATTTTTGTCCTGTGCGGGAATCGAACACACTGCACCAATCGGGTCATCAAGATGTCAATGTTATTATGATTGGTGTTTAGAATTAATTTGTTATTTTACTTTAACAGCCTTGACATTTAAATTAATAAAATAAATTATAAATAAACCTTTTATGTTTTCTTATCTACAAAACTCTTTTGACTTTCTGTAAATCTTGGCCAGTTGATCGCAAGTCGACTTGCTCAGTTTCGTAGGTCTAAACGCGCCTTCAAATTGTCAGGTACACTCCGATTTGTAAAGAGTATGTACGTGCCAGCCATTCGTTGGCCTGGCCATACGTGTTGTATTGGCCATAATAGGCTTTGTGTATACATGTACCTCGTTAGGTCCCTGAAAGGTAGAGGTCTTAGCTTTTTGTGAAGCTGAAAATCTACTTAGGTTTAAGATTTTTGTAGGTGGGGGACAATTTATTCGTTCTGGATACTCCAGGGATTTAGTTCCGTCTATTTTGTATTATGTAGGACAGTTCTGATACAATGTTGCTCTTATTGGGTAAATTGTGAATTGGTAATGTTTACGTGGTTCTTCTAGGGATAATTTCAAGTCATTTGTTTTCGTTATTTTGAGGCGTGAATGGGTTGGGAGGTCAAAGTTATTATACTTGTGCAACATTTTTAATATCATTGTAAACGCTGTCTTAGTCACTTTTAAATATATTTTAGAAGAAGAGTATGTTATATTGGCTGATAATTTGGTAACAAATGTCAGTTACTACTTAAGTAATGTAAATGCTTGTTGAAAATAGGTAGAGCTTTAAACTCTACATTAATAAAACCAGTAGCACACGAACACGATACTCGAAAGTTCATTGTGGTAGGTAGTATGGGAATATTAAATATATAATTTATAATACATATCCATATAAATATATCCATAATAAATGGAAATCCAGAAAACCTAAACTGGAGTTCATAACTAGAGTAAATAAGTTTTAATCTTATGAAAATTGTATTGCTATTTTATTTTATTTGTAAGGGACAAAAAACAGTTACACGTTAAAATGTTTACAATAAGTTCATACATTGATATTACAAACATGTAACCCACAACATTGTCCACATATTATTGAGGGAAAATAAAATAGAAGTAAGAGACAAAACGTATACAATCACCAATTAGTGCGTGATAGCTGACATAATTAAAATTTAACTTGTCTACATTAACATCAATCCATTTTAGACATGCTATGTGTGGCAAAAAAAGATAATAGCACTATCTGGGACCTACTCCTACTAAAATACTTTGACGGAAGCTAGTCCAATTATAATATACCTAATAAGAGGTAAGTACAGCAGCTGTTACCATGGTAACAACTTTTCTAGAAGTTTTCTTTATCAATCATTGTGATGGCTTATGGAGGAGGCTGAGTGATTACCATCGTTCAGTCTCATGACGCCATATCTTTGTCTCTTTCTTATTTTATGCTTTATAAGATGGTTGGTATTATAATGTAATTGGCACAGTCTTTTTTGTTCTATAAAGGCAGTTGTAGCCGAGGGGTATGTATGACCGTTGGACTGCAAAGTCAAAGATCGCAAGTTCAAACCCTGGTGTCTTTTGAATTCATGTGCGTATTATAAAGTTATTAGTTGCTAAAACGGTGCAGGAAAACATCATGAGGAAATCGGCACACCTGAGAGATTTTTTAACGATGTGTAAAGCCATGTCAGAGGTCTGCAGGCGGTTTAAATTATGACACCAGGTTGTTCATCAAGCGTACGATAAGAAGAAGAATTTCATAAAGGCTGCAATAGACCAAAAATCTCTGTTGTGTGGCATAGGTCGTCGTTTTTCTAGAGAAAAATCGTTTGAAAAATACAATTTTTAACTGACTTCGGCAGACGCAATTGACTTCTAAATTTACTGAGAGGTACTTTTAAGGTTTACTTACTAGTTAATTTATTTAGTTGCGAAATTGCAGGTTCATTATTATCAGCCGGAACACGTCCACTGTTGAACAAAGGCCTCCCATAGAGTGGGGACTTGAGATTGCAGGAAAAACTGATAATTGATAATTCATAGGCAAAATTTTCAGTCAAGAAAAAACGTTCAAACTTAAGGCATTTGTGCATCTGACAAGACAGTCTTCGACGACGTTGTAAAAAAAACTGAGTAAAATAGTTCGCAAGAAAACTACCAGTGTTGCCACCCTGACTTAGTGGAACTGGCATTCCTCCAGCGTTCCTATTTCACAGCGTTTTCCCAATGTTTGATTTTCCTCTTTATTTTATGTTGCTAACTAGTTTTTAGAGCAAATAATGTGTGTTATTGGTGCAGCGCTGCTCGCGTTATTTCGAGCAAATGTGAGATTTTCCGTACGTGTCAACATTATAAGAGAGTTGACCTGAAAAGTTTGTGCTGCAGAAGTAACTATTACGTGTTAGATTATTTCTTTAGCTGTGTTATTAATGTGGGTAACCTATTTTATGTTATTTTGAGAAATAATTTGGTGGGTCTGATATATACAGAGCGCTTCGAACTTAGGTTGGTAGGTAATCAATGCTCGGTCTGCCTGGTCGTCCCAAAAAGGCAATGGCGAGATATTTTAGACATTTTTGCGGGAAAGACATGGCCTGAAATGGTATTGGACCGGGTTTATAAATAATGGGGAGGCCTTTGCCCAGCACCGGGACACCGAACAGGCTACATAAAACTGAAATTAGCCAGGAGATTTTTTAGTGCAAAAGTTGCACGCAAACACAGGTGCACTCTCTATTCCGTCACTCTCATACTCCGATGGGTCGGTAGACTAATAGGAGAGAGATTAGATGCAGGATGAACTGCTTTAAATGCCTTTCGACGCAACGAAGGGACTCCAAATGTGACTACGGTCTCCCATCACGGCTTAACCTCGCAAATCGACCGATCTGCGTAGTAGAACATAACATAACATCACGCCTATATTCCCCGAAGGTACACCCACATTTCGCCAGTTATGTTTTTAGGTCCCAATGTAATAGGGGGCGAGCCTATTGCCATTCACCAGGCACAAATCCAGACTCCGTACTGCAACTAAGAATTACCTAATGGAAAAACCCAGTAACACTTTGCCCGACCCCGGATTCGAACCCAGGACCTCGTGCCCAGCAGTCGCGCTTAGCAACCGCTAGACCAACGAGTTAGTGCGTAGTAGCTATATGACTAAATGGAACTAAATGGCAGAATGAAATAGATGTTTGAGGGGCTCTTAGCTACGAAGGCAGTCTGAAGATATACATACATACCCTTAATATCAACACCAGAAGAGATCTAAATTATAATTCACGACAGCGCGTTAGTGTAAGAATTCTAGAATTATTATAATAATGCACCATTTCCTGGCCCCAAACTGGATGCAGTCCAAAACGTTTAACTGTAGCTTTCAGCGATTCAAGACAGGTTTTAGAGGATGTTATAAATTATTTTAGTACGACTAGCTTTGATTTAGGTATTGTAAGGCATATAATATTGTACAATTGAAGTAACGATGTATAACATTTGTACATGTTTACTGTAATCCTCAAAGCAGAACTGTTTTCTTTTATGAGAATTCTAATCAGCCACATTTTGTAGCTTCAAAGTACCACGTCAACTAAGTTTAGTACCTACTTCTTCTTAATAAATTCATTTACTAGCAGACCCGGAGATCTTCGTACCATCTTGTCACCATTTAAACCTTTGGACTTCTTTGTCTTTAGACCAAAATTTGCATAAACGGTCCAGCCGTTCTGGAGTTTTAGGAGACAAACGAACAGCAATTCGTTTTTTGAAATATAGATAGGAATCTATCTATATATCATACTGTTATTTACTCAATTATCGTCCTGTACTACGCTTACTATCAAATATGACTGTGACAGCTTTCCCAAAAATAAAATTCACTGCAAGCCCTAAATATTTTAGCAAAAACATAGTCTGTCACTAGGAATGGAGTATAGGATTTGCATTTTACATACATGAAATATCACGAGCCTAAATGCCTCTAACTATAGCCTACAGCTGCTGCAGAAAATACAGATATTTAGCTCGTTTAAACCGAGAATCGAATCAGGTGAGGTGCGGTCATCGAGACAGCAAACCTGGATTTATACTTGCTATTTATAGAGTTAGTCTGCATCGTTGGTTTAGCGTTGGCAAGTGCAACTGGCAAGCGTTGGACTCATGGGCATTATGTGCTGGTTTCCTGGGTTAGGCAAAATATTATTGGGTTGTACAATGAGGTTAGTATCGGTAGTATGGAGTCGAGATTTGTGTCAGACTAATAGAAATAGTCGCCCTCTACTTCTTAGTTCCTTTAGTATCACTGTCAGGGTATACTATACACCTTTATCTACCTTTTTGAATAATACACGCGTGACTATGTTCGTCTTAATCGCAACTAATTTGCTGCACTGGTTGTAATGCTCATTAATATGGAAATAACTTGTACTTTACGGAATAATAAATATCAGCATCATTATGATCGGTCAGCCTATTGCGGTCCACTGTTGGGTATAGGCCTCTCCCAAGCTACAGAAGAAAATAACCTATTTAAAAGAAACAAACAAACATTAGGAAGTATCTTACTTAAGAAACCAATGTACCCACTAGTCATAATATCTTCTTTAAAATCTCTTCATAGTGTAGTTAAAATACAATTTCTTACAATTTTAAACATACCATTTTACAAAAACATCGCCACAGTACACCAGCCACTTGGAAATCCTTCCATTTCCTCGCAGCCCTAAGATTACATTTTAACGACACAATTTTTGAGGTTAACCCTGGCCGCCATCTTGGAAATCCTTCTAAGCTCTGCTATCCGACGATTTTAGACAAGCACCGGCAAACTCAGGAGTTGAAAGCTTCTATTATAAAGCTGTACTTTACATGATGTTATTATATGATATTTTTGTAATATGAGTTTTTAGACTGCTAAGCACGAGGTCCTGGGTTCGAATCCCGGGAAAAGTGTTACTGAGATTTTCCATTAGGTAATTCTCAGTAGCAGCATGGAGTCTGGTTTGAGCCCTGTTGTTGGCAAAAGGCTCGCTCCTTATTATATTGGTACTTTAAAATATAGCTGGCGTAAAGTGGGCGTACAATATGTGCACTTCTGGCTTCCCTTTAGGGGAATAGAGGCGTGATTTCATGTTATGAGTTTTTAGTGTTTCGCGAAATGGTTCAAATAGGAATATAATATATTATGATTAGAAACCTTTAAATAATGTGGCATAAATTATATATTGTGATGTTCCTTAGCTGAAAAATCGACGTGTACTGCCTTGCTCTACTGTTGATTATACAGATTTTGGACTTCTTCTTTATCTTTAGCATACATTGTAGTAAATGAATAAATAAATAAAAATAACAAAGTAACTATTAGTCCATACTATCCATCCTTCTATACCAATATTATAAATGTGAAAGTAACTCAGTCTGTCTGTTACGCCTTCACGACTAAACCACTGGACGAATTTTGATGAATAGGCCAT
Organism: Abrostola triplasia; assembly: GCA_946251915.1. NCBI lineage: Eukaryota > Metazoa > Arthropoda > Insecta > Lepidoptera > Noctuidae > Abrostola > Abrostola triplasia. The sequence continues at coordinate 1,023,294 of OX276443.1, read as the reverse complement.
GTAGTAAATTTAAGACGCGGGAAAGGACATAGGCTACTTAACACGTGCGAAGCCGCGGGCAAAAGCTAGTAGTAACTAAAAGTAGGTACACATAGCTGTATCCAAATTGAACCAAAAACATTTTCTTAGCTCATAGGTGGCCTATTATTCTGAATGTCTACGTATTACGTCAAGCACTAAATCTTCATTACTTAAGCCATTTTATACCATTACACAAAGAACTTAAGGCTCATAATTGCTTAACGACCTTTAGGGGAAAGGCCAAGAGGTAGAAAAAACTTTGGTAAATAACGTTAGATCATAACGACGTGTGATTTATGGGGTGAGTAGAGTAGTAAGACTTTTGTTTATGGTATCGCGTGTTTTTTTCACTAATAGCTACATTGGGGCTCCGAGTAATTTTGATAAGTTGTGTTACCTATCGTAGGGGGGAAACTCTTTGTCTAAACTTGCTCTTGTTTTCCTTAAGTGGGTAGGCAGAACTATGTTTATTTGGTCAATATTCGTAGAAACGAATAAACTGAAGTTATCTGGCCTTATCTGGGATATATGGATTTTTAACAAGACTATCGAACATCAATTTTATTTTATACTAGCTACGCCCTACGGTGATGCCTGCTACATTTTTTCGGGATAATAAGTTTACATTATACTATTTAATATAATTCCTAGTGTGGGGCGACGGATCTTATTAAAATCTTGGTTGACTAGTATCTCTTAACAACGGCATAAGTATGACCAGTGTTTTTACACATAGGTCATAGGACGATACGGAGAAGAAGTCCTCGTTAATGCCAATAGTTATCTCATATTTGTGGAATATCATTTTTTCTCTGTGGATAGATTTTTCATAATTACGTACTAATTAGGCCGGGCGTATTGCCATTCTTATGACACGCTTTCCCAGCGTCGCCGACGGAAAGACAATTGTATTTTAAAACCACGTGTTTTGCTATAATAATAACAGCCTCTAACTGTCTCACTGCAGTACAAAAGCCTCTTCTCGTATAGAGGAGGATTAAGCATTGATCACCGCGCTAGCTCACTGCGGGCGATTTTAGATAATTAAATCCAGGTTTCCTCACGATGTTTTCCGTCACCGTTAGTCAGTGGTGTCTTAGAATAACTAAGAAAGTCTTTATAACATTGAAAAAGACATTGATTGCCCGGGTTTAAACCTGCAACCTTGTGCATACAGATCCTTTATGTTAACCACTAGGCCACCACGCCGGGTTTTACTACAGGAAACAAATCAAATAACTGCAGAAAGATACCCCAAAAGTTATATCGGCAACTCTTATTTGATTCCCCAAAATCCGGGAGGAGTAAATAAAAATAAAACTGAAGACATCCCGAAGTTTCGTCTTATTTAATAGTTGCCTACTTACGATGGCTGCGATTCATCACAGAATCACATTTCCTCACGAACTCGAACAAGTTGACGCCAATATTTATTTCCTTTTTTCTTTCTTTCCGATATTTCTCGTAACTTTTATTCTTGAAAACTTTATTGGTAGCATCAATGGTGTGGTTTGCAGTTTTTGCCTGGATTTCGGGATTTCGTTTTGCAACTGAACTAGTTTTCGCCGGTGTTGGGCTGATCAAACCGGTTTCAACTGGAATTCTTTATTGACTGTTTTGAATTAAATATGGGCGTGGATTTCGTTTAGTTTGTTTTAAATGTATTTGATGACTGCCTCGTTGGTATAGTGGTTGCTAAGCGCGTCTGCTGAGCACGAGGTCCTGGATTCGAATCCCGGGTCGGGCAAAGTGTTACTGGGATTTTCCATTAGGTAATTCTTAGTAGCAGCACGGAGTCTGGATTTGTGCCCGGTTTATGGCAATAGGCTCGCCCCTTATTACATTGGGACCTAATAACATAACTGGCTAAATGTGAGTGTACTGTATGTGCACCTCTGCCTACCCCTTCGAGGAATACAGGCGTGATGTTATGATAATGAATAAAATACGGCATCACAAGCTTCAGGGTCATCAAATTGAAGTCCTGACATATTATAAGTCAATAAAAACTTTTAAAACCTCACACAACCCTAATCCTCCCAGTATAATTACCGGGAACAAACTCTGGACCCATTCAGAACTCAAACAAAATATTACAATCCCCACATTTGAGATAAAAGATAGAGAGGTATAGAACAAAAGCTGTGGGCTCGTAAAACAGGAATATAATTGCATAGATGTGGATCTTAATGTTCATAATAATGATCGAAGTGCCAACCCTAAGCGTAGCGACCTCTATCGGTAGTTTGTGGTGTTATTCAATGTGTTAAAGGTGTTTTTGGAATGACACTGTGAATAGTCTTTGGATTGATTTACTTGGGTTATTAGATTGAAAGATGTTCTATATCGCATGTTTTAATAATTTAATATATTAATTGATCGATGTTTTTGTGATTCTGCCTCGTTGGACTAGTGGTTGCTAAGCGCGACGGCTGAGCACGAGGTCCTGGGTTCGAATCCCGGGTGGGACAGTGTTACTGGGTTTTTTCCATTAGGAAGTTCTCAGTAGCAGCACGGAGTCTGGGTTTGTGCCCGTTTGATGGCAATAAGCTCGCCTCTTATTACATTGGAACCGAAAAACATAACTGGCGAAATGTAGGTGTACTATATGTGCACCTCTGCCTACTCCTTCGGGGAATACAGGCGTGATGTTGTGTTTGTTTTGTGATTCTCTGGATTCATTGGTTTAGTTTATTAAGGCTTGTAAACGTGACAAGCCGACAGTAAGTTTATCAATTTCGTCGTCGTATAAGTCTTGCTTTTATCTTTGTAAATAACATCAAATGTACGATTATAACACTTATCCGATCGCCTATTTAGGACACAGGCGTAACCATGGCAACAGCAAAATTCATCAAATGCCTCATAATAGCAAAAAGGTTAACGTATACATGACAGGCAAAGCCGTCGTATATAATAACCTAGAGGATCATACCTCTAAGCTCTACCATTCAGACTTCTCGTCACGTCACGAGGTCAACGACCGACAACGGACCTAATCAATTTCCTCCGGAGAAATTCTAAAAATAATCTCTTCCCTTCAATATTAAGGCGTGCTCTTTTTATTCATGTCAGACCTCTGCAAGCCTCTTAAATAATAAGGATTAAGTTTTGAATCGCCCGAGGAAATATTAAACTTTTGAGGAAATCGAAAAAGTGGGATGTTCTGAGATCAAGAAGGCCCTGATCAATGATTTGGGGAGGCCAGATAAATTTAAAGGGTTCATTTTGTTGTGCATAACTAGGTCTGTAGTAACTGAGGGGTCGTAGCAATGAGGCTACCGCACAGATCAGTCGATTTACGAGGCTTAGCCGTGCAAGTCAGGGTCAGTCTTCTGATGGGTGACCCTCCGAGCTTCGGAAGGCACGTTAATCCGTTGGTCCGGCACCTGATCTCTCTCCGGTCATATCGGTCTACCGTCCCATCGGACTATGAGAGTGAGGGAATAGGGAGTGCACCTGTATTTGCACGCATACCTGTGCTCTATAATATCTCCTGCTAACTAAGCTTATGTAGCGGGAATGTAGGCACAAAGTTTTTGCTTGACCGGTACTGAAGTGCCCTTGAAGCGAGCGTGGCTCCGACAGTCGTACGTATATTGCACTACAATCACACGCATTGTATCTCTCGTAATTTCGTTATTAATTACATTTGTAAGTAATTAGTAACCGGAATTTTCACTTCTCTCTATACACATAATAATATGGGTGAGTGGTATTCGACCTACAATTGACCACTCCCTTTCCTCCCGTGGGTGTCGTAAGAGGCGACTAAGGGAAAATCCAGAAGATAGCCAGCAGCGTCGTGTAAAACTTCACCACCAATACTGCGATCCCCAAGCCGCTGGCCAAGCCTGGGGATTGTGGTAACCCCCACTTTAAAAGTAAGGCCTTTGTTCAACAGAGGACGTGTTCCGGCTGTTGATGATGATGATAACATAACAGTGAACACGCATCCTAAATTCATCACCACAAAATTGGTGACCCCACTAGGTACATAACCTACTTTCCTTTGAATCCTCAACTCTTCCACATTACAAAGTAATTCAAAAGCACACACAATTAACCTCAAATCCTACCATATTTGTACAATTCCATACAAAATTGAGTGAGAATCATTCAAAAATTATCACCCTCGTTCGCGCTATGGGAGGGACTCAATTTCCTGTCGCCATCGCTAAGCGCCGATATTTGCATAACCAATATTTAAGGGGGGGGGGGGAGATCCTACTGGAACGCTACCAGGGTAGCAGTAATCTGGTAGCTGCTTATTACGCCATACTCAGTGGCAAAGTATCAACACAACTGAAACGGGTGGTATTGAGTGTACGATATTGAGATTCTAGTATTGAGTATTATTTCCGTGTGTAATGTTGTTGGTGGAATGTTCTTATATAGATAGGCGGGTTAACGTCTGCAATCCTAATCGTTACATAAATGTTTTTTAATTACAGCTCGTATTAATTGATCCCAGTTTTCTAAGTCTGTTTACATTGTGATTAACAAAAGAAGTCTGTCTAAGTAGTCTGGTTTTGACCCCAGCTGATGGCAATAGGCTCGCCGCCTATTAAATTGGGACCCATAACATAACTGGTGAAATGTAACTGCTGTGCCAAGGTTTGCTTGTTCGATTCCCGACGAAAATTTGTATGATCCGCAGATGTTTGCCCCGAGTCCTGGTTTGTCTGTAGTATTTCGAGTTTGTGAAACGCATCTTCGATACAGGAAACATTCCTAGTGTGGGGAGACGTTTTTTAAATAAAAAATCATATTAGTATCAGGGCCCAATGTGTCTGTATACCAACACAAAACCTACCTCTTCAGGAAATACGTGTTCTAGATCTTCAATAATAATATAAGCTTCATCAATCCTACCTACAAATTGAGGCAGCTTATAATTAAGAGCCTAAGAGGCAAGATTGTGGTGGCAAGCAGTTGGGAGTTCGCCTCATCTAATTCACACCTAAGTGCCTACATGTAATTTCCGTAAGACAATGATGAATCGACTACCAATGGTAGCATTCAAATAGGATATTAGTCAGTTATTATATAACATTCCGCCTGTATGTATTCTCCAAAGGGGTAGGCAGTGCTGTAATAGTACACCAACATTTCGCTTTTTACGATATAAGTCCCAAACAAATAGAGGAAGAGTCTATTGCTATCAATCTGACACAAATCCTGACTCTAATTGATGCAAATGGCAAGTTGTCGTTCATTGTGTGTGAGTTTTGGCTGATGATGATGATGACTAACAGCTACCGACGACCTGAAAAAGGTAGTTGGGTCAGACTGGATGCGGAAGGTGGAGGACCGGGTGGTGTTGCGCAACTTGGAAGAGGCCAGCAGTAGTCCGCCAAGAGTGGACCGCCAGCAGTAGACCGCGATAGGCTGAGAGAGTTGGAAAACCTACTATGCCTGACCCTGGCTTCCAAGTTTTCGAACCCAGTACCTCATGTTTAGCAGTCTTATATAGCGATCACTAACATACAAGGTCTCAGTGTACTGGTGTAAGTATTGTGCTGAGATTCTCACCTACTCGATTGAAATCTAAGAAACTGTTTATATTGAATTACATTTGGGAGGAGATTTGAGACTGTGTCGCATTGTGAGCGGGTTATATAGCTTTTGAGGAGTCCCGTGGAGTGTCGGGCTAAAACAGCATCCCCTAAATCTTTATACATTATAATTCTTCTGTACATGTGTTGACAGTGAACTCCTAAACGGCTAAACCGATTTGAATGAATATTTTTGTGTGTGTTCAAGTGGATTTGAAGATGGTTTAGATTTAAAAATAAACCCGGCAGATGGCGCTGCAGTCGGTATTTAGGTTTTTTATGATGCACGACAACGTCTGTCGGGTCCGCTGGTATATATATATATATATTAATTAAAATGTAAACTAAAATACCGAAACAAAAAGTGATTTTAAAAGCTCAAATGAATTTAAACGTAGTATTGACACAGCATATCACTCGTTAATGAACGTGTGTGTTGTGACAAACTGTAATTAATTATTGATCATTAGAATAGTCGACGAAATTCGTTAATGGATTGATGTTATTCATGTTTGGTTGGCATTCAATTTTGATTCAGTATTATGTTTGAACTGGTGATCGTTTTACAATATTCTCAATAATATCGTATTGGTTTTCAATAAAAGCAAGTACGAAAGAGATGGTAATTACTCAATAGATTAATTAAACGTCACTACCTAATTTGCTCTTGTATTTATCAAATGGATAGGCAGAAGTCTAACTATATACACACATTTCTACATTTATGTCTTCATCATCATCAGCCGGAAGACGTCTAGTGTTGAGCAAAGGCACCTTTAGGGGGTTGGTAACCATTATCCCCACTCTTGGCAGTAGCGTGGGGATCGCAGTATTGTTATTTATGTTATAGGTCTCATGTAATACAGGGCAATCGTGGGTCAAAACCTAGTAACACTTTACTCAACTCGGGAATCTAACCAAGAAGCTCACGTTCAGCAGTCACGCTATGCAACTATTATACATAAAACGAAAAAAAAAATTACCGAAAAATCTCACCACCAATTTCGCGGCCTTCTACCCGCTCCGCTTAACGTCTGACCCGCTACCACTATGCGTGGGAACACGCAGCTGACACTGTCTATGTTTTTTGTCGCATTCAAATCTGATTACATAATGCTGATAAAAAAACAATTTCGTTCTTGTGGTGTCTTTTTGGTCCAGAATTTCCTCGAATCGTCTTACAAACCAAGGCCTAACTAAGAAAGTCATGTCTGCTCTAATGCTTTTATGCTTCCTGATTACGATGTTTATGAAAATTTTGGTACTGACACATGATGAAATATATAGCCAAGTGCAAGTCGGACTTGCGCACGAAGAGTTCCGTACCATTATCTATAAAAACAGCAAAAAAAAATCACCTTTGTTATATGGGAACCCCTTTAAATATTTATTTTATTCTGTTTTTTTTGTTATAGCAGCAAAGGAAATAAATCACCTGTTAAATTTTTAAACCTCTAAGTCAATAACAATAACATGAAGTACACAAATAAACTAAACAGGTTGAATAACTTTCGTGAGTGTTATCCATATTATTTACTATATATTCCGGTTATACTCACGGGTGTATTCGGGAATGCCCGACTAGTTTCGGACTCGACCGGAGCCCTTATTCATGAGCTGGTTCGGCTCGCGACTCTGCCGCGTAACCAGCTCATGAATAAGGGCTCCGGTCGAGTCCGAAACTAGTCGGGCATTCCCGAATACACCCGTGAGTATAACCGGAATATATAGTAAATAATATAGGTTGAATAACATCGAAGAACTAAGATACCACCCAGTTTTACCGCTCTTAACTATGCGAACGATGTATCCAAAAGTAATTTACCAAACAAAATCCTAATATAGAACTGTTACACGGAGTTTTAACAAAAACAGACCGACACTGCTGGCCGAGCTCAATTTAGAACAGCTCAGTGTAAACTTTTTTATTGATTTCAATTAGTTTTATTTCTAATTTCTACAAACGTAACGTTGAATTATATTGCCTTATACGTTGGTCATTACCATAACGGCGTATATTTTATTAACAATATACCTCCACCAAATAGCATTTTTTTTGTATTGAATTGGGGAGTTTAACTTGTTAAAACAATCAAGGAACTTCCATCCCTCAACGCATACATCTTCTGCGTAAAATAGTAGCTAAAAGACTGGCTCTATAGAACTAGTTTCCAGATTCTCAAAGCGTGACTCTCCACTCCGTCCTCCCCTCTCAAGCCCTCTCCTCTTCCACTCCGTCAATCAAACAGATACAAAGTAGAGCAAACCATTTCTATATCTCACCCAGTTCCGTATACATAATGTATAGCACAGACATCGTGAGACTCCTGGCACGGCAGCCATCCAAAATGTTGAAGACAATCGCAAGTAATTGTAGTACTAAGTTTCACTAACGTTATTTTCTCTGTGTGGTACAAGTTATAGAAGGAAGCGGGGTTGTAAAATGTACTTACATACATAAACTCTTGCCTATTTCCCAGATACGTAAGTAGAGACCACGGATTTCCATTTGCGAGCCTGACATTCTTCTTTCGCCTCATTCACTCCCATCACATTCGTCATACACGCTCGTCGGTTAAGGGTACTGCTCACTTGATCCTTTTGTAAAGCATCTTGGATCTGAACACACATGAATTACACTAAATGTATTAAAAAAAAAACGCCGCCCCACTATAGGACTTTGCCTGTATCGCGCCAGACTCGGGACACTTATCAGGGTGTACACTATAGTCTCGCCCCTATTACATAGGGACCTATAACATAAATGAAGAAATGTGGGTGTACTATACCCATATGTCCACCCTTCGCCGGATACAGGCTTTATATTATGTTATTTTGTAATTCCCGCTGCCGCTTATGAGTCGACCCACCTCAACATCTCAGTATAGCCGGGGGCGACATTACTGTATGTCCTAAACAGTAAAATGCACTTAGAACGCTTTCAGGGTACGCCTGTGTTTTGTAGCTGCTGTAATGAAGTAACTAGAGAATCTAGGACGAACCTGGTTCAAGGAAGTTGAACCGTACGTTAGGATTTAGTTTAAATCTCAGTTTAACTTCATAATTCATTGCAATTGGACAATTGGTTGTGGCTGTTAGCACTGAGTGCAACGTTTGTTAACTTAGATTTAGATTGTCCTTAGTGTATAGACTGCCTCGTTGGTCTAGTGGTTGCTAAGTGCGACTGCTGAGCACGAGGTCCTGGGTTCGAAACCCGGGTCGGGCAAAGTGTTACTGGGTTTTTTCATTAGATAATTCTGAGTAGCAGAACGGAGTCTGGATTTGTGCCCGGTTGAAGGCAATAGGCTCGCCCCCTATTACATCTGGACCTAAAAAAACATAACTGGCGAAATGTGGGTGTACTATATGTTTACCTCTGCCTACCCTTTTGGGGTATATAGGTGTGATGTTATGTTATGTTTTCCTGCAAGTAATGATTGTAATCTAAAACTAGGTGATGGATAAAAGAAGAGTGACAAAACCAGTGAGCCGAATGTTAGTGGTATTGGAAAGGGGAAGATCTAGGCGAACATACCTAGACCAAAATCGGAGATGTTCTGCAAAAAACGGAAATGAGGAGTACCCTTAACCGACAGGTGTGTAAGAGGAATATGATGCGTGTGAATGAGGCGAAAAAAGTATGCCAGGATCGTAGCAAATGGAAGTCCGTAGTCTCTGCCTACCCCTCTGGGAAACAGGCGTGACTTTATGTATTTATGTATTTTCTAGCTTCCCTGGACTTCTAAGATTCGGTCCAGCCGTTCTCGAGTTTTAGTGAGCCTAACGAACAGCAATTCTTTTTTGCCTTTGGCAGACTATAAATATTTACATATTTTGTTAGTTACCTGTGTACATCAATAAACAAATTTGTTTTAAGTTGATGGTTATAATATACATAAGTACAAGCCTTTACTTGTTAACCGACTTAAAAAAAAAGAGTTTCTTAATTCAATACTTAACAACTTAAGTTCATAAAAAGGGTTAAAAAGGTTCTTCGTTAACCTAAAACAACGAATAAATTCACAAATTTAACTTTTATCAGTTAAAGGTAAGACCCTTTACAAATAAATAAAACAAATAAACCTAATCAGCTTAGTTAATGAGAAATACAAAGATTAACTGACACGAGTACAGCCTAGACTTGGGTCAAACAGTACCTGTTATATCTGTTACTGCTCCGTAAAATATCAGATGAAAATATCTGTTACTAAATAACAGTTATAAATATATTATAATTCAAAATGTTTTTATTTCACATAAACCTATTACAGGCGCTTATGAAACGTTAGGATGCTAGTTGCACGGTCCCAAAATGTCATTCCAATGGAGAAAAATCGGAAAGAAACTCCAGAGAATACTCTTTAAAAAAAATGGTACAAATTGTTATATTAGATATTGTATTATACTAGATAACATCTGTAAATGTCTGTTACTAATTCTCAGACAGTATTTTTCTGAATTTAGTAAGTCAGTAAATAAAATACTAAGCTTCTCGTTACAGCTACAGTCTATTATACTGGTATCCCAGCCCAGCACGCACGGTAAAAAAACGGTGAAGGAAAACGTCGCGAGGAAACCGGATTTCACATGCCGATCCCATGCCTACAGGCAGTTTAAACTCTGATACCAGGTTGATTAACAACACGATAAGAAGATGAGCAAGACGGACCATTTTTAAAAAAATACAAAATACATTAAATAAAAACGATATAATTAGGAGCCACTTAAACAACAAATAACATAACATCACGCCTGTATTCCCCGAAGGGGTAGGCAGAGGTGCACATATAGTACACCCACATTTCGCCACTTATTATGGATAATATTTTTTGGTACAACGACCAACGATATTTTTAGGATACACACACAATCGGAGTAACAACTGATATAATACTATCTTAAAATACCTGTTATTTCTACCTGTTACGATAAATACGCCTCCCTCCTAATCCTAACTCACTTATAAGTAATTACAATGAATTAAGGGCAACCTTTATTTATTTTTCTGACTTAGTTACATTGGTCTTCAAAACAAATATTGGTTACGGTCAAGAATGTATTGTTGCGAAGTTAATTAGAGATACGTGTATTTTTAGAGGATTAGGCCATATATCTTGTAGGTAGCTAGGTTTATTGCTGGATACAATGTAAAGCCCTAGGGTATTTGCTAATATTAATTAATAAAATAGTAATTCGCCAAAAAATCAGAGTCACCGACATAGCTCGAAGAATATGGAAGTTGAAGTGAGAGTGGTCAGTCCACATCGCTCGAAGAACCGATAACCAGGAAGGCAGGTCCTCAAGCGGCGACAGCGAACTAAACGACGTAGTGTTGGCAGGCCTCCCACCAGGCGGACCGATGACATCGTCAGAGTTGCGGGCAACCGGAGGATGGAAATGGCAAGTTGCCGTTCTAAGGGGGAAGCCTTTGTTCAACAGTGGACGTCTTCCAGCTGATAATGATTGCATGGCCTACGAATTTAGATACGTATAGTTTTAGAAATAAAACACTTCCTTCGTGCCTCAGCCATTTATTATCAAAAACAACAACTTACGAGTAAATGGTAACTTACCAGCTTGTCTCCGAAATAGGTCGTATGTCGAACCAATAAAAATGGTTTAATAAAAACCTCACTTAAACCTAGGAGTTAACCGTCTCAGTTAACGATAACCGTGATTTTACGACGGCGAACGGTCAGCGGTACATTTTATTACTGGTTTACTGAAAGGCGAAACAGCGGTTACTGGGTGATATAAGAGTTAATTTCTGTTCGCAATTAGGATTTATTTTCTTCTTGGATTAGTCGAAGCGTGAATGAGCACGTTTTGACACTGATATACTTTTTTTTCTTTTTGTTAAATAAACGGAGGAATGGAGGAAGGAAAGGGAGGCCTGTGCCCTGCAGTGGGACGATCATGGCTGAAATAATAATAATGAATAAACGTTGCCCCACACTAGGAATTATAAGTTCTATGTTAAATAGAGAGCCTATTGCCATACATCCGACATTATCAAATCAAATCATTTTTAACTTCTCCTTTCAAAATTCCTCCTGTATCATGGGTGCGTTTCACACATACCAGACTCAGGACAAACTCAGACTTGAGTCGAACTCATTGTGGCAATCAAATTATCAAAAATCATACTGTCATCCCTCTCGGACAACAAAAATAACACATTCACGCTACATTACAGTAAATATCTATTTTCCCCTAATTCGTACATTCCAGCGGCTTACGTCAAAGCCGGCCCAATTCACTCTCAAGTGTGATTAGTTCCAAATCTCCTATCAAATAGAAAAACTCAATAACTCTTCTCAATAACTACCCGTTGTCCTCACGACCCCATCTAAAACCCGTTGCCCGTCAACTGGAAAATAATATAAAGCTTATATTTCGTTCATGTTACCGTAAAACTCCGGAATCAGCCACTACGTGAAGTTCACGAGCCGATTGGCACATGAAACTAATGTGTAGGTACTTCTTTTGATTTTAGGTGTTCTATGATATTACTGGCAATGTGTATACTTTAGACTGCCTCGTTGGTCTAGTGTTTGCTGAGCACGAGGTCCTGGGTTGGAATCCCGGTTCGGGCAAAGTGTTATTAAGTTTTTCCAATAAAAAATTCTCAGTAGTAGAACGCAGTCTGGATTTGTCCCCGGTTGATGGCAATAGGCTCGCCCCCTATTACATTGGGACCTAAAAACATAACTGGCGAAATGTGGGTGTACTATATGTGCACCTCTGCCTACCCCTTCGGGGAATATAAGCGTGATGTTGCTCAGCAGTCGCGCTTAGCAACCACTTGACCAACGAGGCAGGCAAAATATTTTATACATTTTTATTTAAAAAAAAACATGAAACGATGAGAGGTTGGTTTTAAAGCCACGCTGCATAATTTCCAAAGTCTTTTATAAAACAAAACTGTAACAATCTTCGAAAATAAACAAGCATGCAATCAAACCGGCTATTCATCAGTTTTAAAAAATCAATTTCAATTCACATCTCTAAAACTTTCAGCTCCAAAAATAATTATCGTCGAACCCGGGTGGGAACACTAGTATCTCAAAAAACCGGTTGCCCCAATGTTTCGTGGATAATCAACAGACGCAATGACCCGTGCTGGATTGTTCTCCAAATATCCGTTTTCTGATACATTAGCCCTGAAATACTCTGAATATTCCATGTTTTACAGACGAGGTTGAAACTAAGCCCGTAATTGGAAAATATTGGGTTTAATAAATTAGTCCTAGTATTTAAGTTTTAATATTCACATAACATCACGCCTCTATTCCCCGAAGGGGTAGGCAGAGGTGGACATATAATACACCCACATTTCGCCAGTTATGTTTTAGGTCCCAATGTAATAGGGGGCGAGCCTATTGCCATCAACCGGGCACAAATCCAGACTCCGTGCTGCTACTGAGAATTACCTTATCAAAAAAAAACCCAGTAACACTTTGCCCGACCCGGGATTCGAACCCAGGACCTCGTGCTTAGCAGTCGCGCTTAGCAACCACTAGACCAACGAGGCAGTCAGTTTAATATTCACGAGATAGTTTATATTAGACTTGCTAGTATTTATCCATTTAAAAACGTGATTAACACAAGCCTAGATTTAGATATCAATTATTTTTAGATGCTGATTTATCTCAGCCCCCTTACCATGTACTCTTAACGCAGGACAGTTTACGTTGTGGAAGCGAGACGCCGTATTACAGTGCACGTAGTGACGTCTCACTTCCACATTGGAAAATGTCCGGCCTTAAGACTCAATACTCAATACTTTATTGCATTCCATAAAAGTAAATAGATGGACTTATAATAGTACAGATCTTTATGGACGTAAGATGTAAGAGGGCAGTTTGCTTATATATAACTTACATAATTATAAAATCATGATTATGTCATAACCAGACTAAAATAAATAAATAAATAAATATGTCATAGCGCGACTGCTGAGCATGAGGTCTTGGGTTCGAATCCCGGGTCGGGCAAAGTGTAACTGGTTTTTTCATTCAGTAATTCTCAATAACAGTCACCAGCCTAGATGTATGTCCGGCTAATGGTTCGCCACCACTATAACATTGGGAATACGATAACTGGCGAAATGTGGGTGCACACCTCTGCCTACACCTTCGGGGAATACAGGCGTGATGTATATAATACAATATACAAGAATAGATATACACTATCCATAGATTAGAATCTAAATCATTAATGTAATTGTATTAGTCCACACAGTGTGAATTTAATCACAAATATGTTTATCAAATTATGGGTTTAGCGTTAGTGAGCACCAGTGTGTGACTGCAGCATCCATTGATGTGGAACGGAGATTTTGTGCGTCACCGATAATTACGTTAAGTTCATCAGGTCTGACTGCCTCGTTGGTCTAGTGGTTGCTAATCACGAGGTCCTGGGTTCGAATCCCGGGCCGGGTAAAGTGTAACTGGGTTTTCATTAGGTTATTTCTAGTAGCACGAAGTCTGGATTTTGTGCCCGGTTGATGGCAGTAGGCTCGCCCCTTATTACATTGGGACTTGAAAATAAGTATAATAAGTTCTGGCGAAATGTGGGTGTACCCTATGTGCACCTGTGCCTACTCCTTTGGGATGACATAATATTTCAACTATGTTATACAGCCTGTTTCCTCAATAGTCGCTGTTTTATCGCTTTTTGTGTAAGATGAAAAACACACAAGATAAAATATATGAAATAGATTTATCTCGTGCGATGTGGAAAATAGAAATTATAGATTTAAACTTACTCCATAATTATATTGGCCATCTATTAATAACCACATTAAAAAACAATACAACAGACATTTTCATAATTGATCACGTGATGTATCTTCATATTGCGTGTGGACACAAAAAGTACAGACAGTTCTAAGCATTGACCATTTAATGTACGACAAAAATATATCAGAAGACTAACTCTAAACAAAAGATCCTCTCCAATACATACCTGATAATTGCTTGCACATTGTACTCGATAAATATCCAAGGTATTTTACGCAATGGTTTTCTGCTTATCATTTTATTTGAGTGGCTTAAATACCGATGTATACGCAGAGCAAAAATAAATACATTGGACATGATATACCTACTGTTCAGCTTATGCTAGAAATCCAAGTCGTAAATGCAATAGAAAGCGAGCCTTTTACCATTACTGTGTACCGAAAAAAGTATGTGAGTCGAAATAGTGCTAAATTAGTTACCAGTTGCTAGAAACGGTGGATTAAACCGGCACACCTGTGAGATTTCTCAACGGTGTGTTAAGCCATATCAGTGGCCTACAGGCGGTTTTAACTCTAACACCAGGTTGTTCATCAACCATACGATAAGAAGAAGAAGGAGGACAGTTTTTGATGTGGAAGTGAGACTGCCCTGCCTGTCTCTGCCATACGATAAGAAGAAGAAGACCGCTGTCATCCAGTGTGCAGCAAAGTCGCCATGACAGTTTCAATATGCAAGGAAGTTAGCGAATCCAGTTAATTTGAGCTGAGTCTTAATAGCCAGTCAAGGCGTGCCCCCACATTGTTCCACATAACTTGGTATAATGAGAAATATTTCAGAAGAAAACTTGACCTTTGACGCGCTTGGCATTTCTTCAGACAGTCAATTATGACGCACAATTCAGACGTTATTAGTGTATTGTTAGAATGTTTTACTTTTATTTATTTAATAGCGATATATTCGTTGCTGTGAGCTTGATAGATGGTAATCCATAAATCTGAATATTTATGTATTTTTGCTTATAGATTCAAAATAATAACACAATAGACTATAGCCACACTTAGGTTTTTCCAAAAAATATTTGGAACTGATAAGTTCCAAATATTTTACAACAACGAACAGAATATTAAGTATTTAACTATTAAATCTCAAAAACCTATATCAAACAAGATAGCAAACCGTTTGCGCTTTCTAAACATGTTTAACCCATTAATTAATTACTATTAAATCATTAGAAACTATTTTTTTTCCTTTAAAAAAACGTCGCCCTACGCTAGGTATTTCTCCTGTAGGTATCGTGGGTGCGTTTTACAAACATGAAATATCACAAACACCCAGACTCGGCAAAAACATCTGCGGATCACACTAAGATCACACAAACCCACTGCACCAATCAAGTCGTCTATTTACTTACTATTAAAAGTAACGCCCGCAAACCTGACCTCTTCCTAACAAGTCGGTTAAATTATTAGATTTTTTTCTACTTTATTACAATATAATTACAATTATTGAAGTGAATCTTCTGCCTATACCTACCTGTACAGTGTCAGCCGTGATGAGTACAGAACGAAATAAGGATGATGGATGGGTGCTGTTAATGTATCTGAATATGTCTTTTGTACTATTTATTAACTTTTGACGGCTGAGTGTTTTCGTACTTACAGTAATGTATGTTTATATCATCAAGCTTGTGTCCTCAAAGAGGTAGGCGAATTTGTGTTATTAAGTAGATTGTTGCGCCGCGCCGTTTCTAATGTCCAGCTTTAGCAATAGGAAGCGGTGAAAGCCGGGCGTAATTAAAATTTGATATTTAAAAAGTCCAGACTGATAATTGTAATTAGTCTAATTTGAATAAAAGATTTTTAATTCCAAATCCATGGCCTTTTCAAACGACTAGTTGTTTTAAATCTAAGTAATATATATAAAATATATAAACTAAGTATAAATATAATCAAACCTAGAATTTCACACTTCCACTCGTCCAATATGACAGTCATTGAAATAAAAAACAAAATTAAATAACAAACATTAGTTTTCACATTTTTTAATCATAAACCTTACGTTCAAAATTCGATCAAAATTCAACTTCAAACCGGCTTCAAATGAACAGTCAAACAGCCAGCAGCACCAAGTAATTGGGAGTCGCACACACGACAAACTTTCAAATATAATTTAAAGCCATTAGTACCGCTAATCGAGGGCGATGTGTCGCTAATCGGTTTTCGATACGTGTTCCATTAATTAGTGTTATTTCACTATGTTACACGTAATATTTTGATATTTGATCATGTTTATATTGCCTGGCCTTCACAGATCGATATAAACCTTGCGTATTATGTACTTATAGTCGGTCTTCTTATCGTATGGTTGATGAACAACCTAGTGTCAGAGTTTAAACCGCCTGAAGGCCTATGACATGACTTAATACACCGTTGAAAAATCTCTCATGTGTGCCGGTTTCCTTACGATGTTTTCTCTAAGCGGTCTACCTTGCTACCATCTTCGTCGATTGAATAAAATCTATACACGATGGCTTAACCTGATTCTATGTGACTATTAATTTTGTTTAATGCTTAATTGTGTACATTGTGTAGGTATAATTAATGAATCTCCTTCGCCACCTAAAAACATGTAATGGTAGTTTTCAAGGTTAGAAGTAGAATAAATAAACTATAGAGGTATATAGAGGTAGGCAGAGGTGTATACTACACCCACACTTCGCCAGTTATGTTAGGGTTCCCCTAATAGGGGGCGAGCCTGTTGCAACCAATCATGCACAAACTAGACTCCGTGGTGCTACTGAGAAATCCCAGGAATATATGCTCGACCCAGGATTCAAACCCAGGACCTTACACTCAGCAGTCCCACTCAGCGACTACTAGACCAATAAGGCAGCCAATTTAACAGAAACACGTGTTTATTTCCACGTACCAACAATACCTTTCCGTGTACTCCTAAATCATAGTATCTATTCCCTTATTGCTACTGAAACTCAATTCCCTTCAGACGCAACGAATTAGTATTCCGGACGAATACGGCAGAGTTTTTTGTTGAAATAAACAAGGAAAGTATACGTACAAGTCCCAAGACGTTCTCAAGTGTAATTACATACCAGCTATGTTAACTTGGGGCGGGTCTCTTGAGTATTCTGGTACACCATTCAGCAATATGTGCTTGGATATAACTCAGTATTGTGAATCAGAAAAGGTGTTGCCTGTCCGTTTTTCTTTTTATTTCTGTTTCGGTGTACTGGAGCTTAATGAGGTGGGTCTGAGGCTTTTGGAATGTGAGTACGTTTATGGAGATAGATGGGCTTTCTAAAGGTTTGAATTGTCTGTTGTATTTCCATAAGTTTTCACTTCTTTGACATCCGATTACTTGACTAATCGCGCTGTCTTCATCATCATCATCAGCCCGTTGCAGGCCACTCCTGGATATAAGCCTCTCATGATCATTATGACTTCATAGGATAAATATTTGTTAATACTATTAATTCAAAGACGCAGCGTTGGCCAGCCTCCCACCAGGTGGACCGACGATATCCTCATAGTTGTGGGCAACCGGTGGATGCAAATAGCAAGTTGTCGTTCATTGTAGCGTTCAAGGTGAGGCTTTTGTTCAATAGTGGACGTCTCCCGGCTGATAATGACGATGACAATCATAACTATTTTTTTTCAAGTCCTTGTTAAAAAAGCATCCTAGTGTAGAGGCAAAAAACATATGCACATAACATATGTTTATGCGTGTCTATTTATTATGAATATAGGATGTAACAACAATAAAATGAGTCCTGTCAACACACAACAAGTTTACAACTTTCAAATTAACTGCCAAACGTCCGTGCCAAGCGCGGTCTTTAGTAATGAATTTGGCAATCATTGTGCTCCATTTTTGGCAATCTATCTTCGTGCAAAGCCATCTGGCATCATATGGGGAGAAGAAAGAAAGGATTTGTTCAGCTGAAACAAGTGTTGGATAATGTAAATTGACTAATGTTTAAGTTAGTTCCGATTTTACCAATATTTTGTATGTACTGATGTTTTTGCACTACTTTTAGGGCCTAGTGAGAGTCGTTGTGAAAGCGAGACGCCGCTATGTAAAATGTTTATGATTCAAACCCAGGGCCTCGTGCTCAGCAGTCGCGCTTAGCAACCACTAGATCAACGAGGCAGTAGAAGCAGAGATAAAAATACTAAGTACGAAATCACAATTATAGAAATCGCACAACCAATTAAAAATGTTTAAGGCAGCGATTTACTAATGAAAATATTTCCAAACCAACCTAGACAGATAAATTTCAGGCAGAATAGGGAATACAAATCTGGGCAGCAAAGAATACAAATGGAATTATTTTTTAATGGTGTAATAAATAATTTTGGGAATAAAACACCCGGGTTCGCTTTCATGGCATACAGATGGTTTGTTTAATTAAAAACGAAAACCCTGCATCATAGCAGTCACCTTGACCTTTAGTGACCTTAGGATTGGACGCTACACAAGGGCGTAAACAATTGAAGATGAATTGAGAAATGTTGGATGGTGGAGGTGAAGAATTCATACCACGTAACTTTTGACATGTTTTTGTGGGCTAAGCGATTTGTTGTAGTGTTTTTAAGTTGACTGCCTTGTTGGTCTAGTGGTCACTAAGCGCGACTGCTGAGCATGAGGTCCTGGGTTCGAATCCCGGGTTGGGCAAAGTGTTATTGAGTTTTTCTATTAGGTAATTCTTAGTAGCAGCACGAGTCTGGATTTGTGCCCAGTTGATGGCAATAGGCTCGCCCCCTACTACATTGGGACCTAAAAACATAACTGGCTAAATGTGGGTGTACTGTATGTGCACCTCTGCCTACCCCTTCGGGGAATACAGGCGTGATGTTATGTTTTAAGTTGATCCAAGCCACCATTTTTTACGTGTATTATAATATCTGTTAAGAGAATTTGGCTCTATTATTCTTAGGGTTTAAGATCTCATTGAATCATATTAAAATAATTAATTCTGAAAATTTTAATTATTTTGGCATTCTTATTAGTTCAGTTGATATTCCCATTTATCAAGCGTTACAATAAATAACAGCTATATAGTCACTTATCTGAATATAGGTAAAATTCGTTGATGATTATAGTAACACTAGCTGCGCCCCGCGGTGTTACCTGGTAAATTTTTTCCGGATAAAAATAGCCTATGTGATAACACAGGGTGTCAGCTACCTCCATACAAAATTTTATCAAAATTGGTCCAGCCGTTTGAGTGTGAAGAGGTACCAAACATACAAACACATCTAACTTTCACCTTCATAATATTAGTGGGAAGTGCGATGTATACAGAATTGCATATAATAGGTATCTATGTGACTCCTCAGATATAAATAAAAGATTTTTTAGTATCTAGACTGGCACATTGTATAAAAAGGTCTCTTAGTCATAATTGCTGTATTTAAAAAGAAAAAATACTGTCATGGCTGCCGCGATTGAAGCCTTGCCTCAAACTACAGTTGGATAATTTTTAATATCCGCGGAACTAAATCCGAGTTTGTGATCTCTTCTGACGTCTTAATCAGAGAGTACAGGAGGCTTAAC
This sequence comes from Abrostola triplasia, assembly GCA_946251915.1. NCBI lineage: Eukaryota > Metazoa > Arthropoda > Insecta > Lepidoptera > Noctuidae > Abrostola > Abrostola triplasia. The sequence goes on along the minus strand of OX276443.1, from coordinate 1,003,397 downwards.
TGGTCTGTTAGTGACGGTAAAACAACCAACAAATATACAGGCTGTTATCTTGTTAAATCCGAAACTATAAGGAGTAAAAAATACTCAAAGGTACTAGGTAAATTAATATAGGAAAACCGCGAATTACGCCGATCCGTCAGCTATCGTGTCATTGCTCACACCCATCGAATTTCAAGTTCCTACGAGGGTCAAACTGAAAGTTCTTAGAACTGGCCACTTATAAACAATATAATAAAAAAATAATTCTAAAATTTGGAAATAGAACTCTTTGCCAATATTACTGAGTATATATTTCATTAATTTGTCATTTGTTTTACGATTTGGCGGCAAATTGAAAATTGTCTGTGTCACGTCAACATGAATTTAACACGAGAAAATTTTCGTGCAATGATTTTTTATGACTTTCGATGTCATTTAAGTCAACAAGAAAGTTATGATAGACTACGATTGGCCTTTCACGATGAAGCCCCATCTCGTGCGACAGTTTACAACTGGTTTAATGAGTTTAAACGTGGTCGCACTAATCTCACTGATGATTTACGTGAGGGACGGCCTTCTACGGCGACGACTGAAGATAACATCTGTGTTGTGCGGCGTATGATAGAGACTGACAAAAGAGTGACCTATCAGCAGATTCGGACAAGCTTAGGCATCGGTATGAGTCAAGTGCACAAAATCTTCCACGAACATTTAGCAGTCAGGAAGCTTTGCGCCCGGTGGATACCTCATAATTTGACTGAGGCTCAAAAACTCCATCGTGTGGATTGGTGCCGTAAAATGATTGAAAGATTTAACGGAGGTGACTCAAATGCTGTGTTCGACATACTAACAGGTGACGAAAGCTGGATTTACTGTTATGATCCTGAAACCAAAAGACAATCTGCTCAGTGGGTGTTTCCTTTCGAGAGGTTGCCAACTAAAGTGAAGAGAGATCGAAGTGCGGGAAAAAAAATGGTGGCCTCGTTCTTTGGAAGGATAGGTCATTTCGCAACAATTGTGTTAGAGGATCAAAAAACAGTTTCTGCAGAATAGTACAATACCAATTGTTTGCCACTTGTCTTGGAAAAAGTTCGAGAGAAACGACCTCGCAGTAGGATCCTCCTTCACCACGACAACGCCTCGTCGCACACCGCTAAGCGAACGATCGACTATTTGGCGACATCAAACGTTGAATTACTGGGTCACCCGCCGTATAGCCCCGACCTCGCCCCTTGTGATTTTTATTTATTTCCAAAAATTAAAGAAAAACTTAAAGGAAAGCGGTTTATGAATGCTGAAGAAGCGGTGGCTGCGTATCGCGATGCCATTGAAGAGAACCCTAAAGACGAGTGGGCAAAGTGCTTTTCCCAGTGGTTCCATCGCATGCAGCGGTGTATTGACGTGAATGGACAATATTTTGAAAAGATATAATAAAACTAATAACTGGCTAATGTAATCAGTTTTTGATTTTCTAAGAACTTTCAGTTTGACCCTCGTATAAAACGTTGTCCCGCACTGGGATTTTTACCTATATCGTGGTTCCCTTTTACAAACACGAAGATTCGGGACAAATATCTTTGATTCGCACAAATTTTTGCCCCGCGCGGGAGTCGAACCCGCAACCCTTAGCGCAGCAGTCCAATCGCCTAGCCGCTGCGCTAATCAGATCTTTTAGTTCCCATTCAGTATTTATGTCTTAAGGGTCACGTCTATTTAGATTCAAGAGAGGAAAGTCATAATTTTTAAATCACGCTAATTTTATTATATAAAGTCGAAAGTTTGTGAGTGTTTGTATGTTTGTTACCTCTTCACGTTCAAACGGCTAGACCCATTTTGATATAATTTCAAATGGGGGTGGCTGACACCCTGGATTAATACATAGGCTACTTTTAATCCCGAAAAAATGTAGCGGATAACACCGCGGGGCGCAGCTAGTAGATTCATATTTTCAAGTACACAGTAGAATTCATCCTGTATTATTTTGCCGCTATCGTTTGATGTATGGCTTTCTAGGTTTTTAATTAACCAGCATTTGTATGGCTTGGATTTTGGGTTTAAGGTCCGCATTATTTTTGGGCAATTATGACCGAAATTCTGACGGTAATTGTGAGTGAAAATTAAATACCTTCCTGTAGATATGGCTTCGCTATTTACGAAGCTGTAAAGTGGCCTATGTTTAGAATCTACGTAGAGCCTATTGTCGAGCTAATTTAGCTTATTTGCGGCGAGTCTATTGCCATAGACAAGGCCCACTTCTGGACTCCGTTGTACTACTAAAAATTACTGATCCACTCAGTTACAAGCCTAATTCAGGATTTGAACCCAGGCCATCATGCTCAGCAGTCACGCTTAGCGACTACAGGATTATTAAACCAGCTGTATTTTTTTCTGAAAATAAGTGAGTTTTCGAAATAATTTCAAACCATGCCTTTGTCATCTGACCCCTTATTGGTTAGCAGCCAATTAAATTAAAATTCATCGTGATACAGTTGAATCGCAACAAACACTTCAATAGATATGGGGTTCGATGTTCGTTAGTGACGAACATAAATATCCATTTACACATTTTTTTAATCCGTCGCGTCACCCCTTGAATTTCTCCTGTATCATGGGTGCGTTTCACAAACATGATGTATCACATACACAAACACTTAGACTCGGGACAAAAATCTGCGCATCGCACGATTGTTCTATGCAAAAAACAAACCCGCAACCCTTAGCTTAGCAATCCCATCGCTTTGCCACTGTGCCAATCAGGTCGTTTATTAATGTAGTCATAACTATAAATTTAAATAAGCTTGAAATAACCTCGCAAGTTACATAAAAGTTCTATTTTTAGGGCGTCCTAGACAATGACCTCTGTCAACATACTTTTAACTGTTCCCTTGGTATTCGGTGTACAAGCTCGTGGTTAACTCTGGGCACTAACTTGTAGTTATTATAATCATAATCATAATCATAATCATTTATTATTTGTAAAACATAGGTAAACAGAAATACAGATCTTATAGTTATAGTAAGCTTAGAGCGCTAGTTATCTAGCTCAGTTATCTAGCTCAGACTAATAGCAATTTTAATCTAGACGTAGCTTAGGTTAGTTTTATTTTTAGCCACTAATGCATTGTTATGTCTAATGTATCCCATTAAACATGAGTCTACATAAAACATAACATCTCGCCTGTATACCCCGAAGGGGTAGACAGAGATGCTCATATAATACACCCAGATTTCGCCAGTTACGTTTTTCGGTCCCAATGTCATAGGGGGCGAGCCTATTGCCATCAACGGGCACAAATCCAGACTCCGTGCTGCTACTGAGAGTTACTTAATGGAAAAACCCAGTAACACGTTGCCCGACCCGGGATTCGAACCCGGAGTTCGTGCTAAGCAGTCCTGCTTAGCAACCACTAGACCAACGAGGCATTATGTAATTCTTTCCTCATTTAATCACTTCTATAGCACCCCACTATTCTAAATGTTTTCTTTTTAATCTTCCCACTTCTTTACCCTGAAGAGTACATTAACATGACAATACAGAATCAATAAAAGATTACTCTCAAAGCATCGTTATACATGATTAAATAACGCATAATTCATAAACCTACACAATACAGACTCATTCCGATACAAATTCAATAGATTGACTTTAGGCCCCTCACCATGAACTCAAGCAGGACAGTTTACGAAGTGGAAGAGATACATAGCATTACACTGCACATAGAAAGAAAGAAAGAGAAAAAAGGCTTTTATTTGACACAGACAAGACACAAAAATTAACGAGAAAAGACAAACAAAAATCTTAAAAAAAAAATTACTTAATTTTTTTTCTTTTTTTAAAAAAAAACGTCGCCTCACACTAGGAATTTCTCCTGTATCGTGGGTGCGTTTCACAAACATGAAATATCACATACACAAACACCCAGACTCGGGACAAACATCAGTGGTTCGCACAAAGTTGTGCCCCGTGCGGGAATCGAGCCCGCAACCCTTAGCGCAGCAGTCCAATCGCTTAGCCACTGCGCTAATCAGGTCGTCTACAGGAGAAACAACAAAAAAGGAGAAAAACATAAAAAATAATTAAATATACAATAAGAGTACGTGCGATAGCAGCATCTCGCTTCCACACCGTAAGCTGTCCTGCTTCAAGAGTTCACGGTAAGGCAGTACGGAGATTTTCAATACACAGACGGCCCTATTATCTACCTATTATACTAAAGCCTTAATATCTAATACTGAATCATAAAAGGTGTAATTCTTTGTGAAATAACAAAGAACCTGTGATTTATTGATGGAGTATTGTTTGACAATACATTTAGAATTTTTCGGAGATAATTTTGGGTGTTTAATATTAATTTTCTTTAAGGTAAAATAATGAAGTAATTTTTAAAATGATTTCGCGGTTTATTTACGCGGTTATAAGATAAGTTTATTTGTTCAAACATGAGTACACATACAATCAGCAATAATTTGATACATGTGTAATTATTTTACTTACAGTATTAATTGAAGGGTTATTATTATGTAAAACAAAACATAACATAACATCACGCCTATATTCCCCGAAGGGGTAGGCAGAGGTGCACATATAGTACACCCACATTTCGCCAGTTATGTTTTAGGTCCCAATGTAATAGGGGGCAAGCCTATTGCCATCAACCGGGCACAAATCCAGACTCCGTGCTGCTACTGAAAATTACCTAATAGAAAAACCCAGTAACACTTTGCCCGACCCGGGATTCGAACCCAGGACCTCGTGCTCAGCAGTCGCACTGAGCAACCACTAGACCAACGAGGCAGTCACTATTATTATGTTTTGAAAAAAAAAGGCCATTTATGTTCTACTTATCCAGGAAACCTCTTGCAGTAAAATTGTATTAAATAATTGATTTCTTTAACCCCTTATTCTATATATACGCTAAATGAAAGCTACTCTTAAGTCGCCTTTTTCTAGGCGACATTAATTGTTCTGCAACCCTGTTGCTTGTCACGAAAATTATATGTCCCGCACGATGTCGCCCGACGTCACGCGACATCTGCGGGTCGCGGGACTGGTCGCGACATCAGTGTCCTTCTACAGTCGCCCGACAAGTTTTGAATAGTGAGGACGCGAGTCGCTTTATCTAAGTCGCACTGAACAATACTAAACTCCTCCGGCGGCATACTATTCACCACTGGGCAGTGTTAACAAGGCAAATTTCGAGCGATATTGTCCCACAAAGTCTTGGGGACATACCACCTGGATGTTGGGTGATATTGTCTCCGCGACATGTGAACCATAGCCATAGTGAACAAGCGGCATTAGGCAAAGCAGACACAGTCGCGGGCAAAACTTAGTTACAAAATATTATATTATATCATAAATATTACGATATCTTGTAAAAACCATCGTCAGAATAAGCGTATCTTAGGATCGTGCAATACATAGCTTTTGTGATTAATGACCCCACGACTCAAATAACTGACCGGAATAGTTCGGAGTTTCCCAGAATTCTGCTTACCCTACAAAACGCAGCGATAAATATCCCCTTGTCAAACAAGCAAGGTCAATATTTTTACCCGACTGCGCGACGCAAAGGAGAGTATTATGTTTTTATCAATTTCTCTCGCCCCAGATATTGATACGGTAAAACTGGCCATTGTTTACGTTGCAATAAGTTGTATATTCTGTTAAGAATGGAAATACGTCGGGGAGATGAAAGAGGGAGTCTGATTAGCGAAGGCAGGGACCCGTACATTTTTGAAACGCGTGAGGCATAATTAACGAAAGTCTACGACAAAACGCGACTTACTGAAATGTGGAATTTCTAATAAATGCCCTTATCAAAGATGCATTATTCAATCAATCAACTTCTAGGCATGATTATTTTTCTATTCTATTTTAGAGGCAGATCAGTCCAACTCTGAAGTTGCACCAAGGCTTTTACCATCAAATACGGGACTCTAAAAACGTCTGAAATAGGAAATGAGGGTAAATTTGAGACTCGCCCAGTATAGGCGAGGAGTTCCGTCGCGAGCGGACATGTAGACAGCTGAAGCCGACCTCAGTCTTTTTTGAATAGGCTGAAATAGACCTCAAACAAATCTAAATCATATTCACTTAACATAAAACTCAAATTCCTTTGACGAACTCCAAGAATATTGAGGGAAAAATCTTTTGGGATCCGCTGAATATTCCACCATAAAATTCAGGTTTAAATATTCCTAGCATATAAAAATGCTGGGATTTGTAAACTTGCATTTTACTACAAGGGTAAGCAGTTTAATATTAGTTTAGAATTTATAAGATTTTCCCCAAGTATATTCTAGCGTTTAGGGGAGGAGGCTTATGCCCAGCAGTGGGCCATTTAAAAGCTGATGATGATGATGATGATGATGATGATATTCTAGTCTTTGAGTGGTCACACCTAGACGTATTTTAGGTTAACGTATTCGTTTTGAAGTCCATCAAAATACGTGTCTGAAGGAATGGGCATACTGAATCAATACATTTTATCATTGTGTGTTGCCAAAAAATCTGTATAGTTTTAAGGTGTCAGCGTAGCGTTTTAATTTTTCATTTAAAATTCATCTGCCTCGTTGGTCTAGTTGTTGCTAAGTGCGACTGCTGAGCACGAGGACCTAATATCGAATCCCGGGTCTGGCAAAGTATTACTGGGCTTTTCCATTAGGTAATTCTTAGTAGCAGCACGGAGTCTGGATTTGTGTCTGGTTGATGACAATAGGCTCGCCCCCTATTACATTGGGACCTAAAAACATAACTAGCGAAATGTGGGTGTACTGTATATGCACCTCTGCCTACCCCTTCAGGAAATACAGTTGTGATATTACGTTGTTATTGTTATAATTTTCAATATATTTTTTCTTATATTTTCCATTCGGAAACGTTAACCTCAATGCTACCACAACACAGGCAAACAAAACAAAAATAAGCAAAATATCCGCTACCACTGAGTTTCAGCGAAATTTTGACAGGACAAAATTCTCAAAACACATTTCAGGTACTAGAGAGGGACCCATTTAGCATACTACAGCCTTAAGTACTGTTTGTATTCATAATTAGTTGCCATAAGAGGAGGCCTGGTAACGCCTAAATAATCTAAACCCACTCGAGAACCTTTTGAAAAGGATTTTGAGCAGGTTTTCGGGATTATTCTAACCTTTTCTGTATGTGTGTGTGTAATTCGGATGACCAGAAATGATGTTACGCACACTGGTGTAGCTTGACGTCATGTGCTGTTGTATTTATTTCTGTTGAAAATGTTACCTAGATAATGAAATTGGTGATTTCAAAGAACTTTGTCTGTATATTGTAGACTTGATTGATACTAAGTGATTACACTGGCAAGGGATACTGGTTCAATCCCTCAAGTGACAAAAATTAGTGTCCTTGTCAAACACCCTCATTTTCTTCTGCATATCGTATGGTTGATGAACAACCTGGTGTCAAAGTTTAAACCGCCTGTCTCTGACATGGCTTTACACACCGTTGGAAAATCTCTCAGGTGTGCCGGTTTCCTCACTATGTTATCCTTTACCGATTGATAACTTTATAATACGCATATGAATTCGAAAAGACATTAGTGCATACCAGGGTTTGAACTTGCGACCTTCGACTTGGCAGTCTAACAGTCTTTCCACTTGGTGATCAATGCTTCCTTCATCACCCTGATAATACAAAAAAACTAAGCGTAAAATGTTTTCTAAAAAAAACAATATTGACATACGGTCATCAATTAATCGGAAATTCTATAAAAAAGGCGAGATTTGCTGATTCTCCCTTTTCATTAAATACGCTAAGAAGCTCGCTCTATCGATAGAGTCTTACTGAATCAGCTTGATTTGTTGGAACTGCATCTGCAGAATTCTGTTGACTTTAGTAAGCTTTAACTTATAGATACTTGTATATTCTACATCTAGCAGTTTTGCTAGCAGCTTTGATATTTTATTATATTTTTACAAGCCTTCTTACAAGCTTTTATTTAACTTGCAATGCTTGTATGTAAGTGTGTTTAGGTCAAATCTTGCAATCTAAATTATAATCACTTTTTGACGGCCGATTGAAATAAAATTTTGCATACTTAAATAAGTTTGGTGACAATACAATATTATGGTACTTTTGATTTAAAAGTTTGTGTCAAAAATATAGTCTTAATATTAGGTATCTTATTTAAAGAAACGTTGCCCTACTAGGAATTTCTCCTGTATTGTGGATGTGTTTTACAAACATGCAATATTCAAATTCAAATTCAAAATGTTTTTATTTCATATAAACCTATTACAGGCGCTTATGAAACGTTAGGATGCTAGTTGCACGGTTCCAAAATGTCATTCCAATGGAGAAGAACCGGCAAGAAACTCCAGAGGTTACTCATTTAAAAAAGAAAGATGGTACAAATTTGTAAATTTACATATGTAGTTTCATTGAAGGGAAAAAAAACAAATTGGGCCAAAAACCCACGGTGCAATTAAAACTACTAGCTATCACTATTCATTACATTGTGGTCACATTTACAATATTGATGAAGACCTGGAATCAATTATATAAAATAAATTGCCCGAAAACTGGGCAGAGGTAGAGGACCTACGAAAGTAAAGGGTCTTCAAAACATTAAGCCTTAATAAGAAAGGGATAATGGTGTTACATTTGCCAGGGAAGCCACATGTGCAGAAGACATTAACTCCAAGCTGTTCTATCATCAACATAATCTTTAGTTTTATAATAAGCTTTCTTGATTAAAATTGCTTTCACGCATGTTTTAAATTTCTTACACATACACACACACCCAGACTCGAGACAAACATCGGATCACACAATTTTTTGCCCTCTACGGGAATGGAACCCGCAGCCCTTACAGCAGGAACCATGTCTCTTATTCACAGTACCCCAAACACTTTAAATTCCGTCCATCACATCCGTATAAATCAGGACAAGCAGAGCTTTGCACAGATTAAATAATTACACGAATTACAATGTGGCACCGCGGAGGCTTACATGTAATTCTATTAAGGTTATAATGTTTGGGGACCCTCCCTTGGAACCCCAAAGTAATCCCATTCAAAAACAAATGTATCTGACCTGTACCGGAATTTTCTGGACCATAAGTTCTAATGGATTTAAATTTGATGGCAATAGAGTTTGTGTCGAGTCTCCATTAATTGTAGGAGCTGATGCTTGACGAATTGAAATTGTATAGCATGATAAATGTTTGGCAATGGCATTAGCTTTTGATTGTGTATTCTATGATATACATACAGAATCACGTCTGTATTTCCGAAAGGGGTAGGTAGAGTCATATTACACCCAAATTTCGTCAGGTATGTAATAGGGGGAGACCCTATTGCCATTAACCAGGCACAAATCCAGACTCCGTGCTGCTACTGTGAATTACCTAATGAAAAAATACCAATAATACTTTACCCGGGCTTTGAACCCAGTCGTGCTTGACAATCTATGATATGATATCATTCCCATCTACCTACATTTCGTTCTCTTCAATTTCTATTCGCTTAGCGTCTTTCTACTTGTCTAGGGTTTATTTTTACGTTAATGTTCGGAGGAGTTAACATTAATCATACTTTTCATTAATTATTTTTCTTTTTTTTTCTGCAAATAGGTTTTAAAGAACCACTTTTACACGTCTTTTTTTTTAAAACTAGATAGCATCTAGTGTGTATTATAACTGTGTTTCGGACTAAAAATGAAGAGCCTTCTGAAAATGACAAGACGCAAAACTAGTCTATATACCTCTGCCTACCTCTTCGAGGAACACAAGCGTGATATCACGTTTCTTGTAATATATGTAAGAAAAAACTGTAGACCTTCATATTTCTGGCGAAATAGCCTTCATACTACCCACCCCTCAGCTCAGCTTATGCTTGAAGGGGTTCTCAATGGCGCGTTCAATGGTCACTTGATCACGGCACCGCTTTAGGCATCAAGCTTTTGTTGTCGTAAACATATTTATATTGTACTAGCTGCGCCCCGCAGTGTTACCCCATTTTTTCGGGATTTAAATGAATACCAGCTACCTCTATACCAAGTTTTATGAAAATCGGTACAGCCGTTTGAGCGTGAAGAGGTAACAAATAATTATATAACAAATCACATTCACAAACTTTCACCATTATTTAAGTAACAACTAGCTGCGCCCCGCGGTGTTACTCACTGCATTTTTTCGGAATAAAAATAACCTTTGTATTAATCGAGGGAGTCCAGCTACTTTCATACCAAATTTTATCAAAATCTGTCTATCCGTTTGAATGTAGAGAAGTTACAAACACACTCACAAACTTTCGTCTTTATATTAGCGTGATTGTTCTAATGAAAAGTAAAACTTAAACACTTACATAATTATTTATTGACATAATATAATAATAATATTCCGGCCGATGATGATGATAAGTGAACGAATCAATTTTTCAGCTTTCATTTTTTTAAACTAAATTCAAATAATTAATTTCAGACTTATAAAATATCCATAGTGTACAAGAATCTTAACCTATGTTAGTATTTTATTTTAACTAAAACCTATTTTTCTATTGGATATTCAGATAATGGCGCGAAAATAAATTTTAAGAAACTAATTGATCGGAACATACTGGAATCTCAATTGATATATACAACGCACTTTGCCTAACCCAGGAATCGACCTCAAGCCTCCAAACTCAACCTTCACACCCCAACCTCGAGACAAACGGCTGTCCCTGATGTTTTCGTCCCAAATCCCTAGTTACGCAACTATGCCATAAATTCTGCCAGAACAGGACTCAAGTTCATGGCCTTTTACTTGGCATATTGCCAGACGCCTGGCATTAAAGGTTGGCATTATGTAACTGCTTGTGAAACTCTGATTGGGTTATTCACGCCTGTTAAGTGGAAGGTAGGTGCCAATTTAAAACTGTTTTGTTCTGTTAAGTAATTTTAAGTTGAGCATTTAAGTGAGTTAAGTATCGTTAAGTGAAAATACTTACTGATAATAGGGTGGCCCACCTAGTTCAAAGATAAATAATGAAGTATTAGTTGCTATACCGGTTTTATTTGCGTGTTTATTCGGGGATATAATAACATTCCAACCAGTTCGGCTCGCGACTCTGCCGCGTGACCAGCTTATGAATAAGGGCTCCGTTCGAGTTCGAAACTAGGTGGTCTGAGAAGTGGTCTTTTTAGGAAAGAACCACGGCGAGTTTGTGTCGACCTGTCCTTACAGACGCCCTGTCTCGTACCATCTGAAGGACATTTGGGTAGGCCGCATGAAATACTCAAACCGTCAGACACGCATAGGAAAAAAATCTAGTATATATAAAAAAAAGAAGGATAAAACCTACACAATGCTCACATCAAATACACGACGTGTGCAATGTAGGACGTCTGAGATGGTCTTTTAAAGAAAGAACTAAAGCAAATTTGAGTCAACCTGTCCTGATGAATAAGGATTTTATGTATGTCTTTTTCTATACTCGGGCTATCAACCATGCGGAAGATACCCGGACTTTTAAAAGGCTTACGTGGGGACACAGGTCCAACACGCAGAGGCCCGTTGAGAACTTTAATCTAAAAGGGGCACCACACAACTGCTCTATAACAGAACAGCCATGAAAAGTCCCCAGAAGGTGCGGGACTATTGAGAAAATGGACACTAAAATGATTTGGGCTATTGTGTTGGGATGTTTCGTGTAATGGTTATTTTTATTCTGAATAATTATGAATGTTATTATTATCATATATAATGTCTCATTGTAGCAAATACCTTCCTATTCTCCTTCCATAAGTTTCTGTTCAGGGCTGTCACTGTCCAGTCCTCACGCCCCATTAAATTTAAACCTCGACACACGATAGAGAAACCCTGGATCAAGTATATTTATTACATACAATCATTTAAACAAGCCTCGAGATTAGTTCTTGATCCTTTTGTTTATGAATTACCCGAGATTCAAACCCAGGACCTCCTGCTCAGCTGTAGCGACAACTAGATTAACCAGGCAGGCAACGATAGTTAATGACTGACTTTATTTAAAAGACGCCTCGTTTGTCTAGTGGTGTAGCATGATGTTCCGGGTTCGAATTCTGGGTTGTGCAAAGTATTACTGGGCTTTTCCATAAGGTAATTCTCAGTAGCAGCTCGTAGTCTGGATTTATGCATGGCTGATGGCAATAGGCTCGCCCCCAATTACATTGGGACCTATAACAAAAATGTGTGTGTTCTGTATTACGTGCACCTCTGCCACCCCCTTCAGGGAATGCAGGCGTAATGTTATTTTATTTAAATACTATAGTTAAGGTGTAAAACTAATATAATAATTTCTAAATTGATAGCCAATAATAAATACTACACAATCATGCTTTAACATTGCGAATTGGCATCACGAGAAACAATTATTGGCTACTACGTCGTAGCTGGTGTAGCGGTGTCACCGGCTACGGCGTAGCACTCATATTATTGATATTAAGCTCGTTACGTTCTATTTAATGTATTTATGTTTATATGCCACTAAATGGATAAAATATATTAAATTTTTTGAATTTGGCAGATGTCGATATAAATAAACTGAACTGGATTTAGGATAACATAACATAACATCACGCCTGTATTCCCCGAAGGGGTAGGCAGAGGTGCACATATAGTACACCCACATTTCGCTTTTTGATTTAGGATAATGTGCTTGCCATTGGACTATGAAGGTGGGGTAACAAGATAGATCCTACTTATATGTACGTGCATTAAAATTATTATAATCTTTATTTTTTCTTCTTCTTCTTCTTTTTAAAAAACGTGGCTCCACGTCAGGATTTCGTCCTGAGTCGAGGGTGCGTTTCACAGACATGTACTATCACATACATCACCACTCAGGTATAAACATCTGCGGTTTGCAGGTATTTTTGCCCCGTGCGGCTATTAAACGTGCAACCCTTAGCGCAGCAGTCTAATCGCTTAGCCACTGCTTCAAACAGGTCTATCACTGATCTGAGTAAATGACCAGTAAAAAAATCAGAAAATATCTATTTATTATATACCCGTTTGTTACGTTTCACTGCAAAACTACTAAAACAATTGCTATAAAACTCAGTATAGACATAGCTACAATTCAGAGAAACAAGTTGAGTTACCCGAAAAACAGCGGTAAAAATTTCAAAAGCAGTTAACAATACAACCAAATGAAGCAGCAACAAATAGCTCTTTAACGTTTTCAATTCGCAATGAAAGTTTAATGGTAGCAGTACATTGAATAGTAGTTTTACAAAAACATCCAGCCCGCTGGCTAGCTGGAATGGCAAAAAAATTAATCAAATCTCACTCCCATTGGGACAGGGTTCTGTGTAAGTTATTCATTTGTATAGTATAATAAAATAATATAATAATAACAGCCTATAATTTACCACTGCGGGGCAAAAGTTTCACGACCGTATGGAGAAGGATTGAGCATTGATCACCACGCTAGCTCACTGCGGGTTGGTGATTTCAGATAATTAAATCCAGGTTTGCCGGCCTAGAATTGACCACACCCTTTCCTCCCCTGGGTATCGTAAGAGGCGATTAAGGGAAAATCCAGAAATTGGGCAGCAGCGTCTTCTGTAACCTCACCACCAATACTGCAATCTTCAAGCTGCTTTCCAAGCATGGGGACTATAGCAACACCCCTCCCATTTCTAATGGGAAGGCCTTTGTTCAACAGTGGAATCTTTAGCCTGATGATGAATATTTTAAACTTGTTTTTGTTCCAATAAATGATTTCGATTGCCTCCACCGGCTGCATCAGTCGTACATACATTTCATTTACCAGCCGTTTTTCAATCACCGTACGGTACCCTAATAAAGCGACAGGGCGCTGGAGCATACGGTTTTCAATCAACGAAAACTTTATTACCGAGCGTGCAGGTCGCCGACTTCTGCCTCACCTGATGTTAGCCATTTTGCTATGGTGTTCGATGGGTATGTGAAGTTTGGATGTAAGGAATTAAGTTAGCATTGAAAAGTTTTCATAATTTTTTCATAGTGACTTATAGAATTTATTTCTTGTTTAAGGAAAAACGTCACCCCACGCTAGGCATTTCTCCTGTGTCGTTGGTGGGTTACTACGATTATTGTTATGTAGATATAATCCCTATTAAATTACCATCAATTTTGATACTAAACAAACAACCAGCAACCTAACATTTAAGCGCCTGCAGTTGGTATACATGAAATGAAAACATTTTCAAGCTTATTTTTTTTAAACCACCAAATAACAAAACGCAACAGAAAATGCTCGTTCAGCCTAATAAAAAACAAACAAAAACTTTATGATTTCGTTAATGTCGCTTCTACATCGCTGATCTCGTTATATTTTTGTAAAAACATAGACAAAGGGAAATTAAATAATGTACTTATGATCTATGGGCCAGAAAGTCAGAAATGTAGACGCGTGAGTGGTTTTCAATGCTGCGTGGTGTGACGTGAATGGGAGCGTCCTATCCTTACTAATTGTACATGAATAGCGGCATTCAGATGTGAGGTTTTCGAATGAATTGTCAGACATTTTTGTCAAAAATATACCTACTTTAATTTACTTATGTTGGTGTAATGGTTAGTCTACTGGAATTTAGGCTTAATGTTTTTTTAGACTGTGGTAGAAGTCACATTTGGTATAAATCTTCTTCTTATATATAAAATTCTCGCGTCACAATGTTCGTTCCCGTACTCCTCCGAAACGGCTTGACCGATTCCCATGAAATTTTGTGAGCATATTGAGTAGGTCTAAGAATCGGCCAACATCTATTTTTCATACCCCGGGTCAGCTAGTTGAGATATATGTTTTACCCTATGTCTTTATAAGCGACTGCGCGACGTAAAGAAGTCAGGAGTCTTTTTTGGACTGCGAGCCAAATTGGAAGCTATAATTATAGATGTGATATAAGCCAGTCGGCCAGTAGCAAGTTGTCGTTCATTGTGGCGTGGTAAGGTGGGCTTTGTTGAACAGTGGACTTCTTACGGCTGATGATGATGTGAATGATGATGAGCCAGTCGATAAATTTTAATAGCTTCCGACTGTTAAAGTCACTATGTTCTTAATTCACAAATTCTAGACGTGGCACTTGTATTTCCAGTTTTAAACAGTCGGGATTTTTTAAAATATTTATATTGTTTTTAAAGCAAACATTTGTTTTGATGTTTTACAGACAAACAATATCAGACGTAGAATCACCCAGACTCGCCAATATTAGCTGTGAATCACGCATATTTGTATCTAGTGCAAATATTGTATTATTTGCATTCTGCATCAATTGGTGAAGGTTATAATATTCCAAAATAATAAGTTTTTCTTAAAATTTAAAGAACATCCCTTCTAAAGGCGACGCCCCGATCGATGCAGTGGCTAAGCGATTGGACTGCTGCGCTAAGGGTTGTGGATTCGATTCCAGTTTGAGACATAAAATTGTGTGATCCGCAGCCGTTTGTCCCGAGTCTGAATGTTTGTTTATTTGATATTTCATGTTTGTGAAACGCACCCACGATACAGGAGAAATTCCTAGTGTTCATCGATTAAAAAAAAACGATAAAATTGACAGACACGATACAAACAACTGTATTATACCTACACGAACTATTTCTTCCCTAGCATCACAGAGGATCAAGTCGCGGTGATTAATTCAAATCCTCTAAAGCGGAGTTTGTAAGAATAAGATGGAAAAAATGCATAAATAGCCCAAAGAATGAACAAAGGAATGCACTGGCTTTATTTTCCCGCAAATTAAAGTTGTTACACTATCCAACTGCGAAAAAGAAGGTATTATGTATTTGACAGTAGAGTTTTATGAGCTAGTATTTTAGACTGTAAGTTGTCCCTAATCTAGTTTTAAATAAACCGCTGTCTTTGGAGCTAGTGAGGAAGTTTATGAAAAATTGCGTGGTTTCAAAAGACGGTTGGTAAACTTAGACAAATCTAGGTATGGAAATTTGTAAGTACGAGGGTCAAACTGAAAGTTCTTAGAAAATCAAAAACTGATTACATTAGCCAGTTATTAGTTTTATTATATCTTTTCAAAATATTGTCCATTCACGTCAATACACCGCTGCATGCGATGGAACCACTGGGAAAAGCACTTTGCCCACTCGTCTTTAGGGTTCTCTTCAATGGCATCGCGATACGCAGCCACCGCTTCTTCAGCATTCATAAACCGCTTTCCTTTAAGTTTTTCTTTAATTTTTGGAAATAAATAAAAATCACAAGGGGCGAGGTCGGGGCTATACGGCGGGTGACCCAGTAATTCAACGTTTGATGTCGCCAAATAGTCGATCGTTCGCTTAGCGGTGTGCGACGAGGCGTTGTCGTGGTGAAGGAGGATCCTACTGCGAGGTCGTTTCTCTCGAACTTTTTCCAAGACAAGTGGCAAACAATTGGTAGTGTACCATTCTGCAGAAACTGTTTTTTGATCCTCTAACACAATTGTTGCGAAATGACCTATCCTTCCAAAGAACGAGGCCACCATTTTTTTTCCCGCACTTCGATCTCTCTTCACTTTAGTTGGCAACCTCTCGAAAGGAAACACCCACTGAGCAGATTGTCTTTTGGTTTCAGGATCATAACAGTAAATCCAGCTTTCGTCACCTGTTAGTATGTCGAACACAGCATTTGAGTCACCTCCGTTAAATCTTTCAATCATTTTACGGCACCAATCCACACGATGGAGTTTTTGAGCCTCAGTCAAATTATGAGGTATCCACCGGGCGCAAAGCTTCCTGACTGCTAAATGTTCGTGGAGGATTTTGTGCACTTGACTCATACCGATGCCTAAGCTTGTCCGAATCTGCTGATAGGTCACTCTTTTGTCAGTCTCTATCATACGCCGCACAACACAGATGTTATCTTCAGTCGTCGCCGTAGAAGGCCGTCCCTCACGTAAATCATCAGTGAGATTAGTGCGACCACGTTTAAACTCATTAAACCAGTTGTAAACTGTCGCACGAGATGGGGCTTCATCGTGAAAGGCCAATCGTAGTCTATCATAACTTTCTTGTTGACTTAAATGACATCGAAAGTCATAAAAAATCATTGCACGAAAATTTTCTCGTGTTAAATTCATGTTGACGTGACACAGACAATTTTCAATTTGCCGCCAAATCGTAAAACAAATGACAAAGTAATGAAATATATACTCAGTAATATTGGCAAAGAGTTCTATTTTCAAATTTTAGAATTATTTTTTTATTATATTGTTTATAAGTGGCCAGTTCTAAGAACTTTCAGTTTGACCCTCGTATAATATACTAGAGTCTGTTAGCTTACTGGTAAACATGCTGTTTCTACAGGCGATGTATATATAGACTGTGGTATTTGCTTTTTTTTTGCATTTTTATCATAATCCTGCCTCGTTGGTCTAGTGGTTGCTAACCGCGACTGTTGAACACGAGGCCTTGGGTTCGATTCCCGGGTGATGTATTATAGGGTTATCCATTAGGTAATTCTTAGCAGCATGGAGTCTGGATTTGTGGCAGTTAATGGCAATGGCCTCGCCCCCTATAACATTGGGACCTACAACATAACGTGCGAAATGTAGGTGTACTGTAAACCTCTGCCTACCCTTTCAGGGAAAGTTTTTATCATAAGCATATTACCTATATGTTTTATGGTTAAAAAATGAATACTAAAATATTTTTTTGCCATAATATCTAACTCTAAAATACATTCGATTAGTAGTTTAGACTCAAATCTGAAGTAATCGAATCTATTTCATATTAAAGATTAGCCAACAAGACGATAAACCAAATTCCCACTGTAACAAAGCCTGATTGAAAATTTAACGATATCGCTCTAAAACACGTTACAAAGTTTATCTTCAGAATTTAATTTTAAATCTTTAGTACTAGAGCCGTCTACCATCGATATAAATTTGTGACGACTCATAATAAAAGCAATCAGTTTCACTGCAACCCCCAATTTACACCGACAATACACCCGTACGCCGAATTTCGCCGACACTTCGCCGACATTTCACCGACATTCCGGCGAAATTTGGCCGACATCTCATCACTCTTTATCACCATTCATTTTTGTCGCAATAAAAAGGAGAAACAAACTGGCGGCATGTCCAATCTCAGTAATAACTCATTAGATAAGACAGTAGATAGTCCGAAGCCGAATTCACAATCTCTCAGTACCGAAAAAAGTCACTTTTTCCCAAGCCCGACAACTTTTCATTTCGCTGTGTTGTAAAAACGTAATTTGTTTCTAAAAGACCCTTTTATATTTTTTACCAGTCAATTCTGAGCCTTAATTCTACGTTATAAAATTCAGTTTTGGATGAAGTTCGGATTGCTTTGGACCTTTAGTACATGAGGGATTGAAAGTTAGTGAAACTATGTCGCTAGCGTTTGCAGAACTATGGTAAATGCGAAAAGTTTGAGGCGTTACATAATAATGTATGTGCCGGTACTAATTCATGGTTAAATGTGGAAACTGACATGAAAAAGTTGGTAAACCTGTGTTTATTATTTACTTTGAAAGTAGGGTTATAATGGAAATAGCTTGTGTTAAAAAACTTCGCCTACAATTAAGAAGAAACCTGTTTTTTATTACAAATTGAGAACTTTTATAAGTCGAGGGAGAGGTTGGGATTCGATTCATTACTACACTACCGTCCAATCGACAGAAAGACCCAGAAATATTTTCCCGACCCTGAATCCGTACCAAGGACGTGTTCAGCAGTCACGCTTAGCTACCACTAGACTAAAAAGGCAGTACATACATAAGGCAAACACTTAAAATTTCGTTGAAAAAATTAAAATAATATAGTCTAGGTAGATGATTAATGGAAAGAGCCTAAAAAACACAGTACAATGCCAATTAAATTAATGTTCATCCATTTATTATAAATGTTTCTAGACTGTAATGAGATCTGTGTTTTTCTAGACAAGGTTTTGGGTCAAATATTCTGGATCTCGCAGATTCATTATGTTAATATGGTTAAAATCATGATAAATGCGTTTTGGAGCCTCTAAAGTGTCTGTGAACTATAGTTTTTAAGCAACTTTTGCTTGATTAATTTTATTTAAGTTAGCATGAGCAATGATACGCAAAAATATGTTTTGATTTAAATGAATTTAACTTGCAAACCCAAAACTTTGGCTACATAGAAATATTTTTATTCATAGGCTATTTTTTTCTCACTGCTGGGCAAAGGTCTCCTCTTTAGAAAGATAAAGAAATAAATGACTAGAAGAAGCAAAACCGGTACAAGTGAAGATAAAGGAAATTTGAAAAATGATGGACACGAGCGGGTTATGAAACTGCAACCTTCGCCTAACTATATTACTATTTCAAAGTATTGTTCTCCTGACCGAATTTCGACCGAAGTCACCCATCACAAGACTAACCGCAGATGCTATGCTGATGCATCATTGCAGATGGACTGATCCGCGCGGGAGTCACATAGATACGAGCCCATCGGATCCCAAATAAAAAACTAAGTGAAGCACCTAATAGTATCCCTAATTTACAAGTAACAGGTTTCTAATCTTTCGCTGAAGGGCCCCAATACCCATTTGGTACGATCGATCCCTAAGTTCGTGAGATAACAATCGCCTTCCGTTTTATACCCAGATCATCGTAAGAGTTAACTACCCATAAACCATGGCGCTTGTAAAGGAAGCTTTTTATGGTGATTGTGTACACATAGTTAAATACAATGACCTTGTAACTTGCTTTAGGGGTTCTCACCTATTGGAGTTTATAGATTGTAGATTATTTTCATTAGCTTTTGATATCTTGTATGATCATAATGCTTATACTCGTCTCAAGAGGTATGATGTAATCTTAGACACTATTAATCAATTTAATATTTAAATTTGACGACCTTATTGACGCATTTGCTAAGCGATTGCACGGCCGCGCTAGGGATTGCGGGTTCGATTCCGCATGGGACAAAAAATGTGGGGATCCACAGATGGTCGTCCCGAGTTTGGGTGTTCATGTATGTGATATTTCATGTTCGTGAAACGCACCCACCATTTAAGAGTAACTCCTTGTGTAGTATGACGTATAAGAAAATGATTTTTCTAAATTCTTACCCTGAGGCTAGAAGGGATCTTCAAGGTGGACTTAAGACTACTTTTAACCCAGAAAAGATATAAAATAAATAATTACGCAGGTTTCTTTTAGTCCCCTTCTGATTTTAGTAGCATCTCGATTTTATTCCATAAAAAATATAAACAAACACAACGCAATGTTGATCTGTTTAAATAAATTGCAAGCAGCATTGATAGATCCACTTCATCCCATCACAAATAGCTGAACACTTTAACCGTTAAATATTCATACAAAATCAAGTCACAATACAATTCGATATCCATCGCAACATCAATCCATTCTACAATATCTGCCGCTTAATGGAAACGGCAATGCACTTTATTTTACTAGCGAATGCGCCGGAAAATACCATTGTAAGGATAAAAATTTATGGAGCAGAACGCATCGGCCGGTAAAGACTAGTGTTTTATAGGTACACAGTCGTTGAACGAATTAAAGCCAGTGCTATAGTTTTTTAAGCCTGTTTATTGCGTCCAAAGACTCGGTATTTGTCGTTAATTTACTGGCTGGGGTGGCGTTTTGGAAGCTCTTTGGAAGACGAGGTAAACAAGGTACGTAAATTATGTTTTCATACATTATTGTTATTTCATCGTTATAAAAAGAAACTATACCGGCACTTACTGCTTGCTTTCCGTCGGATATGAAAAAACATACCTTTATATGAAGCCTGTATTCCCAGTCATACATTTCGCCAGTTATCTTATAGAGCTTAGTAGGGCGCGAGCCTGTTGCCATCAACCGGGCACAAATCCAGACTCCGTACTGAGAATAACCAGAAGGAAAAACCCTTACTGGATTGTTCTATTTTCCAATTTTGTATATTGAGAATTTCAGTTTTTTTTTACGATTTTTCTCAAAGCTATCCCTAATTTAGTAAGTATAATGTGTTGCCATCATCATCATTAACAAAATTTATTTACCAACTTAACTAAGTCCCTTAACTTAACTTGGAGGAAGGAAAGGGTGGCCTTTGCCTTGCACTGGGACGATCATGGCTGAAATAAATAAATAATAACTAAGTCTCTTTATAGTTTCCATTGCCAGTATCAGAACACTTAAAATGACTAAACCTAGGATATTATCTAAGAACATTAGGTGAAACAAAAGAATGTTTCTTTGTTCCCCTATCAGCATCTCTTGAACCCTGACGGTTAACTGAGAAAAACAGAGCAGGATACAATGAAGATTGATGGTGTTAATTTTGAGTGAGCTTTTTCCTACGGACCTGCTTTGAGAATGGCTTCCGGCCTCACAAACACTGCCCTACCTATATGTTACATCAACATGTTGTTTAGAATGACATGACATTTTGTTAATGATGCTAATGATAGATTTGTTAAATACAAAATATATTTTTTTACGTGCCACTTATGTACATAAATCAGTATTATTAAGACATCCAGATACTAAATATCTTTTTGAGTGGTTTTAAATTGTCATCATTTATGTCGTGTCCAGCAGTGCTCACATAATAGCTGATGATGATGGTGTCGTTTAAAAAAAATATATTATTATTTTTCACGAATATTAAAGTAACTTAAGTATTATTATGACCTGTGAGTGAACGGAGCAGCCTTCATCACATCACATCAGCCTATTGCTTTCCATTGCTGGACGTAGCTCTCACCCAGAGTACGCTGATAGTTTTACGTCTTGAACGGTTCCTAAATATATAAAACGGCATTATTGCCGCAATAATAGCTATCTATACGCCAATCTGAATATTAAGCCTTAATGCCACGAAGTTAAAGCTATTAGATATATATCATCGCACTTCCCCGTACCATAAGTATCCTAACACACTTAAATATGATTCTCGTTCAGATATTCCAATAATATGATTGTTCCCGGGAATCGTTTCATAACATTGTATTATCTTAATATCTGATGAAAAAGTGTATTCTCTGCCTATACCGTCCCTGTTAGCGATTGAAATTGAAATACGCAAGGTTATTGTAACACGAAGCGACAATTTTCGAAGCGAACGGGTCACAGATGTCGACGATATATAATAATACAATACTGTAGGGCGGAATAATAGACAGAAATCATTTTGTGGTTCAAACGTCAAGTGGAAAGAGAGGAAATAACTATGAGATGTATTATTCTTTATCATTTCTAGAATCAGAATCGACCAGAAGAATAAAATGGAGGCTATAGGTTATTGGGAGAGTTTATGACTGTCCAGAATTTATCGACAATTTGAGAAAAAGAAGTCAAAGAGATTTGTTCATTTAATTTTTTTATTATTAATTAATAAACAAACTAAGCATTTATGACTAGTTCTTAAAAAACTGTTCTTTAAAAAAAGGATTCCTTCAAATTGAGAACCTGTTCATTCCCTTGTTCTCTTCATTTACTTCATTCCCATCTCCTTCCATTGTATATGAAAAAAGCAATTATAGTGCTATATTATGTAGGTCTTGTAGGTACGCAAAGTTACTTTAGCACCAATCAAATAAAATGTTACTTGTAAGTTGTAAAAACTGCCCAAATTAATTTAATGAGTTACACCTGTATTACTCAGTATATAGTCGACCTCGCTCGTGACTTACACCAGATACCTAACCAAACCTTTTGAGGCAAAAGAGGTTGAAAACATTTGGAGGGACTGGCGAGATCGATTGTGTTCTATTCTATACGATCTGCAGCTACGGTTTCGTGAAAACAACCCCATATGATGTCTACCAGCAGCTGGTACAGCGTACGTATCTAATGACTGCTACCTCGATGACATAGTTATATTTCTTATTTTTTCTAACAAAAAACTGAAGAAATACAATTTAGTTACCGCGTTTGCCCGCGGCTTCATTCACGTTAATTAAGATTTCGGTTTAGTTAGGACAAAGAAAAATCTGAACAGACTCAGTATGAAAGTGACTCAGTATGAAACAGATTCAATATTGATCATGATTCCAAAAACTAACGAAGCTCTAACCATTGAAAGTTATTATTCTTCCCCTCGGGAACAATACTTTTTTTCTGGTTGCAAGATCCTATGTCCTTTTCTGTGCCTCTGATAACGTATATGCAAAATTTCATGATAATCGGTTCAGTGGTTTATGCTTAAAAAGGTAACAAATCCACTCACTTTCGCATTTGTAATATTACCAAGGCTTATGTTAAGTTAGGATTCTGAATAAAATAAACAACTACAGAAAAATATATTAATAAACAATGTTCGATAAAGAGCTCTAATATAAAATAAGCAAAACTTCTCTCATAGACACAATGACATTGAAAAAAATGTACTTATGTATTACATCACATTTACAGAAATAAATTATAAATAATCTTCGCAAACCATCTAATAAATCATAGATTCAAAAGAAAAGTCTATACTAAAAGAAAACTTATGATTCATTTAACATAAATAATAGAAAATATGCTTATGGCTCACAAAAACTTGACAAAAGCTACGTTTAGCAAACTGAATGATTTATGATGTATTGATAATGTATTGGAAAACATGCTTAGATTGCTTATTGAAGAAAATAGAAACAGGTTTTAATTATATAGTTTAAAGTCAAAACAGGCCTGAGAATTGCGTTTACAACTTATAAATTCAAGAGTAGGGTAGATGATGGTATCACCATCATCAGTTTTTCTTCACCCATTTGTGGATATGGGCTTCTCCTATAGGAGGCCACTACGCTCGATCTTTGGCCTTCCGCTGCCAACGATACCATTCGTCTATCATCGTCCCTAAGTACGTCCCTAAGTGTGACGGCAAAATTTCCAGTGATATTTAATTTTCCCACCCTGCAATTCTTAGTAACATTACAAAGAAGAAGACTTACTAGAGGCTAATGAAGGTGGAATCAATTTGGCTATGTATTGGGCTGATCAGATCCAATCCATCGACGAATTGAAGAAGGAAGAGGCATTAAGGATGATGACATGAGACCTAATTAATGATAATAGTCTCGTTCTATAAAATGTGTGCATAATACACACTACGCACAATCCTTTGAGGAATACAAGAGTGATTGCATCGGGTTATTTCTGAATTAAGCCAAGGTTTTTATGTAATAACTTGAATCTCATATCAACTGTACCACAACTGGAACAAGAGTCTCAAAACAAACAGGAACAATAAAATATCACACTGCCTTAATCACAACGCTTGAAAAACTGATGAGGCTTAGAGATAAGAGACGGCTGGCTATCCTTGTCATTATATCTTAATAATAACGTCCAAGGCAAGAGGGTGGCTTTTTCTTTGAAAGAATTTCGGACGAGCTGCGGATTAAGCTGAGGTTAAGTCCGGTGTAATATAAAATTAAGGATTAATATATATTTTTAACAAAGTTCTGGCAAATGCTGGAGATTGGCAGAAAAGGTTGAAAGTTTGATGATGATGATGAACATTTTAGAAGTTGTAGATTATTATTAAGATTGTATGTTACTGAGTATGTATGTATTAAGTCTGTAGTATTAGTATTAAGATTTATTTTTCTTCTCTCTGAGTCGACGGTAAAATGATATTTTTTTGTTTCCAGTACCTATATTGCCACATACAACAACAACAAAGACTGAGTTGCTTAGGCCTTTCAGTTTAGTTAGTTGGTTAGGCCTTCCAGTATGCGGTAGACTCAAGCTAGTGGACCATAATTTGACCAGGAAATACCACACTCAAATTGTAATACTGAAAATAAAATAAATAATGTAAGTAAATAAATTATTGTTTTAAAAAACACTCCATCATTTGTGTGTTTTACGCAAGCTTCTGCTAAAAGCAGAACGTAAAATCAACAGGTTAGATACTAAAACTATTTAACTGCTAGACGTCAGTTTTCGGCAGAACAATAAAATAATATGCAGAATATAATTTCGCCTAAAGTCACACCCAGAAATGCATTAAGTGTATCAATTCTTGATAAGGCGCGTTTGTTAATCTTAGAAACATAAAACGATTTGGTGTCTGCAAAATTTACTTCGTCCATTTTAAGAGGAAACCTGTTTTCACACAGCTTCAAGCTCAAATCCATCTTGCACCTAGTAAAACAGTATCCAAGGTGTTTAAAGGCAACGTTAATAAAACGAGCGGAGCTCGATATTTATTGCATTAATTATTGAATCTGCTTAATAACTCAGCCTTTGTTCTCCGTCCGACATTTTTGCTGAGAAATTCCGCAGCACCTTGCTCAACGTCCGCTTCGTTTAGATGAATACGATTTACTGACGTAGTTTCGCTATAGTATCTACAAGCTGTATGACTTATGCTTTATCTTTTGAGGAGAATAATGTCCGCATCATTGAGGTTTTTATATTTATAGGACTGATTCTTGTAGGTTGCTTATTTCAACTTGTTTGGTGAAAAATGAAACTTTATTTATTGCTAAAAGATAGTCAATAATTTATCTAACATCAAATGTGTATGGGTATGTTTACTTGCTATTAGAAAGGGAAAGTCTGTTTGGTTGTTAGTCCTAGGTAAAGACATGGCACTTCTTTATTCCCGAAAAGACACAGTTAAAGTTTTCACGCGAACAAAGTGACGAGCCAGAGCTAGTTACTCGTACAAGAACCTAAGTAGTAAAAAAAAGTGTTTTAATAACATCAAAATATAATATTTTTCCTAACCTAAAACGGTACGAAAATCTGAATAAAGACTTCTCTAATTCTCCATCCTTAATTGAGCATTAATAGTCAGTAAGTATAGAAAAAAATCGCTGAACAATATGTCCATTAATGATTTGCGGCGGGAACCGGAAACCGCCATTATCGCGGACACGCAAGCTTCCTGTCGCCGCCGGAAACGGCCGCGGTAACAGTTTCCGCTTGCGTTTTTCACCGGATATGATGTAAATAGTTCTGCGTGTTATAAGTGTTTTAGTCTTTATTTGGCTTATTAAGGCGTTACTTTTGTGTTATTTGGATAATGGCGATTTTATTTACTTATGATTTTTATATAATTTATTTAGCGCTTTCTTAAATACTTCCCTACGCAATATATATAATATTATTACCTTATATAAATACATAATAATTAAGTAAACAATTGAAGGCATTCATATTATTTAGCTTATTCATTTTTTTACTTTACTCAGTATCATTGCGTGTAAGGATCTCTCTCTTTCTCTTAGCCTATCGTGGTCCACTGCTGGATATAGGCCTCTCCTAAGTTGCGCCAAGTGTAAGAACCATCCTAGTTTATTAAATTTCAAATTCATTAACAAAGTCTTGCCTCAATCATCTAAGTCTAAACTCTCAATCACATCATTTTCTTCATCCTATTTCATTTCCAATACATGAAAACTATATTTTTCTTCTGTTGACTCCACATTTACTGCATTTTGCTCATACAATTCTTCACCAAATCCGTCATACACTTCATCATTATCTCTAACAAAACCTTCATTTTCTTCATACTCCTAATATCACCCAAAAAAAGGTTCCTTGTGAATTTTTCCGTCACTTTCGCTACACAACCTACTCACGTCTAAGCTATAAATAACAGTACGGTTGATATTGTAAAAAATAAACAATTCATCGTCACTCGCTGTCTCCGAATCTGTTCGTCCTTGTAACAAAGTTGGGGCAAGTTAAATACGAAATAAAAGTTGGTGTTTATGTTCAGATGGTCGTGGTTTAAAGGGTTTTGAACTCAGGTTTTTTGAGGCTGGATATTGAAGCAAATAACCTTCATCATCATTATCATCAGCCGGAAGACGTCCACTGTTGAACTAAGGCCTCCCTCTTAGGACGCGATAATTACCGATAACTTAACATTTAGATATATTCATAACCTTATCATATAAAAATTGGCCAATCGGATACAAAATTTAATCATTTTTCAGTAAAATAAGCGTTAGCGTAATACGAAAACCATAGCAAATGGATGTCCGTGTTCTCAACCCCTATCAAAAACAAGCGTGACGAGGCCTATATACCGTAGTGACTGAATATTCGCATAAATAAAACTGGCATGTATAGTATAGGCACACAATTAAAACAAATATATTAATATGTAAACACGTTATTATAAAAATGACTTTTCGGCTAGCACCATTCTCAGCTTTCCTAAAACAATCTAATTTGCCACCAAAATCAGATAACGCAACATTCTTTGGGCTACATGAGAAAAAAAATTACAAAATCCAAGTTAACTACTTACTATACCACCAATCGAACAATAACGTTTTTATTAAACATAAATCATAAAATCGACTTACATTAGCTACATACTAATTCCTTAAGTACAAACATACCAATTAAGTCATTCTACAAATAAAATCAAACCCTCGTTTGTTCTCGATCGAAGTCACGCTTATTACCACATAAACAATGAGATGTTGATCTTCATTGTCTTAGGTAAAATTGTCAGTAACAGAGGTTGGGCCATTGTGTACAAGAGCACGCCTCGCTTGCAAGCAGTTACTGGTTGGGATTAAACTCTTCTGTTCTTGTTTATTTAATAGAAGAGTACCGTTGAGGGTCGTTATAGGATCGGAGATGATAAAACTCATGTAGAAACAAATATGTTCGAGTGCATCTATGTTGACGACTTTGTTTTGTTTTCCGCAATCTTACTTTAGCTTACATATTATGCTATTGTAATTGTTATCTACGTGGACGATATTCTTCTGTTTTCTTTACCTCGAATAGGTACTCATGATTTTTTCTAGTGTTGTGGTTGGATTTAATTAATCTTAAATATGCATTGAAATTATGCAAGAACATATCCTCTGGAGATTCTAAGATGGGAGCACTTGATAATGATTTAGATTAGGTATTATTAGAGTATAGATTATAGTGTTGACTAAACTCCAAGTTACTATCAAGTGCCATTGATCAGGTCACGAGTTAACCTGCTATGGTGACGTAAACATCAAAAGCGTAGTTCGAGATAAAAAATCTATTCATACGAATATTTTAACAGCAAAGCTTTGCAAATATGGCGGTTGTGAATGCATGAACAAATTAATAGAACGCGAGGCCGAAAATACAATAAATACCTATTTATACAAATTTGGACTCCGCCCAGTCAATACCAAGGTTTCGCAAGAGGAAATAGTGACCTATTTGCCGAAACGAAAAATACATAATAGCGTTTCGCTTCGCAAGTATCGGACATGTTGCATAACGCAAGTTTACCGACATTTGTGACGTCTCTGTTTGTGAAAACTTGTACAATTGTAACTTAACTTGTTGTTTGATTTCAATTGTGTTTGTATCTGCTGTTTTTGTCTGTCTACAATGTTGTTAATTTTTATTGAAAACTAGCTGCGCCCTGTGGTGTTACCCGCTACTTTCTTCGGGATAAAAGTAGCCTATGTATCCAGGGTATCAGCTAAATGGAAATTTCATCAAAATGGGTATTTGGGCGTGAAGAGGTAACAAACATACAAACACACTCACAAATTTTCGCCTTTATAATATTAGTGTGATTGAGATTGAATCTTCAGTCAACGCAAATTATTTTCTAATTGCTAGCTTGGCTATTAGTCACACCATTTCTTTTGCTGAAAATTTTCTACATTAATTAAGCATCAAAGCCTCTGATTGGTTGATTACGATGTTACGTTCAGCCAGTTTTTATCGTCATAAGAAAATATGTGACAATATTCTCAGTAATATCAAACTTCATGAGCGTTTTACGGAAATAAAAGTATAACGTGAACAATCATCTCAAATTCCGCACATAATTCCGAAGTAACAATCGAACACGCCACAATTACTAGGCTTATGAATTCTGTTAATCTTTATGAGACCAATACACCATGTCGCTCTAGTACTTTGCCGTATCTTACCCTAAATATTTAATGTAACGTTGGTAGTAAAACTGAGTTGGAATTATCTGCATATAGTCGAGAAGCTACGCACACGTTTGCTTAGTGTTCAGAAGTTTAGTGTCCAGCTGATTGGTGCAATGGCAAATTCATTGCCAACCAAGGAAGGTTGTGACATCCAGTATAGGTACTACTGTAAAAAAGTCTTTAGATGGACAAATACCACTTATCTGGCCATAACTTGTACTTCATTATTGTAAAGGAGTCTTTAGATTGGACCATTAGACGAGTGCTTTTGGTCCAATCTAAAGACTCTAGATCAAATACTATTATTTGATTGGCTTGATGATCACTTAGGCCTTTTATTTTTCTCTGTCGTTCTCCTAGCTTAATTTTCAGACCCAAAGATATTCCAGTTATAAGTGTATTATAATATATTTCTGACTAAAATTCTAATTGTATAAACTACAAAGCCACACTGATGTACTGTCAGTATAATTTGAGTATATTTCATTATGTTTATCACTAGCTCCTAAACTAATTTTATTTAAATTGATCGCAGCTATTCCAAACCCATTTACTCTCTCGCTATCATCGTTAATGACAGATCTAAATCGCATGCATAATTGAAAAACATTACATAACTGGGTTCGAACTAACGACCATCGACCCTTACGGAGTTTGAAAATGAAACTGGGTGAAGGACCAAAGGTCCAATAATCTGTATTTCGGAATAACAACCTCTTTTGTGTAGTCATTTGATAAATATTGCAGATAGGACACCTTTTGTTTATGGGGTACGGTGCAGTGATATTCAGCTTTCTGCCTAAAGTGATTGAACTCTTCAGTTCAGTTTCAAATTTCTGGGATCTTATAATATATTTATTTTTTAACGTAGGTTATAGTGTGTAAATAAGTGAGAAAAATTCGTTGTGTATAAATTAACGAAGAAAGTTCGTAATAAGTTTTTTTTGTAATGTGTGTGTAAATAAATAGGCATCAAATGTATTTTTAGTGTAGGACACAGTAATAAAAATCCAGATTTACTACGTATTGGATGGATGCAAATAGCAAGAGACAGACAAAAGAAGAGGAAACAAAGGAAGGCCTATAACAGTACGCTACTTAAAGCTTGACAAATAACTTTAAATCCCACAAATAAGCTCACCATCACTTCAGAATTCAATTTCGAAGAACACAAACTGCCGCTTCTTCAACTAACGATATTTTAATCTATGTCCTTCCGACCATTTGGGGTATATATTGCAAATCGATAGCCCTTATCAAGGATAGTAGGGTGCGTTATTAAATTACCCGACCTGCCCAAGTAGGGGTACTCCCTGTGCTCTTTTCACCGCAACCTCTCCGTTGAGTCGTGTTTATTTTTTATTATAGACCTTGTTTTCTGGATTGACAGTAATTTTAGCTGTCCTTGAAATTTGTTGAACCAAGAATGGTGTTGATTGATGGAAATTTTTTAAATTGTGAGTTCAACTTTTTATCTGAAATTTTAAGTGAACAATAGAAATCACACATGCATCTATCATGCATAAAGTACGTCACACAATATTAATTATCGTTTGCTATAACCTTGAATCATCATCATCGAATAATTTGGCTATCAATATATTAGTTTTAACGCCCGCAGCCGTTGCTTATTTTTCATGGCATAAATGGCATGAATATAGTTAAGAAAGAAGGATATAATTATGGTTATGTACTGAAGTACCACAACTTCTTTCATCCCCCAGCTGATTCTAAGTTCCCATTAATGTTCGAACCAAAAACGATAGAGGTTTCCGATAAAATCAATACCGCTAGAAATACCAATGCATATCACGTAAAATCGATCCTGGAAATCACCCTTTCACTTTTACGAGAACAATTTAAATCTCAACTCAACCATCACGCTATTACGCCGCACATAAGTGTATCGGCAGAGCGAGAGGCCAATAGGTTAGAAGGAGCCAAAGATATTTTTTCTCACATCATTTAATGTGAAACGTTCAACGCCGGCGCTCACGAAAATACATTAAGTGCGGGCGCAGGTCACACCGAAATGTAATTTATAATGTGTGATGAGATTAATGTTTCGATATAAACTGCACTCTGAAATATACGTTAAATGTCGTATGAAATACTGGAAGCGATTAAGACATTTTACAGCGGAAAATTGAAAATATAGTTGGGAAGTATAGTCATGCCAGTAATACGTAGTTGTGAAATGAAACGAGACGGTGAAAATGGGAAAAAGGAATTGTATTTAATGCTGTTTCGAAATATAAGACGTCTTTCAAACTGGCGTATTTTCTGAAATGAGAAAAGGTGTGCTGTTTCATAATCTCATACCTACTGATAGCCGAGTCGTATGACCGTTGGACTGCCAAGTCAAGGATCGCAAGTTCAAACCCACGCACCAATTACTTTTCTAATGAAAGTGCGTACTATAAATTAGTTATCAGTTGCTAAAAATGGTGAAGGAAAACATCGCGAGTATCGGCACACCTGAGAGATTGTTCAACGGTGTGTAAAGCCATGTCAGAGGCCTACAGGCGTTTGAAACTCTGACACCAGGTTGTTCCATCAACCATACTATAAGAAGAAGATCTCTTATGAGATTAAGATTACTTCTTTGTGCAGTATGTAACCTTTGGAAATCTTAGAACTTATGGCGGAGGAGCATGTCAAAGAACTGTACATAAAACACATACAGCTCTTTGACACATTATGGTACATCATAACGCGTCTCGAAAGTTTTTTTTTTTTTTTTTTTTTTTTTTTTATCTTTATTGCGTTCATGTGTAGATTAAGATGTTTAGTTAAGTATACATGTTCTTACATGAAACCCTGCAAGGGCGCAGCAATTTTCTTACACCTATAATTTTATACATAACAAATAAAGTTTAGAACTCTATAATGGCACTTAGTTAAAATTATAATACAATACGGAAGACAACCGTATTGTCTTTTTCGCCATAATTAATTAAATTATTAATATAAATAGATAGATATAAATTATTAATATATTATTATTAACAAAAAATTTAGCTTATTTAGAATTATTCTCTTTATTTATACATATTACTTACATTTTACATTTTTAAATTATATAGATATAAAAAATACAAAATTTAAAAATATAAAATATAGTCGCCAACCGGCATCGGGAACAGGTCCTAGCTGCCGGTGGTTAGGACTCCAAAGAGAGGAACCTCCTGACTATACGCGCCGTGTCAAGAAGTACCGCCTTTTGCATCAAGCCCTTAACCCAGCCGCCTAACGCGAGCCTCCGAAGATGTTGGTCGAGGCTCTTGGCCATTAGGCCATTGACTGTAACAACTATCGGCACAATGATTGCCGAGTCCACCTCCCACATGTCGACAATCTCGTGCGCTAAATCCAGATATTTAATCTGTTTATCCTTTTCAGCTTTCACGAGATTCTCGTCATGCGGGATAGTGATATCGACAATCACTGCGCGTCGTTCCAATCGATCTATCACCACTATATCAGGCTTATTGGCAACAATAGTCCTGTCAGTAATGATAGATCGATCCCAGTACAGTGTGACATGACTATTTTCAAGAACTGGGTCGGGCACATACCTATAGTACGGTAACTCTGATTCTACAAGGTCATATTTCAGAGCAAGTTGCTGATGTATAATCCTGGCCACTTGGTTATGTCTGTGCAAGTATTCGCCGTTAGCAAGATGAGAACAACCAGAGATAATATGTCTTAGGGATTCACCCGGCCGGTGACATGCCCGACATATGTCAACCGTGCCATCCTTAATTATATATTTCCGGTAATTATTCGTCATGATAACTTCGTCCATAATTGCACAAACAAACCCTTCAGTTTCCCCAAAGAGATCACCGAAGCGTAGCCAAGAGACGGACGATAGAAGGTCTACATCGGGTCCATGAAGAGCCTTGTAGAACCGTCCGTGTAGCTCCTTGCTCTGCCATACCTCCCTGCGATCATCTGTATCTAGTACTGCAGGTTTGCGCCAGTTCTCTTTAGACAAGGATAACGGGGTAAGGCCCTTATCAACTGCAACTACATTTCGATGCATCCCCACGTCAGTCTTTAAAAAGTATTCCCGGAGGTTGCACACCTCACGATTATGGAGGGTCTTAGCGTTTAAAAAACCCCGACCCCCACATTTTCGCGGGATGTACAACCTCATCACGGAAGACCGTGGGTGATGCATTCGATATGCAGTAAGCATTGTTCGGACCTTCCTATCCATGGTGTTTAACTCTGTCTGAGTCCATTTGAGTATACCGAAAGAGTACATCAAGACTGGCATGACCCAACTATTAAAGGCACGCACTTTATTTCCACCTGAAAGAAGGCTTTTAAGCACTTTTTTCAAGCGGCCATAAAAACGTTCCTTGAACAGTTGTTTTAGAATTATTATTATTACCTAGACTTGTCTTCAAAAAACTCTTGCAGAGAATAATATGCTTTTTGTAGTAAATATTTATTTAGTTTATTTTTAAATATACAAAAGGTTTTGGTATCTCTTAATGTTTGGGGTATTTGATTGTATATTTTAATGGACATAACATATGGGCCGGAATGAAAAATTGATAGACTAGATGTAGGTATTTTTAGTATTTATAAGAGTCTATAGTATAGTAATAGTACGCGAAATGTTGATATATAGGACCTGTGTCTTATTGTATAGGTGGAGAACCAGAGTTGCCATTAATTAAGCTCACACCGGGTTCATAGCTTCTTAAGTCTTAATAAAACCATATAAATATACAATTTTAAACCAAAGATTAAATTATACCTGTAACTGTTGGTTTATATAAAAGAATAGAGATGCCAATTGACTTAATACGGGTTTTGTTAATGCCGGTATGATCCTCGTTTTTGAATAAGAGGGTGGCTGTGCCAAATTTCATACTCCTCTGTCCACGTAACTTTCATAAAAAGGAATCCAAAATTTCCGCTCCATTATATAGAAAATTCCAAAACATAAACATTACTTTTCCAGTTCCACAGTAACAGTTCAATATTATTATATTACATGTTACGTAACGGTGTAAAAGCGCCCAACATTAAAATGTAAAGTCTCGAGGAAGCTCCGAAGAGATTTAATTTCCTAAAGGCCGACTCCTTCGGCTCCTACCTCCTATCGGTGTACATTGTTCGATTATTATGCCGAAATATACAATATTCTAGCTTTAGAGATTTGAGGATTTGGTGCAATTTTGAGCACATTAATTTTATGATAAGTAACTAAACTTGAGTAAGTATTTTATTTACTACGGAAACTTTTTTGGATATCTTAATACTTAGTCCTTAAAGCCCAGACTTATATACTAGTTTCTTAAAAACAAATTGTACTTAAAGGTTAAGATCTAGGCTGCAATACTAACTTTTGCATAATCGTAACCTACCACAGCTTCACCGATCTAAAATTGACTACACGAGATAAATACTTTATGGCGAAATGTGAATGAGCACCATTTCTCAGACTACATCTTAAGGTAAACTGGCGTGATGATAATCACAAGCAAATAAAACTAAATATCCCCTATTTTACGTCATTCTGATATTATCATCTCTATTAGTAGCAAAAAGATTTTTACTTACCAACTTTTATTATATTTTTAATAGGAACCCAGTTAGTCAACCCGTAACGACGTCTTTGCAAGTCGGCTGAAATGTCGGGACTGGTATTTATCCCGTTAACTAAATACACGGGAAACACTTATTGTATGACGTATACAAACCGCAGAAATCTAAAAACTTATAGGAACCCAGTTAACAAAGATACAAGGAGTGTCCATTCTACTGCACACTCTATGCCCAAAACTCCAGTACCACGATGACTGGCATTCCATTAACTACTGTGCTTACCCCGCTTCTTATTTGCTTTCACGATCAATTTGGCCCCAGGCTCTCAAGAATTGGGGTCGGATATTCTGATAGAAAACGTTACCTGAAACAAATGAAACTTTATTAACTTGGAAGCAATTTATTCAATGATACTGTTACTTTTGTGTTTATCTGTAGTTCGGCTGGGGTTTTATAAAGCGTATCGTAGGGGATGGTTGAAAGACTCAGGTTGGGAGCTAATAATTTTGAGAGCAACATGTATATATCGGGAGTAAGATTGGTTAACGTAAATGCATTGAAGTAAAGTGTTCTTTGATTAACGAAGAGTTTGGCGCAGTGATGAGGGAGGGTTTTGGCTGGTGTGTTAAGGGTGGTAGGTTTATTCTCTACATAGGATTGTTTGAGTAAATGATTTGGCCTAAATATGGGTATTTAAACCTTATACAGTTTCAACGAATAGTCGGCTACGATTCGGCTACAATTTGGACTACTTTTGAAAAAAAAATACGAATATAAACCGAATATTCGGTATTCGGCCTGGGGCCGAAAACACTATTCGTTGCAACACTAGTACGATGATTCCGGTCAGTATAAGCACGTCCTAATTCTCTAGAGCAGATATTTTCTTCTTTGTTAGACATCTACATTACTGCGATTGCTAGCTACTGGTAATCCTACCAAATGTTTAGTGTCATCGATGTATACCAAACAGAAGCAAAATGTTTTTTTTTTAAGTATCCATACTATGTGCCACCAAAACTAAGCAATTTGCCAAGAACAAAATGCACACAAGTATTATTTTAATTAATACAACAGTTTACCCCTTTAAAGAATATAGTCGTAATTATATAATGTATGAAATTGTTAAAACAAAACCCATTTTAATACATCCATTGGGAATAAAACTGTAATTGTAAATACTAACAAAAAGTAATAAAAAGTTAGATATTATTTATGGTTAAGAACACTAGGGTAATTATATTTGTTACAGGGTAATTGCGTTATTTACATCCAGTAGTCGATGAGGCCTTAACCAGTTTGGACCTTTCTAATTTGAAAACACAGGTACATTTCATTGGGGGTAAAAGATAAAATAGACTTTTCACTGGGGGTAAAAAGGTAACTAGGATCTTTTTAAAAGGTTGATTTAAAGGAATAGTATTGTAAGTTTAGTTCCTTTTGTTGGTTGAGTTTTCTAGACTTTTCTTTATATTTAGAAGTTCTTTTGATGCACCCAATTTCCTTGCTTCTTTGTCATAGATTCCTGTGTCCCAGATTCGAAAATCTCATGCGAACTAAATGTATGTCATCGAATTTACTAACATAAATGTGAAAGTAAATACTCCTCGTTCAATGTGTCATTAAATATATACTTAAACAAAAACTTGGTTAACGATAATCATAATATAATTTTGAAATTATACAACGCAGTATTAACACTACTGTAAAACTGTCTGCATCGTCAAATTATTAGGAGTACTTCAAGACAATTGTTATGTTCATATAATCCTAGCGTAATTAACTCACCCTCGATTCTAAAGAAACTAAAACTTCTAAATATCAGGCAACATATTCCTATTAATTAGGCGAAGGTTGTAGCAGTGATAGCCCAATAGTATGACCGTTGGATTATCAAGTCAAGGGTCGCAAGTTCAAGCCCAGGAACACACCAAATCTTTTCAAATTCATGTGCGCACTATAAAGTAGTTATCGTCAAAAACGGTGAAGGAAAACATCGTGAGTAAACCGACACACCTGAGAGATTTTCCAACGTTGTGTAAAGCCATGCCAGAGGCCTACAGGCGGTTTAAACTCTGACACCAGGTTGTTTATCAACCATACGATAAGAAGAAGAAGGGTTATTGAACCTACTACTTAGATACTCGTAGAACCAACTAAGTGTTCCTTGTCTCTCTTACAAATAAAATAACGACGCATACAAGCCATATTTCACTGTACGCTCATATTTAATATGACGAATAAATTCCATTGTCAGTCGGGAACCGAACTAGTTAACGGGTGCAACAACCCATTTCACGTAGGCACCGAGCAGAGTTAGAGGTCGAAGGAGCTACGTGAGGAACGCGACTCGTCTTTTATTTAAACGGAGGAAGTATTCGGTTATAAGCGATAAGCGTTTTGGGAAGTAGAAATTTACTTGTAACTATTAGAAACTAGCTTTTGCGGGCTTCGCCTGAGTTATGTAGCCTATGTCCTTTCTCGGAGCTTAAACTTTCTACATGCCAAATTTCATTAAAATCCGTCCAACGGTTTAGGCTTAAAGGCATAACAGACAGACAGAGTTACTTCACACATTTATTATATTAGTATGGATGATAAATAAATGATTTTATTTCTGTAAATAGGTTTCACGTCTTCTTTTTTAAAACTAGATGGCATGGATGGATAATGAACAAAGAATAACAGATGGCTATGTAGGTATGAATTCGCTTTGGTGCTTACGCAAGGTTGACGCATTATTGATGGCGAGGCGAAAGGCGATACGGTGACGATCCCTTTCCGATTTGATACGTATGCTATGACCCTTAGTCTTCGTTGAGATAAGCGGTGATAAAATTAAGCTGGCGAATTATAGATTTGTTTAAGTTTACTTCTATCTTTGAGAAAAATAGGCGTCATAATATATTTTTTGGGAGATCTGCCTCGTCTTGAGGCCTCGTCGTGTGGTCTTGGGTTTGTAACACAGGTTGGACAGTGTTATTAAGTTTTTCTATTAGGTCATTCTTCAGTAGCAGCACGATGCCTGCATTTGTGCTTGGACAATAGCAATAGGCTCGCCCTATTACATTGAGATCTATAACATAACTGGCGAAATGTGGGTGTAGCATACATTTTGGTGTATCCCTTTGGACAATACAGGCACGTTAAGTGTATTTTTTTTTTGTATTTCTCGCTTCATCTCATGGCTTACGCAGTTGTGTAATAAAATAAGGCATGCAGACAATGCCGCCTGGTCTTCCCTTGAAAGTTCACTCCGAGAAAGAATTAATCCGTTATTTCTAATCTTAGTTGCTATTTATAAATTTAGGAGGACATTCAAAGTCCGGACAAACAACTTTGAATTTGATTACATGGCCTTCTTATAGTATGGTTAATGAACAACCTGGTGTCAGAGTTTCAACCCCCTGTAGTCCACTGACATGGCTTTAAACACCGTTGGAAAATCTCTCAGGTGTGCCGGTTTCACGATGTTTCCTTTTACCGTTTTTAGCAATTGAAAACTAATTTATAATAAGCACATGAATTAGAAAAGACATTGGTGTGCTTGGGTTTGAACTTGCAATCTTTGGCTTGGCAGTCCAACGGTCATGCCATTTGGCAATCACTGCTAATTGCCTGTTACATTATACAAGTTTACAAAGACTTACAAAGAAAATAGTATTCGTAATCCGTCCATAGATCTCAGATTGTATAAAAATGTCTGGGTTAATTTCGTTGAAGATGTTTTGTTTTTATTTTTTACGTTAAATTCCCTTTTTGAAGGTTTCCTAATCCCTCGGCTTTTCGTTTTGTTTGAAGGGGTGGTGGGATGAGCTAGATTAAAATTATGTTTAATGGTATATAAGGCTCAAAGTTCTGGAAATTTTGGTGAGGGTTTATGATGTAATGATGTGGAAATAGCATCGTTCTGGGCCTTAAGGTTGTTATTTTGTTTCATTATTAATAATAAAATACATTTTAGGATAAATATATTGAATTTAACTATAGACTGGGTGCTTTACTATTGGTCGAAATTAAAACAATAAGATTCATGTACGGTATGATCATTCACTAACGATGTTGGGTATAAATTAAGTTGAGATGTGTTTATATGGTGTACAATAATGCATACTCTATCTATCTATCTATTATGTATACATCACTTCACCTTTAATTGCTACATGAGGTATTAGAAGATTGTTGCTGTCCCACTGCAGGGTAAAAGCCCCTTCTCTTGTAGAGAAGGATTGAGTATTGATCACTACGCTAGCTCAATGCGGGTTGGCTATTTCAGATAATTAAATCCAGGTTTTCTCACGATGTGTTCCGTCACCGACAGTCAGTGATGTCTTAGAATATCTAAGTATGTATTTATGACATTCAAAAGTCACATCGATACTTGCCAGAGTTTGAACCTGCAATGCCTAGGCCATCAGGGCTCGATATATCAATTAACCATAGTTAATTTAGAATTAACCTTTTGACTCGACGCTTAAAAAACAATCAATCATTAACATAATTATAAATCAATCAATACTAATGACACAATATAATGTTCATCGAAAAAGTAATACAAAATTAATAAGAAAACTTTAACAATTATCGGATGACACTTCTTTGATCTCCTACGAAGTTTGATGAACGCTTTGATTTTAATTAAACCTGCATGGATAGATGATGAGTTTTCCCAATTATAAAGTAATTAGAATATAAATATAGAGATTCCGAAGAATTAAGAACCTCCTTTTTAGAAGTCGGCTAATAATAATGTTTTGACCGATTTTTGGTTACGGCGCGCGGCGGCCTTACTCATCGGAGACTAGCTAACTACGCAGGAGATATTATAGTGCACAAGTATGCGCGCAAACAGGTGCACTCCCTATTCTCTCACTCTTATAATCCGTTTTTTATTGTATTAAAAATTATAGGTAGATAAAAATTAATTTATGCAAATAGGCCTAATTTTAAGTACTTTTTGAACGTCATATAACACCAAGACAGCCCCCAAAACGTCCGCCCGTCACCACTACCCAGTGCTATAGCTGGGTATAAGAAACGCAACAAACTACCCAGCAGCACAATCTTTCCGTCAAAATTTGGAAAATTAAGGAAGTTATACAAGCCAAATTCAATCTATTAATTTTCTATCAACATAACATAACATCACGCCGTATTCCCTGAAGGGGTAGGCAGAGGTACACATACAGTACACCCACATTTCGCCAGTTATGTTTTTTTTTAGCCTATTGCCATAAACCGGGCACAAATTCAGACTCCGTGCTGCTAAGAATCACCTAATGGAAAAACCCAGTAACACTTTGCCCGACCCGGGATTAGAACTCAGGACCTCGTGCTCAGCAGTCGCGCTTAGCAACCACTAGACCAACGAGGCAGTCAGTCATTTTCTATCAGTTACTCTATATACCAAGTTATAATGTTAGCCATTCAGATCTCCACAGAACTACGAATTTCCCCGACAATACACCAAGAAACTAGCAAGACGAAGTATATTTAATAACTAGTTTCGCTAAGCTTTTGCATAACTAGCTAGACTGGAAACCAGGTACGCTCACTCTGTTTTTCTTTGATTAACCGTTCTAGCCAGAAGCTAGGTAGAATTGTTGAAACCTCCATCTTTGTTTAAGCTTTAATATTTAAATACTAACTTGAAACCACTTTTGACTTAAGATCTTGAAATATTCTAGCTAAGTTAGGTCTCTGTTTCACTGGAAGTGGTTTCCTTTGGGTAGTGAAGCGTACTTCTGAGCTGAAATCACATTAATATTATCATGCGAAAGTTTCTGTTTGTTTGTTACCTCTTCACGCTCAAACGTCTGGCCTGATTTCGATAAAATTTGGTATGGAGGTAACTGGCACCCTGAATTAAAACATAGGCTACTTTCTAAATAAAAAATATTGTAGGTAACACTGCGGGGACGCAGCTAGTCCCTATATAAAAGTAAAGTTTGTTTATAATACGGGGCAAGCCTATTGCAATCAACCGGGCACAAATCCAGACTCCGTGCTGCTTCTAAGTATGGGAATCGAACCCAAGACCTCATACTCAGCACTCGCTTAGTGTAGAATAAAAAATGAATATTGAAACACACCAATCAATAGCCCATCTAACTCATTAACTCTATCAATAACACAAACAAACAAACATTAATATTACCGCCATTATTATAATAATAACGTCTAAAACAATGTTTTGATAAATAAATTTATTGCGTTGTAAATCGAAATAATAATTTAATGGTGGTGAGCGTAAAATAGCCCATTTATTATAATTACGGTTTTCACCGATACGGTTAACAATAAGGCTATGAACTCACTGCGGAACGGCTAAATAATAATAGCCTTACTAATGAAATTGGATTGTAGGCTAAGGGGTTTGTGAATCGCTAGAATGTTGTGCTAATAGGGTTTTGTACGTGGTAGAGGTGTAATGATGGCCTACTGCCGCTGTAGCTAAGTCTATTTTACTATTTTAGTTACAGGTTCAATTCCCATACGATTATATATGTTTTAAATATCGCAGACATGTTTTAGTCTGGTGTTTGTCAAAGTTTTATATGTAGGTATAATTTTTGGCTAAATCAGTATTACCCTCTTTTTATTAACAATACTAGCTTTTTACCGCGGCTCCGTAGCCTATGCCCTTTCTCGGGTTTTAAACTTTCTACATGCCAAATTTCATTAAAATCCGTCTAGCGATTTAGTCGTGAAGGCGTAAAATATAGACAGACACAGACAGACAGAGTTACTTTCACATTTATTATTTCAGTATGGAAGTATAGATATGGATAATTTATTAACCCACTTTGAAAATAATAGTGCTACAGACTACACCACCCTTTTTAAGTCAATTAATAGGTTAAGTTTTCTAACTGTTCTATTCATCTAAACACACCTTTATGAGAGCTGGTGGCATCGGTGTCTTATTCCAATTATAGCTTAATTACGCACAACGAAATTAATTTATCATAGCATACAAATTGACGATAGGCTTAGAATATTATTACACGTATGTGTTAAACAATAAAGTTTAATCTTTCAGTAGTTCAAGGGTTTAGCAATAAATACATTTGCAAAAAATACCTACATTTACATACCTATAGAACAGTAGATAGTTTCAAGTTTCAACTAATAATTCCTTAAGCGTTATTCTGGAAGGAAAATGAGTATAATACACCCAAGTTTTGCAAGTTGTATTCACCGGTTGCCTGCAACTCCAACGATATCATCGGTCCACCTGGTGGGAGGCCTGCCAACGGTGAGTCTTACAGTTTGTGGTGGCCACTCAAGAACCTTTCTTCCCCCGCGGTTATCGGTTGGAGCGATATGGCCA
Source organism: Abrostola triplasia (assembly GCA_946251915.1). NCBI lineage: Eukaryota > Metazoa > Arthropoda > Insecta > Lepidoptera > Noctuidae > Abrostola > Abrostola triplasia. Next base: position 961,691 of record OX276443.1, on the reverse strand, counting down.
GCCCATTGCCAGTTCAACGTGTATATTTTATGAGCTATACTATAATAGATGATAGTGGGTCTTAAAAACCTTATTCCACTAACACTACATAACATAACGCCTGTATTCCTCGAAGGGGTAGGCAGAGGTGCACATATAGTACACCCACATTTTGCCAGTTATGTTTTAGGTCCCAATGTGATAGGGGGCGAGCCTATTGACATCAACCGGGCACGAATCCAGATTCCGTGCTGCTACTGAGAATTACCTAATAGAAAAGCCCAATAACACTTTGCCCGACCCGGGATTGGAACCTAGGACCTCGTGCTCAGCAGTCGCTTAGCGACAACTAGACCAAAGAGGCAGTCTACAGGCACTAACACTACATCAGTTAGAAGTTCAACAATTGCAATCCTAAAACTACCAACGACTTTAAAGCCAGTGATACATAAATTAGGCGAGTTGTTACCCCAAATGATCCATCGCCCGTCCCGGCCGTGATGTATGGCTTGTCTTGTATTGTTGCTTATGTTCAAGTAAGGCAGTATACACAGTGCTTAAGTGTTATCTACTATATATACCGGTTGTACTCACGTTGATATTCGGGAATGCCCGACTAGTTTCGGACTCTAACGGAGCCCTTATTCATGATACGCTGCATGAAGAGCATGGACAGCAACAGGTCGGCAGTCGCTGAACACTCAGTATCGGGCGCGGCTCATTTTATCAGATTTGATAAGGCCTCCGTACTAGCGAAGGAGAAATATTTCGTGCCGCGGAAAGTACGTGAAGCGATCGAGATCAGCCGCCGCCCGAACTTCAACAGAGATATAGGCTGGACACTGCCACCTGCCTGGAAACCGGCCCTCGCTAAGACGTCCTGCAGCAATACTGTAAGTCTTGAGTGTGACACAATTAGCACGGTATGCACCAACGTTTGGCCACACGACGAACACACGACCAGCAACGAAGACGCACGACAGCACTCTACGCCGGCCGCGCTGCCAACACCACCACCATCGTCGCGTGCGCAACGGTATGCGGTGCGTTGTGCGCGCAGTTCGGCTCGCGACCCCGCCGCGTCACCTGCTCATGAATAAGGGCTCCGTTAGAGTCCGAAACTAGTCGGGCATTCCCGAATATCAACGTGAGTACAACCGGTATATATAGTAGATAATATGGATAACACTCACGAAAGTTATTATAGTGCTTAAGTGGTTTTGTAATAACTTGGTTAGAGAATTGAATATTCCGTACTGGTAAACATAAAGTTTTTTTTCATTTTAGAGCCCAGCACTTCTCAGTTACGACTGTTATTTACCCTGTGGCACTAACCTTTAGAGTTTTTTTTTATAGTGTGGGGTAAAAGGGTAACCTATTCATAGAAAAATTAGATAAGGCTTATAATCTAAAATCTTCAATTGTTTCATTCCCTGACCATAGGAGAAATTCGTAGCTTGAGGTAATTAGGGGTAACTAGGGGTAACCTTGAGCTTGAGTTTTTATTTTATTTTTACCTTAACTTTTTATTTTATTTTTATTTTAGGGGTAACCTTTACAAAAAAAAATGGGTGACAAGTTTTATGCCAATCGGGGATTAACCCTATGCCGATCGAGTGATCATTGGGTCCAAAAAAACAACATATTTTTCCGGCAGTGTTGAAAATGGCTCTGCTTCATATCGGCAATATTTCATATTAAAAACCACAGGAGTAAAACCACGTTCAAAAGCTAGAGTGCTAATAAAGATTACTTTCAACAAAATAATATACGTTTCATTAAATTAGGAAAATGGTTACCACAATCATTAATTCCGTTTGTAGGCGAAGATAAATTGTAACTCCGTGAAATCGCGGTTTTATATGGCTTACACGAAGATGTACTACATAATATATGAACCTTTTATTTATATAAGAAATATATAGGAGTATTAGATAAGAAATAATGCCAAGTAAATATAGGTACGTGCCTACGGCATCCATATTTCGACAGTAATGTTAATAGTCTCAAATGTCTCAATATGGGCGAGCCTATTGCCATTAATCGGGCACTAACAGTTACGCACAAGCTTCTAAAAATGTTACCTACTGGCAAAACCTAGTAACATTTTACTTGACCCAGGATGCAAACTCTAGACCTTATATTTCAGCAACCGCGCTCATTGACGAGACTAGATCAACAGGGTAGGTATTAAAAATACAGAGGTTCTTGAAGTCGGTAAAAAAAAAACTTTATGCTATTTTTTTCTGTCAATCTTGATCTTACTTTACGCCTATATGAACGGGCCCTTACAACCGCTAATGTGTATAAAAATGTATGGAGCGTCCAAATAGAACATAACTACAAAGGACTGTCGGTTCGAGAAATAACTTATGGTTGTCTAACAGCTTCATGTTTGTTTGTTTGTGTGATTATAGGCGAGATAGAGAAGAAATTAGAAAGAATTTTGGTGAACAGATAATCAACCTTTATTATCCCACTAGGTTTTGCCCGCGACTTCGTCCCCGTTAGTAATTTCTAAGCACCTTTTCTAGGATAAAAAGTAATTCTTAGTGAACTAGGAGAAATTCCTAGTGTACCAACATGAAATACCACATACACAAACACCTAGATTAAGGACAAACAACTGCGGAGCACACAATTTTTTGCCTCGAGCGAAAATCGAACCCAGCAAAGCGGAACAGTCTGATTGCTCCGCCACTACGCCAAACAGGTCGTCTAAAATTGTACTAACATTTCACCTAGATTTTAAATGACAGTATCATATCCATTTTCATTAGAAACAAAGGTGAGTGCGCAAGTTTAACTATTTTAATTAAGCAAAATTTTCAATTAGGCGCCACATCGCAGTAGGTCGTTACCACAAAAGTTTTTGGGTCCAAAAATCACGGCCGGTGGAACTATTGTGGTGGACTGACACCCAATGAGAGCGTGTTTAAATAAGGTAAGTTTTAAAGTTAATATGTGACGTATTTTGAGGGAGATTGTACTAATAGGGGGTAGGACAAAGGTGCACCTACTTCCCACATTTTGCTAGTTATGTTTTAGGTCCCAATGTGATAGGCGAGCATATCAAACGAGCACAAATCCAGACTTCGTGCTGCTACCAAGAATTACCTAATGGAAAAACCCAGTAACATTTTGGCCGACCCAAGATTCGAATATAATATAATAACAATTCTTTACTCACATAAAATTACACAAAATGAATTGAAGTCCCTGACTTCTGCGCTAGGTTTAAGCACCTGTGTTACAGAAGTCAGTGTCCTTTCCCGCTGGTCGATACAAAATTTTATGTAAATAATGCATTAAAGAGCAGTTTTCTATTTGCCTACCTAATGGTACCTAATAAGTACCTATGACCTCATGTTCAGTAAGCTGTCGCGCGTAGCTACCAACTAAGAGACCAGCGAGGCACTCAACAATCATCTCAAACTCAAAAAATCTAAGAACTTCATTACTTGTTTGAAATTCGTTAAACTGATCCCACCGCACAAATCCATCGATGTAACCAAAACCTAAATAAAATCACATCAATAAATCTCCATACATTTCCACAAAACAAAGGAATTCCCATACCAGTAGGTAAATTGATAAATAATGCTTTCTGACGCAAATCGTCTTGATATCTTTAATTCAAAAGGACTATAAAGAGAATGAATCGGAATATTGGATGTATACTTTTGTGTTGCTTACGTGGATTGAATTTGTTCGACGTATCCTTAGAGGGAGTGGAATGGTGGTATTGATTTATGTTGTCCTGGTACTTTGGTTTTAATGTTTAAACTTGTGGTTAAAATAATGGAGGTTTGGGCTAGTCAGTCTAATCATGCTGTCCAATAAGGGTTGGTAGACGGTTCATCAGAGCCTTCTCACCCAGGGTCTATGACTCATCGTATGTAGGCAGAAAAACCGCTAAAGTGGGGGTGGTCCAGTCATGTCGTGCGAATGGACCCGAAAAAATGAGCTGAGCTAGTATTATTACCATGAAGTGACCCACCGCCGGCTGCCGAGAACCAGGCAGAGCGAAAAGGCGATGGAGGGACAATCTACACACCTTTTCGGGAAAGACATGGCCGGAAATGGCACTGAATAGAGATTTGTGAAAATAAAGGTGTGGCCTATACCCAGCATAATTTTGAAAACACTGTCCTTCTGTCTTCAGGCTCTTTATTTTCAAAAAATATTGGCACTCGTATGCTATTTATACACATAAATGATAAGTATTTTTGAGATGGTATGTGTTTATCATGCCTTTAGCTGCATACACGCAAGTACCTTCTAGGAAACTGGGCCAAAGATTTCATGAAAATCAACTCAAGAATCATGTTTTTTTTTAGTATTTGTTATTATTATTCTCGGGTATGTTCCGAGAGACTTATTTGTCGTCATTTAAATTAGACTTTTAAGCTGCGAAAAGCTCCCGTACTCGCTCCTAAAAAAGGAGAACACGTCTATATTTCCTTCAGTTATTACATGCATTTATTAAACGTGTAACAATGGTAACACCACTCCGTCTCTTCCTGTAGATGTCATACAACGACTAATGTTAATCTCATCTTAATGAGACCTCGCGAGCTGTGATTCATTATTACGACAACTTTGACTCCCACCCATTTGTTATATGTATACTTATTTATTGTACCTATATATTTAACCGACTGCCTCGTTGGTCTAGTGGTTGCTAAGCGCGACTGCTGAGCACGGGGTCCTGGGTTCGAATCCCGGGTCGGGCAAAGTGATACTGGGTTTTTTTTATTAGATAATTCTCAGTAGCAGCACAGAGTCTGGATCTGTGCCCGGTTGATGGCAATAGGCTCGCCCCTATTACATTGGGACCTAAAAACATAACTGGTGAAATGTGGGTGTTGTATATATGCACCTCTGCCTACCCCTTTGGGGAATACAGACGTGATGTTATGTGTGTTGTACTACAAACAAAGAGAATTTTCTTTAAAAGACAACGTCTGAATTACTATACCTGCGAAGCCTTGAAAGTAAACAAATGAGGTCGAAATTTGTGTAATGTTAAATTGCTCAAATTCTAAATTTGTATGTCAGGATCTTGTAAATGTATCCTATTGATAGAATCAAAACTTCGATCAAGAAACCAAGCCTGTTTATCAGTCAAAAGAAACACATGGCTACGATAATAAAAACTTTATTCTCAGACTATAGTCTACCGCTATCTTAATTTTAAAATGATGGCAAATTGCTTCCATCGCAAACCTTTTTTTGCAATTTTGTCCCAAAAATTATAATCTTAGAGACAGCTTTTAAAAAAAATGTAAGCACACAACATCCAAAGACTTACATGAACTTCACCAGCACTTAGTTCCTGAAGTTACATACCCAACTGCGTACTAACGGGCGCCTTGTTTTACATAAGTTATGCTTATTTTTAGTTTTACACCAGCTCCGGGTAGTTAGTCGGCTGCAACAGCGATCTTATCCTCGCCATCTTGACTGCATAATTTAATAGGACCATCAAGTGTAATTTGTGGGTGTTTAGGTGTGTGTTATGCCGGTTATTAGTTGGAAACCAGGCTAATGTGGAAGGCTAGCTGTAGCGCAGATCGATTTGTGGGGTTAAGCTGTGTTTGCTGCGGTGAGTATTGAGATGGGTGACCGTTTTCATATGTATTGTGTGTTTGTTCAGCAGTTTGTCTTGCGCCGAATCTCCCTTAAGTGGTCTACCGTCCTATCGGACTATGAGAGTGAGGGAATAGGGAGTGCACCTGTGTGTTCGTGTATCCTTGTGCACTTCAATATCTCCTGCATAGTTGGCTAGTCTCAGCTGAAGTATGTCGCCGTGACCGAAATTCGGTCAGGCGAACATTATTATTAGTTAGTAACCCAGCTAAGTGGTATACCTGGTTTAAAGGGTAGGAATAATTTAAATTGAAGTGTTTCTTATTTTCTTAGGAGCTATTTGATGGGACAGTGTGGTTTAGGACTAGGTTTAGTCGCTATAATGAACAAAAGCGGCTCCATCTGATATCATAGCAAGGGTAGTTCAACAATATAATTATACGATGGCTACATTTCTATTCCTAAAGAGGCTGTATCTGCTATGTTAAGCATACGGTTGTCATTAGAGAAGTGATCTTTTTTCCACATCTAGAGACTCCATGCTTCGGACACGATAGCAGTTTGTACTTACTGTCCTTTTAAACTTGGAGTGTGCGAGAATAAAGAGTGCACTCGTGTTGACACACTGTGTTGGCTTGTCTCAGTTGAAAATGACTTTAACTGAAAGTCGGTCAAACATTACCCAGCAATAAAAAAACAAAACATAACATCACGCCTGTATTCCCCGTAGGCAGAGGTGTATGCTACACCTACATTTTTCCAGCTTTATTGTAAGCTCTCAATATAAAAGCGGGCAAGCCTATTGCCGTTAACCAGGCACAATTCAAGAATCCATGCTGCCACTGAGAATTTGTTTTTTCATAGCCTATTTTGTTTCCCACTGCTGGGCAGAGGCCTCCCCTTTCTTCCTCCAAACCAATCTATACTTTACAATATCTGACCACGTGCGGCCACCAGATCATCACACCACCACATTCTACTGAGAATTACCGTATGAAAAACACTTGACCGGCCAAAGAACTCATGCACTATGTAGACCAAGAAGGCATAAACAGATAACATAAATAGGCATAAAACTTATACCAAAACTACTTATATAACCACTTGAAGTAGAAGCAGAGTCAGATTTGAGCAGACGGCGGTCCCAATCTTAACGGCTCTTCGCTCCAAGTATTTTTCTGAGTTCCCTTATCATTGCAGCAAGGGAGCGTTATCAGGGATAATTTAATCTATGACGGGTCGGGAAAGAATACTAATATTCCTTTGTGGATCGTTAGGGCTATCAAGTGGCATGATGGGGCCAGCGAGGGTTCAGAGGGCACTAGTGGGTTCGACAGTTGGAAGCCATATGGTAGAGTTGAGTTGAATTTGAGGGCTTTGAATACTGAGGTGAATAATGTTGGGAATTATTAATAAGGTAACCTTTGTAGTATATACATTATACATACATAATATCACGCCTGTATTCGCCGAAGGGGTAGGCAGATGCGCACGATTTAGTAGGGTACATTTCGCCAGTTATGTTTTAGGTCCCAATGTAATAGGGGGCTAGCCTATTGCCATTAACCAGGCACAAATCCAGATTCCGCGCTGCTACTGAGCATAACCTAATGGAAAAACATAATATTACTTTGCCCGACCCGGGATTCGAACTCAGGACCTCGTGCTCAGCAGTCGCGCTTAGCAACCACTAGACCAACGAGGCAGTCAAGCTTTGTAGTTCTACACACTATTTAGTATGTAGATTTAATTAGTAGCTATGTGTATTAAGCATGATGTCAAGATAAATATTTCGGTCCAGTTATATGTACTGAATAATTTGCTTAGAAATGTGATATCCTAGGTTTTTTTTTCATAAAAAACGTCCATTTATGGAATTTCTCATGTATCGTGGGTGCGTGTGATGACATATAAATACTTCGGGACAAACATCTGCGGATCACACAAATTTCTGTCCCGTGTGTGAATCAAACCCGGAACCCTTAGCGCAGTAGTCCAGTCCCTTAGCCACTGCGCCAATCAGGTTATATAAATTACATATTATAGATAAATACACCGAGACACAGAACAAAATGATTATGCTCATCACACAAAGATTTGTTAGGTAAGAATCAAACCCATGACATCCAGTTTTAGCAGTCAGGGTCACTAACTACTAGACCAACAGTCAAATACAAATTGAAACCAACGGTCATAACACCAGAAGTCACAAACAAAATATGTTACAAATGATGAAGCTATTTTGTCGAAGCCACAAATAGATTAATGAATGCCTTAATGCTTCAAGGAAATGCTCCAGTATTTCACTGATCACAATGCCTTAACGACACAACTCACGATAACCATTAGTAATACAAATAAAAAGGATGTATTGATGGCTTTCTTCACTATTAATATTGATTTAATAGTCTCAACTGTCGCACTAGGGGGTAATGCTTCTTCTTGTATAGAGAAGAACCGATTTATCACCACGTTTGCTCATTACTCGCAAGATTTCAGACGATTAAAGCAACTAATGGACCGATTTAAAAATAATATTTAAAGACCTCGCATAACGTTGAGCATTTTTATGGTATGGTTGATTTTTTTTTTATTTATTTATTTAGTTATAACAAATACATCATTATGTTTTTAAATGGAGTAGCGCAGCATAAACTCATTCGAGTTTTTCTGTGCGCTAGTATCGTCGATTTACAAAAGCATAATGCTAGATCATCTTACAAACTAGTCACAAATAGTTTTTAATAATAAGTAGGTAGATACTTTTAAGAATAAAACTATCAACGAGTTCCAAAGTAGGCAAATAAAGTAGGTAGTTGGATTTTTGTTCCTGTCTTGTGTAGGATAAAAGTTGTGTGAGTGTGATGAAATGAAAATACAGGCTGCTCCAAAATTTAAGCATTTTTTGCATATTGAGCTGGCTATGTTATGCAATTAATGACGAACAACCTGGTGTCAGATTTTAAACCCAGTAGACCTTTCACATGGCTTTACACACCGTTGAAAGTAGTCTCAGGTGTGCAGGTTTCCTCACGATGCTTTCCTTCACTGTTTTAGCAACTGATAACTAGGTAATCCTACTTCCTACTATCCTACTTCCTACTATCCTACTTCCTACTAATATTATAAATACTATAAATACTAATATTATAAATTTGGAAGTTTGTGAGTATGGATGTATGGATGTGTGGATGTTTGTTACTCTTTCACGCATAAACGGCTGGACCGATTTGGTTGAAATTTGGTATGTAGATAGGTTATACCCTGGATTAACATATAGGCTACTTTTTATCCCGAAAAAATGTCGCGGGTAACACCGCGGGGCGCAGCTAGTATATTATAATACGCACGTGAATTTGAAAAAACATTGTGCCGTGGTTTGTACTTGCGACATTGGACTTGGCAATCCAACCCTCAGTCATAACCCTTCAACATTCCAGAACTAATCGAACAAAAAACATAAAAACATAACATCACGCCTGTATTCCCCGAAGGGGTAGGCAGAGGTGCACATATAGTAGGTACACTTACATTTCGCCAGTTATGTTTTTAGGTCCCAATGTAATAGGGGGCGAGCCTATTGCCATCAACCGGGCACAAATCCAGACTCCGTGCTGCTACTGAGAATGACCTAATGGAAAAACCCAATAACACTTTGCCCGACTCGGGATTCGAACCCAGGACCTCTCAACTAATACTACATCAACTAATGGAACATTTTATAAACATTGAGCCTATTTCCATGCATAAAAGCGACGCGATTATTCAACGCTAAACATAAACCAATCGTCTAAAAAGTTAGTATTATTCAATCACTAAAATACCTGCTACTATCCGTTATACTAGGGTCGACAAAGAAGTATGGCAGCCCCTTTACGAATCCGATAAAAGACGTTAATATTCAGTAGAAGAATGATTTTACGATGAAAAAAGGTTTGGAACCATCGTAAAGAAGTGTAAGTTAAAACTAAGATTACGCTCGAATATCGTTTTCGTATTAAACTGTAGTTAATGGGGTGTTTATTGGATTGAATGGCCATTTAAATTGGAATGAAGATGCTTCTTTCTTTTTTAAAGATGGCAGGGAATATTGGATTATGTTGGACTTATTTTAAATTGGATTTGTGTGGAATCTTCTTAGAACAATAGTTGTTATTACTGTAAAATTTGTTGTACGCATTGTTATAGTTAATAAAAACAAAGATTTTAACAGTAAATTCAACTCCTGTGTTCGCATGTTCTCTATTTTTCGTGAAATTACGAGTAAAAGTGTTTTTGTAAAACCTATTTGCAGAAATAAAATCGTTTTATTATTTTTTTGGTGAACGACGGGATGTCCAAGTGTCAGTGTTGTAAATAGTATTAGTGTCGTAAACTCATAACTGAGGTACTTGGTTTAGACAGTAGAGGTCAAGTACTTGGCTAAGGGTAGAGTACCGTAGTAAACGGTATTCAGCTACATATGGTTAGAATGGTATACAGGTAAAGATTTATTAAATAAAAATAGTCTGTAGATAGTTGAAATACAAGTGAATTTATCTGGAGTAGTATCTCCAAGTGCTTGAACGATCTTTCTAGATTCACCTTACCTTGCACTGTGGGAACTGCTCCAGCGGCCTGCTGACCCTCCAGCCCAGTAAGGGCGGTATGCACACCAGCGCAGACATCAGCCACACGGCCGCTATCATGAGGGCTGCGCGCGCAGGCGTGCGCTTCTTTAGGTAGTCTACCGCCTGAAACAAGGTGATTGGACATAAATTATTATCATAATAATATGTACATAAGTCATTCACACACAGTTTTTAAAGGAAAAAACATAATTTAATCATCGTCATTATCATCAGCTGGAAGGCGTCCACTGTTGAGCAAAGGTCTTCCCCTATAGGTGAGGGGGGGAGGTTGCTATAATCCCTACGCTGGTGGTGAGGTTACAGAAGACGTTGCTGCCCATCTTCTGGACATGTGGACCATTTAATAAAAAGGATCGATCACCATCTTCGGTCGTTATTACCAATTCCACAAAGTTAATCAAGTCCAGTAATGTTTTCCATGCCAACACTTGCAACACAAACAAAATATATTTACCTTAAGCCTCAAAGACAACCGAATTCCCTACAAATCTTTTGGGCCAGATCAGTCTGAGAGTACAAAGACAATGGTCCAACTCTAAACATTGCTAAGTCGACCCATCCTGGACACAATTAGCAGGGCTTAATATTTACAAATCGTGAGAGTAACAGTTTCTCATTTCCTTTACTTAAATATTTAATGAAAAAAAACATTGGGAGCCATTTTGAATTTTAAGAAAATCTTTTAAAATGTTTGAACGAATTTCAGGACATTTTGGACGGAGGCAAAAGTACACAAATGTCTGGCTATTTTTAGTCTACCAGGAATAGAATTTAATGTTATTACGTGAATATTTTTGAGTTCGTCTTAGGAATTTTGGAAGGTTTCCTAGTCTGTTACTACGAAATGGAGGATCAAATGCATGTCTTTCGAATTTTTTGGTGCAATAGGTGACAGTTACTGACCAGCTCTTAGTCCATACATTTAGAAAACCACAATATACAATGAAAATGTTGACAAATCTAGATGTTTCAAAATCAATTTCTCTTTCAAGCGCAATTTTCTGTTTTCAGGTTATATTTTCTCTTTCTGTACGATTCATGGCGTATTTTTTTTTAATTACCAGTTCTACTACAACCTTTCGGAGACAGATTAACAAAATCCATTCCATCTCCAGGAAAGTAAGCCATAATAGGCGATAAGACCGTCGTAAGCCTGAAGAATGATAAAAGACTGGTCCTGATAATCAAGAACACTTCTTCCTCACCCTTTTCCGAGATTACAGGCATGTTTATAACATCTCAACCGTTATTAGCAGTCAGAGCCATTTTACAAATATCACCTGCTGAATTTCGGTACAAAATACCTTTGGCTCACCCAAATATTTCCCCCTCGCCAGAATTGAAACCGCAATTCACATTCAACCGCTACAATAATCCGCAGATCCTTTGTTACATGGTACAGTCTCAACAGATTTGGATCAAAGTCTAAAATGAATGCAAGTGCATTTCACGCATCAAATTCAATACTTCACTTTCAATGTGCTAATATTTACGATCCGATCTATATTGAGAGACATGAAACATGCCAAGGCATTTGATGGTAAACAAAATATTGCATCAGTCGAGAATTCGCGTTCTTGTGTGGGAAGGAAAACTGTCTTTTGATGTTATGAAATATCTGTTTATTGGTTCTTTGGTTTTCTGACTTTTAATGCAATTGCTATTCGACGATCTGATTGGTGCAATGGCTAAGCGAGTGGACTGTTTTGCTTAAGTGTTGGATTCCCGCACAAGACTAATTTTTGTGCGATCCGCTGATATTTGTCCGGAATTCGAGGGTACAATATAGGCGAAACTCCTCGTGAAGGGGCGATGTTTGTTTAAAAAAATCTTAATTCTTTCAAAAGTGATTAGCTTCCGCAAATGTTATTTATATTACTATTTTCTGGTTTTAGGGACCTCGCGCACTGGACGGCCACAAACACGACTACGAACAGGCCAGTGATCGTTTAGTGTACGAGATCCCTTACTCACGAGATTATCCAGGAATATCGAACTACAAAACAGGGATAGCCAGATTGGTAACTAAGATTTAGTATATAATTATCCTACTGCAGAAGAAAAACCTTTTCAAGCACAGAAAATCCCGAACCTAATATATTATGAACCTCACACAAACGTATTTTTCTTTCTTTTTTTACATTTGAAGCTATTTAACTCAAAATCCCTTATTAGGGTCCAGAGATCACACTTAAATGTGACCTCTTGAGCGAGGAGCACTTACAAACTATTACTCGGTTACCCAGCTACGAGTCCCGCAATGTAATGTGTTTGGCCCGGACTAAAGCTAGAATAAGTCGAGCGATGTAATGATAAAAGAGAAAATAATATTGTACTAGGATGTATGATTGAGGTTACTGGATATGACCAGTTTATTGGGTTTATTCTTCTTCTTCCTATCGTATGGTAGCTGTAGGCCTCTGACATAATATGGGGAGGTTCCGGAGTTAGTGTTTTTAGAGGTCCCGGGGCAGCCCATGTTCGTGCAGATGATGACCAGTGGGGGGTGGTTTTAGTAAGGTAGAAATCTAACACTACCCGGTCCCTAACCCGCACCTACTTTCAAACCCAGGTAGATAAATGTTTTACTTTCAATATAATAATACTTTTATAATGAAAAAGTGAAACGTCAGCGTTGCTGGTCCTTTCTGTGTAATATTTTATATCAGCCATTCTTTATTTTGAATTTGGTCGACTGCTCTTGATATTGATAAAATTACTTCCATGCTACATTGTATCCCGCACTTTTAAGTTCTTCAACAAACATTTATTTCCCTACCCATTTGTACTTTTAAAGACATCACCAATCAACACACAAATGCCAACACTCCAACCGAAACAATATACATATCCAAACCAATAATCTGGTAACTGGTGCTAACCGCTTCAAACCACTTCGAACCGGCGCTAACCGGTTCCAGTCGGTCCTAACTCCGCTTGCCGCGTGTGTATGACAAGGCTCAGACCGGCGCTCAACCACTATAAATCATATGAAACAATTCGACATTCTGCGAATGGGGCCATTGCGAGCATATTGTGATATTAATAATATTACCTAAGGGTTTGAAGCGTAAGGGATAAGCAGAGTTCGTAATGAGGGTGGAAATGTGCAGAGAATTTGTTGGTAGGATGTAGTTGTAGATGTAGAGGTTGGATTTTTGGGTAAAGTTGCCGCTACTTTCTGAAGAATAAGAATCGTTTATTTGCTAGAAATAATGGTGTTTACAGATGGAAATAACGTAACAGTAGTCTCACATATTTCGCCTACTTTTTTCGGCGTGCAAAAACAAAGAACACATTAAAACTATTACTATAACTTAATTGTTACAATAGTTATCAATGTAGTTAACAAAATATACATTAAATAATGTAACATACTAGAACGCATTATATAATAGACTGCCTCGTTGATCTAGTGGTTGCTAAGCGCGACTGCTGAGCACGAGGTCCTGGGTTCGTATCCCGGGTCGGGCAAAGTGTTACTGGGTTTTATACGTTAGATAATTCTCAGTAGCAGCACGGAGTCTGGATTTGTGCCCGGTTGATGGCAATAGGCTCACCCCCTGTTACATTGGGACCTAAAAACAACTGGCGAAATGTGGGAGTACTATATGTGCACCTCTGCCTACCCCTTCGGGGAATACAGGCGTGATGTTGTGTGTGTGTGTATTTTCGTTGATCAATCACTATGACCAATGATATATCAAAAAGTATAGATACGTCTGCTAATAAAATGAATGAGAAAAGGGTTCCAAACTCCGAAATTAAACTACACTACTCTTATGTCAAATCGGCAACAAGTTTACTGCAATTGTAACCTCTTTGATTCTTCAAAATGAGCGCCCTAGTAACATATCTACACTTTTTTTTATATCATTGACTATGACATAGTGTTGGACAAATCCTACAGCTTTCAATGTAAAAGCATAGAATTCTCAAAATTCATCAAAATCCTAGAATTCAGTTCAAACATAGTTGGAGAAGCTGTTAGATGTTTAATGTTTGACGAATGAAACGGAACTAATAAGAATTTTAACGCCTACCACATAGTCTACCTTGATGTCCTCGTTGTTGTTAACGTTGCAGCTTAGAGTGGAGTCTGATGATTTCAAGATAAGGTCTATGTCTCAAATGGAGTAATATATTTTTTTACAAATACCCATAGCACAGGTTTATTTGGGATACCTTGTCAGAAAATTGTTATCAGCCCAGAATTTAATTTCTGCCCGCTAGATAGCAATATAAGCGCGACTGCTAAGCACGAGGTCCTGCGTTCGAATCTCGGGTCAGGCAGAGTTACTAGGTCTTTTCATTAGGTTATTTCCAATAGCAGTACAGAGTCTGGATTTGTGCCCGGTTGATGGTAATAGGCTCGCCCCTAACTTCACATAACTGGTGAAATGTGAGTGCACTATATGTGCACCTCTGCCTACCCCTTCGGGGAATACAGGCAATATGTTACATTTTTACGTAGCAATAAACAGAATGTTGCCTGGTCAACCGATTTTGATATTGATATATACTTATTATTGAAATTGTGGATAAAATTCTTTAACAATGTAAGTAAAGGTATCCCCTTTACGTCACACAATTGGTTTCACATTAACATTTGCCAGTTAACTGCGTCTCGCTTGATACTCACGACGCCGTTCAAAATGCAATTGGAGCACAGATAATGCCTCTTATCTGTAACAGTTCAGCTTATATTGTTGTAGATTGCTTCCGACAATTGGCAATGTTTTATGGTTTAGAACAAACTAAATTCTTGGCATGACGAGCTGCTTGCATAAAGGAAAGACTGGTTCACAATAGCACACGACCGAATACAGTGGGAGAATGAAAGAGAGGCCTTTGCCCTGCAGTAGGACAACACAGGCGGTAAAAAAAACGTGTGTATCTCGGGACACTCGATAGAAGTGATAACTTCAACTAATCTAATGACGTATGCGTGAGAGAAAGGGAAGCTAGACATAGTGGCGCCGTAACGCGTTACGTTACGAAGCAGTTTAACCTCCCATAAGAAGTTATCACTTCAAAAATCTTGTCGAGATAATGCGTAGAATTTGAACAAATAAAATATCTTTTGTATTAGCTTTTATATTACAGACGCTAAAAAAACATAAAAATATATACTCATACCACAGACACACATACTAGTTATACTCTACCTGATCAGTTAGAAAAAGTTCCTGGTCGATTCTAACAGTTCTAATACATCAAAAAGTCGATATCGTCTTTACAAAAGTGCACTAAAAAGACGAACATACACAAAAACGAGCAGCCATTTGGTCTTTTGAAGTTTAACAAAATGTCGACAACCCTTTGAAGAAAGACTTGGATAAAATACAGCCACAATCATACTGAGGAAATGAATATACTCGTATTATTCATCTTTGCAAGCACGTTGAGCCATGTTGGGTGGACAATTATAAGCCGTATACCATTTGGCAGGCCTCCCACCAAGTGGACCGACGATATCGTCAGAATTGCGGGCAACCGGTGGATGCAATTGGCAAGCTGTCGTTCGTTGTGGCGTTCTAAGGGGGACGCCTTTGTTCAACAGTGGAGGCCTTCCGGCTGATGATGATGATAACACTTGGTGGATAAGCAACGTGTTTAATATACTTCCACACTGTTTATTCTGGATTTTTCGCGTATGTAGAGGTCAGATTATGACTTTCTCATGACTATTACTCCAACATGAGGTAATAAACCAAAACAGCGGGATAACCTAAACCCTTTGATAGCTTGCGGGACTTCTGGTCAGGACTGAATCTCTCTGTCTCAGGTTCGAAGTCGTAAAGTTTACGATTCGCAAGTTCTCACCGCACATCCGTGATGGGCTATCAAAGTTTTATAGCCGGTAGCTCTGATAGTGTAGTAGTGTTAGCGTGAGGTTTGGGGTTCTGTTCCTTGGTAGACCAGTTCTAGTTTTGGTAAAAGTGATGATTTTTAATTATAATAACGAAATTAAGTAGAAGTATTTTGAATTAACGCGTTAGCATTTCTATTAAAAATCACTTAGAACTAAAAAAATAAACATGAATTTTGTATTTCTATAGGCCAGATTATTTTAACGTATTTCATTCAAATTTAAGAAATATGATGTAAACTTACTATACAACATTATTTACTCAAATTATTCTTTTCTTGCACATAATTTATCAACACCCAGTAAAGACAAATCGAAGAACAAACACTAAATATTGATCAAACAACAGCTTCAAGGAATTGGTAAATGTCCAAATAGCATCTTACATGGAAAGAAAAAGAAAATATATTACGTGAAATATAATCTGATTTTCGCGTGATTTTTCAAGGTTTTCGCTCTGGCTAATATTGTGGAAAATAGCTAGATGCAATGCTTTAGTGTTTGAAAGAGAAACTAGATGTGTGGAGCACGAAAAATGGCTGTTAGTAGCCGTTGACTCGTAAATGTTAACAAAAGGTAATTCGTCTTGTATTGAATGCAGCTTTCAGACTTACATGTTTTGTGGAACAAATTTAGATTTGTGACTTGTTTCAAACTAGTGTTTGTTCTGTTTAGGAAGTCCTGGGCTCGAATCTCGGGTCGGGCAAAGTGTTATTGGGTTTTTTCATTAGGTAATTCTAAGTGGCACGACGGATTCTGGATTTGTGCCCAGTTGATGGCAATAGGCTCGCCCCCTATTACATAAGGACCTAAAAACATAACTGGCGAAAAGTGGGTGCACTGTATGAGCACCTATGCCTACCCCTTCAGGGGATACAAGTGTGATGTTTCGTTAGGGTCACAAGATAATCACTTACAAACTATGCCTTCAAAGACGCGAAAGAAAACCCCTTCATGGCCAAAAAGAATTTGTTTAGCGTTGACTGCCGCCTGATCTCCTTAACCCTCAGGGAAATCAGGATTTCGTGCGACCTTGAATCAATGTCGGATGCAACTGTTCATCATTCGGGAACCCCGGAGGACCTTAAGGCTTTTTGTTTGCTTGTTACCTTACCTTCAATGTTTTTAGCAATTCTTTCTCGTATATTTTTTTGGTCATTGTTCTTGCGCCTGATATTTTTCCAGTCGTGTCTTACTATCCCATTGGTCTATGAAGGATTGAGAATGCACCTTTATTAACGCATACCAGTGCGTTATAATAGGTACTTCCTGCCTAGTTGGCTAGTCTTCGTTCTTCTACTTATCGTATGGTTAATGAACAACTTGGTGTCAGAGTTTAAAACGCCTGTAAGCCTCTGACATGACTTTACACACCGTTGAAAAATCTCTCAGGTGTGCTAATTTCCGTACGTGTTTTCCTTCACCGTTGTAAATAGCTGATAAAACACATAACATCACGCCCATCACGCTGATAACTAATTTATAATACGGACATGAAATTGAAAATGCGCGTCGGCTGCCGAGGTTTGAACTTGCGGCCTTTGACTTGGCAATCCAACGTTCATACCACTCGGTTATCAGTACCAAATACATAGACCTACTATGCTATTCTGAAATACTAGCATCATCTCGAAAGTCACCTCGCACATAACCTTGCCATGCGCTAGAGTCAAATCTCAGCGCAGATTTAGAAGTGAGTTCGTAAGTGATGTCTTTATATCACTATAGACTGCCTCGTTGGTCTAGTGGTTGCTAAGCGCGACTGCTGAGCACGAGGTCCTGGGTTCTAATCCCGGGTCGGGCAAAGTGTTACTGGGATTTTCCATTAGGTAATTCTTAGTAGCAGCACGGAGTCTGGATTTGTGCCCGGTTGATGGCAATAGGCTCGCCCCCTATTACATTGGGACCGTAAAACATAACTGGCGTAATGTGGTTGTACTGTATGTGCACCTCTGCCTACCCCTTCGGGGAATACAGGCGTGATGTTATGTCTTTATAGCATGGCTAATTCTTATCTGCAAAATATGGGCGTGAAAAGAACATAATATTATATACACTTTAGAATACACCAGCGCAGACATACATGTTTATCTCGAAGGCGAATCACCGCTAAATATCTTATTCATTTCTCAACTATTTCGAAGTACATTCGCACATAAAATCAAATTGTCTGGATGGTTCGGTCGTATATCAAACAGTATCGTTCGGGTGTTACTGTAATGACGTTACACTGAGCATCGTGCTGATCCCATACGAGCGCGCGCTGGTTTATGATACTGCCAACTGCGCGGCGAATTTAGAAACATGTTACGATGCGGTGTGATTGAGGAACTGACTGCGAGTTTGGCAGATTTATATTGCGCATTTGGGATACTAGACTGCTTCGTTGATATAGGAGTTTCGATTCCCGGGTCTAACTAAGATTGACTTGAAAACTGCCAACCAGGCAAACCGAAGGCGATGGCGAGATAATTTGGACACCTTTGCGGGAAAGACATGGCCTGTAATGGCATTATACAGGGTTTCGTGGAAGAATAATGGGGAGGCCTTTGCCCAGCAGTGGGACACTGTACAGGCTACAAAAAAATATTGAAGACCACTAACTGCTTCGTTTGCAAATAGCGACTGCCGAGCGTGTGGTCCTGGGTTTAATTTCCGAGTAAGGTAAAGTGATATTAAGATTTTCTATAAGTTAATCCTAAGTAGTAACGACTCCAATTTTGTGCCTTGTTGGTAATATATCCGCTCTCTATTACATTATAAGTGTACTACACGCTTTTGCGTTTGCCTATCAGGGAATATACGCATGTCTTTATGTAGGTATGCGTAAGCTTATGATCAAATATCTGATGTCTTGCACCAAACATCAACCTAATAGTTTTGATCTATTGATAGAGCTCCCTTAAATATACCATAACAGACGGTCGTAAGTGTTATAGTGTATTGGTTCTTGCCCGTCAACCAGACATCTAAATACTATGTCTTTTATGACACACATCGGTGGGAGAGCTAGGGTGACTACATACATAAATATTAATAAGTTAATAATTGTATCCTTGAATTAAAAATGTCAGCTTTTATAATCCATACTAATATTATAAATGTGAAGGTATCTCTGTCTGTCTGTTACACCTTCACTAAACCGCTGGACGAAATTTGATGAAATTAGGCATGTAGAAAGTTTAAGACCCGAGACATAACATAGGCTACTTAACGTGGGCGAAGCCACGGGCAAAACAGAGTTATAAAAAAATTATGATAAATAATAAAAGCCTATAACTGTCCCAGTACAGGGCAAAGGCCTCCCTACTCTATTTCCTTAAGTCTCTGTGAAGAGCTGTCAATGTCCAGACCTCCGTAAAGGAGTCCAGCTCATCACACCAATTCCAAAAATTAGAATTGATGTTTAAAAAATAAAGTGCCTGTTTAGATCCTGTCCTTAATTTCCACTCGTACAATATTTACAATATTAATATTTCGTGTAATAAATCTTAAAATTTTAGGTCACAGCTCTTGAGAAGGGTCTAAAAAGGTCATATATAAACAAGATGGAGCGCTGTATTTGACAGTTCTTAAAGGTCTATGTAGTTTTATTTACAAAATAAGCGCTTACTTACTTACAAAGTATTACTCTGACGGGTCGTCATCTAAAAGTAAAGTTTGTATTTTTTAATGTACCTTTCATACTATAGGTATAATATAATATGTTCAGATTGTCCCTCCATTGCCTTCTAGGTCTGCCTGGACACCTTTGCGGTAAAGACATGAATGGAAATGGCACTGAACAGAGATTTGTAGGGAGGCCTTTGCCCAGCAGTGGGACACATTACAGGCTAATTAAAAAAATATGTACATATATAATATGTAATCTAGTGCTCAGATAGTGGACTATCTAACTCTTGACTGAAGTCAAGAGTTCAGTCCCCATAATGTCAAACTATATCAGTCATTGGGGGCTGATAGCCGAGTGATAATTATGACCGTTGGACTGCCAAGTCAAAGGTCGCTATTTCGAACTGCAGCACGCACCTGTCTTTTTTAATTTGTGTGTGTATTATAAATTAGTTGCTAAAAACGGTGAAGGAAAACATCGTGAGGGAAGCACACCTGAGAAATTTAGCGGAAAGTAAAGCCGGTTTAAAGTCTGACACCAGGCTGTTCATCAACCATACGATAAGCTCTTTAGGTATTTTTTGTTTAGCTAAAAGTCTCATATTGAAGAATGACAGTTTTGATATTGAAACTCAACCAAAACTTTATCTTGGTAACGAAAATTGATTGGTTATAATATAGCAAATTTTCTGACAGCAAAAAACAGTATCAGCCCGTCTAGACAGACCTATGTTAGAGTCCCAAGGTGGACAAAGGGTCTACGAAATCTAATAAAAGAGTTTTGTCCAAAAGGTCCATATGTTAATCTAAAATAAAGAGGGGTACAGTGACGTCACAAGTGGTGAGATAATATTGTACGCGAGTCAACACAAGTCCACTAGAATGCCACTTGAAGTTGGTGAAATCTTGTTTATTTGGGTTCATCCTTATTTGACTGGGTGTAAGCAGGGTTTGGGCTAATAGTGGGATTGTATTTGAAACTTATGTTACACGTGGTACAGTCAGCGCAATAAGTAGCAATAAGTAAAATTTTTGTCTAGTAATTGAAAAAAACAAACATTTATTTAAGTTACGGTTGTTCTTGACGACCTGATTAGCGCAGTGGCTAAGTGATAGGACTGCTGCGCTAAGGGTTGCGGGTTCGATTCCCGCAAGGGGCAAAACTTTGTGTGAGCCACAGATGTTTGTCCCGAGTCTGGGTGTTTGTGTATGTGATATTTCATGTCTGTGAAACGCACCCACGACACAGGAGAAATTCCTAGTGTGGAGCGACGTTTTAAAAAAAAAAAAAAAAAAAAATGAAAACGTGCAAATAATGATTTAAGATTTTTTTACAAGCTTTTATTTAACTTGCAATGTTTGTATGTATGTATGTGAGTTTTTTTAGGTCAAATCTTGCAATCTAAATTAGAACCACTTCCTGACATCATAATAAAATGAAATTTTGCATTCATATGTAGGTTTGGTGACAATACAATATTATGGTACTTTTGAGCTGGTCTGATGATGGAGACGAAGGTGGCCATAGGAACACTGTAACGAAATGACGCAACCCCATCGTGCTTGGGCTTGTTTGATTCATCTTTAAAAGTACTTTGAGCCTAGCTGATTTAAAAGCTTGTATTTAAAAATATATTTTTAATATAAACTTATTAGTATATAAGACGTAGTTTAGTAGAAAAATGCTTCAGATACTTTTGATGCTAACTGTACGTCACCAGTGTGTAATGGAATGTAGATTAAGACACGTCAGTTTGTAACTGAAGTGGTTGACGACAAAATAATTACAAACTAATTAATTAATCAGGCGCATTACAGGTTCATCGTTACTCCGGAAAATGGGGGAAGGGGGGGTCCTATGGGGGGATGGGAGTCCTATTCCCAAAGGTGGCATACATATCAACTCGGATAGAATGTAAAACTTGACTAATTTTACATCCAACAAGTGTCAAAATGACAGCTTACACGACAAATGAAACTTACTCACAGTTAGCCGTAATAAATAATTTTATTTTTGCAAATAGGTTTTACAAAAACACTTTTACACGTCAATTTTTTAAACTAGATGGCATCGGCATTTCCTAACTGACTGCCTCTGAGAAGAAATACCGAAACAAACTCAGGGGTCAAGGTCTCTTTTAAAATTCAGACACGCACAATATTTTATGTAAGAACAGTGTAGGTGGTCTGAGAATTGGTCTTTTTAGGAAATAACCACGGCGAGTTTGAGTCGACCTGTCCTTACAGACGCCCCGTCTCGTATCATCTCATATCAAGGACATTTGGGGAGGCCGCATGAAATACTCAAACCGTCAGACACGCGTACAAAAAAAAGTAAAGTCACCATAACATAACATAAAACAACATTATGCGTGTATTCCCCGAAGGGGTAGGCAGAGGTGCACATATAGTACACCCACATTTCGCCAGTTATGTTTTTAGATCCCAATGTAATAGGGGGCGAGCCTATTGCCATCAACCGAGCACAAATCCAGACTCCGTGCTGCTACTGAGAATTACCTAATGGAAAAACCCAGTAACACTTTGCCCGGGATTTGAACCCAACCCTGAGTTTGTTTTGGTATTTCTTCTCAGAGGTAGTCAGTTAAGAACTGCCGATGCCATCTAGTTTTAAAAAAGAAGACTTGTAAAAGTGTTTTTTTAAAACCTATTTGCAGAAATAAAAATCATTAGGAGGTATAATGGGATAGGTACTGATTTAATATTATTTGATCTGGTTGGTTGACAGTCTCAATATACCTACTTACCTAATATGTTTAAGGACCTCGTGCTCAGCAGTCGCGCTTAGCAACCACTAGACCAACGAGGCAGTCAAAGTAGTTAGACTACCTTTGAAAAATAAATGACTTCTGATGTTCTATCCACAAAGTAAGCAGCAAAATACCGAAGTATACTATAAGATCAATGTAGGACAAAATCCGCAATTCCTAAGCCCTAGATTATATTCAGTTGAAAGGGTATCCAGGACAAACTGTATGAAACTGAGGGAATCTCCTGAAACTGTTTTTGTATTAGCTTATCATAGCTATATCTTGGTGCTGTTTTGAATAAATTGGACGGATTATTTTATATACGGATGAGATAGGTAATACTTGACTTGGCTATCGAAAACTGTTAGTTGAAATGAATTTAGCTAACATCTAGCTAAATTCATTTCAACCAGCTTTTGTTTTGTTCAATTTTTTATTTTTAAAAACGTCGCCCCACACTGGCATTCTCCTGTGTCGTGGGTGCGTGTCACAAACATGAAATATCACAAACACAAACACCCAGACTCGGGACAAACATTTGCAGATCGCACAATTTTTTGTCCCGTGCGGGAATCGAACCCGCAACCTTAAGCGCAGCAGGCCAATCGTTTAGCCACTACGCCAATTAGGTCATCGTAGTCATTGGTTATAATAAGTCGATTGTCAATTAAACTGGCGCGATTCACGGCTCACTGGTCCAACCAACATGTTATATTGGACGCTGTAGGTGGGCCACAGTGATGGATATAACCCTCCTAAAGCTTACAAATGATATAAAGCAAAGGTTTTATTACTTCTTGGCGATAGACGTGTTTTTGGCAAAGTTACACGATTGATTGAAGGTTAAACTGCTCTGGCCGCGGTCAGTCTTGTGATGGGTGACCGTTTTCACATGTCGAGACCATTCTGTGCTTCGAAAGGCACGTTAAGCCGTTGGTCCTGAGGTTGATCTCTCTCCAGTCGTGTCGGTCTACCGTCCCATCGGACTATGAGAGTGAGGGAATAGGGAGTGCACCTGTTTTGCATACTTGTGCACTACAATATCACCTGCGCAATTGGCTAGTGTCAGATGAGAAAGGCGCTGTGACAGAAATTCAGTTAGAAGAACAACATTAATTGTTTTGTATTTCTACAAACTTTCACATTTGAAACAATACGATGAAGATATTCGATTACAACTGTCAAGACCTACTTGAACCCCTAATTCTGCTTACACCGAGTAAATTAAAACGGTAAACATAACAAAACAACTCTTCTATGGATCTCCGTGACAAAACACAATAACATCTGAAACGAGAAAGTAGCTCGCGCCCCTTATCAAGCAAAATTAATTAAGAAAGGTTAGCGAAATCGAAATGTTGCGAAATTATTCACGACTGCGAATTTATTCACGACTGCGAATTTTGTCGCATTTAGATTACTTCCAAATGTAAATAATGAGTTAATGGGGACCGCCATTTTGTGAGTTATCTCGTGTACATTTCGTGTATGTACTGTTGTTTCGTGTTGACTTGCCAGTCCAAAGGTCTTAAGCTACTTGGCTATCAGTGCTATGTAAAAAAAGTACTAAAACATTTTTTTTAATAATTCTCACCTCAACTGGCGAAATGTGGGTGTACTATATGTGCACCTCTGGGTACCCCTTCGGGAATACAGGCGTGATGTTATGTTATGTTTTTTGATTCTCGCCAAAAGCCTAGTTAAGCAACTCTTCTAGGGTTAACTGTAAAAACACAGTAAAAAGGGTCACCGTTTACTAATATTTAATAACAGCCGAAGTGTTTGTTTACTTAGGGTAATCTCTAAGAGCACTCGTCTTTATTTATTTAAATGTCTCTCAAGTTTACTGTTGTATTCCCAAGGCTCTTTGGACTTACTACAAAGGGAGCGATACGATTTGTCGCTTCAGACTAATCGTAACGACGGATCGCTAAGTTATGACAATAGTAACCTATGCAATCTTAAAGATCGAATCGGTATGGATCGACGGTGCATGGCGCCTTGGTATCGATCGTCGCGATATTTTATGACTTCAGAGGCTAACAGTAACATGTCACATTTTACCTTTATGTAATAATAATGTAATATTCTCCTGACCGAATCCCAAGCACAGCAGCCTGTCTCAGCTGAGACTAGCCAACTACACAGGAGACATTATAGTGCACAAGTATGCGCGCAGACACAGGTGCACTCCCTATTCCCTCACTCTCATAGTCCGATGGGACGGCAAACACGACCGGATTGAGATCAGACGCGGGACCAACGGCTTAACATGCCTTCCGAAGCATGGAGGGGACTCGACATGTAAAAACGGTCGCCCATCACAAGACAGACCGCGGCAAGCACGGCAACATCTACTACAATAGCTATTGTATAAGTATATAATACTACAGTAACTAAGTCATGTCAAAAGGTTGTTAACTACTTCTCAGTGGAGACATAAACATGTTGTCGTGACGGAGCAACATTGTATGTGACTGTCCTAACTTACTGTCGGTATCCCGTTCATTATAGGGGTCATGGGACACTCTTGACTTTCCAAAAGCATGATTAATTAATGGAGTGAAGAGTGGAGACGTTTTTTTTGTTTTGTGTAAGAGTTTTAGGGAAGAATTGCCGCTGGGAGAAAAGTTCAATGCGTTTTTTATTTCTAATACAAGATTAAGTTATTTTCTGTCTATGTTGTTAATACTTAAGATTCATTTTAATAAATAATAAAAGTAAAGAATTAGGTATATAATAGACGTGCCTTACTTCAAAACCTCCGCCTTCAAGTAAAAATCACCACGCTTTCTTGTAACTGGTTAAGTGAATTCAAAAATTGATGCCATGCTGTTTTTTCCATCATAAGTCTTAGAAAAAGTAACATAAGTATATTATTTATACGTTAAAAAAGAAACATCAGCAGCATAGTTATACAATTGTTCACGAAGCTACTTTAAATAAACCCAATAAAATAGTAATCTTCTATCACTTAGCCCACTGCGCTAATCAGACGACCTGATTAGCGCAGTGGCTAAGTGATTGGCCTGCTGCGCTAAGGGTTGCGGGTTCAATTCCCGCACGGGGCAAAACTTTGTGCGAACCACAGATGTTTGTCCCGAGTCTGGGTGTTTGTGTATGTGATATTTCATGTTTGTGAAACGCACCCACGATACAGGAGAAATTCCTAGTGTGGGGCGACGTTTTAATAAAAAAAAAAAAAAAACGTTTATTAGTTCAGTAAACAATCACAGACTTAGTCAAAAAGTACTTTGATAAGAGACCAAGTTTCTACACGCTCTTTCTCCGTCATAAATATACCAACAAACACTAAAAAGAAATACCAAATACTTATAACCTGTTTTCATATCTTCCACACTAACATTTTAAATACAAAAAGCAAACATCGCAAAAATAAAAACGTTTAGCGCCATAATTACGTCACCACTAGAGCTGGCAACGTCGATAAGTCGTTGTCGATAAAACACGGCGTTAATGTCGACACTCAAGATAGAGATGCGTCAAATAAATTTCAATCGACAGAAATAAAAAGCATTGGAACGCGGCCTCGGTCGGGGGTACAATGGGAGAGGTTTTAAATTAGTTAGCGGCCATCTTATAGATGTAATTAAAGACTAAGGTATTGCTTGAATGTGGTAGGGATACGATAGTGTAGGAACATGGGGTGAAACGAAACTCAAGGGTGAATCGAAACAAAACTTTGAAACTGAGTTTGTGAGTGTGTTTGTGTGGATACCTCTTCACGCTCAAACGGCTAGACCGATTTTGATGAAATTTCATATGGAGGTAGCTGACACCTTGGATTAATACATGGGCTACTTTTTATCTTTTTATAGCCTTTGAAGTATCCAGGGTGTCAGCTATCTCTAAAAAGCCGTTTGAGCGTGAAGTGGTAACAAACATACAAACACACAGTCACGCCCTTTCGCCTTGTTGATGAGTGAAGTGTGATGTGATTATACCATAGACAATAATCTAGAGTTATTTTTGACAACTAACTATGATAATTTAATGTTAAAATCTGTTCCAGAGTTGTGTTTCTATTCACCCCGTTTTACTATAGTATGATGGTAAGTTCAAAATTTCAGTCTTATTAATTGTTAGTTTTGTAACTACACAATGCGACCGCCAACACCGAGTTTCTGTTTGATTCCCGAGTATATTGGACAGTAAAAATTCTATGCAATAATAAATAATGAAAATCTTGTTTTTTTTATGTTTATACTAACAACAAACATAAATACTGAATTCAAAAACAAATATGTTAATATTAAAAATATATTTTTAACACTAGCTTTTAAATCAAAACTACCATAGTATTATATTGTCACCAAACCTATTATAAGTATGAATATCATTTCAATCGTATGTCAAAAAGTGGTTCTAATTTAGTTCGCAAGATTTGACCTAAACAAACAAACATACAAACATTGCAAGTTAAATAAAAGCCTGTAAAAAGCTCTGGTTCGCTCCCAGTGTGTACTTATCGTTAGGGCTCCGCTTAATCTATACCTACGTACAGAAAAAAAGGGGTTTGTCAGAGCACAAAGGAAATAATACCGCTGTAAACTGACTTTTACGACGAATAAAGAATTAAATGATTTCCTTAATCCTACTAATATTATAAACGCGAAAGTTTGTATGTATGGGTGGATGTTTGTTACTCTTTCACGTAAAAAATACTCAATTTCATATGGAGGTAGCTGACACCCTGGATTAACACAGGCTACTTTTTATCCCGAAAAAATGTGGCGGGTTACACCGCGAGGCGCAGCTAGTTTGATCATGAAGATTTTGACGACCTGATTAGCGCAGTGGCTAAGAGATCGATATGCTGCGCTAAGGTATGCGGGTTCGATTCCTGGACGTGACAAAAAGAGAGAAATTCCTACTGTAGGGCGACGTGCCTAATACAAAGCATATCTCATTTATACGTTACAACACTGTATAATTCAGCTGTGGCATTATTTCTGCTTACCCCTGAGAATACAAGCTTAATGAGATCCACACAAAAACAAATGAGAATCAAAAAGCTTCCAAAAAAAAAAATTGGATACGCAACTCATTGCTCAGCAAAGAGTTTTGATAAAAGTTAAAAACCTTTGTTGTTTATTAACCAATTTATTACGCACAGCCTATCGATAACCGTAGACTCATCAATACTATGATTGGCTAATATATATTCATGTTATATTGACTGCCAAAAAATTATGTTCGTGAATAAATTCATTATTATTTATATGTATGAAGTACTTGAGAAGCACTTATTTTTGATGATAGCAAAGTTATTTTGCAGTTCAATACGAAGGTTATTTGTTTGTTAGTTAAGTTAACTGAGTATTAATAGGTACTCATTGGTGGTCGTTAAGCGCGACTGCTAAGCACGATGTCCTGGGTTTAAATCCTGGGTCGGGCAAAGTGTTACTGCGGTTTTCCATTAGGTTATTCTCAGTACCAGTACGACTGGATTTGTTGGTGACTGATGGCAATAGGCTCGCCCTCTATCACATTGTGACCTATAACATAAACAGCGAAACATAAATGTAACGTCTGCCTACCGCTTCAGGGGATATAGGCGTCATGTTATGTTTAACATATGAACACGCCTGTAATGCCAGAAGAGGTAAGCAGAGGTGTATTATTTTACGTGGAGTCTATACACATTTCTATGATCATCCAGAGTTCTACATGTACCAATTTCTGTAATGCTGCAAACAATAAACTACTATTCCATTCTAATCTTCTATTCTATATAACAACATAAGCATAACATCACGCCTGTATTCCCCGAAAGGGAAGGCAGAAGTGCATATATAGTACACCCACATTTCGCCAGTTATGTTTTTAGGTCCCAATATAATAGGGGGCGAGCCTATTGCCATCAAAAGGCCACAAATCCAGACTCCGTGCAGCTACTGAGAATTACCTAATGGAAAAACCCAGTAACACTTTGCCCGACCCGGGATTCGAACCCAGGACCTCGTGCACAGCAGTCGCGCTTAGCAACCACTAGACCAACGAGGAAGTCTATATAACAAGTAAGCTTATTAATCATCATCATCAGCTGGAAGACATCAGAACAAAGGCCTCCCCCTTAGAACGCCACTTATTAAGCTTATTATAATGTTCTAAATAGGAGTTAGCTTTCATTGTAAGATAGAAACTAAGAAATGTACAGTCTGCATTTATACTGCCTTTGTTGAATGTAGGTCAACAGACCCCTGACTACCCCTTCAAGGGATATAGGCGTAAACATACTACGTACTAACACCATACAAGTAAACATATACGTATAAACATTATTCAAGTTTCTTTATTGTTTGTCTAGTAGTCGCTAAGCGCGACTGTTAAATGTGAGGTCTTGCGTTCGATTCCCGTGTCGTGTAAATTGTTATTGGGTTTTTTTATTAGGTCATTATCAGTAGCATGGATTCGGATTTGTGCCTGGTTGATGGCAATAGACTCGCCCCCTATCCTATTACATTGGGACCTATAACATAACTACCGAAATGTGGGTGTACTATGTGCACTTCTGCCTAACTCTTCGGGGAATATTGGCGTGGCGTATAAGTAGATTATATTGTAATGTTATGAAAACATACATACAACATAACATCACGCCTGTATCCCCCGAAAGGGTAGGCAGAGGTATACATATAATATAATGTAATGTAATGTTATATTTGTGTGCGAATACAAACATTAGGTAATTCTCAGTGGCAGCACGGAGTCTGGATTTGTGCCTGGTTGATGGCAATAGACTCGCCCCCTATTACATTGGGACCTAAAACATAACTGGCAAAATGTGGGTGTACTATATGTGCACCTCTGCCTACCCCTTCGGGGAATACAGGCGTGATGTTATGTTATCTTTACAAAGAAACAGCTTTAAAACACAAATTCCACATATTTCTAAATGTAAACAAAGATATGGAGTTTTCTCGTTTCACTAAGGACCACTAAAAACTGTCGTATGATATATTATGTATGCGCTACATTCGTAGTCGCTACGGAGCTACAGCGCTACGGTGCTACGAGAAGGGCTCTATCGTAGATGAGAGGGGACACAGTCTAAGTAAGTTTGTAGAAGGTCAATAATTTTGATGGTATTTGTTTTGTCTACATGTTTTAAATGTTTTTCTGTTTTGATATAACATTTTTATTAAACGGTGGTACAATTAGTGAAAATTATGGTTTAACTAGCAGTTAAACTGGGTTGCTATTTAACTAACACCAAGTAGCTGTGTTAACTAATTTTTAGTCAGTAAGTATCGATAATTAATATATAGTCGGTCTATTTTCTTATTGTCCTAAATAGGATTTTTCAGCTATTTTATACAATTCTTAACACCTAACGCCTGGTATATAATGAAGTCTATTAAATCTCTACACCGCAAAAAATAATTATGGTGCATTCAACTAAGTCTGCCTTCAACCACTACCGGTGCAACTCGGTCGAAATGCAAGTCAATATCAAAAACTTGTATTCCCGTGTTTTAATGTAATTTAATTATAATTTTCATTTATTATCTTTACGTAATTGGCGCTGTACCCAGAGTGGTAAGTCGCTCAATCATCTACTATACAGCCTACCAAATATCAAATCTATGATCGCAGTTCCAAAACAACTCACCATTATAATTCTCCCAACATAACATAACCTAACCTTCTGCATAACTCTACGACACCGCAATAGGTTTGCGTAGCACTTTCTATTCTATTTACATAATGGTCCTTTTATAGCTAAATATACTGTTCAACACTATCAATTGACTGCTCCCGACTTGTGGAGAAATTGCCAAGTCACCAATATTGTGTATGGACAGATACCTTACGACCTATGAAGTACGCTTCAGCTAAAGTACTTTGTATTTACGTACTACGTACTTTGTAGCTACGTGGTTATCGCGCAGATCAGTCGGTCGGCGAGGTTAAGCAGTGCTTACTGCGGTCAGTCTTGTGATGGGTAACCGTTTTCACATGTAGAGCCTCCTCCGTGTTTCAGAAGGCACGTAAAGCCATTGATGTTTGTATTAGGTAATTTTCAGTAGCAGCACGAAGTTTGGATTTGTGCTCGGTTACCGGCAATAGGCTCGTCCCTCACGTAACTGGCGAAATGTAATTGTACTAACTCCTACATTTTTCAATAGAAATACTGAATGATTTAAATAAAAAGTATTTTAACAAGAGCCCATCTCACATTTGTTCTGCCTTGTACTAAACACTCCCGCGACAACCGTAACCATAACAACGAAGTACGTGTAAAGTACGCCATAAAAAGTAAAAAAAAAAATCTAAACAATCCCACCGTTTCGCGTCAGAACTCCATTCACCACAAATTCTCACTACCCTCAAAATTACCCAGAATTACCCTGTTACATTGCTACATTCCCATTTTTTTAACTCCAAAACTTTGGTGATATTGTCAAAAAGTTAGCACTGGCAACATTGATACAAATGGCCTTATATTTCACGTTATTAATGTTGCCATTTCTAACAAGAGCTATAAATTGTATCCTACCCTCTGCCAATTGAGTGGATTTATTTGGAAAGTCGTGGCTATCTTCAAGGTATTTTAATTGACTGGGATAGCTTCGTATCGGGGGTAGGTAGGTAATGGGGTATGGTGTTACAATATGAAATTGAAGAGGAACATCTCAATTTATTTACCCGAAGGGGTAGGCAGAAGTGCACATACAGTACACCAACATTTCGCCAGTTATGTTTTAAGGTCCCAATGTAATAGGGGGCGAGCCTATAGCCATCAAACGGGCACAAATCCAAACTCCGTGCTGCTACTGAGAATTACCTAATGTAAAAACCCTGGACATTTACATTAAGAACTGGTTCGAGGTAGCGCGAGACAAGGACCAATGGAAGGATTTGGGGGAGTCCTTTGCCCAGCAGTGGGACAGTATAGGCTAAGAAAAAAAAAAAACCCAGTAACACTTTGCCCGACCCGGGATTCGAACCCAGGACCTCGTGCTTAGCAGTCGCGCTTAGCAACCACTAGACCAACGAGGCAGTCAAAAGCTAGCTTAGAAGCCAACAAAAGAGTTCAAAACCTAAAACCGTCTGGATAGCATCCGACACGTCATTGACTCCGTACATAGAGATAACAATATCATTATAACTTGTTCGTCATAGCGCTAAGTAGAATAAACTGCGCTATCTAAACTGCGCTCGGTAGTTTCGGATGTAGCGAGCTCAATTGTACTCGCTCTAGATAGAGACTATTGAAACATGTTCGATCTTGTTCGTGGAGCGGCAGCAACGGAACATGTTTGTTTAAAATTTTAAATCATATTCAGCCGAGTGGTATGACCGCTGGACTGCCAAGTTAAAGGTCGCAGGTTAAACCCCGGCACGCATCAATGTCTTTACGAATTTATGTGCGTATTATATAATAGTTAATTGTTTAGAATTCACTTGTATAAATGGCTAAATGATAATAATTTTTATAGTATTAAGGAATACCTAGAAAGTAAACCATGTTAACCATTTCGCACGCTTTAGTCATAAGCAAAACATGTATGATCTTTACCAAATATAACACCTTTTTATACCATGTTTTATGTGAATAAATAAATCTAAATCTAGTTATCAGTTGCTAAAAATGGTGAAGGAAAACATCGCGAAGAAACCGGCACACCTGAGAAATTTTTCAACGGTGTGTTGAAAACACAAAGGATTGATGTCTGAGGCCTACATGCGGTTTAAACTCTGATGCTGGGTTGTTCATCAGACACACGATAAGAAGAAGAATAATATAAAAAAAATAGAATTTTGTGCAGGTAGGCAGAGATGAATAGAATTCTAGTAAACTCACATTTTGCTAGTTATGTAATAGGTGGCCTATTGACATCACCCAGGCACAAGTCTAGACTGCGACTGAGAATAACCTAACGGAAAACAAAATAACACTTTACCTAACCCGGGATTCGAAGGCCAAATAGTCGCGCAGCACATTTTTTTGTAATACCTTACCAGTCTTGAATAAGGACAAACGTCATGCTTATAGTTCTACCAATGAATTGAATATTAATTAACAATTAACACATTTCTAATTGACTCTGCTATCGGTACTTGCTATAGTATTCATTTGACGCTAAACTGAGGTAAACTTAGAACCAACTGTCAACATTAGAGGTAACTATTAGTTAATATTGTCACTTACTGGGACACTACAGGTGTACAACGAACGGTTGTAGCTAATCGATCGGTCGATATGCGAAGTTAAGCAGTGCTACCCGCGGTCAGTATTTAGATGGGTGACCGTTCACACACCTAGATCTTCTTATCGTATGGTTGATGAACCTAGTGTTAGAGTCAAAGCCAGCTGTAGGTCTTCGTTATGATTTTATACACCGTTGAATGATCTCTCAGGTGTGCCGGTTTCCTTACGATGTTTTCCTTCACCGTTTTTAGCAATTGTTATCTAATTTATAGTCCGCACTTAACTCGAAAAGTCATTGGTGCGGGCCGGGGTTTGGACTTGCAACCTTTGACTTGGCAGTCCTACGGTTATACCACACGGCTATCATTGCTTTTTGCTCACACACTTAAATACCTATTTAATTTAAATTATTTTAATTGCTGTTTTCTTTGTGGTTGTGTCAGTTTGCCAACCCATCGGACTATGAATATGAATAAGAATAAGAATAAGAATCTTTATTTGCGTGAAACATGGTTTACAAATTTGATGGTAGTAATAATACATGGTTCGGCACATTCCGCCATATCATAGGCATGCAAATATTTTTGTAGGTTTAGACCTAAGTACGCTAAGTTATCTAATTATGTCATATACATTTCTTTAACATTATCAGAAATAAAATAAAATAACACCCTAAAATTAACCATTACATTAATCACTTAACGATAAACTTTTAAAATTAAAGGAAAAACAAGGATAAAATATTAAGTAAACAATTATTTATGACGTATAGGTACATTGCGACAATATTTATTATTTATGACTCATGAATTCTGGAATATTATAGAAACATTTGTCAAGAAGCCACTTCTTTAGTGCTCTTTTAAATTTAGTAAGTGGCAGTTCCCTTAAAGCTTTAGGTAATTTGTTATATATTTGAATTATCATCCAGGAACAATTTCTTTTATACAGTGTCGTTGATATCATGGGCACTGCCAGCTTAGTTGGGTCTCTCGAAATAAACTTTTTAGAAGCACTTGCTTTTTTAAATAACATATTGTTTTTTTTTAACAAATAACCCGATTTCATATATGTAGAGGCACGTGACTGTTAAAATTTTTAGTTCTTTAAATAGAGGCCTACAGGACTCCATTGGACCAATACCTTTTATTGCGCGGATACACTTTTTTTGCGATATGAATGTTCTATTGATGTCTACTGAGTTTCCCCATAAAAGAAGTCCATATCTAAGAAGTGACCCAACATACCCGTGATATGCTAAAATAGCGGCCCTATTAGATGCCACTTTTCTTATTTTCCGAAGGGCATACACAAACTTATTTATTCGAGTGCAAACACTTTTTATATGTGGTTTCCAGTTACAATTCTTATCAAGCAAAATACCTAGGAACTTTGTCTCATGAATGATGGAATAGAGAGGCAAAAGCAGAGGTATTTTTATTAATAAATCTATACACATAAATTGTGCCGCTGATTTTTAGTCCGGCGCAAATTGATGGCGAACCCACTATCATTTATCGAGCCCATTTTGGGTTCGCCACCTCGTACAACTTGATTACCTGGCTACGCTTCGGAATAATGTTTTTAATCCGTCCACGAATACAATACGTCAATATATGGCGTATTTCATACAATCTAAGTACCATAATAGGTGTATTATGAACTCGATAGTGGATATTGAACGCAAGCGATCCAAACCATTCATTATTGAAATCCATTAAGGCCATGTCCTGTAGTTAATAACTTCCGGTATAAATGACCTATGCACGTAATATCCGGTTCACTTATCCGGATCGATGGGATTGCGAGGTTAAGTCGCATTTAGTTCTGATGATTTTTAGATGGGCTTTGTGATATTGGTCAATTTGTTATTAATAATTGTTTAATCAATTGCCAACTTTCTTGTTGGCAAATTCATTTAAATAATTCTGTTTCATATTATGCCTGCCTCGATAGTCTAGTGGTTGCTGAGTGCGACTGCTAAACACGAGGTCCTGGGTTTGAATCCCGGGTCAGGGAATGTGTTATTGGGTTTTTGCATTAGGTCATTTTCAGTAGCAGCAAGGAGTCCGGCTTCGTGTTCGATTGATGGCAATAGGCTCGCCCCTTTTTACATGGCACCCACGTCACAGGAGAAATTCCTAGTGTGGGGTGACGTTTTTTTTTAAATTATTTCAAAACATTCACAAATGAACTTCTTTATGAATCAGAAAAGCCATGATAACCAGCTCATCAACGAAACAAAATATCTAAAGAACAGCACAAACAAAGCTATCTCCAATTTATCTTTCAGACGTACCCACTAGGGTCTCGGTCGTCTACTGATTCCACAAAGGATCGCCTAAAAAGAAGAAGAAGGCTGAAGGCAACAGCTTTTTATTTTGGAACTAGCTTTTGCCCGCGACTTTTTTGCGTTCATTAAAAATTAAATAGGTATTGATTGAAGCATAACATCACGCCTGTATTCCCCGAAGGGGTAGGCAGAGGTGCGGATATAGTACACCTAGATTTCGCCAATTATGTTTTAGGTCCCAATGTAATAAGAGCGAGCCTATTGCCATCAACTGGGCATAAATTGTAGTTGGTGTACACCGTTTAATTAAAGTAAATAAATAAATATATCCAGACTCCGTGCTGCTACCGAGAATTACCTAATGAAAATCACAATAACACTTAACCCGACCCGAGACTCGAACCGAGAACCTCATCCTTAGTAGTCCCGCTTAGCGACAACTAGACCAACAAGATGAGAAGCACATATAAATTAAAAATGGCATTACCAATTTAAATTTCTACTAGCATCCCTAACAAGGTTGACCACCAGTTTTTGTATGCCATGAAACAACGCTTTATTTACATATCATCTTCTGTAGATAAAATTTATTTTTGAAATACTTAAATAACGTTATCGGCCAAAGAATTAGCATTGCCATTTAACGTGGCAATGCCGCCAGCTTTTTGGGCACCCTACCAGTCGACAGCGATGAGGAGGAATACTTTATGGCATAATTTTTAGTTTCAATTTTTTCTTTTGTATATATTTATTTTTAACGAGTGTAAATAACGTTGTAAATAACGTTAAGAGACTGTTTGAATCAACGCGCCCTTCATCATCATCATCATCAGCCTATCGCAGTACACTGCTGGATATAAACCTCTAGTATGTCCCGCCACTGAGCTCGATCTTCGTATTATTTAAATCCACAAACTAATAGGGCCTAAACAAGAATTCTTATCACAAAAACTGTTTAACTTTTCCAAAAATCTTAAGTTAATATTTAATTAATTGGTTGCTTAATAAATCGTTAAGGAAATCGTCCCTGTTTTGTTTAATTTCCCAGTTGGCATTTGTTTTTTATAACTTCTGCAAGAATACCTCTTAGAGTTGAATTTCAAAACAAATTCTAAATGAAATTAAGCCAAGAACTTTTGATAAAAGTCGACAAACACTCGAAATTACATCCCAGTTTAGTAATAAATTAATCTTTTTAACTTTTAATTATTCCCTTTAAGTTTTTCACTGGGATTATTAATTCGTCACTTAATTTTATTACGGCTGAATCTAGATGTTGCCAACGTAAAAAATTATGACGTACTAGCAGCAGTGTGGGGGGCAATTAAAGTTTTAAAACCACTTTCAGAGTTAGTAGCACTTAAAAGGGTATAAGAATTCTACAGTTATTTAAGTATTCCTATAGCTTTTGAATGGACACTTTGGACAATTTGATATTACTATTGTTTTACGCAAAACTATGTTAGGTAAATCAATATGGCACACTGACCTATATTTATGGCACATGGATGAGTATCCTACTATAATTATATTAACTACACACCCGATACATTTTTTTGGGATAGCCATGTAGATATGTGTTATCCAGGGTGTCAGCTACCTCCCTATGAAATTTCATTAAAATCCATTCAGTAGTTTTTACGTGAAAGAGTAACAAACATCCATCCATACTTACAAACTTTTGCGTTTATAATATTAGTAGGAATATACGTTTTCATGCATACTACAACCATTCCCAAAAAGAAAGGCATTTTGTGCTTTTCTATCAGGACCCATATTTTGCAACGCATCATATTTCCATGACGGCAAGTCTATTGCCACTCTTGCCACAATTTGCCTATTAAGTCACCAAACGGCCAAACCATCCCACGAAATGACAAGAGTTTGAGGTATCATTGGCTAATTAAAAACAAAAATCCTAGAGCTTGTCAATCGATGAAATTTATAAAAAAAAACATTAAAAATACCCACTAAACAGAAGTTGCAAATAACTAATATTTTATGATCAAAGTCACAGACGTCACTTCTGTCTTCCGTCCAATTATACCTTTTGCGTAATAAAATTCCGAATTCGCTTTTCGATCTCAAATTTCGTTCGCAATCCATCTTTTGAACTAATTTTGACAGTTTATGCAAAGTTGATTATAATTGTAAGTGAAAAAATTAGTTCTGAAGTTCCTTCTAAGAATTATCAGAGTTAATCAATGTTGAAAAAAGGTAATTAGCAAAAGCTTTCTTTGTACGGAAAGATAAAACTTTGATGAATTATTAATCCGTTATTTTGGAAACCTAAAATGCTTTTCTATTTTATTTTTGTTTTGAAACCTTTGCCATTTTTATATTAATATAAGAAGAATTTTTAAGGTATATGTTGTAACTAGCATACCGCTTTTTAATAAAAGATCTACTGAATCTTACCAAATAACTATTTTTTTTTAAACTTCGCCCAATACTAAGCGTTTCTCCAATATCGTGGGTGCGTTTCACAGACATGAAATATCACACAAAGACACCCAGACTTGGGACAAAAATCTGCGGTACACATAAATTTGTCCCGAATAGAATCCGCAGCCGTTAGCGCAGCAGTCCAATCGCTTAACCACTGTGCTAATCAGGTCCAGTAGGTACATAAGAGTTTGTGTATAGTTAGTAACTACATGAGTTATAGCTGAGCCCATCAATTGTCCGGGGAAACGTTAAGAAACAACTCATCCTATATATCAAGGAAATTCTAATAATATTCACTGAAGGATCCGGTTATGTAACAACAAATACAATTCAAACTTTATAATTTAAGGCGGAACGTTCGCAGCGGTTGGGAAGGCTCCCGTTCGACTCCCGGCGGAGGCATTAAATTTGTTTAGTACCAAATCTCGGGCACTTTGTGGTGGTCTAATCTATGGAGATTCCCAGTTGAATTATAAAGGTACTTTAACTAAATTAGGGAGGAGAAAACATGCTGTTTTTCGTTGTTTTTCTTTTGCTTTGTTACTTATGATATCGGAGATAATATACACTGGCCTGCAAAACCAAGTACTACCTTTTTTTTCTAAACTATAGATGTTAGAGAACTTGCCAACTGCAATTGGATGCAATTGGCAAGGTTGTCGTTCATTGTGGCGTTCTAAGGGGGAGGACTTTGTTCAACAGTGGACGTCTCCCGGCTGATGATGATGATATTAGGAGTTAGAGATAAAAAGTTTTATAGCTTTTATCAGCTTTCTTTGAAACTGCAGTAAACTTTTTGGAGTCCTTTTTATTTTATCTCTTTATTTTAGTACCTTTTTATCCATGTTATTGTAATTTTAATAGTGTGATTGAAGACAACGGAGAAGTTGATTTCATTCTGGTCTAAACCTAAGCTATCTTCCACATCTTCGTCGAGAATTTTTTTTTTATCTCTGGTCCAAGTCTAGGTCTTCCACACACAGGCCTTCGTTCAGCCATTTCTCCACGTACTGTGACCATAGTAAATGAACTTTAATCCGAAAACGTTTCTAGGTAATTCTGACTATAGTTTTGCACATTGGCAGTACGCCGAAATGCATATTAGAAATAAACGCGCGGCGTGTAAAACGTTTCAACGATGCGCGTGATCTTTGTAAGCTAGGCAAAAAGCAAATCGTTTAATAGCCCCATCTTAATTTAAAAATACCTTTATATATACTATGTATATTCCATTCGATAAGTAATTTATAGTGTTTTCCACGTACTTACAAAATCTGACTGGTGTTTTTACCTGAAATTCACGCAGACGAAGTCGCGGGCAACAGCTAGTCGTTTAATAAGCCAATTACACCGTTTTAGAGTAATTGGCGTTGCCTTACTTTTCACGTTTACGTATTCTGCTTTGTTCTGTAGGTTCCACAATAGTCATTTAAACGCAAATATTATCGGATTTAAAACAGTATCGACAACAGATAGTCTACAAATCAAAGTTGTTATCTCAATACGGTGTCTGTACAGTATTGGATAAAGCTGGATTCAATTCGTTTATAGATTCTTGGAATACGATCTGGTTTTCCCTTTTGGTATTAAATCTGTGTGATATTAAACCTTGTTTTCATATTTCCGTTATTTAGGAGGCTGTAAACAGGAAAAATATGATTTTGAGATTTGGGTAACATAATAGAAAAATTGTAAGTACCTATAACATAATTATTCATCATCAATATTACGCCTGTATTCCCCGAAGGGGTAGGTAGAGGTTTATAGTACACCCACATTTCGCGTGATTTGTTACAGGTTCAAATAAGCCGTGCCTATTGCCACTCTCTCTGCGACTACTACAAACCTATAATATAATTGGCAAAATGTGGGTGTACTATACATCTCAACCTACCCTTTTGAGGAATACAGGCGTGATGTTATGTTATGCCGCTCAAAAAACAATCCATATGTTTCGACCCAGTTGCCATTGACCAAGCTCTAGGTTGATCACATCCTACTGTCTCGTTAAGATAGTTCCACGCCAACCTACTAGGTTGCCTTCTATAAACATGAAAACCCAGTTCCATTCCAACTTCGACCTCAACATAGGTATACGTTTTAAAACCACTTCAAATTCACATTCGAAATTAATTTTTCAATTCTCAGTTATACGCTTAAAAATATATCCACAGTAAAAACGTACGGGGCAATCGTATTTTCACGTAAAATATTTGTTTTCTGAATATTTCTACGGAGTACAGTCAACAAAAGTGAATAACGGTAAAAAAATATCATCCTCAGCCGGTAAACGTCCACTGTCGAACAAAGTCCTCATCCTTAGAACGCCACAATGAACGACATGGCTTTTAGAAGACGCAGCGTGGCTGGCCTCCCACCACGTGGACCGAGAATATCGTGAGAAGTGTAGGGAACCGGTGGATGCACAGAAATATCATCATAATCAGCTGAAAGACGTCCACTGTTGAACAAAGGCCTCCTTAGAACGCCACAATGAACGGCAACTTGCCACAATTTCATTGTTGCAAAAATTCCAACAAAATCGTCGGTCCTCCTGGTGAGAAGCCAGCCAATGCTGCGTGCTAAAAATATACGTTCCATTAATTCGAGAAAAATTTCTTCCATAGTAAAAAGTCTTAAATATTCTTATATCATTATTTGGTCCTTCTAATTTGAGACTTTGGACTGCCTCGTTGGTCTAGTGGTTGCTAAACGCGACTGCTGAGCACGAGGTCCTGGGTTCAAATCCCTGGTCGGGCAAAGTGTTACTGGGTTTTTCCATTAGGTAATTCTCAGTAGCAGCACGGAGTCTGGATTTGTGCCCGGTTGATGGCAATAGGCTCGCTCTCTATTACATTGGGACCTAAAAAACATAACTGGCGAAATGTAGGTGTACTATATGTGCACCTCTGCCTACCCCTTCGGGGAATACAGGCGTGATGTTATGTTATGTTATGTAATTTGAGACTTTATCTTGTACAAGCTGCGCCCCGCGGTACTACTCGCTAAAATTTCGGGATAAAAAGTAACCTATGTGTTTATCCAGGGTGTCAGCTACCTACGTATAAAATTTCATGAATATCGGTCTAGCCGTTTGAGCGTGAAAGAGTAACAAACATCCATCCATACTTACAAACTTTCGCGTTTATAAGTATATTTCTTTCAATGTAACAGTAGATTTCTTATCTTGATAAGGTACTGTTTTGCTGGCCGTACGCACTCAGTAATGTATGCACACGAAAGTGTTGTTTAAATGTGTAAACAACGTGAAATAAAATATTGTCGTTATAAAATGGTTTTCGTGGTAAGTACTATTAAAAATAATTTTGCAAAGTTCAGTATTCAAGTGGATAATGTAAATATATGGAATTGATATAACGGTAATGCGTATGGTTTAAGGGTTAACTGAAGTACTATTGCACACAAAAATACTGTTTTTGTGTTTACACTCAAGCATGTAGGTTTTTCAATAAGTAATTCTCAGTAGCAGCATGATAGCCGAGTTACATGACCGTTGGACTTTAAAGTCAAAGGTGGCAAGTTCAAACCCCGGCACGCACCAATGTCTTTTAGATTCATGTGCGTACTATAAATTAGTTATCAAATTGCTAAAAACACCTAAGAGATTTTTCAACGGTGTGTAAAGCCACGTCAGAGGCCTACAGGCGGTTTAAACTCTGACACCAGGTTGTTCATCAACCATACGGTGAGAATAAGTAGCGGCATAGAGTCGGGATTTGTGCCTGGTTGACGGCACTAGGCGCATCCCCCATTACATTGGGAGCTATAACATAACTGGTCAAATGTAGGTGTACTCCTGGAATTTAGGCGTGATGCTATGTTTCGCCAACATCGTTTATAATGATAGACATACACATACAGCTAAAATGCAATACATACTACACACGTTGACTTGACGACTTAGGCGCAGTGGCGAAGCGATTGGACTGCTGCGCTAAAGGATACAATTCCCGCACGGGACAAATTGTGCGAACCACGGATGCTTGTCCCGAGTCTGGGTGTTTGTGTATGTGATATTTTATTGTGAAACGCACCCACAACACAGGAGACATTTCTAAGGTGGAGTAACGTAAAAAATCTCACTCCACATATCTAAGAGCCACAAAGAACGTTTTGAAATTTACCCCGACACTTCCTCAAGCATATGGTATCAGAGTTGGGTGTCCCTACAAATCCCACTTGTTCGTGGCTCTACCAGTTAATCCTCTCTGGATAACCCTGGGAGCAAGCAGGTGGCAAGTGTCAACGGTTTATATTTTATTTATATTTACTTTACGGTTACTACTGAATTGAAGGATTATTTTTGAGGAAAATTGTGGAGGGATTGTAACCTTCGCGTATTTCTGACTTCCTTAAGGAACCTTCGACTTTTCACGTGGGTTTTTCTTCACGTCTGTGAACTTTGCTTACAGGCTATTTCTATGTAAAATTAGTGATGTTGATGTAACAAAAAGACAGATAAAATTAAGTTCGCGTTTTAACACTTTAAAGAAATATCTAATGTTCTCTTGACCGAATTTCAGTATTAACGGCCTGCTGCTAAGACTAACCAACTACGCAGAAGATAGAGTGCACAAGTATGCGAGCAAACACAGGTGCACTTCCTACGTGCCTGGCAGTGTTACCCGCTACATTTTTTCGGGATAAAAAGTAGCCTATGTGTGAATCCAGAGTGTCAGCTACCTCCATATTAAATTTTATCTATATCGGTTTAGCCGTTTGAGCGTGAAGAGGTAACAAATATACAAACACACTTACAAACTTTCGCCTTTATAATATTAGTGTGTATAGTAGACAGTATTACATTATCTATAGTTGACATGGGAGTTTCACAGGTTCGAGTCTATGTGTCAATTGTCAATTGCCAGCACCATAAACGCTGCTAACAGTAAGGACTTTGTTTCTGGTCCGTCGCCACACATACTACAAAACTACGTACATATAATATAACTACATGAAACCCTACAAAATCAATTGAAATCATCTCAAATAAACTTATTCAAAAAGGTTCATTCTCAATACAATTCACTAATGGAAGATTTGTGTATCAAACTTTAGTGGGAAACCGCGACAATATTGTAATAGAAAGGGTTGGAACTTTACACCCCTTAATATTGTTCGTGTTTTAGACGGGGAACAAAAGCACGCACGTATCTACGTCCCATCCCTGAGGATGGGCGCGGCCATCACTTCAATTTAATTGAATTAATCAATTACACTAACAACTCAATTAACCTAACTATTAAGATAACTCACTTGTTAACATTTTTGGATTGTTATTTGTTTTATGAGGTTGTTTGTAATTTGTTATATTTTTTACACCTGACTGGCGCACTGGCTATGTGATTGGACTGCTGTGTTAAGGGTTGGGGCTTCGATCTCCGCAAGGGTTGAAAATTTGTGCAATCCGCAGATGTTTGTCCCCAGTCTATGTGTTTGTGATCCATACTAATATTATAAACGTGAAAGTAACTCTGTCTGTCTGACTGTCTGTTACGTCTTCATTACTAAACCGCTGGACGCATTTTGATGAAATTTGGCATGTAGCAAGCGCGTGAAGCGGACGAAGCCGCGGACAAAGGCTAGTATTTCATGTTTCTGAAACGCACCGCACGATACAGGAGAAATTCCTAGTGTGGGGCGACGTATTTTTTAAAAAACTAAACTCATGTAACCAGAAATAGAAGTCTATCTTCGCAATAATATCTGTCATCTCCCACAATACAAATACCAAGCCACATTTCATATTCTTTCGAGGATTATAAAGCATTTTTCATATTCTATAACTTTATTGAAATAGTGGCAGACAAAGTGAAATCTCTAACATCACAAATATTGCGCGTTTTGTTCACCGCGGGCGGCTGGTAAAGCTGCGACCTGTGACGTCATAGTGCATGTTACATAGACTTAGATTAATAGAAGCAGCAGTAGGAACTAATAAAACGAGAGGTGTTTACTACTAAAAAAAAAACTTTGTTATTGCATGTAAATTGATTAAGGAAACTTGAAAATTGATGCACGCGGGACTCAAACCCGCGGACTTAACCGTACTGCGGCGTCGGTCTACCAACTGAGCCATCGTGTCACTGCTCACATCCATCATGGGCAACTAAAAAGACACCAAAAGTTTGTTATTGCATTTTTATGCGGAGCATAATATAGATTTGGCATATAACGGAAAAGTCTTTTATAAATATATAGGGATGTTGACACCACCAATCAATAAAAATATTTTTTATGAGCTGTCGAAACACTATTCCTCCATAGATTTTGTATGGCAATAGGATCATGTAACTTTACTTCTTCGCAAGCTCCATTATCTATACTCTATACTATTTATTTATTTCAAAGCAAAAACGAAATCTGACTCAAAGCTTAGACTTTTCCTCTCTAAGAAATTCTGCTACATTCTTACTGCCACAAGGATTGCATAAATGCAAAATATTTTGATAAAAACATTTAGTATCAAACAAAAATATACAGTTACATTAATTGACTCTATACTATATTGAAAACCAATCATTAACCTTTTCGACGCCCATCGATATAATACGCGATGTGTCCTCCAGCGCCACGCTACAAATGTATAACGTATCTATAGTAAAACGTAGGGATGGGATTAACGTCTTATCGACAAATAATATTATAAGTTGAAATTAATGTTTATTCACCAATTTACGAAGCTAAATAAAAACTGATATTGAATGATATTAATTATTTTCATATTTTGTTATATTTCATAAAAAAATCAATATGAAAACCTGTATATATTTCCCATAATTAAAAGAAAATAATTGTAAAGTTATTAGACGTTCCGATTCACTGTCCTCTGGAGTTTTATCAAATTCTGTTTCAGACTCCACACCTTGTAAAAGTCGCAATAATTCGTCATCACTGTCAGTCATTTTTTACATTCGCAAACGCGAGGTGTCAACATTGCACTACACTAAAATGCACCAAGTCACTGTGACCTTGAAACTCGTCCGCTTATGACGTCACAGATTTACTTCTATACAAGTTCGTGGCGTTGTGCGCACTGACAAGTAGCCACTTTGTAAGGATGGGTTTTTCAAACAGTGTTTCACTATCGACAATGATTACAAAACCTATTTATTCTCGATTAAGGTGAATAAAACGTAGTTTAGTTTAGTTTATAGTTTACAATATTTATAAAATATTATTTATTCACGTCGTATTCTTGCAATAATAGTATTTATGATCGTTTCGACGAGATGAAATATAGCGAGGTCTTCATCGTGTCCCATCACTGGCTTACTTTATATCAAGTAATTGGCGTTGGGGGCATTAAAATATTTTCTGGCGTTTTTGTTTCTATTGAATATAAAACAAACAAGAACTTATATGTGTGATAAAACTTAAAAATATGTCTTATAACGGAGTATTTTTTCATAAAAATATAACAAAAGGTCTTGTAGAAGTCGTACATTTATTTTATACTCTTAT
Organism: Abrostola triplasia; assembly: GCA_946251915.1. Taxonomy (NCBI): domain Eukaryota; kingdom Metazoa; phylum Arthropoda; class Insecta; order Lepidoptera; family Noctuidae; genus Abrostola; species Abrostola triplasia. Next base: position 916,828 of record OX276443.1, on the reverse strand, counting down.
TACTTCTAATCAAGTAGTGGCGCTGAGGGCACGAAAATCTCGAACTTGTATAGAAGTGATTGGCGTTCAAAAGGTTAAAACAAAACTTCTAAAATATAAACAAAAATCTCGGTCGGACATTCCCGAATACACCCGTGAGAACAACCGGAATATATAGTAAATAATATGGATAACACTCACGAAAGTTATTATAGTAAAAAAAACTCTTTAAAAATTCACCAACCACGCTCTTACCCCATCTAGCACTTCTCTACATCAACACAAAGTAAGCCTGCGACTCCTTACTGAAATATGAAATTTCGCCATTTCGACATCTCTTGAAATGGCAAAATGTGATATTTCCAGGAGAATGTGACACAAACGTGCGCCCGTTATGGACTTAATCAGACTACATGGTACAAGTTCAGGTGACAGGTTATTTAGAACTCTCTCTAACTATATTCCTACTGTTGTAGCGGTCTAGTGGATTGGATTTATACGCATACAGTCGTGAGTTTAAATCCAGGCAAGTACCTGCTAAGCATAACATAACATTACGCCCTCATTCCTCGAAAGGGTACGCAGAGGTGAACCTGTAGTACACCCACATTTTGCCAGTTATTTTATAAGTCCTAATGAGGGGCGAGTCTATTGCCATCAACCGGGCACAAAGCCAGACTCCGTGCTGCAACTGAGAATTTCCTGATGTAAAAACCCAAAATTTCATCCAAATTGGTCCAGCCGTTTAGGAAGAGTTGGGTGACGAACATACGTACCGAATAATTATAGCATAACTAAATATGATAGATTTCAATACATTTTTGCATTTATTACTATGATTGGAGTTCCAAATAACCCTATCTAACTTAGCATAAATTCACAAAGCGATATCAAAGCGTATTAATCGAGTGTTCAGTCTAAAACTCTAGATCTAGGTATGCTTGTCGTTTCAGTCTATCTAGCCACGTATTGGCTACACGTCTAGATTGAACAGTTTCACCTTTGACACGTTACCGGCAAAGTTATTTCAAAGTAGTAAGTCAAAGACTTTAGCACTAACTGATCCGAGTTTCATCTGTGGTTTAATTTAAAACTTGGTTTAACGTTTAAGTTTTATGTACAGAAGTGATAACTGAGTCGGTTAGAAGGGGGGGGGGGGGGGGTATAATCTCCACGCTTGACAAGCAGTTAGGAGATCGCAGTATTGATGGTGAAGTTACAGAAGGCGATGCTGCGCATCTTCTGGATATTCCCTTAGTCGCGTTATACGACACCCACGGGAGGAAAGGGGGTTGTCAATTCTAGGCCGGATACCACTCGGCAAATAACATATAATAACTAAAAATATACCATCCAGTCTACCATTTAGAATATCCATACCATACCATAACATCACGCCCATATTTCCCGAAGGGGTAGGCAAAGGTGCACATACAGTACATCCACATTTCGCCAGTTATGTTTTATGTAATAGGGGGCGAGACCGGGCACAAGTCCAGACTCCGTGCTGCTGCTAAGAATTACCTAATTAAAAACCCAGTAACACTTTGCCCGACCCAGGGTTCGAATCCAGGACCTCGTGCTCAGCGGTCACGCTTAGCAACGACTAGACCAACAAGGCACCATTTAGTATCTAATATAATATTAGCCCGTTTCTGAGACATATCCAAGCAACAGTAGTCAGTACCCATCACTTGTAATGATACTAATGTCCCATATTACGACGGACAGACAGACAGATATCACTTGCCCGATGTTGCCTTTTATGAGATGAGAGACGTTTTATGAAAATTGTACGTGTATATACGTGTCAAGTATATTATGTAGGTTTGTTTATACGTTTGAGGTGGGTAAATAGATGCGTGAGTTTTTTAGTGTATTTCACAAGGATAGAAAAAAGTTATTGTTTAAAGGCAAGGAAAGTATCTAACAGTAGCCGCACCCCGTGATCCGCTACGATTTTTTCGAAATAAAAAGTCGACTATGTGTTAATACAGGATATCAGCTACCTCTATTCCAAATTTTATCAAAATTAGCTTAGCGGTTTGAGCGTGAAGAGGTAACAAACACACAAACACAATCACAAACTTTTGCCTTTTATATTATTAGTCTAATTAAGCGGAATCACACTATATATGATAACTGGCGAAATGTGGGTATACTATATGTGTACCTCTGCCTACCCTTTTGTGGAATACAGGCGTGATGTTATGTATGTTATTCAGTCTAATCGCTTAGCCACTGCACCAATCAAGTCTTCTAACAATTCATCACCATGCTAAACACACCACCAATTCCATACCATCAACCACACGTACAATTCCCACCTTTGTCTCTGTACACCCCTTTGTTAGTAAAATAACTATGCACGAGTCAGCTCATTAGTATTCAGATGAACAGAAGACAATCATAGATGCAGACTGCCTTGCTTGGTACAGCAGTTTCATAATATATGGTAATATACATACATAGATTTAGGAGTCGTCGCTCTGAGGTGTTTAGTTGTTAACTCCTAGTTACATGGTTAATGACTGTCCAAGGAACATGAAGACTATGTCTCTTAAACATAACATCGCGCCTGTTTTTCCCGAAGGGGTAGGCAGAGGTGCACATTTAGTACACCCACTTTTCGCCAGTTATGATTTTTGTTGTGTTTGAGGTCCTAATGAATAGGCTCGCCTCCTATTACATTAGGACCTAAAACATAACTGACGAAATGTGGATGTACTATATGTGCACCTCTGCCTATCCCCTATCCCTTTGCGATATACAGACGTGATGTTATGTATGTATGTATGTAAATATCATTAAATTCATCAAAATCTAACCAAGAACCGCTATCAAAAAATCGTTTTCAAAACGCGTCAACCAATATTCCTGGCACATCAACAGTTCCAGCATTGAAACTTGCTCGGCCTGCACACTCCATCATAGTATTATAAGGTAGTTTTACACCGGCGGCGGCGCGGCGTCGGCAAGTCAAAGTTCTCCAGCATTCTCCAAACTTCTCCGGTTCACGTGTGCACTGCATTAGCATTATACCTAATATTGTAATACTGTTTGATAATTTTATGAGTCGACCCGTTTTGGGTTTTTTTAATGGACCTCAAAAAGGTGGTTTTCATTTCGACTGCATGGCATTGTCGTTTGTAAAGTAAATTAAAAACTAAAGGATTTTAGAATTGTCGATGAAGATGCTAATAGATATATGCAGAAAATATCAAACCAAATGGAAAAATACCTAATGTGTGGTCATTATCAGCCGGAAGACATCAACTGTTGAACAAAGGACTCCCCCTTAGGCAAAGAGGGGTTGCCATAATCCCCACGCTTGGTGAGTGCCTTCAGGATCGCAGTATTGGTGGTGGCTGCCCATCTTCTGGATTTTCCCCTTGTCAGTTCTTACGACACCCACGAAAGGAAAGGGGGTGGTCAATTGTAAGCCGGATACCCCACGGGAATGTAAGGCAGCTAAAATTAATTGTTCAAATTAGACGTTTAACACCTTAGTCAGCGCGTGACCATGAATGCTGTATAGGATTCGAATCATCGGGACCAAAAAACAAAATAAAATGCTGAATAAGGGCTCCGTTCGAGTTCGAAACTAGTCGGGCATTCCCAAAATATAGAGTAAACCGGCGTATATTCCTACTAATAATTATAAACGCGAAAGTTTGTAAATATAGATGGATGTGTTACTCTTTCAGGTCAAAACTTCTAAATGGATTTTAAAGAAATTTCATATGGAGATAGCTGACACCCTGTATTAACACATAGGCTACTTTTTATCCCGAAAAAATGTAGCGGGTAACACCGCGAAGCGCAGCTAGTAGTATATAATAATCCGTATTATGGATAACACTCACGAAAGTTATTATAGTAAAAAAAGAAAAATCCGGAAAAATAGTTTAATCCCTGAATCTACACCGTCGATGTCATGCGTCATATTAAAGTTATCCGGAATTCTCCAAAGTCCTGCCGAGTGTGCAGTGTGGCTTCATGAATTATACATGACTAGTTTAGTTTATGTCTTGTAGCGCTGATTCTAGTTACAGCCTGTCCACTTTATTTATGTGAAGTATTGCGCCTCTGCCGAGTGGGTATCCGGCCTAGTATTGACCACACCCTTTCATCCCGTGGTTGTCGTAAGAGGCGATTAAGGAAAAATTTAGAAGTAAGCCAGCAGCGTCTTCTGTAACTTCACCACAACTACTGCGATGCCCAAGCCGCCAAGCGTGGGGATTTGGACCCCCCCCCCCTCCTTATCTAAAGGGGAAGCCTTTGATCAACGGTGGACGTCTTCCGGATGATGATGATAGTAAGGATACACGCAGTTATGTTAAAGGCCCCAATGTAATAGGGAGCGAGACTTGCCAATAATCTAGCATATAATCAGTAATCAACGAAGTTATTGTAAAACATAATACAAGTCCTGCTATCTCCATAGGTGATATAGGATTGCGAGGCTAATTACTCTACTGTTAATTGCATGCATACTATTCATGAGGTACCGCCGCATTCAATTGCACTGAATTGAATACTGGAACTCGCAGACTAATGTCGATCTACGATTCAGTGCTCTCTCGAAGTTATTTATTGTGAAGTTCTTAGATTCTTTAATACAGTGTTTATTGTAGGAATAAATAGCCTAAGCTGGTCTGTGAAGTAAGGTTTAAAAAACATGAGAAGTCATAACATCACGCCTGTATTCCCCAAAGGTAGGCAGAGTGCACCTGCACATATATACCTATAGGCAGTACACCCACATTTCGCTGGTTATGTTTTTCGGCCCCTATATAATACGGGGCGAGAGTTGAGTTGTTACCATCACTCGGGCACAAATCCAGACTCCGTGCTGCTACTGAGAATTACCTAGTGAGCAAAGGTCTCTTCAACCAGCGTTCGGCGAATCGTGAGCAAGGCGTCGCCTAGCCGTTGCCGAGGCGACGTATCAGATCAACTGATCCGTTTTAGTTAGGTGCTTACGTTAGGTGGACGCCTAATTGCCGGCAAGGCGAAAGGCAATACGGTGACCATCCCTTTCCGAGTCGATATGTGTGCTGAATGCAAAAAAGTCGTGGTGGCCTAGTGGTTAACATATCGGTTTTGTATGCACAAGGTTGCAGGTTCAAACCCAGGTACGTATCAATGTGACTTATAAAATGTTATAAATACTTTCTTAGTTATTCTAAGACACTACTGACTAACCGTGACGGAAAACATCGTGAGGAAACCTGGATTTAATTATCTGAAATCGCCCGCAGTGAGCTAGCGTGGTGATCAATGCTCAATCCTTCTGTATACAAGAAAGAGGCCTTTGCCCTGCAGTGGGACAGTTATAGGCTACTATATATACCGGTTATACTCACGTTGATATTCGGGAATGCCCGACTAGTTTCGGACCCTAACGGAGCCCTTATTCATGAGCAGGTGACGCGGCGGGGTCGCGAGCCGCATTCCCGAATATCAACGTGAGTATAACCGGTATATATAGTAGATAATATGGATAACACTCACGAAAGTTATTATAGTAAATCAGTTATAGGCTGTTATTATTAAATTTTTTATTATATGTGTGCTATGATCTTAAAGCGATCCTAAAAGCATAGGCAGAAGTTCATAGTAAACCATCTAGTTTAAAGCCAACTAATCCTACACATTCCACTTAAATACATACCCACAGCTTAAAACAAAAGCCCGAACATTACATAACAACAATAAATTTATGAAAACAGGTCATAATTTTCATAAAACATTATATTAATGTGTACATCGAAACTTTCGTTCGGAACTGTACGAGCGAAGTTCTAAGTGGTAAGTACACTGTGTACTGTCTACCGAATAGGTGTGTCGGCTTAACCCGCTCGTGTGTATGGCTGTTTTAATGGACCATCTCGCTTTTTAGCATAACATAGAATTACAATGTTAGGTAACGTTGGCGTGGATCCGAAAGGGTTAAACGATAAAAGTATTTTTGGAACAAACGATAATCGACTTCCAATTGTTTGTTTGTGGAGCTACAAAAAAGTATGCCACACTAATATTATAAAGGCGAAAGTTTGTGAGTGTCATTGTGTGTATGTTACCTCTTTGGACTAAAACGGCTGGACCGATTTTGATGAAATTCGATATGGAGGTAGCTGACACCCTGGATTAACACATAGATTACCTTTTATCTCAAAAAAATGTAGCGGGTAACACCGCTGGGCGCAGCTAGTCACACTAATATTATAAAGGCGAAAGTTTGTGAGTTTGTTTGCATTTCGGTTACCTCTTCACGCAGGAACGGCTGGACCGATGAAGATGAAATTTGATATTCATTTAGCTGACACCCTGGATTAACATATAGATTTCCTTTTCTCCGAAAAAATGTGGTGGGTAACACCATGAGGAGCAGATACTCTCTTAATATACCACAGATCAATGAAGTGTCATGGGATTAAAATCCACACTTTTATCAAGAAAAAATACGTCAGAAAATTTCATAAAAATAATTCCAGAAACTTCCACCAAACTCAACCCCCTGCCGATCTCCTTAGGGAGCGACGTGAAGATGTTTTAAAATATAACTTAAACTACTTATGCATTAAACTTAGTCTTGCAACATAGTTACAAAATACTTTAGCAAGTTAAACAGTTGGGCCAAGTGCGATGCAAATAGCCAGTCAAAGTTCAAACAAGGAGGGTAGCCGGGAATTTTAATTCATGTTTTAAAAGCGGATCTTTCAATTTGGCTTCGTTTCATTTTAATATCATCAAGCTTGTATTCTCTGAGGGAATAGAAAGAGGTGTGTTGTGAAGTAAAGTCAATATTTACTGGCCTAACCAAACCGGAGTAGGTACGTAAAACACATTAAAAGTAGGTACCTTATAACTATAAATTCGTTGCGCCAGCATACGGTACCCTCAATTAGCATCAGTATTATCTTTCCCAGCTTTAGCCCGCGGCTTCGCCCGCGTTAATTAGCCAATGTTCTTTCTCGGGTCTTAAACTTTCTACATGCCACATTGCATCAAAATTGCAGCGGTTTATAAGTAATAAGTATCCTGTGTGTTAATCCAGCGTGTCAGCTACCTCCATATAAAATCCCATCAAAATCGGTTTAGCCGTTTGAGCGTGAAGAGGTGAAAGAAGAACAAACATACAAACACACTCACAAACTTTCGCCTTTATAATATTAATGCACCAACGCGGCAGACACCACATTTCACGAAATAAATGATACATTTTTGCTGTCTTTTAGATAAAGTAATTGTACAAAAACGCTACCCCCAACATACTGACATCGACGCACATCTCACAAAAACATTAATAAGCAAATAGCCGACATTTCTACCATACACATAAAAAGCACATTAATATAAAAATGCCACATAAAATATTAGAATCACGCAAATATACTTCTTCACCGACGAGACGTATTTTGTAAACGACACACAACATAATAATGAGACGATCATCGACAATGGGATGTTATAGACTTATTTTATAATGGTTATAAGAAAGTGTGTCTGTTTGTTTGTGTAGATGTGGCGTGATGTTGCATGCGCAGGTATAGCTTGCGTGCAGTGTAAGAAGGCGAGTTAGAAATAATAAGCACGTGCACGGAAGAATGAAAAATAGTTTATTAGAAATCACAGACACAGTTCAGTTCACAACACATCAAGTTTTAGAAGGAGTAGATGATAGATGAGCGACAGAACGGACAGTAAGAGTTATAACAATATTTAGGCGATAGCGTATCTAGATTTAGGTTTAGCGTAAGCGTGCGCGGAAGCGAAAGTGACACAGGTTTTGCGTCCCGGTGTCTACAGCTGACTGGCCTGCGCGGCGGTGCACCGCGGCGCGCGCGCCTCTCGCCGAGGAGCGGGAGTGCGGCGTAGTCGTTACTCGTTGGACCGGTTTTAGACAATGGCCGCGCGACACCGGAGCACAGGCCAGATCACTAATAACAAAATTGGTTTGCGTGTCCTAACACAATATACAATATTTTATTTATTTATGAACTATATAATACACTTACATAACACTAAGATGCTACACAATTCAAATTGTTCTTTACATGACATTAATATCTAGGTGGCACACGCCACATCACCCCCTTCCAGAGACCGTCACTACGGGCGATAATAGTCAGGAAAATGTACTACCCGACCTGATCGTGTCGTCTTGATATTATCTCTTCCGTCTTCAGGTAACTTGGTGGTGGGTGGTGGTTTTTGTGACGAGTTAGTGTCTGAGTGTTTTTGTGTGAGTGTTTGTGTGTGAGTATTCGTGTCACGTGTAATGTAGGCTGGCTTGAGCCGGTCAATTGAAACGGTAACCGTCTTTCCGCTAATTAAGATCTTAAAAACCTTATCCCCGCGCTGTAAGACTTGATGAGGTCCTGTATAAGAGGGTTTAAGCGAACCAGTCGTATCATCCCTAACTAATACGTGGCTGGTTGAGCTTAAGTCTTTAAAAACAAAGGTAGTCCTATTGCTATGACGGGATGCTGGTGCAGGTTGCAATCGTTTTGCAAAGGTCCTTAATCGTGCCACATAGTCAGACATGTCTAATGTGTCATCGATATCGGACTTGAAAAATTCACCAGGCAGCCTAAGGGTCTCTCCGTACAGTAATTCAGCTGACGTAGCGTTGAGGTCTTCTTTATACGCATTTCTTATACCCAACAGTACTAACGGAAGTGCTTCAACCCAGTTTTCTGTGGCGTGGCAAACGATGGACGCTTTAAGTTGCCGGTGAAATCGCTCCACGAGACCGTTGCAGGCTGGGTGGTATGCCGTGGTACGTCTGTGGTGGCATCCGACCATTTCCGAAAGATGCTTGAAAAGCGTCGATTCGAACTGTCGTCCGCGATCCGTTATGATGTCCCTGGGGCAACCAAAACGGGAGATCCAGCCGGATACCAAGGCTTTGGCTACAGTTTCGGCTGTGATATTTGGTAGCGGTATTACCTCAGGCCAGCGTGAGAACCTATCGACGGCGGTGAGGCAATACCTGTATCCTTGCGACAAAGGTAAGGGTCCTATAAGGTCAATATGAACAAACATAAACCGAGCCCTAGGTAGGTTGAAATTGCCCAGTGGTGATGAGACGTGGCGAGTGACTTTAGATCGCTGACAAGCTATGCAAGAGCGACTCCATTCTCTGCAATCTTTTTTCATACCTGGCCAAACGTACCTCTCGGTAACAAGCTTAGTCGATGCGTTGGCACCAGGATGACTCAACGAATGCAGGCTTTCGAAGACTTTTTGTCGATATTCCTTCGTGACATATGGTCGAGGGTTCTTGCTTCTCTCATCGCAGTACAGTTCAGCCCCTGAACCTGGCAGTTTAATCTTCTCCAAGTGTAGGGAAGTATCGCCGCTCAGCAGTTGTTTTAACTCCGGATCACTCTTCTGGGACTCTGCCAATTTATTAAGGTCTACTGGTTGAGTGATCTCCTCTATCCGTGAGAGTGTGTCTGCGACGACGTTGTCCTTTCCTGAAATGTGTTGAATATTTGTCGTAAACTGCGATATGAAGTCAAGGTGCCTGAACTGTCTAGGTGAGCAATTCTCCTTCCTTGAATGGAATGCGAAACAGAGTGGCTTGTGGTCCGTATAGACCACAAAGTTCCGCGCTTCGACCATATGCCTGAAATGTTTGATGGCTTCATAGATGGCAAGCAACTCTCTGTCATACGGCGAGTATTTTTTTTGAGATGGACTAAGTTTGTGAGAATAGAACGCTAAGGGTTTCCATGGTTCGCCATCTTTGCACTGTTGCAAAACCGCTCCTAATGCTGAATCGGAGGCATCGGTAACTAATGCTAACGTAGCATCGCAGTCAGGATGTACTAACATTGCGGCCTCGCAGAGACTCTCCTTGCACTGATTGAAGGCTGTCATCTCCTCGGGTGTGAAATTAACCGGGTGTGATCCTTTAACAGAACCTGTGAGCAACGCGTTCAAAGGTGCCTGATGTTGAGCTGCGTTAGGTATGAACCGCCTATAAAAATTAACCATGCCTAGAAAACGGCGAAGTTCCCTAACTGTTTTGGGTACAGGGTACCTAGACACTGCGTCTACCTTTTCAGGTAAGGGCTTAGCCCCGCTAGCTGATATGCGATAACCTAAAAATGTTACCTCGCTGGCTCCAAAAACGCATTTGGCAGTGTTGATCACCATCCCATATTCTTGCAGACGTGTAAACACTTGGCGCAGGTGGTCCTCGTGTGATTTTTGGTCTCTAGAATAGATTAAAAAATCATCCAAATACGGGTAACAAAAGTCTAATCCGCGGGTCATTTCGTCGGCAAAACGTTGGAAAGTTTGTCCCGCATTTCGAAGACCAAACGTCATAAACGGGAATTCAAATAACCCGAATGGTGTAGTTATCGCTGTTTTAGGAATATCGTCGGGACATACCCGGATTTGATTAAATGCCTTGACCAGGTCAATTGTACTAAATACGGTACATCCAGCAAGATTGTGTGCGAAGTCATGTATGTGCCGAATCGGGTATTTATCCGGCACAGTCCTGGCGTTTAGCATGCGGTAATCACCACAAGGACGCCACCCATTCTTTTTAGGTGCCAGGTGTAGCGGTGATGCCCATGGTGACTTTGAGGGTCTGGCTGTGCCAATCTTCAGCATCGCTTCAAACTCCTCTTTGGCTATTTTCAATTTATCGGGGGCCAGCCGACGTGGTGTGCATGAAACTGGGGGGCCAGGTGTGGTATGTATGTGATGCATTGTATTATGTGTTGGTGTGCGATGTATACCAGGTGGACGGACAATGTCGGGGTATTCCCGTAGTATGTGATTGTATGAGGACTCACCAAGAATTACCTTCACAGAAGAAATAATATCAGCCGAACGTGCAGGTGAAGCCGGGGTCGCGAGCGTTGTATTGTTGTCAATTAGGCGTTGATTCCTGCAATCAACAATAAGATTATAAAATGACAAAAAATCTACGCCTATTATCGCCTTCGTAACGTCGGCAACAGTAAATTGCCAAGTGAAGTCACGACGCAACCCTAAGTTTAGATAGATAGTTGTAAAACCATAAGTGTTTATTAAAGTACCGTTAGCCGCACATAACTGGTATTCACTAGTTTTTTCACGTCGTCCTGGCAGTGCCGATCGGGGGAAAACACAGAGGTCGCTACCAGTGTCGACCAAGAATTGCATCTTCGACCTGTGATCGGTAACAAACAAGCGACCAACACTTGGGCAATCGTCGGCCGCCATTACTGATTGCCCCTCGAGTTTCCCGCTGTGTGATAGTCGCAAGGTCTGACGCACTTCTTTGCCTTGTCGCCATGTTTTTGATGGTACCAGCACAGCGGGTAGCGCCTGTAGTTAGACTCAGACCTCGTAGAACTGGAGCGATTACGGTTATGAGCCCTGGATCGATCTCGCGGACGGGATAGCCTGTCCACTTTTCTCGCTAATGACTGTACTAGTCTAGTTAACGCGGCGATCTCGGTGTTCGTACTTACAGTTACGGGAGCAGTGGTCGCACTGTGAGATGGTGACGTAATTGCAGCGATTGATGACACTTGCGGGCCGACCACGTCACTGATGCGGTCTGCCAGCTCCGCCAGGTCTTCGGTGCTCATCTTGGTTTGTGACGCGATGATTGCCTGTGTCCCGCTAGGTAGGCGACTTGCCCAGATAGTCCGCAAGAACTCCTCGGGCACTCCTGGTCCGGCCAAATTAAGCAGGTGCCGGTAAAACTGTGAAGGCTTCCGGTCACCGAGTTCTTCGTGCATCAAGAGTTGTTTGACCTTCTTCTCCCTTGAGGCAGACAGCCTTTTGATTAGCTCACTTTTCAGCTTCTCATATTTATCCGCCGGTGGGGGGTAGGAAATTATGTCGTCGACTTCGGACGCATATTGTGGATCTAAATTGCCCGTAATAAAGAAAAACTTCGTCTCGTCCGATTTTATATTCGATAACACGAATTGAGCTTCCATTTGCGCGAACCACAACGCTGGCTTCTCTGGGTAAAACGGAGGTATTCTGACACCCACACGAAAAGCTTCTAGAACGCCGCCACTTTGTGCCGGCGCCATGCTGCCGTCGTCTCCTTTGTTCTCGCTCGACATGTTCTGCTCGGGGTCACCAATGTAGATGTGGCGTGATGTTGCATGCGCAGGTATAGCTTGCGTGCAGTGTAAGAAGGCGAGTTAGAAATAATAAGCACGTGCACGGAAGAATGAAAAATAGTTTATTAGAAATCACAGACACAGTTCAGTTCACAACACATCAAGTTTTAGAAGGAGTAGATGATAGATGAGCGACAGAACGGACAGTAAGAGTTATAACAATATTTAGGCGATAGCGTATCTAGATTTAGGTTTAGCGTAAGCGTGCGCGGAAGCGAAAGTGACACAGGTTTTGCGTCCCGGTGTCTACAGCTGACTGGCCTGCGCGGCGGTGCACCGCGGCGCGCGCGCCTCTCGCCGAGGAGCGGGAGTGCGGCGTAGTCGTTACTCGTTGGACCGGTTTTAGACAATGGCCGCGCGACACCGGAGCACAGGCCAGATCACTAATAACAAAATTGGTTTGCGTGTCCTAACACAATATACAATATTTTATTTATTTATGAACTATATAATACACTTACATAACACTAAGATGCTACACAATTCAAATTGTTCTTTACATGACATTAATATCTAGGTGGCACACGCCACATTTGTATCTAGTTTAACTTTTAGATTGACTGCCTCGTTGGTCGCTAAGCGTAACTGCTGAGCGTGAAGTCCTGAGTTCGAATTCCAGATCGGGCAATATGTTACTGGGTTTTTCCGTTAGATAATTTTCAGTAGCTGTACGGATTTCGATTTGTGCCCGGTTAATGGCAATAGGCTCGTCCCTATTACATTAGAACCTATAACGTAACTAGCGAAATGTGGGTGTATATGTGCACTTCTGCCTACCCCTTCAGGGAATACAGGCGTGATGTTATGTTTTTATAAGTTTAAAACAACAAACTATAAAACAACGACACTTCCCAACAGTTTTGAACACAGAAGTTATATTTACTTTGATTTTTATCTTGAAAATAAACGGGCAGCGCCACGGGTATCGCCAGTATAATATTCTGCTGGAAACTGTTCTCATCAATCTTTGAGATAGGTGTAACTCTATATTGTTGTAAATTCTGTCTGAATGTTTATAAATGGGCGATAGTGCTAGGGGCCAGGTTTTGTTATGTTTGAGTAGAATATTGACTGTCAAAAAGTTACTTCGGTTGTGAGCTATTTATATGTACCTGCGTTTGTTTGTTTAGGGGATTCACGCACTAGACGGCCAAGACCACGACAAGCCCCCTCACCATGAAATCTTAAATCAGGATAGTTTACGTTGTGGAAGTGAGACACTGCAAGCTCGTAGCGGCATCTCGCTTCCACATGGAATAATGTCCTTCTTAAGAGTCCATGGTAAGGGCTGATTAACTAAAGGAACCATACGAAAGTCGCGCTTGGCTGTAACGGTCAACTTACTAATATTTATAATTAAACAACGGTTTTTCTCTTTAATGTACTTACCTGTCAAAAAGAGTAAGGGGATTAAACCGGAATGACAAATTTTAAAGTGGATCAGACCGTAATAAAAGCAAAAGAAGCAGGAGATCAGATTAGAAGATCAGACCGGAATAATTAATCTGGATATTTCAGAAGACGCCGCTGTCCATCTTCTGTATTTTCTCTTAGTCGCCTCCTACGACTTCCAGAAGATAAAATGGGGAGATGCTATTCTGGTACAGCACTCCACAGCAACTGTCCTAGATCCACAATACTCCAGGATCTCAATTGCCCAGCTAATGACGGTTTAATTCAAGTTATTGCGGCCTAAACTCACACACAGTCCACTAACTAAACTCATAGTACTAATCCAGTTACCGGCTAACTGCGTTCAACTGTAAACTCGGTTTAATAATCCGAATTACTTCAAGACTTACAATTTGATTTGCTAATCCAATCTAACATGCGTCTACATAGTTTGGGTGCCCGTCACACCGACATAGGTCATGATGCGTTCCCTGGTGATTTTTAATTAATAGTTTGGCCGTGAAATGTCATTGAGTTTGAGGCAAGTTGAATGTGACATAGGTACTTAGATTACCCAAACGGGTAGGTAAAGGTAATCTCCAATTAAAGGAGTTTATACACCCTCATATAACTCGTTTTTAGTCCTATCTAATAGATGGCGTGTAAGCATGTTTCGAACTCAAATCGAGGTCGTCGTTCCTTAAAACTTACTGTCGCGAGGCAGAATGATATCACATTTTTATCTTACTTACTACTTATTAAGGTACTTCAAGCTCATTATTATTAAGAGCCCAGTTTGAGTCCGTAACTAATAAAGTTCCAATATATACCCGTGAATACAACTAGAGTTGAAACTAAATAATATTTACTAAACGTTTATTTTTTATTCTATTTTACTATTAATACTCAGTAGATACAAATGTCACATGACTGTCACTGTCACTTCATAAAGCCTGTCAAGTCACAAGCTGTCAGCAGAAGTCATAAATGTTTTGGTCACCGTGTGAATAGATGTTCAAAGTCAGGAGTGCAATAAATCGTGCGATTCGATTTGCTAATTCAATCATTTCGTATGTCTACACAGCGGATGGCTGTGTGTCACACCGTTGTGTAACGTTATCTGTATTCTGAAAATTGATTATGAATGTAGATCTCTCTAGCTAATAATTTGGCACAACCTTAGGCAAGTAGTAAATGGTGAATGTATGGAGTAGACTTATACGTCATAGTCGTAAAAAATGTTAACCCCAAAAGTATTGTGTATACTATTCCCCTAGGGTTTTGCCACGTGAATGACTTAGCAGTTCCTTATAAAAGGCAGAGAGAAAACTTATTGCCATTGGTCGGGGACAATATAAGACATGGGTGTCTAATAACTTATGAGCACAATTTAAAATACTATGGTTTTAGAATAACTGGGAAAGAAACAATGAAATGACAGTCATAAAGTTCTTGTCAGGATCAAACTTGCAAACGAATCCAAGAGGATCAAGATTCCCTACCAATCGGATACAATGATGCATCAGTAATTTTACAGTATAACAAACAATAATAAATGATATAATATATTAGTTACTCAAATGTCCGAAACAATTGGTTTATTTAAAACAACAAATAATGAAATAAAATCCGCTATAAAACCGCGTTTTAATAAAGGAATAAACATACTTTACAAAATATCTGCGAATCAGTAATTCGAAAACATCCGTTTAACTGTTTCATATAAAAAATAACATTCAATTTATTCCAAACCCAAACGGTGTAATAGTCACACCCAGACATACACAGGACTACAACTCCCCACTTGAATCTACACCTTTTCTCGTAGAACATAAAGGCCATTTTACTTCAACAGTAAACGTCGTCAATTTACTCGATATCGTAGATTAGAAATGTCATTCAGGCTGCGATATTGATGCTTTAGAAGATTTGACACGTTATATACCGTTGTCTCTCTCCCGCATTCGGTATTAGCATCAGATTAGATTCACGGTGGCCGTGTAATGGAAAAATGGGGATTGATTTGTCATTTGACGGAACGAGATGATAAACCGCAGTGATTGCTAATAAGCAATGATTTAGGCGAGGTAGCCTAGTGGTTGATATACCGGGTTTGTATGAACAAGGTTGCAGGTTCAGACCCAGCCCCCCTAGACGTAGACAAGTGGCAAAGCGAATGGTAAATGTATAAAGATGATATAATATTTCGAGTATGTTATCTATGACATGTAGCAAACCCATATATTTTTCATTAGCAAAACGCAAACAAAACGCAGGCATGTCTAGGGGAAGAGAGTTAATTTGACTCTTACATTGTCTTATACACTTTCTTAGATATTATAAGACACTACTGACAGACGGTGATGAAAAGCATTATAGGGAAAACTGGATTTCTTTATCAGAAATCGCAGCGAGCCGGCGTGATAATCAGAATATGCTCAATCCTTCCAAGAGAAGAGGCCCGCATTGAACCATCAACCATGCAATACGCACAAGTACTCACACAGACAGACAATAGATGCTAGGTTCAACCCCAGATTTGGACAAAACATCCTTATTCCAGGAGGTTAAAGGTTAAACTCTGCTACCATAAGCTGCGGAACTAAAGTATAGTAACAAGGGGTTATTCCACATTATTTCAGGACACTGCAGTTTATCTCCCCTCATTCATTTCTATCAGCTGCCGCTGGAGCCTTGTGAAGACTGTCATCATTCACATAATCCAAGGCATTATTCTTTGAACACCCTTTCCAAAAATTGCTCGAATTGAGAAGAATTGAAGAGAATATTGAATATAATGGTCTTAGATATGACTGACCGTGTTAACCTAAATATATTAGTAATATCCAGTTATGTGTTTAGGGAATATTTTTTTTTTCATACCTGGGAGGTGTTCTTAAAGGTGACGTACCCAATACCGATGATGGCAAAAGATTGTATGGTTGAGTGTTCAGAAAAGCTTGTCATCATTAACATACAAATTTTAAACATAACATCACACCCGTATTCCCCGAAGAGGTAGGCAGAGGTGACTGTAAAGCACACCCAAATATCGCCAGTTATATCACAAATCCAGAGTGCTGCTACTGAGAATTACCTAATGGGAAACCCAGTAACACTGCCCGACCCGGTATTCGAACCCGGGACCTTGCTCAGCAGTCGCGCTTAACAACCACTAGACCAACGAGGATATATCATTGACTGCTGTTTGAAAATCATACATGTCTCCCCCTTCTCTACATAATGAACTTTGAGAAAATAGTATTTGTGGCACGATGCTTTAAAACCCCAACCAACTTCCGCTCTTGGTCATAATTCAATCACGTTCAGAATACAGTTCCAATCTCGTAAATGTCAAAAGTGAATACAATTTGTATGGCGTAAATGTCAAGTGACATTAACGGCATCGAAACTAGAATGGAACTTTAATTTAGAGGTTGTTAAATTATGAGAATAAGCCCTCTTTTTTATCAGCTTTTACACCATCACAGTTAGATCCAAGGGATAGTATTGTGCTGCAATATATTACGTAATGACAATATTGTTTTGTTGGTTGCATTTTTTTTTTAATAAACGTCGCCCCACACTAGGAAATTCTCCTGTGTCGTGAGTGCGTTTCACAAACATGAAATATCACATACACAACCACCCAGACTCGGGACAAACATCTGTGGTTCGCACAAAGTTTTGCCCCGTGCGGGAATCGAACCCGCAACCCTTAGCGCAGCAGTCCAATCACTTAGCCACTGCGCTAATCAGGTCGTCAAAATTTGGCATTGGTGCTTAGTGGTCTATTTTTTTAGATTTTTGTGCAAAGAGTAAAAGTTTTTTCTTTCTCTGGCGATACAGTTGGCTGTTTAGTTGATATTGAAGTAAATATAAAAATAATCCGCTGGAAATGTAACATTGGGTGACTGTCTGAAGTTTGCGTTTTACCTTAGATGACATGAGGGCAATAGTTACCTGCAACAAAGAATATTTTAATTAGTAAAAATATTGATAGAGTTACCAATTATAGTTAATTTGTTCAAGAAAATACACCTGTTATATAATATTTAAGCTCAATAATTGTGCTGTTCGGAAATAAAATTTCTTGCAAAAAATCAAAATGATCATTCAGAATTGGAAATTTTCATTTCAGAACAGTAAAATTATCAAAATGTGACATTTTTGACATTAGAACCAATCGGAACTATATTTTGTATTCCATTTAGTTATGAGAATAGGCCCCCAGATTTCAAATATCAGCATAGAGTATGCTTACATCACAGAGCCGCCATATTATCGTAGGCATAATATATGAGCGTAGATTTGGACACAATCAATCACCGGTGGACATACGTTCGCTATCGCGGTTGAATCAGCATTTGGACATAGGATATTTTCCCTTATCAAGTACTTTATGTAACTGTGATATGCGAGGTCGTCAGTTCGACTCCAAGGTCGGGCAAATATTATTGTGTAATTTTAGTTATATACCTTCTGAACTAAGCGGGATCGATTGTCGCTTTGTGATAAAAGAGACTAATGGATATAAGTGCTAAAAATATCCTTTAGCAACTTATATCCTTGTTATATGAGTTAGTTAGGTCGTTAAATCACTATACTCTCCATATAACGCAAGGCCTTTATCTCTGCCAACCCCAAGGACTATAAGCGTGATGATTTACATACTAGGAAGCAAAACCACGATTTGTAATATTCTCTAGTTGATTTAATATTCATGCGTTCGAATGAAAGCTGTGGTGAAGGAGTGAGACGTCGGATTAACAGACGGAAGGTCGCGGATTTGATTCTTAGTTGTTTAATTATTTATTTACTTTAATTACATGGTGTACACCATAAATAAAGGACACGACAACATCGTACAGTCGGTAAAAACTTGGTGGCAGCGTTTAAACCGCCTTTAGGCCTCTAATGGCTTAAAATCTCTCAGGTGTGCTGATTTTCTCACGATGTTTTCCTTCACCAACTACGCAACTGATAACTAATTGATAATGCGCACATGATTTCAAAAGGACATTGGTGTGTGCCGGGATTAGATCTTGCAACCTTTGACTTGGCAGTCCAACGGTCATACCACTCGCTAATAGTGCTGTAGTATCTCAAAAGGAGGTGTCAACTGCCCAAACGTTGAACCATTGTGCCTACCCCCTGTACAGACAACTTATATCTTTCTATACATTTTTAATCACACGTGGAGGCTTTCTTCTTGCATCTCCAATGTGTGCCCGTGACATTCGTTCGGATTCAGTCAATAATATATTGGATTTTATTCTCAACGGTCAAGGTTGGAGCTCCGCTGTCCGGCGTCTGGCTGATATAAATACACTGTTATTGTATTGACAAAGATATGATCGTAAAGTATTTTAGGGAGAGAAGAGATGGGAGTATTACGTAATAAGGGTAATGGTTCCGTAGTTGTTTATGTAATAGTATTTAGCACATAAACAACATGTTATACCTATTACATTGGGACCTAAAACATAACTAGTGAAATGTGGGTGTACTGTATGTGCACCTATGCCTACCCCTTCGGGGAATACAGGCGTGATGTTATGTTATACATAGTATTTACTAGTCTTTGCTAGATTTCACAATGCAAGGTAATTTAAAACTGCGCTGGTGATCTTAAACCAAATATTACAGTAAAAAAGCTGTATATTTAAAATGGTCAAAACTACACCGAACTCTAAATTCGACCGTGATATTGAATTTATCTGCCCTATATTTAAAACGAGCTGACCTCGGCTGGACCACAATAATAGATCGGACTGACTGAGGGCTATTGTTTGTTCAGTTTATTACAACGAGATATTATCACCGAAGAGCTAGTGTAGCTGATGGACTGAAGCCCCATAAGGGATTCCTCCCTTCATCGTAACATTACACAAATTTTACAATTTGATTTTCTTTCCAGGTAGAGGTATGCCTTGGAGGGTGCGGAAGAGTTCACTTCTATATAAGGCCATAGGGTTATTAGTCTTTATCTGTTCCATTACAAGGTTTTTGAAACCTATTTACAGAAATAAAATCACAACACAAACACCCGTCTAAAAAGAAGTAACAAGAATTGATCACCTAACTGGTTCACTAGTTGATGATTGTAGACAATCAAAACCAAGACGCATCACAATATTTTTATAATATACTAGCTGTTGCCCGCGACTTCGTCCGCGTGAATTTCGAATTAAGAGGTATGAAAAATAGATGTTGGCCGATTCTCAAACCTACTCAATACGCTCACAAAATTTCATGAGAATCGGTCTAGCCGTTTCGGAGGAGTATGGGAACGAAAACTGTGACACGAAAATTTTATATATATAGATATATTATACTAAGTGAGAGACCTTAAATGACAGTCCAAAGACATAATGTTATGAATATTGATTCCAGTTTAAACTTCCAACTTCTACGAATCAAGTTGAGCTTACAGGCTAAACGATATTAACTTATTACTAGCATATAACTTGAATACCATCCAGCCATTTCGCTCGCCTCCAGGGGATACACTTTAAGCAACTTAAAATCAACCAAGTTACATTCTCAGGGTATTTTCATTCAACTTCAATTCCTTAGGGACTATTCCACATCGAAGACCTATTTAAATTCATCATTGCGTAAAAAGCCCGAATCCCTTTAAAAGTACAAAGAAAAAATCCTTTTAGGGCAGTGTAAAAATACTTTCAGATGATCAAACAAATGCTGCCTTTGCCTACCTTGAACGCATTGTGGCTATCTTGAAGCTGACCTTTCGAGATTTGGGCAGCGGTGTACCCTTGTACTCCCACGTTTATCATTACGGCAAGTCCCGTGTAATTCGGCGAGCCTAATTCGATGAACCGAGGTACTAAGTGATTGGATATATCCGCTATAGGTAGCAGGTTTACAGTCGTTCGATGAAACGGGCATACTAAATTTCTGAGTGAATTAGCTAGCATCGAAGTTTTGCAGACTACTGCTAGAACAAAGGTAAAATGTAATTCGTTAATAAATATATTTTTTGGTAAACTTTCAGCTGTAGCTATATCAAGACCAAATTAGCCAAATCGGTCGAGCAGTTCTCGAGGTTTAGCGAAACTAACGATTATAATATATAGACTTTGTATGTCTTACTACTGGTGTAAAAGTTTAAACTGCCTGTAGGCCTCTGACATGGCTTTACGCGCCTGCAAATCTCTCAGGTGCCTGTTTCTTCACGACGTTTTCCTTCGCCGTTTTTAGCAACTGTTACTACTAATTGAGTGTACGCACATAAATTCGAAAAGACATTGCTGCGAGTTGGGGTTTGAACTTCCGATGTTTGAATTGGCAGTCCAATGGTCATGCCTAGTGCTTTCACTGCTATATAGATTCAGAATATGACTCAGTTATAGTAAAACTGCTTCTCAATTATATTCTTGGAAGTACATTGATCAGTAATAAATAATCCCGACATAAATACCTCGAAATCAGTTAATTAACATCGCAAATTGATTCGTTGCATTCCACCGCTTGACGTATGACAGGCAGATGTTCATATTCTTATTTAAACAATAATATTTGGGCGGTTAAATTAAGGTTGTTTATATCAGCATATTAATACATTATGCATCTCGTCAACGCGGTTCGGTGGGATATTATCCGCATTTACATCGGCCAAGAATTTTCCCAACTATGTTAAGGTCGGTCCCCAGTCTTATAAATTCCAGTAGGTACCAATATAATCTGTGGGGCAACTGTCTGTCTTTGCTCCAAGAGTACTGTGTACTAAGTTATACTATCATCTGGCTAGCCTTAATTCCAAATATCTGCTGCAAACAGTTATAAGTATAACATAACATAAAACTTTACATCATCACGCCTATATTCCCTCAAGGGGTAGGCCAAAGTGTACCTATAGAACACCCACATTGCGCCAGTTATGTAATCGGTCCCAATGTAATAGGGGGCGAGCGTATTGCCGTCAAACGCGCACAAATCTAGACTCCGTGCTGCTACTGAGAATGACCTAATGAAAAAACCCTAAACACTTTGCCTGACCGATTCGAACCCAGGACCTCAGCTCAGCAGGTGCGCTCTCTATCACTGAGCCCTAATAACCCTTATTGACAGCACTGAGTGTCGACGGGACCCTCTAACTAAGTCAGTTGGACACCTTAACCCTATCCTGCCCACTGACCTACATCCACTGGTATTGTTTACCGATTGTGTCTGCTTCGCGGCCAGTCAAAGGGTTAAGTGACCTCTACACGGCTACTGGGTGCTTCGAGTTACGGTTTTACCGGTTATAAGAGGAGAACGGTTGTATTTAAAGGGAAGTTTTAATAGACATGTTTATAAAAAAAAATCTGATCTCTCTCCGGTCGTGTCGGTCTACCGTCCCATCGGACTATGAGAGTGAGGAAATAAGGAGTGCACCTGTGTTAGTGCGCATACTTGTGCACTATAATATCTCTTGGGAAGTTGGCTAGTCTCAGCTGAGTGGTACCTATAAGTAAGACTATTGGACGGCCAAGTCAAGGGGACACGTTCAAACCTTGGCACGCATCAATTAATGAAAGCCAATACAAAACAGACGCAGCGTAGCAGGCCTCCCATCAGGTGGACCGACGATATCATCAGAGTTGCTGCAACCGGTGGTTGCAAATGGCAAGTTGTCTTTAATTGTGGCGCTCTTATCTTTGTTCAACAGTGGACGTAAAATATAAATAAGTATAGAGTACCTACTTATTATACTTACATACCCATATCCAATACGTCTAATTCCCTTGTTAATACAGTCGTACTACGTATGTATAATAGTTACAACTAGCCATAAAACATGGTAAACGTCACGGTGCCCTGTAAGCTCCTGGATCCGCTGCAGTCCGTCGCGCGCGTGTAGCGATCTGTTCTACAGATGTTATATCCGAGCCGGCAATGTTTGTGCATGTTATTTGTGAGTGTACCTGTGATTAACACGCTGTGTATGTCACTGCATATCGTGTTAACACGTAGCTACAATGTAGCATGGTGGGTTGAATGTAAAGTGTCCGTTTCCAAGATGGTTGACAGAAAATGGAATTCCATTTGCAACGATCTTATCACGAACGAACAGATCTTTTCTAAAGATTTATGACATACATAACATCACGCCCGAAGGGGTAGGCAAAGGTGCACATATAGTACTCCTACATTTTGCTAGTTATATTATGGGTCCCAATGTATTAGGGGGCGAGCTTATTGCCATCAACCGGGCACAAATCCAGAATCCGTGCTGCTACTGAGAATTACCTAAAGGAAAAACCCAGTAACACTTTGGCCGACCCGGGATTTGAACTCAGGACTTCGTGCTCAACAGTCGCGCTTAGCAACCACTAGACCAAAGAGGTAGGAATGAAAATATTTATATGTGTAGTTTCTAACGTCGGGACCAAAAACTCAATTGAAACTGCGATAAAATCCGTAAACCTAGTTTTATTTCAATGTGTATTTTCTTTTTATCTGGAGCCCATCATGTTTGTGACCTATATACGGACTATACTTGTTACATTCTCTTTCTGCAAAACGCATTGTACAAACGCCTTGTTTAAATCTTCGTCGCGGATTATTGCGATGCGAAGTCACGTCGCTCCGAGAGCCGCTTACATTTCAATTTGGTACGACATACGGAGCTGCCACAGTCAGCAGATACTCATATTGTTAGTTTAATAAAATAAGATGATGCTGAGGCTTACAGACGAAGCAGGTTTGAGGCGAAGGAAGTGATAATATAACTTGTATTTTGACGACCAATCAAGTATTTTTACATCACCATCAGCCCGGAGACATCCACTGTTTAAAGGCCTCCGCCTTAGAACGCCATAATGTACGATAACTTGCCAGTTGCATCCACCGGTTGCCCACAACTCTGACGATATCAGCCATTCGAGAACCTTTCTTGCCCAGCGGTTATTGGTTTTTTAAACGGAGAGCAATGTTTTCAATGTTCATGTACTTAAATATGTGCTTTCTTTAATCCATTGGTTTTCTTATTCTTCGTCTTTTCTTACGTATAAAATGTATTGATGTTCGTAGTCTCACTAAAACTCGAGAACTGCTGGACTAATTTGGCTTATTTTTGGCCATGAAATATTTGTCGGAATCCAAGGAAGGTTTAAATGGCGGTACGAAATTGGCCGAGGCAGCTAGTAAACCTTTGAATAGGCATACCAAATCTCACAAAACGTTGATTTAGTTGGAATAAGTTTTACCGAAGTCTTTAACTACGTGCAATCTAAACAAACACGGTATAGAAGGCCAACTGAAGTCAAACGCATGCCCAAACACCTCGGTCCTTCACTAGTACATCGTCAAAAGATTCATGTCCTCCATTACTGACCCCGAACTGTGTAAGCATAACAACATAACTCACAGCACTAACGATGTCAGGTGGGTTCGCTTGCTAGCCTCGTAATGCACTCTATATATCACGAGCGAGATTTGTCGACGGCCACAAACACACACACACACACACTCACAAACACACACTTATAGACGTAGACACAAAAAACATATATTAAGTTTTCTATGGCCACAAACACATACTTTTATAAACACTCACACATCCACTTAAATACAAAAAACTAATGATATTGTAATATCTATGGCTCAAGGACACAGATAACATGATTAATTAAATTTTGTTATTGTTCAAGCTTAATTTAACATGTTGTCCGTGAAGGCGTTATCAGAGGTGTACCTATAACGCCACATACATGATTGTTCATTGTGGCGTTCTATGGAAGAGGCCTTCGTTCAACAGTGGAGATATTCCGGCTGATGATGATGATGCCTATATTATAGGCCGCTGGGTGGAGCCGGCGGGTCGGTCTCGGCGGCTTTGGTAAGCTCTTAAACTAGACACAACCCCAACAAACAAACCCCACAGATCGACTGATCTGCACCAAAGCTACATAGCTAAGAGCCCTCATATAATACACATAGCAATAGTAACGGTATTGCATCTACGAAATTCTAAGAAATCAAGAGTGTATATTATACTTATTTGCCGAGTGGCATCCGCCCTAGAATTGACCACCTCTTTCCTCCCGTGGATGTCATAAGAGGCGAGAGAAAATGCAGAATATGGGCAGCATTGTCTTCTGTAACTTCACCACCAACACTGCGATCCCCAAGCCGCTTGCCACACATGGGAATTATGGAACCCCTCTTTACCTACGGGGGAGGCCTTTGCTTAACAGTGGACGTCTTGATCATGATGTATATATTTATAAGTACCAGTATACAGAAAGCATATAACACTGTATAGGTAGTACATCATAAGACTAGTGGCGTTGTTAGTAATACAATGGACAAGGCAATAAGTCACACATACTAGTGTCGATGTAGTAGACGTGTGACACACAGACTGAAAACACAGCCAACAAATAATAAAACTGGTGATAGGAAAATATTGATTTATATGAAACTGATACTTATCAGTTTTTTTTTTTTAATAAGCCTGTTTGGTCGTCCGTACTGCTATTGAGAATTACCTAACGAAAAAAATAATAACACTTGCCCGATATATTGCATAGTAGTTATTTACTAATGTAATTGTTTGCAGTCCGTACTGGCTAACATAATGATTTCTATCACTTACGCGAATATTAGACATTGAAATAAAACTAGGTTTACGGATTTTATCGCGGTTTTTTTTTTTTTTTTTAAACCGCGATAAAATCCGTAAACCTAGTTTTATTTCAATACTAATGTAATTACTAAACTATTTGTAAAGAGAAAATAATTAACTTACCTACTAACTTACTGCCTACAAGGCAGTCAACAAACAACAGTCTCCAACAAACAGATTACAAATACAATAAGCTGACGATCTTATAAGTCCGTGTGTCCCACAGACGGTAGGAACAATACATAATGTATGTGAACTTAATCTTTGTAGCTCTGGATGTATGGCGGCCAACCTGTGGCGCCTGGATTTAGATGCAATCCCGCCGCGGATGAATGGATAACAGTGCATTCAGGGGTAGGCAGGGGATTAGTACGCTTACGGAGGACGGGCATGTTATTTTTAGTAGCTGTTTTCAATTTAAATTGAGCGTTTTGACGGTCAATATTTCGATTATGCATGTATTTTTCGAAAAGGTTATGCTAGGACAAAAAATTGTGTGTTCCGCAGATGTTTGTCCCGAGTCTGGGTGTTTGTGTATGTGATGTTTCTTGTTTGCGAAACGCACCCACGACACAGGAGAATATCCGATTGTGGGGCGATGTTTAATAAATAGCAAGCCTGTATGTCCCTAAAGGATAGGCAGAGGGGCACGTAGTTAGTATTTACACATTTTGCCAGGCGTAATAGGTCTCAATGTAATAGAGGGCCAGCCTATTGCCATCAACCGGGCACAAATCCAGAATCCGTGCTGCTACTGATAATTACCTTATAGAAAAACCCAATAACACTTTAACCGACCAGGGATGACAACCTAGGACACCATAACAACATTTTAAATATAATCAAAATAAAAAACATGATCTAAATAATTGCAAGTATTTACAAAATTCCATATTGAGGAATGAATTCTAGAATTGAGACTGAATAACAAAAGACGGTCGAGTAATATTCTACCCGGATAAACATTTAAAATTCTGGCAACCCGATAAAAGGAAGCCCAGCGCAATGCATTCGAAATGTACCGCATATATCCTGGCAACACCAATCCCGGTAAGACGATAAAAATTGATCAATTTTGTGTACGGTACACGCTGGCAACATTTTAAAACGAGACTGTTTGAATATGGAATGCGCGTGTTTTGTAAATACATTCAGCTTTCTACCAATATTATTAATGTGGAAGTTTGTATGTTTGTATATCCGTGTGTTGTTCAACCACACAAAAACCGGTCAAGTGCGAGTCGGACTCGCACACTAAGGGTTCCGTACCATCTATAAAAACGGCAAAAATCACGTTTGTTGTATGGGAGCCCCCTACTAATAATATTCAGTTTTTTTAGTATTTCTTGTTATAGCGGCATATACAGAAATACATCATCTATGAAAATTTCAACCATCAAACTATCTAGGTTACACAGATACAGCCTGGTTACAGACGAACGGACAGAGGAATCTTAGTAATAGGGTCCCGTTTGAACCTTTGGGTACGGAACCCTAAAAAACACATCAAAATCTTATATACCCCAAATGAATAAACTCTCAGTTCTACCCTACGATTACGAATAGACACAAGAGACACACAATGAGTCACAGACATACACACACACGCAATGAGACACATACACACCTTTAGTGTATGTGAGGTGTGCATACCGATCGGGAGGCACACGCTAGCACCACACACAATTTGGCTGACAGCCTCGCAAATTTGCCAGCACCATTCTCACTGAATTGCACCCTAACTGGTGGAGATAGTCATGTTTTCCTACCAAATATTGAAAACGTAGTGTGTGGTAATTTGGTAGATACTTACTTATATCAGAAGACCCCTGCAGAAGCCAAAAGTAGGGGCAAAGATTTCCTTTTTTTTAATTCTTATGTGTACCTACACACCACAATATAATTAATAGCCCACGGCTTCCTCTACGATTTAATTTAAAAGAAGCTAAAAGTAAAGGCCCAAATTTCCAGGCAAAAAAGTATTTTATATTTCATAAGGTTCGAGATTGCTCTGTACTAATCTTTCATTGCCATTAGCAGTGATAGCTGACTGGTATGAGCGCTGGACTGCCAAGTCAAAGGTCGCAAGTTCAACTTCAGCACGCACCAATGTTTTCGAATTCATGTGCGTATTATAAATTAGTTATCAGTTGCTAAAAAAAGTGAAGGAAAATATTGTGAAGAAACCGGCACACCTGAAAGATTTTTCAACAGATTGTAAAGACATATCGGAGACTTATACCTTTAAACTCTGATACCAGGTTGTTCATCAACCATACGTTATCATCGCCGTTTAAGCATTAAACCTACAACTAAACCGCCTAACTAACCACCCAACCACTGAGCTACACCAGTTAAAGTGAAGCGGTTGAAACAATGTGTTGCACAATAAGCACAAAGATGAATCGTAGTTCAAAACTGGCGCAGCGCATTGATAGCGACACAGCGCTTTCGATCAATCGTCTTATACTTGATTACACTTTGATTTAAAGCGATTTATGGCTGCGTTGCAGTATTCAGATTGCTGGTGTAGCTATTTTCCGAGTAGTTGCTGAGAGAATTACGTTTCCCTTTCTGTTCTGAAAACTGAAAAGTTACCTGGTTTAGAAATGTGGATGGAAATGGATCATGGTAAGATTTTTTTTATTTTTGTAGCTGTGATAGCCGTATGAGCGTTGGACTGGCAAGTCAAAGGTCAAACCGGCACACATCAATGACTTTTTGAATTCACGTGCATACTATAAATTAGTAATCAGCTGCTAAAAAACATAACAAACACCAGATTGCTCCTCAACCATACGACGACCTGATTAGCGCAGTGGCTAAGCGATTGGACTGCTGCGCTAAGGGTTGCGGGTTCGATTCCCGCACGGGGCAAAACTTTGTGCGAACCACAGATGTTTGTCCCGAGTCTGGGTGTTTGTGTATGTGATATTTCATGTTTGTGAAACGCACCCACGATACAGGAGAAATTCCTAGTGTGGGGCGACGTTTTTATAAACAAAAAAAAAAAAAAACCATACGATCAAAAGATGACTTGACTGCTTCGTTGGTCTAGTGGTAGCTGAATGCCACTACTTTGTGTATATGCCAGTAACTTTTTGGATTTTTCCATTAGGTAATTCTCAAAAGTATCACGGAGTCTAGAATTGTGCCACGTTAGTGGCCATAGGCAGGCTCGCAATATCGCATCATTATCGTCATCAGCCGGAACACGTCCACTGCTGAACAAAAATAATGTCGCATATTGGTAAATGACCATGGATTAAAAAAAAACGTATTTTGCACAGTTTATAACCTCTAAGTCCATTGGTTGAGAACAGATTCGATGACCTAAAAGTCCTAAAACACCCATACTACTAATTCTAGGTTACTGAAACTTTTTGAATATATTATTAGGTAGTTTAAAAAACATTTTGTATTTCCTTTACCCAAAGCGTTAATCAGAAAATTCTTTCCATGAACTATGACAAACTGTTTTGTATTCTGAAATTTTCGACAATGTGCAATGTTTGCGGTGAACTATAAAAACCAATATCGAATTATTTTTAGCGTTATTTGTTGTTAATTGTGGCGTCCTAAGGAGGAGGCCTTTGTTCAACAGTGGACGTCTTCGGGCTGATGACGATGTTGTGTGTGGCTCTGACATGGCTTTACACACCGTAAAAAAATCTCCCAGTTGTGCCGGTTTCTACACGATGCTTTCCTTCACCGTTTTTAGCTACTGATAGATTTATAGTACGCACATGAATTCGAAAACATTGGTGCGTGCTGGGGTTTGAACTTGCGACCTTTGGCAGTCCAACACTCATACCACTTAGCTATAGTGATAGCTTAGCAGTGGCTAATGGCGATGATGAAAGCTTAGTACGGAGCAACCTCGAACCTTATGAAATACACAGACACCTACTTATTTCATACTTAATTTCCATATAATACATATTAAACCGATTGCTATTAACTACCTTGTATACAGGGCACGTCTTTAACGCCTTGCTTTCCCTACAAAAGAGACTTATACTCTCAATACGACCCCCGAATTAGACAATAGATATATACTATACAAAGATAAACAACTAAGTACCTACATAACATACATACTACAAGATCAATTCATTTCAAATACCGGCCGAAACTTACCTGGGTGTAATATGAAGCGAGTACAGTCAGCGACATAAGTAGCTGAAGATTTAATAAATGATTTTATTTCTGCAAATGTGTTTTACAAAAACACTTTTACAAGTCATTTTTTATTATAAGCTTTTATTTAACTTGCAATGTTTGTATGTGACTTTTAGGTTATATCTTGCAATCTAAATTAGAACAACTTTTTGACATCCGATTGAAATGAAATGTTGCATACTTAAATAGGTTCGGTGATAATAAAATATTATGGTACTTTTGATTTAAAAGCTTGTGTTAAAAATATATTTTTAATATTAACTTATTTATATACAAGATGGTGTCGGCATTCCGTTACTGACAAACTCTCAAAAGAAATACTAAAACAAACACTGGGGTCAAGGTCTCTTGTTAAGTCCAGACAAGTTCAATAATTTATTTAAGAACAGTGTAGGAGGTCTGAGAAGTGGTCTTTTTAGGAAAAACCACGGCGAGTCTTAGCCGACCTGTCCTTACAGACGCCCCGTCTGGAACTATCTTAAAGACACATAATTTGTTTAACATACCATTAATTAAAGAACTGCTTAATAAATAAAAAACAATCTGAAATATTCTCAAATCATAATTTTAACGTTTGTATAATTTAAAACAGTAATTTAAATTGAAAAAAAAAATCTTTCTATTAATTGATAAAAGGTTTCTTAATATGTTAAGCCATTTAGGATGCTGACTGTACAATCTACCTACCCACGAAATCGGATAGGGTTAATTGTTCGGAACTGAACGGTTCGGTTCAAGACAGTAGCCGTAATGATGGGGGACAGATTTGGAGTCAGTCTTGTGTTACCTAGGTGCCTTGGTCTAGTTTCAAATTGTTTTTCTCCTAGGAATTATTTTCAGCCTAGGATTTTCCTGTATCGTGGGTGCGTTTAACAATCATGAAATATCACACGCAAACACCCAGAAGCAAGACCAACATCTGCGGATAGCACAAATTTTTAGGGCGTTCGGGAATCGAACCCTCAGCGCAACAGTCCAATCGCTTAGCCACTTAGCCAATCAGGTCGTCGCAGTTTGAAGGCGGTTTTAATTTTTTTTGGGCTGTCGTGTGATTTATTTTTTGTCTTGTCGGTCTAGTGATAGTCTGGTGTGTTACTGTGTTTTTTCTATCAGATAACTCCCAGTAGCAGTACGGAGTTTGGATTTTTGCCCACTAAGGCAATAAGGTCGCCCCCTATAACATTCGGACCTAAAATTATCGAAATGTAGGTGGTACTATAGGTACACCTGTGCCTACCTAGCCCTTCTAGAAAGGCGTGATGATATGTCAGCTATAAAAACTTAATACATATCTATAATTAATTTATTGTCCAGTCAGATAACTGAATTGCCTCTTGACTTGATTTCCCGAAATCAAAACAAGGTCACGCGAAGGTACAGTCAAAACGAAGGTATCCATTTAATACAGTTGACTATATATCAATAAATTGTTTTATCTGTCAAACGTTTCCGACTCAGTGACTCCTTTGAAACTAAGCTTGGAGCTTGGACTGTCGTGTGGGGCAAGTGATAGGAGGTCGGGAGGTAATACATACATATAGTCACGCCTGTTTCCTACCCCAGGTGACCACGGATTGCCATTTGCTACGATCCTGACATACTTTCGCTTCATTCAGTCGCATTACATTCCTCATTCATGCTAGAAGGTTCAGGTTACTCCTCACTCGTTTTTGCAGAACATCTTCGATTTGAGCTAATAATAGATTCAAATGCTAAGGCCTAAGCTTCAGTGGTTCGGGTACTTTGCAGGGCGAAGCAAAGAAATGTGGGATCCTTCAATTAAAAGCGGACTGTATAAAACTGGTACTAATAGCTAGCGTACTCACCTAAGGGGTAGATATAGGTGTGTTGTACACGCACATATCGCCAGTTATGTTATAGGTCCCAATGTAATAAGGGGAGGAGGAGCCTACTGAGAAAGACTCCGTGCTGCTACTGAGAATTACCTAATGGAAAAACCCAGAAACGCTTTACCCGATCCGGGACCTCATGTGCTCAACAGCAGTCGCGCTTAGCAACCACTAGACCAACGAGGCTGTTGAAAGGATTACTATTGGATACCTCTGTCTCTCTCTTTATTCTCGCTCTCCGCTCAACTCAAAGCGACGTCGCAACTTGTCCGCGCCGCCCCCTTAATCCAGGTTGGAACAAGTTCCGATATTGAGAAATGGTTCGGGCGTCCGTAGGAGCCATTTGTCTGAGATTATTATTTTCATTATTACGCGCTGACAGGCGACAAGACTGTACGCCTCGCGATACAAGTTCGAAGCAATCTGAGTGTTACTTGGTAAAAACAGATCAGCCATATCAGCCTGTGATTTTGTGATGTATCTTCAGAATCATTGTAAAGAACACGTGTGAAAAGAATTAAGAATCTGTTTCTAGTGTGTTTGAAGCTATGAAATATCACTTACACACACATTGGGTCAAATATTCTTAATTCTTAAAATATATTTCATCTGCCTATAAAAGTGCTACTAGATCTCTTCAAAACATGACATAGATGGAACCGTGCTACTGCAAAAGCCTTTTATTATAGGTACAGAGTGAGGAAAACCTTACAATACAAATTAACAAGTTTGAAATATAGTCTAGATTTAGGTTGTATCTTAGAATAAGTTAAAGCTTATAAGAGTTGCAAAAGTAAACCTTAAAAACTTTCCCAAAGCCCTAAACCAAGCTACCGACAACGCAAACCTCACAAATATTCATACTCATAAACAGAAAGTTGCGGCGCCCGACAATGGCGCAAGTAGTGGGTATATCAAAGCGCACAAACAACAAACCTGCCAACCGGTAACTACCTAAACCAACTTCCTGAATATTATGCATACTAAGATGCGGAGAATCCCATGTATACTTGAAGTTCAGAAGCCGCAGAATGGATAACGGTCAAGTCAGGACATGAATACCTCCTTAAAACTTCGACGGAAAGTTCTGGTATTGAGGTCGAGTAGTAAACTTTTTTAGAAACATAAATTGTTTAAGTGAATAGGTGAATTGTGTGTAATTTCTACCAATAATCTTTGTACCAAGGTTTACCAGTTAAAAATCAAATAAAATGCCTATTTAAACAATATATTCTTAATACTGCAGATTCTTTTTCGGCCGAAGAATCAGCATCGCCATTCAACGTGGCAATGCCGCCAGCCATTTGAGCACTCATCCAGTCGACAGCGATGAGGAGGAATACGTCGATTCATAATTTTTTGACTTTGATTTGTATATGACAAGATGTATTTTTTATTTGTTTTTATGTATTTAACACCTGATAGTATATTTATGAATTCTATGTAGAAGAGGAAAAGTTTATTATGTTATTAATTGGCCACAATCATAAACTTAAACCTACTAACGATTTCCTGACCAAAAAATTCAACACTTAACAAAGCAGCAAAATGGTTTCCTATTTAATTTCCATATTGAAACTAAACGAAAACTTTTATACAACAATAATATTATTAAGCATTAATATACAATGTGCTTCATCAATATGAAAAACTCAACGTAAAATAATTGCGTATTCTGTCGGTTTGTTTGCTTCAACTTCGTCTGAAACAAGGAGAAACAAAATCTTAAGTTTTGGCACACCGAGCATCTGATTATAATATTATTTACATTTGTAATTAGGTTTTCTATCCAGTTGACGTAGTCGCAAGCGTGTTTACTGAGCATGAGGTCCTGGGTTCGATGTTTGGGCTGGACAAAGAATTTTTGCTATTAGGAGCTCTGAACGCAATGATTGTAGTTCATGATCTGATTAAAAAAGTGTATGTTTTAGTAGCAGAATCAAAATTTTGTCATCGTATCCGACTATATAGTGCTTATTTTCAGTGGCAGACTATCGATGTGACACTGTCAGATATACCCCCTTAACATCAAGTTAGATATGTAGTCATCATCATCATCATCGTGAGCCGGATGGCGTCCACTGTTAAACAAAGGCCCTTAGAACGCCACAATTTACTATAGATATATAAGATATTATGTGGCATTGTATGTACGACAAATGGCAATAATCTTTCGCTCCCTACACCTGGAAAATTGAGTTTTTAATACGTACATAATTACAAATAGTTATTTCACACAATGTCTAATTTGTGTCATCTCCTGAAACTTGATAACGAGATTCATTTAAGATTTAACACCAAGCTCCGTTTTACTACAACTTCTACGATAATTTTAGTAATAAAATAAATGAAAGTAAATAGAAATGCTTTCATTGTAGCGCTCATTGTGTAACAACCTTAATTCGTAAAATATTTTTAAAATAAAACTAAAGGTAAGTTTGAATAATTCTTTGAACTTAATATGTAAGACCACTTATTTGATTGTGATCTAAGCTAAATTGAGTTTTCTGACAAGAAAAATACGTAACAATAAGACGGTAAAATACAAGGTACACGTGTCGGAGGTTTTATAAAATTTGGTGTATACAAGGACGATATACTGTGATACATATTATCTATATAACTTTGAAGCGGAGTGATACCCGGCCTAGAAATGACCACCCCTTTTCCTCCCGTGAGTGTCGTTAAAGGTGACTAAGGGAAAATCCAAAAGATGGGCAGCAGCATCTTCTTTAACTTTACCATCAATACTGCGATCCCCAAGCCGCTTGCCAAGCGTGGGGATTATGGCAACCCCTCCCTTTACTTAAGGGGAAGGCCTTTGTTTAACAGTGGACGTCTTCCGGCTGATGATGATATTAATATCGGGACAAATATTCTTAATTCTTAAAATATATTTCATCTGCCTATAAAAGTGCTACTAGATTGGTTGCGTTATTCGTTGGGTCAAACAACCAAAGAAGGCTAAAAGCGCTTTGGGTTGACGTCAAATAAATTCGCTAAGAACATCTGGATAAGAGTACTAATTGCATAACACTGGCACAATCCTACTATCCTACTTCCTACTATCCTACTAATATTATAAATGTGAAAGTTTGTGAGTATGGATGTGTGGATGTTTGTTACTCTTTCACGCATAAACGGCTGGACCGATTTGGTTGAAATTTGGTATGTAGATAGATTATACCCTGGATTAACATATAGGCTACTTTTTATCCCGAAAAAATGTAGCGGGTAACACCGCGGGGCGCAGCTAGTATAATATAATTAGCAATAATATGTTCGTGTACGATACAGATTCACCCCAAGTCAAACATGAAACTCCAAACTCCAAAAACCCAGCCACCAAATATCTCTATACAACGTTAATTCCCTCCATTTCAACGCTTGTTACATCTCAGTGTGCCCCAAACTTAGTAAGGAAACAGAAGTCGTCGGGAATATTAAATAGCCCGTATCTTACACTTTGTGATTGGTTTATAAATAATTGTGGTGTTGGATGTTGGATGCTACAGACGTGGGACCCGAACGGAATTGTTAATGGCATTTTTGGGAGTCTGCAAATGATTTATACTTGTGCCATGTGGTAGGTCGGTTTTGTACCCTTTTTAAAGTATCTGTTGGCACTAACTAGGGCTTGACTGTTTTGTTGTTACTTGTGCGTTAGATTAATTTGACTTAGTTATATTATAGCGCATTTGTAGTGTGACTTAAATTTTACAAAATTTTTGACTGTAGCCTCACTTTTAACGTTGTTTTAAAACGCAAATGCTCGGATTGAAAAGCGGCCATTACATGTTTTATTTTTTCTAAATTTTCAGGCACAATTATTACGTAATAGTGTGACTTAGACAAGGTTATAGCAATCAGTCTGACTTATTATCTACTATATATATACCGGTTGTACTCACGTCGATATTCGGAAATGCCCTTATAGTTATATTATACTTAGAATGTTATTATAGTAAATGAGTCTGACTGTTTTAAGTCACATTACCTACCATAATTATGTTTGATACGCAAACTTGTTCATATCATCATCTGCCTATCTCCACCCACTGCTTGACATAGTCCTCTCCTATGTCCTGCCACTAGACTCGATCGAGCCTTCTGCTTCCGACCACTGCCAGCCATTTTGTTCTTATAAAACCTTCAAAACCTCAGATCCAAATGCATTAATTACTAGCCTATCAATAATTCGTTAGGAGGCTGAACCCTCATTAAGACAAGCAACCTCATTAGCACCCAGGGGGTGGGCAGTAATTATAGGGGTCCACAGAACGTATAGTTAACATCCCTTGCATGCGAAGTCTAGTGATTATGGGAATAAATCCCATGGGTACAAGCTTGAAGGGGAAATTTAGGAACTTTTACATAATCACGCTAGTACTTCCCGAAGAGGTAGGTAGACTTCTGGGAATAGGCTCAACACCTATTAATGGGAGCTTTAGATGACTGGAAAGTGGTTGTATAGATGTCGAGTATAGGAGTATTACTCTACCTACAATCATAATGTCTATTAGTCGCTGAGCACGACTGCTGATCATGAGGTCCTGAGTTCGAAACCCATGTCGGGCAAAGCGTTACTTTTTTGCCATTTGGCAATTTTCAGTAGAAGACACGCTAAAATTTTGTCCGTCAATCGTGCAAATATTGCCAATCTTTTCAAAAAAGCAAAATTTTCTAAATTCTTTATAATTTACACCTGTGCTATTTAGAACCGCCATCAGTAACTATTAGTGGTGCCGCGATGGTATCACGATGGGCTGAACCCTTAAGGCGACACTATTGTTCTCCAACCTATTAGCAGACTACAATTAACTGGTAATTGTTTTAAAGCACATTATTTACTTAATTAACGATGTCTCGTGATTATGTGGTTTTTAATTTAGTTTTATGCCTACCTGGAAGTCTATAAAAAACATAACATCATGCCTGTATTCCCCGAAGGTGTAGGCAGAGGTGCACATATAGTACACCCACGTTTCGCTAATCATGTTTTTAGGTCCTAATGTAATAGGGGGCTGGATGTGTATGTAGTTGTTAAACTCACAGGAATTTCTCCTGTATCGTGGGTGCGTTTCACAAATATAGAATATCACGGACACAGACTTGGGACAAACATCTGTGTATCGCACACAGTTTTGTCCCGTTCCGAAATCAAACCCCCAACCTTTAGAGTAGCAGTCCAATCGCTAAGTCACTGCGCCAATCATGTCGTCAAATGTACTTAAGCCGGAGCTACCTTATAAGGGGTTTTTTAAGAAATTAATCGAGTAAGACTTCATCCATAGACTAAGTAACTACGTAAAATATTTTTATAGCAAACTGTAATTGCCTACATAAAGGCGTATTGTTTTTCATACAAACATTTTACGTGATCGCTAGAGAGTTTACCTATAGAACTCATAGTTGAGGTACCGGCGGAGGGCACGCGTTCCAGTTAGCACGGAGACGGGTGCGTTCGGCTGACGAGGCCCAGGTGAACTGGAAACACGAGGGAACTGACTATGTAAGGAATGGAAAGGTAAAGTTAATAGTTGCTTGGATTTATTGTGGCGAAATACACTGGTCTGCAAATCTACCACACTTTCAAATTGACAAACAAACACACTTACAAACTTTCGCCTTTATAATACGAACTAGTCGCGCCCCGCGGTGTTCCTCGCTAGATTTTTTCGGGATAAAAAGTCTATGTGTCACCCTGGATTGACACCTACCCCCATATGAAATTTCATCAAAATCGGTTTGGCCATTTGAGCGTGAAGAGGTATCAAACATACAATCACACTCACAAACTTTCGCCTTTATAATACGAATATGAGACAATATTTTGAATAAGTTTTCTTTTATTATTGACAGCAGTTTATATAAAAAATAAAACTTATATCTTATCTTAAGCCCACGTTTGCTTGAACACGTATCTCGACTAATGGTTGAATTAATCATTCCCAAAAAACTAAGTAATTGACGATGAAAAATGAATGCTCTTAGTACACTTTTTCGGGTCCCAGGATTCAAAAAGTTTTCGTTTTAATCCGTCGAAAGCGTATGAAAGAGGTGAGATCGCAAAAAAACCATTCCCCATGTTAGAAAAAGGGTAATTGAATGATAGACTGATTGAACGCAGCTATGATTGATGGTTCAATGTGAGTGAACGTCGTGCTAGTGACGCAGTGAACGAATGAATGATCGACTACTGAAATAGAAGAATGGTTACTTGTTGATTGGGAAATGGAAAAATTGTGAGTAGTATATTTTTCAATTTTATTTTGTTATTTATTTCATTCGACTCGTTTGAAGCCGTTTTGTGTTCGTATGGTGTTGCAAAATAACAAAAACATTCTTACAAAAGGTATATTTTAGTTACCGTTACACTATTAGCTTTACTCATGTATACAATCACTGTATTTATTCTTGAAAGGGTACGGAGAAGTGTTCTCGTATTAGGAGTCTGTTTATTGCAATTTCACTGATCATCATTTTACTTACGAGAGATTGCCTCGTTGGTCTAGTGGTTGCTAAGCGCGACTGCTGAGCACGAGGTCCTGGGTTCGAATCCCGGTTCGGGCAAAGTGTTACTGGGTTTTTCCATTAGATAATTCTCAGTAGCAGCACGGAGTCTGGATTTGTGCTCGGTGATGGCAATAGGCTCGCCCCCTATTACATTGGGACCTAAAAACATAACTGGCGAAATGTGGGTGTTACATGTGCACCTCTGCCTACTCCTTCGGGGAATACAGGCGTTATGTTATGTTTATCATTACCTTCGTCCAAAGTAATATGAAACGAGTCAATTAATTTATTGGCACTTCACTACTCACTAAAAAAAACACATTTCATTGGGAATTCTATGGTGCAAGTAGAGAGTCTCTATGAGTGATGAAACCTAAGTACCTACGTCCGATGTACCCTAGCCTTGTTGACTGGCCAATCTGTATACCATAGTTTGAACTGTTTTTTTTTTTTTTTTTCGTTTTAAAAAACGTCGCCCCACACTAGGAATTTCTCCTGTGTTGTGGGTGCGTTTCACAAACATGAAATATCACATACACAAACATCCAGACTCGGGACAAACATCTGTGGATCGCACAAAGTTTTGCCCCGTGCGGGAATCGAACCCGCAACCCTTAGCGCAGCAGTCTATTCGCTTAGCCACTGCGCTAATCAGGTCGTCAAGTTTGTCGTCAAATTGAAACAATAAGCTCAGTTCATTGTGGCGTTCTAAGGTGGAGGCCTTTGTTCAACAGTGGACGTCTTCCGGCTGATGATGATGAATGCGAAGAAGAATATTGGTACCTTGCCGTAATTTGAAGCCGAAATCTTAAAGCATAATCATTTCCTTATCCTGTTTCTTATTACCTTGTACTTTTCTTATTTTTTTGTGCTTTCTTTCTTTTATCACTAATCAAAGGATATATGAAAAATGATGGACGCGAGCGTTATTTGAACCAGCGATTTTTGCCGTTCCTTGGTTCCTCTTCCAACTGTTCTTCAGTCTTATTTCTATTCATCTCTTCTTCATTCATTCGTTCGTCGTCTCAGCTATTCTCTTCTACGTCATATACTCCCTGAATCTAGGTCCAAAATCAAACCTCATCAGTACAACAGAGGTGGCAGATACATAAATCTAATAAGATCCAAGAGAGCGGTGGGCGCGGGTTGCGCACGCAGCAAGTGTTCCAAACTGCGCCCACAATTCCAACGTAACATGTGATAGCTGAAATTTTGAATTTACATCGCGACCCCTACTATTTGATTTGGTTTTGATCTTCGATGGGTGAAGGAAAAAAATTAAAAAATAGTGAGTGAAGAATTGGGCACCACCGGGGTTCTTCGTAAGGACAAGGAGGCACACTGTCTGCAAAACGGTGATCCATCATAAGACGGACCGTGATAACTACCGCTTAACTTCGCATATCGAATAATCTGCGCGAGATCTATGTAGCGATGAGCTCATCACTTCATGGTTTGGTTTCAGGTGTACATCAGTACCATATGGCATTCTAAGGAAGAGGTTCAACAGTGGACGTCCTTCGGCTGATGATGATGATGATTTAGCACCATAGTGATAGCCGAGTGGTATGACCGTTGGGCTGCCAAGTCTAAGATCGCAAGTTCAAACCCAGGCACGCACCATTTTAGAATTATCATTTGCCAAAAACATTGAAATCATCGTTAGGAAACCAGCAAACCTGAGAGATTTTTCAACGGTATGTAAAGCCATTTCAGAGGCCTACAGGCAGTTTAAACTCTGACACCAGGTTGTCCATCAACCATACGATAACAAGAAGAAGTACCATAATACCAAAAAAAATTGGCAGAGGGCAATATTTTCGAAGGGCATTCATGGCACTAAACCAAGTGATATGTCAAACTAATATAATAACCATTTATAATGGTAGAATTCACATAAATTCCAGATATAATTGTGTCATACAATTTAAATTCAATTTGTAGAAGCCCGTGCCAAGTTTCAGTATACACGTAATGTCAGAATTGATTAAGCATTTGCAGTTCAATTAAAATAAAACTGCTCTGAATTAATTTAATTTGTCTTATTTATGTATCAAAAAGTTTTGGAATTCAATTTTAATGTTCGTGACATTGAAAGTTTGGGAAAATTGTCAAATGGAGCTTGTTACCTCTGTGCGTAGGCCTGATACTAAATTAGGGTTAGCTATCTGTATTATGGACGAAATGGTAAACCAATCTATCGTCATCATAAGCTGGAAGACGTCCACTGTGAACGACAATGAACGACAACTTGCCATTTGCATCCACTGGTGGCCCGCAACTCCGACGATGTGAGAGGCCTGCCAACGCTGCGTTTTTCGGTTCGTAGTCGTCATTTCAGAACCTTAACCTGCATGTGTCCCTTTTCAGTCGTGATGAATAAATCGTAAGAAGCGACGTACCTGGTGAGGGTAAGAATGGCAATAGGGTTGCCTCTAGGGGCATATGTTGTGGTGGAAGGTGGGGATGAGGAATACTCATCTGCTACCTTAATTATAAAAAACTGAAACACACCTCTGTGTGCTATGTTTGTTACTAAACCATGCGAAACACTTAAACGAATTTGGATGAAATTTGGCGTATAGATAGTTTATAACCTGGATAAACAAGTAGAAAACTTTAAATCCCGGTAAATTTACGGGTGGATTTTTACTTCGCCCCCCGTTCCGCCACCTCTCTCTACTCCAGCAGTTTCTTAACCAGAAACCCTAATTCAGATTTCCTCGCAAACGAAGTCGCGGGCAGGTGCTAGTCGTAAATAATCCTAACATCATTTTAGCAACGGAATCTCTAATAAACCATCTATAAATGATAGAAGTATTACGAAACTCACTAACCAGAACTCACAAATCGTGCCTAATTTATGTCGAGTACAAATAGTATCACTTCTGCCGGTGACACTAGTTCTCTAGTTGTCACATTGATTTCTGTGGAGCAACGCACACATCCCGCAAAATTAACATTATTAATTGTTCATGCAAATTTGACGCTTATCAGCAAGTGTTAAGCGCTATATTCGGGTGAGTGTGAGCCGGTAGCGCGTATTTTATTGGACCATAAATAATAAATTCGCGAGTATGTAATTGTATTAATGTTATAGGCGAATTTCCATGTGGTTGTGTGGTTTAGTGGAAACTTTAGGGTTTTATTTTACTATCTAATAATAATTATATTGGTGAAACTTTTCCTAATTATTTAAAAGACTTCGTATGAGAAGTACTTTTATTCATTCACTAGCTGGGCCCCGCGGTGTTACCCGCTACATTTTTTCGGGATAAAAATGAGCCTATGTCTTAATCCAGGGTGTCAGCTACCTCCATATGAAATCACATTAAAATCCATTCAGTAGTTTTTATGTGAAAGAGTAACAAACATCCATCTTTACTCACAAACTTTCGGGTTTATAATATTAGTAGGAATTCAATATAATCTTCATTGTGGTATGGTATGGTATTTCAGGGAATTTTCCGCACTTAGCCGCTTGATTGGGCCATTATGCGTAATACGAGCGTATTGCCATCAGCCAGGCACAAATCCAGACTCCTTACTGCTACTAAGAATTGCCTAATGGTAAAGCCCAGTAACACATTGCCCGACCCAGGATTCGAACCCAGGAGCTCGCGCTCAGCAGTCGCGCTTAGCAACCACTAGACCAACGAGGCAGTCTAGGTACTATAGCATGATTTATTGTCCGTCTCATAAAATTCCTTTTGACTGATACTTGAATAGTAGATCCAATCCTTATTTTGAGTGGTATACCGATCGGCGCATTTAATTCTGTACTTTATGTATTGGTAGAGCTGCAACTGTATACAAGTGGGGACAAAAATATTATACCAAGATTATTTTGATAAAATTTTTAATGCAATTTAAAATTAAAACATTTTATAATAGCCTACCATACTAATACTCCATTATAGAATTAACCCTTATTCATATATATATAAATACTAGCTGTTGCCCTCGACTTCGTCCGCGTGAATTTCGTGGTATGAAAAATAGATGTTGGCCGATTCTCAGACCTACTCAATACGCTCACAAAATTTCATGAGAATCGGTCTAGCCGTTTCGGAGGAGTATGGGAACGAAAACTGTGACACGAAAATGTTATATATATAGATATCAAAAATACATACTTATCCTTTTAAGTTGATCGAAGTCTTCGAGAGTCGTAAGTTCAAACCCCGGCACGCACCAATGTATTTTTTTAATTATGTGCGTTAGTACTATCAATTAGTTATCAGTAGCTAAAAACAGTGAAGGAAAACATCGTGAAGAAACCGGCACAACTGAGAGATATTTCAATATTGTGTACAGCTATGTCCGAGGCAGTTTAAACTCTGACACCAGGTTGTTCATAAACCGATAAGAAGATCGTCAAATTCTTATCCTTCTGTATATTTTAGATGCATTGACAGATTTTTACTTGTATGTCCCAATTTTTTGTTCAAGGAATATCAGTCTCGCTACCAACCTTCAGTCTGTGGCTAATCTTAATACTACTCGTACTAAGCTATAAC
Source organism: Abrostola triplasia (assembly GCA_946251915.1). Lineage (NCBI taxonomy): Eukaryota > Metazoa > Arthropoda > Insecta > Lepidoptera > Noctuidae > Abrostola > Abrostola triplasia. Next base: position 874,596 of record OX276443.1, on the reverse strand, counting down.
CTCCTTTAAGTTCTTATTTATACGATACGATCCTTAGAGACAAGCCTTCAAGCCATGAAATCACTTAATAGACTCACTGCCATAGTGCTGGTTTAATAAGAAGCCAGAGTGCTTCTTGTTAAACTAGTATTGTGGTAGTGAGTTAAAATGTTAAAATATTAAAATATGTTTAAGTTTATTCATAATACTGATCTCACAGTCAAACAGTATGATGAGTACTGTTTTGTGAGACACAGTTTATTTCATAAATTTACTATGTACCTTTTTAAGAAACAAATAAATAATAAAAATAAACAAAATATAAAAGTTTATACAAGAAATACGGTACCATTAGAAGTATTTGATAACTTATAAGCTAGCAATCGAGCTAAATTATTGCTTTTCAAGTGAGATCTTAAAGTTATTGCTCTATTAAGTTAGCTTTATAAGTTTTTAAAGTAGCCCATTTAATACAAAGACTTATACATCACGCCTGTATTCCTTGAAGAGGTAGCTAGAGGTGTAAATACGCCCACATTTCGCCAGTTATGTTAGTTTCTCCCATGTAATAAGGAGGGAGTCTATTGCCCCTAACTGAACAAAAATCCACACTCCGTGCTGCTACTAAAATGTAAACAATACACTGCACTTCTATCAATATGCAAATTAAAACTAGCAAAAAATAAAACAAATGTACAACCGGCGGACTTATCGCTAATAGCGATTTCCAATTTACGTCATGAAAAACTTAATAACACTTTGCCAGGGAATAGAAACCAGGACCTTACTCTAAGCAGTTTTACATTTACGGGCAGTCAAACAATCATCATCGGCACACGTCCACTGTTGAACAAAGGCATCCCCCTAAGAGTGGGGGATGGGGTTGCTATAATCCCCACGCTTGGCAAGCAGCTTGGGGATCGCAGTGTTGGTGGTGAAGTTACAGAAGACGCTGCTACCCATCTTCTGGATTTTCCCTTAGTCGCGTTTTAAGACACCCACGGAAGGAAAGGGGGTGGTCAATTCTGGGCCGGATACCAGTCGGAAAAGTCGAGTAATAAGTGTTTAAAGAAATAACGTTTAAATATATCTTTTATATGAGTGCATGACAACACAGAATCTTAATATTTGATTAATGATTCCTCTCACTTCGACCTACGTACATCTCCATAGGTCCATAATGGCGCCCGAATGACGTCAGAACCGGGTTATCCGATACATGGCAATAGACTCGCTTCTCGTTAGCCGTGATTGCAAAACCGACTGTGTGAGCTTCGAGAGTAATTCGCAGTTTGGGATACCGTGGTAGTCTCGTGTTTGATGGGCTGGATTTGTTTGCAAGATTGCAGGTTGGAATACAAGTATCAATGTGACTTATTCAATTATTTATATACGTACTTTGATCTTAGTTATTTTAAGATGAACTGCAACCAAAAAGGTGATGAAATTGTTACAAATCTTTTTCTTATCGTATGGTTGATGAACAACCTGGTGTCAGAGTTTAAACCTGTAGGTCTCTAGGCTTTACACACCGTTGAAAAATCTCTCAGGAGTGCCGGTTTCCTCACGATGTTTTCCCTCACCGTTTTAAACAACTAATAACTAATTTATAATACGCTCATACAAAAAATACAGTCGAAATTGTAAACTTTCCTTTTTGAAGTCGATTGAAAAAGACGGTATACTACAATCGATTGTTAAACAAGACTTCTAACAGTATTACTTTATTTTCCGTAACATACCTACTTACTCCCTAGGAATGCAGTCGTAATAGTATATACGTACGAGAATAAGGCTCTTCAGTGGTAGTGAAAAACGATAAAAACAGCTGAAGGAGTCGTTTTCAAGATGGCGGCTATTAAAGCTCTTAAAACAAAAAGCTTTGAGCGAGTGTTGCTATTTAAAACACAGCTGATGTGCTATACATACAATGTTATATACCATACACATATATACTAATGACGGCTTAAAAACCAGAAGGGGTAGGCAGAGGTATTCTCATCAGCAGTCAATAGAAACACAAATTTCGATACTCATCATAGGTACTTAAATGAAATGAAATTCGTAAGTTAATGTATACGAGCATGCAAAGTTAAATATATATATTAAATAGAAAACTTAACTACCGGTAGCAAACCTATTACTGTTTATCCTGTCAACAACAAGGGTAAGTGTTGATGCCTATATACGTACACTAGGTCTGGGCAGTCTAGGCAGACAACCTACCATCCTTATTGACTAGTCAATCTCTTCACCACAGCATGATCTGTATCCATGAGACCCACACGAAGAAAAATTGTTGATTGCCTCCTACACTACGGCGTCATCTATTTCCATACGACCAAACAAAGAAAAAAAGGCCAAAAAAAGGTGTGTCCCAACAATCTGGCCCGCAGTGTACATCAGTCGTAGTGACGTCAATAAATAAGCGCACACGGGCCGCCAGTGTACAGCTGAATTCTTTATAATGTTCTCGTCAACCTTGGCTCGTGGGAATTCAACTGATTCGCATTTGTTTGTATGTCTATCATCGCGAATATTCCCCGAAGTGGTAGGCAGGGGTGTGCTTTTAGGCACGCATTTGCAAGATAATATTTAAGTGGAGTTGATGTTAATAGCATATTAAATTTTATAATAGAACGGGCTTATGGCTGTCCCACTGCAGGGTAAAAGCCATTATTTATACTCTAGGCAAGCATTATTCATTCAGCTTGCTCCTTACGACTTTCAAACAAACTTTATTTATATTTTCACTATCATCATCATCAGACGAAAGATATTCACTGCTGAAAAAAGGCCTACTCCATAACAAAGGCCTCGGCTTACGCTTTTCAAGCGGCTTGGGGGTCGCAGTATTGGTGGTCAAGTTACAGAAGATGTTGCTGCCCATCTTCTGGACTTTTCCTTAGTCGCGTCTTACGACACCCACGGAAGGAAAGAGGGTAGTCGGATATCATAAGGCATTTTCATTATAGCGTGTACAAAAATGATAATTGGGTAGTTGGCACCACCAATCGATTGACATACCTACTTTTTATTGGCTGTCACAACGCTATTCGTCCATAGATTTTGTTTGACAGGCAATATGAACTTGAGTGTCACTAGGTCGCAAACTCAATTGACATAGAGCAAATAAAAATCGAATTTTACAGTTATTTAAAAATCTGTAGGTATTTTAGGACTGGCATTTTTTTGAGAATTAATGTCTTGAAACTATTGATTAAGTACCGAAGACATGGCAATTAAGATTACACCCCGCTTACCATAAACTTTTATATATATAATACAAGCTGTGCCCCGCGGTGTTACCCGCTACATTTTTTCGGAATAAAAAGTAGCCTATGTGTTAATCCAGGGTGTCAACTACCTTCATACCAAATTTATCGAAATCGGTCCAACCGTTGGAGCGTGAAGAGGTAGCAAACATACAAACACACTCACCAACTTTCGCTTTTATAATATTAGTGTGAGTGTGATTCTCTCTCAAAACTCTGAACAAGTTGACCTTCTCAGCATGCACTGCAGTGTACAGCAGACAAAGAAATGCCGCCGACCGACCAGACAACGGAATTTGTTACCAAGTTCAGGAATTACAATTATGTCTAGAGAATTAATCGGACAGTTAAATGGACCTAGATGCTGGAGAACGTAGCTTATTTGTCATTATTTACTAGCCGAGTGGTATAACCGTTGGGATGCCATGTCAAAGGTCGCAAGTTCAAACTCCGTACGCACCAATGTCTTCCGAAATCATGTGCATACTGCTGCCAGTCTTTTGGGCACGTTACCGGTTGACATCGATGGGGATGCATTCTTACATGCTTTTTAACTTTGTATTTTTGAATATATTGTTTTTATTTTTTATTAGTATTAGTAAATATGTGTAAAATAATTATTAAAAAATGGTAAAATCAAAAAAAAAACTCAATTTGCATAAAAGAACAAGGAAATTAATCGACAAGGAAATTAAGAACATGTGCGTACTATAAATTAGTTCAGTTGCTAAAAACGGTAAGGAAAACTTGTTGAGGTAACCGGGACACCTGACTATTCTTAGCAATGTTTATTACATTAAAAACAATACACACAGCTACATCTCTGCCGACCCAAGACACAGGCGATAAAACCGTTAATCTAACAAGCACTTATTGGCAAGAATTGACCAACAACCACTCGATAACTAACCCCAGTTAATGTCTGACTATAATCTATCCTAATTTCTACCGCTCTGTTTTAACGATCGTCCGATCTAATATCTCTGTTAGAATATTGGCACCGGTTCAAAGTGTTTTGAGAACTGAAAATATTATAATGGTTTATGAGATTGTGATAGATAGATGACTATTTTAACCGGAGATTCTGGAGCCCTTGACATATAGAAGGAAAACTGTATGGGTATGTATGTAGAACCTTGTCGAGCAATGGCGGAATAATTTGGACATCTTTATGATAGACATGGCCTGATAATGCAATGGACAGGGTTTTGTAGAAAAATAATGGGAAGGCCTTTGCCCAGCAGTCGCATTGAAAAGGTGATTAAAAAAAGACCTAAAATTATAATATATAATACCTGTTTTCGTTTCATTTTTATTCAGATCATTTGAATGTTAAATCATTTAATCGCCTGTGCTTATAATATCTTGGAATTAGTGGGATAATCTTTTCTTTTGAATAATATTATTCGTAATTCGGGTTTATGTTTTAGCGAATCATTTGCGGGTCTTTAGGGGTCACTGGCTAAGCTCCGCTGGGATTATTTTTCGTTTATTTGGCGTATCATTGGTTTTGCTGTGAAATATAGGCGTTGAATATGCTGATTCTGATTTGGTTTCAACTTAAATGGTGTAAAAATATCATGTATATTGTTTACTAGCTTCCGCTCGCGACTCCGTCCGCGTGGATTTCGAATGTTTTATAGCCTTCCTCGATAAATGGACTATCTAACACTAAAATATTTTGTCAAATCGGACCAGTAGTTCTTGAGATTAGCGCGTTCAAGCAAACAAATAAACAATCTCTTCAGCTTTATAATTAAATATAAAAATATAAAATATATATATCTATAGTATAGATAGATATGTTTTAAGGCTAATCAAGGGTCCTATATAAGTGGCAACAATAAAGGAATAGAATGAGTAATATATAGTCGAAACATTGTGGCATTCCCATTTTTCTATTTGTCTTGCGTTTTGCCATTTCTTTAAGGTTCTCTGATCTTTCTCTCTCATTTCTCCTTGTTCTTCTATTTCAATTGCATAATATAGATTTAACCACGTCACAGTACACTAGTCATTAAAAATGCTGTCAGAAAGGCTTCAGCCAAATCTTTTTGGATATCAAATGATTTATACGCAATAAACTGAATATTTCAATACTATTTGACATTTACAATCAAAAGGTCACAGTCTAAAATTATGCAATCCATCAGTTATATCCATTTTCAATATGAAATTCGAGTAGATTCATTTATGTTTGTTTTAAACGTCGCCCACTCTAGGAATTTCTCCTGTATCGTTGTTGCGTTTCTTATACATTAAATACCACATACACAAACACCTAGTCTCAGGACAAATATCTGAAAATCACACAATTTTTTCTCCCAAGCGGAAATCGATCCCAACCCTTAGCGCATCAGTCCAATCGCTTAGCCACAGCGCCAATAGGGTAATATTATAATAGATACAAAAAAGGAAAATAGTTTTTCTATTGTTTACTGCATGGCGGTCAACGACTTAGATTGGCGAGCCTAGTGTCTTTATCGGACCCAAACTAGGTTCGCCACCTTTGATGACTCGTTTTCTCGACGCGAAATAATTAATGGAAAAAGCCTGAAAATGTATCATTATAAACAAAAACCTCACGAATATCCGACTATAATAAATGGTATAATTGAATTAAATTGAATTGTGTTAATGCAATTATTTTAATTGTATTCACAGTATTTATTCGTTGTAATCGTTTATATTATATTTAATTATGTGCTATCTGTGGTTATTGGTAATTAACACACGATTTTACCATTTTATCTCTTTGTATTTTTATTGATTGCAAAACTATGAAGATGAGGTCCTTGGTTCTATTCCAAACTGTGATCAAAACTGTTAAATTTTGTGTGCATATATTAATGGGTACCTGGATGGCTGGAAATCATAATAGGACCCGGTAGTTAGTGCGGTTTACGGGTAGAACGATGTCAGCCGGGTTCCCTAGATTTTATAAAATATTAAGATACTCGTACTACTTTATCGAGTTAACGAAGATAGAAGAAAAAACCTAACATAACATCACGCCTGTATTCCCCGAAGGGGTAGGCAGAGGAGCACATATAATAGACCCACATTTCGCCAGTTATGTTTTAGGTCCCAATGTAATAGGGGGCGGGCCTATTGCCATCAACAGGGCACAAATCCAGACTCCTTGCTGCCACTGAGAATTATCTAATGGAAAAACCCAGTAACACTGCCCGACCCGGGTTTCGAACCCAGGACCTCGTGCTCAGCAGTCGCGCTTAGCAACCTCTAGACCAACGACGCAGTCACAAATTACACACAGCTAGATAATAAACATCACGTAATGCTTGACCCAGGAACAAAACCTAAAGACCATGTCTAGCTTCAATTGCGTAAACCAGCACGTGAATATTTACATACTAATAAAATAATAATGTCACGGATATAAGTAATAAACTTTATACTTCGCACTTGATAATTAAACTGTAGTTTATGACCGCAGTACTAACATTATACATCCATAAAGTCCTTTTATGTGCTCTTGCTCAGTTATGTAAGGTTAGAAAATTACATGTTTATAAACCACAGACTCAATGGGCACGCCATATCGCTCGAAGAACTGATAACCGATGGGAAAGAAAGGTTCTCGAGTGGCGGCCATGGAAGACGCAGCGTTGGCAGGCCTCCCACCAGGTGGACCGTCGATATCGTTAGAATTGCGGGCAACCGGTGGATGGAATTGGCAAGCTGTTGCTCATTGTGGCGTTTAAGGGGGAGGCCTTTGTTCAACAGTGGACGTCTTCCGGCTGATGATGATGAACCACAGACTCGACTGTCTCGTTAGTCCGGTGATCGCTAACAACTGGCCATGAGGTCCTGGGTTCGGTCAGTGTTACTGTGATATTCCATTAGGTAATTCTCAGTAACAGCCAGTAGGATTTGTGCCCGGTTGATGGGAATAGACTTGCGCCCAATAATATTGGGACCCAATAAATGTGGGTGTAGGTACTGCATACCCCTGCCTTGCCCTTCGACTAATACAGGCGTTAATTAGGGGGCGAAGCCCTAGAGTTACGAGTTTGATTCCCGCCCGAGACAAATATTAGCGTGATGTGCCGCTATTATACTAAGTGTGGGTGTTTGTGCATGAGATATTTCATGTCGTTTATACACTACGGCCCCCAGATAGTCGAGTGGTATAACCGTTGGACTGCCAAATCCGAGATCGCAAGTTCAAACCCCGGTACGTACCAATATTTTTTTTTAATTCATGTGCGTATTATAAATTACTCATCAGTTCCTAAAAACGGTGAAGGATAACATCGTGAGGAAACCGGCACACCTGAAAGATTTTTCAACAGTGTGTAAAGCCATATCAGAAGTCTACAGGGGGTTTTAACTTTGACACCAGGTTGTTTATCAGCCATACGATGAGATGCAAAGACTACGTCCTTGGAGAAATTCCTAGAGCATAACTCCAGGAATTTCTTTAGTTACTGAAGTGCTATTGAAAAAGTCAAATGAAAATTTTGCAACAAAAATATTATTCATCAGAATTTACAGAAAATTCATTAAAAAATCCTTTCTCGTCCCGTGAATTTCAAATAACGGCATTTCTTAATTATTAATCTTCTATTTTATAGAAAAACTCAAGGGGTAGGTACGCAATCATCATTTTTTCCAGAAAAATTTCGCTTTTCGTAAAATCAGAGATTAATTTCAGATACGGTTGTAGGCATAATAAATCTCCATAGGGTGTTTCTACCCCACTGGGGGGTTGCATTAATAAATTGTCTTACGCACGATTTTAGAATCTTAATTTTTCGCCCTGATTTGAGACCGTAGGCTTGAATTGATAATGGTAATATTTTTGTAACTTCATGATAGGCTAATGTATTTTGTCACGCTATTTTCCATGTCAGTGGCCTGATGATTAATGTTCCCTTGTTGTAGAATGGCTAGTTTGCTTTATAATTTAATGTGAAAATGTGTTTTAGTTCTATTTTGTTCACACTTTTGTAAATTAGGTGTTTGTAGAGCCTTCAAGAGTAATCTTACATAAATAAGTACGTCAGATACACCTTGGACGGTCATATTACTACTTTACCGTATTTAATTATACCTATAGGTAGGTACAGGAAACAGGCGTGACTTTATGTATGTATGTATGTATAGGTAGGTATATAACCAGAATTTACAAACGAAGGCTTGATAATAAAAGCGTTCTCTATCAGTCTATCCCAGAATAAAGCAGAAGAAAAATGAGGCTGAAGCACTAGTGCCTAGCTAACTTTGACTCCACTGTTTAGAATAATTTTTTGAACAAAAATAACGGAAAATTACATACTTATTTTATTTTAAACATGTGACTACGTAGTTGTCATGTGACGGCTGAGAACGAGTTCCTGGGTGTGAAATTGCGAATTTCGAGTCAGACGAAGTGTGAACCAGATTTTTCATTATAATAATAACAGCCAATAACTGTCCCACTGCAGGACAAAGGCCTCTTCTCGTATAGAGAAGGATTGAGCATTGATCAGGGAGTCATGAGTTTTTTTCATTACCTAGATAATTTTTGGTACCCAGCTGGCAATAGACTTGCCCCTAGTTACATTGGGGCTTAAAACATAGTTGGCGAAATGTGGGTGTACGTTACACCTCTGCCTACCCGTTCAGGGAATACAGGCGTGATGTTAGTTAAGTGAATCGCAACTCTGCCTGCTCCTGTACTGTCGCTTCGCCATTAATCGTCACATACAAAATGATACCTGTCGCATCTCTAACAAGAAGTAACATGTCATGCGAATGAGACAGATATACCGACGTGGGTTTATTTCATTCGATTACGGTGAGATATTTACCATAAAATCGATTCCATCCTTTGATTATCATAATAATTTATTTTCGACAGACATAGATTAGATTGGGAAGACTAATGTTGGTGTGCCGGGTGTACTTATATTCTCTTCTTTGGGAAGAACTAAGGAGGTTGGGTTCGAATCCCGGTTATACAGATCATTTTTGAAATTTTCTTCTTCAATTTGAATTTATACTAAGCGTAGGCAACATAATGAGGACCATGTTGATAGGCCAAAGACATTTTATGTACTCGTGATTACGATACAGTTTTTTTAACAGAATAATGTTCATTTGACAGAATTTCGGTCTCTAGAGACTAGCCAACTACGCAGGAAATAATATAGTGCATTGGCTAAGCGATTGCACTGCTGCGCTAAGGGTTGCGGGTTCGATTCCCGCACGGGGCAAAACTTTGAGCGAACCACAGACATTTGTCCCGAGTGGGTGTTTGTGAATGTGATACTTCATTCTTGTAAACGCACTCACGATACAGGAGAAATTCCTAGTGTAGGGCGATGTTTTAAAAAAAAAATTAATATTGAATTGTGCTCGAAAATTATCTCTACTTCATTCTTATATATATGTATCAAGTGCACGTCCAAATTAAAAAAAAAACCATGATACAGCAACAAATAACCCACAAAGCAACCCCCGTACTCTAAGTGGAATCCGTGGTAATCCCACAGAATCAACAGGGTGATATAACACAACCCCATAGTTGAGTAAAAATCTATGTTTAATTCAACACTGCTGGTACTGTATAGTGTATAGGCGACATGAAAATCCCAAGGGTGAGAAGTAAAAGTAAAAAGGAGGAATATGACGCCTCTGTGTGCCTTAGGCTGTGGTGTTTGGTCATGTTGTGTTGGGAAGAGCAATTTTATATTCATTTTTTTATTTCTGCCTCGTTGGTCTAGTGGTTGGTAAGCGCGACTGCTGAGCATGAGGTCCTGGGTTCGAATCCCGGGTCGGGTAAAGTGTTACTTGGTTTTTCCATTTGTTAATACTCAGTAACAGCACGGAGTCTGGATTTGTGCCCGGTTGATAGGAATAGGCTCGCCCCCTATTACAGTGGGACCTAAAAACATGACTGGCGAAATGTGGGTGTACGATATGTGCACCTCTGCCTACCCCTTAGGGGAATACAGGCGCGTTGTTATGTGATATGTGATGTTAATACAGGTTTAAGTTAACACAGGTATTATCATCGTTTATGAAGAGTTACTTAGTAATATTCAGAAGTATTTTAATAAAAATAAACCCTCTACTAGAACCATAATTCAAGATTACCAACCAATTTCGTAAAAGCCATATTTATATACTAATTCATTAAGCAAATTAATAAAATGTAATGAATATTTAATTACCACCATTTAAACACCAGTGTTCATTAATAATGGCTCGCTGGAACGTATTCATGTTAATCCCGGTTAAGACCCGGATATCCAATATTTTACCCGACTTTTAACCACGTGGATGAAGATAGATGTTCTGGATATTAAAAATACATTTTAAAAATATAACATCATGCCTGTATTCCCTAAGGAGTGACTGCGCCGTTGGTCTAGTGGTTGGTAAGCGCGACTGCTGAGCATGAAGTCCTGGGTTCGAATCCCGGGTCGGGCAAAGTGTTACTGGGTATTTCCAAGTTATAAAAAGAGACGTTTATCTTGCATTGAGCCAGATTATGCAAATATAATTATAATTGACTCCATCTTTAATAAATCCAATCTCTAAGTATCTATGTTTCAGCATTATTCTTCTCAGAGGTAGTCAATTAGGAAATGCCTACGCCATCTAGTTTAAAAAAAAATTACCTATGGAAAGGTTTTGTAAAAACTATTTGCAGAAATAAATATTATTTACCAATATCATTAGTTTCAAATAGACCAGAAAGAAAATTGGTCTATTGCAGCTCACAACCGAGAGGAATGGAGGAAGGAAAGGGAGACCTATGCCCTGCAGTGGGACGATCATGGCTGAAATAAATAAATTAATAATTAGTTTCAAATGAGATAGTTTCTCTTAGTCAAATTTTCCTTTGAATCTCTAATGTACATTTAGTAGTCTCTGTTTCCCATACAGCCAGAATGCGCGAGATAGGCCACCCATAATTCCCATTCAAAACTAAAACAAGCAACTTTATTTGTACCACGGCACCAAAAGAGACAATTTGTTAGTCCCGAATACCGAAAAGTGTCAAATGAAATATGGTTTTTGATTTATTTTATTCCAAACTTTTTTGATATTTAAAAGTTTTACGCATGGACGAAACTGAATGGAGTAACCATTCAGTTGGGGTGTATTTATTCAGAAACGGGTTTATTTTAAAGAATACAGGGTTTTTGGTCCAGCGGAGATGTTATTTTGTAATCATTTTTTATTTTAAGATATTCATTTAGTTTCTTTTTGTGCGGAGGTTGTAAAGATTTAGACTTTTTCCTTACTGGGATCCAATCAGCAGATTCATGATCATCAGCCGGAACATGTCCACTGTTGAACAAAGGCCTTCCATCTTGGAGTGGGAGGGTTTGACATAATCGCCAAGCTTGGCAAGCGACTCGAAGATCGCAGTATAGGTAGTGAAGTTACAAAAGACGCTGCTGCCCATCTTCTGGATTTTATCGTAGTCGCGTCTTACGACATCCACGGGAGGAAAGGGGGTGGTCAATTCTGGGTCGGATACCACTCGGCATAAAAAATCAGCAGATTATAGACACGTAACATGTCTTCCGCAAGGCCGAAAACCGTCCAGGATGAAGAATGTTGGTGGAGAAGGTAACGACCTCATGTGGTTACAACCCTCAATTACGAGGAAACGCAGGAAAAAAAGAACAAATACATACGAAGGTAGTTTGTTATTTTCCATCCTCTCTTTTCAATTCCCCTACACCCTACAGTGCACACCGAAATTCTACACGCAACACAATCCGGCCACACACAACAAACACGTCCTACGTCGTTACACAAAACCTTACTTCCAGAACAACGAATCTTAACCGTGAATTAAATTCACGCACAAATAAACTCAAACTACAGGCCTTATTCTACTTCGGAACAGTATAATCCGATGTTCCGCCACCGTGAGTTAGTTTGAGCTGCCTCAAACCGGCAGTAACCAGGCGAAACCGGTACAAACCAGTGCAAACCAGTTGCCGGTTTGTCGCTATTGAAATTCGCCGATAGGCAAAGCTGTTTGAAATATTCATAGTTAAACAAGACGCGGACTGCAAGCTACGTTGTATTGATTTGCAAATGGGCACTGAATTTATGATTTTAGTGACCGAATTCGGCGTATGCTGGGGCCCTGAACCAGCCAGAATGTGTGATGGAGAATGAACACGCAATTAAGCTGAATGCTTTATCCCGTTGTTTCCTAGCTAACATAATTAAACTCCTCTTTTAGCTAATTTAGGCTTAGAATATCTAAGTCTTCCTCTTTTAGGACTTACAAAAAACGAGTGCTATCTGTAATAAAAACGTCATAAAACGTTAAGGTACTTTTTACTAAAAAAATAACTTCACTGGTTTCATAAAGCTTGATGATTCAGACATGAATCCAGTATATTTTCCTAAGTAATACGTGTGGAATACCGGAATAGGTAGCAATGTAGATTGGCAGTACCGCTCCGATTTCAGCAAACGTCTGATACAAACCATATCTGAATTGAATATTTGAATTTACAACTTCAAATGTAAAGTGCTCTAGCAATACCTCTTGTTATAGAAATATTGATAAACGGTTTCGGATTTGCATGGTCTTGCAGTTTGTAGCAGTACTGCAGTAGCATGATCTTCATATAAGGCTTATAGGCTGCCCAAATCAGGCGTAGGAGCGATATAGACCTGACTTTTTCTTTTTATTTCTGACCGACTTTTTGTAGGGCGTGTGCCTTGCACAAAAGCAATCAGCCCCCTTACCATGACGTCGCTACGTGAAGCGTAATGCGACATCTCGCTTCCACAACGGTACAGTACCTATTTAAGGGTTAAATTGACTGTTTCATCATTTCTCCTGAAAATATAGGCAATAGGCAATTTCTGTCGTGGCCGCATCAAAACACAAAAATCTCGATAACGATCTCAATTTTCATGAATTCTGAGACGAAAGCACGTGGAATCCAGGATACATTTATTCAACCGATTCGTCTAAATTCCTTGGTTACGACATGATTGGGAAAGAATCATTTGAACGAGAATTTCAGACGCTTGATAGAAAGATAACATTCATTTTTAGACGAAGCTGACTAAGATTAAATACCAAATGGAATGAATAGAGGGCTATGAATGGGGACAGTATAACGAAATCCTTTTTAGAATAGCTACTGCTATCGACATAACTGAAATACATTTTTGAAAAAAGTCTCCCCTCTGTGAATATCCCTACTAATATTATAAACGCGAAAGTTTGTAAGTATGGATGGACGTTTGTTACTCTTAAACGTAAAAACTACTGTATAAAATTTCATAATTATGGAGGTAGCTGACACCCTGAATAAGACATGGGCTACTTTTCATCCTGAAAAAATGTAGCGGGTAACATCGCAGGGCTCAGCTTGTCTTCTAAATTGTGAGTTCGTTTTACATACATTAAATACCTACATTCATCCTCAAACACTTAGACTCATTACAAACATTTGCGAATCACACAAATGTTTGTGCTGTGTGGGGATCAGACTAGAAACCATTAGCAGAGCAGTCCACACGCTGAGCCACTGCGCCAATCAGGCCGTAGACAAGGGTAACCAGAGTGGAACCTTTATAATTTTATATCCTACACTTCGCCAGACATACTCGTACGTGATATTATCCGGGGCATGCCGATCTGGGTCACTGTTTGCTGTAACAAAATATTACTAAATATTCCTATTATTACCGCTAGCTACAGCTTTTAACAAATTTCATTTTATTATTCAACTCCACAAAAATGTGTGGCAGAAATACCCGTACATAATTTTAGAGCGACATTTTCGGAATTCTCAATCACCACAGTACAGCAAAAGTTAAAATGTTGTTACGGAGGCAAATCACGTATTTTAAACTGCCATTTAAAACGACTACGTTAAAAAATCTCACTTTTCCCCTAAAACTATTTCCGGAATGGCAAAAAACTAAATTTAACTTCCAACGTCTGTAATTGGGGCACTACAAACTTTCAATATTACTTCCGACTTTCTCTGTCAATCGCTCGGGCTGGTTCATTTCTGTTTGACACTCAATTTTCATGGCATCTTTTTAAACGTGAAGTTTTTCTACTCATTTATGTACGATAGATTTAGTTCGAATTATTAGTACTAGCCCTAAAAATAATGTTGCCGTAACCCACATTTTCTGAAAATCACAGTAAATACAAAAAGTTCAAATTTATAGTCACTCACCTGAGTTATACTCCAGTACCGGTCGAGCGAGATCAGGCACAGGTTCATGATGGATGCCGTACACAACAACACATCCATCGCTGAATGTATCTCGCACCACCAGAACCCAAAAATCCAGTAGCCCATCAGCTCATTGGCCAGTGAGAACGGCATTATCACCAGGCCAAGGAAGAAGTCTGACACGGCCAAGGACGCTATGAACCAGTTCTGAATATTCTTCAGCGCTTTCTCCGTCACTATCGCGATTATCACCAGCATGTTCCCCACAACAACCATTATCATTAACACTGTCACAACCACTGATGCTATAATTATGTGCGCGGGCGAATACCCACTTGGGTACCAAGTTTTTAGAACTAAGTTTACCGTGGTGTCGTTTAACAGAGTCGTGTTCGCGTCTGACCCATTCGTCATTTGCAAAGCAAAGAACTCCTCCTGGCTCATGTACGTCGGGACCATGAACGTTGAGTTTGGACCGAGCGTGGTGTTGAAGAGCGTGGAGATGGTAGTCCGTGCCATCAGCGTAGTGTTGAGCACCATCATGACACGCAGGTCCGAAATTGTAAAATTCATCTAACTAATATTATTGTTTGAAGAGATTGAAAGTTTGGCCCCGTAGAAATAACTGTATAATTGATTCCTTTTTAAAAAAACGTATTGCCTATAGGAACGGTAGTGTGTGACTATATTTCTTTACGTTTACTAAATACCCGTTATTCCCGAACGCTGGAGTCGAACACAATATTTACACGAAGGCCTTACCTAATATTGCTTGAACTATGAACGGAACACTTAACGATAACTAAATTAAGTTGCAAATGAAGATTACGGTATGTTGCGTACACACAAAAAAGCGATTTAACACTAAAAGCTTGTTTATAACGAAAAATCTTGTTTTATTTGATGGCGTCGCCCGGCGGTGTCATCGTCCGACTTTATGCTTCCGTCTGTCCCAAAAGCGATGTGTTTTGGCGAACATTTTCTTTATGTTTTTCTTCATCACGTCATGATTACATAGCGGTCATGGCGGCGGGTGTCGCGTGACTGTCTAATGGTCAGTCATTAGCGCGGGCTCATTGTAATCAAGCGGCTGATGATTATCTTTGATTACGGTCTACGGGTACCTGCAACAAAGATAATATTATTGATGGGTTGCGTGAAATGGCCTTGACGTGACGTATGCATGTTATCACTACCGCGAGAGTAACATGGTATATTATTTGTACTACAAGTTAATTTGAGATTGATTAAAATAGGTCAACGTACAGTCTGGGTAAAATATGGCCTTATTTATAGTGTTCTTCTGGTATATCAAAGGGTTGCGTGTTCGATTCCCTAACGGGACGAAAATTTGTGCGATCCGCAGATGTTTGTCCCGTGTCTGGGTGTTTGTCTGATATTTTATGTATGTAAAACGTAGCTATGATACATTAGTAAATTCATAGCAAGGGGCGTATTACATTGGGACCTCTACCTACCCCTTCGGGGAATACAGGTGGGATGTTAAGTTTGTTTATAGTAAAACCGGTACAAAATAATATAGTTAACAGAAAGATAGAATAAACTTAACCATTTTGTTAAGTCACTAAATCTAAAGTAATAAACAACGTTCGCGTTTCTCCTATACCTACAAAAATGATCAAAAAACGCAGCATAACTGTAACTCCGCGTTCAGAAATACTTCATCTTTTTTCATACTTACAGGGAAAACTCCACAAAATACACTTCTTTTATAAATAAAAACTCGTTGCGAAATCACAGAGCTGTATAATAAACTTTTCTTTTCACTGACAAAGAACTTTGTTCCTCATTAGACACAGATTATACGATGTCAGTATTCCAATTTTTAATTACTCAAGTTCTTTTTTCGAAGTGTTCTTCATTCGCGATCGAAATTCAAACAGGAATATTTAAAATGAGAACGCTACAGTATTCAAAATAGACACGTCAATACTTGTTTAAAAATGCGTTCTGTTTTTCAAAATTATTTACGGAAAAATTTCTAGCTGGATTATTCGAAAAGAGAACGATGTAGAATGCGAAATACAATTACGATCGGAATTCAAACAGGATTATTTGAATAGAGAACGTAGCTACACCTATAGTGATGCGAAATAGATTTCCAACCAACAAACCTCATTAAAAATATCGATCCTTTTCATTTAACGCGAATCACATCTCTACGGGGTTTTCAGCCCCTTGACCGCGGCAAAAAGATCAAAACGAGGGATGGAATAAAAACAGGAATGACGGGTAGTATACTTTTATAAACAAATACGGTACATACATAAGTATCATTTAGGGATGTATTACGTAATTTTTAAGGTAACATTTTGTTCACATACATACATACATAAAGTCACGCCTGTTTCCCTGAGGGGTAGGCAGAGACCGCGGATTTCATTAGCTACGATCCTGGCATACTTTTGTTCACGTTGATAGCAATAGATGGTTGATGGTTGTCCTAGGATGGAACCATGGAACCTATATCCTAATTTTCTCCAATAGATGTAATCAACACTTCTGCCTACCCCTCTAGGGATTATAGCAGTAATATCATATTCACTTATTTTTATCATAATTTCTATATAATAAACTCATTTGGAACTGTCTGTACCTATTTTAAAGTTGTAATTAAAAATATTCTTCAAAAGCCTAATTATTATTAGATACCCTTTGTCCGACCTAGGGACAAAATCTAGACTTTAAACGTTAAGGGCAATTAATCAAAGAAAAAATAAATCTACGGCAAGAACGACGACAAAATTGGCTCGTCACAAATTTAATTGAAAACCGAAATTAAAAGATGGCGGACAGGTGCGAGTCGAACTCACTTAACCGGGGTTCCGTACGTATTTATAAAAGATTCTATGAGAATGTAAGAATAGGGGGTGCACCTGTGTTTGCGAGCATGCTTGTGCACTATGTCTCCTGCGTAATTGGCTATGGTAGGCGTGTAATGAAATCTTTCTCTTTTTCTTTCTCTTATGTCAGTAAAATTATGGTTATGTAAAACAGCCTCCCATCTTAAGACTGACCGCGTCGAGCATAGCTTAACCTCACAGCTCGGTCAATCTGCGCGGTAGGTACATAGCTACGATTCCCTCAGAGGCTTATAATAAACTTAATTAAGTATCTACAAGACTTACTCAAAGTACTTTTTTTTTTATTTAGCCTGTAATATGTCCCACTGCTAGGCTTGCCTTTTATTTCCTAGCTGCGCCCCGCGGAGTTACCCGCTACATTTTTTCGGGATAAAAAATTGCCTATGTGTTAATCCAAAGTGTCAGCTACCTCCATATGAAATTTCATTAACATCCATTCAGTAGTTGTTGCGTGAAAGAGTAACGGACATCCATCCATACTTACAAACTTACGCGTTTATATATTAGTAGGGATAGTACTAAAATTCGTGAAATAACTACATCATTTCACCGTTTTATAACATCAATATGCAACCCTGAATATCTGGATTGAACCGGATTGTGGCGGATCGTGATGATGAATAACTTATCATAACTTTTATGTCGGTTACGATTTAAATATAATAAATGCAACGGTTCATACATTTATTATCCGATGACAGTTTCGGTATTTTATTTTTTTAATTCTTCATCATTCATCACGCTTGTAGACAAAGCTGTATATACAGTACACCAACATTTCGCCTGTTATGTAACAGGTTCCAATGTAATAGGGGGCGAGCCTATTGCCATCACCCGGGCACAAATTCAGACTCCGTGCTGCTTCTGAAAATGACCTTACGCCTTCGGGCAATACAGGCGTGATTTTTATGTTTTTATCTTATGTATGTCTAACGATTCACTAATAAGTAACACAGATATTTCCCTGTTTCATTACTATTTAGCTGGCTACACTTTTCGTGGACAACATTTTCTGTCAGAATTTACACTTTCAACTCGTCCCGGCTGAACACACGCCCGCCTCACATCACTCAAGATTACTGGCGCGACAAATATGGAAGTGACGTAACTCTAACGGGGTGCACTACAACAGCACCCACGACTGACGAAATACTATTGATCGTATGACACTGGGCATTTAGCTGCACTATAGATATCAGCATCATCATCAGGTGGAAGACGCCACAATAAACGACAGCTTGCTAATTGCATCCACTATATGAGTTGAGTTATATAACATCAAAACATGGTGGTATGCAAAGGGGTCGGCAAAGGTATATAAGTAGTACACCTACATTTCGCCGATTATGTTGACCTAGTGTAATAGGAGGCGAGCCTATTGTCATTAACCAGGCACAAATCTAGAGTCCGTCCTGCTACAGAAAATAACATAAAAATAAAATACCCAATTACACTTCGCCCGAACCAAAGACCTAAACTAGAGAATTACCTAATGGAAAAGTCTAATAAAACTGACTGACAAGAAAATCGAATCTTCCACCTCATGCTTTACAGTCGCAACGGGAAACTAGAGTACCAACATAACATCGATAAAACACAACACACCCTTTATATCGATACGTATACATCGCTCCCTTCACTAGTTAACCCACCGCTGCAGGTGCAAACTATTGAGTCGACACAATTAATTAGTCACCAGACCACTGAACGCTTTACGAGTTTACTTGTTCATTTGATGCTGGTTTTTTTTGCTGACTTTTTTGCTGCAGAGTCATTTGCGGGTTAATGGGCTTGCTAGTTTCTTAGGTTTGGTATTTTATTTGTAGGCTCGTCGGCTGGAAATATTTTTTTGATGTTGTCATTTGTTTTTATGGGATTTTTTTGTAGTTTCTATTTGATTAGGGTGCCTACTTTTTTATAACGTCTAGCTTAAATGTCTCACATTCTAGGAGTAGTAATACCTAGGAGATGCATGTCTACATTTCGTGTCAGTTCTTAATATAAAACGATGCGAGTCTCTCTTTGCTTTTTATCAGGGTACAATTTTATTTTACAAAACATGATATGATTTAAAAAATCTTGCTTTTTGTATTTTTATATCGAAAAAAAAAATATTTCTTCTTAACAATATAACTAGGACACTTTAATTCTATAATTGACCTATTAGCTAATAAGAGATCAACCAGGTGTTTTTAGTCATATTAAACTTGTAACCAACAGTAGATCGGAACTATTAAAACAAAAAAAAAACAAAATAACCAACAGGACTGGACGTTCTAAAAAGCATACAGAGTGAAAATTCAAATTGCATATATAGCAGAATGATTCCCATATTGTTAGCTTAAAAACGTGCAGTATTGCCACTACAAATATGAATTAATATTGCTTGCATACTATCACGCTGTATTCCCCGAGGTAGGCAGATGTGTGCATGGCACACGTATATATCGCTAACGACCAAACCGATACGTTTTGTTTGTCCTAACAAACAGTTTGTTAGATCTTTATACGCTGTTATGGGGCTTGCTTATTGTCATTTATGAGTTACTTCGATTAATGGCTCAGTTTTTTACACAATAAGTCAAACACTAGCCACACTTAGCCTACAGAAATTGCGGCTATAACTACGTCATACATAAAAAAGGTTGGTGTTTATATACATAACATTGATTCCAGTTTTCATAAAAAAATGATCCTTCAAATATTAAAAAAAAATCATACGTGATTTTGAGATATAGCCAACTAACTTGAATCAAGTCCATCGACCACTAGGTTACGACAACAATATCACAATTAGAATCACATTAAATAGGTATAAGATGTTATCAAAGGCTAAAAAATAACCCTAAACCAACTAGCATGAATAAAAGATTGTGATGAAATGAATGAAACGCAAGGATAGCTATCACCGTAGCAAATAAAAATCCTAGTTCTCTGCCTACCTGGTAATAATATAAAATAATGAAGCACAAGAATACGCCAAACTCATCTTACACGTACACAGGTAACCATGGCAACTGTTCAGTAGAGTAACCCTCAAACAACTTTGTCAACCCACTTAAATATTTACAAACATGACGCGGGTATCCAAGTTGAACTTAAGTTAATGCATGTCTGACACGCACTTATTTATGTCCCGTTAGCATTTGGGGGGTTAAGTTTCGGAATTATAGGGCTGTCTCTTGAGTGACTTGTCGAGTTAGTAAGAGTGAAAAAGTAATTTGTTTTTGTTGAATTTACGTATAATTATAAACTAGACTGACTCGTTAGTCAGGTGGTTGCTAAGCGCAACTGCTGAGCACGAGGTCCTGGCTTCAAATCCAGGGTCAGGCAAAGTGTTAATGGGTTTTTCCATTTTGTAATTCTTAGTACAGCACGGAGTCTAGATTCGTGCCCGGTTGATGGCAATAGGCTCGCCCCCTATTACATTGGGGCCTAAAAACATAACTGGCGAAATGTGGGTGTACTGTATGTGCAACTCTGTCTACCCCTTCGGGGAATACAGGCGTGATGTTATGTTACTCGTATGTTATGTTTTAAATTTTGAATCAGACGATTAATTGAAGAACTTCTTAAATAGAAAAGTCTTAAATATTTTCAGATAATTTAAAATTTTTAAAAAGCATGTTTTAGATAGGATTACAATAAATACTACATATAATATTCACCGATGACTAACCAACACATATTTCTACAAAAGACTTAAAACACAAACTTAACTTAGGTTTAAGTATTTAAACCTAATGATTCAACAAATACGGCAGTTAACTAAATTAGCCGCCAGTTTGTTGGCTCATTAATTAATGAGTTGACCAGCGAGGGCCGTGCCGTCAGCTGATTGAATAGTGATGTACCGTAACTGGGCAAAGTATCGGTTTTAGTGCTAGCTATTAGCTGGCCACTGTTGCCTTACTAATAAGATAGGCAATAGTAATCATCATTTAAGTTATACTTCCCACTATTATTCACTATCATCAGCTGGAAGAAGTCCACTGTTGAGCAAAGGCCTCCCCCATAGGTAAGGGAGTGTTATCATAATCCCCGCGCTTGGGGATCGCAGTATTGGCTGTGAAGTTACTGACGGTGCTGCCCATCTTCTAGATTTTCCCTAAGTCACTTAATTCAAATTTTTTGTAAGTCCCAATGTAATTGCAAGCCTATTGCCATCTAGCAAGCACAAAACCAGACTTTGTGCTGATGAAAACCCAGTAACACTGCCCCACCCTGGATTCGCGCCCAGAACCTTATGCTCACCAGTCACACATAGCGAGCACTAAACCAAACAAGCTAGTCCTTTATACTCCAAAATCAAATAGAAAGAACACAATGCACCATCTACTTTTCCGTTTTTATTTTACTAACTAATTACATAAATACAGGTAGACTAAGAAACAAGACACCGAAGATAAATATTAATATCAAATAAAAAAATTAAGTGACTAAATTAGCTAAACTCGATCACGTGAGCTTTGAAACAAAAACCGCACCTTTATCGGTCCATTGGTTTAGGAGGTACGATGCCACAGACCAATACACAGAGACGTCAACTTATAACACTCATCTTGCGTCGAGGGTTAAAAAAATACTTTCGCATTTATAAATATGATCCGTACAATAAATCAGTGTTTGGATACATACATACAAATGGATTGAGTTTTTCGCTTCAGGCAACATGGGCTTATTGTTATTTTTTTCCTTGTTAAAATTAATACATTTCAGTATTCCATTTAATATTTTAATGGCTGTAAATATACTACAAAACAAAAAAATGGTAAGTTGTTGTATGAGCCTGAGATATAGAAGCAAGACCACACTGACGAATTATTGGCCAAAAATTTCACTCACTTTGCTTAACCTCAATCATTTTTGTATTAGCTGTCAGAAGATAAACAAATCCTACTATCCTATTACTATTACTATAAATGTGAAAGTTTGTATGTTTGTTAGTCAATCTCGCAAAAACGGCTGAACAGATTCGGGTAAAATTTCTTACTTCTTACAACGTTCAACTCTTACTGTTCATAATACAGGACAGAAGAAAAACCGCGGGCAAAGCCTAGTATAACTTAAATAAGTCGATCAGAATTCCATTATCACTAAGTAATTAAGTTTCACCGAAAAACGGATCACATCAAAGTACCGGGTTCGATTCCCGTTATGTTCATTAGTTTCGGGCTTCTTCGCATCAAAGTAATCCTTTACGACATTATACGAAACGCAATATACCTCTACATTATTATAATTGGTTAACATAATTAATTTACTTAGTGAGTCTGGTACAGTCAGCCACATCATCTAATGAACAACTTTCAAAACTCGATGTAAATAATTGAATAGTACGTTGTAGCTTCAGCGAATGATACCTACTCCTGATTATGATATAATTCAGGTCGTCAGGGCTCAAAACTGAGGACTAAAAACAAAAAAACATAGGTAAACGAATTCCAGTTTCAAATTTAAACAATCCAAGTATAGATGATACAGTATAATAAAAAATATATTAACATTTTTAATAAAAAAAACATTAAAAACAAAAAATTGTTTCAAAATTTATTTAAAAAAACGTTTACAATATTGCCTGCCGATTTTACGTTGAAACATGCAGCACTGGGTAATATTATAAACATCTTTGTTATCCTGACAAGTATAGTTCTATTCTAATATTATTATCTATTCTTAATAAAACATTTTTATGCAAAACTAAAGTTTTAAGTCTTTTTGGTGCCGACTGTACATTCAATGACTTCTCATAGATATAAATTTAATTTTAATGCCTATTAGATCTTCGAGTCTAGACGCAGTATCTATAATTATTTATTAATCATATACGCGGTGTGTCAATGTCTTGGTGGCCTAGTGGTTAACATACATAAAGTATGCACAAGATTGCAGGTTTAAACCCGGGCAAGTATCAATGTGACTTTTTCAATGTTATGAATACTTTCTTAGTTATTCTAAGACACCACTGACTAACGGTGACGGAAAACATCGTGAGGAAACCTGGATTTAATTATCTCAAATCGCCCGCAGTGAGCTAGCGTGGTGATCAATGCTCAACCCTTCTCTATAAGAGAAGAGGCCTTTGCCCTGCAGTGGGACAGTTATAGGCTGTTATTATTATATGATATTATATACGTGGCTGAGTGGCGTGGTGGTGAAGTTACAGAAGACGCTGCTGCCCATCTTCTGGATTTTCCCTTAGTCGCCTCTTACGACACCCACGGGAGGAAAGGGGGTGGTCAATTCTAGGCCAAATACCACTCGGCATACACCCACGGGAGGAAAGGGGGTGGTCAATTCTAGGCCAAATACCACTCGGCATACACCCACGGGAGGAAAGGAAATATGATTACACATGACTGTTTGTATTTTTTATGCATGTTGCTATGCTAGGCTTAAATTTTAAATAGTAGATTCCAACAGATAATACCTGACGTCACCCTTAAGACGTAAATACTAAAAGGGAACTTGAAATTTGATGGATGCGAGCAGTGACACGGTAGCTCAGTTGGCAGAGCGGCGCCACGGTACGGCGACTGTCGCGGGTTCGAGTCCCGCTCGTGTCCATCATTTTTCAAGTTGCCCTTAATCAATTTAAAATGATTACACATTTTAAACTCATAGTTAGGTTATCGGTAACCTTATTGGCATGTTAAGAATCTAGATTTGGAATGCTAAACAAGCTTTGAAGGCGGACTATTAATTTATTCAATAGTTCTCGGAGCTTTAATAAACAATTGATTTAACCCGTTTTACATGAAACCTGTTCTAGATTAATAAGTAACTAGATACCGATACCTTTACGAATTAATTTGACGACCTGTTTAGCGCAGAGGCTAAGCGATTGGACTGCTGCGCTAGGGGTTGCGGGTTCGATTCCCGCACGGGGCAAAACTTTGTGCGAACCACAGATGTTTGTCCCGAGTCTGGGTGTTTGTGTATGTGATATTTCATGTTTGTGAAACGCACCCACGACACAGGAGAAATTCCTAGTGTGGGGCGAGGTTTTTTTTAAAAAAAAAAAAAAAAAAATTATCTTTGTTTCAAACAACACATCGACATCAGCCCATCACGTCCATTTGAAACAATAACTTGAATTTATTTCTTTCAAGTATTTGACATGAGGTCCCTAACATGTCTAGCTACTTATGTTGCTGACTGTACCGTTCATTAATAACAACTAATTTGTGTAAAAAAAATACTGTAAACCTAACTGCTTCGACCGGGTTGCACCGGCTGTGGTCGCAATCAGACCAAAATTAAAAACGTATGTGTATGATAATTTATTTTTATTCTAAACAAAATACCTAATATAATTAAACACCTCTATCTACCCCTTTTACCGTTACAGGCATCACACGTCCTTGAACAAGAGTCTCTGCCGTTAGTTCCATCTTCAAGTAGGTATATAACTACATAACATGTATATAAGTCTCTGTGAGGCACTAATGGGGTAGGCATGATACTCAATACTAGTCGTTAGACAAGCGTACATATATACTCTGTGATAATCGATACACCGTATGTAGGCTGTTAGAAAAGCTTATAACTAAGATACATCGCGCTATGATTGGGTGAGACAGAAGTGTCTATCGCATGTTTAGATTTGATAATTATATTAATACAATTACGTTTTTTTAAACGTCGCCCCACACTAGGAATTTCTCCTGTAACCTAGGTGCGTTCCACAACATGAAATATCACATACACAAACTCGGGACCAACTGTTGTAAAATCTATCAGGTGTGCCGGTTTCCTCACGATGTTTTCCTTCATCCTAAAGGGGTTGACCGTGGTATTGTTGCAACACCTTCTGGTTCCGTTCCCAAGTAATAAGGCTGAATCTCGTGTAATGATCTATGTATAACGCATGAAATGCATATAATTTTTTGCCAAAATGAACATAAAACCGCGAGCAAAAAAAATTCAAAACTTAATCCGATTGAAAAGCTGTTACAATGCTAAATACAAAAAATCTTTCTACTAAAACATTCATACCACTTAGCTTTCTGCCGTACCCAGCAAAAAAGTGCGCCGAAATATATACCTTCAAATCCATTTATCCATTACATCCGATCCGGTATAAAAAATAGCAACGTCAGCATTTCTCGATATAAATTCTGCAACATTTTAATGTCAACCCTACTTTGTGGTACCAGTACCAATAAACTGGTCGAATTAAAATATCGATATCGATAAAATTTTCAGACTTACATGTTTGGGTACAATGTTGTTTATATGTTATAGCTTTTTATCTTATTAGAAAGTGGAAATAGCCTGTTTTCTTTCATAACCTAAGGAAACTGGATAAAATTTGTACAAAAAACTATTTTATGCCGCAGCGGATGGCATTGTTTAAGGGAGGCATATACCCAGCGGTGGTATATTGAAGGCTGTGGATGATGATGATGATGCCTCTCAGGATCTAACGCTGTGCCAAAATTTATCGAAATACTAGCAGCTGCAGGCCGGGCTTTGTGGCGTACATTAGGAAAGGCTTATGTTGGTGGTGGACTGCAACGGGCTGATGATAATGACAATGACTTTTAGCCTTTATGGCGTGATGGACTTACTAACATTCAAACGTTGGTAGTATTCAAACTTGTTAGTAGAGGCATACTTCATCTTCTACATGTACTTCCCCTTTATTTAGGTAGCCAGAGACGATTTATCTGACACAAATAAACTTAGGTAATGGCAAGCCAATTATGTTTTTTACAAATCCTGAATAACACCTGATTGTTTTCTGAAAACCCTTTAGAAAACCTAAAATGCATCTATTCGACCTGGATATAAACCTATATTCCTAACCTACATATAAACCAATTCAATACCTAACTTATTTATAGCAGTTTTAGACTTACAAAGTCAAATATAACAACGAAAATAACTTAAAATTCAAACAACTCAAACCATGTATGACTTTGTTTCCGTTATTTGTACTAACAAAATCAAATAACGCAAGTAATTGAAGAAATACACAACAGTAAATAAACAAAACAAACTCACCATAATTGTGTTCGACTTTAATTGGTTTTTATCGATTAATTTAAGTACATCACTATTCATTGGTTGACGATGATTGACGTTGTGACATTACGTCAGCGTAATAGGCAAGGATTATGGGAAAAGAAAACAATTGCGCGTTTTTGTACCAATTTTTATTGCTTCATTATTGCCAGTATTAAAAAAATACTAGATCTACTACTTTTCCTTATCGTATGGTTGATGAACAACCTGGTATCAAGTTTAAGCCTCTGAACATGGCGTTACACACCGTTGAAAAATCTTTCTGGTGTGCTGGTTTCTTCACGATGTTTTCCTTCCCTGTTTTTAGCAACTGCTAACTAAGATACGCACATGATTTCAAAAAGATCTTGGTTAGTGCCGAGGTTTGATCTTGCTACGTTTGACATGGTAGTCCATCGGTCATACCACTCGGCTATCGGTGCTGGTTTAGGTAAATCATTGATTTTAGTCATAGTGTTGGTCTGGTCTCAAACATAACCTCTATTCATAATCGAGAATAATACCTGTATTAACTTAAACCTGGTTAAGGTCTATTAACATCTATATTGTCTGATAAGCAAACAGTAACTGGTATAATTTAAACCATAGTTTAAAATGACGACCTAATTGGTGTAGTGGTTCAGCGATAGAACTGGTACGCTAATGGTTAGTTTCCCGCACGGGATTAAACATTGTGTGATCTGCAGATGTTTGTCCCGAGTCTGGGTGTTCTTGTATGTAATATTACATATTTGTGAAACGCACCCAGGATACAGGAAAAATTCCTAGTATGGGGCGACGTTTATAAAAAAGAAAAAAAAAATTTCGTTATGGTAGCCGATGCATTTCACCACCATAAAATATCAAAAACGTCTTTGTACATAAAAAGTATACGTTTACATTCATAATGATATGGCAACACAGGTCGCGTGACAAAAAAACCTATAGAACCAGCGATAAACAACAGTTTTAATTACCGTGGTAAGCATTAGTGCTATGGTCGATTGAGTTTTATTAAAACACGCATAAACATGGAGATATGTAATCTTGTTTGACATTGAAATTATAGCTTAGACAGTAATAAAGTCTCTTTATGTGATGTGAGGTAACATCTTTGATAGGTGGCGATTAATTACATATAACTTAAATCATAATATCCCACCTACACTCCTCGAAGGGGTAGGCAGAGGTGCATTGCAGCCACATTTTGCCAGTAATGAATCAGAATCGCCCGGGGGCAAGCCTAATGCCATCAATCGGGCACAAATGTAGACTCCGTAATACTCCTGAGAATTACCCAGGAACGCGACTGGGTACAATTACAGGACACTGCCCCCTAAACAAGCACCTGTTCACAATAGGTGTGACGGACAGCCCTCTATGCAGAGGCTGCATGGAGGCAGAAGAAACGCCACATCACGTGCTCCTGGAGTGCGGCAGTATGGCCGATCAACGGGCCCGAATCCTCCAATGTCCAGCATCACTACCGGAGGCTTGTTGCAACCTGAAAAGGCTGCTCGCTTTCTGGGATGATCTGGGATGGTTGGAATAAAAGAAAGAAAACCCTTGTCACGCACAATGGCCCACTAAAGAGGCTAAGTGCGGAAAATGCCCAGCAATACCATACCATACCATACCCAGGAACGCTTTGGCCGACCCAGGATCGAACGTAAGACCTCATGCTTATCAGTCGCGTTTTGCATTCACTATATTAACGAAACAACCAAACTTTATTTGCTTTATTTTAACAGCACAACTTTACTAACTGATAGACATAAATAAAAAACAAACGAACATTAATCAACATTATGCGTTATCGATATCATAAATTGATAATTTTCTCACCATCAAATCTAGGTTTCATCACAAAATACCTATTCCGCAGACTCATGACAATTCTAAAATCAATTAACAACCCAAAAACGCATCGTCATAAATAAATAAAAGCTACAAAGCAGCTATCTAATTAACAGCAAACATCACACAAAATGGGAACCAGCAATTCTAAATTACTGCAGTGTAAACATCTAAATTGTAAAACGATCGACAAAACCATCGACAAACAGAGCGTGTCCCATTCCTATCCGCTACAGAGTCCGTTTTAATTGATACCAGCGTACTTTTTGCTCGTATAGTGATGTCATGCTGGTAAGGAAGTTGTCAATTATCGATAGTGCTAGCCAGTTCCATTCAGGTAGACATATTTCATGTTCTAAGTGTTTTTGTACCTATGTGGTGAATGAATGGGTGTTTTTGTGGTTAGAAATGGAATTTCTAATTTTCATTACGTGGTTTTAAAGCGTTCGTTATTTATCTACGAGTATTCTAATTTATTACATACAGAATTTTAGAATGTAAAACGAGGAGTGTTCGCAGTCTGACAGAATGTAGGTCATCATCATCAGCCGAAAGACGTCCACTGTTAAACAAAGGCCTTTCCCTTAGAACGCCACAATAAACGACAACTGGCCATTTGTATCCACCGGTACCAATTACCCGCAACTCTGATAATGTCGTCGGTCCACCTGGTGGGAGGCCTGCTGATCCTGCGTCAGCCACGGTAGACAATTTTAATGAAAACTAGCCAACTACTTAGCAGATATTATAGTGCATCAATAAGTGCAAATGTCTGTCATTACACTCATAGTCCGATCAGACGTTAAAACGACACAGCCAGAGGGAGATCTGGCTCAGAAACAACTGCTTAACGTACTTGAGGCACATAGGGATGACCACGGTTACCATTTCAAAGTTGGCCTCAACAAGATCAGCTTTACAACATAACATAACATCACGCCTGTATTCCCCGAAGGGGTAGGCAGAGGTGCACATAATATACTGCACCCACATTTCGCCAGTTATGTTTTAGGTCCCAATGTAATAGGGGGCGAGCCTATTGCCATCAACCGGGCACAAATCCAGACTCCGTGCTGCTACTGAGAATTACCTAATGGAAAAACCCAGTAACACTTTGCCCGACCCGGGATTTGAACCCAGGACCTCGTGCTCAGCAGTCGCGCTTAGCGACCTCTAGACCAACGAGGCAGTTGATCAGCTTTACCTCGTACAATTTTAGGTTACATGAAAGATAATAGACGATATATCAAAAGTCCATTTTTAGGTTAGTGTTGAGTGCTGTTCTGAAGTGTAGGCAAGGAGCCAACCATTTATTATTGCTTCTTACTACATCATTACTGCTCAGAAAGAGTGCCAAATGGTGTTATATGATTCTAAAGGTGTCTAGTCTGAAGCTTTTACATATAAGACTTTTAATAGGAGTTTTGAGAGATCATTGGTCTTGATATATTGGTCTTAGGGGAGGTTGGTCAAAGTGATAGTTTTAATATTGAGAACCTATAGAAATTGAAGTTTTAACTTGAAATGGAGACGAGTGAAGAGCCTCCAAACGTGTATATTCGTGCAACCTTGGATTGATTAACATATTGTCCATAATGTGAATACGAAAAATCTCTAAGACAACCAAATTCGACAAAATGTTGTGTATATAAAAACATCCGTCCTACACGCTTGGCGCTCAGCGATAAAATATATTACACACCACCACACTAACAGTGAGTTTTATTCCTACTCGTCGCATAATACTGCACTCAATGCCTACCACATAATGATTATCATATCGAATCCCCACACATCATGAACATGTGAAGACTATTTATATGATAAGCTCCCAACCATTGCTGAATTGCGACCGCAATTGTAACCGTAATTCGCTAATATCTACATTAACCGCAGATGTGATTCCACCAATATTCTGCCTTTAAATTCGTGTATTTGAAACTAATAGCTCAATCAATGGACGCATTGCGATTTCACTGTCGTCGTGTAAAATTTACAGGTTTAAGCCTCGTCTTCACTGTTGAGGACGCACGTTATTCGCTTGTTCGAGCGGTTTTTATTAATACCAACATAGAATATACGTATGTACTATGTAGTGCTCTCAGCCAATTCTTGGTACATACAATTATTTTTAATGTAATTCCTTATTATAATTTTAATTACAATTATTCGTTGAAATATTAGATTCACTAAATTACTTTGGTCTTAAATATAAACTATAGAACGTGTGTATAACAATTCACGTCGCATCTGAGGTCAATTTAAAAAAATCAAAAGTTGAAGATATTCTTAGCAAGGTTTTCATTTACAGAAATCTATCACAAAACAACCAAATTAAAAACAACTGAAGGTTAGACCTCATTGCCTATCAATCATCGCAAAGATTCGTCACGCGATTAATCGCGCATTCCCTTTATACCAGGACATAGCCTTACAATTAATTCTGATTTTGTGATTTTGAACTACATAACAAAGTGTCCGTACATCGACAAATTATAGAGATTAATCCAATAATTCGGATCAAATATAACTTGAAGCTAGTGTAGTTTGTGATATTATTTGGATAATACTATACAGGGGTAATTGTGCTCGATAAAACTGTACTGTTGTCGAATCCAATCTGTTATTTGTACGTTTTTGATTCTGTTCATTTTGAGTGTAGTTTTCACTCTGTATTGGGCTGTTGGACAAGATTGGCACAGGACCGCGGCGGATGGCATTGTTTAAGGGAGGTATATACCCAGCAGTGGGATATAGATGTAGATGATGATGATGATTGCGCTGTTTTTATATATGTATGAAACAAACCACTTAGCATTCATGTTGTTAAATGTACCTTTGAGTAAGGTAATAATAATAATTTTATTTATTTCTCTCAAAAAGTACATTACAGTTCAATAAATTAGCTTAGCGTAGACATAGCTAAAACATAACTTTTTGAGAGCTGGAGTCCGCACTAGGTTCTAGACCTGTATGACGGATCTCCAGGCTCTCTTACTCCTTACAGTCTAAAGAGGTAAACAGCCAACGTGAAAACTTTACATCATCAACAGATAAACATTACAAAATTCGGTTTTAAGATTACGATTCTCTTTTTGCTTTTAGATCTAAACCCAATATTTATTACGGACACGAGTCGACTGCACATTTCCCTGCGTTTACTACTGTTGCAATTGAAGGAAAAAAATATACCTTTTTATACGAGAACAGGATACCTGAAGGCCCCTACTATTTGAATCGAATAGAATATAATAGCATTTATTTCTCAAGAATATTTTAATTATATCACACTAGTATTATAAAGGCGAAAGTTTGTGACTGTGTTTGTATCTTTGTTACTTCTTCACGCTTAAACGGCTGAACCAATTTTGATAAAATTTGGTACGGAGGTAGCTGTTACCCTGGATTAACACTTAGGGGATTTATTCCGAAAATTATAAGGTTTTTTTTGTTATGTGTTAATCCAGTGTAACAGCTACCTCCGCACTAAATTTTATCAAATTTGGTCCAGCCGTATCAAATTTTAGCAGCAGTTTAGCTCCCGAAAAATATCTTATATTTTACGGAATAATTCCCCTAACCTAACAACTACTAACCTAAGTAACCTGGTCTGAAATGCGACAAGCCTTTACATCTGGAAAGGCAATAGCATACGTGTTAACAGGCTTATAATGTAATTTTGCAGTTAATAAAACTGCGTACAACCATACAATTTTCATTATCTCGTGGCAATGGTTAATACAAAAGAAAAGACTACTGCATAGATAGTGCCGTTTTGCATACAGAACTTTTTACGATTTTATTATGCACATTTAGACAATAGAGTGTATAATGCTTCAACTGTGCCGTCGTGTTGAGGAAATTAATAGAATGCAATTAAGTGAGGACACTTATATTGTGGACTTACTGACGCCCGCGACTTTGCCCGCGTTTGCTTTCTTTTTCCGCAGAACCCTGAGACTTTTTTTAATTAAAAGTATCACAAGATCTTTCTTATAACGTCAGCTATCTGCCAGTAGAAGTCCCGTCAAAACTGGACTAGTGGTTTTGGAGATTAGCCGAAAATAACAGACACACGTACAAACACAAAAAAAGCTGGTCTACGTATCGGCGAAATGTCGCGGATTCAAATCCTGCCAGTACAGAGCATTTTTCAAATTTCCTTTATCAGTTTGAATTTAAGCTTAGGCTAAAGGTTGTTGAAATTATATTGTGGAGGAAGGGTTGTGGAGTTTTCCTCCAGCGAAAAGGGTAGATCTTCCAACCAGTCGGTGGTGTGCCTGGTGGGCCGCGGCGCCCCACTTCTCAACTCGGGGTGACTGCATCGCGCTAGCGAATGTGATTACTTCGCTAGCGCGATGCAGGATAAGCAACGTTATTCGTCCTTCGTCGTGTAGATGTCGCTACATTAAAAATAAATAAATCAATAGTAAAGAAGAAAGAAATCAATAGTATAGCAGTTACCCGTGATATAAGTGAAGTAATGGAAATTCTGTCGTGTATTAATGTATTTCGTTTCTTTCGCTGGTTTTGAATGCACAAGGTTACAAGTTCAAGCCCAGGCAAGAATCAAAGTGACTTTCTTTTATATCTTTCAATTATTTTTCAGTATTTTTTGGAATTATGCCCAAAAGATGACAGACAAAGCCTAAACATTGAACTTATTTTGATATGAAATGTGGGTGTGCGTGTACAGGGGGAGGGGGGGGGGGGGTCAGACAAGATTTCAAATGCTACATGAAGAGTAATCGTATAAACAGTAAATGACGGTTGGGATGACGGTTATCTTTTGACTATATTTTATCTAAGAAGTATTCCTCCTTAATTATAAAAATTATCAGTGTTGAACAATTGATTAAATTATACCTGTTACTATCGTTTGCATGTCAAAGAATATTTGCCATTGATTTACAATCGGAATACATAGGTATACATTCACAATTACCTAAGATACTGAACTAACACGCAAAATCTCCACCATTTTTATACTCGATAGAACAGTAACATAATATTCTTACGTGACAATCAATCGAGTTGGAAGTGACTACCACTGGTTAGCCCTGTCGTGCCGGGGAAGCGTTTTTCACGAGGATTTCAATTAGTTCAGGTAAAACACAGCGAATGCACTCCCACACTGAGGCACCAGTAAACTACAGGGTTTAGCTCACTCCACGTGTGTGCTGCATGCGGCCAGACCTATCGCAGTGTTTACACTTGTAATTTAGAATACTTACGACCTCATTTTGTTAAGTAAGCTTTAAAGAAATGTTGGAGGTTCTGTGTTTTTATAATGGAATGAAGACGCAGTGGCTAAGTAAATGAACTGTTGCGTTGCGAGTTGTGGGTTCGATGGCACGGGACGACAATTTGATGATCGAATTTCGCGGATTGGACATGTTTGTCCTGAGTCTGGGTGTTTTATCGTCAACAGCTGGGAGACGACCACTGTTGAATAAAGGGGGAGGCCCTTAGGTAAGTAAGTTACAGAAGACGCTGCTGCCCATCTTCTGAATTTTTTCTCAGTCGTTTTTAACGACACTCACGGGAGGAAAGGGAGTGGTCAATTCTAGGCCGGACACTCAGCAATAGTATGGAGAATAATATGGATAACACTCACAAAAGTAGTAGTGAGAATTTCCCTGCAAAAATCTAGGGATTCGTTCCTCTATCCTCGTTAAGAGTTATCTTTGACACTTTTCAGACCCCTGTCCGTGCATAGTGGCCGTGTTAGGAGCCTCACACGCCGTGATGGGCTAACTAAGTGGCCAGTCCGAGAACACTAACACCAATTGAGGACCTTAGGCGTGGATTGTGCGACGCTCCGGACATTTTGGGACGCACAGAGCCGCAGATATTTGTAGCACTATTCGTGGTATTTTAAATTGACTGTGCATGAAGCAGACACAACAGTAAAACAATAGCTATGCCCCATCGGTGGGTCATTACTCTGAGAAAGGGTTAAGTTAGTTAAACTTTGAACTTTGTTTTTGTGTTTGTGTGTTTTAGTGTTCGTTTTGCACAGACTGTATGTATATTTGTACTTAGTAAGGTGTACTAGATAACTGACTTTTTTTTTTAAAACGTCGCCCCACATTATAAATTTCTCCTGTGTCGTGGGTGTGTTCCACAAACATGAAAAAACACCCGACCCAATAATGATAATATTTGCCATATAATACAAAGTAGATACTATGTCATAAGAGCCCAAAATATCTTCATTATTTATTACATTATTCATAATCTCGGATTGCTACCAAAAAGTTTCGACTAAAACCTATAAACAATTATTTTTAGTTTTTTTGTAGTCTAGTACTAATTAGGTTG
The DNA here is from genome assembly GCA_946251915.1 of Abrostola triplasia. NCBI lineage: Eukaryota > Metazoa > Arthropoda > Insecta > Lepidoptera > Noctuidae > Abrostola > Abrostola triplasia. Next base: position 840,075 of record OX276443.1, on the reverse strand, counting down.
CCCAAATAACGAAGGTAGGTTTGGTTTTATGCCATATAAAAATTACAACTATCGTGTCGTATGTACTACATAAGCTTATGTTATTTTTAAATACCTTGTGTATTGACTATGCTATTTACAATTCCCTAATAGTACTTACGTATATATTCGGGGTTGTCTAACTAGTTTCACTCATACAAAGCCCTTATGTTCGTGAATAAGGGCTTCGTTTTAAACCCAATAATTGCACATCATATTGTTTATATTACCGCAGTTTTGTATATACTAAAAAGTGTGTATAACAGCACACTACTGCCTACCCATTCAGTGAATACAGGAGTGATGGTACATGCATAACTCAGTCCGACTGTTGTACTACAAACAATACACGATGGATTTTATTACATTCACTAGTTGATGCATGTTTTCCCTTCGCCGTTCGTGCAAACTATGCATGGCTTGAAATACATTGAAGTAAATCGTACGTGTAAATATCACGTGCAAAGATTTTTGATTTTGGTTCGAGATTTTTTAACAACATGGCGGTCTTTTTTTGGTTAAAACTTATAGCTTTCGCGCAACGTGCTAGCGTATTATTTTAAGCCTATCGATATTAAAGTTAAAGGGATTTATGTATTAATAAATTATGTACTATATTGAGGTGCATATTTTGCCACAAAACATAAGTCCCATATGTAATTTGGGGTGGAGACTAACAAATAATATAATTTAATGCTGTCTTAGATTAAAAAATACATTACAAACATTACTAGGTACTTCATCACTAGCCAGAAGACAGCCACTGTTGAACAAAGGCCTCCCCCTTAGGTAGGCAGAGGGAGTTGCCATATTTCCCAGGCTTGGCAAGCGGCTTCGAGATCGCAGTATTAGAGGTGAAGTTAGAGAAGACGCTTCTGCCCATCTCTTAAATTTTCCCTGTCGCCTCTTACGACACCCACGGGAGAAAAGGCGGTGGTCAATTCTAGGCCGGATACCAGTCGGCATAGTAGGTACTTGCCTGTTTAAACCTGCAATCGTTAGCTTATGAATTCGGCCACAACATAGAAGAATTTAAAAGGGCTTTTAGTCATGAACCATAACATAAGCACTTAGTAGGCTCACTAGCTACCCCCAAAAACATCGCGCTATATCAATGCCGATCATAATAAAGTCGATACCACTATCACCCGGGCAGGCTGGGCAGGGAATGTAGATGATTTGTCAAACCAATGCTCGCTATTACCGAACAAAGTCCGGGCGAAATATTGTTATTTGTTTTGTTAGTTTTTTCTTCGACTCGGAAGTGGGGTATCAATCAAAATAGTTTCAGAAAGATATAAGCGGATATGTTGGGATGGAGTAAAACGTTTTGAAATCATTGAGATGTTACAGAGTAGGGACACGTTAAGACTGTCTGCTGGGGCGGCCTGGTGTTATTCTAAGGGAATTCCATGCCGTCCCCTAAAGCTTTGAGGGATACACTGTGGTTTTTAGTAGGTAATCTGTTGTTTAGCAATGGACAGTCCCACACACCCCCACCACTCTTTCCTCGTGGGTGGTGGGATAGTTAGTGAGATTTTTCCCCGAAAATAAATAGTAAAGAGTACCTGAAAACGTGCATTATGCATACGTGCAAGATCCTGATCTTCTTATCGTATGGTTGCTGAACAACCTGGTGTCAGAGTTTAAACCACGTGTAGGCCATGGCTTTAAACACGGTTGAAAAATCTCTCAGGTGTGCCGGTTTCCTCGCGATGTTTTCCTTCACCGTTTTTAGCAACTGATAACTAATTTATAGTACGCACATTAATTCGAATTGGTACGAGCCGGGGTTTGAACTTGCGACCTTTGACATGGCAGCCCAAAGGTCATACCCCTCGGTTAAAACTACTCTATGGTTCTTAGAATCATCATCATCAGTCGGAAGATGTCTACTGTTGAACAAAGGCCTCTCCCTTAGAACACCATATGGTACACCTAGAACCAGCCCATTAAGTGATGGGCTCATCGCTACATAGTTCTCGCACAGATTATTCGATATGCCGCACCCACACACTTATAAGTATACCTACAGCATGTATTTATAAACACTAATGCAATGATCGTCCGAGCTATATTCAGCCTCCTGGTTCGGTCTCAATATTCTAATAAGTACTTCTTGATGAGCGCACGCCTCATATCCGCTAGTTTTAATGACAGCCGCGCTCAAAACTGGATTAGTCCAGATATAACCAGTTTTAACTGGTTCGAACTAGATTTGATCATGTATTCATGTTCAAATGTGGATTGGAATTGGGTTTAGGTTATAATCGACGTTTGAAAAAGTTTTTATGGGATAGTGTTATTTTAATACGATTATTTTTATGTACAGAGTAAGAGTATGTCAAGAGACTTCTCTTTTATTAGCAAAATTATAGTCTTATGTACGGTGTCCACCCGTTGATTGGCGATAGCGTAGCCACGTATAATATGAGACTTACGATTTGCGACGAAATACGCATCTGATAGGAAAAAACACCTCAACATTTCATTGATAAAAACTTGGAACATAAAAGTACCTCAAATCAAGGAAAAAAGTTTTAATTGTATTATAATTAGCCTTCATAAGGATTGATTGTCAGGTTTATTTGTGACTAGCTTGCGCCCTGCGGTGTTACCCGCTACATTTTTCGGTATAAAAATAGCCTGTGTTAATCCACGGTGTCATGTAGCTCCATATGAAATTTCATCAAAATCGGTCTAGCCGTTTGAGCGTAAAGAGGTAACAAACATACAAACACACCACGAACTTTGGCCTTTATATAGTTAATAAAGTTTTTTTTTAAACTTCGACCCACACCAGATGCTTTTACAGACGTGAATTATTACATACACAAACACCTAGAATCGAGACAAACATCTGTGGTTCGCATACACAAAGTACAAAGTTTTGCCCCGTGCAGGAATCGAACACGCAACCCTTAGTGCAGCCAAGTTACTATTATTAAGCTCAGACAAAGTCACAAGCACTTAGCTGAGAGCTAGTTACGAGTAGAACTAAGTATGCAGACACCATTATCCTCCATAAACATTAACTTTATAGACTGCCTGTCCTCACAAATCGCAGTCGACTAAGAAACATGACACGACATGTCGCTAGAGTACTTCTTATGCAATTAACCATAATAAGTAAGTATTATAATATGCGTAGGTAATTAGGTATATGCAACCGGTTATGTAATACTAGCTGCGCCCCCGAAATTACCCGCTACATTTTTCTAGAGTAGCCTATGTGTTAATCTAGGGTGTCAGCCGTTTCAGCGTGAAGAGGTAACAAATATACAAACACACTCATAAATTTTCGGTCTTTAGAATATTAGAGTGAAGTGGGATGTGATTAAATAATATGATTAGCTGATCTAGTGGACGGAAGCGCGACTGCTAAGCGTGAACTCCTGGGTTCGAATCCCAGGTCAGTTAATATGTTACTGGGTTAGGTAATTCTCTGTAGCAGCACTCATTGCCTAGTAGTTGCAAGCGCGTCTGCTGAGCTTGAAGTCCTGGGATCATTTCACGGGTCTAGCAGCCACGTTGGCGAACTGGCCAGTCTATTCACTGACTTATAATATGTAGATGGTTAGGCATCACAAATGGAGATTATTAACCTAAAATTTCTTTAAAAAATCTTGCAACTTAATTTTCTAAATGAGTTGACATATTATCTTCATAGTCAAAACTGCTTTGAAGTCTACACCAAAGTCAGTGATCACAATGATTAGCTTGTACAAAGAACCGCTTAGTTACTTAGCAATATTATCAACTTAAAAATATATTCCTAATTTATTTTAGATAAAGGTTACGGGGTGGATGCGAGCAGTGACACGGTGGCTCAGTTGGCAGAGCGGCGCCACGGTACGGCGACTGTCGCGGGTTCGAGTCCCACTCGTGTCCATCATTTTTCAAGTTTCCCTCAATCAATTTAAAGGTTACTGAGTTAAGAAACTTCAAAAACAATGTGACTAGACCAATATATACTTATATAAGGCAATATATACTTTGAAAATACTCCTAATGCTAAGATGACACATACAAACAGAAAGTAACGCCTATTTCCCAGAGGGGTAGGCAGAGGTCACGGATATCCATTCCAAAGGTTGCGGGTTCAATTCCCGCACGAGACTAAAATTTGAGCGATCCTGCAGACGTTTGTCCCGAGTCTAGGTGTTTGAGTATGTGATATTTCATGTTTGTGAAATGCGCCCACGATACAGGAGAAAATTCTAGTGTGGTGACGGGTGACGTTTATTTAAAAACAAAATTGTAAGTATTTAAATAAAGCTAATTTTGGAAACTTACCACCAGGTGGCGCACACTTTACATCCTTCCCAAAAGCAGACTACACATCGGAATTGATTAAAAAAGAACAAAGCCGTCCCTAAATGAAAAGGGCTCATAATATGGATGTCCTAATCACTACCCATCCCCGTAAATCAGCTAAATCCTTATATAAAAGATGACATTTTGGAAAAGGAAAGAATTTAACAAATCCAGGCCCAATCTGAAGGAATAAGGCTGTATTAGGGGCGGTCTGAATACTTATCATTTTTAATATCGGCCAACGTATAAGATCTCTGGAATACCGAGAGCCGGGTGTACGACTCAAGGCTTGGGATGTCACGGTTAACGAAATACTTACCTACTGCGACTATCAGACAATGAAAATATAATATATATTATAGATGTCCAAAATACTAATAGTATATTGTGGTGTACATTATTGCTTCCTTAATATAGAGCACAAGTACGCGCGCAAACACAGGTGCAATCCCTATTCTCTCACATTGACCCATTAGACCGACACAACAGGAGAGAGATCAGGCGCAGGACCAACAGCTCAACGTGCCTTCCGAAGCACGGAAGGGTCTCGACATGTGGAAACGGTCACCCATCACAACCGGCGAGCACGGCTTGACCTCGCAAATTGATCTGCGCGGTAGCCACTTAGCTACGAGTCCAATATATTGTGTCATCGACACAATAAGACGAATCTAATTTACTAAAATAACGTTCGTGAGAGTTATCCATATTATCTACCATATATACCGGTTATACTCACGTCGATATTCGGGAATGCCCTACTAGTTTCGGACTCTAACGGAGCACTTATTCATGAGCGGTGACGCGGCGGGGTCGCGAGACGAAACTAACAAAACTAGTCGGGCATTCCCGAATATCTAGGTAAGTATAACCGGTATACAATATATACATACATACATAAAGTCACGCCTGTTTCCCTGGGGGGTATGTAGAGACGACAGTACCGGTATATAGTAGATAATAAGAAGAATCGACCGCTAATGCTTATCAGTTAGTCCCCACAGCCTATCCAAGGGAAGGCAAGGGCATAGTCGTCACGCAGTTATCAAATCTATTGTCGGTTAACAAAAGTTCCAGCGATCAAAGGGCCGGCTCTGCGCTGACATTGAAAGTTGACGAATGTTTGTTCCACTAACTTCATTTATATTAGTGGTCCTAATTGGTTTTGGGTAAAAGAAGGTAGAGCAAAACTGGAAAATTACTTTCTTATACCTATAAAAACTATAATAGTTAATGTTGTAAAATTATTTACGTTCAAATTGATAGAGGGTATTTGGAACATGATGGACACGAACGGAATTTGATTCTGCGATCTTCGCCGACCCGTGACGCAGCTCGGCCAACTGAGTCGCCGAGAATCTCTGCTCGCAGACATTGCATTTCAAGTTCCATTTTTAATTTTCAATGACAGTGATTAAATAATTAGAAAAAAGTTAAAGAAATATGACGACCTGATTGGCGCAGTGGCTAAGCGATTGGACTGCTGCGCTAAGGGTTGCGGGTTCGATTCCCGCACGGGGCAAAACTTTGTGCGAACCACAGATGTTTGTCCCGAGTCTGGGTGTTTGTGTATGTGATATTTCATGTTTGTGGAACGCACCCACGACACAGGAGAAATTCCTAGTGTGGGGCGACGTTTTTATAAAAAAAAAAAAAAAAATATATATAGTTAAAATGCAATTTGGTGTTCGGACTGTTATGCAAGCTAATTACAATTTTTTGCTAATTTAGCTTCATTAATAAATACGTCGTTCATTGTGGCGTTCTAAGGAGGAGGCCTTTGTTCGACAGTGGACGTCTTCCGGCTGATTACGATGAATAAATATGTACCAACTAATGAAATATCCGCCGGTGTACCCTCGATATAGAAAACATTTGATTACCGGGTATAGTTTCATTAAAAAAAATAGTTTCCCACCAATAAGCCACAGAGTATAAAATCACGGGTGTATTCTTTTAATACACCTTCTTAAAAGTACATTATCGTCGTTTAATTTCCCATGTCTTACCAAAGTTAATTAAACCCACCCTCTATTGAATACCTAGGAAAGTGACTTAGAAAAAAATCATCTTATTAGCTTTTGCCCGCGACTCTATCCGCGTGGAAAATCTTAGGTTGTTTCTTCCAAGAATCCCATGTCCTTTTCAAACACAAGCTATCTCCATATCATATCATTACAATCGGGTCAGTGGTTTCGTCGTGATAAGGGAACAGACAGACATACGACGATTAAACTTAATTTAACTTAAACACCTACAGCCCCCCTCCCCCCTTATTCATAATCCGGGATGATACCCGTAGTAACGTAAACTCGACTATGTCTATTGACATCCCTATTCTCTGACATGCCAACGACAGAGACAGGTATAATTTAATCCACAGTTTAAAAATGTATTTTTTATGATTGGACTTTGCCTATGGACATAAATGTACTCTTTAACATGCATAAAACTAAGTTAGATATTATTTAATCAATTGAAAATTATGAATATTGACAATATTCAAAAGGACAGTTATAGTCACTTTTCAATACTGATTTATTCTGTTAATTTTTATCTATATGAATAACTACACCAGTAATAAATAAAAATCTAGACATTTATTTCCACTAAACTATATCTACAAAACTACACCTCTTCATAACTCATTAGCATTCCGTATCTAGCTTAAACACTAATGCTCCATAAACATAAATGTAAATCCACTCTATTCATCACGCAGCACCTATACCGAAACGCAGTTACCCCAAAATATTCTCGCAAATGCAAAACTAACTTAATATTTGGCGTCTGAATTCCAAAATCTTGACTGTTGGCCAATTTATGCGGGTTTAATACCGAGCAGTTCTATAAATATCATGGGCCGATGGAATGATGTACTATGCGCTGGTCTAAAAGGGATTAGCATCCAACATTTTAGGCCGTAAACAAGATGGATGACACCACAAAAAGGGATTGGCTGATTTGTGGACGGTTGGCTGATGGGCATTGGGCAGTTTCCTGGAATCAGATTTTCTCTGTTTCAGGCTGTTGGGGAATTAAGACGGTGTTATATATGGTTTGCTCGCAGACACGGTGTAAGCACGAAGCAATTATTTGCTGTTAGCAGAACGGAAATTTTGTTTCTTCTTCTTTCCCAGCCATGAGTTTTGACTTTACAATTCCAGCAATTCGAAAAGTAAGCGTTAGTAGACTAAAACATGACCCTCTACCATGGAAACAGGTGCTTTACAAAGTTTGTATTTAATTAAAATTAGCTAGCTGATGCCCGCAACTTCATCCGCGTGAATTAAGGATAAAAGCACCCGTAGACTATATTCAGATTTTATTATATCAAGCGCTTGAAATAAGTAAGTTAAAATTACTTTAAATTACTTATCGAAAGGAATTTAACGCATAGTAAAATGATAAAAGTATTTTTGCTAGTTGACTTATAAAACCGATTCCCATGGATATAATTAAAGTTAATAATAGATGAAATAAAGATGCACAACGCAGCTGAATTCAATCCAGCTACAATGGTAATCCATGACTTATTATAAGTAACTTGTTTTTATTGTCTGCCTACCCCTCAGGCAATACAGGCGTGATGCATGGGAGGCAACCTAAAAGGTACTCTGCAGTAGTCTGTGCAACCAGATTTATGAAGATTGGCGTTTGTCAAAGTGCGACTCTTGATCGAACACCAAAGAGCGTCCAGAATGCCTGCATGAAATCCGAATATTACTTTTCGCATCCAGCAATATGCTGAGAGTATCTGTTACTTTTACCGGTAACTTTAAAGTAAAGTAATGGTTACTGGGCTGGTCACGTCTACCGCATGGTACACGATCAAAGGCCCAAAAGGGAAAAAATATCTATAATGTTTACGCTAGAAGTAGTCTAGATGAGTGGATTCATGGCAATAGTCTGGCCCCCTATCTCAAAGATCCTATTCAATAATGGCAAAATATAGGTGTTATAAACACCTTATCCAACCATTCAGATAACCTAAGCGGGATAGTATGTTTAATTGTTTACTACAGTTTGATAGGGCTGAATTTTCAACTTAGAATTTTTAAACAAGAGTAAGGTTACTTTTGGTTGAACAAAATAATTAAACAGTTATTATAAGAACTATAAAAAAATCAAGCTTGTAACTACGCTTTCAAATAAAAATACCTTGTGACTTAAAAAATCATTTTTTTACCAAAAATCTGGTTGAGTAAACCATCATTCTTCTCACAATAAACTACGTACATCGGAAAAAATGAAAACCAGCGAATGCATTCTGAAATATTTAATTAAAAAATACCTTTATATTTCATGTTCTCTTTGAAGATTAAGCCTTATATTCTAGTCCATATAACAATAGAAAGGACATTAACATGACTTCGTTGATTAACTGAACAAAAATATATTACTTCACCACTTTTCAGTTAGTCGTAAAATTAATTTAAGAGAACAATGGTACAATTAAAATAATTACATAGTTTTCTAGACAATTGAGTAACTCTTCATTAATTCCCTTTTAATTTAAATGTTAGTTAATAGAGATTTAAATTTCTAGTTTGAAGGTACTGTCGAAGAATTATATAGAGAGGCCGGGGTCTTAAAATTTTCTTAGCACAGTTTGAGATTGAGTTGAGTGTGAGTGCGCTTCAGACTTAGCTCAAGCCACCTGTTAGGCTACTCGTGCTTGGTTTAGTAATCTGGATTAGCTGTGAGATGCTGTCTATAAGCTTCTTACATTTTCGATCAGGGTTCTCACCCCGAAGTCTTAAAGCACGACAGTTTCCGTTGTGGAAGCGAGACGTTGCTACATGCAGTGTATCGTGGCATCTCGCTTCCACAACGGAACATGTCCTGCTCTAAGAGTTCAGGGTAAGGGGGCTGGATTACAAAATGTAAGTGCTGTATACTGTCGCCTGTAATCTATGCGGTAAGCAGTGCTGTACTAGGTACGCTACTTATAGATGAATTTGTACGATGATTTAGCTATAATGTGGGTTCATCTAACATGTGAGCTATGAGTGTATACTCCTGATATAGAGTTGCACCTCTGCCTACCACTACGGGGATTATCGGCGTCATTGTAGCGCATATAGTACAGATAAATGAAATGTTTCAAAAGAAACGTTGATTTTTGAGTTTGTTTTGGTATTTCTTCTTAAAGGTTAGACGAGTTGATTGTCGCAGTGACTGAGCGGGTGGACTGCGTTAGGGATTGCGGGTTCCATTCCCACACGGGACGAAAAAATCTGTGATCCGCAGATGTTTGTCCCGAGTTTAAGTGTTTGTATATGTGGTATTTCATGTTTGTGAAACGCACTCACAATACGGGAGAAATACCTACTGTAGGGCGACTTTTTAAATATAGTTTTAGGAAAACGCAATATGGCTTTTTTTCCACTCTTCTCCAGTTTTTTTTTATAATAGTCTGCCTCACACTTAAAACTTCCATGTCGTGTACGCGTTTTACAAACAAAATTATCACTAACAAGTTTGTTAAAGCCGTTCATAGAAAATAAATAATTTACCGCTAAATAATCTTCATCCTCATCCCATAAAACACACGTATAACTTAATAATCCAAGTTCACAAACTATCAGCATCACGGGGCAACCTGTAGGTATTACAGATAACTAATAATCTTATGATTCTCCCTCGGTGTGCGATCAAAGTGACCCGCAGTTTGAACGATAGCAGGTATATATATATACCTGTATTTATGTATATTATATACTGAAGGTGGAGGAACAGTGTTTGCTATGTAATCTATTATATACTCATGGTATTAAAAAGATTGGTATGTGTGATTTGTTTCGATTTTTTTATTTTGGATTTTATTTTTCACTGTTATTGTCTCTGTCTTTGATAGAGTCAAAACGCGACTGCTGAGTGGAGGGTTCTAGCTTCGATACCGATGTCGGTCAACGTGTTTTCTATAAGGTATATAAGAAGGAATTTGGATTTGCAGCTTACATAGGGACCTATAATTATCAGGATGTGGTTGTACTATACATCTCTGTCTACCACTTTTGGGTGTATAGGCGTGTTGTTATGTTATTTGTCGGTAGGTACTTTTATATGTCACTAGCTGCGCCCCGCGGTGTTACCTTCTACATTTTTTCGGGATAAATAACCTATGTATTAATCCAAGATCTTAGCTACCTCCATATGAAATTTCGACAAAATCGGTCTAGCCGTTTGAGCGTGAAGACGTAAACAACTCACAAACTTCCGCCTTTATAATAGTAATGTGATATTTCACCATCTATAAAATCTACGACACAAAAAACAGTAGAGTAGAAATATAGTATAGTAAAAAACCTATAGTCCATACAAATACCACACACAATCGACCATATGCGCAGAAGAAAACACAGCAGTGCGCGATCGCTTCAAAATTAAGCTCCCACTGACCTCCAAAGACAGAATGAGGGTACTTAAGCAACAACCTCAGGCAAAATCACGGATAGCACTTAGTACGAGATTAAACCAAGTTAAGAGTAACAATAGGAATCTGTTCAACGTACGTACACTTGAAGCCGGGGGCTAGATGCTGGGACCCTACTTATTTGTGTAAGTGTCAATAGATGAGGATGTGGGGCGGAAGATTTTATAAATCGTCGCCACACACTAGGAATTTCTCCTGTGTTGTGGGTGCGTTTTACAAACGTGAAATATCACATACACAAACACTCGGGACTAACATCAGCTGTAGTTTGTTAATTTTTTTTGCCCCGTGCGGGAATCGATCCCGCAACCATTAGCCGCTGCGCCAATCAGGTCGTCATTTGCTCACGACGTCCATGAACAATGAACATGTCAAAACGGTCACCCATCACAAGACTGACCGCGGTGAGCACGGAGTAGCCTCGCACATCGACTGATCGCGGTAGATACGTAGCTAATACGTATACATATGTGCATAGTGAAGGTCCCAAGGACCCCCTTATTTGACGAAGGAGCAAGATTGGCTCCATAGCGCAGCGGTTATGATTGCTAACTCAACAATCAAGTTACAAGTCCAAGTAAATTAATTGTAACTTCGGAGTGGGTCAGTGCGCGATGCTTTGATTTTGTTATTTGGGGAGGTTGATTATGTTGTTTGTTAGCATGTATAGGTGACTGGCGAAATGTGGGTGTACTATATGTGCACCTCTGCCTACCCCTTCGGGGAATACAGGCGTGATGTTATGTATGTATAGGTGCTGTTGAGTTCAGTCCACTGGGATTTTGATTGGCTGATTTCAATTATAGTAACTGGACCGATGATATCGTCAGAATTGCGAACAACCGGTGGAAGCAATTGGCAAGCTGTCGTTCATTATGGCGTTCTAAGGGGGAGGCCTTTGTTCAACAGTGGACGTCTTCGATGATGACGATTAAGTGCTGTTGTGCGTTCAGTCTACTGGGATTTGATTGGTTGATTTCAATGCTTCTGCTTTTAAATTTCGTTTGATGACAATGTTTGCATGTTCTGACCACCCGATTGGCTAAATGGTTGGACTGTTGCGCTAAAGGTCGCGGCTTCCATTCCCTCAGGGATAAATATAAATGCTATATATCAGTTTGTGAAACGCACCTACGATGCATGAGTAATTCTTGGTACGGAGCGATGTATTTTTAAGATGTATTTATTGAGTGTTACTGTTTGATCAAAATCGGCTGTGGACTCATTATCATCATTATCCGCAACCCGGCTTCCCCCTCTGCTAGGTTTACGCCTCTCTTTGTCATCACTCTCCACATCTCAGTGCTACCCTCACCCAAGTTCCGAACAGCTCATGCTTTAATAATGTTCCACTAACAACTAAAAAAAAAGCTGTTAAAAAAAAAACACTTGCTAACCAGTTTGATACTTAAAATATTCTCACAAAACTTCAAGACGAAAAACTTAAACAAGTTTAAATTAAACCTAGTTTCATGGAAACTTGGAGCTCTGTCCACCCCAAATACCACAAGATACTGAACCCCCGGCTTTACATAAAGAACAAGTTTTTACCCGACTGCGCCAGAAGGAGGGTTATGTTTTTGAGCTTGATTTCACATAAAAACCGTCGCTGTACTAGAGAGTAAAAAACTTTAATTTGGACGGTCTAAAGGATGTTTGTTTAATTTACCGAATGGATTGCGATGCTAGCGGGAAAGTAACTACTATGGTAATTTCGCAAATAGTAGATAATGGAATTGTTACGTCATTATGTTTAGAGTGGAATTTAGGGAAGGGATTGTATATATTTTATTTTCAAAATGGTAAGAAGAGATTTGGGCGGATATAAATGAGTAACCTTGCCGGTTTTTCTCCATTGGAATGACATTTTGGAACCGTGCAACTAGCATCCTAACGTTTCATAAGCGCCTGTAATAGGTTTACATGAAATAATAACATTTTGAATTTTGGATATCTTATTAAAATTCAAAATTTAATTCACTTGTGTATAAGCATATAACTATAAACAAAAATCTGCATGACATAATAAGATGGGCCATTATAATGAAAGGCCAATGATCGATGCATCATTTTAAAGTAGAAAATCTTTTGATCGTTGAAAAAACATCAATCGATCACGATTATCCTAGCTTATCGCGTCAATGCACGGTACAATTAACGCAGTAGCAGGATCGATTCCTGCGTAAGACAAACAAATTAACGTGCAAATATTTGTTCCAGGTTCCGGATTGGTGCATGTGATACTTTTGGTTGTATAAAACGCACAGAACTCATCATCAGCCGGAAGACGTCCACTGTTGAACAAAGCCCTCCCACTTAGAACGCGACAATATTTTTTAAATCCAAATAAATCATTCTAAAATCATAAAGAAACTAAACAAACACAGTTACGTGTGTATGTAGGAACATAATATTATATACAGGCTTATATACTCACGCTTGAATTCTACAAAGGGGTAGACAGAGGTACGCTAATGCACAGTTCGTCGTAGACCTCGTCATATAGGCGTATTCTTATTGCTATTTATCTAACAATAACTTTAAAACTACATGTCATAAGTATAAATTATTCAGTAGAGATATTGATGTGCCGACAGGGTTCATAATGATCTGTAATAAGTCCACCTATGTACTTTTATGGAATGCAATAAAATATTCATACTTAACTACTGCTTTGTAAACTTACAAAAACATAACATAACATCACACCTGTTCGAAGGTCTAGGCAGAGGTGCACATATAGTACACACACATTTCGCCAGTTATGTTTTTAGGTCCCAATGTAATAGGGGGCGAGCCTATTGCCATCAACCGGGCACAAATCCAGACTCCGTGCTGCTACTGAAGATTACCTAATGGAAGAACGCAGTAACACTTTGCCCGACCCGGGATTCGAACCCAGGACCTCGTGCTCAGCAGTCGCGCTTAGAAACCACTAGACCAACGAGGCAGTCTCAGTAAATATACAAATCTAGCCAGTAATTCCACCACAAAATTCCTGTTCACCAAAATACAGCACTAAAGCATTTTATAACTCACAGATTCCGCCCAACACTTCACCATTTATCTTCCATAGAACGCCATGGACCCCATTACTGAACAAAAACAGTCTTATTGCAGACAACGCCGGGGAAACTTAAAAAGTTTTTACAATTCTAATTAAATTCCTGGGAGATGGCGAGAGAGGGCGCCGAGAAATTTAAATTAAGGTAGAATGCATGCCTGCAATTATATTGTTGACATCTAATTGTATGGAACGTATTTTATTATCGCACTGAATACTTTAGATGTTTTGTAGATGTACTTCTGCTTAGATGGTTTGGGCATGTAGAAAGGATGGATGTAAGAAGAATGACAAAACGAATATATGAGGCGAGTGTTAGTGGAGTATCTGAAAGGGGAAGACCTAGGCGAACATACCTAGACCAAATCGGAGATGTTCTGCAAAAAGGGCAAGTGAGGAGTACCCTCAACCGAAGAGCGTGTATGAGGAATGTGATGCGTGTGAATGAAGCAAAAAAAGTATACCAGGATCGTAGCAAATGGAAATCCGTGGTCTCTGCCTACCCCTCAGGGAAACAGGCGTGACTTTATGTATGTATGTATGTAATTCTTCTTATCGTATGGTTCTTCTTCTTATCGATGTCTTTCCAGAAATTTGCTACGAGAATAGCATAGCCAATGGTGTTCATGAGTTCTTCCATCGTACAGGTGTAAGGACATATGAGACATGACGGTCAGTGTGACGTCATCTGTGTGGTAATGCCATGCCGCACCGTATGGTTGATGTGCAACCTGGTGTCAGAGTTTAAACCGCCTGTAGGCCTCTGACATGGCTTTATACACCGTTGAAAAATCTCTCAGGTGTGCCGGTTTTCTCAGGTTGTTTTCTTTCACGGTTTTAAGCAACTGATAACTAATTTATAATAAGCACGTGAATTCGATAATACATTGGTGCGTGCCGGGGTTTGAACTTGCGACATTCCACTCGCACTCTTTCACTGCTTTCAATATACAAACCTATTCATAGGAGCTAGAAGCTGCGTGATCGCGAGCAGTGCATCATCGAAGTTAAGCCATGCTCGCCGCCGTCAGTCTTGCTATAAGCTGTTGGTCCTGCATTTGATATCTCCCCAGTCGTGTCGATCTGCCGTCCGAGGGAGGGTCAGTGAGGGAATAGACAGTACACCTGTGTTTGCGCGCATACTTGTGCACTATAATATATCCTGCATAGTTGGCTAGTCCAGTTACTAGCTGAGATAGGCCGCCGTGACCGAAATTCGGTCAGAAGAACATTATCATTATTATACCTACTCATCTTTAATTATAGTCGGGATGAAGATACATAAACCAACGCATTAATTACGTAATCATTTAACATAATCCCGGGACTAATGGAAGTTCCTTTGTTTACAATTATTATGATGAAACAATGCGTCGGCCGAAATGAGTGAATTTAGCAAATCACTGGCTCCTCCTGCTAGTAAGAAGTGTACGCACTAGGTTGAAGAACCGCCGCGGTTAGAATGAATTTTTAATTCAAATTAATTTTTAAGTAATAAAATATATTTTACTATTTGACTTATGGTGAAATTTTAGCAAGCCTATGCTAATCTTGACTGTAAAAAAATGATGGACACGAGCGGGATTTGAACCCGCGACCTTTGCCGTACCGTGGCGCTGCTCTAACCAACTGAGCGTCCGTCGAAGGTCGCGGGTTTAAATCCCGCTCGTGTCCATAATTTTTCAAATTTCCTTTATGAATTTATATTTTACTATAATGACTTTCGTGAGTGTCCGACTAGTTTCGGACTCGAATGGAGCCCTTATTCATAAGCAGTTTTGCGGTAGATACTCGATACTGCTGCGTGAGTATAACCGGAATATATAATAATAAAATAATTATATTGTAAGATTGAAATTGCGATAAACTGAAAATATAATAATCATGCCGTATAATAGTTTTTAACAAATCCTCGAAAAGCAATTTTTATATTGAAATAACCGACTTCAAAAAAAGAAGTTCTGTATTCGACCTACATGTAGGTATGTTTGTATGTCCGCGCTTACTTTTTGTATTACTGTTGTTTAAGTTTCGACTTATTCCGAAAATAATAAAAAATCTGGGAATAATTCAGTAAAATCGCGGCGGTTACTCTACCCAGTGCGTCGTGTACCGGTAACAGTTAAGACATTATAAACCAGTTACCTCCAACATTGTATTCCGCTTCAAAAGCCAGCAACAGACATAATGATGTCGGAATTAGCTTCACTTTGCTATTTTTTTTTAAAGATAAACGTCGCCCTTCCCTAGGAATTCCACCTGTCTCGTAGGTGCGTTTCACAAACATGAAATATCACATACACAAGCACCCAGACTCGGGACAAACGTCTGCGGATCACACAAATTTTTGTCCCTTCGGGGAATCGAACCTGCAATCCTTAACGCAGCAGTCGAGTCGCTTAACACAGCGTCAATATACGCCGTACCGTGGCGCCGCTCTGCCAACTGAGCCACCGTGTCACTTACCACGGGCGACTGTCGTGTGTTCGAGTCCCGCTCGTGTCCATCATTTTTCAAGTTTCCCTTTATCAATTTAAAATTTAAGCCTAGCATGGCGTTCTAAGGGGGAGGCCTTTGTTCAGCAGTGGACGTCTTCCGGCTGATGATGATGATGATGATGG
The DNA here is from genome assembly GCA_946251915.1 of Abrostola triplasia. Classification (NCBI taxonomy): domain Eukaryota; kingdom Metazoa; phylum Arthropoda; class Insecta; order Lepidoptera; family Noctuidae; genus Abrostola; species Abrostola triplasia. The sequence continues at coordinate 823,616 of OX276443.1, read as the reverse complement.
CAATATGCAAAATAGATACAATAACTTATATAAAAACAAAGTTAGATTTATGTGTTCGCGTCAAAAACGTTAGGATATCTCACATTTTAATTTTTCATTTGCCATCTTTTTTTCCTTTTTTTCACCTGTCTTCGAGCGAGTCAAATAATAATGATTGATTATCCAAAAAGTGAGAAATATCAACGTGATCATTTATAATAAATCTTTTGACGTGTTTTTTTATTACCTTTTTGGCTGTGCCCGGGGCACAAAAGCCTTAGTTTTCCTGGACGATGTGTCAAACATCTATCAGGTAATAAATTGGATGAAACCATAATTCTCGTGAATATAAATGAATATTTCGTTTTGCCTGACCTGTCTACACGTCGTTTGAGGTCCAAAGTGTGATTCAATTTTAAGGATTTGTTTGTGCGTGTGTTTGTTAGTCCCGACTAGCTCAGTAAAGATTATACTAAATAAACTTCACAAAGAAAAAATTACCCTTGAAGCTCTGTTTCATCTGCACCCATACGATACATATTTCCATCCATCTCAATTCTGTATAAATACATCGATGTTAGAGGACTCTGCGGTTGTTATTTCGGAAAACTGTCAAGGCAATATTTTATGTCGGTAAATTCGCGATCACTAAGAATTTTTATAGTGGCCAATTTTTATGGCTTTGGGTCGAAAGAAATACATAATGCATCGACTATCATCAGAGCTTAAGCTTCGGCTTATAGAAACCTAACCCGCGGCCGATGCGCGTAAAGTATACTTCTAAATCTCGAGACGTAATGTTTACTTGGCTTTATCCAATAGTTTATAGTGTTTGGTGGTTATGTTTTTCGCCAAAAGGTCATGTGAGGAAGTCTAAATACTATACAGTGTGTTAAGAATACCTTGTTCGATCAAAAAGGAGATTATTTAGTATTCGACTATAAATAACTTTTACTCTAGGGCCTAACTTGAAGTAGAGAAAAAAAACAGCGGCTCCATACATGTCGTCATCATCATCATCATCATCATCAGTCGGTAGACGTCCACTGTTAAACAAAGGCCTCCCCCTTAGAACGCCACAATTAACAACAGCTTGCTAATTCCATTCATTTAATTACACTTAGCTCCACAAAATTCAACAGCTGATCAAGGATAGCTTCATAGTAAAAAGCTGTTGATAGTACAATACTGTACAACCTTCTTTTTCAGGGTTTTCTTAACACCCCGTAAATGACGGTTTTACTTACGGTTTCGGATCCGAAAACAAGTCGAGCATTCTCGCATATTCGGTGAGAGTAAAACCGGTATATACAGTAACTAATATGGATAACACTCACGCAAGCGTTATAGTAAAGTTTAGTATACACACTATTACGCCTATAATCTATAAAGGGGTGGTTAAATCTTCCCAAAACACAAATATTAGTATGGTCTGATATTTATCTTGTTCCAAGTCTGGGCATTCGTGCATGTAATGTCTTTCCAACGCATACACGAAACAAAACTCCTAGTACCTACAGTTAAAACAAAAGGATTTAAACATGAATAAAAGATAACACCAGCACTACACTTAGCGTGCAATAAAACATAAAAAAGGAAAGTGTAAAAAGCCGAATAATAACACTCATCAAAATGTATAGCTGGTTTATTTGCAACTTAATTCTTTTGGAAGTGCCGTGAGCTAAATATTTTAGCTTTAATTTCATCAGCGCCGAGCGGGCCATTACACTGCTCTGCATAAAATATTCAATGGACAAACGAACTGGATGCAGTCCTGAGTGTTCCTCCGTGCTTACAGTAATTACTGCCGGGTTCCTACTGTTACTTTAGTGCGGGTTCAATAATGTAATCTTAGTATTTAGGATAATCGTGCACTTAAAAAAAATTACTGCCTCGTTGGTCTAGTGGTTGCTAAGAGCGACTGCTGAGCACGAGGTCCTGTGTTCGAATCCCGGGTCGGGCAAAGTGTTACTGGGTTTTTCCATTAGGTAATTCTCAGTAGCAGCACGGAGTCTGGATCTGTGCCCGGTTGATGGCAATAGGCTCGCCTCCTATTACATTGGGACCTAAAACATAACTGGCGAAATGTGGGTGTACTATATGTGCACCTCTGCCTACCCCTTCGGGGAATACAGGCGTGATGTTAATAAAAAAATTTACCGCACCGCAACGTGAAGTGTGATGCGGCGTCTCGCTTCCACATCTTAAACTATCCTGCTGTAAAGTTGTGATAAGGAGGCTGGTGTCGCGAGAGACCTCTAACATGCCGTTGAACTATCTCTCAGGTGTGCTGGTTTCCTCACAATGTTTGCCTTCACCATTTTTAGCAACCGATAACTAATTTATAGTACGCACATGAATTCGAAAACACATTTGTCCGTGCTGGGATTTCAACTGGTAACCTTTGACTAGGTTATACCGCTTAGCGATCAATGCAATCAAAATCATTGGTACTAAAGCAAAAAAACTTACAAGATCAAATCATTTACTACAGAACAACAACTGAGGCCTTCTCTCAAAATCTCTAATAAGCAACAATCCCATTACTATTCATAGTTGATGCCAATAAAAACTAAGTGTCAGCCAATATATGAATAACGTTACGATGGCACTATATTTACGCTGCAAACAGAGCCGGGCGAAATGCCAAATAAAATCTGGCTGTTACATAAAAGACGGTCCTTGCTCGCCTGTCGGGCTCGCGGTACGGATGTCGTAGTTGACACCCAAGTTTACAATAAATAAGACAAAGGTTCGAAGTAATGGAAGTATTGTTTCGGAAAATGTACCTGACATGTACGCAAATAAATTACATTTTTGGTTATCTATTCATGTTGGTCCACTGTTGAACAGAGGCCTCCCCCTTAAGGATTGCCAAACGTGGGGATTATGCCAACCCTTGCGGTGGCATAATCCCCACATTTGGCAAGCGGCTTGGGGATCCACTGTAGTGAAGCTACAGAAGACGTTGCTGCCCATCCACTGGATTTTCTCTTAGTCGCCTCTTACACCCACGAGAGGAAAAGGGGTGGTCAATTCTAGGCCAGATACAGCAAACTCTCACTATTTTAACTTAAAATATAACCATTTTTTTTTCCGTAAATAAATATGCAAGTACATATTTTGCTTGAGACTTCCTTTGCAACGATGCAGCCCTATTCATAGCGAAGAACGCTTGCAATTCAATTGATAAAAGATGTACAGCGACTGGGGAATCTAGACAGACTCCGTGTGGAATACTAAGTGATAAAAATTTTAAGTTTTTACCATCGACGAGGAATTTATTCGCGGGTCTTGACGGACGTGATCGTGTTGAGAGCATGATAGCACGTAGGCGTGCTCAAATATCAATACTGAAACTGTTTAGTGTGTGTATCATTACCCCTGTACAAATAAAACAGGTAGGCAGAGATGTGATTGGTAAAAATGTAGACGCACATTTTATTTAAATGTGTTAAATACTTTGTTAGACCTTTATTTTGTTAGACCTTTATTTTGTTTTCGAAGGTGAATTTGTGCTATGAAATAGTGAGCGATTACTAATTTAACTTCACTCTGTAAGTACTGTATATCAAGCTTCATTGTATATAGCTACGCCCTACGGTGTTACCCGCTGCATTTTTTCGGTATGAAAAGTAGAGCCTATGTTAATCCAGGGTGTCAGCTACCTCCAAACCAAATTTTATCAAAATTGGTCCAGCTGTTCGAGCGTGAAGAAGTAACAAACACACACTTACAAACTTTTGCCTTTATAATATTTGTGTGATATACAAGCTACGCCCCGCGGTGTTAACTGCTACATTTTTACTAAATAAAAAGTACCTACAGCTTAATATGTTAAACCAGGATTCCATACCAAAATTATATCAAAATTGGTCCAGCTGTTCGAGCGTGAAGAAGTAACAAACACACACTTACAAACTTTTGCCTTTATAATATTAGTGTGAAGTGAGATAAATAATATCTATTAAAACGAACCCAATTCTCAACAAGACTATTTATATAGCAGTGTACAAGTGTATCTATTTGTATTTATTATTATCTTTGTTGTTCAGAATAACGCTTGAAACTTTAAAAGCTACAAGTGTTAAACTTTAATGATAGATTATTTTGAAGCTGCGAAAGTTTGGTAAGTCGGAACAGGGCTTCAACTGGCGGTGTTATCTCCGGGGTTGCTAGTTACGTAATTTCATTATTGTGTTGCCAAGTTGAAGAATAGGGCGTTTGGTGTCGAGTAAGTACCTATATACGCTATAAAATTATACTCCTTAATCCTTACCGAATCGTTTATGGCCCATCTCATCTAAAAATAGGAAACTACGCAGGAGATATTATAGTGCAGAAGTATGAGCGCAAACAGGTGCACCCCCTATTCCCTCACTCTCATAGGACGGTAAACTCACACGACCGAAGAGGGGTCAGGTGCAGAACCAACAGCTTAACTAGCTTTCAGAAGCTTGGTGAAGTCTCGACATATGAAAACGGTCACCCATCACAAGACTGACCGCGGTGAGCACGGCTTAACCTCGCAGACCGTGTGATCTGCGCTGTACCCACGTAGGTACGAGCCCCTCAATTAAAAATATAAGACGTAAACAAAACCAGTATGTCAAGACCTGATTTGCGCATTGGTTTAGTGATTGAACTGCTGTGCTGGCGATTAGAAGTTAGATCCGCACCTGGGAAGATATTTTGTATGATTAGGAAATATAGTATGAGTCCAGGTGTTTATGCGTGTAATATTGGACTATAAAGTAGTTAAATAATTATTGCATTAGATGGTCGTGTAGTTAAAATAAATATACATAAATAATTATCTTTTCATTTCGAACTATGTCCGCATAATCACTCCAAAAGAATCCACAATTACAAAAATGTACACTGAACAGCAAATAAAAAGTCTACCGTACTTAACCCTAAATCGCTTAGCACGTAAAACGTAAACAAACACGCAATTTAACCCTCAAAAGTCCACTCCCAACATACAAATCAACCCGTCACCTCCCGGGATCAAATATTTATGCGTTTACGGGAATGCACAGTGGTACTCTCAAGGAGTTTTCCCCGGGCAAACAAATACACTACTTCTATCGTTGTTATATGCTGTGTTTGGAGGCAGAAGCCATACATGCCAATCGTGGCAAGTGCCTGCCAGATAGCCAGATAAATAGGTGTTATTGTTGCTTAAAAAGGACTGTTTGTGTATTTAAGTAGAATAGAATAGAAATAGAGACTGCCTCGTTGGTCTAGTGGTTGCTAAGCGCGACTGCTGAGCACGAGGTCCTGGGTTCGAATCCCGGGTCGGGCAAAGTGTTACTAGGTTTTTCCATTAGGTAATTCTCAGTAGCAGCACGGAGTCTGGATTTATGCCCGGTTGATGGCAATAGGCTCGCCCCCTATTACATTGGGACCTAAAACATAACTGGCGAAATGTGGGTGTACTATATGTGCACCTCTGCCTACCCCTTCGGGGAATACAGGCGTGATGTTATGTTTTTATGTTATGTATGTTTATGTGTAGAAACAGAAAGCAAGTAAGTGTGTTTTACTTGTTTCTTGAAGGGGTTGTAGGTGTCCATGTTATCATTTGGTTATTACAAGATAAGTCTCGTGTTAGAGGTATTACGCACTGACGACTGGCCGGTGACTCAGTCGATGGCGACTGTGACTTACTGAAGTTTATATAGGCGTTTATACACTTGGTCGCCGGTCGCCCGCCTATATGTTGGTTGCCGAAAGACCAAGTCACCGGCGACCAATCGACAGTGCGTAAGTATAAGTAGGAACAACTATTTTGTATCTACTTATATACATAAATAGACGCCTGTTACCTGGCAGGGTAGGCAGAGGTAGCTTCCCGAAGCACGTTAAGATCTCGACGTAATAAAAACGGTTACCCATCCAAAAGCTAACCGAGACAAACTCAGCTTAACCTACCAACTGATCTATGAAATATTTTGTTTTTTAAACGTTGCTCCTCTAGGAATTCGTCCTGTATCGTGTGTACGTTTCACGAACATGAAATATCACATACACAAACACCCAGACTCGGGACAAACATCTGCGGATCACACACATTGTTGTCCCGCGCGGGAATAGAACCCGCAACCCTGCGCCAATCAGGTCATCAAGTCCCATAGCTACGAGCTTCATAAGGTACACTAAATATTATATAGCATCGCGTTCCAATCCCAAAGGCCTCAGGTTTCCGTATCGCTTACATATTTATTGCTGCCACACCCTCTGCGAGGATAGCGTGAACATATTATTATGCGCGCTTTAAATTCACAGTATCAACTATCCCTCACCCATGGGTCGACAGTTATGTCAAATATAACGGAGGGTTAACGTTATCTGGTTAGCCACTCAGAATTTAATACATCGTAACATCAAGCTTCTTCGTTTTATCATCAGCCGGAACATGTCCACTGTTGAACAAAGGCCTCCTGCTTGGAGTAGAGGGTCTCCATAATCCCCACGCTTAGCAAGCGAGTTGGGGATCGCAGTATTGGTGAAGTTACAGAAGAAACTGCTGCCCATCTTCTGGATTTTCCCTTAGTCGCCTCTTACGACACCCGCAGGAGGAAAGAGGGTCAATTCTAGGCCGGATCCCACTCGGCAACTTAGCTACGACTACCACTCAGTCTCTTTCATAGGAGAGATAATAGGAATATACAGATTTAGCATTAATAAATTATTAAGTTAGTACTGATAGTCGAGTCGTATGACCGTTGGACTGCTAAGTTTGCAAGTTCAAACGCCGGCACGCACCATTGTCTTTTAGACACTGCACGGGACAAAAAATTGGGCGATCCGCAGACGTTTGTCCCGAATCTGGGTGTTTGTGTATGTGGTATTTCAGGTTTGTGGAACGCACCTACGATACAGGAGATAGTCCTAGTGTGGGGTGGGGTTTTTAAAAAGTCTGAATTTATATACCTACTTGTTACAAAGCAAATATTACTAGAAATCTAAACTAATAATAACTGTTCCAATCGATTCGATCGTGTCGCTCAGACAGCCAATACTACAAGTTTAACATTTCATGCAACCGTGTAGTATTGGGAATAAACGTCTAACTTGAAACATGAACTTATCTCCGTTTTAAAATAGTGGCGAGGCGCTAACTTAGGACCAACTTAGTAGTTGAGATATTTCTAAGCTGAGATATCTAAGGCGTAAAAACATATAATAGCATAAAATTTGTAAAGTGCAGCTAGTAAGTGCTTGACCATACTGACCACAAACATAAGTCATATATTATACTTAGATACAAATACAAATACAAATATTCTTTATTGTGGTACATAGGTAAACAGTGAGTTGTTACATGGCCCTTAAATTGTACACAGCTATGACCCGCCATAATGGCATACAATAATTTTAAGGTGAAGATTAATTATAAACTATAAACATAAACATAAATTATACACTCAATCAATATTAAATAACATCATCAAAATAATCTTTTAGAGTATAGTAACATTTGTCTATTAATAATCTAAATAATTCCTTTTTATAATTATGCAACTCTAAATCTCTAATTGTTTTTGGCAATTTATTATAAATGTCGGGTATTAAATAAAAAACACTTTTGTGGAAAAGAGCAGTTTTGTGGGGTTCACGTGTCATTTTGTCTTTACGTCTGGTTCTATTACTAAATTTAAAATGGTGAATATTTAATTTAGCGAAGATGGCACATTCGTAGATAAACATACAAGGAAGTGGTAGTATTTTCAATTTCTTAAAATGTGGAACACAGGAGTCAGTTGAATCAATATTTACTATTGATCGGATGCACCGCTTTTGCGCTTTAAAAGCCAGGTCTTTGTTGGTTGAATTACCCCAGAAAATAAGCCCGTATCTTAAAATGGAAGAAACATAACCATGATATGCACTAAGAACAGCAGATTTATCTACTATTTTATTCAATTTGTAAAGGGCATATGACTGCTGATTCAAGCGCTTGCAAACATAGTCTATGTGATTTTTCCAGTTAAGTCTTCTGTCAATATGTAGCCCCAAAAACTTAATTTCATCAATTTCTTCAATATTTGTATCTTTGAATGTTATGTTTAAATTTGTCGATGCTATAAAACTTTGCCTAAATTTCATTATTTTTGTTTTTGACAGATTTATATTTAAATTATTAGATGATAGCCATTCAGTTGCTGCAGTTAAGAACGTATCAATCTCCACATTAATACTAGAGTGCATATTGTTGCCACTAAACAAAACTGTGCTGTCGTCAGCAAAAAGCGTCATTTGATGTTGCGTTATGGATGGTAAATCATTAACATATACATTAAAGAGCAATGGTCCCAAAACACTACCTTGTGGTACCCCAAAGCGGACATTAGAGAACTGGGATTCATATTTTTTTTCTTCTTTCGATATTGAGCATACTCTATTTATTTGAGTAGCTTGATGTCTATCAGTTAAATAGGATTTTACAAGATTATTTACATTACCCCTAATACCATAATGATTTAATTTTTGGAGCAAAATATCGTGGCGAACGTGGTCGAAAGCTTTTGACATGTCTAAGTACATGGCTACAGCTGGCTTGCTTTTATCCAGATTGGTTATTACTGTATGAATAAAGTTATAAATAGCATTATTTACCGATTTATTTTTACGAAAGCCGTATTGTTCACTGGCAAGAAGGTTATTACTTTCAAGAAAAGAGTATAAAGATGTGTATATAACTTTTTCATAAATTTTTGAAAAGATAGGTATTAATGCTATGGGTCTGTAACAATTAAGATCTTCAACATCACCCTTCTTAAACATAGGTTTTATAATGGTATACTTAAGTTTATCTGGGAAAACTCCGTGTTCTATACTCAGGTTAATAGTATAGCTTAAAACAAAAGAAATTATATGAGATACATCTTTCAGAGTAACCTTGTCCTTATTCTGTCCTGCTCCTTTACCATGTACTCTTAAAGCAGGAGAGTTTACGATGTGGAAGCGAGACACCGCATTACAATGGACGTAGCAGCGTGTGTCTGGGAGGCAACTGTAACCGGGAATCAAAGCCGTGACTTTGCACACAGAAATCAAAACTTAACAGCTGTTTCTACCTTGACTGACTCTGCACTCAAAACTTTATATAAAACAGACCAGACACTGCATTCAAAACTTTTCCACACGATTTTACAATCCACCAACACATGTACTCATTAATGTAAATTTATAACTACACTAAAACACGTCGTCTAATTACTGAGACCATTGGGCCCCGATTGACAGGGGCCCAACGGGGCCTGTTTAATTGCGCAGTTAGAATACATGACATCGCGCGTCGGGTTAAAGTTGACGTGTGCACTCCCAGGGTTAGTTGTACACGATAGCTTGTCGCCTCTGGGGGGTTGACGCGTTTTATTCTTTGGTTGAAACACGCTAGTTTATTTTTCTTTTTTATGTAGGTATTTTACTAATGGCATTAGTTTTGTGGTTTTAGTGACCGAATTGTAATCTATGTTAAATTTTTAAGGTATAAGAATCTTTGAGGACTTCTTCGGTATCATCGTGACTTTTTGGTTAGGAAAAGTCTTACTTGAAACACTTACTTAGATAATGTAGAACTTTTATAAAAACATTTCAAACGTTTGATGTTACAATTTAAAATATTTTATTAGTATCTGCCACACTCTGGAATACTCACACCTATAATAATATAAATGATGTAAGTACCTAAGTACATTTCACGCAACTTAAACTTATAAATAACTAACTGACCCGGCAAACTTCGTACCGCTATTTAATCCTTCCCCTAACTACTACGAATATTTTAAGACCAAAATGAGCCAAATCGGTCCAGCTTTTTTCGAGTTTTAGCGAGACTAACAAACGACAATTCATTTATATATATATAAGTACATATGTGTATGAAAGTTTAATTAAAAACTAATCCAAACAAACAACTTGACCTTAAACAACTCAACTTACAAACATAGGATCAAGACTCCACCATTACGTGTATAATTAAATTTATGTATTCCGTAAACCAAAATAACGCGGGCCCTGTCGGACCCCCGTCACTTGGACCCAAGGGGCCGCATAATTAGCTGAGGTGCGAGCACCAGATACGGACCCCAATGATATATGGGGTCACAATTTGTTTAAGATGTTATATCTGTTTACAGGCCTTATTGGACTATTGGTGCATTTCCATAACCTTTTGAGCGCCAGTCTTGTATGACAAGCGATTTCGTGCTCTCCACGATTTAATTAGAAGAGAATATGTAATCGTATCATTTATTACGTTCATAATCATCTTCAACAGCCGGTAGACGTCCACTGTTGAACAAAGGCCTCCCCCTTAGAACGCCACAATGAACGACCGCTTGCCATTTGCATCCACCGGTTGCCCGCAACTCTGACAATAACGCGGGTCCACCTGGTGGGAGGACTGCGAACGCTGGGTCTCCCCGTTAAAACGCCACAATGAACGACAACTTGCCATTTGCATCCCGCAAGTCTGACGACATCGTCGGTCCACATGATATCCTGAAGATACTTAAACACCACTACTTCCATAAGGCATTCATCAACTACATAAATCTAAGTTTAATACCCCAAGATCACCTACTTCCAGTCCAATTCCCCATACCTATTAAGGTATTCCCGAATTTCAAACCCAGTGGAGTGGCAAACAAGATCAACCCGTCGTAAGACGATTTCAAACTATACTATACACAATTTTAGCGTTGATGCGTGAAAACCGAACACTGTTTACCCCCTTTTGAGTACGCGCGTGAAGAGATTAATTAAAGAGATGTTCCCGAAATGTGCCTACAAGTATGGTAGCCGAGGTTTTTAATGTTTGAGCTTGTTATTGACTCTTGAAGTAATTTGGTTGTATTTTTTATGAGAAGGCTTGTCTGGGTAAATTTCGCGTTTAATTTAATTATTCGCCGAAAAAATATCATATTTTAAAACTATTACGTACAACTTTATTGTTACATAAATTAAAAACTATAGTCTTTTAGCTTTTGCCACGTTAAGTAGCCTATCTAATTTCTCGGTTCTTAAACTTTCTACATGCCAAATTTCATCAAAATCCAACCAGCAGTTTAGTTGAAAGCGTAACAGACAGATAGAGTTACCTTCACAGTTATAATATTGGTATATACAATATAATAGACCATATTTATTGGAACCTATGACCTATAATTATACAAAAATAATACAGTTAAAAATCATCATAGTATTCATCCCCATTGATGTCAACTGGTAAAGTACACAGAAGACTGGCAGCAGCACCACGTTGAATGGCGAAGCTGATATTTTTTGACTGTGAAATTTTTAAAACTCTCTGTAAAATCTCTTTCTTAGAACCTTCTTGGTAAATTTAATTTTGATCGCTTTTTTTTAATCCTCGCTCTTAAACCGCTGGTTTATGCAGTAGAGTGCTCGCACATAAACTATACGAACGATTTAAAAGGTTGGCCCTTGACACCTGTGAACCTACAACCTTGGATGACCAGTCTGCAAATTCTAATACTGACATTAAAAACAGCTGTTAATAAATCAATCTTTTAATTTAATCTGGTTTACAGCTGCATTCAGGGACGTTAATGATTACTTAAACTGACACTAAGTATAGATTTCACGAAAAAACACTTTACTTAGTGATACTTTGAGTAATCAATAAATGACAGTGCGGCGGTCAGACTGCCACGTTGGTCTTGTGGTTGCTAACGCAATTGCTGAGCACAAGGTCCTAGGTTCGAATCCCGCGTCAAGCAGTGTTTCCGAGTTTCGCCATTAGACAAGTCTCAGTAGCAGTAAGGAGTCTGAATTTGTGCCCGGTTGATGGCAATAGGCTCGCCCCCTATTACATTGGGACCTAAAACACAACTGCCGAAATGTGGGTATACTATATGTGCACCTCTGCCTACCCTGGAAAACAGGTGTTTGTTCAATTAAATCAGTACATGATTTAGGAACAAACAGAGATGAAATCGAGTGGGTATAATCGACTCATTTTATGCGTAGATGATCAAAACGCGAGAATTACGTCTGTGATCAACCTCACGATTATAATTTAATTAATCGTTGGCGGGTGCAAGCGTTGCTCTGTCATGCGCAAATACAACGCGCTAGTTTATTTTTCTTTGAACGTATTTTGTATCGTTTTTAGGGTTGATTTATAAAAGGGTTAACCCTGTATCCATCCCTCGCTATACCTCTATCTTTAGTGTTTGTTCAAATGCCCGTGATGTCCAACTGACCGCTATGAAGATTATTTCGATGTACAACTTTAAATATAATGTAATTACACCTCTTTAGCCAATTTTGTATACAGCGACCTATCTTTGACTCTAATATTATATACTTTTTCATAGATTTTATATTTTTATTCATATACTTAGTCTGAGTTTTTATTATATCTTCACAAGAGATAATTGGGTACTTGACACCACCTATCAATTGGCACACTTTTTATGAGACTATTTTGCCAATAATTTTGTGGTAATATTGGCCCACCTTTGCGGGCAACAAGGATACCCATCACCGGACGCCGACGACCAGGCCGACCGAGAAGGCGATGGCGAGATGATTTGGACATTTTTGCGGGAAAGACGTGGCCTGAAATGGCATTGGACAGGGTTTTGTGGAGAAATAATGGGGAGGCCTTTGCCCAGCTGTGGGACACCGAACAAGCTAGATAAAAAAAAATCAAGTCAAAAGCCAAGTCAATCCACTAACTAATTTGATAATTCGATTAAAAATCGAGTTTTATCGTTAACTAAAAATGTGTAAGGATTTTAGAGCTGAAATAAAGTATTTTTTAGAGTAGCAGTGTCTTGGAATTATTGGTGGACTTGGTGGACTACCACCTAGTCCACCAATAATTCCAAGACTAAACCTCTAGGTTAATGTTGTCAACCACCTAATTCACTGTAGTGTGCAAACAGTTATATAAAATCGAGAAGGTATAGTTAATCATCACGCCTGCAGGCAGAGGCTTATAGTACACCCACATTTCGCCAGGTTGTAGATCAGGCGAGACTATTGCCATAAACCGAGCACAAATCGAGACACTGTACTACTGAGAATTACCTAATGAAAAAATTACTACTTAATTAATACTTTTACCCGGTATTCAACCCAGGGCTTCAAGCTCAGCAGGCGCGCTTAGTGTCCACTACACCAACGAGGCAGTCCTTGAGATCCTTTACTTATTTATTAATGGTTTCGAATCTGACGCCATCTTATTTGTCCAGTGACTTAGAAAGGACGCTGTATCTATGTTTATACATATATCAGGCCCTAAAATTAACATAAAGGGATAGACAGGCAATATTTGAACCTATTATATAATACATTTATTTTGTTTAACAAGAGTTTCGGCGTTGTTCGAAGGGGTTTTGATAAAGTTTACAGTTTTCAGTATTAATGTTATATACCTGGGTGGTCGGGAGCTATGTAATTGGAGGTTACAGGTAGTATATAACGATGTTATGTAGGTTTTACAAACGCGAAAGTTTGTAAGTAAGGATGGATGTTTGTAACTCTTTCACGTAAAAACTACTGAATGGATTTTAATGAAATTTCATATGGAGGTAGCTGACACCCTAGATTAACAGATAGGCTACTTTTTATCCCGAAAAAGTGCGGGTAACACCGCGAGGCGCAGCTAGGAAATAAAGAGGAAGCCTAGCAGTGGGACATATTACAGACTAATGACAAAAATAGTACCTTGAGTAAGTTTTGTAGGTAATTAAGTTTATAAAAAGCTTCTAAGGGGCTCAAAACAACGTGAAAATGTAGCGAGTAACACCGCGGGGCGCAGCTAGTAATCCTTAAAAATGTTACGATTAGTTTCTGTCTTCTAATTAAATGATGACATGTAGAAGACCGAAACGCCTGTCTTTTCATGAAAGATTGGCACTCAAAAAGTTAAATTTGTGGCCGGGTATATGACGACAGTTTTCTCCGTATTTAACAACTCACTTCATGGTACAGGAGCATTGCTATCCTCTTCTTACATCACAGCATCAATTAACGTTTCTTTCAGGATAGCCTTGTCAATGTTCCCATGAATGGGAGCCGTTGGCTTATAAGGCAGTTCCTACGCCTCAGGGTGTTATAAAGAGGGTATCTCGTCACTATTGTGCAAGTAAGTCACTGTATGTATTGTTGGGAGTAAAACCTTAATGTTCTTTCTTGTGTATTTAGACAAGGATTAATCAGAGAAGGAATGAACAAAGGTTAATATCCGTTGGGGGATGGATTATAAACATTATTCTCTTTCTATCCTTATCATCATCGAACTTTACGTTTATTATCTCTTTCTTTTTTTAATAAACTTCGCCCCACACTAGGAATTTCTCCTGTATAGGGGTGCTTTTCACAAACATGAAATATCACATACACAAACACCCAGACTCGGGACAAACATCTGCGGAACACACGATTTTTTGTCCTGAGCGGGATTTGAATCCGCAGTCCTTAACGCAGCAATCCAATCGCTTAGCCACTGCGCCGATCAGGTCGTCAAATATACACATATGTATACATATCAACCATTAACTGTCCCACTGGCACCTCCATTTCGGGGTTAAAGAAAGTTACAGCTATGAGAGTATTGTCAAGACATGTAGCAGATTAATAGCAGAAGTACCACCTGTATTGTAGTCAATTGTTTTTTACTTAAGTTGGTAGTAAATGTATGTCACTAAAGAGAAGTCACAATATCGAGGCAAATCTTATGAAAACCCAATCTTACTTTGATGTGTATCGATTGGCGTGTGAGAGAATACTAATAGCTTGTGTAACGATACACTCGCCATCATGAACGTGGCTAAAATGTCATATAGTTTTTTGGCAATCGAGTACGCATGCGTGCCGTGTGGAATCCAGCCTAGAATTGACCACCCCTTTTCCTCCCGTGGGTGTCGTAAGAGGGGACTAAGGGAAAATCCAGAAGATGGACAGCAGCGTCTTCCGTAACTTCACCACCAATACTGCGATCCCAAGCCGCTTGCCAAGCGTGGGGATTATGGCAACCCCTAACTTTACTTAAGGGTGAGGCCTTTGTTCAACAGTGGACATCTTCCGGCTGACGATGAATCGAGAACGCGTTATTTTATTAATTATGATTCACGTTTTCTGTTGAATTAATTATTGAAGTATGGGGAAGCAACAATACTAGCCCCCTAGCAGGACAGTTTACGATGGGGAAGCGAGACGCCGAATGACACTGCACGTAGCAGCGTAGAGTCTCGCTTCCACATCCTAAACTTTGTCCTCTTTAAGAGTTCTTACCATGAACTGGGACAGTTATAGAAAATACATAATTTTGATAGAAAACCATATAAATTTATTGTACCCATAAAAGTTTACGCCAAATTCTGTGCCGGTGAGTGTATATACGGCCAGTTTATTTCACATTAGAAGAAACATCGCACATAAATATAAATCTGTCATCTTCATTAGAATGCCTTGGTGTCTCTATATTTCAAAGTATATAAAACTATATTTATTTATTATCTTTGGAAAACTTAAAGCTAAACCAACAGAATAATAAAAAGTGTACAAAACTGACAGCCAATTACAACTCTTCACTTTCACATTTATTAAATTCCTGAGAATAACCCAAAGACATCTCCAACCTATACTTTTGTAGTCCTATCTCTATAGTGCCAATACAAGGCTATATTTAATTCCCTTTGCAGCTTTAAATAGCCATTTGATAGTCTACTAGGAGGCTATAAGCCTGCCGGTGTCTACCGTATGGGATAATACCCTAGTATAGGATGGGATACCTTTCATGAGATTGTAATAAGTGTTTATTTTACGACTAGTATAGTTGAAGAAGTATTTACTGGAATGTTGTCTGCCTTGTCGTTGTACGGATTTGGTACACGTGGTTGTGGGATTAATGGTATTGTGACTTATCACCTCTTTTTAGATGCACCATCTTGTTTCTTATGTAAATTACAGTTTTATATTAATATCTGGTGAGATTTTTTTGTACATAAAACATACATAACATCACGCCTGTATTCACCGAAGGGGTAGGCAGAGGTGCACATTCAGTACACCCATATTTTTCCAGTTATGTTTTAGGTCCCAACGTAATAGGGGGCGGTCCATTGTCATCAACCGGGCACAAATCTAGACTCCGTGCTGCTACTGAAAATAACCTGACAGAAAAACCCAGTAACACTTTGCCAGACCCGGGATTTGAACACAGGACCTTGTGCTCAGCAGTCGCGTTTAGCAACCACTAGACCAACGAGGCAGTTTCACCCAATGAAGTCAAAAGTAACGAATTTATCGACAATTCCAAACAGGTAAATTTATCATCACTTAAATTTAAAATGGGTGATTTCCATGCTCTTTCTGCATTGTATTTTCAAGTAAAATTTGCTAAGAGAGTTTTATGGTCGTGGCCGTTCCACCAGTCTTCGTTCATTTAAATATGGTCTCAAACTATCTACATTTATTAAGGTCCGTTTATTAAGGACTGTCTCGTTGGTCTAGTGGTTGCTATGCGCGCCTACTGAGCACGAGGTCCTTGGTACGAATCCCGGGTCGGGCAAAGTGTTACTGCGTTTTTTCGTTAGATAATTCTCAGTAGCAGCACGGAGTCTGGATCTGTGCCCGGTTGATGGCAATAGGCTCGCCCCCTATTACATTGGGACCTAAAAACATAACTGGCGAAATGTGGGTGTACTATATGTGCACCTCTGCCTACCCCTTCGGGGAATACAGGCGTGATGTTATGTATTTAACTAGCCGTTAAAATAAAAAGGTTATTTGTATGTAAATATCCTGAGAAGTTGTCTGCTAGTTAATGAATGCGGTGATAAAAGTTTGTTGGCTAATATAGGGGGGTCGATGCTTTCTTGGTTACTTTTAGTTTTTGCAAGTTGGACGCCTCGTTGGTCTAGTTGTCGATAAACGCGATTGCTGAGCATGAGGTCCTGGGTTTGAATTCTGCATCGGACAAAGTGTTATTGGGTTTTTATAAAGTAATCCTCAGTAGGAGTACGGAGTCTGGATTTGTGCCCGGTTGATGGCGTTCTCCGAAGGGGTAGGCGGGCGTGCTTATAGCACCTACCGACATCCACATTTTGCCACTTATATTAATGGTGGGGCATTGTGTCCCAGTAGCGAGTCCATTGCCATCAAGCAGCAGCAGCATGCCCATAAATCCAGACTCGGTGCTGCTACTGAGAATTACCGACTGAAAAACTAAGTAACACTTTGCCCGATCCGGGATTTGACTATCGACTCGTCTATATTAAAACTAATCAAATAATTTATTTCGCATATTTCATTATGTACTACCATTACCAATATACATATATTTAAGTTTGTTCTCCTAATACTTCGACATATAACTTGTTTGGGAGTTAAATAAGTTTCTAAGTAGCTTACATGTTATGTTTTTGTTCAAAATTACGTACATGTAAAAACCGACATAGGTACACTGTACAGTCAGCACCATAAGTAGCTTAACATGTTAAGAAAACTTATGTCGAATAATTTAAAGAAACAAACCACTTCAAGTTATTGTTTCAAGTTATAGACACGTTCAAGTGAAGATCTGAGACTTTTAAAGACTTTTTAATTAATTACCATTAATTAATGTTAAAAATAATGTTTAACTACTTATGTTTTAAATGAGATGGCGGGACGAACTCGACTTGCAGTTGTTAACGGGGAGACGTGGAAAGAGAGTGGGGAGGCCTTTGCTCAGCAGTGGGACATTCCAGACTTACAATAATAATATTATTATCAACTTATGCTTGTTTAGCTTCTGTAATTTTACCAGACAGATTGTGCTACTGGGTAGTTTGTTGCGTTGCTTCTACCCAGCTATAGCACTAGGAAGCGGTGACGGGCGATTTGGGGGCTGTCTTTATGTAATTTGATGTTCAAAAAGTTAAACTTAAAAGTCTATTTTGAATGCTTTTTTCTCTTTATCACAACTTATTTTTGCTGCTGACTGTACAAGGTAAGGTAACACAAAAGCAACAAGTAAGTCAACAAAATTACCAGAAAATTCTACGGAAATAAATGGCACAATTACTTTCTTTTCCACACAATGAACGCAATTAGTTGCCGGAGGCCGTAAGATGACTCTACATACACTAACACACCCACACACACACGGACATACACAACACATACGTGTATTGATAGAAACGCACATTACTGAGGTAATGATTGTCATCCTTCGGGGTCAATTTACTGTCATTGCTATTAGGGTTGTCAAATCTATACTAATATTATAAAGCTGAAGAGTTTGTTTGGAACTGGTCCGATTTGAAAAATTATTTTAGTGTTATATAGCCCATTTATCGAGGGAGGCTATAGACTATGAAACATTTGAAATTCACGCGGACAGAGTCGCGGGCGGAAACTTGTATAAGATATGTTTAATGTATTCCTTTTACGCTCTTGTCTTCATTAGTAAACTTTTTGAGTTCGATTCTAGGTTGTTAAATTTTTTGAGGTTTTACCTGTAATACCTTTATAAACTCTAAAGAAACTTTATATTGATTTTTTTTAATATTACGCCACTCTAGGACTTTCTCATGTATCGTGGGTACGTTTTACAAACATAAAATACCACATACACATACCCAGGACATCGGAACAAGTATCAGCGGATCACACAATTTTTGGTACCGTACGGGAATAAACCCGCAACCCTTAGCGCAGCAGTCCAATCGCTTAGCCACTGCGCCAATCAAGTCTTCGATATTGAGACTAGTATGTACTAATTCATAGACGTGTTCTAATCAATTTTAGTTATATTCTATAAATAACTGTACCCGTCATAAACTCAAGTAAATAAAGCAATCAAAACCCTAAAGTATAAAAACAAACGCTTTTTTATCTTGCAAATCTTTGTTTATACAGGGTTAAGCCAAACGGTAATCTTGTGTGACACAATATATTAAAGGAGATTGCGTTACTTGACAGCCCTACCCACGCGGGTCCCCAAATAAAAGTCCCCATTAAAAAATCACGTTTATTCATACATTGTGTCTCTTGGGAACAATCAGATGTCTTGTAGGTATGTAATTCGGAACGTTAAACAGGGGTTCCTAGCTACTGTATTCGAGGTTAAGCAGCTCTCACCAAGGTTAGCCTTTCGATGGGTGAGCGTTTCTTATTGTGTGACGGGCTAGGCTTCTTATTGTAAAAAAATTTAGCATGTAACACCGCGGGGCGCAGCTAGTATATTATAAATGTGAAAGTAACTCTGTCTGTCTGTCTGCTACGACTTTACGACAAAACCGTTGGACGGATTTTGATGAAATTTTGCTACTTAACACGGGCGAAGCCACGAGCAAAAGCTAGTACCAGTTAGATTTTATTTTTAGTAAGAAAGACCTTAGTTTCTATACCTTATCTTCCAGACACAATACCCATTCTAATGATATCTAAGTGTAATGATGATTTGCAAAAAATATTATTTCTTAAGCCTAATCTAATATCACGGGAAATTAATCTTGGAACATGAGGTGTAAAATTCTATTCAGCTGTTCGGAAAACAATATCTAAAAAATATAAATGTTCTCACAATTTAGAACCTCCACCTTTTTGAAGTAGGTGAAAAACTAGAGTGAGCAGGTTCCGCGCATGCGTATTGACTAGATAATAACATCAATTGTTTTTGATTCCTATCTATGGAGTGGATTCTTAAGAGCACAATTGCAGGTTCGAATCCAGACAAGTATCTATAAAAAACTGGTAGAAGAGAATCACACTAATAATATTATGAAGGCGAAAATTTGTGAGTGTGTATGTTGGTTACTTCTTCGCGCTCAAACGGCTAGACCAATTTTGATAAAATTTGATATAGAGGTAGCTGACACCCTGAATTAACACATAGGCTACTTTTTATCCCGAAAAAATGTAGCGGGTAACACTGCGGGGCGCCGCTAGTAGATTATAATTTTATTTCACACCGGTAAATATAACAACGATTCAGGAGGTAGAAAGATTGCTAGTGCACAATGGACCCAATTCAGTTTGGTCTGCCCAAATCAAGTTGGGACTTAAATCGCTCGCGGACACCGGTGGATGCAAATGGCAAGTTATCGTTCATTGTGGCGTTCTAAGGAGGAGGCCTTTGTTCAACAGTGGACGTCTTCCAGCTGATGATGACTTAGATCGCTACAGCTTTTTTACCGTCCGATGTCATGTTTGCCAAAGATTGTCTTTCTAGACAATTATTTTGAGCCTAAATAAGAGCATACAGGTATGAAACTCGTGTGGTTACAACGACACAACTCAATCTACCCCTTCAGAAAAATACAGACTTAATAATTAACTGCAAAACAAAATAATACAGTCACTAAAATCAAATCCAGCTTGAAATACAATAACGATTTCACGTTTACTGAAAAAGAAACCAGAAATTGCCGGCCGAGGGATCAGACCAATCTAATTTACGGATCGCCTTCGATAAGACATCAAATGCCGGAAGATTACGAATGCAAGACAAATAAGATGTTTTGGACCGCTTGTTCTCAGTGAGAGGCAAATCATTTACTTTACTGACTCATTGGTTCAGTTTATTTTAGCTTATTTAGACATTATTTAGCTTTAAGTGGATGTTTTCAGGCGATTTTCAATGATATTCTAATCTTTTTTGGAACTCTGAATCGTGGGTGCGTGTCACAAACATGAAATATCACATATACAAACACACAGACTCGGGATAAACAATATCAGCTGATCACACAAAAATTTGTCTCGTGCGGGAATCAAACCCTTTCACCAGTCCATTCACTTAGCCATCGCGCCAATCTGGTCGTCAATAATACTTATACCTAGTAATATAGATAGTTACAAGACAAACCCCACCTTTTCCTAATCCCTTACTCCAATTCTTTCGCACTTTTCAAAACCCAGTTCTAAGCAAGACCTACCATTGAAACACTCATTAACGAGAAACAGATCTTAGCGAATGAAAGCATATTTTCTTAGAGAAGACATGAGCTACGGTAGCTCATACTAATTGCTTAAACGCGACATTCAGGTTAGAACTAAAACAAAAGACTGAGGCGTTAGGCTGGAATCCAATTTACATCTGCGAATATGTCTGAAAAGTTAGGCTGAAGACATTCATGACTTAATTAGATTAACTTAGCAAGCTTTAGTAAATGCGCCTCACGACCCTTTCACAAGGTTATTGTTTGAATCTTGGTAACCGGTCTTTACACTTTGATATTCCTCTGTGCCATATTTATTTACTTAGATTTGGTGAGACTGCGAGACAAACAACATAGTCATCTAAATTATTCTACGACCACTTAAGGGAAAATCGGGAAAAAGAAAGCATGGAGAATCAATTATTGCTTATCCGTATGCAAGAAGGCCTTTTCGCAGTAGGTCAGTTAAATCCTGGCATAAAAACTGATACGAAGAATGTTTAGGGTGTAAGATAATCAAAAACTGATTAAACAGAGCATAAAAGTAGTCGGATATGGTTTCTTTTCTGATAGTGTTAAGACGATAGGAAAAATGATGGTAATACTGAAGACTACTAGTCCTGAATTTCTAAATATCTCAGATTTGTTTATTACATTGTTCTTAAAAAATATATCTGAATTTGTTTACATTCTCTTTATAATTGTTAAATGTGCCAAATTTTAGTTAAGGGTTTATGTCTAAATTCATGGTTGTAATAGTTTTAGACAAATATTTGTATGCCAAGTGAGGCGAAACTTAGTGAGACTTTATTTCTTTATTAAGAGCTTTTATATATGTTGCCTATGTTTAAACAAATAAATGTATTCTATTCTACTCTATTCTCAAAACAAACCCTCGACCTCAGCCATTCCTCCAGTTTATAATATTACCAGTATAATGAGCTACATTCATTTGAAGGTCCGAACTTTAAACTTCGACAGTTGATGTCCGAACAAGTAGCGAAGTTAAAACCACCCACCTTGTCCAGCATTGACTGATTTGTAGGAAGATGTAGAGGGCCCACGGTACGTACGATTAATCGATACGATTGATCGGCAGAGAATCGTGACGATAAATCGCAAAGAATCACCATAGATAATCTGCGGAAGGGACCAGCTGAAAAACCATGCTTGGCCGTTTGCTCAGGAATTACTGAGTTGTCCGAAATGTCATATTATTTTTATTTATTATTATGTGTGGCAAAATAAATGGGTTTTATTCATAACTAGCTGCGCCCCAAAGTGTTACCCGCTGCATTTTTTCGGGAAAGAAAATAACCTATGTGTTAATCCAGGGTGTCAGCTACCTCCATATAAAATTTTATCAAAATCGGTCAAGCTGTTTGAGTGTGAAGAGGTAACAAACATATAATATTATAATATTAGTGTGATTGCATAGATTTTTGTTGCGATCTCCTCCGACAACTTTCACATACACTATCAATCTATCGCGTCCGGCCGACCGTAACGACCAATCGTACGGTATAAAGTACGCTTTTAAGGCCTACAGTTATTTGTTTCGCCCCTGTTCTAACTAACAGAATTCCACGCTGACCTGTCGACAGATGTTGGACGCTGTCCGCAACGGAAGCGGAAAGCATGTCTTGTTGATGAATTAGTCAATGGTCTTGGCTGCTAGTGTTGATAACAGTTTGGAACATCAAATATTAGTTGATCCGGCGAAAGACGGACAGAAGTTTGTTGTTTTTGGTGGCTTGTATTATGATTTATGCTAACAGACTATTGAATACCTATGTAGGTATGTGGCTACCGCACAGTTCATTTGACCTGCTACATTCTGCCGGTCTCGCCGCAGTCATTCTTCACATGTCGAGACCCCACCATGCTTCAGAAAATACGTTGAACCTTTGGTCCTGCGCCTGATCTTTCTCCAGTCGTATCGGTCTACCGTCCCATCGGACTATAAGAGTAAGTGCACCTGTGTTTGCGCGCATACTTGTGCATTAAAATATTTCGTACGTAGTTGTCTGGTCTTGGATGAGACAGGCCGCTATGGCCTTAATTCGGTCAGGAGAACATTATTATTGTGCAAACCATGCGAATTCCAATCCTTTAACTAGGCCACGACAAATTAAATCATTACATACTCCAGACCTTTACAAATTTCAAATAATTATTATAATTTTGTATTTTATTTTTTTTAACTTTATTTTTTGCACTTTGTACACAACTTTTACCATCATGTAATTTGTTATAGAAGAGCGGGGCCTCCTAACACAGGTAATACTTTTACTTAAAAGGAGGTCTCTATGTAAGATTTTTAAATAGTTGTACAAGTTTCTGAAATAAACCTTTTTATTTTATTTTTATTTTATTATTTTATAGACCTTTTCGCCAACCACCACCAAAATCTAACACAATCCGACCCGAACTGTAAATCCTACCGGGAAAAATACCAAAACAATGTATCCCCAAATTGAGTGTGCCCTGGACGGATACAAATGGGCACACTTCGTCTCCACTCCATGGGCACAAGTGGTGGGGCACAATTAATATAATATCGATCCCAAATGAATTGTGGTTTGCGTCTGTCAAGATCGCTATCTGATTAAACACAAACTTCGGTATAATTGTGGTAGCCCTCTATTTGGCTTAGTATTAGCTGAAGGGTGGGTACTTGTTTATTGGTTATCATCATGCCTATATAATTTAATAGGTTAGGCAGATATATGAAGCTAAGGAATTAGAGCTAGCTAAAATATTTAATTCTACAAGATGGAAGGAAGTAAAAAGTGCATTCGCCATTAACTCCGCCTATCTACACTTGTTCTTAAATAATTAAATATATAATTTTCGTGGTAATTAAACTTTTCAAACTTACTAAAAAATACCCAAGCATTAGTAGCATTATATTTTTGTTGTTCTTTTAGGTTATTTGAATACTGGCTGAAACTTAATGGTAATATTTATAGTTGTGTTCTCGTTAATTCCCGTTTAAAGAATACCTTTAAAAACCAACTTGAGATCAACCAGACCAATCAAGCACAGAGCAAAAGGTTTTTGCGTGTGATCTTTGCAGCTCTGCGCATTCGCGACTGTATGCTGGCAAAGACAACGGTGACAGAAAAAATAGGAGGAGCGTAGTGATAGATACCCGGCTGTGACACTGACACCTATTAATTAACAGAGACCATTAATTACCGGATCTACAGAAGCCATTGATTGAGGAAACATTTTGCTCAATGCCCATACATTGTCGTAATAGAAACTAAGTGTTTCTATAGCGTTGGTCTAGTGCTTGGTCTAGGGGTCCTGGGTACAATGTCGGGGTCGATCAGAGTTTTTGGGTTTATCTATTAGATAATTCTCAGTAGCCGGAGTCAGGAATTGTGTTTAGTTGATGGCAATAACCGCTGGGGAAGAAAGGTTCTCGAGTGGCGGGCGACCTTGAACTGAAAGACGCAGCGTTGGCAGGCCTCCCACCAGATGGACCGACGATATTGACAGAGTTGCTGCAAACGATTTATATGAATGGTAAGTTGTTGTTCATTATGGCGTTCTAAGGGGGAGGCCTTTGTGACGTCTTCCGGCTGATGATGTTGATAGTAATAGGCTCGCCCCCCATGTACTGGGAGCTCAATACTGGCGAAAAGTAAGCGAAACTTAACTGAACTGGAGAACTAAATCTTTTGTAACATACCCTTTTTAAAAGAGTTACAATAATCTTTTTCTCTCACTCTACTAAACAAGAACCTTAACAAAAAATGCCTCAATAAATATAACAAGTAAAGACAAAAGACTATTATATACATTACCCATTCTATTCTTTAATAAAACAAACAAACCAAAACATACCGTATTCTAACCACATAAAACCCATTTCACATTACCGAGCATATGTAAAAAAATTCCTACGTAAAAAATAATTTCATAAATTAACTATACACTTATGTATATTTATATGGCTGTATACAATTTGTGTACGTATTTGGGGTTGTATAGATGGCTGGGCGAGTGCCAAAACTGTGGACTTCGGCGATAAAGGAGCGAAGACATTTTGGTTAATATTGCTATTGGCTTTCCGTGTCTCCCACAAGGATGTGGCTAAAAGGATTGGCTATTCAAGTCGTCGCATCTCTTCGGAACACTTAATTAAGTCATACAACAGTAAATTATGTAGATGTTTATCATTAGGCATGTTTCCCGGGGCGTGCAGATTGGTCGAGCTGTGATGGTGCTGAGATCCCGTTCATGGATGGCCTCTGAGTAGATTTCGCAAAATCCGAAATTTCGACAATCTATGAAAAACTATAATTATAAGATCTATTATTAAAAAAACAGTTTGCTCCACCGACAAGAACAAAGCAACAAATAGCTCATTATAAAGATGTTCAGGTAGAGGATCAAATTAAAAAGAAACACAGACAGAAAGTACCTGCAAGTAGACCAGCAATCAGAAAAATACAATAAAGATAAGATAAAGATAAAAAATCATTTGTACAAAATTGACTAAATAATAGTACTTTTTGAACGTCAAATTACATCAAGACAGCCCCCAAATCGCCCGTCACCGCTTCCTAGTGCTATAGCTAGGTAGAAGAAACGGCGCAACAAACTACCCAGCAGCACAACCTGTTAAAATTAGGAAAATAAGAGAAGTTACAGCCAATCAATAGCCATTCAATATTTGGCCAGCCAGCAATTGTTCCATAGCTAGCATACAAAGAGAAATACTTGCTTGGATTTGATTCCGCAACTTAGTGCATGGTCTTATGCACAAAGTTGCCGCATCAAGTCGCGGCAAGGCCCATAAAAGGTCCAATCGGAAGGACTGTAAACCTTCGGCTGTAAATTGAACTGCGTATCTTATCGAAAGTACAACATTGTAGAGAAGACATAACATAACATCACGCCTGTATTCCCTGAAGGGGTAGGCAGAGGTGCACATACAGTACACCCACATTTCGCCAGTTAAGTTTTTAGGTCCCAATGTAATAGGGGGCGAGCCTATTGCCATCAACCGTCACAAATCCAGACTCCGTGCTGCTACTAAGAATTACCTAATGGAACAACCCAGTAACACTTTGCCGAGATTCGAACCCAGGACCTCGTGCTCAGCAGTCGCGCTTAGTAACCACTAGAGCAACGAGGCAGTAGAGAAGAGGTACTGACAACCAGCATTAGGAGTTCTAGTATATACTGAATTACTCGTAGGAATACATACGCTTAGATTGGGAATGTAGTGGGTTTGGCGGCCTGCCAAGTACCGAGCAACAACCACAATAATATTTAGAAAGCAGTCGTTGATATTTTGTGTTCGTTCCAATCCTTGTTTGTGAAGGATTTGGTTATTTTTATGTAGCGATTTGGAATAGTGTTTAATTGTTGAAAACATAACCTACATACGTATTTTTAGAATTCCAAATGGCGTTGTACATATATCCACTTTTCGCAGTCGATAACCTACACAAAATACTCCATGTAATAACAAATGTCTACATGTAACCCTGTTTTAAAAGCTCAATCCTATAAAGTTTTATCAAAATCTATTTATTAGTTTTTCCACACACAGTAACAAACTAGTACCAATACTCAAACACTGCTTTATAATACTAGGACACAGGATTGCATGATACATCGTTTTATATTCTCGTTTTTTTTAAACTTCGCCCCGCACTAGCCATTTCTCCTGTATAGTGGGTGCGTTTCACAAAAATGAAATTTCACACACCCAGACTCGGGACAAATCGCGCAAATTTTGTCGCGTGAATCGAACCCGCAGCCCCAAGTGCAGCAGTCAAATTGCTTAGCCACTGCACCAATCAGGTAATCACCCGTAGCAGTCAGTATTTGGGTGATAATGTCACCCGTTGTCTCCAAGAATTATACTTGCGTATGTCCGATATAAGTTGACGTTCATCGTGGCGTTCTAAGGGGGAGGCCTTTGTTCAACAGTGGACGTCTTCCAGCTGATGATGATTATAATGTCCAACGTTCGTAGGTCACAAGAGGGTCAACCTAATTTTGATTTCCTGCAAAAATTATATGAATTAAAATTAGTCTTAGTTATATTTGGCGCGATATTTTTAAATTCGGTGTGCCTATAAGGGAAAATGTCTGTAATGTCTGTTTTAAGAAATAGCTCAAATTACTCTTATTATTATTTTATTATTTAACGACCTGATTGGCGCGGTGGCTAAGCTATTGGACTGCTGCGCTAAGGGTTGCAGGTTCAATTTTCGGATAGGGCAAAAATTTATGCGAAACGCAGATGTTTGGTGTCTGTTTGGTATGTAATATTGCATGTATGTGATACGCACCCACGATACAGGAAAAATCCTAGTGTGAAGCGACGTATTTTTTAAACAATATTATTATCCTTGTAACTAAGTAACACTGCATACTATACCGATTCAACACAACAATAACAAAAACAAAAAACAAAATACATACTTACTGTTTTTTAAATTTACACCCCTGTCGTGTGACGGGTTGGAGTTGGGCACAATTTATGCCCCCATACCGTAATATAATTTTGGAGGTAAAAGATGGCACAACATAACGAGAAAGATGCTGTTTTATGTTGGAGACTGTAATAAGGTTTTTAATGGTAATGTTATGAAGAAAAATGTCGCTTGAAGTTTGACAAGGACTGGCTTGTATTCCGAGTTAGATTTTAATGATTTCTTAGCCTAATAAACGTTATCTTAGTAATGAAGTTAAACCCTTATGCCAGCAGTTATGTGACTATGCATAATTGTTAAACTGGGGGTTTAACGATTCACTTTATAGGGTCGGATGTTTTCCGATGTATCTATAGTTAGGTTAGGTTAGCGGTGTCCCTAAACGATGCGTTCGTTACTATCCTGTTTAGCTAAGACTGTATACACTGACATTGCATATTTATAGGTAAATCGTTTATTTCAATTACATTATTAAAATTAACCACATATTTAGAAATATAAAAGAGTAATCAAAGAATTTCTTACTATCTTGCTCCATTTAAATTGCACTTTGAAACCAACGGATTAGCGTTGATTTTCATACGAAAAAGGCATAATATTTAGCACAGACATCGGCGAATCAACTAAAATTGTCTGTGTGTAGATCGAATCTCGTTAACTGCAATATTCCAATAGCTTAAAGGTTCTTTAAATTAATTTCAAAACAACTTTCATACCGTTAGTCCTTTGCGGGAGACTGGTATCCTTACTAGGAAACTCTGTTACGCAGATTACCAGGCCCTCGAACGTAACTCAACCTTGCTCAAGCAAACTAAAACTTAAAAACTAAACTGAATAATCCGGCCATTTATCAACATTAAACTTAATACTTAAATATAAACTATAACAAAGACTTTATAAATTATGTCATCTTTATTTGCACATCACTAGCGAATATTGTAAAGGTCTGCACACACAAGCGGTCTCTAATACCTAACGTTTTGTTGTGCAAATGGCGTCCACTGACATTTACATGCGAAACGAATTGAATTTGGTTTTTAACGCGCTGCGGCTCGACTACGAAATATACAGACAGAAAAAGGTATATAAAACTTAATTTGATGGACAATAGTTTTGTACAGAATGCATGCAACCTATATTGATTTTGTGTACCTATATACAGTTTGTTAACTTGCTAGCGATGATTTTAAAATTAGTTAAGAAAATATCAGGTTTAAAGTACCTACTACAAAATATTTTTTTTTTTTTATTATCTAGCCTGATTAGTGTCCCACTGCTAGGCAACGGCCTCCCCATTATTTCTCCACAATACTTTACATAAAAATAACTTGATACACCTCGTTTTACATATATGTCGAATTAAATACATCATTTAAATAATTCATAAAATTATAAGCTACGTTAAGTGTGGATAAAACAGTTTAAAATTAAAAAACATTTTTTGTAAAAAAAAAGATAAAACACATTTATCTTTTTTTACTAAAATATCTTTCCGAGAGCAGTGTGTCCCAACCCTAAGAGTCCTCAGGTGTCGGTGCTAATTGTGCGCAGCCGGCACCTGATTATATAAATGCAAATATTTGCAGAGCCCATAATTCATAGCGGCATCTATCGGCGTGTCTAGTTAATTGAATCAGTATTTATATTTATTTAGGCTCCTACCTGATTTATACCAAAGATATTTTAACGGAAAAAATGGGAGGTTTATCTTTTATTTTTAATTCGGAGCTGTTTTGGTGCAGTATAAAGCAAACCATTCACGTAGGTACCAGTATTTTGGCTTGGTATGTACCTATTTCAATACCATTGTATTGTTTAGAAGTATGTTGTACCCATATATTTCGCTTGACAATAATTAATTATTAATCCAAATGTCACAAAAAACAAGCTTGTCGCCGCCTAGTCACACGTTGTTGAAGGTTTTACATAGGTTTAAGTTAATACAAATATCTTCCTCATTTATAAATAAGAGGGTGTAGGTATAAACATAGTGTAGCAGTGCCACCTATTGACACACGTAATTGATTGCAACAGCCCCTTTACTATGAACTTAAAGCAGGACAGTTTACGATGTGGAAGCGAGACGCCGCGTTAGGAGGCTGTAATACTTAATTAAATTGGCTCCGAATTCATTGAAAGTGGTGTTTATCTGCCTTCGATGAAAAAATAATATTGTGAAGTAGTTTAGTTTATTGAATTTCAAGTTAACCTTTAGAGGTCCGGGATGAATTTCTTGTTGTACTTTTATTGGCTTCTTCTTTCTTTGTTGGCTTGTTGTTGTCTAGATAAATATAATATCACGCCTGTATTCCTGGTAGAAGTAGACAGAGATGTGCTCACATTTTGCCAGTTATGTTGAAGATCCCAATGTTATAGAGGGCGAGCCTATTGCCATTAAGCACAAATCAAAAGTTCCGTGCTGCTACTGAGAATTACCTAACGGAAAAAATTAATGACATCACGCTTTAACCCGGAATCGTACCAAGGACCTTAAGCTCAGTAGGCGTACTCTGCAACCACTAGACCAACGATTCAAACAAATTGAATATTAATAACTATAATTATATAAATTGAACTTATATTAAGTACAGAATAGTGTAGTAATATTATTTAAAAACTACAGAGGCTGTAAAACCGTGTCAAAATTCAACAAACAGCGGAAATAAAATGTCGTAACTTAAACCAGAAAGCTCATTACTTCCCTTATTATTATTTAACATAAAAACAAAGCTATTACCATGGTTACCGGATGTTTAGGCTGATAACACAATCGGGTCGCATCCGGATTTCCTTGAGATAAAAATGACGTAAAATGGCTGACAATGTAGGTACGGTTAAACAAGTTAATTTTTCGTTTGAGTTTTGTGGAATAGGTAGAATATTATGAATTTGTGTGTCATTATATTTTTGGCCTGTCTTATTTTTAATCTTTGTGAAAGTATTGAAATAAAACTAGGTTTACGGATTTTATCGCGGTTTTACTTGGTTTTTTAGTCATGAAGGTATTTGATGGTAACTGTTCAAATTCGACGTTTAACACCTCAGTCTGCCCGTGACCATAAATGCTGTAAAGGATCCGAAACGTTGGGACCAAAAAATCAAGTAAAACCGCGATAAAAATCCGTAAACCTAGTTTTATTTAAATATCTAATATTCGCGTAAATGGTAGAAATCATTTGTGAAAGTAAATCATACCAGTCATACTTCAATCTCGTCTTTAAAAGCAAATGATAAGCATGAGATACAGAATTTCTTAGGCGAAGTGTAAAAGCAAAATAAAACACTCATTTTGTGGTTTGTTGGGTTTAAAACTATGCCTAATTAAGCTAGCTTCCTATTAATGGAAGTATATTAAAGAAAACTAATGAAAATATCCTTCGTGTTCCCCCATAATGTATACATGTTGGGATCATTTCCAGTCTTATCAGATGCAGCCGAACATCTCCAACCAACGCCCTTGACCTCCAAAACTTACGTAAACCTCCCTTCTACCCTCCGTACTTGCAAGATAAAAACACCTATAACCATTATTTACCCGTCCAACGATAAACTTTGACACAAACTACATGAAACTACTGTATTGGTTGTTATGTCTCACATTTATAGGCCACGCCCCCTTGGCATATCTCCACACATTTTATTACTCTGTAGTACAGCTAGAAGATGTGGCTGACAGGTTAAGAAACTATATCAAATGTTTGAAAGAAATACATCAATTCAAGAGTCTCGAATTATAATTTAAATGATGTGAAAATATTTTTGGCTTTCTACTATAACAAAATTGTACTTTAATAGACTTTATGTTTTATTTTTTTAATGTTTAGCTGGTTTTGTTGACTGTACCGAGTCCACCTGATTCATGAACGTGTGCCGCGGGTCAGTACGGCTGGCACTGTCATCAAATGTTAGGCCAGACATTAGTCTTATTGCACAATATCTAGATAGAGCTGTCTAAGTTTAAAATAACTAGTTTGATACGTTCTGGTAACAGGTGTTTAGATTATATGTTATTTTGTGTTTGTTGATTTAAAGTTTTGAATATGTGTTAAGTATTATTGTTTTGTATAGAATTTGTTTAACATAATAATAACGATTTATTTCAGGCATCAAGGCTCATATCTATACATACAATACTATATTAATATAATAAAAAAATACTTTGATGCCTAATTTTTAGTTTTCATTTTTTCTTTTGTATATATTTATTTTTTAACGTAGGTTATAGTGTGTAGATTTGTAAATAAGCTTAAGTATATTAAGAAATACATAAATCCTCTCATTAAAAATACTATAAAAGTAATTATAATAACATAATTATAACCAGGTACACTACACACGAAGCGTCAGCGTCGTGTTTCGAATACAATAATCCGCCTGCTACAATGACAGTAATGGCAAGAAATCTTAAGGGCAATTTAGATATATGATCAGTACATAAACACAACGCACTATTCCCTCACACTTATAGTTCGATAAAACGGTTCACCGACACGACTGGAGAGAAATCAGGCGCGGAACCGTGTGAACTCTCTCCGTCTGAACGTCTTAACGTGGTTTCCGAGGCAGGAAATACTTATGATTTCATTAGGATTTGTTGGGCTGAGTTGATGCTTGCAGCTATCTTTTATCCACTTATTTGAGGAATACACGAGTCATTATATTATATCTTAACATCATCATCATTACCTGAAGATGTCCACTGTTGACGCCTCCCCCTTACAACGCCACTTGGACGGCAACTTGCCGATGACGTCGTCAGTTGTGGGAATTTGCATTCACTGGTTGCCCAGAACTCTGACGACGTCGTCGGTCCACCTAGTGGGAGGCCTGCCAACACTGCATCTCCCAGTTCGTGATCGCCACTCGAGAACCTTTCTACCCATAGCCCATTGCCACTTAAACTTGCATATTCTTCGAGCTACATCGGTGACTGTAGTTCTTTGGCTTTTTTGAAATACTCGAAACATACTATTATTATGATACACTAACGCTAGCAGCAAAAGTAAATAGTGAGCCCGTAAATTAAAACCGTAAAAATATATATTTAACCCCTAAAAAGCGTTTTCTTGTCGGACATTTCGGCAACAATGGGCGGTGAGTAACAAACATCACTTAATATAGTCTTTTGTGTCCAAATCCAATTCAGGGGCAGCCTTTCTGTTTGATACGGGCGACGTGAAAAATCACCCTGTGTTTTCAAGGGAGAATTAAGATGGATTCCTGCTTACACTGGGGCAGGAAACAGCGAAATGATTCCGAGTGATTTGCGACACGCCTGTTGTTGATATTGTTGTATTTTTTGCTTTTTCTTTACCTTTTGCTCGATTCTTGTTTTTTGTTTGGACTTGAGTGTTTGAAATGGAGTGCAAGTTGACAATATTTGCCACAGGCGTAATGATTATCTACGTTTAGAAGCCTTAAGCTTCAATAATCGTTAAGTTTGTGGAAATAAATGGGTTACCATAGACCACACTAAATTGTGCTCAGCATTATGAGCCTTTTGGAGGTCGTGTATAAGAAAATCAAGCGTGAAATACCCATTTTTTTCTCTTATGTCTTATCTCTCAAGATTGCCATCTGAGAGAGATAAGACTTAAGAGAAAAAAATATTTACAAACCAATCTTCTTCTTATTCTTCTCTCGGGTCGATGATCTAGACACTTTCCGACCAAAAAGCCGCCACCTGGATGGCCCATAATGATCCGTAGTCCACTCCAATAAAATATTTCCAACAGAAAAAATAGTGCGCTACTCAAAATCACAGCCACCTCATATACCTAGGTGTAAAACTTGAAAATGGGGTCGAATATAAAATATTGCTGGACCAATTTTTCGATAAAATCCCCTAATAAAAAATCCTTTGTACAACGTTAACTCGTTCGACGCTGACTCATGGATATCGGACCCGCGATGTGATGACGCAACAAATATTTTAATTCAACACCGATTTGTGAATGGTAATATTTTCGAATGCATAAAGTATAGAATTCGTGTTCCGTACGTTTAGGGATTAAAGCTCAAAATATAAACGAATTTAAACTTCTGAATAACGAATATGTTAGGGTCGTAAGAGGCGAACCCAACGTGAGCTCGATAGCAATTCGGCAATAGGCTCGCCATCTATTACATGACCTTTAATGAGTGGCAAAATACTACTACTATAAATATATATAAATACTAATAGACTTCAGATAAAAGAGGTTTCCTTTGCTAGTTATTGAGTTCGTATTAGTTTTACTACAAGCTATACCACACCTAAATTATTTTATTTATATTATGTGTTAAACATAAAAAAAATCACTAGAAATCGGTCGACCAATTTAATATAACGACCTGATTGCCGCATTGGCTATGCATTAAGACTGCTGCGCTACGGTTTCAGATTCGATTCCCGCACGGAATATTTTCTGTAATCTACAGATGTTTGTCCCGAGTCTGGGTGGATATTCCATGTTTGTGAAACGCACCCACGAGTTATTTAATAAAAAAAATATTCACACCAGTGACTATTTACCTACATGTCGTTAATAAATCAAATTTATGCTATATTTCTGATGTTATATTATTATGTACTCGGAGTAATACCACACAAAACTAAATACAATTCCATACAAAAACACGAAGCTACGGTAAGTTTTCGGATTTCCACTAGCCCAGAAAGGCCATAAAAAAGGACATTTTTTAAGTCCCATTTCTGGGCCACAAAGCCTTTTAGACATAGATAAATGAGCCGAAAGAGTAATGAGGTTACGTTTATTTTAGGGGTCCAAATTGATGGACCTCTACACCGGTCTGTCCAAAGTTTTATCGACAGCTTTATTCAAGGCTTATTCTTTAATTAAAGGTTTAACATAAGTAGAGTAACAATTGTTGAAGATTTTCTTGTCTGTCTGGAAATGTATGGTGATAGATTAGTTGGGCGAGGAATTGATTGGGGTTGTAGTAAGTTAGAGTGTGGTTGCATGTTTGATTTTTGAACGTATAGGATATTTGTTTGATACAGATTTTTGTCCAAAGTAATCTAGTAACACGTATATATTCGACGACTTGATTGGCGCAGTGGCTAAGTGATTTGACTGCTGCGCTAAGGGTTGCGGGTTCGGTTACCGCAAGTCCCGTTCGGGACAAAAAAATATTTGATTTGCAGATATTTGTCCCGAGTCTGGGTGTTTCATCATCATCATTATTTTCGAATTCATGTGCTCCATCACGTACGCAAACGCTTAGAATCGGGACGAACATTTGCATCACAAATTTTTGTTCCGTGTGGGCATCGAACCTGCAACCCTTAGCGCAGCAGTCCAATCGCTTAGCCACTACGCCAACCTGGTCATCAACGTGGAAATAATAACCGACAAAAAAAACCGACTCGGCCAGCAATCTTTAATTCGTGCCAACCAAGCGATATAGCCAAATGAAACAGATTATCTGATGAACGCAGTAATCAGAGCCAATGGCAGTCCTGTGGTCCGGGACAAGTTCATTACTATAGTAAATTGAACACTAATCGGGTATTAGTTACGTGACCGAAATGGGTGATATATAAGGTTTTTTTTCGAGGACATCCATTTATAGCCGGTGTAGGGATGTGAGGATATTATCTATCAGTGATCTTCTTATCATATGGTTGATGAACAACCTGGTGTCAGAGTTTAAACCGCCTTTAGGCCTCTGACATGGCTTGACAAACCGATAAAAATTCTTTTAGGTGTGCCAGTTTGATGATAATTTTCCTTCACCGTTTTTAGCAACTGATAACTAATTTCTAGTACGCATTTGAATTCGAAAAGACATTGGTGCGTGTCAGGGTTTGAAACCTTTGACTTGGCAGTCCAACGGTCATACTACTCGAATTTTTCAATGGTGTGTAAAGCTATGTCTGTAACCTACAGACGGTTTAAATTCTCACACCAGGTTGTTCATCAACCATACGATAAGAAGACCACTCGGCTATCACTGTTGTTTCTGGAACTACTATAGGGTTGCAGTAAGTTAAAAACATTTAATTGAACATACCACTGCCCACCTCCCAAGGAATATTCCCGAAGATTTAACGCTAAACTTCTGACGTCACTAGCCAATAATTAATTCCATTCCGACCAAAACGAGCCAAGCATTGTCCCATGGATTATGTATTGGGCCTATTGTTTACGCAACCCTAATACCCGGGTATCGCTCGATCATTACTACAATAGGCACCTATTATGTTATCCGTGTATACATCTTAATTGGCTGCGGTGGCTGCGGTTTTTGTAGGTCTTAGGTGTTAAGACGATTAGGTCGACATGTTGAGGCTTTGAGAATAATGCCTCGAGACAATTGTGAAATGTAAAACTAAGCGCTTGGTTCAATTGTTTGGATTTGAAAATTCATTTGCTTGTTGTCCCTGAAGGTGGAGACAGAGACGATTTTAACCGACTTTAAAAATTAGGTGGTTATTCTACATTTTAAGGCGATAGTTACACAGAAAAGAGATAGACAAGGAGGTGTCGCGGGCTGGGCGCAGACATATGCCCCTGCGCCCCGTCTTTTCTGTGTGACCATCGCCTAAGTCTGAAATAATACGTCTGTATTCCCCAAAGGGGTAGGCTGAGATGGATAGTGCATCGAAATTTTGCTTAATATTATAGGCCTAAACAGGGAGCGAGCCTATTGTCAATCAACGGGCATAAATCTAGACTCCGTGATTATATGAAGTACATACGAGGGTCAAACTGAAAGTTCTTAGAAAATCAAAAACTGATTACATTAGCCAGTTATTAGTTTTATTATATCTTTTCAAAATATTGTCCATTCACGTCAATACACCGCTGCATGCGATGGAACCACTGGGAAAAGCACTTTGCCCACTCGTCTTTAGGGTTCTCTTCAATGGCATCGCGATACGCAGCCACCGCTTCTTCAGCATTCATAAACCGCTTTCCTTTAAGTTTTTCTTTAATTTTTGGAAATAAATAAAAATCACAAGGGGCGAGGTCGGGGCTATACGGCGGGTGACCCAGTAATTCAACGTTTGATGTCGCCAAATAGTCGATCGTTCGCTTAGCGGTGTGCGACGAGGCGTTGTCGTGGTGAAGGAGGATCCTACTGCGAGGTCGTTTCTCTCGAACTTTTTCGAAGACAAGTGGCAAACAATTGGTAGTGTACCATTCTGCAGAAACTGTTTTTTGATCCTCTAACACAATTGTTGCGAAATTACCTATCCTTCCAAAGAACGAGGCCACCATTTTTTTTCCCGCACTTCGATCTCTCTTCACTTTAGTTGGCAACCTCTCGAAAGGAAACACCCACTGAGCAGATTGTCTTTTGGTTTCAGGATCATAACAGTAAATTCAGCTTTCGTCACCTGTTAGTATGTCGAACACAGCATTTGAGTCACCTCCGTTAAATCTTTCAATCATTTTACGGCACCAATCCACACGATGGAGTTTTTGAGCCTCAGTCAAATTATGAGGTATCCACCGGGCGCAAAGCTTCCTGACTGCTAAATGTTCGTGGAGGATTTTGTGCACTTGACTCATACCGATGCCTAAGCTTGTCCGAATCTGCTGATAGGTCACTCTTTTGTCAGTCTCTATCATACGCCGCACAACACAGATGTTATCTTCAGTCGTCGCCGTAGAAGGCCGTCCCTCACGTAAATCATCAGTGAGATTAGTGCGACCA
The DNA here is from genome assembly GCA_946251915.1 of Abrostola triplasia. Classification (NCBI taxonomy): domain Eukaryota; kingdom Metazoa; phylum Arthropoda; class Insecta; order Lepidoptera; family Noctuidae; genus Abrostola; species Abrostola triplasia. The sequence goes on along the minus strand of OX276443.1, from coordinate 786,589 downwards.
CGTTTAAACTCATTAAACCAGTTGTAAACTGTCGCACGAGATGGGGCTTCATCGTGAAAGGCCAATCGTAGTCTATCATAACTTTCTTGTTGACTTAAATGACATCGAAAGTCATAAAAAATCATTGCACGAAAATTTTCTCGTGTTAAATTCATGTTGACGTGACACAGACAATTTTCAATTTGCCGCCAAATCGTAAAACAAATGACAAATTAATGAAATATATACTCAGTAATATTGGCAAAGAGTTCTATTTTCAAATTTTAGAATTATTTTTTTATTATATTGTTTATAAGTGGCCAGTTCTAAGAACTTTCAGTTTGACCCTCGTACGTGTAATATTATAAAGGTAATATACATAAAGCACACACCATTTTAGAAATTATCAAGCCAAACTACCAAATAACGTCTACAACAAAAATTGCAAATTAAAAACATTTTCAACCGCCTTCCAACGCAAAAAGGGATAAAAAAATAATACAAACTTTATATTCTTCAGTGGCAACAACAGTGCCAAAACTATTACTAACTGAGCGAAGCTGAGCAACGTTGCGATCGTACCAAAGTCTTTTTCATAGTAGAGCATCTTTCCGATCGCGCGGAAGTCGTTTTTTTATTTTAATTTCAAAGTTCACGTCTCGTTGAAAAGTTTTAACAATCAACCACCCGGGGAGAAATCTTCCCCTCGTATTATTACTACTAACTTAGACACAGCTTGACCTCAAATATTGGGTGTACGTGATGTTTTGGAGATTCAGAAACCTATACATACCTAAATATAAAAGGCTAGAGGCATAATTTACACTCTTTGTTAACAGAAAAGGTTTTAGTGGCGCATAAATATCGGAAGCAATTTTAAATGTTATCCTAAGACTAAAATTATCTAAACATTATACATAAAAATGTATTGTTGTTCGTTAGTGTCGCTAAAACTCAGGAACGGCTGGACTGATTTGGCAAATTCTAGTCTTAAAACATTAACGTTAAAAAGGTGAGAAGGCGGTTCGTAGTTCACCGGCTCAGCCAAATATACAGAAACTTCCAAAACAGAAAAGCATCATAAATGATTTAAAAATAGCTCCCGCCGAGGCTGGCAACACTATACTAAATTGCCTAGTATTATCCTCAGTAGCAACACTGAACGCTTAGGAGGGAAAAAGTAAAAGAAAATTGTGTCCCAATTGAATTTGTTATACAAACTAGGAAAGTTACCTCCAAATTGGCTTCCCTTTATGTTGTATACAGTATAAGTTCCTAGCTCTGTTAAAATAGGGTACACTCAGCGACATAAGTAGCTGAACATTAAATTTTTTAAACATATAATGCGTTTAAAATGGTTTTTCCGAACCGAAAACCAAGTCGTACGGCTAACTACGTCCTAAAATACCTAACTTACCAAAAATAATAAATACTACATACAGGTCTTCTTTCACCCACTCACATACACACAGACCCACACACACCACACACACTCACAGTCCCACACACACTCACATACACATGAAATTGCGCTTGTATGTACTAACCCCAAAGTTTATAAATCATTATAGTTCTTCCTGTATTACTCGTCACATAGCCTTCTTCAAAGGCAAACTAAAATTTTGTTTTGTTTCATTAATCTCAATGCATATTATAAGATTCTCTCTTTTAGAAGAGTCTCCTATCACAAGCAATTTCTTGCTTAAAAGGAGATTTTCAAATCCAGTGTGTAACCAGTAAAGTCAGGCCTACAGGCGGTTTAAATTCTGACACCAGGTTCAAATTCAAATTCAAAATGTTTTATTTCACATAAACCTATTACAGGCGCTTATGAAACGTTAGGATGCTAGTTGCACGGTTCGAAAATGTCATTCCAATGGAGAAGAACCGGCAAGAAACTCCAGAGGTTACTCATTTAAAGAAGAAAAATGGTACAAATTTGGTTGTTCAAACATACGATAATAAGAAGAAGACTTCCTTATTCCAACACTTTGTGGAATAGGCTGTTGTTGTTTCAATCCTTGCTTAACTTAATTCGATCCTTGCAATTCTCTTTATCAGCGGAAAGCGTGTTGTATACAGTTATTTTGTGTAACATTTTCCCTCCATGGGTTCCAATAAAGAATAACTGATATCTTACAGGCCCCCTTCCCCTTCAGGCGATCGAACGTAAGCAGAAATATCCCTTTATCTGGCGATATGATACGGAATATGCTGAGTTGTTGTCGATCTGTTTGCTTATATCACGCCTATACTGTAGGCAGATGTATAAGACGTATACACTATTGCAACTATATTATGTATGTGATGAAAATTAGAGGAATGCTTTGAAAGTTGTGGCTGTAAAACATAACATAACATAACATCACGCCTGTATTCTCCGAAGGGGTAGACAGAGGTGCACATATAGTACACCCACATTTCGCCAGTTATGTTCATAGGTCCCAATGTAATAGGGAGCGAGCCTATTGTCATCAACCGGGCACAAATCCAGACTCCGTGCTGCCACTGAGAATTATCTAATGGAAAAACCCAGTAACACTTTGCCCGACCCGAGATTGGAACCCAGGACCTCGTGCTCAGCAGTCGCGCTTAGAGACCACAAGACCAACGCTTTTGGAATACACGAGACCGGATGTTATATTTAAATAATATTTTATTTCCAAAACTGGAACGTTGTATGAGTTCTAATTATGTTTTCACAAAGACAAGTCACCTCGCATAGTTTTTTTAAGCACTGTGTTAGACAAATAAATGTCTCGCCCCGTATTAAATACAATGACCCAATAGTATCTTACTACATGTGCTAACTAAAATACAAGGACGAAGATTTACCGAACAATTCTTCTCCACTCATTCAAATTTTCTGCGTAACACCAAAGAGCCGAGTCGATCGCGTGTCTATAAGTACCCGCCAAGTAACGCCAAGCTTTTGCCAAGCCAACCAAGCCTTGCCAAGCGTGCCAAGCCGAGTATTTCGCTGCAATACCCGCAACTTGGCGTTTATTAATTAAGTCTACATTCAATCTGCCAGTATTTAAACTTGACTTGGCAAGTTAGACGTTGATTTAAACCCCAATCAATTCTATTTGGAAAAAATGTTTGAGTGATCTATTTTGTATTGTTACGCCACAATTCCTTGGAGAGGTAGGCAGAGATAAGTAAAGTACAAGATTTTTGCCAGACTATGTATTGACTCTGTGTAACCGCCTCGTTGGTTGGTCGTTAGCGCAACTGAAGCACGCTTGTTATACCCGAAGGGGTGGCAGAGATGTATAGTAATCCCATATTGCGCCAGTTATGTTGGTATGTCCCAATGTAATAAGGGAGGGTATATTGCCATCAACGGGCTCAAATACAGACTCCGTGGCGCTACTGAGAATTACCTTATAGAAATAACCCAGTAACACTTTGCCCGACCCGGGATTCGAACCCAGGAACTTATGCGCAGCAGTCGCGCTTAGCGTCCACAAGACCAACGTGGTCAAAAAGAGATATCACGCCATTATAAGGCGAAAGTTAGTGAATGTGTTTGTTAACTCATCACGCCTAAACGGCTAGACCGATTTGAATACAATATGACATGGAGGTAGATGACACTCTGGATTAACATATAGCTTACTTTTTATCCCGAAAAAATGAAGCGGGTAACACCACGGGGTGCAACTAGTACAAAGATAAAAGCTTTTAAATATCCCAATTTTCGAAAAGCCCGATCCAACCTTCATACCTCGTAACTAATGAATTCGAACTCCCAAAGCCAAGCCAATAATTTACTAAAAACAATGAAAAAAGTAATCAAAAATTTCTTCAAAAACCACGAAGTTGGGAAAGTGTGGACAGTAACTCATATATTAAGCAGGCCCGGTTGATACCTAAACTTTTGACACCAGAAACTTCAAGGAACAGCACCAAGTTCGCCGAAGTTAGCCGAATCGTTTTATTTAGTTTTGCGGAGCTCCGAAAAGGTGTGTGAAGTTATTTCATTAGAATATTTGTATAGGCTTATATATTGTGGGCAATTCTTTACTTTCTTAGGGATTCCAGAAGATGGGCAGGAGCGTCTTTTGTAACTTTACCACATAAAAGAATAAAAAGCGTGTGTTAACCTAAGGTGTCAGCTACCTCCACACCAAATTTTATCAAAATCGGTCCAGCCGTTTGAGCGCAAAGCGGTAACAAACATACAAACACTCACTAAAAAAACTTTCGCATTTATAATAGTGTGATATCCAAGCATATTCCCCACTGTTCAATACCTAGTACGTCTACAGTCAGTCAGAGGTCAATATATCCTCGTTATGTCTCTTTGTTAGTGACCCATATTATACAAAGGGTCCAGTGTAGTACAAATTGTATGTAATCTTTGATCTGAGCATATTGTGTGGGATACAGTCTGCATATCGGGAACAATTTGCTGTAAACCGATTGTGCACAAATAATGTTAAATGGGTGCCATAGAATGGACATCTAATGTCAGATAAGGACATCATAACATGACGGTTTCTCAGGGAGTGCCGGGCTAGAATAGCAAGTTTCCATTTCGTCCCGTGGGTGTCGTTGGAGGCGATTAAGAGAAAATCCAGAAGATGGGAAGCAACGTCTTCTGAAACTTTACCTTCTTATACTGCGATCTCATAGCCACTTGCCAAGCGTTGGGATTATGGCAACCCCCTCTAAGGGGGAGGCCGTTGTCCAACAGTGGATGTCTTCTAACTGGTGATAATAAACATCACGATTGCATTTCCCAAAGGGCGACTAGAGTATAATATCATAATTGGCCAGTTATGTTATCATCATTATTGGCTGCGTCTGTAACGGCTATTCATTAAGAGTTACAGGTACCATATAATAGGTGGCAAACCCATTATCTGGGTGGCATAAATCCAGATGCAATAACGATTCAGTCCAGTATAGTCTTGCCACCTATTTCATTAAACTTATGTTATGGGATAGGAGGTTGTATATTGTATGATATATATGTACATACACCTATGTAAAAAGTGTAAGTAGTGTCTACAATGACATGATTTGTTAGGATTTGACGTCAGTAAATATACGATATACGACTGCCTCGTTGGTCTAGTGGTTGCTATGCGCGACTGCTGAGCACGAGGTCCTGGGTTCGAATCCTAGGTCGGGCAAAGTGTTACTGGGTTTTTCCATTAGGTAATTCTCAGTAGCAGCACGGTGTCTGAATATGTGCCCGGTTGATGGCAATAGACAAAACTGGATAAAACATAACTGGCGAAATGTGGGTGTACTAAAATGTGCACCTCTGCCTACCCCTTCGGGGAATACGGGCGTGATGTTATGTTAGAATATAGTGTCTAATGAAAACTAATAAGTAGACAGTTAAGAAATGCCTAACGAATGAAACTCACAGAATATTAACTATTTATCTGACTTCTTTAGTTTTTATGTTAGTCATTTACATGAACTTAAGTTCTAACTTTGTTAAGTAAACCTTAAAGTTTAAATTACACTTATAATCCGCACGTAGTTCAGTAACGTTACAATTATAACCGGCATTACCAATGCTAACTGAGACGAGAGTAACACTTAGTTAAGTACTTAACCCTAACCCTGGTACAGTTAAAGTTTAGTAACGATATCCGACTTAAGTTATGGCTGTTGTAATTATAAATACTTCGGTAAACCAGGGTTAGGTTATTAAGGTACTTATATAAGACATGACATTCACCATGTACTTTGTATTAGTTTAGTCTGAAGTTGAATACTGGAAACTATACCCCTAATCGAAGTTATCTGAACTTTATTCCCGAAATTATATATAATCAAAGTGTAAATCGATAAAGGAAACTTGAAAAATGATATACACGAGCGAGACTCGAACTCGCGACTTTCGCCGTACCGTGATCGTGCATCTATTGAATTTTAAGTTCCTTATAGTATTTTATGTCTTAAGGGTGACGACGGGAACTTATGTAAGTCATAAAACTGTACATACATACATGTATTCCCGGAAAGGGTAGGCAGAGGTGCACATATAGTACACCCACATTTCGCCAGTTATGTTTTTAGGTCCCAATGCAATAGGGGGCGAGCCCATTGCCACCAACCAGGCACAAATTTAGACTCCGTGCTGCCACTGAGAATTACCTAATGGAAAAACCCAGTAACACTTTGCCCGACCCGGGGTTAGAACCCAGGACCTCGTGCTCAGCAGTTGCGCATAGCGACCACTAGACCAACGAGGCAGCCATAAAACTGTTTTTAACGATTTTTCTATAGACGTTGCACATCGATTTCAGGTCAAATGTTGTGTGGTAAGAACCATTTTTTACCTTTTTTTTATAACAAAAAAACATAAGTCACCGAAATTACTAATAATCCCTCAAATCCAGGCAGCATACAGTTTAAAAAAGTTCGCTAAACCGCCCCATAAGTACAATTAACTCGCATGACCTAGTTAGGGGGTCCGGACCCCTATCCTAACAAATTACAGGGTCGCGCGACTAGCACCGGCTCAGGGAATTACCGGAGATCAATGGGCCCCAAGTATCAATAGATTGATTTATGGCTATCTGTGCTGGTATTCTAGGACATCTGATTGTCAAAATACAGTTCCTATTAGATGAAATATTATTGTGTATTAAAAATAATGAAAAAAAAATGAGTTTTGGTATCACACTTTTATTGTAAAAAAAGTTGCGAAAGTTTGCGAGTGAATTTGTTTGTTACTTCGTTACACTCAAACAGCTGGTCAAATTTTGGTGAAATTTGATAAAACTCTTAACCTATGTGTTAATCCAGGGTGTCAGCTACCTCCATGTAAAATTTCATTAAAATCCATTTAGTAGTTTTTACGTGAAAGAGTAACAAACTTCCATCCATACTTACAAACTTTCGCGTTTATAATAGTAGTTGGAAATGTAAGCTAATTACATTTTGGAGTTTTGATAGAGAACATATCGGACGTGACGTGTGACATGATAATTATTTTGTATAAAATTTATTAATTATTCAACATAAACAATACAAGCTTTCATTAATTTATCGTATCATTATATTACCAAAATACAATGTAAATATGCTCATCATAAAGTATGAATTGAATTTAAACAGTTTAAGTAATACTAATTAATAATCAATTATATTGTAATTGATGTTTATTTTTTTGTTGTAGGTGGATATTTATACTTTTTAATAGCTCCTCTTTGGCCTATCAGGCGAACTAAGTCATTAAACGGGCAAATCCAGACTCCGTGATACTACAGAGAATTAAAAATAACATCACGCTAGAAGGGTTAGACAGAGGTATACATATTATAACACCTATATTTCGCCAGTTATGTTGTAGGTCCCAGTGTAATAGGAGGCGAGCCTATTGCCATCAACTGGGCACAAATCCCTCCGTGCTGCCACTGAGAATTACCTAATGGAAAAACCCATTAACATTTTGCCCGAACCGGAGATTTAAACCCAGGACCTATGCTCCACAGTCGCGCTCAGCAACCACTAGACCAACGAGGCAGTAAGCGAGCCACTAAGCATTACATATCAAAAAAGCCAATAACACTACCTATCCCGGAAATCGAACCTCATGCTCTACAAGCGCTCAATGCTATCAAAAGTTGATTAATGTAAATTTGGTTAACCATACATCAATGTTGACAAGTCATACAATCGTAACCTCTCTACTGCCCCCATTAGCGACAAGCGGGTGTTCGTATAAACAGCTGTCACTTTAGATATTTATCTTACACTAATCAACTTAAAAGCATTTGCATTAAAACAACTGTACAAACAAGGGAAAAGGTTTTATTTGTACCTCCCTATATTTAAAACTAGCGGTTTATTTATAACTGGCGGAAGCTCGCGACTTTAGCTATGAGGAAATTATACCGCGATAAAGATCAATCCTTCTCTACACGAGAAGAGGCCTTTGCCTTGCAGTGGGACAGTTATAGGCTGTTATTACTAATTACCATAGATAAAGATATGCCTTTACTTATAAAATAATCAGTCTAAATTGATAAAGGAAACTTGAAAAACTATGGACACGAGCTGGACTAGATCCCGTGTAGTGACAGACAGAAGTTACCTTTTTAAATTGCCGACAAATTCTGTATTACGATCTTCGACGATAGCAATGCAATCGCTTACTTTGCCCCATAGTTATGTCTCATACCACATAATTAATAAGACAAACATGCAACTAATAACATATGAACACGTGGAGATCAAACCGAAGAACCAGAGCGAATACAAATAGCATATTAATAATAATAATCTGCTAATAACCAAGATGGCGTCGGAGATCGACTGAAGCTGATTATTATAATACCAGCCTGTATATAACATAGCATCACGCCTGTATTCCCCGAAGAGGTCGGCAGAAGTGCATATATAGTACACCCACATTTCGCTAGTTATGTTTTTAGGTCTCAATGGGAGCGAGCCTATTGCCATCACGATGTTTTCCTTCACCGTTTTAGCAATTCATAACAATTTTTTTTACGCATATGAATTCGAAAAGACATTGGTACGTGCCGGGGTTTGAACTTGCGACCTTTGACTTGGCTGTCCAACGGTTTTTCGCAGTGGGGAAGAGGCGACAGTTATGTCGTATTCACAGAAGTAATAGGAGACGAGCCTACTGTCATTAACGGAGCACAAATCCAGATTATGTACTGCTACTAAGAATTACCCGATGGAAAACACTCCAAGACTTTTCTGGACACGGGAATCGAACCAATGACCAACAAAACAGTCGTCCGAGCACATTTACAAAGTATATTTGCTTAATTCAAAGTAACAAGAGTTCTATTTATATTCTAAAGCTGTATCGCAGTGCAGATGTCAATACCCTGGTTCTCCTTTAATAGAACAATTCCAAGAATCCTATTCCCACTGTCTGGTGGCGTAGCGTAATATTTTATGAGCTTCTCCCTATTCCTAGTTAGATTTCGTAGAAGTTTCATTTTGTTATTACATCACTTAGTTTCATCTTTTTCTATGTTTTTTTTATAAAATTGGGTCAGGGTTGAACAATACTGTTTCGTCACACAATTTCGTTTGTTGGTGAAGGAAAATATCGTGAGGAAACCAGCACAGCTGAGAGATTTTTCAACGGTGTTTAAAACCATGTTAGAGGCGTACAGGCGGTTTCAATTCTGACACCAGGGTTGCTCATCAACCGTACGATAAGATTTCGTATATCTTAGAAATAAATTTCTCTTAGAAAATGCATACATACAATTTCACGCCTGTATTCCCCGAAGGGGTAGGCAGAAGTGTACATCCACATTTCACCAGTTATGTTATAGGTCCTAATATAATAGGGGGCGAGCCTATTGCTGTCAACCGGGTACAAGTGCAGACTCCAGGTTACTACTGAGAATCACGTGATGGAAATACCCAATAACACTGCCTTACCCGGACTTCACGCTCACCCCTAGACCGAGAGTCTCGCAAACATCAGTTCGACAAAACACATCGATATTTCTCAGAATTTCTGTGAAGTATTAGTCTTTAATTATATTACCAGTTAACCAGCGATAAGCCGCACATTCTCAATGAGGTATCAGAAGTGATATTGTTATAGGAATAGACACAGTTCGATTTAACTGCTATTTACTACGAATAGGGGGCCATTTCTAGAAACTGCGCTACCTAGAACTGTTTGTTGTGTCTGTTGGCTGTCTGATAATAAAATACACGTCAATCTAACGCGTGTATGAGGAATGTGATGCGTGTGAATAAGGCGATAGAAGTATGCCAGGAATGTAGCAAATGGAAATCCGTGGTCTCTGCCTACACCTCTGGAAAACAGGCGTGACTTTATGTATGTGTATACATTAAACTAGTCGGGCATTTCCGACATATATGTACGTGAATAGCCGGTATAGTCAATAACATGGATAATACTCACGGAAGTAATAGGTAATTGGTTTGTAAACCTTTTTAGCATAATAAATAAATAAATGATTACAATAGGCTTTTAGGACTACCTATCTAATATATAGGTATATTATAAGCTTGTGTACATACATACATGCATAAAGACACGCCAATTTCCCAGAGGAGTAGGCAAAGACCGCGGATTTCCATTTGCTACGATCCTGACATACTTCTTTCACCTCATTCACTCGCATCATATTCCTCATACACGCTCATCGGTTAAGACTAATTCTCACTTTGACCCTATAGCAGAACATCTCCGATTTGGTTTAAGTATGGTCGCCGAGGTCTTCCCCTTCTGATACTCCACTAACATTCGCCTCATATCTTCGTTTTGTTACTCATTTCATCCATCCTTTCAAACCCAAACCATCTAAGCATAACCTAAAATTAATGGTATTTATAAAACACTTTAAAAACATTTCTAACTACAACACAGCTGACAAAGTAAAATATGTAAATACCAAAGTAACAACGTAAAACAAAAATCCAAAGACAACAATAAATTACTGAGAGAATTTGCGAAAAATCATTATTTCACTTAATGTATGCGTTGGCACGCACTTTCTCGTACCGGAATACTAGGGGCACATCATAATATGTGCACTTTACCCATTATACCCGTTATACCCATTATATCCATTACTGAAGTGGTATGCATGAGGTTGTCCCTTATTGAAGACAGTCTGCAAATACCACTCGACAGAGAATTTTTGAGTATACTGGCGATGTTTTTAGTCGCGCTCAAAAGCTCTATTAAGATAGCCTAGGAGTAATTAGTCTGAGTTTTGAACGAATATTTGTGGAAATATAATTGTTTCATTAACTACACATTATTAGTTTTGGAGCTAGGAGTTTGTGTATGATAAATTAATGCTTAGAGAATGCTAAAATCTATCTGTAGTAACTTGTCCTACTTATATTGAATGGTGATGAAAATTCTGAATCTAAAGGGTTTGAAACACCGAATGATAGTTAATAGGTTTTATAAAAAATTGTTTGTGATTGACTGCCTTCTTGGAGTGGTTACTAAGCACAACTGCTGAACATGAAGTACTAGGTTCGAATCCCGGGTAGGGCAATGGGTTATTGAGTTTTTTCCATTAGGTATTTCTTAGTAGCAACATGGAGTCGGTCTTTCTTTAAAACATAAAATTTTAAAAAATATATTTGTAAAATGTTATATTTTAGAGAAAAAGCTTTAAATTAATTAAATTTCTTAATTAAACGTCGCTTCATACATTTAATTCTCATATAATCTCACCCTAAATAGTAAAAACATAAATAAAAATCGTGAATTAAACTCCGTTAACTAAACTATAAGCGCTAACTCAGCCAATCAGCTGCACGTTGCCATGGCAACAATCTATTACCCCACTTAGACGTCAAACCATGATAATCCTAGAACGCATAGCACCTCTATTACAGTATAATCGACCAGATCAGAGCACTACTGTATCTACCTACCTACTATCCTACCGCATTGATTGCCGACATTGAGACTAATAATTTCAATCGATAGCAGCATCTGTAGTATCTGTGCATTGCTTTATTAATTGGTGTAACTATTGTTTAGGATACAATGTATTATGCCTTAATAACATCACGCCTGTATTCTCCGAAGGGGTTGGCATAGATGTGTTAAATCTCACTAGTTATGTTATCGCAATATAATAGTGGGCGAGCCTAATGCCATAAACCAGGCACAAATCCAGACTCCATGCTGCTACTAAAAAATGCCTAATAAAATAACTCAAAAACACTCTATCCGTGGGCTTGAAGCCTGGACCTCGCGCCAGCAGTCGCCCTTCACGACCACTAGACCTACGAGGCAGTCCAAAACTAAAATAGAGGTTATTAAAATTATTTTTTGATAACTCCGTACACAATCATGAGAGAATATCAATAGTTTAGTTTACTGTTGTTACTTCATCGTGATTGTGTTTAGTCTCGGTTCCCGTAAACATTGGTCAGTAACACAGATATAGATCGACATAGATAAGTGAGTATCACGACCTGCCCCTTACTATGAAATCTTAAAGCAGGACCGTCCACGTTGTGGAAGCAAGACACTGCATTACACTGCACGAAACTAAGCTTAAGTTATTGGACTCTTTCTTAGTATTATGTTAATTTAGCAGTTTAGTAGTACGAAAGTCATGTCGTAACATCACACCTGTATTCTACGAAGCGATAGGCAGGAGACTGTAGAGAAAACCCACATTTCGCCAGTCATGATATGAGTCCCAATGTGATAGGGGGCGAGCCTATTGCCATCAGCCGGGCACAAATCCAGACTCCGTGCTGCGACTGAGAATTACCAAAACCTAGTAAAACTACCCTACCCGGGATTCGAACCCGGGACCTTAAGCTCAGCAGTCGCGCTTAGCAACCACTAGACCAAAGAGGCAGTCAGGTAACTAAGTAAGTACGAAGATGCTCTTGCCTTATCTAGTTCCATCTATATCTGTGGTCAGTGACGTCATTCAGTACAGTCGGCCACAGTAGTACAACACCAGTACAGTCGGTAACAGTGGCACAAAACCAGTACAGTCCGGTGCAGTATTAAGTGAAACACTCGTAATTGACCGCACGTCTCCCGCATCAGCAACAGCTCGTCCACAGACTAATTGCAAGCAGTGGGATAAATTGATTAACTGCTCTTTTTACGCTATTGTTATTTTTGTGATTTCTGTCATGTGGTTATGCTTAATTGCGAATTTAAACGGAGTTGACACCTTTGTGTTGTCATGCATTTCTTATTTGCAATGACAGAAATGCATAAATAAATATTTTAATGCGCAATTAGCTTGTATGCACTGGCATTGAATGGGAAACGGTTTTAAACCACAATATAGGAAATGAATCATAATTTAATTAATACCTCTATGGTGTTTCTACCGAAGGAACCAAAAATACTTATTACTTAAAATGTGTGTCTAGCCTATCTAGGTACTGCTGAAATGTAGGTCAAGTCTATTGTCACATCGTATATAACTTACTACACGTCTTCGTGTTCGACTATTTTTGAAGAAACTTCCAAAATTAGCCAAATCTTCATTTAACACTTTTATAACTTCATTTAACTACAAAAAGCAAGATATAAAATTATTTTTTCAGCGTAAAAATAGCTACAAAATTTCCACGCTACACATTTAAGCTAGATCTTCGTTAATGCTGTATCTAATAGTCCCACTGCCTCGTTCACTCTGTGACAAATCCAGAATTAGCCGTACCACACTAATCCATTCCATTTCTGCTGTGCACAAACTTGGGGCTTTACGTGTCAAAGTTCCTTGGTTTTAATTAACCCTTGCTGTGGTCTTTATTAGTATGGACCTTAACACTAGAACGGTTACTGCAACCTGATTGGTTGGACCTAGGAACCTTCCTGGGTAATATGTTACGTATATAAGGATTGGCTGAGGTCATTTTTAGCGATATATAATCGAAACGAATTTGAATAGTCTGTCAAACCGTTAAACCCTTATTAAAAAAACGAGGATCATACTGGCATTAACTAAACCCCGTATTAAATCTATTGACATCGCTATTCTTTGATTAGCAAACGACAGTGGTAATATAACTTAATCCTTGGTTTAAAATTGTAATTTTTGTAAATAAGATGTTAATAGAATTAAGAAGGGTTTTAATAAATGCCAACATTTTTTTATTTTTTTATTAGAGACAGTTATGCGTTACAATATTAAAACTAGCTTAGATATTATAAAAGAACGCATAACCCACACTATTACACAATGTTTATGAATAAGGGGACTAGTTAGTCTGTATTAAGGTATATTGAGAGGACAATTCGCACGTGTATATATGCCAACCCTACACATGTAAACACAGTTAAGTGCGACACTAGCAGGATAAATGCACATACAAATGTCCCGCAAATGAAATCGGCTAAAAAGGATATTTTAATAATTTTCACACTCAGTTTAAATATTTTATTCGTGAATAATATGTAAATATTCATAAAGCACCAGTTTTAAAAGGTACGCGTTTTCACGAAATAGAATTCAATTTACACAATTTAATATTTAAAAAATGTTATGAAATGTTTGGTTGCCCGTATCGGGGTAACAAATTACAACAATTGGGTTGTTTTTAATACACTTTATGTATATATAGGTACCTACCTGATTTTTTCACCTTTTATGCAACGTTATATTTTGGGTGAAATATTGACGACCTGATCGGTGCAGTGGATAAGCGATTGTGTGTGATAGTGTATAAATACTTTCAACTTTAAAATAAAGTTTTTAACACGTCACGGTGTGTCAGCGAATTAATATGCGCAAGGTTGCCGGTTCAAACCCAGGCTAGTATCAAAGTGACCCTCCCAATCTTTTGGACTATTTTATTCAGACACTGTGTCTGATTAATGACAATAGACTGGCTCTAGACATAGAATTTATACTTTCTGGTGAAATGGCGGTTTTTTAAATTATACCCTAGCAGTTTCTTTCACTAAAAAAAGCGAAACATTACCTACATTTGTATTTTTTTCTTTTTATTATATTTTCTAAAAATCCTAATAATTTTTAATAACAATGCGGCTATTATGTTTAATATATGCTTAATTTCTATGTTACTATTTCACCTATGCCCTAAGGGTGGGACCCTGCTATTCACAATTTAATCTTCTCCTTCTTATCGTATGGTTGATGAACAACCTGGTGTCTAAATTAAAACCGTCTGTAGGCCTCTGACATGGCGACACCGTTGAAAAATCAGATGTGCCGGTTTCCTCACGATGTTTTCCTCCAATGTTTTTGCAAGTGTTAACTAATACGCACATGAATTAGAAAAGACATTGGTGCGTGCTGTGATTTGAACTTGCGATCTTTGACTTAGCAGTCTAACGGTCATACTACTCAGCTATCACTACTTTTTCAATAGAGATAATGAATGAATGAATTTTAACCCTCATAAAATCGAAGCCATTTAATATTCATAGTGTTCAATTCAATAATAATACACGAACAAAGACAATCTTATCTAATTACAGAAAACAGGCAAGTCATAAGAAAATGTTGGACATTACAGCTGACCTTTCTACAAGGTAATACCTTGATGCAGATAAATTAATAATAATCATATTTAAATTATACTTCTGTGTGCCGTCTCGTGCATAATTATGTGTTTCTATAATTGTTTAATAGTAGGACGATGACGCATGCGTGCTGCACTAAGTATTACATAACTAGGTGCCTATACACGTTATTTATTAATTCAAATAATGTGTATTTTACAAATTAATTGTAATGCAAATTAAAAACAATATATACAGAAATAAAAACGCTTAGTCAACTCCACACGTGACCAAAGGGCTGGTTCATTTTTTGGCAAAGAATCAGCATTGCCATTCAACGTGGCAATGCTGCCAGTCTTTTGGGCACGTTACTGGTTGACTTCGATGGGGATGAATACTATGATGCTTTTTAACTATTTCTTTTTGTATATGGGTATAGTTCTTGTACTTAAATTTCTAGAAACAAGGAATTTAATTATTTCCAGGCATTTGTTCATATAGGTAAATAATATGTCACGTGTGGGGTGAAGGGTGGGGTAAAGATTATCATTCTCATTTGATTATAATTAACAGGGAAAATGAAGAGAGGAAGTAGTGATATTTTCCCTGCAGTAGGACATAGCCTCATTTTCGCTAACCAGAATAGGTTAAGCAGATTCAGTGCCACATAATAATAATAACAGCCCATAACTTTTCCACTGCAGTGCAAAGGCCTCTTCTCGTATAAAGAAGGATTGAGCATTGATCACCACGCTAGCTCACTGCGATCGATTTCAGATAATTAAATCCAGGTTTCCTCACGATGTTTTCCGTCACCGTAAGTCTGTGGTATCTTAGAATATCAAAGAAAGTATTTAAGACATTGAAGAAGTCACTTCGATTTGCGTGGGCCTGCAACCTCGTGCATACAAACCCGGTATGTCAACCAATAGGCCACAAGATTTTACAATTGCCCTAATTTCATAGTTCCACCAATATCTCAAAACTATTTCGTCCACCCGCATTTGTGCAAAACTTCAACATTTCAGAACTTACCGATAAAAAGTAGTGGCTTTTGGAATAAAAACTTTTTAGTCGGAACCCTCCGGCATAAAGTCACAGGTAGGAGAACTAGAACATACCTAGACGGAGAGACGAATAACACGGGTTTATGAGAGGTGCCAGCACTTTAGCTCATACCGACCAATAGCCTGATTTCCTCGGGGAAATCTTTTTTTATTACACTGTCCGGTAGTTCTTGAAGCTTGAATAAAACCTGTTTGGCAGACTGCTCAGTTTGACTCTATAGCCAACGATGATATTATTATGCACTATGACAGATTAGCTCTAGGAATACATTTGCTTTTCCTGTGTAGAAATTTGTTTTGCCGGGACAAAAATTTGCTGTATGTATTTGTTTGAGATTCAAAGTGTAGGACTCCTTAATAAATTTTATCAAAATCTGTTCAGTTATTTAGCTGTGAAAGTGTGACAAACAGACTGTCAGTTACTTAAGTGACTAACAAGTGACAACAGAAATAAAAACTTTTGATATATTTACGGCCCTATTCTTGAAATGTTTCTGTGGTACCTCCGTTTTACAAGCATGAGATATAACATATACGCCCTAACTCGTAACCAAAATATATAGGTCACAAAAAACTTTGTCCTGTTGCCTCTTGCTCACAATATCTAAGGCAAAAGTCTACCAGTCAATCTTTAAACAATTCTACAAAAATGATAGAATAAGTGAAAACAAACTACAAAATCTTACATCAAAAGAAAATTACATCCCTTAGAACACTTAACACGTTTACATAATGTAAGTAACAATGTAATAGAATATGTAAACAATAGATACCTAGCTGTTAAAACTTAGCTCGTTTCATAAAAGAAAAGACTGTCATCGTATTACGAGTATGGAAAACGTAATAGTCTGCACGGAGTGTGACTAATAGAAATACGAAAGGTAAAAAGATATCAAAACAAAGAAAAACAGATAATATGCTACTTAATCTTTGCCTTAAACTTACATTTTTTAACAAAGGCTATTTAAAATATTCCAAATTCAAAATCGTCATTCGATATTTAAATATGTAGGTCAACATTCCAAACTCGATTTTGAAATGGGTTCTTATTCAACCTTTTTAAATTATACCTCTTAGAAACTGGCATCTGAGTTTTCTTCTCAGTTTGCGAATCTTGAAATATTTCGGGTGTATCCGACCCCGGAACAAATATCTGGAGAATACAAATATTTGTATCGGGAACTCGTAAATATTAGCGAAACTCAAGCGAACAGCCACTTTAATGGCAGTTAAATATTCTTTTTCAAATAGAATTTATAAATGGAATGTAGAGTTCTCGTTTTCTATGAACAATGGTGATGACAGTTTTTTGTATAATTTATTTGAATTCATAATATTGTTTATTTATTGTTAACATCATTTATAATTGTAATAAAATATTTTAGTACTTAAATTATGATACATTTAATGGACATTATTATTAACCTGGTGGTGACCGCACAAATAAGAGTGGATAATAAATTGATAATTAAAGCATACTAAAATAGATACAATTTCGTTTAACATACCCGTTTTCACTTGACCTAGTAAATAGTATGTTGCAGGTACATAAGTAGGTATCAAGTACATAGATGTTAACTATATTAAAACGGTACATCGTAAAATCTCCGATAGCTGATACCTAAATCGTTAATAGGCTTATAAAATAATACGACTTATAGCTATGTATTTAAAAAAAATCCTCTTATTTTTTACGTATGTAAATACTTCTTTTATAAAATTAATAGTAATTTTTTATTTTTTAATGAAAGTCTAAGCTCTCTGTTAGACTGAATTCAGCAGCGTTTATCAGTAGTGTTAGGTTATATATTATTTTTTTAATCATTTACTTCCGACTTCTTAATATAACGTAGCTATGTACGTACCTCATTATAATAGATGACCTACCTCAATATAATCAACTGAGTTACTTTAAAGATAAATTATTTCACAAACATTTATTAAAGGTAAGTATATATTTTACCCACATTTCTAATTATTAATTGAAGTTAAAATAAATTTTAATAAACCAAAATTTCAACAAGCAACATAAGACTTAGAATTTTCACTAATACAGATTGAAGAAAACCAAAAAAATTTATCAGTAACTTAAAATTCTAACGCAAAACCTTTTTTAATCAATCTCATAGACAAACCCTTATTTCCACAAAGCCTGACACGCTGTCTAAACACAAGCATTATTTACGATATCACAAAACCTTAGGCAGAGGAATTTGAAGACCCTAAAAACCCGCATGTTAACATTCAATAAAAAATACTCACTTTGTTTATTATAGGACAACACAACACAGAACGACACTGGCACTAAAACATTACACAGATAACTTTCCACTATTTTTTATTTATTTTCTTTGGTGTACGCGACGAGATGTGAGGGCGCTGCGAACGTCGACCGTTCCCAACGACGGCGCCAAAATGACTGACCATTCGGGACGGCTGGGTTGCTGCGCCAGGAGAGGAAAGCTCCCGGGAAATGTGGGTGAAGGGGAAATTGTGGGGAGATTTTTGGTGGTAATTTTTTTTGGGTAGGTAAAATTATGAGTGTTTTGTGTAAATTAGAATAGGAATTGTCAAAAAATATTCGTGAAATATTATAATTGTGCCAGAATAAAATATTGACGTCATTTTTTAATGGTCATGAAACAGATTACCATTTAACTTTACCAATACCTATGTAATTTATTTTCATAGGTTATTCTTTTCCTTTATTTTTATCCCTTCTTTATTTTATGTTCATTATTAAGTAGATACAATACGAGCTATAAAATAAAACAAGAAAATAGCATAATTAGTTACGATTTCCATACATAAAACACATTAACATAAATCAGTTTTACCATCATTGCACTATTGGCAATACCGGAACAATTAATATCATAACAATACATAAAACGTATGAATAGTTTATCTATGTATGCATACAATTATCTATAATTCACATATAGCATATTATATAATTATTATCTATTCATAATTATGTTTCTAAATTAGCTATAGTATATGCGACTAGATATTGGTACATAACTTGATTGTACAGCTTAGGTGTCATTGAAAACACTTTCTGGTACAAATAGGCAATTTAACAAAACCAAAAAAACCAACAAAAAAATCCACCTTCCCATTTCTAACAAAAGTAATCAATAACGTCCCAAATCTCCCTAATTCTTGCCACTGTCTGTACCGCTGGCATCCCCACCCTGAGAAAATGGCGGGAAGTGGCGCCTGCGTGGACCCGCCCCCCCCTCGCGGTACCTACCCTCCCCCGCACACCGCCGGCGAAAACTTAGCGCCAATCGAAGTGATGAATTAGCCATACTTTGTGGTTAGTTAAGAAAATAATTAATTAAATATGTTTTATTTATCTAGACAACCATATATTAAAGATAGTGTCGATACAGTATTATTAATTTATTAGCTGTGAGCAAAGAGATTATTTGCCACACTATATTATATGCACATGGATAAAACCTACTCTACAGGTAAGTTTAAAAAACGCATCTTAAATATCAAAATGTACAAGTTCTCGATACATGTCTAAAATGTAACAAGATAATATACCAATAATCATAACATCACCTATATTCCCCAAAGAGGTAGGCAGAGGTGCACCTATTCTACACCAGCATTTCGCCAGATATGTAATAGGTCCCAAACTCCCAATGTAATTGGATTTGTGCCCGGTTGATGGCAATAGGCTCGCCTCCTATTACATTGGGACCTATAACATAACTTGCAAAATGTAGGTTGTACTGCACGCCTCTGCCTACTCTCTCATGGAATACAAGGCGTGATGATTTATTATATTTATTTTAAAAAGAATATACTTACTACTTGCATTCTCAGTCTAGAACCTAGGGCTTCTGAAGAATCCGTTCTTAATAAAATGTGACAAATAAGAGTCACGGGTTGCCGAACGGCCAGCACACGAGCCAGGTGGCCTGCGCGACACCCGATCTTCGGGATATCAGTATCCCTTGTTAATTAGGTCGCTGGGTCACACGCAGTAATAACTATTGCAGCGGTGGGGTTCAAAGGCCGCTACTACAGTCATATTAGGATCATATCTCTCTCCGGTTGAGTCGGTCTACCGTACCATCGGACTATGAGAGTGAGGGAATAGGGAGTGCACCTGTGTTCGCGCATACTTGTGCACTATTATATCTCCTGCGTAGTTGGGTAGTTTCAGATGAGACAGGTCGCCGTGACCGAAATTCGGTCAGGAGAACATTACATAACATAACATAACATCACGCCTGTATTCCCCGAAGGGGTAGGCAGAGGTAAGTTCCCTCAACCGACGAGCGTGTATGAGGAATGTGATGCGTGTGAATGAAGCAAAAGAAGTATGCCTGGATCGTAGCAAATGGAAATCCGCGGTCTCTGCCTACCCCTCAGGGAAACAGGCGTGATTTTATGTATGTATATTTCAAGAATTGTATATAAGAATTCAGATAATTATTTACCTTTATAAGAATGCCATAATATAAGCGGTTTAGCCTGCTGAATAGCCGATAGCCATTACTGATTAGAACAGAAATCGACACAAATATAGTCGGAGAGGCTCAGCTTATAATGAATGGGGGCAAATTTATGTGCATACGATTACATATATCACTTATATCTCTGCTTATTACCAGCCTACTGCAGGGTATAATCATATTAAACATAACATCGCGCCTGTATTTCCCGAAGGGGTAGGCAGAGTTGCATTAGTACACCCGTTTCGCCAGTTATGTTATAAGTCTCAATGTAATAGGGGGCGAGTCTATTGTTTCAACCGGGGACAGAACCAGTCTTCGTGCTGCCACTGAGAATTACCTAATTGAAAAACCCAGTAACACTTTGCCTGACCCGAAATTCGAACCCAGTACCTCATACTCAGCAGTCGCGCTTAGCGATCACTAGACCAACTTTTATTGAGGAATAAATATGATCGAAGAAATGATTAATGATTACTATTTTATTGAATCTATTCGATTTCGATTAATTAACCCTCGTAATCATAAACCAGGATGATACCTATATTAAATTACACCCGGCTTACTTATAGACTTAACTATGTACATCTCTATTCTTTGACAGGCAAACGACGGTGGCGGGTATAATTTAATCCTTGGTTTAAATTGACATTATAGTCTAGTCTTAGACCCCTATTTTTAATTAAAGTATTATTTCAAACAAGTAAGCATCATAAATACATGTATAATTGTATATATCATCTTCTTCGTCTTCTCGTATGGTTGATGAACAACCTGGTGTCAGAGTTTAAACCGCCTGTAGGCCTCAGACATGGCTTTACACACCATTGAAGTCTCTCAGGTGTACCGGTTTACTCGCGATGTTTTCCTCCACCGTTTTTAGCAACTGATAACTAATTTCTAGTACGCTCATGAATTCGAAAAGACATGGTCAAACCCATGTCTTTTGAAACTTGTGACGTTTGACTTGGCAGTCCAACGGTCATACCACTCGGTTATCATAACATAACATCACACCTGTATTCCCCGAAGGGATAGGCAGAAGTGCACATATAGTACACCCACATTTCGCCAGTTATGTCTTTAGGTCCCAATGTAATAGGGTGGGTTATCTCGGCTACCAGTTCTGTATTATTGTCTTTAAGATATTAATTAAAACAAATTGTTTCGTTCTCTGTGTTCTAATAAAAAAATTCGTCATAAAACATTTGACAAAGCAAAATTTAGGCTACTTCCCATTTGGTAAACTTCCCATTTCGTAAACCTCAAACTGTACCTACTAAAAAGTTGCGTTTGGTAAACATTTCGTTACTTCATACATTTAATCCCATTTGGTAAACTTTGTTAGTATTGTTATTTTTGTACGGTACAGTCAGTGTCAAATTAGTATTAAATTAGAGATGTATATATTTTTAAATGCTTCAGTCTTGAGACAGTATCTCGACCATCAAAAAGAATGGCTGATCAAGAAGAAGTAAAAAAAACGTATTAAAGTCTGTAAAAATACCACGATGCTACTAAAAATACCACGTGCTTTTCCCGCAAAAGAAGCACCGAGCGGGTTCTCAGGTAGGGATTTATTGTCCTTACCATCGTTTTAAACAAAAGGTGTGAATGAGATAGACATAAGTAAGTATACGTAAATTATATCTATTACCGGGTTTAACTTATCAGTTCACTCGTTTTATGCATAGTGCAAGGTCGTTGCAATGTCGGGTGAGGGATCTTCTAGTGGTGCAGTGAATTTAAAAATTATTAATAGTACACGAGGCGGTGAAATTTTATTACGCGCTGGGCATCAATATTATAAACAGAAAAATAATAAGGACTCAAGTTGGTGGCGCTGTGTTAATAGAAAAGATGGATGTTCAGCAAGTGTAACTTTGAATTCAAATCGAAGCCATGTATTAAGAGAAAATGCTCACTTCAGTTCTTGTATTCCGAATTTTGAAAAAAATGAAGTGAAAGTAGCCATCGAAAAATGTAAACAAACTATATGTGAAGATCTGAAGCCGATTCCAGCTACATACAGGAAATGTACTAAAAAGCTGAAAGATAATGGTTATGAAATTATTAAAGAATTACCAAATTTTGACAAAGTTAAAAGCAGTTTGTATAGACACAGAAATAGACAACTAGGAATCACAAAATCTCAGCACTCTAACTCTACAGAAATCGTGATTCCTGACCGTTTTAAAGACAATTTATTGTTTGATGAGATTGACGGTGAAAATAGAATGATTGTGTTTGGTTCAAAGAGTGCAATTGCACATTTAAATGACGTCCGTCACTACTTTGCGGACGGAACGTTCAAATGTTGTGCAAAGCCGTTTCTTCAACTATACGTTGTACACGGAGACATAGGAAGTACAGAAACTGGGACAAATATTGTACCATTTTTTTATGCAGTGTTGACAAACAAAGAAGAAACTACATATGAAAGACTGTTTTACAAACTAAAATTTCATTTACCAGAGTGGACAGCCGATATTATTACCTTGGATTTCGAAAAAGCTCCAATAAATGCAATTAAAAAGACATTTCCAAACATAATTGTTAAGGGGTGTTTTGTTCACTTTGGCAGAGCGCTATTAAGAAAGGCAAAATCTCTTGGCTTATTACAACATGAAGAATCTCACTATCACGTCAAACTATGTATGGCTCTGGCACATTTACCAAAAGAAGACATAAACGATGGATGGCTATACGTTATGAGTCAAAGGTAAATTAATTTTGCAGTATTGAAATGAACGCGTTTAGTTCTGGATATTTCTTCTACCGCCATTTTCTACAGCCATTTTTATGCGTTAGAAACTAGGTAATATATGGTTTTTCGTATCATAATCTTCAACGAATTAATTCTGTTACAGTTTTGAAGAAAAAGCTATAACTGAATTCAATGATTACTTTGTGGATCAGTGGTTGGAAAATGAAGATATGATGAATATTTGGTGCTGCTACGCACAAAGACACCGCACTACAAACCTCATGGAATCTTGGAATTGGAGTTTCAATAGTGAAATTGGAAAAAGGCCATCAATTCTTTTATTTTTCGAAACGATATCAGGCAATATTAAACATTATGAAAATCTTCTGAAAAGGTACATATTTTTGTTTCAATGACCTGTATTTTTAGGCGACACATATGATAAAAATTATACATTATTACTTTAATTAATCATAACAATTTTTTACAGCTTTTATAATAATGGAGAAAGTATATCAAAACGAAGAAAAAAATCTATCCAAAATGATATACGAATTAACAATATTCTCGGCGATTACAAAAGTGGAAAAATATCATTGGAAAATTGTTTGAACGAATTATCAAGAATTGCTTGTATCACTTTATAATTTATTTATTGATTTTTAACTTTGTAGTGTAGGTAGTAAATTTTTTATGTTAATATTCCAAATCTGTGATTATATTTTATAGTTGATTTTGTGTGTAATTTTTAATGTTAATGTACCAAATCTGTGATTATTATTTGTTTTTATATTTAAAAGTTGATTTTGCATGTATTTTTTATGTTATTGTACCAAATCTGTGATTATTATTGTTTTTATATTTTATAGTTGATTTAGTATGTATTTTTTTACGTTAACGTACCAAATCAGTGACTGTTTATTTTTATATTTTATAAGTAGTTGATTTCGTATGTATTTTTTTGAAAGTTATTTGTACACCCCACTTTTTATTTCTGTTTTTAAATATCAATATGTGTAAATGGCATACGTACACATAATCCGACTATTGTACCTGTGATTAAAAATATTTAACAAAATAAATGACAATGTTATCATTAGTTTCGTTTTTCTTTTTTTACTTGACTGTACCCATTTCATCTGAAAGTTTACCAAATGGGATATAACACAAAAAAATATTGAAATGTTTTCGAAATGGGACTAAATGTATGAAATGTATAATGTTTACCAAACGCAACTTTTTAGTAGGTACAGTTTGAGGTTTACGAAATGGGAAGTTTACCAAATGGGAAGCAGCCAAAATTTATGAAGTAAGTTTTGAAAGATTAATAAGATTTTTCTGTAGAAACTGTTGTGGTACGAATATTGAATAATTGTTTGTTTCTGATTTGTTTTGTTTATAATAAGTTTTAAATCAGTTGATACTTGAGTAGATGTCATCTAAGAATCTCAAGATTCTTAGATGACCTTGCAACTAAAATGGTAACATCAACACGCCTGTATTCCCCAAAGGGGTAGGTAGAGGTGACTGTAACTTATACGCACATTTCGTCAGTTATGTTAAAGGTATCTATGTAATAGGAGGCTAAACAACTGACCAACTGATAACTAATTTATAGTACGCACATGAATTCAAAAAGAAATCAATGAGTACCAAGGTTTGAACTTACGATCTTTGACTTGGCATTCCAACGGTCATACCGCTCGGCTATCAGTGTTTTGAATAGTGACGTCAGAAGGACAGTAAATCTATCACATAAGTCCAACATTGTATCCTTCGCCCAGAATTATATATTTTTCAATACGAGAAACCCGTTAGTAGTTGTTGGTCTTTTTACTTTTATTCGTAAGTGTTGCCAGTTGCAACAGTGTTGTTCGTCGGTTTGTTTAGTTACAGTAATTACTTGTGTTGCGGGTACTGACGCGCTCGTGTTTGGAAAGGATTTTGTTATTGTTCTGATTGGTATTTGTAGTGTTCACGTATTTTGTCGTGTGTTTTATTCGCTGTTGGGAATTCAGGGCTGTCTTATGCTAACCATAAATTATTTAATCTGATTAGTTATAGCATATAAGCATAATAATAATTTCCTCCTGACTGAATTTCGGTCACGGCGAGCTTTGTCAGCTGAGACTGGCCAACTACGAAAGAGATATAGTGCACAAGTATGCGCGCAAGTGCACTCCCTATTCCCTCACTCATAGTCCGATGGGACGGTAGACCGACACGACCGGAGAGAGATTACTCCACTAAAATGCGGTACATATCGACTACGTTACAAATAGAGCATATTGGGGACAGCAAACCAATAAATCGGGCATATTTCCAGACCCACTGCTTCTACAGAAGAAACCTGATGACATACCCTATACCTACAGGTACTCGTATGTATAAAAACCAAATGTAAATTATATCAATAACATAATTACACTTTCTAATTCTTCCCCCCCTCCAAGCCCCTTTCTTGTCGAATCATTACTACCAATGTTTCTGCCGACGCCTTAAATCACCAAAATCCAGCTAATTACAAAAAGCCATCTCGCAAGACATTTAAAAAACCAATAGCTAAAAAAAAAAATCCGAGTTGCATTGAGCGGTAGATTCAAAGGCAACGACGGTTACATTAAAGAGGGGATTTTACAAAGAGGCCGACTGCGCGCCGCCTGTCACACCGAAATGTAATCCATACTTCCATATTCATCACTACTAATATTGATATTGAAGTTGTTTTTTTTATTTTAATTCTAATAATAACTATTTTACAAATATTAACTTAATTCTAATACAAAATAAAAAAAATATTTACAAAAACAAAAAGTTAAAAATACTAATATTATAAACGCGAAAATTTGTAAGTATGGATGGATGTTTGTTATACTTTCATGTAAAAAATGATGAATGGATTTTGATGAAACTTCATATGGAGGTAGCTGACATCTTGGATTAACACATAGGCTACATTTTATCCGGCAAAAATGTAGCGGGTAACACCGCGGGGTGCTGCTAGTACTTTCATAATTCCATACAAAAATTATAAATGTGAAAACTGTCTGTCTGTCGGATTTGGATGAAATTTAGCATGTAGAAAGAAGCCGCAGGCAAAAGCTAGTAGTTCATAATATTTAAACCTAATTACAATGTAACATTTATTGTGAGACGAATAAAGGACACGTGTAAAGATCCACCTGATTGGTGCAGTGGCTGAGCGACTGGTCCGCTCGCTAAGGGTTGTGGTTTAGATTCGCATACAGAACAGAATTTTTTGCATTCCGTAGATGTTTAGTCTGGGTTTCTATCACATTAGTTTACTTTGTTGTCGCATAATAAAACTATTTGAACTTACTTTATTGAACCATATATTTATAAAAAGTAATCTTCGTAGTTTCTTGCCGGTTTTTCTCCATAGGAATCACATTTTCAGAACTTGCAACTAGCATCTAAACATTTCATAAGCGCCTGTAATTGGTTTACATGAAATAAAAACATTTTGAATTTTCTTTCGGTCTGTAATCCCCGAAATAATAAACCTAATAAACTTTAATTTCTGGTTCGGATTTTCTTTTACCTTATACTCACAGCTTAATACTTTATTGTACTCATTCTACAAAATAATATTAATATTACATATTTATAATATCATTAATCCTATAACATTTCCAAATAATTTTGTTTCAGAGCCTATCCATCAAAGAAACGTATTTTATTGTGTCAGTAAAAATGTAAGTACTGCTAGCTATACTTATACAAATATATGGCTTATGAAGATAGCTATATAAAAGATATGACGTCATTCCTTCATGATTATTTATTTTACGAAGATCTTTCTTTATGGAGGCATCAAAATATGATACGTGTGCCTATTACACAATTTTTCATAAATAATAATGTTTTCCTGACCAAATATCGATCACGTCGAATCTGAGACTATTTTTTTTGGGACAAGCCCACCACTCGTGCCCATCATTGCGACTCCTGTAAGCCAGGATCTACAATGATAACCGTTGAGAACCATCGAGGCAGTGAAGCTCGAGGCGTCCCAAAAAATGACTCGATTGTCTTGGAACCCGCAACGAAATTAATCATAAAATAATAATATATATAGGACCAGTAGGAATATTCAAAATGTTTTTATTTCACATAAACCTATTACAGGCGCTTATGAAACGTTAGGATGCTAGTTGCACGGTTCTAAAATGTCATTTCAATGGAGAAGAACCGGCAAGAAACTCCAGATATAAAGGTAGTTCTCATTACCCTCCATAGCAAGGAAAAACGGTCACCCATCCAAAAACTTATTGGAGCAATGCTGCTTAACCTCACCAGTTGCCTGATCTATACAGATATGTACCTGTAAGTACACTAAAATAAACACAACTTTATTTAATTTAACTTCGTGAAAAACATTAAAAAGTTCCAAAGATTTCTACTTCGGTGTGACGGTCGTCCACAGCGGTGTGAATGAAAACGGCCGGCGTGCGAATGAATACAGGATCTGTCGTCTTAACGTCTTTTACTGTGCTCTGATCAGTTATAACTAACCAAACTGCGCGTTTTGTGCTATATGGCACGTGCATTTTTGAACAAAAACTGCAATTTGTGTGTGTTTATACTTTTAGGTAGAAATATGTTAACATTGACTAGACTTTTTATGTATATTCTGCACAACTGTAGATTCTGGTGTATATAAACACGTGCTTTTTTACCTTAGATAACTTTCTAAGGTTTAGGTACCTAGTATTTACCTTTGGCGCAATGATTAAATTGTTTTCGTGTCGGTTTTTCGGCTTTTTTCTTCTTCTTCGACCACTAGACCAACGAGGCAGTTTTTTCTATGCCTACTTTCTAGAAAATGACATTGAAAAAGTCACAAATAAACATAAATCATAAAAACCTTAAAGCTGAAGCAGGAAATTATAGAAATACTAAAGAATTTACCATTTAATAATATTTTCAGTACGTTAAAGAGCGTAAAATACTCCGCAGAGAAATTGTCGACGAGACGTTTATCGTTTAACAATGGACATTTATTTTGTGTCTAACAATAACCAACTTAGTGGGAGTACTGCTTAATACTAGACTGTGGTTCTTTATCCTTTAGGATAGGACGTCTTGCTTATAAGTATAATTTTGTTTGGTGCACGTCGAAGGTAAATTTTAAGACAGAAAATGAGTAAGAAGATTTTACCTCAATTTTTTAAAGTATTCATAATTTATTTCTGCCTTGAGTCTGTTTGTGTACCAAATATTCCTAACGTAACGTTTTAAAAGAATTATAATAGCCACATAATATCAGGCTCCTACAGACAAATAGTCAACCAGAAAAAAAAACAATCCAACTGGGGAATCCACCCCGACTTAATTCACAAACCAAAAAGTAATTTAAACTAATTTGATAACAAAAAACACTACATCCAGTAGGCTGAAAACATGGCTGTATTTCATTTTCATAATCAAATTTAATTTTTACACAATTTACGAAGCGTAAAATATTATTGTTTCATTAAGATGGACGCGACGCTAGCGGCTGACACGCAGACCAGTGATATAGAAGTGCTGAAAAAGATGGAGGACGAACATCTGCGCTTACAGAGACAGGTTAACTAGATTACTATAATTATTATTAGAGAAGCACTTGCTGAGTGGTATCCGGCCTAGAATTGACCACCCCCTTTCCTCCCGTGGGTGTCGTAAGACTAAGGGAAAATCCAGAAGATGGGCTGTAGCTTTTTCAGTAACTTCACCGCCAAAACTCCGATCCCCACTTGCCAAGCGTGGGAGGAGGCCTTTGTTCGACAGTGGACGTCTTCCGGCTGATGATGACGAATTATTATTAAGTATGCCAGAAGGAATAAAATTGACAAGTTTTGCATATGGCATTATAATCCTGACCATAAACCGCTAAGATGTTGGCAGAGGTCTCTACTTTATCAGGAGTCTATATACCTACGTTTTGCTGCTATTAGTCCCCTGTAATTATTATAATTGCCATTGCTATTCACAGGGCCCACATCGAATTAGTTGTCTCATACGACTACGTCTAGCTTTTTCAGCTTCGTCTTTGAAGTGAAGGTCACGCTGCACTAAATAGTCAGCCAGCGAATATGGTAGCGAGTTCGACCGTCTAGGGTACTTGAGCATAATTATTTAGGTATAACCAGTCGAAGACTTTCTACTTACTTCCCCTTGGCTACAATACTTTCTGTCACAGTTCTGAAGGTATTATTATGTCCTATAATTCCCTAATCTTCTTCGTATCAGGTCCGCATGATCCAGGTAGACCGGCAGCAGCGCACGATGGGCGTCCACCCTCAGTTCCGGAGACAGGACCGGCTGATGAGAACCTTAAAGAGAGAATACCTGAACCTGTGTAAAGACCTTAAGGTATGATACTTTTATGGGGGAGGTTAGACGATTACATAGCAATAATGTAATAAGTATAATACTTGGAAATAACTGCATTTATTTTATATTCCTACCATACCACAGAAATAAAGCTGCAAAATGGTACAATTTTGAAAGCTTTTGTCGTCGCCCCTCCCCCCCTCAATTCATAAACGTGAGCTGTTACTATCATTTGATTGGAACAACTACGACGACGATAGATAGATGTCTCAGGATAACTGACACAGTGAAATCTGGACTTAGCTTGATTTAAACTCATAACCTAAAACACACAGCTTTAAAGTATTTTAAAATTACTTTTAGTCTGAAGAGACAAAATGTATCTAACAATTATTCCCAGATAGCAAGATCCGGGGCTCATAAGAAGAAAGATAAGAGAATGAAGCTGGAGCTGCAGAATGCATTGCTACTCAGAGTGTCGACTATCATGGAGTGTGAAGGTACGCTCCTATTGTTACTATTTATACAAAAAAAACCCTTTTTAACCCCTGAATCAAAAAGAGGGTTGTTATAAGTTTGACGTGTCTGTCTGTGTATCTGTCTGTCGCATCGTAGCTCCTAAACGAATGTACCGATTATAATGCGGTTGTTTATGTTTGAAAGATGGTTCTAGCCATAATTTGTTTCAAGAACTCACTCACGATACGGACTACCTTTTAAATAATATTTTTGGTAACACCGACACGGGAAAAGGTTTTTAAAGCAAGTTATTAATTACTTTCAGGCGACGTAACGATGATGGATCAAATAAACGGCTTGATACAAAAGAACAATAAGGAAACGTTGGACCTGAGGAAACTGGCCAGCACTACTGAAGGACAGGTAAAAGAAAAAAAAACATTTCCATAATAATATATGTATAATTCTTTATTTTATTTATCTAGTCAACAGAAGATGACAAAAATGAGCATTTGTAAATAAAGTTTAGCCAGCCATTTGGTTGGAGCTGATTGGTCAAGCGTGTAGACTGGCACACTAAAAGAGAGGACCCAGTATGGGTGATGATGATAACGATTAGTTAGTAGTTACTGTTCCACTTCGCAAAAGGTAAATTCCAACAGCTGACAGCGACCTTTACTAGTTGGAGTGGCACTTATAGAAGAAGAAGAAGGTACACTTATAGACGATCAAGTCATAAGCATCACTCATAAAAGCACTTGCCTTTATCCCCCCTTTAAACCTCTAATGTTACTGATCTATGAAAGCATTATTTGTCAAAAATATTTTCTTAAAATTCTAAAAATATTCAATTAACAGTTGGAAGAGCGTCGTTCACAAAGCGAGTACCGCCTGATATCAGCAGAGAATAAGCTGGAGACTGCTAAACTTAGGTTCAATGCCATCCAGTATGAAAATAGGAAGATAAGAGAAGAAATAGAGCACATGCTCCAAGATAGGTAAGATACCTCTTAAAGGGAGATACATTAGAGTCCCTAGAAGTCGACGCTACACAGCCAAAAGTTTGGTCAGTTTTCTAGTTAAATGTATCAAGATAAACATTTCTTTTAATAGCAAAGACTGTGTTTTTTCTTAACTTATATGCTAAGATAAGATTAGTTATTTTTATGAATAAAATTCTTATCAACATAATATTACGGTGAGTATGTCAAGATCATAGCCAATGGACCCCTTTGGGAAATGGGCGTGACTTTATGATGAGTACCCACCTCCATCTAACACATTTCTTTCTAATTTTTTTTTGCCATTCAGGTATATAGAATAGGATTTTACAACTAAGACTAACTAACTCGATCACCCTTGTTTGGTTAAGCTTTCCAAAAAATTATGACCTTTGTTTCTACACAAATCTCGATTCTATATGACCATAATATACCAACAAAATATTTAAGAGATATTTTACAGGGCCCTCTTCAACCAAGCCTGGGACAAGATGCTAACTGCCCTATGTAAAGGAAAGAAGTTCCTGAACGACCTCTTCGAGTCTTCAACCCTGGCGTACGACCAGCGAGACGAATGGTGCACCAAGTTGAAGTCAATGCAGGAGAAAGGAAAGATTGACCAGATGCTGCAAGTCCAGGTGAGGATTGCTTATATAGAATCGTCGTCTTATGCATATAGCAAGTGTTCGTTCATTGTGGCGTTGTAAGGGGAAGACCTTTGTTCAACAGACTTCTTCCGGATGATGATGATACCATAACAACTGACCAGATGGACGAAAGACTTGTACCTGGTAATGACTGAATGGTAAAAACGGGAAGGAGGCCTTGTGGCGTACAGTAAGGGAGGCCTACGTCCAGCAGTGGACTTCAATAGGCTCATGTGTGATACCATGATAATTACACTAAGAATTTTATGCGTTTGTGGTTGCATTACTGAAGTCTAGATTTGTGCCCGGTTGATGGCAATAGGGTCGCCCCCTATTACATTAGGACTATAAACACATACTAATTAATACACAACATACTGGCGAAATATGGGTGTACTATAATTATGTGCACCACTGCCAACCCCTTCGGGAAATACAGGGGTGACGTTTTATATTATATTCTTAATCCATACCCCAACTGATAATCATACTTTTTCCTTCGTTTTTGCCTTTTCATTGAGTTAGTGTTTTATTCTTATCTATCTCGGGTTTGGTCGTTTGTGCATTATATTTTTCATGTCTGTGAATCGCACCATACTTGAGACCCACGCCCACTCTTCGTTAGTATAACTGATTTTATCTTTATAACCTTTTCAACACCAAATATTATTAAGTTTTATATATTTTCTAAAGGTTGTTAGTTTTATTTCTTTGCTGAACCAGATGTTTTAAAGCTTGACAAAGTTTAAACTCTGGATTTTGTGCTTGTAGAGAAAACTACCAGTTTCCAGTTTATTATTTTTAAACACGTACAATCTTGATCATTACGGATATAACATAGTTGCTACATGTACTAGTTTAATTAGATTATACATGAGTTGGTCATAAGTTATAACTGTTATAATACTGGTAGGTCCCCCTTGGCGATCCTAGTGAGAAACTTTAGTTAAATCATGGTCTAAACCCTATTGTTCTGTGCGAACTATAGTTTTTAATACTCCATGAAACAGTGTCCAATTATGTAAATAGTTTTGTCACACGTCTGGTTGTATGCATTGTAAGACAGCACCAAAGATTCGAGTGAAAAAATGTCGCCCCACACTAGGAAATTCGTCTGTCGTGGGCGAGTTTCACAAACACTTCTTTTTAATACGTCGTCCGACTCTAAAATTTTCTCCTGTATCGTGGATGTGTTCCACAAACATGAAATATTACATCCACCACCCAGACTCGGGACAATCATCTGCGGCAATAAACTGACCCATGCGGGAATCGAGCCCGCAACCGTTAGCGTAACAGTCCAATCGCTTAGCCACTGCGCCAATCATGTCATCGTTTTCTGTATCAACAATCGTAGTCAATGCTAATGTTTTGAAATTCCTCTCACTTGCCGATCACAGGAAATGCGTGACCTAATAAAAGCCTACGACCATGAGATGAAAGTCTACCTCTTCCTTGCAACCAAAGGAATGACAAGAGTTAATAGAAAGCAGGAGAGGAGAGAAGAAGCTCTGAGAAGAAGAGACGAAGAATACACTAAGAGACAACATCAGTATTACGTGGAGTTACTGAACGACATTAGTGTAAGTTAAAATTGTCGTTTCTTGTGGCGTTCTGGGGGGGGGGGCTTTGTTCAATAGTGGACGTCTTCCGGCTGATGATGATGAAGTTTTAGCGACCCTAGTTGGTTTTTGTGTCTTCCTTGATCTGGATTGCAGTGGACACTTCTTCTGCGTATCGACATGAGCTATGTTAAAGGATTGGTCATGACGTAGTGTAGAGATTTACCAATAATTATTTTACACCATTTTTATAATTAATTTCGTTATGAGTTCCAAGACAGCCAAAAAACTGCTCTTCAAGTTTCATTGTAAAGAGTGTGATTGTCTTAGAATGTTTCAAAAACTCTTGAATTCTCTATAATAGTCTGTTCTCTAGGAATACACTGGAGAATACAGCACGCTGAGGATAATAGCCCAGTTTGAGAAGAAGGAGCGAGATAACTTCGCCATGTATAAGCTGATGACTGACTTCTGCGCGGAGAATGAGGTTCTTCATCGAGACGTGGAGAAGATACGACAGGATACACGTACTTATTACTCTTTTTCTATATTAAATCTTTATATATAAAAATGAATTACTGTTCGTTAGTCTCGTTAAACTCGAGAACGGCTGGACCGATTTGGCAAATTTTGGTCTTGAAATATTCGTGGAGGTCCAGGGAAGGTTTAAACGGAGAGAAGGCGGTACGAAGTTTGCCGGGTCAGCTAGTCTTAAATATAATTCTTCTGTAGATATGTGTGTTTGTCACCTAACTCCTCCTCAACGGCTGGACCGATTTGGATGAACTTTTCTGTGTATATTACAATGGGATCCTGGATGGTTTGAAAACCCAATTGGACCCTCACTGTAATAAAAAGTAAATAAATAAAAAAAAAGGTTTATTTCAGAAACTCGTACAACTATTTAAAAAGCTTACATAGCACTGTAATAAACAGTTTTAAACTCGCTAATCTCAATAAACGCGAACGCATTATAATTTAATCATTTTGACAAGTTAATTGACACTATTTTGATATGTCAGAAACTATTTTTTGTTTTTTATTTTATTATGTACACCGTTTTATACTAAGTTTTTTTATTTTATATATTTATGTTGTTTACTATATCACAAAGCCACTGGCCACTGACAGTAGTTTAGTCTACAGGTTAGTTACTCTTGGCTCTTTTTACATGCTTTACGAAACTTTCGTGCCGACTGGTATCCGGCCTAGAATTGACCACCTTTCCTCCCGTGAGTGTCGTAAGAGGGCAACTAAGGGAATATCCAGAAGATGGGCAGCAGCGTCTTCTGTAACTTCACCACCAATACTGCGATCTCCAAGCCGCTTGCTAAGCGTGGGGTTTATGGTACCCTCCCGCACCCCGCACACTCCTAGAGTCATGATCTCATTAATAAGGAGTCATTCTGTGTGAGTCCGAAACTAGTCGGGCACTCCTGGATATACCGTGAATTAGACCGGCGTAATATCCCTACTAATATTATAAACGCGAAAGTTTGTAAGTATGGATGGATGTTTGTTACTCTTTCACGTAAAAACTACTCAATGGATTTTAATGAAATTTCATATAGATGTAGCTGACACCCTGATTAATACATATACTACTTTTTGTCCCGAAAAAATGTAGCGGGTAACACCGCAGGGTACAGCTAGTATTTTATATAATAGAGAATCACGACAGACATTTTTCTCAGATGATCGAAAGGATTGGAATGACATGATGGAAACCAATAGACAGGATAAGATGGATAAACTACATGAACTTCTAGAAGCACAGAAGGCGAAGACTGAGGAGCTAAGAAGAAAGAATGACGAGAAGAAACAGCTGATCAGTGACGTCATGACTAAAATCCATGATATGTTCACGTAAGCACCCTGCAGCTTAACATAGATTCGTTAGGGTTCCGTACCTCATAAGGAAAGACGGAACCCTCATAGGAACACTTTTACTACCTATTTTAATGTATTAGGGTAACACGTTAACAACGCGCAACGGCTTAGTTAAGTTTGTTTATCAATCCGATTTATATTTTTGTTAGAGCTATGTTATTATATAAACGTAATTTGAAAGCTGTACGGAACCTTCGGTGTGCGAGTTCAACTCGCGCTTTCACCGGTTTTTCATACGGGAAAAATTAGGTACTGAAAAATAATATAATAAAAGAATATGTTTCCGAACTATACAAATCTGATATAAAACCTAACTCAAGCAAGAAACAATTCGATTACCCTCAGATATAGGTTATATTTCTTAGATACCACCAATAACAGAAGGAAAACATCGTGAGGAAACCGGCACACGTGACAGATTTTCCAACGGCGTGTAAACCCATGTCAGAGGCCTACAGGCGGTTAATACTCTGACACCAGGTAATTCATCAACCATACGATAAGAAAAAGACCAATAACTTATAGGACTCAAACTTTTAAAGATGTCATCATCATCAGCCGAAGACGTGCACTGTTGAATTTTACTTAAACTTCCATACCAAGATAGACTCATTCGGTGTAGAGAAATGTAGGCGACCAATACCTCTGCCAGCACCTTTTAAGCTTACAAGCACGATGATAAACAACCAGCACAACACCACCAGGCTTATAATCAACAAATCAAGCGACACGTGACGGGTGACGCGTCATTACCATCAAACCGACATCAAGCGACACCCGGCGATGACGTCACTACGATTACAACAGAATTAATTATACGCTATAAGTTAGTTAACGTTTTGTTTACTGAGGTTTACTTGAGAACGCTTCGATTGAGCGGTTTGTAGCTCGTTTACTTTGGCTCAGGTGGTCAATTATCGTAACTAAAGAAGTTCGTGTGCAGTGCAATAACGATGTGTTTTCGATAACCTACGATGTTGGTTATTATTATAAAAAAACGCCGCCCCACACTAGGCATATCTCCTGTGTCGTGAATGCGTTTTACAAACATGACATATCACGTACAATATAACATTTATGTTCAACTCTACCAATGCATCACCCTAAAATTGACTGGTAGAAAATGCCTAATGGCATTAAGTCCGCCTTTGTGCAAATGTGCATTAAGTATAAATAAATACACACACTCGCAGTGAAATAACGTGGTGATTAATGCTCAATCGTTCTCTATACGAGAAGAGGCCTTTACCCTGCAGTGGAACAGTTATAGGCTGTTATTGTTTATCGAAACTACATTGACATTGTACTGCTTGATAGCTTCTTGAATTATGAGAATTGACCTACTGGTTAAAACCTTGGCGGACTCGAACTTTATACTCGTGTTTGACATTGTGTTTAGATCACACAAATATAATTATATTCTTCTGTCGCCATTAATCTAAAGTCACAACCGCTTACCTGTCACCACATTACACTCACATTTCACCAGTTATGTTATAGGTCCTAATGTAATAGGGGGCGAGTCTATTGCCATCAACCGGCTACCAATCCAGACTCCGTGTTGCTACTCAAAATTACCTAATGAAAAAAACCCAGTAACACGTTGTCCGACCCGGAATTTGAACCCGGAACCTCATGCTCAGCAGCACAGCGATCACTAGACCAGAGACAACGAATGAAACCAGGCAGTCGAAATAAGTAGGTATATAGATAATACTAGTACATAACAATTTATATAGACTAAAAACATCGTAGGGCCTTACATAGGTATTCACATAACAACTTGAACTAACTCTGTTAGTAACACAATAACTGAGCAAGGGCGCTTAGTTTGGAAACATACGGGCAGTATATTGTGAGACAGGCACGCACGTTTAATTACTAAAGGTAAACCTAAGATAATAATCATTTTGTTTAAACTAAACTAATAAAATACTTGACAGCTTCGCTGGTCTAATGGTTGCTAGGTGCTGCTACTGAGGACGAGGACTTGGGTTTGAATCTTGGGTCGGGCAAAGTGTTATACGGTTTTTCGATTAGTTAATTCTGAGTAGCAGCACGGAGTCTGGATTTGTGGCCGGTTGATAGCCATGGACTCGCCTCCTTTTACATTGGGACCTATAACATTACTAGCAAAATGTGGGTGTATTATCTATGTACACTACCTAGTCCTTAATACTTTACCCGATCCGGGATTCGAACCACGCACTCCATACTCAGCAGTCGAACTTAGTGAACACTAGAACAACGAGACAATCAACCACTAGACCAGAATGTATAGATACAGTATTCACGTTATTATTATTCTGTGTTTTTCGACATGGCGGCCACGTCTAACACTAACACCCGTGTGTACACCCACAAACTATAAATCAAATGTAACAAGTCGAGCTTTGAACCCGTACCTAATAACAGCGCGGTCGCTGCGATCAATTTTATAAACGTTACACGTTAAATGGATCACCCCGGACCATGATGCATGGATGCTGTTGTTACAGATGATGGCTTCTCGATTATTTAGGAAACTACTGGTTTGAGAATAGAGTTTTGTCTGGAATTTGGAACGAAATCTAGGTAGTAATCTAGTATTGACGATTTACTTGACGTTATGTGGGTGATGGGTGTACTATACACCTCTACCTACCCCTTCGGGGGATACAGGCGGGTCGGAATCGCGAACGAAGGGTTCCGTACCATTATGTATAAAAATGGCAAAAAAATCACGTTTGTTGTAGCCCCCTTAAATATTCATCTTATTCGTTGATATAGCGGCCTATATATTAGAGGGAGGCCTTTGTTCAACAGTGGACGTCTTCCGGCTGATGAAGAGACGTCTTCGGGCTAATGATGATGTTATAGCGGCAACAGAAATACATCAACTGCGAAAATTTCAACCGTCTAACTATCACGGTCCATGAGATACGGCCTGGTGACAGACGGACGGACATGGAAGTCTTAGTAATAGACTCCCGTTTTACCCTTTCGGTACGGAACCCTAAAAACCTCAATCTCAAATATGTTTAGAACAATCGCCTAAAGAATCCAGGAATCGATTTAACATGACTCGATCCTCTCAATTAAGACACGATACATCGATATTAGCCAGTCTGTTGTGTCTGTCAGTATATCCATTACTAAAATACATTGTCCGGTTAATCCAATTTAATTGAAATTGCATCATGGCCATGTACAATCAATGTAACTAGGGTGCCATAATGAACTTATGATATTGTATGGCCGGCTTGAATGTGGGATACGTAAATTAGTATAGATCCTAGAGAGGCTCGTAGCTACTTGCGTACCGCGCATTTCAGTCGATCTGCGAGGTTAAGCCGTGCTCGCTGCGGTTAGCCTTATGATGGGTGACCGTTTTCACATGTCGAGTATTCTTAGGGCCTTGGAAAGCACGATAAGCAGATCACATTATAGAGTCCTCCGTGCTTCGGAAGACATGTAGGTCCTGTGCCTGATCTCTCTCCGGTCGTGTCGGTCTACCGTCCCATCGGACTATGAGAGTCAGGGAATAGGGAGTGCACCTGTGCTAACGATGTTTTTCAAAAAAATAAGTAAATCATATATCAAGGCTTTTCATTTAAACTTTATTTATATGTATTTCTGTAGTTTATTCTGAATGGTAGGTAATTCATAATAAAAACTTCCCTATACGGAAGGAATCTTTCTGATATAGTTGATATACTAAAAAAAAACATAACGTCACGCCTGCATTCCCCGAAGGGGTAGGCAGCACATACAGTACACCCACATTTCGCCAGTTATGCTTTTAGGTCCCGATGTAATAGGGGGCGAGCCTATTGCCATCAACCGGGCACAAATCCAGACTCCATGCTGCTACTAAGAATTACCTAATGGAAAAATCCAGTAACACTTTACCCGACCCGGAATTCGAACCCAGGACCTCGTGCGCAGCAGTCTTAGCAACCACTAGACCAACAAGGCAGTCAAAATATACTAAACTTAAAGAACATTTTAAACATTTTTTTATTAAGATCATATCCCTCTGAAGTTTCTTTATTTTTTCTCATGATTTTGACAGTACTATACTCGCAGGAAAATCCTTTACAGGAAATTTCTAACGAGGCCGTTCTCAGCTTGAATAATTAAATTTATAAAATTTCATTTTTCCCTTAGAAGTTTAAAAATATTATCACGTTTGATGTAGATGGGTGCTTCCTATACACAACAGAACTCTTGACTAAACGATGAACGGTTTACAGTTGTGTATTTCCTTTTGAATTTGTCCTGTATCGTGGGTGCGTTTCACAAACATGAAATATCACTCACACAAACCCAGAATCGGAACAAACATTTGTGAATAACACAATTTTTTGTCCGTGCGGGAATCGAACCCGCAACCCTTAGCGCAGCAGTCCAATTGCTGGGCCACTGCGCCAAACAGGTTGTAAAGTTCTCTTTATATTAGTACTACTATTTGTTAGAGCTAGTTATGATAGGAAAAGAAGATTCCATTATTTTATCCTATTCCCAGGATGTTGGACTGCAGCTTAGAGCCGTTCCAGAACCTTCTTGGAGACAAGCACCCTTCCATCCACCAGCTGGACCTGTCGCTCCGGCTCATCACGGAGAAAATCAAGGAGTACATGGAGAATGTGTACTATTACGTAAGGCTTAACTGGAATAATTCATGTTTGTAAAAAACACCCACGATAGAGGAGAAACTCCTGTTTATTATAAAAATATTAACTTCCTCGTTTCTCTGGTGGTCGGTAAGCGCGACTGCTGAGCTTGAGGACCTGGGTTCGAATCGAGTTGGGCAGTGACACTGGGTTTTTTCATTAGGTAATTATCAGGCACGGAGTCTGGATTGTGTCTGGTTGATGGCAATAGGCTCGCCCCTTTTTACATTGGGTCCTACATAACTGGCGATATGAGGGTGTACTATGTGCCCCTCTACCTACCCCTTCGGGGAATTCAGGCGAGATTTTATGTTTAAGTTCAAAATTATATAATATATTCTATCGCCAGTAATGGTTTTGATGGCGACGGCTTCCTGTCGTTCGAAACGCGTAATGCATGGGACGATAAAATTTTCATTTTTATTTTATCATTCAGTGACGTCATTGACCTATAGTCTGTGTTATAGTGTAATGTCTGTCTAACAATAAAATTGGAATACTTATAAATTTGACATTCTCTACCATCAAGTATGTTTATTTCAATTTTCGTTCTATTTCTAAACAATTTTTCAGAAATGAAAATTTCTTATATATTTTTTGATGCAGTCAACATCCCTTAACATTGTTATTACAACTTATTTACTTTTTTATCAGGAGCACTGTGTGCAGAAGAAAAGCGACAAGACTACGACGACATCGCGTCTAAAGAAGTACACGGTACACGCCGAGCCCCCAGACTTCTTCAAACCCACTCCGATCAGCCTACTGGTGCCTGCAGACCCATGCCCTTCGTATGTATACCCTTTCACGTTCAGTATTTTTGAGAACACCCCTTGAGACTTGCTGTCGTATAACTACTGAATATATGAGGCGAGTGTTAGTAGAGTATCGAAAAGGGGAAGACCTAGGCGAACATACACAGACCAAATCGGACTTGTTCTGCAACAAGGGCAAGTGAGGAGTACCCTCAACCGACGAGCGTGTATGAGGAATGTGATGCGGGTGAATGAAGCAAAAGAAGTATGCCAGGATCGTAGCAAATGAAAATCCGTGGTCTCTGCCTACCACTCAGGGAAAAAGGCGTGACTTTTTGTACGTATGTATAACTCCTGAGAGTGAAAATCTGCCTTTAATTTACGGGTTGAGCTAAAATTTATCTGATTTTTTCATTAGGTAAGTGGGTATTTTAAACCACCAATCAATTGAC
Source organism: Abrostola triplasia (assembly GCA_946251915.1). NCBI lineage: Eukaryota > Metazoa > Arthropoda > Insecta > Lepidoptera > Noctuidae > Abrostola > Abrostola triplasia. The sequence continues at coordinate 745,627 of OX276443.1, read as the reverse complement.
GTACTTTTTATGAGCTATCTAAACGCTTTTCCTCTATAGATTTTGTATGACAATATCTACTTGTGATGTCACTAGTTCGTTAACTCAATTGACTTACTATTTATTGATTTCAAAAAAATGTTTTGAGTTAATTGAAAATGTATAAGGTTTTTAGGGAAAAAATAAAGCAAATTTTTAGAATAGTAGTCTTGGAATTATTTTTGAATAGTCTCAACTACCCAATTGTCAGTGGTAGCACGGAGTGAATGGTAATAATCGCATCTTTGGGACCTGTAATATGAGTTTCGTAATATGTGTATACTTTACGGCTTTCCCTACCCCGTCGGAGAGATCTTATGTTTAATATGGGCTTGTACAAAAACCAACACTATCTAGTCGGGTTCCTAAAAAGTATATAGAAAAGAAACGCCAAGAATCTCTACGGTTGCCAATATATTTTAATTAACGACAAGTGCGGCCTAATTGGCGCTGTGGTAGCGGGTTCAATTTTGGCACAGGACATTTTTGTATACAATTATTTATTTCATGTCTGGCGGGTTAATGAGAATTTTGTCTGTAAAAGGATCTAGATTTCCCTCGATAATGTTCATTAGAAATGTAATATGTGACAATTTTGTACGTTTGTTTTGATGCCATTAATTGATGCCCAATTTGCTTACATTGTTTTTCACACCATTGAAAAATCTCTCAGGTGTGCCGGTTTCCTTACGACATTTTCCTCCACCGTTTTTAGCAACTGATAACTAATTTATAGTACGCACATGACATCGAAAAGATATCGTTCCGGGGTTTGAACTTACGACCTTGGATTTAGCAGTCCAAAAGTCATTCCACGCGCCTATCACTGCTTTTTTTAGTAGGTACTTATATCATGCTTTCGATAACGTTCGACTACTTCTGTTCTCATCCAAAACTTAATTAACAGCTAAATGACCTCTTGTCTTCTTCCCTTACAGCTGTGTTGAGACCCGTTGGATGTCCCGCATATCTGACGGTCCTGAAGCTCCGTTTGACGCGAAAATGGCGGTGGCGGCCCTCAAGGAGCTGTCCTCGGACCCAGCCTACGTGAGGAGTGATAGAGTCCATACTATCGTGGAGTGCAGAGTGCCCCGGAGCAGGGCATTGTTAGCCAAGAGATACCTCAATCATTAACAGAGCCGGTTGATTCAATAAAGTAATTGCGTGATGGTAGTTTTTTTTATTTATTTATATTCCGTACTCAAATTATGTATGAAGGCGGATAGAACCCTTACTATGTATTCTAAAAGCACGACGCCGCATTACACTGCACGTAGCGGCGTTATGCTTCCACTACAAATAAAAATCCTAATTCGAGTTCACGGCGAGGATAATAAGTATTTTCAGCCAAACCACCTTATGAGGAATTTTAGTACTTTAAAAACTGTAGAGTCTAATGTCTAAATTAGTCTTTCTCTATAACAGAAATTCTAAGTAGGCCTTGATTGAACTGTGGACGTATTCTGGCTGATGATGATAAAAAGAAAAGAGGCCTTTGCCCTGCAGTGAGACAATTATAGGATGTTATTACTATACAAGGTCACATGTAACATTAAGTTTATTAAGTGTTATTCAGGTATTAGCTTTAAACCTAAGATTAAATCCGTAGTCATGAACAGGAAGAGTCGAAAGATAAACAAAGTTTCGAAGCAAAGTGATAATATCACTTACGTATCTACGTTTCTATCATAGTGCCCTACACTTACATATCTACCCTATGATATTAAAAAAATACAGATATGTTACCACACCGCTCATCTTGAAGACTCAAAAATTAAAAACATTGTACATTTTCTTGTCTGAGTGATGTCTAATATGTGCGCGCAAGTGTCAAACATATTTATTTTTTTACTGTTATGGTTATAACTACTATATCTCTTTTACGTCTTTGTCATGTTGGGTAACTATGAATGTGTGGAGTTCGGAAAACTTTTCTCGTTCATTATATTATCATATGACATATCTATAATTGTTGTCAGATCTCTGTACCTACCTTATAAGTAAGCCGGGGTTAAGACAACTGTTTTTAAAACACGAAACTTAGCAAGATGCGGTGCACAGCCAGTGCTGGCTCACTTCCGGCCCCAGCGGAAGCACGGGCTCTACTTCCGGTGTGAGCATACATTTTTTATCTGTGGCTACAGCTGCAGGATATTTGCAAAGTGCACATTGGTAATGGCGTCTATCTTTATACATATAATCACGCTTGTAGTCCCTGAAGGGGTAGGCTGAGATGATACTGTTTATGAAACGCACCCTCGATAGGAGAAATTCTTAGTGTTTGGGCGACGTTTAAAAAAAACATTGGTAATGGCGTCTATAATACATATACATACAATCATGTTCATAATTCCTGAAAGGATTTTAAATAGTAATTCTCAACATCCCTACTAATATTATAAACGCGAATGTTTGTTAGTATGGACGGATGTTTGTTACTCTTTCACGTAAAACCTACTGAATGGATTTTAATGAAATTTCTTATGGCGGTAGCCGACACCCTAGATAAACACATAGGCTAGGCTTTTTATCCGGAAAAAATGTAGCAAGTAACACCGCGGGGCGCAAATAGTAAAAAATAATCTAGTTTCTATAAATTGCTTTAAAGGAACAACTTAGTGAACCGATTTCAAGGACACAACCTTCTACTAAAGGTCCCTTAACCAATCAGTATGACACAGCTCACCTTCGACAAGGTCTCAGTAACAGGAGGCTGTAAATCTCCAGCTCAATATACTGTGACTAACTGCGTCACCTTGGCCATGAGATCGTGGCATTGAGTAACAAAGTGCTTTAGAAGTAAAGACGGAAGCCACTAGCTTTAATCCGCGGCTTTGCCCACGTTAAGTAGCCTATATTCTTTCTCGGGTCTTAAACTTTTTACATGCCAAATTTCATCAAAATTCGTCCAGCGGTTTAGTCGTGAAGGCGTAATAGACAGAGTTCCTTTCACATTTGTAATATTAGTATGGATTCTTGGCTAGAAAGTGTTTGGAGGCTGATAAAAAGAAATATTAGAAGCGGTAGGGTATGGACGCAATTTTTTTACAGGGGGTTTTTTTAGCCGGGAAAGCAAGACGTGCAGTGCAGTGCAGGCGTCTTGCTTCTGCAACGGAAAAGGTCCTACAATAAATAAATAAAAAGTAAGTACGGCAAAGGTAACAAGAAAGGCACTTGTACCATATTCTGGCACATAATCTCCAACTCATCATGCCTAGTTTAAAAAAAACTAGACTTATGATAATTGCTCAAAGGATGTACAGCCATTCAAAAAATATATAAACATATCATCACGCCTGTATTTCCCGACGGGGTAGGCAGAGGTGCACATTTAGTACACCCAAATTTCGCCAGTTATGTTTTAGGTCCCAATGTAACAGGGGGCGAGCCTATTGACATCAACCAGGCACAAATCCAGACGAGAGAGAATTACCTAATGGAAAAACCTAGTAACACTGCCCGACCCGGGATTCGAACCCAGGACCTCGTGCTCAGCAGTCGCGCTTAGCTACCACTAGTCTGACGAGGCAGTAAAAACACAGCCATTCAATAAAGGATAAAATCTGTCTTTCTCTGGAGATCATGGTATAACGTCACACCTGTGACCCTTGAAGGGGTAAGTAGAGGTACCTACACCCACATTTCGCTAGTTACTTTATACGTCTCCATGTATTAGTGGGCGAGGTTATTTTGGGTATTTCAGATATTGGGGATAGTTCTGAGAATTTTCTAAAAAAAAATCCAATAATATCAAAACTTGTAAATTGAATCCAGGACCACACAGCAGTCGCGTTTTCCAGCCATTACCTGCGAGGCTAATTAGGTTTTACAAAAGAAAATTCATCATCCAAATATCTTCAACCTTGCTACCATTATGCATTATCTCCCAATCCACTCCCTCTGAAAGCCAAAGATAGAACTGCACTAATTACTTTAGAAGCTCCAAGTTTTAATTTTAAATTGTGTAACATTTAAGACGGCCGCAGTCTGTTGTGGAATGGTTAACGGTTTTAATACGCCACCGCCATGACTTGCTTGTTAAATTATCCCATAACTTCGGAAATTATGTTTGTACTATTGTTTCCAGCTATTTGGAGAAAACAAATACAGTTAAATGCTGAGATTTAAAACAACATAAACGTAACATCACGCCTGTATTCCTCGATGGGGTAGGCAGAGGTGCACATAGTACACCCACATTTCGCCAGTTATCCCAGTCCCAATGTAAAGGCGAGCCTATTGCCATCAACCGGGCACAAAGCCAGACTCCGTGCTGCCACTGAGAATTACCTAACGGAAAACCTTAGACTTTCATCTTGGCATGAACTATAAAGGTTAGCCAGTCAATGAATCCTCGTTGGGATTGATTATTTTGATCAGCATTCATAGGAGTTGAGAGAATTCTGTTGGTCAACATTCAAAATGTTATTATTTCATGTGAACCTATTACAGGTGCTTATCAAACGTTAGGATGCTAGTTGCACGGTTCCAAAACGTCCAAAATTCCAATGGAGAAAAACCGGCAAGAAACTCCGACTGGTAAGATAAAAATCCATAGACAACAGTTAAATTAATTATACTAATAGAAGGTCAATGGTTATTTGCGTCATAAATAGATATTAGATAAAATAAACCCAAATCTATTTACTCAAAAGGACTAAGCGATCTCTCCGGAAAATGTGTACTTAAGTAATTAATATCTCCAAAGTTTACACTTGTAATAATGTTAGCCTTTCATGGCTAATTGCGAATCGTTTCAATTAAATATATTTTATGTATTCTATAATAATTTGCTATTAAGATTAGGGACCTTGAGCTGAGTTATATTTTGCCGAGTGGTATCCGGCCTAGAATTTAATTGAAGAATAGACCACCCTCTTTCCTCCCGTGGGTGTCGTAAGATGCGACTGAGGGAAAACCCAGAAGATGAGCATCAGCGTCTACTTATTCTTCACCACTAATACTGTGATCCCCAAGCCATCACAGGTCTGACCGCGTCGAGCACAGCTTAACCTCGCAGATCGACTGATGTACGCGGCAGCCACGCAGCTACGAGCCGCTGCCTGTATACACGAGTCCGGAAAAACCAATTGTAATTTCTTTCTATTCTGTAAACAACAATCACTACAGTTCTAAAGCTTGCAAGTAAAAGTATCCACAAAGTAGCACACTAACTTAGTCTAACTTAAGATAGATTTTACAATGTACGTCAGAGATTCGTGAAAACAATTAAACTTAGTGAAGTGAATTTTATCTTATTGATTTTTCGTCGCCATTGAAGATTGCCAATCTTTGTTTCAAAGCTCATGGTTAAGATACCTTTGAGCGCGCCCCTAATTGAATGTTAGACATTATGAGGATTTCATTATGATTGAAAATGTATTTTATCTTCCTCATTTCGGCTTCGGCTTAGTTTAAAGAGTCGCGTTTGACTTTATTAGGAGTACGAGTATTTCCGTATGCCTCTGTGCCTGCTTGTTATTTTCTGCCAAGATTCAGTGCTGATTTAGGATCGATTTGCGCGTTTCAAATATTTTCAAAAAACGTAATGATTGGATATGGTTGAAAGGCCGAGTATAATATAAAAGAATCACACTAATATTATAAAGGCGAAAGTTTCTGAGGATGTGTGGTTGTTTGTTACGCCTTCACACAAGAACTACTAGACAGATTTAGATGAAACTCAAGTAAACGATAAATATACAAGGTCAAAAAAGTACATAATTAAAACACAAATCTACCCGCAATTTTAAAAGAAGATAGAAGAACGTTATGTCACTGAAGCTTTACTGGGAGTCAAATCCAAACCCTCAAACTCGACAGAATCTATTTCAACTAAGCGTATTGTGCCTCTGTTATACTTCGAATTTCTTTCTTACCTAGCTGCAGGTAAGGGGCAATTAAATATTTTTAATGACAATTTCATAAGACGTCTGGAAGTTTCTCCAAACTTCAACTGCCTCGGATTGAAGAAAGTCCAGCTATTTCGACTTCAAGTTTTAAATTCAAGTCTTTAAAGTATCCTTTAATTGCCTTTGTCGTTCAAATGTTTACGATTAAAAAACTTTCGCTTTTCGTTAAGGCTAATGAAAATTCTTTTGTTTTGGAGACAATGTTTTTTTGGGGTACTCCAACCCTGAACTTGAGCACTTAGGGACATTACTTGGGAGCGAACGTCTTTCTACTTCCCCCGTAACTTTGCTGGCAGAGGGCGGGTGAGGCCAAATTAATTGGTGATTGTTTGAGATGAGATATTGGATCATCAGTAGTGTTAGTCCTGCGGCTTATGGAACATATACCTATACTATATACGCACCTAACTATTCCTTTTTATACATACATACATACATTAAGTCACGCCTGTTTCCCTGAGGGGTAGGCAGAGACCACGAATTTCCATTTGCTACGATCCTGGCATACTTCTTTTGCTTCATTCACACGCATCACATTTCTCATACACGCTCGTCAGTTGAGGGTACTCCTCACTTACCCTTTTTGTTTTTCTTTTTATAATAAAGACATTACATAACAGTACGTCTGTATTCCTGGAAGGAGTAGGCAGAGGTTTACATATAGTACACCCATATTTCGCCAGTTATAAGTCCCGATGTAATAGGGAACGAGCCTATTTCCATCAGCCGGGCACAAATCTAGACCCCGTACTGGTACTGAGAATTACCTAATGGAAAAACCCCACACTTTACCCGACCCAGGATTCGAACCCCATGCCTATCAGATTCAGCGAGCACTAGACCAACGTCCGTCCAAGTCTATTTCACGTTTCGGTAACTAAATAGGTTACATTCCACAATAGATGACAAGCTCGGTAAACTAGCTATTATATGAAAACATCGCTTCCTGTTCTCAAACTATGGTAATTGGCCTGGTTGCCAAGAAAACTTCCGTCTTACGAATAATATGGATCATAAAAAATGTTGCCATAAACTATATTAGGAGTTTATATTAGTTGGGCAATAAACTCTTTTAAATTCTGTATGAGGAGTGTGATGCAAGTTCATGAGACGATTGAAGTAATCTGAAACATCATCATCATCAGCTTTTAAATGGCCCACTGCTGGGCATAAGCCTCCTCCCCTAAATGCCACTGATACCTATTTTGGGCCTTTAGCATCCAGGTCTTTCCCTGTACAGCAACAACATCATCAGTCCACCTTGCTGGAGGTCTGCCAGGCTCTACAGGATCCTCTGGGCCACCACTCTGTTAGGGCCTTACTCCACCTGCCATCACCAAATCTTGCCAAATGACGTGTTGATCTGAATCATAGTAAATGGTAATCCGTGGTCTCTGCCCACCCCCCCTCCTATTAGATTTATACAGATGCCATGGCAGATTCATGCTGGAAAAACGATTTCTTTATGAAAAGGCTGAGAACAGGTTGGAAGGCTAACAATAAAAAAAATTGTCTTACTCCTAAGAACAATTAACGAAAGACATCAATAACCACTTAAACATTACTCTATTAACAGGCAGGGTAGGCAGAGCTGACTGTAGAGAAACCAACAACAAAAAATCTCACAAAATCACATTATTCTTACATCACAGTCCGTAGAACATAACCAAATAATCAGGCAGCTTGATTTGAATGTCTATAGAGTGAATCAGTACACAACGTCCAAACAATGGTGTTGTTATAAAAACTTTTTAACTAGGAACGTGGGGTGGCGCTCATTTAAATAATCCACCGCTTCGGTGATCCGTTAGACTCTATTAACGTCACTGACGTAGCTCGTAACTGCTACTCGGCTACGAGGCTACGAAGCTCCGAGGTTACGAGGCTACGACGCTACGAGGCTACGAAGCTCCGAAGCTACGAGGCTACGAAGCTCCAAGACTACGAGGCTACGAAGCTCCGAAGCTACGAGGCTACGGTGCTACGCGGCTACGAGGCTACGTCGCTACGAGGCTTCGACGCTACGAGTAATAAAAGAGTTTTATAACAATTGAATTTTTAAGCTGCTTGTTACTTGAATAAAGTATTCATGATTTGCGGTTTATGTTAATAGCTTGGATTTTACAATGTATCTTATTTTTCTTGATAAGAAAGTGTTTGTATAAAGACTGGCTCGTTGGTCTAGAAGTCGCTAAGCGTGACTGCTGAACATAAAGTCCTGGGTTTGAATTCTTGGTCGGGTTGTTTTTTCATTAGGTAACTCTCAGCAGCGGCATTGAGTCTGTATTTGGGCCTGGTCGATGGCAATAGGCTCGCCCCCTATTACATTGGGCCTGGCAAAATCTGGGTGTACAATATTTTCACCTCTGCCTACCCCTGCAGGGAATACCGACATGATGCAATGTTACTACTGAAATAAATTAAATTGAAATACGTGAATCGTAACCAGTTACGTTCTACATAAACTGAAGTGTTGCGTAATTGACTTAAAACTCGTCTGAAGTAACTTTTCTCGGAGACGGAGCAAATTAACATGGGTAATGGGCAGGAACCAATGAATTCATACAGTGGCCGATGGTGCGCCATTGTGTACCCTTGATTACACCATGATTCATGGGGGAGACACATGGTTTTTTGGATGTTACTCCGTGCTAGAAAAATCTTATGGTTCGAGAATTTCTTTTACTTTATGTGTAGTATAATGTGTAGCCGTGTGGTATCCGGCCTAGGATTGACCCCTTTCCTCCCGTGGGTGTCATTAGAGGCGACTAAGGAAAAACCCAGAAGATGGGCAACAGCGTCTTCTGTAAATTCTCCTTCAATACTGCGATCCCTAAGCCGCCTGCTAAGCATGGGGATTATGGCAGACACCAGGTCGAATTTTATTAATTTTAAGTATTTGAACTTTCAACAACGATGCATAACCTACTTTCTATCATTAAACTTATATCTACCAACTTGGGAAGAAAGTCCCCATTTTGTTATGTAATCTGAAATATCTGACCCAAAATTTCACCCACAAACATACAAATTGTGTACTTTGTAACAATTTCAGTTCTGTCGAAACGTTTTTAACTGCGGTATAAAACAGTAGTATAACGCGTTATCTTAAGCACGCTCCGCCATTTTGTTAATAATTTCAAGATGGCCGATGGCAGTTACATGATGTTTTAGAATAACTTAGTGGGATAGTGACGGAAAAAGTTGTTGTAAACTTAGTTTAAATATAAAATGAAGACAAAGTATAGTTCGTGCTAGTTCCCTGGCATGTTGCCAAGGTCGTAGTGCTCACATTTTGGATTCGCTTATTAGTGAAAGCGTTCTTTGTAACATTATTATACTCCTCCATTGTAGCGACCGCCTCGTTGGTCTAGTGGTTGCTAAGCGCGACTGCTGAGCACGAGGTCCTGGGTTCGAATCCCGGGTCGGGCAAAGTGTTACTGGTGTTATTCCATTGGATAATTCTCAGTAGCAGCACGGAGTCTGGATTTGTGCCCGGTTGATGGCAATAGGCTCGCCCCTCTTACATTGGGACCTAAAACATAACTGGCGAAATGTGGGTGTACTATATGTGCACCTCTGCCAACCCCTTCGGGGAATACAGGCGTGATGTTATGTTTTTTTTTTTATGTTCTATTGTAGAGTAACGAAAAACTAACAAGTTAAACTTTTGGACTCCAAAATGTGGCTTGAAATTAGCATAACAGCTCTTCTTCTTATCGTATGGTTGATGAACAACCTGGTGTCAGAGTTTAAACCGCCTGTAGGTCTCTGACATGGCTTCACACACCGTTAAAAAATCTCTCTGGTGTGCCGGTTTCCTCTTGATATTCTCCTTCACCGTTTTAGCAGCTGATAACTAATTTATAATACGTAACTAATATATGAATTCGTGCGTGCCGGGTCTTAAATTTGCGACCTTTAACTTGGCAGTCCAACGGTCAGATTTTTGATAGTTGTTACTTACCAAAATTGTCCAAAATATTGTACCATGAGCATGACAAATGGTACCTTCGTGGGTATACCTCATTTCTCCATATCGTCGCCCATCATACTAATTACAATTAAGTAACATAGACAGAATATAATTAACACTCGTATTACTTATAATTTATATTAATATAAAATGATACTAGCGTCATGTTTAAAGAATACAGCGTAAATTCCGATTCAAAGATGTTAATTACGTTTAGCCAATTAATTTAAGATTAGATACGTCGGTATTGTCATGTTCTGTGACTTTGCTTGCAGTTTTATTTTTATTATTAACATTTAAAGATGGCTTTAGTGCTGCAGTTTTGTCTATCACAGTTACTGACTGTATTCCTTAAGTTCTATGGAAAGAAAAGATTTTTTCACGTCGCCCCACACTAGGAAGTTCTCCGGTGTCGTGGGTGCGTTTCACAAACATGAAATATCACAAACACAAACACCCAGACTCGGGACAAACATCTGTGGTTAGCACAAAGATTTTGCCCCGTGCAGGAAGCGAACAACCCTTAGCGCAGCAGCCCAATTACTTAGCCACTGCGTTAATCAGGATTGAAAAGAGATCAGACGCAGGACCTATGATATAACGTATATCAGATATACGTTATAACATCTATTTATTTTCCAATTCTCAGTAGCAGCACGGAGTCTGGATTTGTGCCCAGTTATGGAAATAGGCTCGCCCCCTATTACATTGGGACCTAAAACATAACTGGCAAAATGTGGGTGAACTATACGTGCACCTCTGCCTACCCTTTCGGGGAATACAGGCGTGATGTTATATTATGTTTTCAAGCGTTGCGTAACAGTTGATGTACGTAGTACGTACAGCTAAGAACCTCAAAGCTTATCAAGAGATTATTGCAATAGGTTTAACCCAAAACAAAGCCACTGTAATCAGCGACGTGGCCGGTTGATTAATTAATTGGACGTCATAAGTGAAATAGCTGAGGTCTCTAACATCTGTATTGTTTAGTTAAATGATCTCATCGGTGCGCATGGCCGCCGGAATATAAACGGATCCGTTCACGGATGTACGGCCGGCAGAATAGGTTGGTATGTACAGACCAACTGTTTGGTACATTTAATTTGGGAATATTTTATTGTGGAATTCAAAATGATTTTATATAGTAGTGTATTACTTTTATAGTGTAAAAGAGTTACTAGATAACAAAATAATGTTATTTTACTCCTTCCTTATTTTGTTTTCTGAAAAATTTGTATGCTGTATCTAATCTTAGCGAAACATGTTTGTATTGTCCTAGATATATATATTATATATACCATGTTTTCAAGCCTATAAATATATTATTATTAGAATAGAACTTGTGGGTGTACTATACGTGCACCTCTGCCTACCCCTTCGGGGAATACAGGCGTGAAGTTATGTGTGTGTGTGAGAATAGAACTCATAATTCATACTTGCAGTATGTCCTTATTTATCATGTTATTTTTTTAAATACTCTTACTTAACTTGCAATGTGGGTATGTATGTGACTTCGTTTAGGTCAAATCTTGCAATCTCAATTACAACCACTTTTTGACATACGATTGAAATGAAATTTTGTGGAGGTCCAGGGAAGGTCTAAATGGTAAGAAGGCGGTACTAAGTTCGCCGGGTCCGCTAGTTTTTAATAATATCTAATCATGTTTATAATCTTTATCCTCAAACTGTTATTTACTTGCAACCAAAGCCCACCAATCTGGTACTAACAGTTAACCAACATATCTAATTACACATAAGCTAATTAAGCGGACTCAATACAGTGCCCAGATATAATACAGATTACGTCATGATTGGTTAAAATGGGTATTGTCTTGCAAATTGGCAGATAGATGATTACTATAACATTTGGTTTAGTAATAGGATTTCTGACCAAGATATAATACATAGTACCTAATTATAGACATTATACCTAATTTATACCTAAATATAGACAGTTTATGCAACTCTTTAGTTTATGAAATTGAAGTGAGGAGTACCCTTAACCGACACGCGTGTATGAGGAATGTGATGCGTGTGAATGAAGCGAAGGAAGTCTGCCAGTTTCGTAGCTATGGAAGTCCGTGGATTTGGTGGTTGATTCTCAGGCCGCGCAGTCTTTTTAGTTTTTGTAATTTGGTGATTAGGAGAAGCAGGGAGTCTGGAATTGTGTTACAAGGCTAGCTTTCTATTTATTAGGCCTTATTACATAAGTGGCATATTCCACTTTTTTATTTTTGATGGCAATAGGCTCGCCCCCTATTACATTGGGACCTAAAACATAACTGGCGAAATGTGGGTGTACTATATGTGCACCTCTGCCTACCCCTTCGGGGAATACAGGCGTGATGTTATGTTCATGTGTTGTTCCACTGAGCTTGGCAGCACTCCTGACCTGGCAATGTGAGCTTCTGTTTGTCCGTCTGTTACACTTTCATAACTGCTGAACAGATTTTGATGAAAGGCACGAAGTTAGCTAGAGTTCAAATAACAGCATTTAGCTGCATTATACTCGGACAAGTTACAATGAAATTTTCCGCACGGCCAGAGTCACAAGCAAACGCTAGTAATATTCTTTACTGTATATTTCGGTTACACTCACGGGTGTATTCGGGAATGCCCGACTAATTTCGAACTCGAACGGAGTTCTCACAAAATATATGGATAACACTCACTAAAGTTATTATAGTAAAACGATAGTAATTCCTAATTAGTTAATAGTTTGATACACTGAGGTACGCAGCACTCATGACCTGGCAGTAAGTATGTGAGCTGAGCTCGCTGAGCTGGGCTGAGCTGTATGCGTCGCCGCGTGCCATCACGCAGCGCATACATCCACTGATACTAAGCTTACACGTACTACAAGATATGTTATAGAGAGAGAATAAGAATATTTTGAATGAAATGTGTTACATGTTTAAATACGAGTAAGTCCAACATTTAGCCAAACGGGCATGCACAATGTACATAGTAATATTACATAATAATACTAAGCATTAAATACAATCTATCATTAGAAAAGATTTGATTTAATTAAAGAGGTAACAATTATGATTTTTATTTTTTATTTTCGTTATATTTGTACACTTCAGAGGGTAAAACATGTATGTTCCTCTTTCTCTATTTAATATCTTGCGTGTCATTATGTTTGAAGGAGGCTTTTAGAGGTTCGTCCGATATTTGCAATATGCTGTCTTACTACATTTCAATGCAACAATATAGCGTAGCTTATCTTCCAGTGGGCGACGATCTCCTGTAAGCTATGCCTCGGGGCATGTCGTCACAGTTATGCGAATGTTACGCATGCGCCGTGCAACTACACCTTGCATGCTTGCCGTTGTGTTGTACGCGAGTGAGTTCCTGCGTGAGATCACTGTGGTGTACTATATGTGAAACTAATGTTTAAACTATCGCGTTGCATTATAATAGAAATCCAAAACGGGAATTAACACATTCCGTGCCACCGAGAGAGTCCACGTAAATTTTATTCCAGTGCCGTAGACTCGCCTGTCGAGTCCAACGTAAAATGTAGGCGGCATCTGAGGAAACATCGTTAAAATCGTAGTGGTGATGAATGTGTTAACGCGAACACAACTTTGTTTTATTTGGCTTGACGTTTCGACCGAGTTACATCGGCCGTGGTCACAAGCAGACTCATCTGTCGGCTTATTTAAGCCAATAATTAAAAAAAGTTGTGTTCGCGTTATTCCCGTTTTGTTATTTCTATTATATGTGAAATTACATTATCATGCGTGTAAGCTCTGAAGGAATAAGCAAGATGGCCGATTTAGGGTTAGCACACATATTAATTCGGAAAAGGATCTTCACCTTATCGCCTTTCACCTTGCTGACAAACAGGCGTCAGTCTTACATAAGCATGTAACTAAAGCGAATCAGCTGGCGATACGTCGCCTCGGCTACGGCTAGGCGATGCCTTCCTTACGGCTCGCCGACCGCTGGTTGAAGAGACGTTTGCTCGGGTACGGAGAGAGGTAAGCACGGGGTCGGCGAGACGTCAACGCGGAGAGAACTGCAAGATGACCACGTGACCGCGGTTCCAGCTTGTACCGAGACGAGGCGATTACTGCAGTTTCATAGCTCCTCTAATTCCACATAAACAGTTGGTTGTCTGGTTAAAATCCCAGCTCGAATACTAGAGTAAAATGTGAATACTAATAGCGATTGGTAGCGGTAAAAACTTGGCCCCTGTCAAACGGAGAAATGGTAGTAATCCATCGCTCAACAAGTCATTCCTCTTATCTCAACCCCAACTACTTACTTACTACAGTAACTCGAAGGAAACTCGCATGACGGCATGACGGCATATTTTAAATACCCTATACATTTGTATACCTAATGGTGTGTAATAAATAATATTGTATTATATAGTTACATTATAGCATGTTGCCCATGCTAAGCTTAATTCTATTTTTTTTATTACCCTATTTTGTTTCCCACAGTCAATCTTCTTCCGAGCCACTCTATCCTTCGCAGTGTCTGACCACTCGCGTCCCGCGTAAGTGGTCAAATCATCACACTACCTTTGCCACGGAAATTTGAGAGAACCCGAGCGGGACTTGAACTTGAACCTTTGCCGATCCGCGTCGCCGCTCGCACCCAAGAATCAAGTTCGCTTTTACTATTAGGTACTCTAAAAGACGCAACCCTATACCGGGTTTGTTACCATTACAGCTCGGTATCAGCGACGAAACGTAGGACGCCCTCCAGCTAGGTGGGGCGACGATATACGCAAAATGGTTGGCAGCGCTTGGAAGAAGGCCGAAGACCAAGCCCTAGGCGTGCCATACGCGAGGCCTATGTCCAGCGGACGGAGATAGGTTGATAATGATGATGATTACTCGGTTTCTACTCGACAAAAGAGAATTGTGCCTATTCTTATTCCTTTCAGCCTACAATTAGAAACAGAAAACTATTTGACATGCTTCAGGCAAATGGTAAGAGCCAAATAAATCAAAGTAACCAATCTACCATCCACTGACAACAGATCTTACCCGCTAATCCCCCGGAGACGGATTGTAGAACAAAAACCTACCCTATCTCCCAGGTTTAGAGTTGCAATTTGAATAGATAAGCTGAATTTATTATACCATTAGTTTTAATCGATAATCATTTTAGGGTTTTTATAATGTTTTTCGATAAAAACGTGTAGATAAGATCTAATAGAAAAATCAATGTATTTCTAGGTCAATGCTTATTGAGCGTGTATAGAATGAATGAGACAATGAGGCGAACGAATTGTCTGGATCGTTCGAAATTCAAAACCCATGCGATTGTTTTTTAAGTTTCTACTTACTATGCACTATTATATAACATCACGCCTGTATTTCCTGAAAGGGTAAGCAGAGTACCTATAGTACACCCACATTTTACCAGTTCTTTTACGTACGGGAATCGAACATGCAACCTCAAGCGCAGCAGTTCAATCGCTTATCCACTGCGTCAAAAGTATTATATACCTGTATATTTAGATATACTTACGTACTAACAATGATGACAATACGAAATAATGTGTGGCTGAAATAAATGTATGGATATTGAACTGTAATACCCTCAGTGTGCTTTACTCTTATTAACGAGGGAGCAACCCCTTTACCATGAACTCTTAAAGCAGGACAGTTTACGATGTGCAAGTGAGACGCTGCTACGTCCAGTGTAATGCGGTGTCTCGCTTCCACAACGTAAACTGTCCTGCTTTAAGAGTGCATGGTAAGGAGGCTGGATAACATAAAGAAAACAACCCATTACCATAATCCATTTATTCATTGATACGAACATTTCTAAATAACTCCAAACAATAAATATTCGAAAAAATAAATTACACAAAAATAAACTTCTCTCAAACCGACATTATAATTTGGTACGCATGAAAATGCAACAAAGGAATGCTTATAAACAAATTGTGCTTAAAAACAAACGTCCACTTATATATTAGATGCAATACAAATAAATAAAAACAACTTGCGTTAGGATTTACAACATTTTCTATAGCAGTATATAAATGCATAATCATCACTTTTTTCTACTGATAATATGTAGACACTTCTACAGATAGCCACGAGTGTAAGAAAAAGTTGAGTTACAGACATTAGAGTCCTAGAAATACTGATTATACTCATAAAACTTGTGTAGTGATGCGATGAACTATCTGTCAAAAATTCGTGCAAACTATGCTTGCGAGATGCAGGATCTCATGACGTCACACGGCTGTGCTAGTTATTGTTACATAGTTTTAATATCATTACAATTCACAAAGTTGGTTATACCCATTTATAAGACATTACAACAGTTAGTTAAATAAGACAGTAAATTACAATTTAATTGCTTTTTTCGATCGATTATTTCATTTAGGATACTCACTTTTATTAAGATTTTTAAAACGGCAGTTATATGCAAAGTACCCCCAACAAACGGCATGCTATACCCCCACTATGCTGTATTTAGTACCCCCACCGGGTCGCACGCAGTACCCCCAACGTGCTGCATTGAATACCCCCACCGGGCCGCATGTTTACTTAGATGATTTAAGTTAATTTACTGTCTTATTTCGTCAAAACCTTACCAATAGCATCGAGCCATTCCTCTAGTTACTCTTACAAATAAGTTTTTATAGAAATTGCACTTGATACGTGAAACATGCGTCCAAAACTAAAGTCACTGCTTGTTCATAGACTTAAGTAAATGTGATAAGCGGTTGTAATGGTGATGATCTGGAACAAAAGAAATTTTATTAAAAATATTTTAATTTTTTAAGGTTTTGAGGCATTGTAATTGCATCAGGTTGGCATTCTATGACCTTGCATTGCAGGTCATTTCCCGCAGTGAAAGCGAGACGCCGCAACGCTCCTCCTGCAATGCAAGTGCATAGCAACCCCGCAGAACTGTACCTTGAATGTTTTATATTAATCTTTTTACATAGCATCGTCTATGAACAGAAATATTATTAGAACATTAGGCCTGCGTGCTTCTATAACGCTAAAAGCATTGACTTTAGAAGACAACCTTAAATACCACTGGATTATAAGTCTGAAGTGGCACTGCAGGGCTAATGGGTACCTATTGTCCTTTGCTTCCCTGATGAAGACCAGTTTATTTCGTCATCTATAACATGGAGTTAGGATTTGTGAATTATAAATTAGTTATCAGTTGATAAAAACGGAGAATAAAAACATCGTGAGGAAACCAGCACATCTGATTTTTCAACGGTGTTTAAAGCTATTGCAGAGGCCTACAGTTGGTGTAAACTCTGACACCAGGTTGTTAATCAACCATATGATAAGAAGAATATACCTTCACTGTTCCTTCTCATCTTTCAGCTCCTTCAGCTGGGGACCCTTGGGGTTATTCTTCCAGATGTTGTAGGAGAGTGCGCTGGCGAAGCCGAGCCACGCCAGGTAGGGCACCAGCAGCGCGCCGGCCGCCTTGTTGACGGACGCGAAGGAGATGGTCGTGGCCACCGCCGCGCCCGACAGCACTGAGATGGAGATGAAGGCCTGGAAAAAGATGGGAGAGTGTATGGTGATGTTTTGTTAAGAAAAGGAATATGTAGCTTGTTTATACGACATTATTTTGACAGATTCTACATTTGACAAATTATATTATAGTATTATTTATTCACATACATACTAGTTTTCCGAGGACGTCCGCGTGGCATTTTAACACGTCTTTTCATGAAAAATGTAGCCTATATGTTAATTAAATAGGAATGTTGACTACATAACCAAAATCGCAGTAATAAATTTAACTCTAAAAAAGAATTCCAAAGTCATAGGAAAACTGAAGAAATAAATAAAATACCTGAAAAACTGGAGGAAATACAGCTGTATTACTTAGGCGTGACGTCATTTTTAAGCAGATGTAATATGTATGATAATAAATTCAAAATGCTGAAATAAAATTAATATTTCTTTCATTCTCTTGTAGTATACTCACCAGCTTCAGATCGTGCATACCGAAGAAGATGGGTGTCCATGCCCAGTTGAGCAGCAACTGACCTCCATACAGAGACAGGGGAAGGATTGCCTCATCTGAAACAAATCATCTTCGTAATATAATAAACAGTACATTACACACAACAGCCCCCTTACCAGGAACTCTTAAAGCAGGACAGTTCACGATGTGGAAGTGATTCCGCTAAGTGCAGTGTAAAGGAGGTAGATTAATTGGTGCAGTGGCTAAGCGATTGAACTACTGCGCTAAGGGTTGTGGGTTAGATTCACGCAAAGGGCAAAACTTTGTGCGAACCGCAGAAGTTTGTCCCGAGGGTGGGTGTTTGTGTCTGTGATATTACATGTTTGTGAAACGCACCTATGACACAGGGAAAATTAGTAGTGTGGAGTGAAAAAATGCTTCTACAAAGTAATTGCATCTTAGTAATACAAAATACACCGTAATTTGAATGCAATAAGGTTCATTTTTGCACTCGTAAATATCGCAAATATTTGTGCAAAAACGCCAAGTGTAGTGCCACCATAACGTGTACTGATAAGCGCTTGCCTGTCGCCGTGGCAACCATAACCGACCGCTCTACAAGTAACACACACTACAACAATGTGCATGAGCATTTCTGACAACAGTCATAGCCAATCGGAATCTATGACATAGATCATCTATACAGTTTGTGTGAAAGATTTGCTGACCAGTTGTCCAATTTGTGAGCCATAAAAAAATAGCCATTTCACCACAAGTCTCATCAATCTTGAACAGAATTGAGTATTGACACTAATCCGCTTATGACGTCAATATCTACATGATATCTAGGTTAAGTAGTTAGTGGCACTTATTCTTGATCTGACTAGACATTTTTTTTCAACTTTCGTACCCTTGGTGCTTGGCAACCAGGCTCATCACAGTTGTAGATCCCTTATTATGCTTCTGGCATGGTCTTTGTATCTCCCGCTTGCTATGGAGGGAAGTGGGAGCTAAAGTTATTCCTACTTTCTATACATTATTTGATGATTAATTTCGTAGCAAGATCTAGGACAAAGTAAAACATTTTAAATTTTACTATTAGAACTTTTATATACTGTTCATTCTAAGGTTGTCTATAGAATACGAAGATGGTTCACAATTTCCATATAGCTTGCTATGACATGGTGCCCATTGCCTAGTTATTAGTCATATTTAAAAATAAAACCTTAAGTAGTACATAGTTATCTGTGGCCGCACTTGACATAACTCAAGTGATACATCTTACCTTCTTACTACAATAGATTACGTCTATCTTATCTGATATCACTGTGATCCGGACATTTGTAATGTGCTTACATAATATTATTATTGAATATTTACAGAAAAGTAAATTGAAGTTTCCAGAATACTGTCTATGTAATGTTTTTTAAAGCCACCCGACCATAAAAATTTACTGCTTTATTGTGGATGTCTTTATATGCTATCTATCACAAACACAAACACCCAAATTTGGAATATGTAACTATACAGATCACACAATTTTTTCCCTAGTGTGCAACTGTACACACAGCAATCCAAAATTAACCCCCTGCACCATACCCTCAAAACCCTTAAAGACCATTTTAGTGAAGATATTTGTATGTAATATTATGGTCTAACCTGTGAATCCACCGCATTCCTCATAGACCAGGTATGAGGCGTACCCCATACCACTGTACAGGATAGTCCATGCAGGCCCAAACACCCACTTAGGGGGGTTCCAGGAGGGTTTCTTCAGCTCGTCATACCACGACTTCTGCCCCTCACGACGGATTTGCCGTGAGAAGATGATGCCGTTGGTCCAACCACCAACGTTGGGTAGGATTATGGATCCAAGGGCCGGCCAATTCGCCATGACGAAATTACTGGAATGGAGAATAAGACTATTACAATGTGAATTTATTATGAAGCGAATTCCCCATACATCTTTTTTGGTAGCTGTCTGTATTATTGCTAAGATAATTACTTTTCATATACAAAGTAGGAAGGAAATCTGATTGTTTCAGTTTCATTAAGTTGCTCATTAAATAAATTAAGGAAGTGTACTCTTTACGTGTGACTGATTCCATATTAGTCAAGGTTTTTATGTGATGATCGATGTCCAACAACAAATGAGTGGTATCTTACACTATGTTAACTAAGAAACTAAATGGTTGGTTGACTCTTCATGTGACCAAAAGGCTGGCTTGCCTTTCAGACTAAGAATTAGCATTGCCATTCAACGTGGCAATGCCGCCAGCCTTTTGAGGACCCTACCAGTCGACAGTGATGAGGAGGAATACCTTGATGCATAATTTTTTGTTTAAATTTTTTCTTTTGTATAAAATTATTATTGTATTTTTTTAACATAGGTTATAGTGTGTAAATAAGTTAAGCTTAAGTATGTTGTAAAATATTAAATAAATAAGAAACTAATAATTAGGAACTTGAGAGGATCTCATTAAATTTTAATTTATTCATTTTAGTTTCAATTTTAGTTTATTTTCAAAGTTTGATCCATAATTTTTGATGCTAAAATGACACCATACTATGACATCATTCTCCTAAACAGGAAAATCTCTCAGTTATAATAATAAGATACACTGTCAATATAACACAACATCTAAATTACATCCATCCAAAATTGCTACATAATGATAGAACTTATATCAATTTCTAAATGTTCTGCTTGGAAATAATGAAAATAGGAAAACATTGTTCTTGTAGTTTTCCTATTACCTGTTGTGACCTACATAATTGGCATTAATACATAATTATGATATATATTAATTATGAAAGTCAAGTTAGCTTCCCAGAGAGGTAGGCAGAGATCATACATTACCACTTTCTAGCAAGTCACGTAATTTGAAAGTAGTCCGAGTAACAATATTGTGAGAATGGCTGAATTAACTATAAGAACACACACTTCACATATTTAGCTGTGAAATTAACATATAACACTAGTTGTAGATAGCTAGACCAACCCTAGATCTCCCTATATGCAGCCTATTGTCAACAACTGGCATTCCTGCCTCAAGCGAGAGCTAAAACAGCATGGAAAACTAACTCTACCAAAACTTTCTAGAACAATTTGTTAAGGTTAAGACAAAATTGTTAACATATTACAATTCACATAAGCAAAGTAGCTATTTTATTATAGTTATACGCACAATAACATACTTTTTACACATTTCACTACATGTTTAATATACTATAACTTTATATACCTTACAGGTTCCATAGTTTCCCTACAACACGTCTTTCAGCACAGTGTAAATTAAAATGATAATGAAGAGCCGGTACCCAGTTATCGATTAGCTTATGTATTTATAAAACCGAACGATTAGATTAGATACTTTTGCCGAAAAACTTACCAGAAGAAATAATTATTGTTTATACAGTGACGTAATTAACACTTAAACCGATGACTATACCAATTTTGTTTGTACAGTTAATTTATTCGTTAAATTACGCAATGTACCATCTTATTACGTGTTTACTATTTTTTATAGCCGGTTAGCCTTGTAATAAGATTTAACACTGCTTGTAAATATAAAATATTAATAAGTACTTACGGATCAGCTTTATTCTCTACCACCTTTCAGGTATTTAACTGCTAAGTCGCAGTAATGATGGCAGATATTTTTACAACGTGAGAATAAAAATTTCCAAGAGAATCAATCTCCCGTTTCAATGTGCACCGAGTGCACTGACACCAGGTGAAAAGAAGTGTTGCCAAACTTTTAGTTTAATTTGTAATTATACAATTTTCAATTTGATTTTAGGTGTTGTGTTATTTCTTCGTTCATTGTAAAATGTACACCTTACTCATATAATTAATTTAGAAATCGGCAGGTTTATATTAACCTTGAATTGAACGCGATTTGATGTTTTGTTGGTATGTAAGTTTCATATTATATTAGTTGAAAATTTGAACTTATACTAAAGCCCTAATTTCTTACTTTTATTATGTGCCTGACAATCATAGGAACTTATAAATTGTGCTGTGCTCATTATTACGCTGCGCTGTCAAAAGAAAATGTATTCAAAATTATAAATTTATACCTTTTTTTTCTAAAGCATAGAAACACTGAACCTCGTTCATAGACTTGACACTTGACAGTAAATTAGTTTTATTCTTAGTCAACATGACTCATGCCCACAGAGTTCATCTGCTATGCCCACTATACTGCCGCTTTTGAAGATATAATTATTTTAATCAGCTTTAATTGTATACATGGCATTATACAAATAAAAATACAAGCAGAGGAATGTTCATCGGTATATTACATATTTACGTCAATTATTAATACTATAAGCTTTTCATAGACATTACATACGGGAGTGTTATACATTACAATCTGCGTAACATACCTAACCAACACACACGTATATGAGCTACGAATCTTCCTAGTTGAATTAGATTGATAGAGATGGCGTTAGCTTGTTAAGCTATAAAGGTATCTTGTACAAATAAATCAAACAACATTTTACGCATCAATATTTTATTTTTATTTATTTTCGACAGTTTATCTCTTACTTCATGCGTTTCATTTTATTTAACTCGCCCTGTTGGATCGACGCGTCCTTGTATATCTGTCTCACCTTCTCTTTTCTTACATTGTCGCTGGAAAGAGAAAAAGGAAATTAATCTCGTATCAAATAAATTGGTTACAATCATAATTGTTATCGATTAGATATGTCGATAGAATATCGATTTAAATCGATGATAGATAGACCTATTTTAATGTCAGATACTAAGATCAGTGTTTACATGGATAACTGTTTTTCCTACACAATGGTCTGCACTGTGGAACAACTTAAGTCTAAGAGCTGATCCCACTCTAGGCCCATGATTTTATCGTCCCATTACAATAAGTGTGTACCCCCTACCTAGTATACTTGTATTTTCACACGTTTTCATTATAAGTTCTACAGCCTACTTGATTAGACCCAGTTGATCTTCCAAAACCGAATAAAATAAAAGGATGTAACCATCTTGTAACTCACCTATGTATCTTCTGCCTGATCTTAACGGAGCCAATGTATGACTTATCTCTTCTGATCTCTCTCAGCGCTCCCTTCATTTCCTTCTTGTATTTACTCTTGAGCCGCTGAGACTCAGCCTGCTCGCGAGACAGTTTGGAACTCTTGCTGCCCGTAAACCTGGAAAAGAGATAACATTTTTAGTCTGTGTAGATATGACAAGTTAGTCATTAGTGGCTATAAGTAAATTATCATCAGCTAATACGAAAATCATATTAAACCACAATAGTTGCCTATCATAGTACTTTTACTGTATTAGGCAAAAAGTCATACAATAGATTAATCTCTGTACTAAGCCGAGAAAACATAATATCTGTTTATACTTACACTTCCTGTACATCCGGTTCATACAGCCTCAATGCCCTCGGCCTCTTTTTCTCTCTACACAATGGAGTAAACGTCTTCACCTCTAAGCAAGCCTTCATATACTTAACAATCTCATTTACCCTACCAACTATCTTCTGCGGATACAAATCCAAGTCTATCCTACCTACCAATGTAAGATGAGGCTCAAATAAGTACACCTGAGCTTCAATATCGTTGAAATAATTAAAAAACTCCTTTAACATACCCATAGACGAAGTTAAACAACGTATTTTGAACGCATCATTTAATTCTGTCAATGTCAAATCTCCCGCCAACATTTTGTTACCGACGTCCATTTTGGTACAGTCTTGGTCTAAATTCAAAATTTTCGCGTCTTTATGTAACCTGAATGGCGGGACAACTTGTATTGGGTTTAGAATTGTGGTGTTTGCGCTTAAATATAAGATTCCTCTTAGAAAATTGATTGCTGGAGGCACTAGTCTTTTTGATAAGATTGTGTATTCTAGAATGAGGGTAGTTACAAATAGCCCTCTTGATATTGAATACGCGTCGTTAAACCTACAGAATGTAAGTATTTCCGTCATGAAAATTAATGATGGCGTCGTGACAGGATGTCGGAAGTCTGACGTGGGATACAATAGAGATATTAATTTAAAGAATATTAGCGTATCCATGTCCGGAATACGTCTTTGGCGTTTTTTGAAGTTATCGTATTTTTCTTTTAGCAATTCAACGATATATTTTTTCGTGGAGACTTTATTAGTTTGTGCTAGGTCGTAGAAGTGTGGGGCTATTCTATCGAAGATTAAAAATGCCTTGATGACGTCACTCTCCTCTTTTAGGTCGGTGAATATATCGTTAATATACTGTAACATGTAAGCGAATAGTTTGCTGAGTTTGTCTTTATTGTTTTCGGAGAGACTTGGATCGTAACTTTTTATAAGGCTTTGTAAGGCATTGTACTGTTGTGCTGGCGTTTTACCACTCAGTAACTCCTGAAATAAAAAATACAACCATGTGTTTAAAAATTTAAAGACGAAACATTTTTTTAACCATTTTTGGCGATTACATTTTTGTGCGCTGTTTCAGGTTGAGAACTCTCGCAATTAAAGTAAAATACACGCGGATTAAATAACTTATATATTATGAATAAACAAGTGGTGCTATAAGAGTTGCTTCATGAGCAAGTGTGTTAAAAGCACTATTCTGTATAAAGACAGGACATTAGGCGAACAAATGTCAACCCAACAGCCATTGAAACAAAGTCGAAAATACAAAAAGGTATGACAGCAAACCGTAATTAAAAATGATACTGATAGGTTTATTTTCGACTTTATATCATTGTGAGTACGGTTGAAATTTGTCTGGCAGTAGAAACTGCTTTAATTCTAGACATACCTTTAATTTATCTCCTTCAGCGTTCAGATCAAAGAATGAGCCAATCTTTTCCACATCTTCTTGAACTTCTTCATCATCACTCTCCACATCAGACTCTTTTAAGTCTCTCAGATCATTCAAATCTATTTCATTTTTCTCACTCTCTTCACTCTCACTTTCTTCCTCTGACTCACTTTCTGATACTTCTTCTTTTGATGCTTGGATATCATTCTTATTTGCTTGTTTTTCCATTGGTTTTTTGTTTTCAATTAATTTGTTATCACTTAGTTTTGCTACATCCTTTTTAGGAGATACAGCTTTTTGTGTTATTTTCTCTTTTGGTTTACTTTTAATTGGAGTATTAATTTCGCTTTCATCATCACTAGATTCGTCATCATCACTTTTTTCATTAGATTCTACTAATATTGCTTGCCCTTTATCTTTTGACTGGTTTTTCTTATTTATTTCCGTATTTTCCTCACTTTCATCATCAGATTCAGCGTCCGAGTCATTTTCTTCATCATTTTCATCACTTTCTTCTTCATCGTCGTCTTCTTCTTCAGATGTATCCGATATACCATCGTCGAATTTTGGCTTGGCGTTGGGAACTATAATAAATAATCAATTAGCTATGATCAATATGCCTTTTTGGGGCGGAGAGAAATCCAACAAATCAGAGATAATTAAAATCGGTCCTGCTGTTCTCGAGTTATAAATGGTGTAACTAATGCGACTTTATTTTATATAAATATAAGATAATAAGATTGAGTAGATCGAGTCGTTATTTATTTTCTATAATATTATACACATGTTAGGACAAAGGCCGTCTAGGTATTTTTTACTAGTCAACCTTCTACGTAAGTACCAATGACTAAGTATTCACTTACCAGAGTAGTCCTTGAGTACATTCTCAGGCACCAGTGGTTTTCCCTCATTGTCGTACGCCAGCATGAAGTCATGTTCGTTTTCCAACTCAAAATTATCGTCTAGGTCCTCTGCTGATCTGTAATTTAATGAATCTTAATTGTATTGTTATTTACAATATTAATATGAGAATTTAATTGATGAAGTCTGCCTCGTTGGTCTAGTGGTTGCTAAGCGCGACTGCTGACCACGAGGTCTTGGGTTCGAATCCCGGGTCGGGCAAAGTGTTACTGGGTTTTCCCATTAGGTAATTCTCAGTAGCAGCACGGAGTCTGGATTTGTGCCCAGTTGATGGCAATAGGCTCGCCCCCTATTATATTGGGACCGAAAAACATAACTGGCGAAATGTGGGTGTACTATATGTGCACCTCTGCCTACCCCTTCGGGGAATACAGGCGTGATGTTATGTATGTATGAGAATTTTTTATGCATATTAATTAATAGTCGTAGGAGGAGCTTTAGTTGAAAAACATTTTATCATTGTTTATAAGAGAGTAAAATAAATATATAACCTAAATGGCGACACACTATGTTGGTCACGTGACACAGTGACCTCCACAATACCTGTGTTTCCTAGCCGCCTGTTGAGGTTTGGCAGGCCTGTCTTCGTCACCCACCATCCTCTGAAGCCTCTCTCGTTCTAATTGCTCTAGCCGCACCATCTCTTCTTTAGCTTGCTTTTCGTCATTTTTCAGACCGTCTGATGGCTGAAAATTTATTTTGCTGTTAATAAAAATGGAGCAAGGAAAAGAAAAAGGAAAAGAGCTTAATTATTCTTTTGTACTATTCACAAAAAATTGCGAAAGACCTAACAGTAAGATACCGTATATACCATACCATGTATCGTATAACAGTATACTACATAATTGCTAGGTATCAGACCTACACAATACTTTTTAAATGAGGAATGAAATGACAAATTTGATGAAAGACTAATTCTTTCAACTTATAATGGTAACTATACATGAGAATATAATCATGAAGTTAACAAGATACTTACAGTACCCCTCTTCTCAAATCTCAACTCCCTCATCATCTTATCGTAATCAAAACTCTGTTTCTCTGCTTGGCTCAGCAGCTTATCAATCGCAGACTCTTTCTCCTCTGTTCTCATTTTCTTAAACACCACGGGCTGGAGATCTTTCCACTCACTATCCAACTTCTCCGTCATGTCCAAGGTTTGTTCTTTCTCCTTCTGTTTCTCTGCTTTTCTCTTCTTGGATTCAGCAATGAGTTGTTCTATCAGGTCTTTGTGGGATTTTGCCCCGTCTCTAGATTCTGTTTTAGATAACATGCCTCCACCGAAATGGCCTTCTGCTACGAAATCATCTGGGAAATCATAAAAATGTAAATATTAATTTGCTTAACCTACCTGTACATCCTAAAGTTTATAAGGATACATTCATCATCATCATCATCACCACTACTAGTTACAGGCCTTTCTTAAACTCTGCCATGTGGCATGGTCCCTTGCCAATGAGCATGATGTTCACCTAACTAATGCTTTGCTTGCTATTCTTTACTCCATTTAATCAACACCTTGATTCATCTGATGTCTGGGTACTGGGCAAAGTGTCCAATTATATGCAACCATTAGACCCATAATAGGGGGCTTCTTGCCATTTATTTATTTCAGTTATAGTGTTACATTCTTACTCACCACCAAGCCCACCAAACTTCCTGCCGTCCTCGTCATCTTCATCCTCAGACCTGGGGTCATCAAACTTCTCCACCTGCTCTAGTGTCTGACCTCTGCAAACGGGACATAGTTAAACATTACTAGATAATGTATTACATGCACCTTGGATGACCTAACTAAGGCTAGTGATGCCACAATTGTAAAGGCTACATAAAAGTATAATTATGTTTAAAAAAAAACTACATATACATTATAAATAAGACAAAGATGGATTTGTTAGAACACTAATAACTCAAGATCAGCTAAACCGATTTTCATGGGTCAATTGTAGAAGGAATAACTATTAAAACATTGATATAATTCACAAAAAACTATTGAATAAGTAAATAATTTTTAACTTTGCCATTTTTTACAATGCAGCTTTACAGACAGGATGACGTCTGCCGGCTCTGCTACTCTATATAAAAAAGGTGTTAAATATTTTGATTACCTATGAGTCAATATCTCATCATCAGCCAAATTGTAGATGTTTTTCTTGCTGTGTTGTTTAGCTCGTTCAGCTGCAAACCTGGCTACCATACGGTCTTCAGCGGAGAGCTGTGTGTTCTTCTCACCAATACGACGGTCAATGAATGTGTTTGTTTTGTTCATGAGTTTCATTTCTGTCCCTAGTGTATCCTTTCTCTGTAAAATACATTTGGAATAAAAATACAATTTAATATAAATATATAATGTGTGATATTAATGAAAATGTATAAATGTGTGTATTAAGATTTAAAAATTTAATATTTTTTATAAAGAAGTTTTATTATGTCAGATGGTAAACTGGTACAGGGCAGGAAAGTGTATTGATTGCTACACCAATAAGTTATAAGAGTCATTATGATACATGACATAAACATTATAAAAAAACTGATGACAAACATAGAAAGTGTGAATTTGAACAAGATACATACATTTTCTTAAATGTGTAGTAAAGTGATAGTTACCTTCTGAATAGCTTTAGCTCGAGATACGCCAGGTAATCCTCTGTCATGCTTAGACTTCTTGCCCAAGACTTTAATCTTTTCTCTGTTTATGTGCACTTCAAAAGGATTCAACTTCTTTTTATGGATTTCCGACTTTTTCTTGTTGTGAACCTTGTCGGCGAGGCCCGAATTTCTCTTATTTTTCGCTTTAGCCATTTTATTAATACAATGTTCTGTCAATATGTTCCATAAAACTTTCTAAACCTTTTTCACCAATATCGGCAATTTTATTTGTCTCTTGCTGTGATGTGGTTTAATTTTTACAGGTTAGAATTTTGACATAACACTGTCACTGTCACGACGGAATAACAACACGTGTTTTTGACGTTTGTAAATAAATGCATTCAGAATAAATAAATAATAAATTTTTTATTTTTGTATATATTTATTTTTAAGAATTGTAAATAACCTTGTAAATAAAGAAATTTTTTATATTAAAAAAAAAAAAAAAAAAAAAAAAAATTCAGAATAATAGTGGATTCTACATACACGCACAGTGCGAACTTATTTGGATTGGAAGCTTATCCTAGTCACTTTTTAGTATTCTTTAGTTACAAAAATAGTTCTATTGATAAAATATATTGTGTTATTGAAATATTTCGACTTCATTAAAATTATTAAATATTTACTATGAGCAGTTTAGAAATAAAGCTTTTTGAACGCACCAAATTTAATATACACTCTTGAAAACAACAAAGATCCGTGTGGGACTTCGTTTTGATTAATGTCAACTTTATCTGATTGCAATATAGTTGATTGTTCCATGAAGCAATAGTTGCTTATTTTGGCGCTGCTGTGTTTACTACACACTTGATTTTTATTGGTCGATAGAACCGCTCCGAAGTGATATTCGGCTAATTTCGCAATGACGCCGTGTTGCACATAGTCGTGTTCAGAACGGCTACAAATACAAAACGCGTTCTAACGAAACGCTATATTTTTTGCGCGTAATATTTTTTACGCTATAATATAGCATTTCGTTCGAACGCGCAGATTGTGTATCGTTCGGCGTTGCTAATGACAGCGCATAGCGCTCTGTACTGATATGCGATGTGAATGTATGCGCTATGCGGTATCGTTGTTTCTTTGTATCCGATAAATTACATAGTAATTACATATTTACGAAACAATATTTTATATAGGTACCTTTCTATTTTCAGTCAAGCGTAGTTCATATAAATAATACACATATTTGTCTTTTTTTACGTACATTTAATAGTAATAATTAGAATTTATTAAAATATGTTGGAATTGGCGTGTAAAAATATTAATTTTGTTACTTTATTCGAAGTAAGCTGTGTGCGTCGATCACTAATAATATTCCCAGCTTTTGAAAACATGCGCTCACAAGGCACTGAGGTGACGATAACATTACAATTTTTAATAAAAAACTCGTGTAGTGACGGGTACACAGTTTGGTGATACCGCCACCACTTAAATGATTTTTTAAATTTGTTATAGTTGTTTTATACGAAAGGGCTTTTTTGCAATAAACACATTCCGCTTTCTTAGTAATTTCATCCACTACACTGAAATGGTTCCAAACCTGACCAACTTTAGGCATTATGTTATAAACAAATAAAACTTTAATAATCAACACTTACAAAAAGAATTTAAAACTAATTAACTAAAACAAACTCTAACAAATTAAAATAAACAACAAAATAAACAAATAAATCGAAAGTTGCCGGCTACACAAGACGCAGTGAACTGCACGATTACTTTTACTTCAAAGCGCAGTTTTAAAATATTATTATTGCATTTTCTTCGAATTTCAAATCTGCGTTAAAGCGGATAGAAAGCGCATATTAAACTAATAAAAATAAATATACTCGATTTAGGACCTTATAATAATCTATTTAAGGTTGTAAATAATAATCATTGCGAAACAAGTAACGACATTTTGATTTTATTTAAAAACGAAAAAGCATTAAACTAATAAACTATACCCGATTTTGAACTTTATTGCAATCGGTGTATGGTTGTAAATAACAGTCATCGCGAAACAACGCCATCTTTTGATTTTATAACATAAATAACAGTATACGTAAGTCATGACAGCTTATTTCTATTTCCATGCTAGTCAATACTAGATGTCGCTACAGTCAACCCAGCAACTATAAAATTGCGCTGATAAGAAATAACGTGCAGCAGATTCTTGTCAAAATAAATAACAGGTAGCGTATGCTATATATGTATAACGTGCGTTTTAATCCGCGCTCTAATATAACGAACACCTTTAGTTGCACATAGCGCGTAGGTATATTATTGTGTGGCCCAGCCTCTTTGTAATTTCTACTATCTCAAGAAAACCAATCGTTCAAGTGGAAAAAATGGCAAACATCAGCGAGGAAGAACTTCGGGACGAAATTACAAGTACGTAAATGATATATGATGTGTTTATGTTTGTTTTAACTTACTAATAACGATTTAAGCGCGGAGATTTCATGCATTGGTATCTGCCTAGGTTCGTAAAATGGCTTCCTACTATGAAATGGAAGTGATCTCGGTTTTATACTATGTTTATATCGAAATATCTCTGATAATACGATGTAATGCTGAAATTGTTTTATGCGAAAGTTGACCGGAATGATAATGCGGATTGATTTCCGATTACGCTGTACTTAAAGCATTACGCCTCGTTTCTGTACAGTGATGGTTTATTTTTATTTAGAGCGAAGTCCCGCGTATTTCCTGAAAATACGGAATGGCGGGCAGAACTATCTGGAAACAAATCTTTATGAAACATGAATACTATCAATATAAATTCAATAATTGCTCCCATGTGGCGTTACGTGAATTCTGTATTTATTTTTGGTTCTATTTGTCAATTTGTCAGATGAGCGGGCTGCCATGATTGTTTGTTTGGCCATGCGTTTTGTTAGCGCATCGATCGATCGATCGCTCGCACATATTGCGAGTTCTCATCTTATGTTTTAGGGACTAAATTAAGTACCGATAATACAAATAATGTTAAATAAATGTTCTAGCACAATATCTAATACATGTTTTCACGATGTCTTGACCATCGTTTACTTTCGTTAGATTACCCACATTTTTAAAACCACACCTATTTCTAGAGGGTTTTTGCTCCTTGCCAACAACCCAACAACCCGACAACCCCTTTCGCCATATTCTCTCTTTTTTATGTGAAAATGGCTATATAATAATACCTATATAATGTTCAATAAATAAGTCAATTCAATATTCAAGGTTGTCTGAATTTTTTTGAGTTTATCATGGTAACAAAATATGAAGCACATTTTATTAATTTTCGGTCTATCACACCATCATCTACCACTTTTAGTGACTTGATTCGAATCACAACACACTTGTTTAAAATTTAATATTAAATAAGTAAATGTGTTTTATGTGGGTTGCTTATTAAAATTTATTATTATATTAATATTTGGAGAATTTGTCAAGTCTATTCTTAAAGCAGCTCCTTCAAGTTCCCTTTTTTGCTTACATATTTTTGGGAAAACTCCTAATTGATATAATTTAAAGACAAATAATAACATAATTTATCAAGGTATAACAAGAGTAAAATCAGTCAATGAGGTAGATATAGTCCTTTATTTCATTCTTCTACATATCGGCATGAGCCAGTATTCATATGGAATCAACCATGCCAAGGTGTAGAGATATGTCAGTCATCAAGGATGGTAGCAATGAGGTTGACCATCCAGGGTACACAGGGCATGCTAAAATATTGCCACTTAGACTCTACTTGTGCCCCATTATTAAATTTATTTTGTCACATTAATCTCAATTTCTCTTCCATGCTTGCTCCTGCGAATCCTTCATTTTTGTGTTAGATGTTATTGCTTATTTATAGAATGTTAAAGCCATGTTTTTCTGTTATGTCGTTTTAAACTACCAGTAACAATAATTAAAGAATATTAATTATTTTTTAGACACCAATACATTTATTATAAGTACAGGACCAAAAAATGTAACTTCTTTTCTGGACTGAAATTAACCTTTTGAACACCGTGGTCGAATTTAGCCGACAAATATAAACTTTCCCAACCCGCTACCGTCGGCTAAGGCATTTGTGGAACGGTTTCCATGCAAAGCCATAACATACGTCGCCTTTTTTCGGTTTTAGCTGATGCTGGCCACAAAAGCCGCTGCGTTTACGCTTTGGTGTTCAAAAGGTTAAAGTAGATGTAACAGAAAAAGGGAGAATTAATGAAATTGATTTATTTTTGTCTTGCATCTAACACTGATTATCCCGAAGATGATGGGGAGAGACCAGTTTCCAATAGTGCACTGAGGAGATTCATAAGACTACATTACTAACATAGCTTCTAAGATCATTTTGCTAACACATTATGTAATATTATTCATGGACATAATAAGTCTGAAAAACAAATATTATTTTATAAAAACGGTAAATGGGCAGTCTTATTGCTGAAAGCAATATTTTCTAGACAACCTTAGAATGGACTGGGGCAATGAAAATAAGTACCTGGGTAGTCTGTCATTTGCACTATGCTAGTTACATACGAGTAATAGTGCATTACAATATAACTTTATACATTCTTAATTTGTCGACACATTACTGTTTACTAACACTAGTTTATAAGTCATCTGTTACTAACGTTACTATGGATTAACTTTGGTCCGAAATAAATAAATATTATTATAATATTGTACTGTATTTCTTAGTCTTTAAAGTCCCATGTAGGTTGTGTAACCAGTAAGCACATTGCCAATGCGACTCACATGGGAGTCTTTCCCAACAGAAAAATAATATTCTTAACCAGTCGCCACAAATAAAAACATGATTCTTTGCTCTTCAGATATTCTCAAAAATGCAAGTCTCGACAAGACTTCAACCAAGAAGGTCATTCAGAAGCTGGAGAAGAAGCTTGGAGTGGACCTGTCAAAGAAGAAGAAGCTCATCGACCAGCTGGTGATGGACTACGTGAACAGCCTGGAATCTGAGAGTGAAGACGAGGATGACGATGAAGAGGAAGAAGTCGTCGTGAAGAAGAAGAAGGAAGACGATGAAGAAGAGGAAGAAGAGAGGGATGACAGCAACGACAGTGATTGGGGGGTGAGTGTTATTGATGCGTTTTAACAGGGCGGCGAATACATGACTGATATTCTAAGTGAAGAGGAAGATACGTTATATGCACTGCAAAATTGGCAAGTTAACAGTTAAAATTAATGAGCCCACCTGAAATCCTTTTTTTTACTCTTAAAATAATGACAAGCCGCGTACTCTCGTGTAACATCTACCCAATACATATCCCTCCTTTTTAATAAAAATTACAATTTAAACCAACAATCAAATTATACATTATGTTTTTTGCATATCAAAGGATAGAGATGAATCATATAGAAGCAAATATAGCAATATCCATGTAACGTTACATGGATATTGCTATATTTGCTTCTATATGATTCAGATGTCAATTGACTTAATACGGGGCTTAGATAATGCCGGTATGATCCTCGTTATAAGAGGGCAGATTAATATTATTGTAGAATGCTGTGTCTGTGACATATCTACCTCTTTTACTTATATCTTTGCTACATTGCGAACGAGACAGCATGCTGAATTTCCAGACTGATGGCCCACAGAAGTTGATTATGTGTTTTATCCAACAACTGTATATTGTATAGTTCCAAAGGTACCTATGACTCAACAGCTCCCTGACCATGAACTTTTAAAAGCAGGACTTTACGGTTGTAGAAGCGAGACATCGTATTACACTGCACATAGCGACGTCTCACTTCCACAACGGAAAATATTCTGCTTCAAGGTTATGGTAAAAGGTTAGACCTGCGCATTTTACGTTGTAAAGGAAATTGAAG
Source organism: Abrostola triplasia (assembly GCA_946251915.1). Lineage (NCBI taxonomy): Eukaryota > Metazoa > Arthropoda > Insecta > Lepidoptera > Noctuidae > Abrostola > Abrostola triplasia. Next base: position 711,607 of record OX276443.1, on the reverse strand, counting down.
TGTAGGTGCAGTAAATAAAGTCCTATTTTGCATGGAACTAAAATTGTAAGTTAGTGAGCTGCGCACACGGAAATTTGGACTTTAACTCCTGTATATACACTATAGTTTCGCTTGACGATTGTAAAATGCGTTTCGACTCGGCGCGTTCTTACTTATGAATTGTAATAAACTGATTTACAAGTGTCTGAAAAGTTTTTATAGATGTTCAATTTCACGAAGTCCGTTACTGGCTATAGTTGGAACGGGTACAGCCCCCTTACCATGAACTTTTAAATCAGGCCAGTTTACGGTGTGGACGATTCCACAATGTTAACTGTCCTACTTTAAGTGTTTATGGTAAGGGGGCTTATAAGCGCGCTGTGTGTCGCCGCTCCGCAACTGTGACCGCTCTTGTAGTTACACACACTAAAACAATCTGCATGGGCACGCCTGACAACATTCGTAGTCAGACGGACTTCCTGAGATAGAACCATCACGACTTTTTCATGAAAGAAATAGTAAATTTCTACTGTTCACCTAATATTAATATTTTAAGCTTCATAATTGTAATGTATTGTACTACAGAGAAAGATAACCACGTTTAGTAGTAGATGATTATAGGCTGAAATGATGATTGAAGGACTATAAAAGCAAGGATTCTCACTGATTTTCTCATCCGCTCCCTAAGTATATAGCTGTATTTTGAACAAAGTTTTAGTGGTCGATTTGTATTTTGCACCAAGTTGCAGGATCAAATCCAGGGGTGTCAATATGACTTGATATATCGATAGGTCCTATGACACATGTATAAGGGCCAAGGAGCAAATTACCAAGTTTTCCTTACCTCTCAAAGTATCAATTTTTTCGATGTAATGCTTCAACTGATAAGCCCTTTTACTGCAGCATTAAGTAGTATATTCACCCATAAATGGGTATTTTGTCAACTTGAGTGTAAGCATTTCAGACAATAAAGTTTAAATTGCCATGGCTGATATACATAGCCCATGGCCATTAAAAGTTACTGAAGTGTGCGAAATTCTCTGCAAATAATAATCCATGCCACCTGGCCATCTCTTTACAAAACTACGGAGTTTTTATCATGCAAATTGATTTCAACATTTTGATTATGCAGTTGTGTACCGGCTTTTGGAAGGCAGGTATTCAAATGACTGTTTAGTAAGTGAGATGAATTGAGCGAGACGTGTATTGATCGCAATAAACTAAGCTATTATTACTAGGTTGTTTATAAGTCTGTAAGGGATTGTTACAATCAAACTGGTTTGGCCCCTATTTTTTGGATAATACGCTGGTCAATTTGGCATCACCTGGCCATACAGTTCCCAAACTCTTGAACAAATTCGCACAAGGCTTGACCCTCATGATTATTTTGTTAGGGTCCCACGTGCTATGAAGTTCTTTGTAATACAAATTCAATAGAATTTATTATTTTTATTTATTCCCGGCAGATTTCGGTCCATTCTGTTAATACGTCGGGTCAATTTAAGTGGTAACATAATAGCAATGTATTTGTAAAATATAGTTTCCGTCTGCGTGGATATCGAATGTTATGTAGCCTTCCTCAACAAATGGACTATCCATCACAAAATATTTTTTTCATTTCATAATAGTAATTTTTATGTTAAAACAAACAAACTTCTCAGCTTTACAATATTGATGATATAGTGTAGATTTGTGAATATCAGGTCCATGGCTGGCATTATCCGATGGAAAGATGGATGAATTGTGTTGATGATAATATGATAATGAAACTGTGTTGACGTAAAGAAGTAATGAATGTAAGATATAATTAAGCTGATCCCAGGCAAGACTGAACGAAGTAGAAACTTGGTAATAACTTTTTGATTTTATTTGTATTATGGCACTCTCACTGCAGGGCAAAGGGATCTTTCTTTTTCCACTTCTATCTTTCAAGGGCTGTCAAAATCAAAAAACCTGCCAAAAAAATTTGTAATTAGGTTCCACAAGAATAGGATACAAAGAAATATGCGCTACTATAATTATATCCCCATAGACAAAGCTAAAGCATTTGACTATTTTATATGACTTCTGCTATTTTTTATAACCATTCAGAAATATTATATAACATTTTACTGTAAATCGAAGCTCGAGCGTACAATAGCTCCATAATTATGATCTCAAAGCAGATAACCTGCATATTTGGTGTCTAAATACCAATTTCAGCTTTTCTTATAAGGCAGAACTCGACGTTGCGGATATTGAATGGATTCTTATAAATTAATGGTAAGATCCCCGAGGTATGTAAAATACATTATTTTATTTCTTCATTTATGCATTAATTATGTAACTATATAAATTATTAACTCATTTCATTGTTCCGTTACGTTCATTTTGCAGCTTTTTTCTAACAAACAGCTATGTTTGGAACGGCTTAACTTGCCAGTCTTAATTATTAGACTAATAAATTTGCCGTAACCATAGTAACGTAGTAGAAATTTTGAATTAAAAGCACCCCGAGCGTCTGTGCTAGATTAGTTTATTTATACCAATATACGTTTGTTGAACATTAATATCAAGCAATACTGTGATAGTTATGTTCAATTTTAAAATATTCTACAGTAGATCGCATGAGGCCAACAATTTATAACGTTTTTGACGGCTAGTTTCGATGACTTAAATGTCAAAATGTGACATCTCGCACATCGATACTAGATTGGAACTATTACTCGAAGATTATAACGACGAGAATGGCTTCTGATATCCAAGGATTCATTATATCTCGCCCACTTAGCTAGCTCTGTCGCTCCTTAGATCTTCATTAATCAGCCTATAACCGTCCACTGCTAAACTTCAATGTATATTATATGGAAACTTATATTAATAGAATAATCTACTAAGTTAAGAAGCATAATATTTAAGCATTTTATTGTAGATCACTTCTAAACAAACTAGTTTCAGGTATTGCGTTTTGATTCAAACTGTATACCATTGCTCATTGTCATATCTCTGCTATTACCCTACAACGTAGATTCAATATATCAAAAGAATGTATAAACAATTGTTTCTTTTCAGGATGAACTGTTAAACGAATTCGTGCCAAACAGAAACCACGATTATTCGCCGGTTCATAATGTTGACCAGGAAGCTACTATAACAACTTCACAAATGGGACCGAACGTCCCCCCTAGATCTACTATGCCGAGGAAAGCCGTGATCTTGAAGAGAGTGTCCCCAACTAAAGTGGAAGAGGACGAATCCGATATCTTCGGGAAGCTCACTGCGAAGAAGCTTCGTAGACTGCCCGAAGAGAAAAGAGACTCGCTCATGATTCAAATTAACAAGCTTATTTATGAGAAGTCTTACAAGAGGTCGACGCCCAAGGAGACTCAGGCTAATGGTCGTCACCCAGAGAAGCGTCCTCGAGTGATCCAGCCTCTCCTGCCGATCCCTGGACTGGCTGCACATATGCAGGCTAAGAAGATATTCCGTGTGAAGTCCCTGCCGGGGGCTCTTGCGTCGTTCGTGGCGTACGACCCGTCAACTGCCGGACCCCTGCTCCCCCAGGCCACGCCGGCCCCGCCCGCTCCCCAAGGTGCAGCGCAACTAACACCTGAGGATCCTGGCTATGTCTGCAATCTCATGTAAACATACTGCGCGTGACTCACTTATGGAAGTATACGAAGCGATGCCCAGAGATAATTTTAGCAAAATTATCAAAAATAGTTTCCAACTTGCAGTAGGTACTCAAAAGTACCACCCAATGTGTAACATTCCAGAATAATCTTTCAAAGAATCGAACTTGAAACTCGCTTAGCATACCTATCGTAGTGACCGTTCATAGCATAGTGTGAACACGGAAATCATGTGTATTTAAATTTCGTAACTTAAACTAGGTGTACCTACTTAAAAAGAAGGTTTCAGTTTTATTTTTAGGACTGGCTTAAGACTAAGTGTGTAGACGCTTTAATTTATTTTAATTTAAGACTAACGTTTATACTTTTGTAGATCAGTGGTTCTTAACCCACTATTTCAGATGTAAACTAGTCTACCTTAGGTTTAACACCCATTTTTGGGCGAGTTTTGGACTGCAAAATTATCTGTGGAATGTTTAGGATTATGTGCCTGAAGAACAGCAAACTCATATTGAGCTACTGTCCGGCAATGATAGTGTGAAACACCTCTTAAAAGGGACGCCTAGTGTGGTAATTGGTATCAAAGCAGTATTCTGAAGTACTAAGCTGTAAAGCCAAATTAAGGTATAAAATATCTTTCGACAAAATGTTGTTTTATGTGATCTCTTTACCTTCTTTATAAAGGAGGCTAGGTTGACGTACGCGTTGAAAATAGTTGATAAGAAACATGTAATCTCAAGTAGTATTTAATGTGTGTTCTCACTGGTAAATAGGGTTTAGTATCAGACATGTCTTACACACAGTTTTTTTGTTTTCTGCATTTTTTTTCTAGCTTTTATAGCATTCAACTTATCTTTAAAACCTGTTCAGGTTTATCAATAGCACTTGCTGTTTAACTTAGTATTAATACTTAATTATGTACAAGGTTTACCCCCTTTCAAGTTTACTTGGGCTGTGTTTTTTTTTAAGTTTAGAAATTCAAAGTATTTTTTTTTAGTTGTCGAGCAAGTATAAACAATGGGAGTTCTCCCACTCATCTTAAATCAAGCCAGCAGGTACTGGGAATATACTCGACAACTCTTGCTAAAAAATTAGCACATAACTGAAATGGTGATTTCGGAATCAGACTAAATTCACGTCAATTACGTACTTACAGTGGACTATCTATTATACTGTTCTCGTCTGTTAGATTAAGTAAAACTAAATTAGTTGCGATTATCAAATTATGCTCGCACTAAAATCTTAAATAATAATAGTTGTATAGCAGGTTAATCTGCAGCTACCCACCGAGTTATCTCTTTCTATCTTCGGTAATAATGCGTTCAAAAGAAGAAGATAGCATTTTATTTCTTACAACTTTACGTTGTTAAGTAAGGGAAGCATTTATAAAATTCTTGTTTAGTTATTAAGTTATTTTGTGATATTTTTTTACGCACAGCCATACTCATTAGTACAGTATTATTCACGTGGGGGTGAACTATTAGATTGTATTGAGCTCTGTTGAGCGCAACCTTGACGGTTGTAAACGTTTGTGTGTGTTAACTTACTGAATAAAGTGACTTACTAGTCAAATATGTGTTTTATTTTGCCTTAAATTTATATTTAGTGTAAGATTCGCGATTTTTGTATAACAAATTTGTCTAACAAAGAGGTGCTGAGCGTTTATACTACCTGCGAGGTTCGATTCCTGCAGTGTTCATTTTGATATATCTTTTGATGCATGATTGCTAAGGCTTGCAACCTACAAAAATTTACCTTTCTCTAGTACTTTCTGAACTTAGTAAGCTCGTAGTCTTGTACTCTCACTCTTATGGCTCGACTTATTAGTATTCACTTCTGGAGATCTAAGATCAGATAAAGGCACAGCTCTAAGATACTGTATCTTGTTACAGTCTGCGAAAAAGAAGAAGGTTGAGGAAAAGAAAAAGAAGGCCACTCCAAAAGCTAAAAAGGTAAGCTGTGTATACTTTAGCATGCTACATATAGTCTAAAGACATATAAAAACATTATTTCCATTCCTCCCGTATGTAGACAGGTACACAAATCGTTAGGTTAAGTTATAAATAACACTAGCAACACAACGCTTGATAGAGGTCACTCAGCATATTTCATCTGCCGATTGAAACTATACTCGATAGATGGCGGTAAACAACATTTATCATCCATTTTATTAATAGTAATTATAGCATGACTGTGTCCGCGCCATCTAGCAGTGAAGGTAGAAGGCAGCAGCCCTCGTCCTACCTTATGATGAATTAAACTAGAGGTCGCCCACTGTTCGCAACTCGACCATTATGTACAAGTTTTAGCTTTATGCTCCCATCCATCTAAATTCAAACTATCTTAAATCTATCATTCTATTCTAGCTAAACAATGCGTACACAGATTTCACGAATTTACCTATTATTATAGATGTCTAAAATATTTTATTTTTAATTCCAGGGTGGTGGTGTCACAAAAAGAGGCAAAGGCAGCGGCTACACGCGCGCCTACAAGCTGTCCCCAGCCTTAGCTGAACTCATGGGTGAGAGCGAGCTCCCCCGGCATGAGGTCGTCAAACGCGTGTGGGCCATCATCAAAGAAAAACAGCTCTTCGACCCCAACAACAGACAGTTCGCCATTTGCGACAAGGCCCTCTTCAAAGTCATCGGCACACAACGGTTTCACACATTCGGCATGATGAAATACTTGAAAAATCACTTCCTGGTCTAAGTTAGCGTAAGTAATTATAATTAAGACTTGATCTAAGTCAGTATTTGATGGGATGTCTTCTTATTTATATAATTGACGCTTTTAGCCATCGGTTTGGAGTTAAAATTAGCGGAAAATGTCGCTTATAAGCGTCATTTATTTTAGATGAGCTAAAAGCTGTTTTATAGGTTCAAATATTTGAAATCGTGTTGTCAGAAATTTGCTGGGGAAATGTTTTGTTTTAAAACTGTTCTTCTATAACATTCTGTAGTTAACCATAGCTTCAACAGTCTATGTCACTGAGTAAAGTAGGTTAATAATGTGTGTGCATCCTTATAGACGTCTCCATTATTGAATTAAAAGAATTTGTTACCTAAACTATGACATCTGAATTTGCCGATTGGTGTCCAACTTGTCGCAGTCTGATTTTAATGAATGCGAAAAGTGCGTGAACGTATTCTGTCTGATATACCCTTAATGTAATGGGGTAGAGAGGCTACTTGTGACATTTTGGCCTTATGATTGACAAATTCAAAACTTTTTTGGGCAAAACAAACAAGCGCCAAACATTGATTTGGCAAATCATCGTCTATTTCGTATATATGCTCAAAAATTAATTAGATTTGATCTAATTTTAATCGTTTTGCATTATGTAATGCATTTATTGTTTACTTTTAAATGACGCCATGTTTGTTAATTAAGAAGTCGTCCAAATCTCAAAGTAAGCTCCTTATTAATAGACGTTAAGTAGTGTTCTATCTCTTTTCTTCTCATTACGTTTGTAGGTAGAAAGACAGAGACAAAACATTGTTTAAACATCAATAATAAGGGGCACTTAGAAATAAAATTATGATGAATTTAGATTACTCTAAGGGTTATTTTTCAATCTTTAGGTAATCTTTATCAGAAGAATAAATTTAACGTTTTGGCATATTTTCCATACATTAACTGTCAAAATGACAATCTGATGATTGAAAAATCAGCCCTAACATGAGTTAAATTTTCGAAATAAATTAAAGATATTTTTGCTTGTCGTAGAAAAAATAATGCAAATATTTGTAGATTTGGACGAAGAGAAACATGTATTTTAATACTTTAAAATAAGATGATATAGGACGAAGGAGGTTTTAATAAAAAAATTGGGTAGTTAACACCATTAACTAATAATTCCAAGACGCTACTATAAGAAACTTAACTGTAACATTCGATTTTTATTAACTTCGAAATCAATAATAGTAAGTCAATTGAGTTTACAAACTAGTGACGTCACAGGTTCCTATTACCATACAAAATGTATAGAGGAATAACGTTTTGACAGCTCATAAACAGTATGTCAAATGATTGGTGGTGTTAACTACCTAATTAAGTATGAAAGATAAATCTTCATAGATAATAGATTTAATAAGCAATCTTTCTCCGTGTAATTAAGTCACAATTTTAATAATACAGTCATTCGATACATTTATATATTATTATTTCAGATCGTACTTAACCTTTATGAATGCTAGTACAATAATTATATTTAAACTATCTTGACTGTTGAGAATGATGTCATGGGTTAAATACCCTAACTGTTATTGGGTTTTTCCATGTCTTAATTAGTATAATTGCCGGCACGAGTCGTGAGCACAAACTTCTCCTGCGCAGTAGTTAATTTTTGGGTCCCTTTGGCGGTATGGAGAAAGCGGGGGGCACTAAGACTGCACGCGATTGGTTCTGTCACTTCGGCAGTTGAGGCTCGTCGTCTATTGGACTCTGACGCGTCATTGGTGCATTATTGTACTAGCATATATTATAGGCGATCTGATTATCATACTTAATAGTATAAGTACTTGCCAATTTATATTACATAGTTCCAACGTAGAGCAATTTGATGTGCATTTCAATATAATAAACATATCTTAAGTCGTAAACATGACTAATTTTATACCTTTTTGAGTCAAATTATAAGTGGTATCATTGATAAATTCAGTACCAATCAAATAATGTATTATAAACTATGTATCGATAATACTATTTATTGTAATAACCTCTTAATGACACACCAAATACGCATATGAAGGTGTTAAAATTATGGCCTCGTTGTCTAGTAGTTGCTAAGTGCGACTGCTGAACATGAGGTCCTGGGTTCAAATCGCGGGTCGGCCGTTGAATATTGTAACGGTAAACAGTATAGGTAAGTCCAACGATCGATAGTCGTGATATCTTTCCGATCGATCGAAACGATCCATCGTACCCTTGGGACGAGTTTTACAATGTGTTAGAATATTGATACCACTTATAATATTGCTTAGGGCATGGCCCCTTACTCTGCTTATACCAAAAGATACCGGTGTCGTATTACTTCTTCCTACGTAGGCAGCTCATAGTCTTATACATAGTTTAAGATCATCCAATGAAGACTAGCGATACTATCGACCGATTGAAACTGAAGGAGACATTTATTTTGGTATGGGAGCGAGCTGGTCTCACAACATGTGGTGTTTAGTAATGAATATTTTGTTGATTTATTCCTCTGATTTTTAATTCGTAATATTATCAAATAACCCGCTAAAATATCCTGGCCCGCGATATTACCTGCTACATTTTTTGGAGCGTCCAGAAATCCTGGGTGCCAGCTACCTCCATACAAAATTTTATCAAAATTGGTCCAGCCGTTTGAGCGTGAAGAGAGAGATTAATAAACATACAAACTTTAGCCTTTACAATATTAGTGTGATAATGTGATGGCCTTCAGATAAAATAATTCATCAATCGTCGATAGTATCATTGGAGTCATTTCTTGTATTTCTAAGTCTGGCCACGAGTGACACTAGCCTTGTTGTAAGTCCAACTAGTAGACTGAGGTGTAACTGTCGTGAAACTGAATGAATAGAATAAATAATTGAAAATATCAACTGGTGTATTTTTTGTTATTATCTTGGACTCTATATTTATCCTTACATCATCATCAGCCGGAACACTTCCACTGTTGAACAAAGGCCTCCCCCTTGGAGTGGGAGGGGGGGGGGGGGTTCTGCCACATCCCCACGCTTGGCAAGCGGCTTGGGGATCGCAGTATTGGTGGTAAAGTTACAGAAGACGCTGCTGCCCATCTTCTGCACTTTCCCTTAGTTGCCTCTTACAGTTCTTACACACCCACGGGAGAAAAGGGGGTGGTCAATTCTAGGCCGGATACCACACGGCAACTTCCTTACATAACTGGTATAAAAAGCAAGTTGAAATCATGGCTAGTATATTAAATTAACTGTTTAGTGGACTGAATTTTGGTTCTGGTTGCCTTTCTCATCTGAGACTATCCAAGTAAGGAGATATAATGCACAAGTATGCGCGCAAACAGGTGCACTCTCTTTTCCCTCAATCATAGTCCGATGGAAGTGTAGCCCGACACGACCGAAGATGGATCAAAGGCAGGATTGAGTGTGCCTGTGCTTTCTCCAAAGCAAGGAGGGTGCTCGACATGTGTAAACGACCGCCATCACAAGACAGACGGCGGCGAAAAATAAAAAAGGCCTGTTTACAAATACCTAAATGACGTCATAGAAACAAGATAAATATCTAGCCCTTGACAACAGCTTGTTATTTAATCACCTACGCGACCAAAAACATCGCAGTTTTTGCCTCGCTTAGCAACCCCGATGGCAAATAATATTTTAGATCGACCATTTTGATACATTTTCTGACTATATTTCTTTTAGTTATTAAAAATGGCGTGCAACGAAAATGTGATAAAGAATATGGCAAATGAAATAACCAGGAACTGCCAGAGTCATAATGTGACGGTGGATCCGGAGTTTGTCATATATATGATAGACTTGCTACTCCTCAACCCCAAGTACGGCAAACTATTTGCTAAAACCATCAACAGGAATAACTTGGCGTATTTTGTCGATGAATGCGTCACTATGTTGAAGCGTAAGTATCAACATTGCCATTATTATACTAAGGCCGTATTGTCCCACTGCAGGGCAAAGGCCTCCCTTCCCTCCTTCCACTTGTCCCTGTCTGCCGCCACTCGACGCCAGTCCTTTTGGTAGGAGTCTAGTTCGTCACGCCTTCTTTTTCTCGGCCTGCCACGAAGCTGTTTGCTGTGTGGAACCCTCTGCGTGATCATTGCCACTAATTCATTTTTATTATTATAGGTTTTTTCACTGTTGTCTAAGGTCTCCAGTCCTAAATCTTTTGTTTCTTCCCGATCCTAGCTGATTTTCCACCATTCTCTATTCTATCTAGATCATTCTGTACACTTTTTCCGGTGTACCTAATCTCATCGTTATCATAAACTATATTTACCAGCAGTCACCGTGGCCGAAGTAGCTAGGATGTCATCATCATCTCAGCAGTCTCTAATCTTCTTTCTCATAATATCATCTTACACGTCCATACATCTATTCTCTCGCTCATATTGCCTGAACTGTATTGACCACTGAAAATTATACTTAATCAATATTTTTAGACGGTGGCACAGCCCTAAACACCTTGAAAATCCAGTTTATTCTGCAAACGAACTACGACAAACTCGAGCATTTGATTCAGAAGCACTTGCACACAATAGAGAAGTGTTTGCGGCCGCTCGTCCACGAGATTCTAGAAGTTGATCCAGACCCGAACAATGAGCCCGAGTTTAAGAAGCTGTACAGAAAGATATCAATCTATTTCATACTTGCCAGTGGTTTGGGGAATCCTGGATACATAATAGTAAGTATAGATGTAGATACTCCTTTTTTAAGCAGGGTACCTATACTCTTCATACCTTATCTGCCTTTATATCCAAAGGACTTCTCTGCAAATATCAGGACAGATTTGTGATGAGCAAACATTTTTTTTGGATCACGGAGGTACTTACACCTTCAGAAGGTAGGTGACTTTTATGCTAGAGACGGAGAAATGTGGAATGTCTATCACACTAATACCATCATTTTGACCATATAGTGACGACTTCCATATATAATGACATACAACTTGCCTGAAAAAGACTTAGCGCGGCGTTGTGCCACTATCAACCATGACGATTATACTCCTCGGTTACTTACGGCTCTCCAGTTTCTTCTACATATTTACTAATATAATTTTATAGAGAAAAAATAGGCTACTATAATCCCGAAAGACATGAAAATCTTTTCCGCGCAAAAAAGTCGCTGGAACCTCATAATATATCAAGAACAACTGTTCATCCTAATTTGCCATCACTACTTTACTATTCCCCATGTTTCCTCCTAGACATTGAAGGAAGGTATGGCTGCATTGGAGAGCGTGTTCATGATGGAAGACCTGAAGATGTTCGTGTCTCTCCCGCGCGTGGAGAAGGCGGCTCAGCTGGAAGACCTTCTGAGCATCGTGTCCGGGGTCCGGCTGTTCAATAGAGACTGCAAGAAAGGAGGGGAGGGGATACCGGATTGTAAGTTCAGTTCTAGTTGTTTGGATCTCTACCTAGTAATGAGATTTTTAAAATTTTTCTTATTTCTTTAACAAAAAAGAGTAAAAATATCCTTTTAAACGATTTTGGATCTTGGGACACCTACCACAAAATATGGTTCTATGTCTTCTTAAAAATCTTCCTAATTCTTGTGTCTTCCAGTGCCTTTCAATCTAGTGGACGCAGGCAAAGCTTGCATGACCTCTCTGTCGCACTCCCTGATAACTGTGATGCAGAGAGTGAACAGCCTCACGACAGCCATCGAGGAGGCCATCACTATTCAGGAGGAAACGGGCAACGTCGTTATTGACATCACCACGAATAATGGTGTCTCTACGTGAGTAGAGGTTTTTAGTCTTCACAGCGTTGATGCAATGAGAATAAATAGTTATACATACATACATAAAGTCACGCCTGTTTCCCTGAGGGGTAGGCAGAGACCACGGATTTCCATTTGCTACGATCCTGGCATACTTCTTTTGCTTCTAAATAGTTATATTCGGGAGAATATTAAGGATAACATTTCCCTTCTTCGGAAAAATGAGTTGCAAGCGGAGATTGTCTCACAAGTCATAACATGCAATTGTCCGCCAAATATAGATGTGGATATAGGTATATTGACTCCTAATAAAACTGAAAACTTTTGCCTACTCTTTTGTGTATTTCAGGCGTGACTATGTATGTATGAAACTCCAAAGAAAATGAGTAAATAACAGGTATAGTTGGAATCTAAGAATACAGGCTTCAGAGAGTAAGATAAGACATAGTTTCTGCCCCTGCGGAAAACCGACATGAAAAGAGGTAGATGCCTGATCTATTGAATTTGCGCACATTCATTTGAGATGGCAAATCCTAGTTATCTTTTAAAAAAAACACTCCACTCTAGGAATACGTGACACGACCGTACCTTTTATAGTTACCTAGCTTACCTTAACTCTTGTCTTCCAGAGCGGACTACCAAGAGATCTTCGACTTGTTAGCCTTCAACCGTCAGTACGAGGTGTTCATTCGCAAGCTGCTGTCTGACGTAGACTCTATGACGCAGAAAGGTGCCCAATATGTAGAGAGAGTGAAGGCGGTGCTCGAAGAACTGCACACCGCCGTCAAGTATAAGGCTGCTGTGCCTATCGACAATGTATTTGTAAGTACTGTTGCGGAATTTCAAAATCATTTAACCCACGCTTGAAGCACGATAAAAGAGCACCTGTGAATCGTGCTCTTTCTATTTGCAACCTAGAGACGTAAAGTTATGAAAGAAATTCTGTTAGTCTTTCAATAAATATTGTAACGGTTCCGAATCAACTTGCTTAACTCCTCGACGATATAAATATCTTTTGGTCCTTCCCAGCCGCTCTTCTCGAAGCTCTGGCACGTGTGGCGCGCCATGCAGAACGTGATGTTCCTGGTGTCCACCGTGAACCGCCTGATGTCCATCCTCAACAGCATCCAGGATCAGATTAAGATGCCGTACCAGGTGCTAGACAAGATGCTCAGAGGCAAACCTGTTGTGAGTGATCAGGTAAGCATATTTTTAAAATGTATTATTTTCTCTTCTGCTTTTGGACTGTCTCCCTGGTAGGAGCGAACAGCAAGTCTGCTGTGCGTGAGGTACGAGTCCCGGGTCTGGCAGTGTTATTTAGTTCCTTCTTATGGTCATTCTTAGTAGCAGCACGGAGTCTAGATTTGTGCTACTCGGGCACAAATCTAGACTCCGTAAAGGCTTCCCACATTACATGGACCTATAACCAAAAAGGGTGCAAGATTTTGTTTTAGTGAGAATAAGCTAGTAAGAACTAATTGAAACTTTAGTCTTCTTATCGTATGGTTGATGAACAACTTGGTCAGAGTTTAATCCGCCTGTAGGCCAGACATGACTTTACACACCGTTGAAAAATCTCTCATGTGTGCCGGTTTCCTCACGATGTTTTCCTACACTGTTTATAGCAACTGATACCTTATTTATAATACGCACATGAATTCCAAAAGACATTGGTGCATGGGTTTGAATTTGCTGCCTTCGACTTGGCAGTTCAATGGTCATACCACTCGGCTATCGACCACATACTTATTCTCTCAATCTCGTTGCAGTCTAGAATGAGCCTTCGTCCCAGCACTGAGGACCGCCTGTCTCTGGGCTCGCTGCAGAACTACATATCCTACTCCGGCAGCACTGATAGCATGAGGATCAAGCAGGCTGAAGTATGTACACACACCCTCTCACCTACACCCTCTACCGAGACCTATCGCTGCACTACCCAAAGGTTTGGCCGGTAGATAATGCCTAAGGTCCACTTTGTACGCAAATTTTCATAAAAAAAAATCAAGTCTATACCTGTCACTGTCAGAGAATATAGATGTCAACAGACACCGACGGGTTTAAGTTAATACAGGTATTATACTGGTTTACGAATAAGAGGGATAGGGTTGTCAGACTTCAAAATCATCAGAATCTTTATCATGAATGTAAAGGTGCTTTTGACATCACTTTTTAAGTTTAGATCTAACAAATCCACTTAGTTCCTAGGTTTCTGTGCGCTGTGCCTGAGCGTGGGCGCTCTGGTCCCGAGCAACATGAAGATCGGCCTCATCAAGTCCAAGGGCGGCTGCTACGGCTTCTGCAGCGTCAAGATGGCTGCCAGATTCAGCAAGGAGCCTGAGAGGTATACTTAGTAACTATTTCAAATCATGGTGAACTATTATTAAGTCACTCGTAAATATAGTCACTCGTTATTAAAGTCACTTAATTGACATAAATCGGAATACGTACAAAAATCACTTGATTAATATTTGTTTATTTATTTTATTCTTCATACAAGAGTGTATTGCTTTAAAATGTCTAGTGGACTATCAATATATCTGCAACCGACTTAAAAAAAGAAGGTATGTACAAAATAAAAAAAAAATAAAAAAAAAGAAGGTTGTATTTTTGTGTCAAAACCCAACATTAATTAAATATCTTATACAATGCGTTGAAAATGTAGTTTTCATGCTTAAAGCCAACACATAGCAGTTGGCACCGACTTCCAATTCGCTTAAAGCAAAGTGACGTAAATAAAATATTATTTTTTTACTTTTGAGTTGGAGTTTTTTTAAGACGGATTTTATATATTTTTTTTTTAAAGTAACGCATATAGTTAACCATTAAGAAATATGTTAATAATGTAGGTACATCAACGAGGCCTTGAACTACGCACGTAACAACCCGCACCTGATCAACTTGTTGAACATCGTGGAGAACGTGTACAAAGTCAAGGATATTGACGATCTCGTCATTGTTCGCGTGCCCAAGAGTAAGTTGCCATGGAAACGAGTGTTAGCGAGTTATTTATAAACATATGGCTCGTGTGTAAGTTACGGCAAGGTTCTCAATCTTGAAGAGTTAGTTCATCCATTTTCAAGGAGACGGAGACATATCGGACCAAATTGTAGTTTTCTTACCCCGTAATTTTCCGATGTCCTAGTTTTTGACAATTTTGAATCATGTGCTAAGTAGTGTGATGTTAAGAATATAATTCGCGACAGTAACTAAAGAATACATGAAATATAAAATAAATAGTAATCATTATACATATATTTATTATCCAGTTAAATTTAAGTAAACATAAAAATTATGCAGCTTATTTAAACCGCATGTGCCACACGGCAAAGCGCAAAAAATGAACACTTTCTTCCGTATTACAGTCAAAGTGTTCGACAAGGATATTCAGACGGAGGCTCACCCAGTCGACGAGTATAAAGAGAAGAACTATTCTTGGGACCTCTGGGAATGGAAGAGGAGGGCTTGTCAATGGGTCTGTAAACATAATTGACCTACATTAGTTTGTCACAAGTATTTTTGCATTTGGGGACCAATCTTTTTATTAAATCGCTCTCTACTTACACCTACAAATTACTTCGCTTACTTATCGGTAAATAAAACAGAACTATGACCTTTATAACTGCAGGCAACGATCGTGAACTGCCAGACGCACTCCACCCAAACCGACTACAGCCACCTGCGCTCCGAGGTTCACTGCCAGACGGTGATGACTCGCGACGAATGCCACCAGACGAAGAAGGACAGTGCCGTGAACACCATACAGCCCAACAATTACCTGTGGGGCCTCAAGGGCCAGAAGGGCTACGGCCAGCACGCCATGGAGCTCAAACTGAAGTTCTCGCCGGCTAAACCAAAAGGTACATCGAGCATGTGTTTACGAGGCAAACAGGTGACTATGTTTCCCTCGTAAATATATGCTACATGCTTATATTTGAAACTACATCTATGGGATGGTAACTATATGAAGGTTGAAAGAAAACCGCAACTTAATTTTGTTTAGAGCAACCCACAAAACAAATTGGTGATTATTTTTTCGAACAACCCTCTTGCCTCTTATATTGTTGGTCAGTAGCTAAAAATAAAATAATTTATTGTCTATAAATAAACGGGGCGAATAGGAGAGGATGATAGAGGCTTCATAATTCTTACAATAGGGTAGTTGACTATTTTTATATTAGATAACTACGGGCTAAACTAGTTTTTTTTGTTCTAACAGAAGACACAAGTATGCGTTTGCCATGTCTGGAACTCAAATCCAGTTCTTCAGATGTGCTAGTCATGCGAAGCAATTGTAACTAAATAATTAAAAGAGCCAAGATTTTTTTTATTAAGAATAGTTTTGGTATAATTTAATTTATTTATTAACGACACTAGTTCACAATTCAGCCCTTTTTATCGAGTGTTTTTAGATCTGTACCGTAATCAAATTAATTTAATATTCTTTATAATTACGTCACGTCACAGTTTGAGACTGCAATGCTCCCACAATCGGTGAGGAGCACCTGACTGCTCATAATCAGTTTATATGTTGTGTTAAAGACGTTAATATAGACGTTTTTCTCGCAAAAAAATATATATATAAATAACATATAAATCAAATAATCATTGTCTAATATAGTTATTTTATGGTCGTCGATCGCGTCTTTACAATTATTCATGTGACTTCATTTACGGGTGGCTCATGTTTTGATACTTACTTTTGAATCGTTATTAACAGTACTTTCAAAGTCTATATACTATATCATAATAAAACATACATAAAAAAAATAATAAGGACATTTAAGATCCTTTATTTATTTTAGTTAATTTATTGATGCTGCTAATAACAATCCAAACGGGTTTTTTGTATATTTTTTTATTCTTTTTTTAATATTTTTTATTATCTACTCATACATATTAAAATATATACAAATATGTACATAAATTGAACTATTCAAATCTATTAATAACTCACAAATAAAAAATATCGAGTAGGTACACTTAAAGGATAAAAAAGTTATATAATATTCTTAAACCACTCGTAATTGAAGTCAATGTATAAAACTAATCAAAGTTATAATATATTTCTTAAGAAACATAATTTTGCTAGTAGGCATAATATATTAAATAACAAAATGTGACGTGATAGTTATTTAAATCAAATTTAAATAGGATATTTATTGTATATGGGGAAGGTTTTGTCAACTAGTGCGTGTTGTCGTGTTGTTATTTTTATGTCATATTAATTTAGTAATTTTAGTATATACTTAAGTTAGACGATAGAATCATTAATGTAATAAAGGTTTTAAAAATATCGCTTGTTTTCTTTGCCACCCTGTTTCCAAAACCATTACAAAAAAATCTAAATTATTTCAGTACACGTCATTTTAGGTTAATTTATAATAGCTTAATCACCTTGCTCTCTTGATATAATTATTTACTAATTAGTCAACTACCCTATTAAAAGTTTTAGGCCTAATGTAAGGCTAATGAATAAAGGGACCTAAAACATAACTGGCGAAATGTGGGTGTACTAAATGTGCACCTCTGCCTACCCCTTCGGGGAATACAGGCGTGATGTTATGTTATGTAAGGCTAATGGCACTTTGGCTACTATTGTGTGAACGATTTCTAACACCATAGATTTTTTTTATTATTTATGGACCATAGCGTCCTTGTTAGAGTATCGCTCTGTATTTTAAGCCACCGAGCTGTTAACACTGTTGTTTTGCCACTTGGACTTCTGTATGAGTGACCGACTAATCCGACAACACGCCTATATAGACGCTCAAACAATGTGTTGAATTTTATCTTATTAGGTACTGCAATACTCCAATTTATACTTGCCATACAGGTTTCACTGAGCCTAGTTCCGATATCAGTAACTAATATCAAGAGATATTGTTTGTTAAATAAAGATTTTTATTAGCAGCTGGTCGTATTATCCACTCAAAATAGTGTCACATCGACTATACAGACATGTGCAATATTTGTATGTACCATAAGATACGGTAGTACAGTAAAAACAAATATTGCCTGTCCGATAACGATCTGAGAATATTAATTTAAGACTTTACTATGTATAAAAAATGTTTATAAATTTAAATGTACAGCTTCTTATGTCGCTGACTGTACCTATATTGAAGATTTTACAGGTTTTTTACTCTTTTTCATTAGTCTTTCGGACCTTAATTTTTGTTTTTTTTTTCTCCACTCAGTACACCCAATAACCAGATGTAGATGGCCATGTATCGGTGAAACGGAGAGCGACTCAGACTCCTACATGAGTGACGACAGAGAGTTCTATTACCCGTTTGACACTCACCATGATTTCGATTGACGCTGTTATTTCAGCTATATTTTGTTTGCTCATAATAAATAATGATTGAGTTGATTTGTGTTTATTTTGTTTATGCTTTTTATGATAGTTTAATTTAGTGATTGAGACATAGGCCTTATCTTAATTTCAGTTATAATGTGTATCAAATAATTCGAATTTTGGTGATCGGTGAGTTGACCTACGTAGCATACGTGACCCGCAATACAGAGTGACCTTTGTAGTCAAACTGACCTACGTAGGAAGAATGACCCTCATAGTAAAAGTGAAAACTTCCAAAGCGTTATATCTTATAGAAATTCCTTATATTTTCAAGATTATTGAACCTCTACGTAGTGTGTCTGACACTCCTCTGGTGTCCGCTAAGAAGTAAAACCATATTTTTCAATGTACATTTATTAAATGGTACTTAATAAAAATTTATAATTATTATAAACATAAAACGTAATCATATCTTTCATATTCATCTCCGTAACCGTAGGAAAGTGTCTCTTGCTTCTCTAGCGAGAGCTACATCATCCGCACGGAGTTTCAACGAAGCCTCCTCTTCACGCAACGCCGCTAATGACGTCACTAACGCAGCCAGTGACGTAGGCAAGATGGCGTCGGGCACCGACAGCTTTTTGAATTTCGACTGTGAAACAAATGACCATTTAAATTTTATTATACTTTTTAATAGGAATTAGGTCTATCAGTCGCTACGTAACATTTATTCCAAGGATTAACTTAACTATTAGATATTAAAATATTTGCACACCAGAATTGGTAGAATATAATAAATAAAAATAATAAACCTAAATTGTACTATACAAATAAATTATTTATTTAACATTCTGTAATTCTTGAATATTAAATACCTACTAGGTAGGTTTATTGATCTGAAAAAGTTTTCTAACGATAAACCAGCTCATTGGTTTAAAACCCCTGTAATTGAGATTCCACTTTTTTTGAGATAAACCAAAGCTAACATTAATTTTATTTTAGAGCACATAATTGGTTACGAAAATAAAAACGTTACGGCGCGGGCGGCCTGTCTCAGCTGAAACTAGCCAACTACGCCGGAGATATTATAGTGCACAAGTATACGCAAACACAGGTGCACTCCCTATTCCCTCACTCTCATAGTCCGATGGGGCGGTAGACTGACACGACCGGAGAGAGATCAGGCGCACCGCGCAGGACCATCGCCTTAACGTGCCTTCGAAAGCGACGTTACTAAGCTATAGGTAAAATATGTAGGTATAAATGATAATACAAACCTTCGCCTTCTCACAGCTTTCTTCATACGAAGCCACTTTCTGCTTCATCTGCCTGACATAGTCCTGAATATTATCAGGACTAGGATTTTGACTCATTAGAAACCCTTGTGAGTTCTGCAATTCTTTTCTCAGACCTTGCAAAAACTTGTTATTACGGTCGATTTTCGCTTGCAGCTCAATGTTTTTCTGCTTTAGTTGCAGAATCTCATATTCTTCTTCTAGTTTTTGAGATAGCTCCCTAGATTGGTATAGGGATATGGCGATTGGATCAAGTTGGTCGATGTCCATTGATTGCTTGGTTTCGGCGGCTTGTCGGAGTAACTGCTGACATCTCGGAGGCAAAGCGTCAATGGATATGTTGAGCTTTGATAGAATCTCTGTTGTCAGCCCCGCTGAAATTTTTAGGACTTATTAAAAATAAAACGTCACACTAAAAATTTCTCCATTATAGTGGTTGCGTTTCACATACATTAAATATCATATATATACAAACACCCAACCTCGGAGCTAACATCAGCAGTTCCCGCAAATTTGTCCCGTGCGGGAATCGAACCCGCAACTTTTAAAATGGCGCCAGTGTAAGAGTACGAAACTTTACCATTGCAAATTCCAATGCAATTTGGTCGAATTTAATTTGAGTAAACCTACTGGTCGTTAAATACCTATAACGACAAATTGCGACGCCGCGCCGAGCTGCTACTGAGAATTACCTGATGGAAATCACTCAAAGAAAGGGCCCAATAAAACAGCACGACTCGGAAATCGAATCCAGAATCAGATGATGATGAATTCCGACTTTGTACTAATGTGCATTAAGTATAAATAAATTAAATGATTATCTTTTAGTTTTCAATCATTCATTAACGAAAAACCTTAAAGCTAGGTGCATCATGAAAATGAAAAATATTATAATATAATATATATATTAATATTGATTCGAAGACATTTAAAATCTGATGAATAAAGTTCCGAAAGTTTTACACAGAGCCGCGTGCGGCCTATGACTGTCGTTAGCTGCACGCGTCTGTCGCAGATTTTGGAAACGGCGCCTTACACTCTCATAGTTTAACTATTGTCGCATTAACCTTTTAAACGCCACGGTCGGATCTAGCCGACCTTCTAGAAACATCTAGAAGTAAAACATTTGATACGAGTACAAATGTTTTACTTCTAGAGGTTTTTACAAGTTTGTCTCCCATGTCAACAGCAAAGAACGTTGTGACGTCACAGACATACATCCCATAATACCCACAAATAAAAACAAACAATTGTATACCGTTTTTTTTTATTAAATTAGATTGACATAGATTTAAACTAAAACAGTTTGTCTTTCAGTTGTGGTACATGCTAGGGGCTTAATGACATACATTATAGTTATCTGTTACTGACTTCAATACAGGGAATTCTACTAAACTTTCAATTTTCTTTGCAACATTTAATATCAGCTCTTCGGAGAATGGTGGACCCATGAGCTGTAGGGACAGCGGCATCTCATTCTTTGACAGTTTAATTGGTATCGATATAGCTGGTACCCCGGCCATATTAGCCGGTTGCGTACAATAATCCTGGAATGCGCACTGATCCCTATTAGTTTTTGCATAAAAATCTTCAAATACTGGTGCATCAGACAACGTAGTTGGTGTTAAAATCAAATCAACTCCATCTTCCTTAGCAAAAACTCTTTGAAAGTCCTTTAATATCAGCCTTCTTAGTTTCAGAGTTTTTATAAAGTATTTAACATAGTTCTTTGTCAATAAGAAATAGTTTCCCGCTAATATCCTTGAACGGACAACTTTGTTGAAGCCTTTGTGCCTGGTTGTAGCATATAGCTCTTCAGTAGAATTACTTGCATTTGCTCGAAGGCCAAACTCTATGCCGTCATACCGTGCCATGTTACTAGCAACTTCACATTGATTTAATATAGAGTACACAGCTATAGATACCGAAGTATGTGGTAATGATACAGACTTTACAATTGCCTTTTCTTTTTCAAGTAAATCTGTGACATGACTCCATGTTTCAACCACTTCTCTGCTCATGCCCTCACAGTAGTACTCTCTTGGAATCCCAATCCTAACTTTAGACAAATCAATATCTTTTAATTTGATCGGCACAAACTTCTTTTTAATGGTTGTGGAGTCATTAATATCTGGTCCAGCAACTGCATTCAAAACCAGTGTTGTATCCTCTACAGTTCTTGCTAATATACCCGGTACATCCATAGAGTTGACTAGTGGTATTAAACCATGTCTAGATACAAGGCCATAAGTTGGTTTAAGGCCAACCACACCACATAATGCGGCAGGGTTCCGAGTAGAACCACCAGTATCTGACCCTATCGCTGCCAGGCAAGACCCAGAGCATACTGCAACAGCACTTCCACCTGAGCTACCACCTGCAATTCTCCATCTATCCTTGTCGTATGACCAGGGGTTTCGAGTGGGGCCAAATATGGAGTCTACAGTACCAGAACCCATAGCAAACTCGTCCAGATTACATTTGCCGATTAAACAAGCCCCGGCGCGTCTCAACCGCGAGTATACAGTGGCATCATAGGTTGGCACAAAATTTTGAAGCATCTCAGACGCGCACGTAGTTAGGATGTTACTGGTGCAAAAATTGTCTTTGACACCAACTGTTACACCTTCCAAAAGCTTTGGCTTTTTGTAGATATAAAACCTTTTTTCACTCTCAATGCTATGGGTCTCGGCTACATCTTCAGTTATGGTCACGAATGCGTTAAGTTCTTTGCTCTTCTTAGCTTTTTGCAGGCTTAGGTCTACGAAACTTGTAGGTGTCAAAATTTTGTCGCTATAAGCTTTGTGAATTTCTTTTATTGTGTAAGAAGTTAATTTATTCATGTTTTTTCGGTTTTTATTGTTATTTAAATGAATATAAATTTACGGTGATTTAGGTTAACGACAAAATATTACAGCTGATGTCAATGTATTAAACGTCAAATACAAAAAGGCTGTAAACAAGTTGCCGAGTTATAAGTTACGAAAATATTTGAAACGAGTGCTCACCAGCAGCGATGCGTTCCTGGGTGTCTCGCTGAATTACACCTGACTGGATATTCTCGTATCCCACGTTGTTAACTGAAATAGTCTTCATTATTCACAAAATTCACAATTATAAATACGGTTTCAATAATTTGAAATGTTGACAAGAAATCAGCGCTGCCCAGCAGCTTGCGACTTCCGATGGAACTAAAATCCGTTTCGTTTCCGATTACGAAACTGGACGACATTCATTTTTAAGCATCTTGGATTAAATTATAATATCTTTGAATATTAATTTAACGTATAAAGTCAATTCTAAAATACGTTCCAACGGTGATGTTTTATATTATTTTTGTTAATTATTATATGCGTCTATGAACGTCCTTTCCGGCTGTTTGATCAATATTCCTTCGCCTCGGCAACTTTTTTGTGATGACGTTAGGGACGTTACTTGAATTAAATAGTTATTATCGATTTTTATGAGATAATGTTATTATTTTTATAATGACGTTTTTAACTCTTGTTTTATTTTAGTCATTATCATAATTATATTATTATATAAATACCAAGTTACGGTCAAGTTACGTGCTACACAAGTTTCATGCTATGACATGTCTTGGTTAAATCTACTTATTATTTATTTAAATTTAATGGTTTATGTACAAAGGCGGACTTATTGCCAAACGCATTTTCTACCAGTCGACTTTACAATTTATAGAAAGTTTTTGGCACGAATTGTATTAACAATTTTGTCATTTCTTAAAAAAGTAGCTAGCCTATCTTCGTTATAACGAAACTGTGTATACACGGTTTCAATAAGATTAATCCATCAAAGCAGCAGAAAAAATCAACTAAAGAACATCTTTTGGTTGTGTAATATTATCGTTGCCGTTAGTTGAAATTGTTTAATTAAATAACATAAAGTGTGCAATTTTTTTAATGTAGTTGTTTCTTAATTTGGAATTGTAGATTTAAAACCTGTGGAAAAGTTTTGGAATTCTGCTACTTTATTGATATCGAGGTCATGATAAATATTTTATCATTACTGATTATTTTACATATTAATAAATAGGTAGTCATTATAAATCCATCTCAGAATAAATATTTTTACAAAACAAAATTACTACATTATCTGTAAGTACTTAATACATGTCAAGAACCATAACAAAAATAATAAATAGCGACAACTTTAGCAAAATGACTAGTAAAGCAATTAACTTTTAATCACATCTTCACCTTCTAATTGATATTTATTACACCCTTCACGTTAATTTTGTCATATATATTCAAAATTGTGACGCGATCAATACTTTATGTACACAATTAACAAATCAAACAATTATCGAAACTAAGAAACTATCGACAACTGTGTGACAGAGACAGTCCATCCCTATAATATTGACTGTGTTTGTCGTATTTCTTTTTCTTAGATGTTTTAATATTTTATTTTCCATATAATTAAATATTGGCACAGCAATAATAAAGCTTAAACTGATAGAGTTATAATAATTAAATACCGGAATCATTTAATGCCGTAAATATGGCGCATTTGCAGTATATGCCCGGGGATCCTCGATTGGTAGATCAACTAGTTTATGAGTTAAAGTCGAAAGGTATATTTGATCAGGTAAGTGAAATAACTACCGCGTACCGTCTGGCTGAGCCTTTTTATGGTGTACTTAGGGCTAATGTCGCCATTTTAGTCTGACCTTGTGTGTCCCTTTCTTCAATCACATTTAATAACTCTATTCATGCATAATTTTCATTCTAGGCTATAAAATCAATACATAATTGGCTTGAGACCTCACAAATCAAATTTGTACACTTGTTTCTGTCATATTTGTGTAATGTTGTGATTAACTTCTTACAATTTGTTGGCAAATTACTATTAAGCTACCTATTGTATATCTGATACATTTATATAGACTACTTTCTTAGTTTCTCATTGCTGGCGAAATGCGAACCATTTCTACCTGTTTATGATTTATCTTAATGCAACTCTTTTCATTCTGAAATCTATCTGAAATAAATCTATCAAATCTTATTCAATGAAAAATTTTCATATACCTATAGCAGTTTCAAATTAATTGTATCTGTAATAATACAATGTACACAAATTATTATCACTCGGTTTCGAAAAAAGGAATATTGAGTATACCTTGCTATTCTGTGAATGATACTGACAGCTATAGTATTAACTCGGCTAACCTTTTATCTTCCGTTTCCACCTTAACAAGCCTCAAGCCCCCGTATTTATAAAAGAGGGTCATACCGGCCACATACCATTAACTATTCCCCATATTAAGTCTATTGACATATATTCTATGATATTCAAACAACAGTGACAGGTAGAATTTAATCCTGGTTTAAAAATGATTTTTTTTATCAATAAGGGGGTTTAGTCTTTTGTACACATTTATATTGATTCCATTTGGTAATCAAACCTATAAACACTTGCTTAAACCAATATTACTAGGATTTATGTAATCTAACCTACTTTATAGTACTGATGCCACCAAGCATAAGAATATGTTTGTCCAATATAAACATTATAGGCCACCATTTGATATTACATATTTGTTTATTTTATGATTGTAATATTATTGTAAGCCTTTGCCCAGCAGTGGGACAGTATAGGCTAATAAAAAAAAAAAAAAAAAAAAAAAAAAAATTATTGTAACAACATCTCATACATAGTTGTAAAATAAACTTATATTAATCTTATACATAAACAAACTATGCACTTTAAATTTGTGTTGTTTAATGATTATATATTATTTGTGTTTATATACATGTATGTATATATTATTAGATACATATTGTTAGTGAACAAATGATTCTTGGTTTTGTATTTAGTTATAGTAGATTGTGTAATGTTCCTAACATCAAGTTCATACTCAAATGTACATATATACATGAAGTCTCATCTGTTTCTGAGGGGTGGCGGATACCACAGATATTGGCTACAATCCTGGCATACTTATTTTGCCTCATTCACTTCATCACTTTCTTCATACACTGAATTGTACCTACAGTGTACCTATATTAGTTATTTAAATCAACTTCTAATCTAACCCAGCAGCAGAATCTGACATAAATGTAAAATGTGATTTACTTATCAATCTATTGCAATTCACTGATAACCATTGGTATACATATTAAACTTCATTGACATTATACATATTACATTTATATAATATCTATGTGTGTATTCCTTGTAATGGTATACAGTGGTGTTCATCTACTTTCTGCTAGCTGTACGAGGCCCAAGTGTAAAAGGGGGAGAAATAGCTATCTATCAAGCCCAATGATATAATTATTTATCAGTAGTGCCGAGGAATTACTATAAAAATACATGTGATTTGATCTTGTAACTATGGCATATTGTATGAATCTTTTCTTTAGGACAGGCATAAAAACCTATCAAGTATTCATCAATATTTTTATTACAAGCTTTTATTTGCTTGCAATGTTTGTATGTATGTGAGTTTGTTTAAGTTAAATCTTGCAATGTAAATTAGAACCACTTAAATAGGTTTGGCGACAATACAATATTATGGTACTTTTGATTTAAAAGCTTGTGTTTACTTTGTGTGCTGTGACATGTTAAATTATGATGATTAAAATATGATTTGATTAAGAATTTAACATGTACAATGTATAGTTTTGTTAATCTTACTTTAAGTGTTGTCCGAGACATTTAGGTCTTGCAATATCTAGTTTATTAATTGTATCTTTAATACTGAAATCTTGTTTCACTTTTTTGTGGCAATAGACATTTCATTTTATATTTTATACATACCATAACAGCAAAAAGTAGATTACCCAGTTCTAACATCAATATTATTTACTATATAAGCCGGTTTTACTCACGTGTGTATTCGGGAATGCCCGACTAGTTTCGAACTCGAACGGAGCCCTTATTCATAAGCTGATTACGCGGCAGAGTCGCGAGCCTAACCGCTTCTTATATTAACTCAACACACTCCTTAAGAAATTTCTTATATCCTATTCCAGTTCCGTAAAGACTGCATCGCTGATGTGGACACAAGGCCAGCATATCAAAACCTGAGGCAGCGCGTGGAGAACTCCGTGTCCTCGTTCCTGTCGCGGCAGTGCTGGAAGCCGGACCTCAACAAGAACCAGCTTAGAGAGAAGCTAAGGAAGCACATACTGGAGTGAGTTTTATGCAGTTAAGAGGAAGATGTTAACATAACATTATTCCCCGGTAGGTTAGGCAAAGGTGCACATAATATTGTAAACCCACATTTCGCCAGTTATGTTGTCTGCCCCAATGTCATAGGGGGCGAGCCTATTGCCATTAACTAGGTACAACTCTAGTCTCTGCGCTTTTGCTGAGCATTAACTAATGGGAAAGCCCAATAATACTTTGCTCAACCTGGGATTCGAACCTAGGACCTCGTGGTCAGCAGTCGTGCTTAGCGACCACCAGACCAACGAGGCAGTCTATTACATAGCAAGGAGGATCTTCATCTATTAGTCTTATTACATAAGAGTTATACTGTCCCCTTTATCAATTGAAATATGTGATGTGTAATGCAACTAGGCAACACTGTTAGTGTGTTTCATTTAATGGCCATTTTCATTATAGTTAGTGATAACTGCTGCATGATAATCAGTTGGTAATTACTATAGAAAGTATAACAAAATAAAATACAATACTTATGTATCTATCTTCTCTATTTTATTTCACAGTGGCAACTACCTAGAACAAGGAGTCGAAAGGATAGTCGATCAGGTAGTTAACCCGAAAGTCGCTTCGGTATTCATACCACAAGTCGAAGACCTAGTATATAACTACCTTGGTATATCCCGGAAGAAAACTACGACTACCGCAGAGACGTCCAACGGTAAAATAAGTACTGATGATCTACTCCCCACCGATCTAGAGGCTGTCAGTCCAGGCTCTGTCAAAAGCAATGACGACAAAGCAGAACCCATGGACGAAGATACAGAAGAAAGTAAAATGGAAGTCGAAGAAAAAGAAATGAAAGACGAAGAAAAAAAATCTGACCCCGAACACATAGATAACACAAAACTTGAAGACGAACAGATAATAAATGTTGATCTTACCAGCACATCAGATGAATTAGATAAGAATACGATGCAAATGCACGAAGATATTAGATTAGAAAATATTCCGCCCCCCGATAATAGCCCGCCGAAAGTTGAGCTTGAAAATATTGAGTTGCCAAAAGAACCTAACATAACCTGTGAGGTACCTCACCCTGATGAAATCCCGCTCCCTAAAGACGAAAAAGAACATTTCTTCAAACCTATCGGCGTAAATAGTGATGATGATTCCAGCAGCGATTCTTCTTTACGAAGAAATATGTCGCCATTGACTCCAATCAGGAATTATAACAATGAGAATTCGTGCGACGCTCAACAAGCTTTCGAGAACGACTCTGACAGCAAAAGTAATGATAAGAAAGAGCCGAGCTCATTTAGATTTGCGATAGAATCAAAGTCTAACGAAAACAGTCTGGATGAGAAGCCGGAAAAGAAGGACAGCGAGCAAGTAAACCTAGCTTATCAGTTCAATAACCAAGTTAATATAAACAATTTTACCACACCGGTATACGATGACAGTTCCAATAGTAATAACTTGCAAATTGACTACGAAAGTGATGTCAATAGTAAGCTGAACACAGAGAAAGTAACAGAAGTGGACCAGAACTCACAAGACAAGAAAGATAAAAAGAACGACGATAAAAAGAGCAGTTACAAAAGTTCACACAGGTCTAGGGACTCCTACCGACATTCTAGTAGCAAAGATAAGAGGTCGGACGCTAAACAGTCAACGTCAAGAGACAGTAGTCGACATGACAAGAAATCTAAAGACGACCATAGCAAGTCAAAGTCCAGCCATAAAGAAAGAGAAAAGTCGAGAGAACGGAGCGAGAAGAAAGACAGTAGAGACTCATCCAAACACAGAAGTTCATCTCACAAAAGCAGCTCGAGCCGCAGAGACTCTAAATCTCACAAAAGCTCCAGCTCTAGGCATTCAAGTGACAAAAGATCTTCGGATGACAAAAGATCGTCTTCGAGTCACAAAGATAAAACCGAGAGAAGTTCGGAAAAGAGCTCCGATAGAAGCTCAAGAGATAAAAGAGACTCAAAATCGAGCTCACATCGCTCTGATAAAGATAAAAAGAGCAGTAGCAAAAGTAAACATGACGAGAAAGATAAGAAAAAGGACAAAAAAGAAACTGACGACCATTATAGCTTGTCTGGTAGGGGCAACCATGGTAGGCGGTCGACTGATAGGGATTCTAATGACGGCAGCTCGTCCTCCAAAGGGTCCCAGAACCAATCTGGACCTAAAACTACTGAAACTAAAAAAGAGACTAAAGGTTCAAGCTCAAAGTCAGATAACACATCAACTAGTGGAGATTCTACGAGCCCCAGTGATAAAGACCATGTTATTACTACCGCCAGTGAAACCAAGAATAATCAAAAACCGATTCGAGTTGAAAATCATTTAGAAGTCCCCATCGCAAGTCCCCCAAGACTGCCGTTTGTACCAGATGTCACATTGAAAAAGCCTAAATTCGCTGCGAATTTAGAGGAGGCTAAACGGATGATGAGAATGAGAAAATTCCTTGATGAAGAACAAAAGAGGATGAATCAAGAAGCTGCCTTGCTTCTTGAGTTCCAGGCGAATGTCAGGCCTAGCCTTAGTCAAGTATACTCAAGCATTCCTGGCCCGGAGCTAGAGTTTGCTTGTCACTCAGCTACTAGCGAAGTAGAAGACTCAGAAAAGGATGAAACACGAATCACAAAACAATTACCTGAAGAAGAAACCGCCCTTGAGATCACCATAGCACCAGTAAATAAGGTTGAAGAAATCCAAAGTGTCATCAAAATTGAAATACTAACGGAAGATGAAGACCTAATGACTACCACAGAAGGTAGTGAAGAGACAGAGGAATCATCGTCTTTAGATAGAAGCGAAACTTACAACGAAAACAAACCGTTCTCCCAACTTATGGACGAAATCACAGAATACAGCAAAGCTTCAGAGAAAAATAAAAAAGATGCCTTGGACAATTTACAGGACGACGATAATAAGAAACGAACGGAATACTTCGAGGTCACTATCATCACCGAGGAGCTATCAGAGACAGAGGAAACTTTAACTGAAAAGGTGGCTGATGTTCCAACAAGTCCCGAACCCGAAACGCCCGAAATCACTCAAACAGAAGTAAAGACAAACCCAGAATCAACTGAAGAAGAAAACCTTAAATACTTCGCTGAACACGAGAAATTCGACGCAGAACTAAAGAGACATCAGTACAGTAGCTTCCTAAAATCATTCACGGAAAGAAACATAGTTTCCAACAAAATCCGCCTTATAAACTGCGACACTTATGAAGAAAATATCATCAAAGAGGTCTGCGCAAGTTTCGGGAATTTCGAAGTTATTAACTACTATAAAAACGGACATTTGAAACTACCGAAAACAGCTAAAAATGTCGTGCGGAACATAAACGTGGCTTCAGAGATCTCTCTACCAGTTGACAACACTTACGGATCAAAGTCGCCTTCTCCAGTGTTCAGTCCGGTCAAATCTGAGTGTTCCTTCGAACTGTCAAGTGATTACGATGCAAAATTAGAAGAGATGGTGAACAAAACATCACGGCAAGAAGTCATGGAGATTATACTTGGCAGTGTTATAGATAATGCCGATAATCCCACTATTGACTATTGCACGGAGTCCAGTATTGATAGTGAGGTGCATTTGAAGAGAAAGATGGTAGAAGTTGAGAGCACTGAGAATAATAATAGACAAGTCTTGACTAAAATAAGGAAGCTTAGCGACTCGGATCAGATCTCGTCGACAACTGAAGGTAAGATTTGTGTATTTAATTTGCTCATTTATGTAGATAAAATGGATTATACTTAACAGGTTGAAATTGTGGAAGGATTCTAAAAATAATAAGAGGAAATTCGGAAAGAGATACCTAAATCCCTTGGCTTTTAAGGTTAAGGTTCGTAGGTTGAACTATGTGCTGCCAATGTTAGTGCGATTGAAGTGTATATTGGACCGAGGATTATATGCGAGGTGCTTTATTATTTATTAGGTAGATTTTATTTCACAACCTTTACAGAAATGTTATAAAATCTTCAGTTATTAAGTCGGTTTTTAGTTTATACAACTGCGAACGTTTATTTAATTTGATTTCAGTAATTATTCCCAGAATTAAACAGTCGTAAAATCAATATTCTGCGACAAAAAATTCTGTGTACAATCTCTCGCTTGCGTATAAATACTGTACATGTAAATTTACCAAATATTTCAGAAAGTGAAGAGATTTCGAACAACAATAGGGTCTCTAACCCGACGAGATCCAAATACTTGGGCCGGGCGAGACGGGTCGGCTTGCCGCGACCGCGGAGGAATAGTGAGTTCTTGTATTTCAATTATACCGACTAATCGACTAATGGCCCGAATGGGTTAGTCGATTTTGTTAGCGGTCTCGCCGGCTGACGAACAGATGACTGTAAGTCGTTTGCGAATTCACTAAGGGGTTGGCTACTATGTAATTTAAACGTCAACGTGAATTCTATAGGTCTCGGTGACCTTAAATCAGGTAGTTTTATTATAGGTAATTAAAAAAGAGCAAAAATAATGGGTAAGAATACATAGATGGTATCCTGGAAGTAAAGAAAATAAAGATAAACCATAATTATGTTTTTACAATGATAAATTATATATTAGCTGCGATACGATTTAAATATTGTCTGGTTCTACTTAAAAAAAATAGCTTTATTGACTTAGTGCGTACATTTTCAAATGTTAGGGATTTTATGTTATAGAACATGAACGCTAATAAATAGAATAAATACAAAGTTGATATCGGTTCAATCCGAAACAAGCCGGGTAATTTCAAACTACATACAAATTATAATGATTTCTATCACTTACACGAATATGTAATAAAAAAAATAATACATTACGTCTTACCACAATTATTCGGTGTTCAAAACGTCGATGCTTAGACATATAAAAAGATAACGGATTTCGAGTAAGTCCGAAACAGGTCAGGTTATTTCGGACTCATCCTTAAAAAACTTACTAAAACACATGCTGTGAATATAGTCGTATTAATGGGATCTAAAATTGATTTACAGATCTCCCCAACAGTCCATCAAGTGATAAGTCGGTAGAGAATTACGAGCAGAACACACCAGCCACGCCACAGCCAAACGGAAAGTTCAAGACAGTCACAAGAAACAAAGTTCAAAGATACGACACATCAGACTTATATAAACCGAAACTACACTACCTGTCAAGACGGAATAACATCAGCTAAGTTACTCAAATAACTTTAGAAGCCGGATAATTATAGTATAAATTTTTAGCAAGAATTATACTTAATCACCACGTTTTGTTCATCCTGATGTTATAGTCATAATCACCAGTATTTGTAATATTTGTTTGTGATACGTTTTATCATCGATTTGTTTGAACAATCACCATTTGTTGATAAATGGTGGTGGGTAGTTTATGATTTGATCACGGGAATGAGGGTTGGTCTCTTTAAGTCGGAGTTAACACGGTTAGTGAGTACGTTTAAGCCAGACCCGTCACAGGGTAAGCAGGTACTGTGAATATGGAGATTATTTGAAATAACAGCAGAATTTTACAAGTTCATGCGTAGTCTGTAGTGGGTCAGAATGATGTTGGTATGCCTAAATGAAAGTATTTCCTGGTTTATATTTTTTCTTACAGTTCCTCGATCTTTATACAGTTCTTAATAAGGGGACAGTTTTTCTGCCTGTCTCGGTTTTTAGGGGAAGTTATAAATGGTAATTAATTATACAGTAAAATGGGAGGAGTTTAAATTACAATAGAACAATGTTGCGTTGACCAAGTTAAATCCTTATTTGTGAAAGAAGTACTGATTGCAGAGTCAGCTTTGATTACAGTTAACTTCCTGATATAATTTGAATTATTCTCGTAGAAACGCCCTGAAAAGGTTTCAATTATGATTTCGATTTGGACCACTTTGATACGAATAAAAAACTCGTAGTCGCGAACGTATGATGCGTGAATTCCTGGGTTCAATTGAGATTTTCTTTGTAGACATTTTTCTTAGTACTTTGGGGTATAAATTGAGCTCGAGGATTCACGTTTAATCATTAATTATATTATCTATATTATATTGTAAGATATTATCACCCTTTGTTTAAGATGTCTGCGTCGCGTTTCGTTATGTATTATTTTATTGTGTATTATAGAACCAGGAACAAAAGGTTCAATGTATATTGAACTTGGTTCCTGATAAACACCATAGGCACAAAGAGTAGTGCAGATGTGGTGAATTTGAAACTTGTTTTTGCCACACATTACAAAAATACAAGACAAACTAAACAAATTCATTTTAATGACCTTCAGGGGCTGAGCGTCTTTTAAAGGTTTCCCCTGTTAATAAAGAAAAAGGTAAAACTAGAAAAGTCTCGTATTTGGGTGGGCATTGATAAATGTGATGTCTACGTTTTATCCATTCAATATTTGTATGAGCAATCAAAAGCAAAAGAGGGGCCCTCTTTTCCACGGGGCATTCTGGGCAATTGCCCGTCGATAGTGGCACCTTGTTCTTAGACTACAAACCGATATTTATTCGACCAATCAATGTAATTGTAAAGTCCAAAGCAAAAATGTAAGGCGGAAAAATGAGCCCAGAGCCCAGAGTCCAGTAGGTTAAAGACGGTCCTGTGTACAATGCGCCTTAGATATCGGGATTTCTTGGTGATAGGAACCTGCTTCTAAATTACTCTGCACTCAAATGTAGAGTAAAAACTCTAATATATTTCAGTAATAATAATTTTAAGTTAACAGAGTAGAATTGTATTATTTTATAAAAGAAATTAATAAATTGTTATTTGTGATATAATGTAATGTTTACTTATATTTGTATACATTGTATAAGTGTATACGGCCATTTCGGGTATACCCAACCAATTTCGGATTCGTTCTTCATTCAAAAGTAATTAACGCAGGCGAGTTTCGAGAATATTTCTGTTTCAGATGAGTCCGAAACAACTCGGGTATATGCGAAACATGTACGAATGTGAACATGAATGTAGCTTTCAGTTGTTATTTTAAAATATCCTTAACTATTTTGGAAATTACTTTTTATTAGAACTTAAATCTAATGTACCAGTTTCATAGACGCCTGTCGATCCGTGTTTTATATTTTACTAGCTGCGCCCCGCGGTGTTACCTGATATATTTTTCGGGATAAAAAGTAGCCTGTGTGTTAATCCAGGGTGTCAGCTACCAAATGAAATTTCATCAAAATCGGTCTAGCCGTTTGAGCGTGAAGAGGTAACAAACATACAAACACACTTACAAACTTTCGCCTTTATAATATTAGTGTGAGCTTTTTTCGTCGAAATTTCTTTAATATAATACTTTTATGTGGACGATAAAATGTAAATTACTCCATGACAATTACCCTTTTTAGGTGATTACATATTTTATTTTAGTTCTATTAAACAATATATGTCATTAAAACCGTTTTAAGGCTTTGCCATAAGAATATCAGGGTTGGTATTGATTCCAACCTATTTTTTTAAACCTTTTTTAATTGTTACGGTGTTTTAAACTGTATGTGTACCCTCCATTAGTTCATTTATCTATGTTGCCTTCAATTTATGTAATGAGCAATAAATTCGTGATAACAACCCAACATATAAGAACTTATGCGTATATAACAGTTAAACGATAGATAGTATACATTTTAGTTTATATATATATATAGTTATTAGCAGAAATGTATGTATATTCAAACAAGTTAAAAACATATAATGATTTCTAACACTTACGCGAATATTAGACATTGAATCAAAACTAGTTTTACGGATTTTTTTAAATTGGTTTTTCAATTCGTCGTCGTCGCCGTCGTGGTCGGGACCAAAAAAACCAATTAAAACCGCGAGAAAATTCATAAAACTAGTTAAATTCAATAAAAACCATATTTTCTTTTTCATCGATACTGTAAAGTAATTTTGGTTTTTATATATAATATTTATTCACATATGAAACCTAAATAACGTTTTTAAATTATAGTAGAATATCTTAGCAATTTTTAATTTTCAAATATAAATAATTTTATTAGTAATATACATAAAATATACACCCCTATATATCCTTCGTTGTAGTAGTTTGTACATAATGTAATTGTTTATATACATCGCTTTATATGTCCATTAATATAACGACGCAATAGATAATGACCGGCCCCCTTACCATGAACTCTTAAAGCAGGACAGTTTTTGTTGTGGAAGTGAGACAGTGCTACGTGTAATGTAAATCGGCGTCTCGCTTCCACATAGAGTACACTGTACAGTCCTGCTTTAACAGTCTTATTTATAAACGAGGATCATACCGGCATTAACTAAACCCCGTATTAAGTCTATGTACATCTCTATTCTTTGACATGCAAATGACAGTGGCGGGTATAATTTAGTCAATGGTTTAATTTTTTTTTTTTTTATGAATGAGGGTGTATGAGTTTATGGTAAGGGAGTAGAATGTATAACTACAGAAGTACCTACCTTGTTCTGTATTTTTGGTACCTACCTAACAAGTCATTGAAAAACATTTCAGAACTTTATAATTGTAATGTCAAAGGAAAAAAAACGTTTTCAAATTATTATCTTGAGACCCGAGACGATAGCTTTTTCTTATACCTACCTGCCATTGTTTAGTTTGATACTTGACGGGGCCACTGACCTGAATGACGCAGGGTCAATTTAATGAAAATAAAACGGGAAGTTTCGGTCTGACTTCCAATTAATATCATTGAAAGAACATCTTTTGCATAAGTCTCGTACTGGTCATTATCTATTTTCGTTAAATATTGTATACTCATTTTTTTGTTACATTTTAACTACCTGTAGCTCATGTATTTCAGACACTATAAATACTATGTATTAAAATAATAATTGTATTTATTGAGTTATATAATTAAAAGTTATTTTGTATAAAAAAGAAAATGGCGGGAGCCTTGATTTAGTTTGTAAATCAAAATGGCGATTCCCGCCAATTTATTTACGTAGTTAATGTGTATATATTGTATTAGTTTGTGTTAGATCTACCAAAATATACTTCTGATTTGACTGTGTAAGTTAAATATTTTCATTTTAATTTCTGTATCGTAAAAATCGCGGCAATTGTGTGTCGCGAATTTATAATTTGTTGTTATAATTATAATAAATATAATTTATTCAGATTTTATATGTTTTATTGCAATTTACCTTCTTTTTTTAACAAGATGCCTAGCTACTGTTGTTTATATCACAAAAGCAATTATGCGGACTACATTTATCTCGTAAATGAAATGTCACTCTCAGAATATAGAACATGTCATCTACCGTAATCTCATGGTGACAACGCGGTGGAACCGAAAATAGTCACATTATTATAATTAGGGCATCGAGAACCGGACCTATTTTAGGAACCGGTTCTTTCGGTTCTAAATTCTAGACGGCACCGGGTACCCGGTTCTTTCGGGTTTTTTTCATAAATTCTATTTGAAAAGTGTCTAAATAAAACACACTTTATTGGTACGCATATTTATATATTTTTTGAATTATACCAAATTACAACATCGTTTTTAACTATTTTTGGCAACAATCAGTTCTTTAAAATTCAGTATTTTCACAATCAGTTACAATCAGTTCTTTATAATTCACTACACTATAGAGATCAAAAAGGGAAATAATAAAAATTAAACTTAAAAAAATTAACCATCTTACAAGCTAGATATAGAAACTTTAACAAATCCACTCATAGTCTAAGATCCGACCGCGTGATTTATACGTTCATATGTTTGATTAATAAAATATAATTTTTATCGATATTTATAACTAAACCAATGCAGATCCGCAAAGGTGGCCATCCAAATTTGGCCGCAATTAATTTTAATTAAAATGTAATTAATTATTTATTTTTGAACAATTACGTTCACTTGTAATTGTTAAAAAATATATTTCATTAGAAAGAAATATACCTGAGATACCGAGAAAGTTCAAGGTGCCATCCCTCACTTGGCCGCAACCTAATGTCAGCCAGGTGTAAACAGGTATAATTTCGTTAAATATATACGTTCATAATGTATTATCATGTTATACATACCAAATTGAAGATTAATTCTTTCCCTACATGATGAGATATAGGTGCCTATGCAAAAATGCCCGCAAATAGTGACTGCCAACGATTAAAGATAAATAAAAGCGAGAGAAACTTAAGATAAACACCCCATGTCGAATAAAGATAGAGCATCCCAGCTGCTTGTCGTTTTTATGCTACTGCGCATGCGTCCATAGGCAAGGTGCTCAACTAAATACCGTACTGAATATTGCAATCATATGTTTTTGACAGTCTTATGCGCCACGTTGTTTTTTTTCAACTCCAAAATTATAAAACTTTGTTAATATTAATATTGATATATTTCATTCTTAACGTTATTAAAACGTAAGAATAAAATGAAGAAGTGTTTTTTGTTGTGTAATGAAAAGCAAGAAGTGCTTAACTTTAGTGATGTATCATTTAAAAAGTGTTTTTTAATGATATTGTTTCGACGTCACAAAAATTTTATGTATCATAACCTAAAACTTAATGTGGAATCAAGGATTCAAGGAAAATAAACGAAACTTTATATTGATGAAAATAAAAATAAAAAAAACATTTGTGTATAAAGATAAATTTTAATATAGATTCAAATTAACGTCTTACAGTTCAAAGTTATTGTTTGAGTTGGATATAATTAAAAAAAAAATTAAAAACACTGGTTTGGATAGTAATTTTTATGACATTTTTTATGAAGACCGAAAATAAACGAAACTTAATATTGTTAAAAATTGTAATAAAACAAAATTTATTTAAAAGATAAATTTTATATTTAAAATGACGTTTCACAGTTAAAAAATATTGTTTTAGTTGAATATAATTAAAAAAATATTGAAAACACTAGTTTGGTAGATTAATTATTATGACATATTATTTTTACTGCTCAATTTTTGGAGTATTTTAAACTCCAAGCAAATACGCGAGCTACTAGTTGAGCACCTTATCTATGGACGCATGCGCAGTAGCATAAAAACGACAAGCAGCTGGGATGCTCTATCTTTATTCGACATGGGGTGTTTATCTTAAGTTTCTCTCGCTTTTATTTATCTTTAATCGTTGGCAGTCACTATTTGCGGGCATTTTTGCATAGGCACCTATATCTCATCATGTAGGGAAAGAATTAATCTTCAATTTGGTATGTATAACATGATAATACATTATGAACGTATATATTTAACGAAATTATACCTGTTTACACCTGGCTGACATTAGGTTGCGGCCAAGTGAGGGATGGCACCTTGAACTTTCTCGGTATCTCAGGTATATTTCTTTCTAATGAAATATATTTTTTAACAATTACAAGTGAACGTAATTGTTCAAAAATAAATAATTAATTACATTTTAATTAAAATTAATTGCGGCCAAATTTGGATGGCCACCTTTGCGGATCTGCATTGGTTTAGTTATAAATATCGATAAAAATTATATTTTATTAATCAAACATATGAACGTATAAATCACGCGGTCGGATCTCGTACATTACAAAAAAATATAACAAAAACCAAATAACGATAATTAATGATTAAATTGAGCATTACAGTATTATGTATTGGCTTTCTTCTTTCCTGAATAAAAGGAACGTAAAAAAATAAGTGCGTCTAAAGTTTTGTCGCTTAAAGACGAACGGAGTCTATTGCAGACTATCCCGGCGGAAGAAAATATACGTTCCGGCTCCACACAAGTGGGTGGAATTGATAGTAAATGGTGATAAGCGAGCGATAGGTATCGTCCTCGGTGTCTCTGACCACCATTCTCATTCAAGATTCATTATTAATAATAAATTATGACGTTATTTATTACTTTAACAGTGAAATAACTGCATATATTCTGTTTTAATAATAAATTTGGATAATAACTTGATATTTAGCATTAAGAGTATTATAGAGATAATATTATTCCTAAAATTTTAAGAAAGAACCGAAAAAACCAGTTCCTCGTTTTACAGAACCGGTTCTATCTGGGTCTTTCTCTTCTTTCTTTCTCTTCTGAAGCCCTAATTATAATCTCAAAACGCTTAAAAAAATGTGGTTTTCGTATGAAAAATCACATGTGTGCGATCTGCATGGCTTTAACATATTGGGGGTTATAAACAAGCTAGAATTATTTAAAAATCGATCCCCATTCATTATGCTTCTACGATTAAGAAGAAAATATGAGTGATAGCTTCACAGAACTAGAATACTTTTTTTCTATTGTAACCTCATTTCTAATACATAAGCTCTACATAAGTAAAGATAAGGTAATTAAGAAGCAATATCAGTCACATTTATCGAATGGCCTAAGTTCATTACAGTTACATATTATTATTACTTGTAGAAAACCTTTCCTTATTGAACTTGATGTAGCCAGGTAAATCAACTATTAACGTTGCGTCAATGAGACAAGTTCGTTTTTAACCACTTCGAACACAACAAATGAGTGGCTGCGGTTGAATCACCTTGAAAATTTGAAACCACAATGAGTCATGTCGAAACTCTAAATTATGTCAACTCTGTGCATATTTTGCGCCAAAAGCTTATAAAAGAAGAAACAAAAAGTTAAATTTGAATAGAGAATAGATTACTGTTCTTACTTCAAAATATTTATTATAACAGTAGGTACCTACTATGTAAAGTGTAGACACTAAATGAATCATACATTTGTTGACTAGGTTATTGCCATTTGAATTGAATTATGCAATCGCTTATATTAAACGTTATTACAATTAACTACAATAGTCTTTATAATAATGCGGTAAGGTAGCAAATTGCCTGTAGTTAGTGCAATGTAAAAGGTAACATGATAGTATCGTTTAATTGACGCGGCTAGATCCTAGATTTATTAACCTAGTAACAGAGTTATGTTCTGCATTCGATTAATTTAATTCAATGCTAGAATTATGCGTAAGAATTTTGTAATCGGTGTACCTATTTGTAGAAGTTGTCATCTAAAATTAGGATAAGTACGGTATTTATTGCGGGCTAAGTAAAAAAAATACATTTTGAGTATGACTGCTGCGCTCAGGGTTCCCTTTCCTCCCGTGGGTGCTGTAAGCAGCTGTAAGAATCGACTAAGGAAAAATCTAGAAAATGGACAGCGTCTACTGAAATTTCACCACCAATACTGCAATCCTCAAGCCGCTTGCCAAGCGTTGGTATTATGGCAACCACCCCCCCCCCCCCACTCTAAGGGGGAGACCTGATGATGATGCTCAGGTTTACCGGTTCGATTTCGTATGCAACACAGTTTTGTGTTGTGCTTGAATCTTGATCCGCATACTTATTAATGAATTTGAGAGATGTATGTGGTACTTTTACGTTCTTAAAACAGACTCACGATCCTTGAGAAATCAGCATTAACTAAGTAGGTATACCTACTCGCCTACTCGAACACAATGTCTGAATCAGACATAATATTGAATTGTACTTACTTATGTAGGTAAGTGTACTTATTTAATAATTTTATCTCAGTTGCCATGTCAATAAGAAATACTGTTGATATTTTTGAGTAATATCTTGAATAGAGGCGTGTATCTGACGTAATGAGACAGTCTGGGTCAACCGCACAGCGATAGCCAACCATTTATCTCGATGAATAAATTAATGAGACTGGTTTAATCTTCTTTATTACACACCTCTTGTATATACACCATACGTATCCAACATTATCGTATCGACTTCTACATATCATGTTCTGATGCTTGCAACCCCGTAACCCGGGAAAGATGGCAGAGGAAAGGGAGTCCCAGCAGTGGGTATTCCCGGGCTGATATGGTGATGATGAGTTCACATTGTTCTGTTATTTATAATTGGGGTAACAGATAAATGTTAGTCGTACTTACAGGATCAGCCTGGACATAGGCCTCTTATGTCACGCTACTGAACCCCACCTTCGGCCCTCCGCTTCCAATCGCTGCCAGCCATTTTGCGTACATCGTCGCCCCACCAAGCTGGAGGACGTCCTACACTACGTTTACCGAGTCGTGGTCTCCTCTCCAGAATACGTTTCTTCAACGATTGTCGGTTCTGCGACAGATTTGAATGCCCACTGCCTCTTCAGCTTGCTAATACTACTAGATACTTACATATAAAACATGACGTGAAATGGATGTATCTATAGGTATGTAGTAGGTACATAATATAGGTTTGTTCTGTGACATAGATGTGACCTTTACAATGTCTAGATGGCACTCGATGGATAAAATATTGATTAGCCGGTAGCCCTGTCTGTTTACGATAACACAGTAATGTATTTGTTATGTATGTATGTTCATGAGTTGCAGAGAGTAAGGGACGCTTTTGCTCACCTTTGGACTATTTATGGCACATGATAGGTAGGTAGTTACCAGATTTAGAT
Organism: Abrostola triplasia; assembly: GCA_946251915.1. Lineage (NCBI taxonomy): Eukaryota > Metazoa > Arthropoda > Insecta > Lepidoptera > Noctuidae > Abrostola > Abrostola triplasia. The sequence goes on along the minus strand of OX276443.1, from coordinate 670,512 downwards.
GTATTGATATTAGCGTTCTATGAACATAATATTACGACTGTATTCCCGAAGGTAGGCAGAGGTGTAACCTGCCTATAGGTAGGTACACCCACATTTTGCCATTAAGGTTATGAGACCCAATGGAATAGGGAGCGAGCCTATTGCCGGCACAAAACTAGACTCCCTGCTGCTACTGAGAATAACCAAATGAAAAACCCAATAACACTTTGCCCGAGGATTCGAACCCAGGACCTCATGATCAGTCAAGTTCTATATAGCATAACAAAACCGTCATCCTATGTAATAGAAGACGAACCTATTGTCATTCTCGGATCAATTCAAGTGAAAATATTTACAGACAAGTTCAATAACTGCAGTGGATACATGCGGCCACGCGTGTTTTGAGTTATAAGCCGGATATCGATCTGGACTACTGTGTTTTAGTTATATGATGTTTGTGATGCGATGTAGGTAATACATAAGTATGTCTATACACTGAAGGTACAACTTTCACCCAAGTATCTGGCACAATTTTAGTCAATAATGTCTTAAAAAACTACCGAAAACATTGTGGCCACTTTCACGTAGGGAAACACTACTAACAGATACCTACCTAAGTATTGTTGGTCAAGAATGTCCTGACTAAAACCGCAGACAACTATCTCCCTACCGGTCGCCATATTTATAGTAATTTTTCAGTATGCACGGCACTTACCACGTGATTTACAGGCATTACGACATTGTCACGTGGGTGCAGTTGAGTGACGGACAATTTTATAATAGACACGCCACTTCACTGTTCCAGACACGGGATGGTGTGATCAGTGCCTTCCTAGCGCTGCGTCTAGATCCGGCCCGTATATCTGTTTATATGCCTAACTAGTTGGCTACCTATGAGGCCCAAGCTTTAGGTACCTAGTAGTCGGTTGCTAAGTATACTATTTTGAATGAAAAGCAAATCACTATGGACATGGTATATTTTTCCCGGAAAGGCGCGTTTTAAATCAAATAATTCCACAGAGCTAACTACTGCGAATTTACAGACAGATCGATTGGTTACCGCGGTTTACTCTTTCCTGCACTAACCATGAATTTATCGATTTCTCGTCAGTATTCTATTGTCTAAGAAACTACCTAGTCTATTTACATGGAACATAAACAGTTATTGTTTACTGTCCACAAATTGATAAGATAAAGAATATTGTATGTATTATTGAAAATTCTTTACCTCTTCGATTACTGACTCTGGCTACGACTATATAATGGCTCTGGAATTTTCTGGAAGCCTACTGACATTAGTTAGCAACTACAGTATAAAAGCCGTAGACGCAATAGTTTTTTTTGGTCAATCTTATGGTATCGTATTGAGAATGAGATTCTAGAGTAAGATGAATAAACGTGTTTTACCAACAAAAAAGGTGGTAACAATGTTAGCATATCACGAGCTCACAAAAACATTTTACCTGCAAGCAATTAAATACCGGTTTGGGACGTAACCATGTGGTATTTTTGTTGTTACGAAATATTCTGCAGTCGAATCAAACAAATAGTCGGACTGAGAACTGCCTCTTTTTTATAAGTCGGTCAAATACGTCACGGCTGGTACTGAGTTATACAACGTTCTACTTCCAACAAATCTCCGATAACAACGACCTTTAATCATAACTGCTACTATTCAGTGAAACGGTAATAGAAAACTTAATGTTGTCATAACAATTGTATTTTCTCGCTTCTACGAAAATGCCCATTGTATTATGCCTCACAAGACGCGCCATATTTCATCACGATAAATCTGATCGTAAAATAAAAATCCAATCACTTAAATGATTATTTATTAACAACTTTAATACAATTCGATGCGTTCACAACACATGAAATGAACAATAAATAGGTATTACATGCGATGGTCAATAATTTAAAGATGAAGTTCCCATCAGTACAATAAAATACATCTAACTTTAATACTTTTAATAATATTTCACAATTTATCATTTCATTAACTAATTAATCTGTGTTATTGAAAATGTCAATTTGTACTAGAGGTTTATGCGTCAACTGTAAATAACCTTTCGACCACCATTTGCCGTTTAAATTTAAATAATTTTTTTCTATAATTTATAACATAATCCCAGGAAACTAATTTCAAACTATACAAACAATAGTTAACTGTTAACACGCCATTATTGTACCAAAATGGTAGTCAAAAGGTTTAAATACATGTCTATTCATTATAATCTATTGCATTATCTATTTTGGCCTACTGAAACTTTGAATTGATGACACAATCATGAGAATTTAGGTGTTTATGGTACATCACAAATTGTTTTTATACACAATGTAGCAAAATTGTCTATTTATGAGATAAAAACATGCAAATATAGCTGTCATTATAAACCTTGAATAATAATTAGATCTTTTTAAAAGTCAACCTAAAATGTTTTTCCTTTTTAAGTTTATAACAAGTGTGTTTTAACTATTATTTTATGTTGGCAAGTCGTGTGCATGGTAGATTTTATAAAAAAAAATGATTTAATTATTGATTATCAGGACCTGCCTTATACCTTGCCTCAATAGAGTCACTTGAAAGAAAATTGTCTAAAAAATGCTAAAAGTTTCTATCAAATCAATACATTAGCTTGTATTCCAACAATAAACATCAAAAATATCTGTCTTAAGTCCCTCAGGAAAGTTAATAGCAGTTCCTGCTGCTCAAAAAAAAAATAAAGTTGACATAAATGGCTGCTTTGTAACATGAATGCACTACTGACTGCTCTAAGTGTATTTGTTATATTTACAGCCCTTACAGATTTTATGGATACAATACAAATCTAACACTACTTACTGATTTAGATGTGTGGTAACATTTCAAGGTAGCTTAATTGAGGTTTTACTCCCGATTGAACCTATTAAGTACATCAACTTACTGACTAAAAGCCCATGCAGCCTTGTAATCAGTAGGTGCCTAGTTGTGTGCAGATTGCTTCTCAAGACCTGCAGGGTCCATGATTGGGGGCTGTTTCTTCACCATTCCTGATAGCAGAGTTTTGATTTGGGCAATAGCACGGCCAGGGTTCAAGCCTTTCGGGCATGTTCGTGTGCAGTTCATGATTGTATGACAGCGGTACACAGAGTATGTGTCCTTAAGTTTGGAAAGGCGTTTCTCAGTGGCGTCGTCCCGGGAGTCGATGATCCACCTGTAAGCCTGCATGAGCACTGCAGGGCCGAGGTACTTGTCGCCGTTCCACCAGTACGACGGGCAGCTGGTGGAGCAGCACGCACACAGCACGCACTCGTAGAGCCCGTCCAGTTTGGCGCGATCCTCCACGTCTTGCAGCAGCTGGGTCTCCTTGCCTTTGGCGGCCTCCTTGTCGCGCTGCAGCCACGGCTCAATGGACTGGTACTGGCGGTAGAAGTTCGTGAGGTCTGGGACGAGGTCTTTCACAACGTACATATGCGGCAACGGGTAGATCTTGGATGGCTTGTTCAGGTTCGTGTCGATGTGACTGATGCACGCGAGCGTGTTCACACCGTCGATGTTCATCGCGCAGGAACCACACACTCCCTCGCGGCATGAGCGCCTGAACGTCAGCGTGGGGTCCATTTCATTTTTGATTTTCAGCAAGGCGTCGAGCACCATGGGCGCACAGTCGTCCAGATCCACCTCATAATTTTGCGTGTGAGGCTTCTTGTCAGGCTCGTCGGGGTTCCATCGGTACACAGCGAAGGTCTTCACTCTCTTTCCAAGGGCTGGTGACGTCGCGAAAGTGCGTAGCTGTCCAAAAGAACCCGTTGTCAGCCTTAACAGCGGCATTATGTAATGTTTTTTATTCACAAAAACTGTGGAAATTACACCCGTTATAAATTCTCAGCACTTAGATTATACAGTTTAACGCAGTCGTTAATAGATCGCTTTCGAGTCGGAATATTTTATTAAAATAACAGTCGTATCGATAACACCACGGCACGGAATATTTTTGAAAGACAGACGAGCGAGTGAGTGAAAGATTTAGGATATTGGAAAAGACATTCACTCACGTTTGTGACATGAACTTGAAGTGAATGGAACTTTGTCAAATATCGGTCAAGGAGAAGTTCGTTCACACTGAAAACCAAAAACTTTTTAAATAATTTTTAGACCTGGTATAGAAATATACATTATTGAAAACGTTTTATATGATAAACATTAAATAATATTTTAATAAAGTAAAATTTTATCAAAACATAAAAAGATTGTGCAATAATATTTAAACTAGAACGCGGCTTATCGCTAGAGTATTGCCATACGCCAAAGAATTGCCTCGTTATAAGGAAGTTGCCTAGAAATAATTAGTGTAGATTTTAGCACTATCCACGGTATGAGTGAGATATTTTCTGAAATCATTACAAAATAGCATAGATAAAAGTCAATAGTACTGTTTTTTTCACCTGAGAATACTCAACTACACAAGAGATGTTGTAGTGCACAAGTATTCGCGCAAACACAAGTGCACTCCTTATTCCTTCACTCTCGTAGTCTTATAGGATGGTAGCCCGATACCACCGGAGGGAGATTAGACGCAGAAGCAACGGCTTAACGTGCATTCCGAAGCACGGAATCTTTAGTATATTTAATATTCGGCAAATGGTAACACTAAATTAGACATGTTATCTGCTTTGATTTCGTACTTATCGTTCATTGATTCATTCCTCCATTGGCGGGAATGAACTTAATTTGACAGATTCGATGGAAAGAGAAATATTTTATAAATAAACAAAGAAAAAATACGATTTGATTTACAGGAAATGTATAATTAAAGTACTTATTAATATCTAAAATGAAGAATGTATCATCTTTAAAGTCAAATAATACTAATTCGCCCAAAACTCCAGGTGGAATCAGTAAATCTTTGCTCACTCCATGTCGAAGAGTTGGATTATCGCGCAATTGGAGAAAAAGTGGGCCCTCGCCGTTTGTGTCGCCTGTTACTGGCAGTACGGAAGTAAAAGAAGAGAAGGTTGAGAATAGGAAGCGAAAAGACCGTGTTTTAGATGAAAATGTTGATACCAAATCTGTAACACCTACTAATGTTAAAAATGAAACAAATGAAGACCATGTTAGCGATAATGAGAGAACACCGTCCAGAAGCGTAGAGTTGCCGCGGAGAAAAAAATCTAAAACCCTATTAAACGTTATAAATACATCCCAGGAGGATAACATCACAACTTTAGTTACTGAGGATAATAAAATAGAGAACGTTGAAACAAATACTAAAAAAGTGGATGGTCATGACTCCGAAAATGTTTGTACTGAAGTAGTGTCGACACCTGTGCGAACTAAGTCTAAAAAAAGTAAAAAAAGGTCTCCTGCATTGAAATCCAGTACTAAAGAGGTTAAGGTTAAACAACATATTGAAAATCACAATAATGACAATATTGAATTGTATCCTAATAAAAAGCTTGAGGAAACTGCCAAACCTATTTACGCAATAAAAGAAAAGAGTCCTAATGATCTTAGAAAAGAATGCATTGTAGTTATACAAAGAAAAATATTTAAGAAGAGTGATAAGGTAGAAATAGAAGAAAAAGATACAAAAGATAAAAATGAAAAGGTATCCTCACAAGCTTTATTTGATTCAGATTCTGATGAAGTGCCTCTTAATCAATTAAATACTAAAGATTCACTTAAGCCTAATCTTGAGAAGGAACCTGAATATAAAACAGAGAGTAATAATAAAGAATTGGATGAAGATGATGATTTTACTGACAAATCTACTAAAACCACTCTTCCAAAAACTAAAGAAACAAAATCTCCTAATAACAGAACCAAAAATCACAAAAGTTCAAAGACCAAATCAGAAAAAGTAAGAGTACAACCAAAGCCATCATCACAAAGTTCCTACGATGATGATGATGATGACTTTGACAATAAAAAGACTATACTAATAAGAAAAACCTATGAAAAGGTGACCAAACCATTGAAAGCTAAATCCACTGGGTCTATTACTCAAAGAGATATTGATGAACTAAGAGCTAGGATAGAAGCAAAGAAGAAGTTACTATTAGCCAAATCTATAAACCCAGATACAGAAGAACTAAGAACATTAATAAAGAAATGGCAGAAAGGCTGTCAGGACGCCTTAATTGAGTTACTAGACCTCATGAGAACTAAATTCCATGACAAACAAGACATGGACTATTCAGAAATGTTGAAGACTTTAAAAATACCACCGGCTTTAGTTGGCTACGACTCGGAGAATGATTGTTTTAATAGTCCTAATGATGCTTCTATCATCTTAGGGCAGTTCAATGAATAGTTAGTTTAATTTAAAAGATTTTAGTCATAATTTTTAAGTTATTTAATATTACTTTAGTCTGCTCCAGTGTTTTTACACAGAATATTCATCAGATTTTGAAAATGAACATACATCAGTACCTAGTGCCTTGTCTCAGGAAGCTATATTCTTCAAAATTTTGACTATTTAAAATAAATGAATTATTTTCAAAGTGCTAATACTAATAACCTGTTATAGTAATTATAAGTATTTTCTATTTCTTTGTTGTTTTTTTTAACCAAGACACTATTATCTACACAAATTAAAATATAGGGTACAAAAATATCTTGAAATGTATGCAACTGCTATTAGGGAATTTCCACGAAGTCTTCAAAATATTACTTATTACATTCTTAGTCCAATTTCCGAGCATCAAAAATACAAATAAAACTCAGTTTATTTAACATAATTTAATCCAAAAACCAGGGTTCTTGACAAATCTACAACACACTAAAATAATTACAGTTAGAATCTATGGGACCTCACAGGATTTTCTGGGTCAAATAGCTTAGGATCCTTCAAGAATACCTTGTCCTTGTAATAATAGGGCATGTAAGCACAGTTCTGGGCTTTCCTGATCTCATTTTCTACCAACAATTGCTTGGACTTGCACAATCCAGTTATATGTCTTCCATAAATGCGACCAGTATAAGGACTTTGGAACTGAGATAGTAATCTATAGTTTTTGTAGTCTGGGGTGATGTTTAGTTGGCATAGGATGCACTGCCTGCGTTCCTTCTTGTATGGATTCTCCATTTCAACTGGAGTGTCATTCTGGTCTGTTAATTTAGCATCTGTGGACGAGTATCTTAATGCTGTTGCTCTATATGTGGTTGGTACTGAAAAACAAAGAAACCAGTGACTTGTGTAATATAATATACAAATGAAACGAATGTAATGTAACAATAAATAAAATAAACAGGATTTTGCAGGCTTTTCGTTCTATTTAAGATCTAGGTTGTAATTTCGGTACTTAATAGTAGAAATTAGAATACAAAGATTGCAAAACAGGCCCATTAATTACATAGAATGTATATATACATACAGACGTAACGCGCCAATAATGTCTTTATTATTGACATTTTTATTATTCAATATTAAAATGCTTGAATTCAGATAAATTTGTCTCACATAACAACTCACAACATAACCTTAAAATTATGTGTTTAAGAGTGAAGACTTCAAGATTTTGACATTATAACGTTTAGTGATACATTCAGATTTGATTTTGCGCACGTTATGTCGCGTTTTGTTACTTTAATCAGATTTATTTTTTTATGTAACCATCTGGTTACCATGATGTAACGTAACATGCGCTGGAAGCATTCTGGTTATTCTGATAATTTTCTTTTAGCTAGTCGTTAGATTTCAATGCAAAGAATGGGAATTACAATACTTTATTATGTTTTTGAATCTTGTAGTTTTCTCTTCCATTAAGTTTAAAAGTTGAGATGTGTTCTAATTTGAGTTAACTGTCTTTAATACTGTAATTAGTTCTGAATATTTTGATACTTCTTATAGGTATACAAGTTTTCATTCTCATGTACATAATTACGTGAACATTGGTAATCAGGCGCCTGTAAGAACAGCTGTAGCAATAATTCGATGAACGTATTTAATATTGAGTAGCTTTATAGTAATTTTCACGCAAGCCAGCTTGGATCACAAACCATTAGTGTCCCCAAGGCCTTATTATAGCGTTGTTATAAAGTATCTATTCAGTATAATTGGCTCGTGGATAAGTGTTTTTCATAGATAATATACTATATAATTAATACAAGTGTTTTTATTCATTATTGGAATAATTTCAAGAAAAGCCTTAATTTTAGTGCAAAAGTTTGCTTAAGCAATTAATTATAGTAAGGAAAATATTTGCATGTCATTTAAAAATGACAAATTGTGCTGATCCGTCGTACTTGAATTTATCATCCTCTGTAATAACATTTTAAGTAAATAAATATTTGTATTTAAAATTTATACTTACACCGCCACCATCCACCATAATGCTGTAGATATTAATATCTACGGTTATAGCCTTATACCATTAAGCAGATATTTGAAACCTTACGAGTTATCATCAAGGGCCAAGTAAGCCACCTATAAACAGGTACGTGGCAGACAAGAGTCAGGTCAGGTCGGGCACTTTGAAACTGAAGCTTTCCACCAGAGATTGGAATATATTGTGAAGCAGTTATCTTGAATACTGAGATAATCCTGGCTTATATCACGAGTAGTCCATACGAATACATTTAGTTTAATGCCCTTGCTTATACTTGACTTATCTGTCACATAAAATATAATATTGTTTAAAGATTTCAATTCTAGTTAATTCTGCAAATTACTAACTGATTTGGCGGAAACTAGAATTAACAATATACATCAATCGGCGTGCCTACTAAAATATAACTAAAAGCTTTATTATATTTTCTTAGGTTTTGTATGTAATTAGATCAGCTTGCCACAAATCATCAATACCCTAGAAGTAGACTTTATTTAAGGTTTTTGATATTGAAAGAGAAAAAAAGGAAGACCAGATCCATTGCTAAGTTTATTTTGTATTTTTCTTTGCGTAATGTATGGTATCAAGTAAGCTTGCAATAAAATCAACCGCTTTTCTACTCTTTATAATCAACCGCTAAACACTACGGGTGGCTGTTTGTTTCTCTCATCTTTAAGAACACCTTCGATATCTTACATTTTAAACATATTTTATTTATGCGCCTATACGATTTAAATAGCAAGTAGTAAATAAACATTAAGCTAACTCATTAAGTTACAAAGGCGCCATGATAGGACGGAGATTGGCGATTTAGAAACATTGTTTAAATCTGGGCAATGAAAATACTGTTTAGTTCATTTTGTATTTTATTAAACACAGTTCCATCAAGTTACGTCTTGCGGTGCTTGACATGGTCGTACACCTTTCAAAAATGTTGAGCTTCGTTACGAGAAATCTATGGTTGTATGCTTAGAAAACAGAACAAAAATAATAGCTATCACCTTTCTTCTTATTGTCAGAAATGTTACTAGGGGTTCAGCTAGTTAATTTGATAAACCTTTAACGAAATTTTGGGCTACCTACTGGTATTGGGTACTTGTAAAAAGATAGGTATCTAGTTAGTTACTTACTTATTATATTCATCAATATAAGTGGTATGTATGGTGTTATGTTGTGGTAATAATAAATAAATGAAAAAAAAAAAATAAGTCCTTATTCATAAATTAATTGTTTTTAAATCATAGATTAAATTATCATACCTACCTATCCTTCGCGTCGTTTGTATGTCAAAGGACTGAAACGGTTTAAGTTAATATAGTTATTATCCTCGTTTTTGGATAAGAGAGAGTCTTATAACTTATCTAAACTAAAACTTATTAACTTATTTATACGCCTGTTTCCCTGATGGGTCGGCAGAGACCAAGGATTTCCATTTGCTACGTCCTGGCATACTGCTTTTGTTTCATTCACACGGAAACAGGCGTGACTTTATGTATGTATGTACTTATTTATACGCAAACGCATAAATATAGGTAAGTTCATTAGGATCCACTCAAAAAACAATAAAATAAAAAGGTTGGCTTCATTCAAATTAAATTTAAACTCACCCGAACAAAACCACATCATGATAAAATATAAAGTACTACTTATCTGATTATCAACATATATTTTATATTATAATGTTTTTATAAAACTTAATTGGTATAAAAAAAGGACAGAACCGGTTTTTTTAAGTATATGACCTGTTAATATTTTTACATTTAATTTTTTTACATTTTTGAATAAATTGAACAATGTTCTTTTATCAAATTGAGTTTTTTATTTTTGGCCTTTATAATGGAGACCATGTTTTAAAGGACTGTCCGATGGAAGTATTTCGTTTACATAACCATGTTAATAATGCATTTCGTACGAGAACAATATTGTTAGTAGGTAAATGTTTACTTACCCACACAACATAATTGCGAAAACGGCCAAGACTAGACAACTATTGCGACAACCGGCTAATATGGTTTGTTAACTCTATTACGCAGCCGTATTGAAACGACACATCAAAATGCGGAAATGCATTTTCATCAATAACTTTTCCCTACGATCGGTTAGTAGGTACGAGTTTCTCGGTTTGATGTGTAAACAAGAAATCGTCTTACCACAACCGGCGAAGCCACAGTCCGTATCGTACGTGGCCGAACGTAGTTCCAATTTGTGTAGAAATTGATTTAGTTGTGCTCCGTTTTTTAACTTTAAAAATAATTGTAAGCGAAAGTGTTTGTGTCCGCGCGATTTCGCGCCTAAATCCCGTGACAGTGACAATTATTTGTGATTATCTGTGACATTTTTTTTATCTTTCTTCCGTTCGGATTTTTTGGTAAGTCAACAACAAATAATTTCGGTGCATTTAAATGGGAAAACATAACAATAACACATGATTATTTTGTTGTTTAGAACATTATCCGTGTTTCCGCAAGTAATTAATCAATTTATATAATCTACTAGCGTGTTTCGTTATGAAATAAAGAGGAAATCTCAGTACATGCTAACTACAAATTTTAACACTTTCTTTTAAATCGAAAAAGTAAAAGTTATAACAGTATATTGACGAATTTGTCATCATTTTACACTGCTAGTGTTAACGTACTCGGCGAAGGAATCAAGGTTGCGAGAGAAAGTGACCCAACTGTGGCCGGCCAGTGTCTGTGTGCTGTTGCCTCTATATGTTGTTTATGGAGTGCAAGTTCCGGATCTTGGTATGCGATGTTCATTGAGTAATGTAATATTCGAAATGCACGAATACTTTTAGTTTCGTTGTGCTAATATCGCCAGACAGCGTACCGGCAGACACGCGTCTGTGTATTGCGTAGTGCGGCGTACTACGTAGTCCAAACTTCCATAGCCATTGTGGGTCACTATTAGTATTCTAAATGGTAAATGTAAAGAGAAATTTGGAAAGAGTGTAAACTATGCCCGTTTGAATTATACAGATTTAATTATTGCCCTTGTCTTGGTGAATGGGCATTTATTCGTTTATGTAGCGCTCAAACGATAATTATTAACGTTTTTATAACTTGTTTTTGGGTTTATTTACATATTATTCACGTAATTTTATGCGTGGCTATAGGCAGTGTTGTAGTAGTTTATTCGATTTCAAAAAGTCACATGCCATAGGTATGTAAAACACGAGACTGATAAGTAGACGAGAAATATTACTTAAAAATATGGAAATCATAATTATACACCTAATTATGCAACCGTATCTACTATTGGATGTTAATTAATTGGGACCGTATTAATTAATGAAGTAAATAAGTCTTCCGCCATCCTCACAGACTCATGATTTGTTTGCCCCTTTTCAGTATTGTTATGTTACCTATAGGTCCCAATGCCAATAGGAGGCGAGCCTATTGTCTAAACCGGACACAAATCGAGTCTCAGTCCTGTACTGAGAACTAATGAGGAAAGTCCATAACACTGCCCGACCAACCCAAGACCTCGCACTCAGCTTTCGAACTTTGCGACTACTAGACCTACGAGGCAGTATTTTAATAACACATAACATAACATAACACCTGTTTTCCCTGAATGAGTAGGCACAGGTGTATCGTTAGTACACCCACATTTCGCCAGTTATGTTATAGGTCCCAATGGAATAGGAGGCGAATCTATATCCATGAACCGGGTACAAATGCAGACTCCGTGCTTTTATTGACAATTACGTAATGGAAAAACTGAATAATACTAGCCCGGGATTTGAGCCTAGGACCACTTATTTGCCTATGCTAATAGTCAGCAGTCGCGCTTAGCTACAACTAGATCAACAAAAGTAATTTTAAGTTATTATAACTTAGGTACTTACTTCAAGTGCCTGAAGTAAGAAAATCTGATTATAGTCTAATGCTCTCCTATTTATAAACGAAGAACATACTGGCATTAATTAAACCCCGTATTAAGTCAATTGACAGCTCTATACATTGTTAGGCAAACGACAGTGACGGGTATAAACTAGTCCTTGGTTTAATTTAAAATCATGTATGTATTTTATATGATTATAAAAAAAAGAAAATGACATTTTTTTATGTATAAGGGGACTTGTATTCATCATCATCAGCCGGAAGATTTTCACTGTTGAACAAGAACTCCCCCTTAAGGGGGGGGGGGGGACTGAAGCTGCCTTATTCCCACGCTTGGCAAGCGGCTTGACGGTTGCGAGGGGACTTGTATTAATTTTAAATTCACCCGGACAAAGCGGCAGGCATCAGTTAGTACACAATAAAATCAATACCAATTACAAATCAGTAACAAATAACAAGTTGAACGAAATGGAAACACCCCGGTCGTTTCCTTGCACAAGTGGGGACGAAACAAATAAGTGGAGTGAGTCAGCTACGTGTCTTCCTGCGCAACCTGCATACTTGTAGCTGGTTGCAATTAGCTGAAACTGGTTGTCTGATGGCTTGCGGTTGCCTGCACGCAATATTATCGGTGCAGTATCTACGGTAGCACAACTGCTACCATTTATCGGTAGTATGGATATAAGCATTTGCATCTAACTTTGTGAAGTCTTCTTGCTTTGGGAATATATTCTTTATTTTTGTACACAGAATTAATATAGCTACCTCGCTGGTCTAGTGGTTGCTAAGCGTGACTGCTGAGCACGAGGTCCTGGGTTCGAATCCCGGGTCGGGCAAACTGTTACTGGGTTTTTCCATTAGGTAATTCTCAGTAACAGCACGGAGTCTGGATTTGTGCCCGGTTGATGGCAATAGGCTCGCCCCCTATTACATTGGGACCTAAAACATAACTGGCGAAATGTGGGTGTACTATATGTGCACCTCTGCCTACCCCTTCGGGGAATACAGGCGTGATGTTATGTATGTATGTATGTAATTAATATAGTTTGAAATAAGCATAGACAGTGTAGCAAGCTTTACCCAAAAATGAGTTCTATAACAGCTACCCTTTGAATTCAGATTACGAAGACAAAAAAAGGGATATGACATGATTAGAAGACATTTTGAAAGACAACTAATATTGGGCAATTTTTTGGTAATTTCTTTTTATATTGCCTCGTATGCTAGGTGTTGCCGAGACATTATTTTTGACTAAAATTGCCAAAAGCCGCGCAATTAATTACTCACGTAAGCGCACCTTAAAGGCCAGTAAGCAAGTAGGCAAAGAAATAAAACTAAATAGTTATCATTACCTTAATACCACCTCCAAAACTTGGAAGTCCTTCGCATAAAAGCTGACATAAAAAAAAAATAAAGTTCTAAAGAGAAAAAGTGATTTTCAAAAGATCAGTAATTGACGCAAGATCGCAATGTTTATGATACATCGCGGGTCATTCATTACCCTGATTACAGTGTAACTATAGTAGCCAAGCATCGTATAACATAATGGCGTACACTGTGTATTTTCTGCAACTAATAACGATATTATTACTGTGTATGTGAATTAGCATGTCCACGATATGTCCGCCGTTGTCATCTCTGAAACTAGTATTATTCTGTTTACCCGACCGGGAAGAAGGCGGTAACATTATATTACTGTTTTTAGTCTTTAACGGAATGTTTTGCATTAACTTTATCTTTTCAACTGATAGAGTATATCAGTTGCTAAAACGGTAAAGGAAAACTTAGTGAGGAAACCGGCACACCTGAGAGATTTTTCAATAGTGTGTAAAGCCTTGTCAGACGCCTACAGGCGGTTTAATCACAGACACCAGCCTCCTTACCATGAACTCTTAAAGCGGGACAGTTTAAGATATGGAAGCGAGATGCTGCTACGTGAAGTGTAATGCGGTATCTCGCTTCTAAAACGTAAACAGTCCTGCTTTAAAAGTTTATGGTAATGAGGCAGGTTGTTCATCAACCATAAGATAAGACGGAGTGAAGGAGAGAACTTTTCTGCCTACCTTTTTGGGCTTTAGTAGCGTATTTGTATAGTAGTTATGTATGTTCTCACAGCTGTGAACCTCAGGCGTCCAGTTTCCATGGTTTTATGTTAGCACGTTTGGCAATAAATCATAATACAACACGGTTACGACTACTCCAGATTAAACCGTAGATTTAACTTTTACTACTAGACTGGTTCTTTTAATGGTCTCATGGGAGGTCAATTACTTCATCAGGCAGCCGTCGAACAGTGTGGAAATAAGAATAATCTTATGAGTATCTGTTTGGCCATGACGTAAAAGATTCAACAGATATCTGAACACTTTTACTCGGTAGGTGAAGTCCCCTAAGTTGTAGGTTGTGTGTAGTATTTTTTATACTTTTCGAATTTACTAACGTGTGTATTATCATGATATCACTATATTCATGAGCCGGTGACGAAAGGCGACCGCGAGCCGAACTGCAACATATAACTGCAAGTAAACTGGAAAAAAGAATATATTAAGGATAGCACAACGCCTGTATTCCCCGAAGGAGTAGGCAGAGGTGCACATATAGTACACCCAAATTTCGCCAGTTATGTGTATAGGTCCTAATGTAATAGGGGGTGAGGCTATTGCCATCAACCGGGCACAAATCCAGACTCCGTGCTGCCACTGAGAATTACCTAATGGAAAAACCTAGTAACACTATGCCCGACCTGGAATTCGAAACCAGGACCTCGTTGTCAGCAGTCGTGCTTAGCGACCACTAGATCAACGAGGCAGGCAGGATAACACCAAAGATACTAAAATGTATGTGTGAGGAGTTCAACGAATGCATGCGAAAAATGTGGATGACTAGATGTTTGACCAGTGGCTTTAAATTATGGTTTTCTGGTAAGATTCCAAATAATTATAATAATGTTCATTAGGTAATCGATTAGTTTCGTTATCGTCGCCCAGAGTGGTTTTCTTCGCGAATGCATTAAATTGTTACCAGGTAATTATTAAGTACTAATCGGCGATTAAAATAATGAGTCAGGGTACCCTAGGTTATTTGTGTTTATCTGGTAATTGTTAATATCTAAGTACTTTTGCCCTTTACCTACAAAAAGTCTGTTCTGATTCGGTAACTTACCTAGCTTTCGCAAAACACATCTGTTAACAACTACATTTGATCCAGAAAAGTTTTGGTTACTGCCTGATTCTGTATAAACGATTGTTTTTGGCCGAAATTTCGGGTTTATCCAGATACTGTGCTAAACTAAAACATATAAAGTAGTAATATGACTATTGACTATGACTAATGTATAATATTTACCTACTTATACTGTGTAGAGTTCGTCCCTGCCATAATTTCCCATATAAGGTACAATAGGGCCTGCTAAAGAATCTAGTGGTCATGCATGCATAAACATGCACGCCAGTGAAGGCGTGTATAGTGTACACTCATCACTGGATTTGTGTGTTCCTAAACATACATAAACGTTTGTGGTTATTTGCGAAGCTGTATAACAAGGTAATCGTTTAGTAGCCATTAGCTCCAACCTTAGAGTTGTCTTGAATGCAGAATATACTCTATTATGGTTATATGTAAATATTAGTTTATTAGTACAGTCTGCTTTGTTGGCTGTATCCTTATTAGTGAATACACAATTATGAGTAGTAAATAGTTGTAAAATAATTGTCGACACGTGCAGGTTTAATTATGAGAATTGAGATGCTTAGATGGTTTAGGCATTGTTCAAATGTTGACAGAGCATGTATTTGAAGCAAGTACCTATTATACATTTTTGCCCCTGGGAAGCAAACTACTTATTACAATGAATTCACTAGAGCAGACATCACTGAACATATTCCGAGTAGGTTGGAAATGTTCTAGAGAAATTCCAATCTAGGATAACTTAGTATGTATTATTATGAAGAATGTGAAGAGGCGAAAAGGGCCTATAAGAATGTGAATCCGTGGTTTCTGTACCCTGGTTACGGGATTAGATTTGTGTAAGATTTAAAAAAAAAGTTCATTCATTCATTCCGCACATTAAGTTAATGTTATCGTACATTATGCCACGATATAAAAACAAAAAAAAGTGGTAAAGCACACGAAAGTTGAAAAGAGCGCGAAATGTGACAGCGCTTTTAAAAAAACATTGACAGACACAAGTGACAGCTGCCAGCTTTGCTGAGCTGGCAGCTGTATAAATACAGAAAGTTTGCATAAAAGTTTATTCTCTTTCTTGAGTCAGTGACGAAAACACGTTCAAAAATTGTGCAAAGGAAATATTTTGGGCTCAATATGCAGCAAATAATAATATTCTAATATGTTGCTAAGAGGGCAGAAGAAAGGGTAACAGCTATTGGTGTAAGTATGAGTATTGGGGATCCCAACGTGTTGTGATCGCCGCTCATTATCATGAACAATTCTTTGCAGAGTTTACATACACATTTTATAATAGGTAGGTACAAAGATAGAGCAAGTAATTACTCCATGGTAGGTATAATATGAAGGACTTAACATTGCTAGATTTAGTTCTTAAGGCCTAAAAAAATAATGAAATATACATAAAATATGTAGTTGGTAAAAGCTGTCTGTGATATTATTTATTTTTCTGTCGATAAAATAAACCATTTCCACTCGTCCCAGATACAAACTGGTTTGATACCGGCGTCATGTTATGTAATGCACATAATAACTGGCAACTTTGCAAGCATTCGGACTCCTTTCACTTACCTAGTCCTTTTTCATCTGTGGCATGTGTGTTATCTGTCGCCAATATTTATATATTACGTCAAATCGGCGGTTATTCCAAGTTTAAATATAAATTATTGTTTCGTACAAAATTTCAACGGCAAACATAACGTTGCAGTCATTATTTCACTAGACTAAGGAGGCTGTCAAACCTGTCTAATTACAATAAATTAGGAGGGATGTCTTATCCTGCATGATGCATCCATGCACCATTTTGAAGCAAGAAAAAGTTGTAAAATATCGAGATCTTACAGTCTCCTATCAAAGATAAATGACGCGTAGGTTCACGTAATCTTATTAGTAGGTACTTAAAATAACTTGAAGATGCTTCTCATTTCCTACAATAAATGTTACAACCAAGATGTAACAATTTGCTTGTTTAAAACGTTGTTTGAGTCCATGGGAAATCTCATCATAGATGCAAAAACATTGTGTCTCTCTCACAATGGCGCTGCGTCGTAAAAATACAACCGTCACAGTTCCCATTGAGTTAGAATGGTTGTATACATAGTTTATTTTGTTATTCACAACAAACGCAACTATTATGTTGCACTAGCTGTGCCTGTGGCTTCGCCTGCATCGAAAGTTTTCTAATCATGTCAGCCTACTCTGAGATATTTGGTTGGGTGTGGCCGTGTTTTACATGGTAGTTCTTATTGTCACGTTTATTACTTTAAAAGAATACTAGCTTTGACTAATCCACGGTCCGATTTGGCCGTATTATACCTTCCATAGACATTTGAAAAAACCTTAGGCTTACTTGTCGATTTTCAGGCACTTTTCCTGACTATTCAAGTCAACTTTGTCATTTATTAATTAAGCATTTTAGTATCAGCGCTCATCTATCTTCGTAGGTCAACACACAAATTCGGGGAATAGTCAATTTGCAAATCAAATGACAGATTACATGCACACAATAATTAACGATCACCTGACACAAGATGGCGGCTATTTTATCTGTCATTAAACTAAAAAAGGGTCGATCAAAATAATTGTCGAATGTATTTTTACCAGAACATTTTATAACTACTCGTTAACCTCCAAATAATGGACAAGTTATAAAGGTTAATTTTGCGACAAGGAAAACTTTTCAACCTTGGTATTTGTGGGGAATGGACCTTTACATTATGTGAATTTAAACAGCAAAAGTCGGTGAAACTAAAATGCGTTTTGGTTGTGAAGGAACCATAGCTTTTGCTACTAATAAAATGCTTTAGATTTGAGAACGCGTTTGGTCGTGTCGGCCGTACCATCGGACTATAAGAGTGAAGGAATCGGGAGTGCACCTATGTTTTATGAATACAAAAACAAGAATACAATTTGCGTGCATACTTGGGCACTATAATATCTACTGCGTAGTTGACTAGTCTCCGCTCAGAGGCAGGCCTGCTTTAGAAGACGTATTAGCATAGATTGTTATATACTATCTTCAGTATATACTTTACATTAATCCAAAGCCGGAAGATTTTCCGAGAGAAATTATCTTGTGACGTGATCGCGAAACACGCTGTTTCATTCCGCGACATGTAACCAACTAACCACAGCTATATGGTTTACGTTACTAGAGATGAAATGTTAGGGCCTAGGGATCATGTTTTTGGGTCTTACATGAATTACGTCTTAATGAAACTTAGGCACAGTAAAAAGCTGGTGTTAAAGAAACCATTATTTCAGTAGATTCTTTTAAACGTAGCTTATTTATTCGTGAAGTACCTAGTAGACTTAAAAGGTTAGGTTATTTCTGCCTTCTTTTTAATGTTTCTATAATATAGAAGTATTATTTATTTACAAGGTTATTTACACTTATTTAATATACAAAAGAAAAAATGAAATAGTAGATATTTTTGATCACCTACAAGGTACTGGGGTTTATTAAAAGCAGCTTCAATTTTTGACATTGTCTGCAAAAGAATAAAAGTTTATCACATTTTTGCGGGATATTAAAAAGCATCTTTGCTTTCTAAGAATTCTAGCTTCATTCACATGTAACTTAAATACCATCAGTTCGATAGTTTGACGTCAAAAAAACAGATAGACAGAGTTACTTTCTCAAGGAAGTCCAATATACTCAGATTTTACGTAAATCGAAGTTTTGTTCGACAGATTTTTGATAACACCTCTTCAATAGTTCAACGGGTCTTGAACAACTTTCCAATCGGGATTCCTCGGGTTTGTGATAACGGTTGCTTAGAAACAGTATCCATTACTTACCAAGACCCAGCTCATAAATATCTTGCGTACGGAGTCCAGAAAGGGTAACTTAAAAGCTTCGATGGAAATTATCGTCCCTTTATATTGTCCGATAGCACCGGCTTTTAGTGCTACGTTATTGGTATTGAAACAAATCCATTTACATAGATTAGAAGTTTGTTTGAATATCTTTATTTATATGAATCACAGTCATCAAATTTAGTATTTAAAGTCTGAAGAATTATTAGATGCGTCGTCTCTCTCCTGTCGTATTGGTCCCATCTGATTGAGGGTTTAGAGAGTTTATGTTTCCGCGTACACTTGTTCTTCATCATTATCATCATGTGGAAGACGGCGATCGTGAATAAAGGCCTTGCCAACTTGCCATTATGTAAATTAAAAATCATCATCATCAAGCTGGCCGCCGTAACCGATAAGGGCCTTTTCATCATACAAATAAGACGCTTAAATAAATAGTGCTAGGGTTTTTAATGTAAAATAATGAAACCTCATACGTGTAATACATACATACATCATGTTTTTGACGAAGGACATCCAGTGTGGATTGTTTCCGCAACAGGACAAATATTTGTATGGCCGGCAGATGTTTGTTGTGTATGTCAAGACTGAACTGTTTGTACGTGATCGCTGTATGTAATATCATACACATCATACATCCAGCTATGGCGCAGGAACTCGTAGTATGGGCAGTAGGTATGTGTATGTTAATGATTTAAAAATATTTTTGCCGTCGAGATATGTTGTCTAAAGCTTTAATAAACCTCGAACGTTCCATCCTGGAAGCTTTAAAAAGAGATAATGTTATGTTTGGTACTTACTCGCTTCTTAGTATATTTAATCACGCCTGTAATCTACGACGGGGTAGGCAGAATTGATCTCCTTGATCAGGTGTCAATACCCAGATTTCGCTGCTTATAATAAGACTTATTTAGTAAGTGGAGAGTCTCACCATTTCATAGGCTGTGTACCGAATTTATCGCATCTTATAATGCAGTTTTCTGAAGATAGAAGTGAATTTCATTCTTCATTATCATCAGCCTATCTCAATTCGCTGCTGGACATATCCCTGTTCTATGGCATGCCACTGGGCTCGATCGTCGGCCTTTCGCTTCCAACCGCTGCCAGCCATTTTGCGCATATCCACCTAGCTGGAGGACGTTCTTCACTACGTTTACCGAGTTGTGGTCTCCACTCCAGAACATTCTATTCATCATTCTATTAAAAAGCTTTTGTGAAATAATTATTTTATTTTTAGTGGCCCTTTCATGGTCGCCATGACAGCGAAAATGCGCGCCACCTTTTTTGTTAATATATACCTATTTAATTTTATCAAGGTTTATGAAACTTTTCTCTGATATACGATATAATGACGTGCGAATAAATAATCGTGTTTAACAGGCATGCCTAATGGGTGTTGAGCAATACATAACCTATTCTGGATGTTACCTATGTGTAATTTTATCAAATTAAAGGATGCTCAGTAAATTACCGCGTTTCGCAATTGTATAGAAACTGTATCAATTGTTGAATGTTTTCGTTCGACGATATGTATTGTGAGGTAACAAATTGACAGTTCAGTTCGATGTTTTTTGCTTAATTTGTGACCTTGGACCTACGAAAATGATGGATGAATGAGAAAGGACAAAGGAGTGTGAAAGAAATGATGATAAAGCCATGGCTGCGGCAGCTGTCAAATTAACTTATCTTGACACTTTATTAAAGAAAAAAAATAGTCGTGGACTAGAAAGGTACGGTAGAGATGCGGGGGAGTGCCTCGAGAACCGACGAACCTTATCCACTAAAATAAGGCACATGGATGCGTGCATCCACGTACGGATAGTATTTTTTTTTATTTCACTCACATAATAAATTACAAACATGCAAAGCCATTGGTGCGAGCCGAGGTTTGAATTTGCGACCTTGACATGGCAGTCCAACGGTCATACCACTCGGCTATCACTGCTTGGTTTAGGATGATAGATAACAATGGCTTGGGCAAAGCTATAACGTCCAATGATGACATTTGGTAGGGTCACGCGTATGGACCATTTTACTGTCTTTCTACAAAGTTTGTATGGACTTGCTTTTCCATTCTTCAAGGAAATTATGTTGAGTGTGTTTATTTAAATGTCAAGTGTGAAGCATTCTTAATGCTGTAAGACATTTTCTACCAGCCAACCTTTGGAAGGCGGAATGACAATAATCACCATATAAGGTAAATGTGTTCTTAATATTCATTCGGTTAAATGTGAATTATACACTGTTTACAACTGACATAATGGTAGGTAATGAGTATGTATGTATACAACGAAGGGTATAATATCTATCTAAAAGGGGAGAAGTTTATAAGCTAACATCTGCTAGATAATGTATTTAATGCCAGGTTGGTTTCCTAAGTACTAAAGGTCACCCTGAGGCCAAAATTTTACCAGTTTGAGTAATTATCATAGGTACTACTTTTGGCTTTCTGAATTCTTGCTCTTCCTCTCCATATGAACTTAAACTATTCCGAATCTCACACTCCTTCGTGTTTAATGTATTAATATGTATCTAGATTTGTCAGACAAGTCGATCATACCTGACATTCCTGAATTAGAATAATGTTTATGGTTAGTCACAGGTAAAGAAAGTAACATTCAGATGGTTCAAAACTCAAAAAATTGGTATCATTACAACATTGAAAAAATTGGTATCAGGGTGTACTGAAACTGCTCAAGGGCGTAGCTACGAAGACGAACCTATTAAAAGTAAATAAAATAATGCTACTTTAAAAAACCGTGAATAAAAAACAAAAACCATCCGACTTCGCACACAAAAATTAGTTAATATTAAAAATATATTTTTAACACAAGCTTTAAAATCGAAAGTACCATAATATTGTATTGACACCAAACCTATTTGACTATGCAAAATATTATTTCTAAACAAACTCACATACATAGGTACATACAAACATTGCAATTTGAATGAAAAAGCTTGTAAAAAACCCAGGCATTGTTATATCCGGGCACAGTTAATTAAAGGACACTAATGATTGCAGAAAAGGTTAGGTTAACTTCAGAAAACAATGTTACGTAAAAGCCAACAACCTGGTGTTGGGTGTGCGTAGGGGCAGTCCCTTATGATGTAATGCGAGAAAGAGATACGTGATCTTTATAAAGTACTCGCTCTTGTAAGTACTCGTTTTATTAATTAAAAAGTTCCGTGAAGAATTATTAATATCCTCTGGCAATTTTTCCATTCATCTGGATTTGAATTTTTCATCTTTTGATTGATAGTTGTTTACAATTGATTGTCAGTATTTTGGTAGGTTATTATTTGGTGAACTGCCTGTTTGTGAATATACATAATTTTAAAAATAACATATTCACTGTTGCTTAATATAAGGATAAAGATTTAAAACAGTAAGTTGGAGTTTCTTGCCGGTTCTTCTCCTGAATGTCATTTTTGGAACAGTGCAACTAGCATCTGGACGCTTTATAAACGCCTGTAATCGGTTTATATGAATTACTAGCTGCACTTAGTAGTGTTACACGTTATATTTTTCGAGATAAACAGTAGCCGATGTGTTAATCCAGGGTATCTACTACCTCTAAACCAAATTTTATCACAATAGGTCCAGATGCGCGTGAAGAAGTAAACAAACACACAAACTTTCGCCTTCATAATATTATGGTGTGATAGATATTTTGAATTTGGTAGTATCATCATATTTTACTTGATTTAAATAATATTGTTTTTACAAAAACGTCACCTCGTTAGGTTTCTTTTTGTTTATCGTGTGTAAAGTTATTTGTTGGTACCAAGGGAGAAACGAATAGACGTGATTATATAGAGTTTAAAGACTGAGAAACTGTTAATCCTAAAAAGGGTTTTGATATATAAACGAGAGGAGCGAAGCCGGGGCAAAAACCAATCTATAAAATAGTCAAGTCCATTATAAAATTCTTGATCTTATCCGTAACTTAATCACTAGAAAAAAGTTGATCGCTCCGGAGTCCCTTATTGACGTCATGGGTGAAAGAGACGGGTGTATAAGATGCTGGAGGAACATTCCATCACGGACCGGTCTAACCAAGTCAGTGACCGGTGTCTCCCTGGTAAGATTGTTAAACAGCAATTGTGTAACAGTTATACGGACAAGTTAGTTTTAGCCATTACATCAAAGAGTAAGTACCTATAAAGTATTTTGTCACCTTTCATCAAAAACACATAATATAATTTTCTTGATTATAGAGCTTATACTGTTTCCTTGCAATGATAATACCTGCCTATATATTTTTTTAGAACGTCGCCCCACAATGTGAATTTCTCCTGTATCGTGGGTGCGTGCACAGACATGAAATACCACATACACAAACACCCTGACTCAGGACAACATCTGCGGAACACACACATTTTTGTCTCGTGCGGGAATCGAACCTTTAGCACAGCTATCTAATCGCTTAACCACGGCACCAATGAGGTCGTCATATAATTGCCCCACAGCTGGACAAAAGTTATTGGTTGCTAGATAATGAAAAGAAGAATAAGTTAGGAAACATCATTTTTTTTTTGGTTTAAGCAATGATACGTCAAAAAGTAGAGATACGTCATATAGAAGAGTGTTTCAAACTCTGAATCCGAACTGCACTAACCTTATGTCAAATCGGACATTCTACCAAGTCCACAATATGTCCCTATTTTGAGTCTTCAAAGTGAGCGCGCTAGTAACATATCTGTACTTTTTTAAATATGATGATCAATTTTTTAAATAGGATGTCAAAATACTAAGTTCGTAAAACGGACGACCTTATTATTGACCTTTGTCGTGCTGCTACAATAATTAGTTTGTTTGGTTATTTTTGTAATCGTGCGGAATCCAAAATCTCATCACACTAATATTATAAAGGCGAAAGTGTGTGAGTTTGTTTGTTAGTGACTTCTTAACGCTCAAACGGCTGGACCAATTTTAATTAAATTTCGTATGGAGGCAGCTCATACCCTAGATCGACACATGAGCTACTTTTGTTCCGAAACAATGTACCGGGGCGCAGTTAATCATATTACAAAGCATGTCATAAAGCCTTGCTTATGAGTCTTGCTTAGGCATTACAGGAAAAATGTCCTAACAGGTAATCAAACCTACTACTCTTAACCAGTGTCGTAATTACCCCTTCATCTTCAGTCTGGTCATTTCTGTCCCCCTCTAGAGTCTGCGCTTTATGCCTGCACTGGTGGCCCCGCCCTAGTCACAGCCCTGCTTTTAACACAGCCAAGAACTCAGCCCACTATATAATAGATCATCATACATTTCTGAATCCAGACAAATGTTACCATAAACTTATAGATGTGAAATATTAAACTGTGGATACGAGAGTTGCCAGTTATATAACCCAGAACCTATCTATCAGGTTATTGATCATTATGTAAGCGCGAAAAACGTGGGAGGTTGGCTCTATTGTCGTTGCCTTTGTAGGTGGGACTAAAGAGTTTTTATTGTTTTTGAGAGAACCTTCGATTAAGGTAGGTGTTGTCTATGGATGCTAGGTAGAGTGTGCTCAAGATTGGGATTTCCAGCCTTGCCACTGAGGCACTGATGGCTGATGTTAAACCTGTATGTAGTACGTTTTAATTATAAAAGATAATAAACCTATGCCGAAAACAAATATCTTCGGTACACAAATATTTGCCTCGTTCGGGAGCAGACCCCTAGACCTTACTATAATCTAACATTGCTGCTTTGTGTCTTCAACGACCTCTTATATCTAAGGGTTTAAAGGTTTTAAAAGTTAATCCTTTTCCCTCCCTACGTCCCCTCCCCATTCCCTTTTTTAAAAATCTGAGCTCATTAATGTCAACTAACCTAAATAAATTCCAAAGACTGATGCGTAAAGTTAGGAAACGTTAATGCGCTGTTTTCTGCAGTTTCTGCCTACCACCTCAACGCCATCAATCGTAATGATATACAAGTACCCATATTTTAGGGCCAAACAATTACATAACACGTAGGAATTAATCTCCACGCGGAAAACCGTTAAATTCTTGCCCATAAACGCATCAATAAAACGTTTTTACGATCATTTTGATTCACGATATATTTCTCAGATGCATCGCCTCGCGTCCATCTCAGCTGCTCGTGCGCAAGTCCCGCTCTGTAATTATAGTATTTTTCCAGCAATTACCATTGTCATGGCCTTTTTCGATGCGATCACGCAAGTTATGTGTCTTGTATGATCCTGCCATCTAGTATGCAGCTTATGAACTAGGTATCAGAGAAAGCCGTCTAAATATAAGCAAGTCAGAGTAGATTACTTGCTCACTAGGAGGTATTACTCTACCACTGGAACCCTTGACTGATGAAGAGGATGAAGAATGTAATGAGGACGACGAGTGAATGAGGCGAAGGTATGCCAACATTGTGACAAATGAAAATCCGAGGACTCTATCAACCCCTCGGCGAAAAAGACATGAATGTTTAATGATAATATTAAACTTTATTGTTACTAAAAGAAAATAAAATACAATATAGTATGTACTTAAATTAGTTACAATTTGTAGGTAGAAGAATTGGTTAACAAGTTTGTATGTAGCTTGTACACGTACCTATATAAATAATCCCTGTGAAATCATTAAAAAAACTAAACGGTGTCAGATCTAGTTACATGATACTGGGTTCGAATCTCGGGTTAGGCAAAGTGTTACTGTTTTTCCGTTAGGTAATTCTCAGTCGCATCAAGGAGCGTGGATTTGTGCCCGGTTGATGGCAACAGGCTCGGCCCCTATAACATTAGGACGTATAGCGTAACTGGCGAAGTGTGGGTGTACGGTATCTGCCTACCCCTTCGGAGAATATAGGCGTGATGTTATGTCACGTGTTGAGGTTGGGTTTAAAGATCATAATTTCGCTCTATTACAGTGTCAAGTATAATTGTGAAGCGGCGGAGCCTTCACCTGAGGGTGAGGACAATGTTAAACATATTTCCTTGTTATTAGATTTACTGCCTCGTTGGTCTAGTGGTTGCTAACCGCAACTGCTGAGCACGGGGTCCTGGGTTCGAATACCAGGTCAGGCAAAGTATTACTGGGTTTTTCCATTAGGTAAGTCTCAGTAGCAGCACGGAGTCTGCATTTGTGCCCGGATGATGGCAATAGGCAGTCCCCTATTACATTGGGACCTAGGAACATAACTAGCAAAATGTCGGTGTACTGTATGTGCACCTCTGCCTACCCGACGACGTTGATGACCTAATTGGCAAAAAAAAAAGGGTAGAGGTAGAGTCGGTGGGCGGGGTGGGCGCTAAAGGTAGAGTAGGTTCGATTCCCGCACGGGAGAAAAAACTGTGCGACCCGCAGATGTTTGTCCCGAGTCTGGGTGTTTGTGTATGTAATATTGCATGTATATAAAACGCACCCACGATACAGGAGACATTCCTAGTGCGGGCCGACATTTTTTTAAAACCAACCCCATGCTGACAAATGGTCACTTTTCTTATCATTTAAATTCATCTGAGATCTATTGAACGGTCAGACCTAGAAGGAAGAATTTATTTATTTGGGATAAACAAACAGTTACACATTATATCTGCGTGAATAACATAACTAATGATAACTATTATATAAATGCGAAACTCACACCGTTATCCACATAATACAATACATATAATTTTACTCATAAACAATCTATGAGAGTGAGACTACAAAACAGATCAAATAACTATAAATTAAAACTACTTATATAAAAGAGAGGCCTAAACATAGATGATGAATGAATGATGATGATGAAATTAGGAAGTAGGCTTGGTATATGTAACAATTTAGAATAACGTACCTATATGTTGGCCGCCCACATCGTTGGTACTTCACAACGTGTTGTAACCACGACCGGCCAACATGATTGCAATATACTTCAAACGCGTATCTCTGCGTTTATATGCACGCACGTTTGTTGAGGCAATCAGCAGAGCTTTAGCAAGCCTGTTGGCTAAACTGCGGGTACAATTTAGTTGTCTTTCAGCGTCACTTACTTACATAGCATATATTTGATTACTGTTTAAGCCAAAACTCGCGCCTGCGCCGCGTCACCGGCTCATGAACAAGGGCTCTGTTAGAGTTCGAAACTAGTCGGGAATTCCCAAATATTGATGTGAGTAAAACAGGCATATTAATGTAGTAAATAATATGAATAACACTCACGAAAGTTATTATTTTGAATAGCTGCGCCCGGCGGTGATACCCGCTTTTTTTTCGGGATAATCAGTAGGCTATGTGTTTATCCAAGGTGTCAGCTATGAGCTAACTAATCAAAGTTGCACCGGCCGTTTGAGCGTGAAAAAGTTATAAATATAATATAAATAAATACATAAACTTTCGCCTTTATAACCTAAGTGTGCCAGTGTGATTACGTGCTGTTCAATTCTAGTTCTTCTCCATGAGAAGAGGCCTTTGGTGGCTTAATCTTTCATTATGACAGTTTGGTCTCTTCATGAACATTTATAAATATTTTTTCACCAAACTGTTAATTTTACAATCTCTTCAAGGCATGGCCTGTTGCCATGTGACAATTACCACAAGCAGAAGACCCTAATTCACCATTTGTTTGGATTTTCTCGTGTAAGTATATTGATATTGTCCATTATTTGATCTAAAGACGCTCTTGCAAGGTTATTTCGTACGATTATAAACTGACAATTAGATAAATTCAGATAGAAACATGATGATTCAAACTTCGAACTCTTTGCACATACAAATAAAGTTGAATTTCGGTTAGTGATCCATATTTGATGGACGTAATTGATTATCAACTCTAACATAAAGGATAACAGTTGATTATGTATTAGCAATTCTAAAACAACTGCTTGATGATACTTGTCACGTCGCGGTTTGGTGTGTAAATAATAAATGTCTATAAAATAAAACTCATAAAATAATTGTCGTAAACTTTGCATTGAACACAGACATTACTCTATGTACCTGAAGTTCCTGAAGTGGTAGGCAGAAGTGTTCTAGGCTGGGTGCTTATATACCTACATTTCGTATTATGTCCCATTATATAGGTCATACTCACAGGGCTTTTATTTCATACAGGCTACAAAGGGCACTGATAAAACGTCTTATCAAGTTGCTTGGGTCAAAATCAAAAGTGTCGTTTCTATGGAGAAGAACCAGCAAGAAACTCCATAGTTAAAGTCTATTGCTATTTCGCAGACCTTTGTTCTGAGTCTGTGCGAGTGATTTCGGAAGTGCGTCTGATCATCATCAGCTGGAAGACGTCCACTGTTGACCAATGGCCTCCCGCTTAGAATGCCACTAATTAGGGCGTCTATTCTAGAGATTTTTTTTAAAGTTAGATGTACTCACCAGCTCCAGCTTCAATCTGGACCATTTTCCTCCAGGAAGATTCTCTATATATCTTGCGTGATACATCTTAACTGTTAAGTATTACACTATATTGCAACAAGCGTTCACGGAAAATACCATTATAATCACAATGTTTGGCAACCGGACGGTGAGGCGGTGATAGGTGTTGGCACACTGTAACCGCCTTCGTTGAAACATGTACCTGCTTTCATCAGAAACGGTTGAGGAAAATCAGCTTTGAGTGCTGCAAGAGGTGTGATATCTTCCTCATAGGAGACAGCAGAGAGAGGAGGAGTACAGTTGTAATAGCTGTTGCGTTTTCTACATAATATATACCTTGTATAAGATCGTAGTAGGTACGGACATGTTGGGGGGCTTAAAAGTCGAGACGAAAATGGAAGAATGTGAGAAAATGGGCACTCAACGCTGAACTGGGTGTGTTACAGAACACCCATAATGTTAGACAGTATTACACATGACATTACACCTGTATTCGCCGAAGGGGAAGGCAAAAGTGTAGCTATCGTCTATATTATGTTCTATTTCTTATTTTGTGACAATAGTGCCTTAGAATTACGAAGATAGTTCATTTACCTAACTACTTAGGAAGGTAAATAAGTTGGGTTTGTTTTGGTTTTGAATCCACAAACTTAATTGTAACCTGAAACCATTCTGTCACAACGACAAAGCTTTATAATCTGTTCCATATATTATCTGTGCAATCGTTTTTTAATCAGAAAGCAATGGCTCATTAGCTATACAGCATGTAGGTCACCATAGGCTGACACGGATGAAGTGGTGATGGAAAAAAACTGAATGCTCTCAGGTGTCGGCCGAGAGGTTACATAATGTGGTAAACAGAGCCGTGTGATCTCTGAGCTACACACGTGGGTGGACGCACGTGACTGGTGGCCAACTGGCAGGCTGTCACCTTCGGATCAAGTACTCTTGGCCTGGTGATAATTGCTTTTTTTTCTAAGGGAAATCCTTGTGGTTTCCATTAGCTATGTATGCCGCGTCTCAAGTTATTCTTGACAGCATAAACCTTTAGATATCTCCACTGTGTGCATAATGAGGGGGGAGAGGGGGGGAACTTCTTTAAAAAACTTTAATGATTGATTCAATTAATAATGATGTGTTACAATAGATGTGAGAGGTCTAAAGGTGTTTTATTATACGACTTCAGAAGGATGTTTGGCCCCGTATAATAGGCACCCAATATTCTTAATCGGCAGATTTTAGCGCAGTATCTAGCTAGCTGGGTAGGTGAGCTGAAAAACGATATTACCTAAATTAGTAAGAACTGGTTGACAGGAAAAGTGAATGTAACTTCAATTATTTACAGAGTAAATGTTTTTGCTTCGATTTGTCACCAGCATACATATAACTACATATTGAGGATAAAAACAACATGAACGGACATCACACATCAAGGCCTTAAGGCGGTAGGCAGGGTGCCTACTCAATACACCGACAACAAGTCTATTACCCATGCCCATAGTCTCTAGAATTACTTAGCTCATAAATTTAGCATTATACCATAAAAAAGTTGTTATCATAATAAAATCCCTGACCTGTACCTACTTAATAGTTTTCAATTACAGTATTTGTTTCTTTTGTTTCAGAGTCATGGCGAATCCACCAGAACTACGTTCAGAGAGAGTGAAGCAAATGTTTAGTTGGACTACAGGGTGAGTTATTAACTGTTACCTAAATCAGCAATATAGCCAGTGGCCTTATGTTGTCTTCCGTGGTTGAAAGAGCTTTAAGTTGCTCCATAACTGGACAATCAAATTTACTCAAGTTGTTTACAAACACTTTATTATAGTAAATATTTATTAAGAAGGCCTACCTCTCCGACGCAGTTTGCAGGTTTTTCCCGAAGATAATGCCCATATTATTGTTGGCTTAAAATGTATCGCGATTATGTGAATAACGGTACAACCACACGGCTAAAACCGAAAAAAATCGTATGATGGTCTGGTCATTGTTTTAAAAAATAGAATACTATTCGCAAATTGGGTTTTTTTCTGGCCATACAGCATATCACGTAAGTTTTACACTACTTCAGGTTCATAAAGAGACAGAGACAAAATAAACACGTACGCCGCAGCCTCACATAACTTCCTCTCAATGATGCAAGCGTTATGAGATTCTGACCTGTCCAATGATGCAAGAGCCACTTTCGCGTACAACCGAGAGGTCGATGCGCAAGCCCAATAACCCAGATGTCGGTAATATTTCATTCAATAAACGACTTTACATGCACATATTTTAGCTCCCATAGAAATTAGACTTATTTCATTTTCTACCTTTCTCTGAATGAGAGTAGAGTTTATTTACAACACCGCCATCTGTGAGTCAATTGTGGTATTACGTAATGTTTAGAGTAGTGCCACCTGTTGAGTTTAATGCGAACTAGTTGCGGTAAGAGGCCATTATTACGTAATGCCGAATAACGACACTAGATGGCGTGCCTTGTAATGTGGCCACGTTTTTTTATTGACCCTAGTTTCTTGCGAAATTATAAAAATAATGTGAAGCTACTTCATTTGTTTGACATTTCCTAGCATTGTTTAAGCTAATCAATGCTTTGTTGCTTACTAAACTCGCGTAAAAATAGTTTTGACCTGTGTGAGGAATTTTTGTAGTTTGTAGTTAAGTAATTATTGAATACGTAGATTGTTTACGTAATGTTTGTTAAGGATACCAAATATATCGAGAGGTATCGTTGAGGTCAGGCTGCGTGTTCACTTTCTATAGCGGATATTCTGGCGGTAACACTAAGGTTTCTCGTAGTTCCTGTAAATGCGCACAATACTATAATTTCCATTACATCCAAGGTACTTCTGATTACATAAATAATTATAAGTATAATATTATACATACATGAACTCTGAAAATATAACACTCTTTTTTTTGAGCAGTCGTGACCAAAGAGGTAAACACTTAAACAGGTTATACATAGGAAAGCGCTCCTAATGCGGCACATTAAATCCAGGCTAATTAGCTCACCACACTCAGCTAATTTTTCTCTCTCCCGACGATATGGTGTCCTAAATCCACGTGATATTGTAAATATGCCGTTTTTGGATTAAATCTTGCAAAGGCGACATAATATTTTTTTTCGATGAATTTCTTTATTAATTCCAGTATAGGTTCCTGTATCACCTATACCTCTTATATTATAGTACTAGCTGACCCTACGAACTTCGTTCCCCCTCTCACCATTTAAACCTTCCCTGGACTTCCACGAATATTTCAAGACCAAAATTAGCCAAATCGGTCCAGCCGTTCTCGAGTTTTAACGCGACTAACAAACAGCCATTCATATTTGTATATCATCATCATCATCATCATCATCATTCACAGCCTTCAATATCCCACTGCTGGGTATAAGCCTCCCTTAAACAGTCCCATCCGCCGCGGTCCTGTACCAATCTTATCCAGGTGCGCCCCGCAATCTTTATTATGTCGTCGACCCATCCATTTTTGTATATAAAAAAAATTGTCATATCACACAAAACGGAGACCCAAGAAAAAAGGCATCGGTAATCCAGCAGCCAATCAAGTTGTCAAAATTAAATTAGGTAAGGTTTTCCTTATTATCTTGCTAGCGTTTAGCTATCATTAACAAATTCTTAACATTAATTGGTTGATCACTGCGCATTTGCTGTCGCCTCCGTGACCAATGACACGTATCTCTAAATACTTTAAACTAATTAATAAAGTCACTATGTCTTATTTTTGTTTACTTAATTTTACATCCAGTTTGTATGGATTTTGTATGGTGCTATTATAGGTGCTACTATAGCGCTAAAAGCTAATGCTAAGCTAAGATTGCAGAGTTATAGGACTAATGAGAAACTTAGGAAGGTACAGGGGGCATCCTATGTATTTCTATATAACTGATTGATACAGAAGAAAAACTGGAAACTACTTAGAAGAAATATTGTCTTGTTGGTCTAGTGGTAGCTAAGCGCGTCTGCTGAGCACGAGGTCCGGGGTTTGAATCCCGGGTCGGGTAAAGTGTTACTGTGTTTTTCCATTACGTAATTCTCAGTGGCAGCACGGAGTCTGGATTTGTGCCCGGTTGATGGCAATAGGCTCGCCCTATTACATTAGGACCTAAAAACATAACTGGCGAAATGTGGGTTTACTATATGTGCACCTCTGCCTACCCCTTTGGGGAATACAGGCGTTATGTAATATTATGTTATGTTTAGAAGAAATAATATTTTAGTTTACTTGTGAAATAAAAGCCCTCTTAACGGGACAGTTTACGATGTGGAAGCGAGACGTCGCTACGTGCAGAGTATTGCGGCGTCTCCCTTCCACATCGTAAACTCTCCTGCTTTAAGTTCACGGTAAGGGAGCTGGTTCAGTTAATATAATTAGTTGGTTTATTTATAGTTCGGCACCGAAACAAGCTACTGGTTGACCTCTCAGTAAGGTCGCAGAGTCCTCAGGCTCTCTCATGTACTCCGTTCTTATTTACCTGTTTGTTACATACAGTCGTTGTTATAAGCATGTAAGTATATAGGAAACGTGAATTTCTCGATTTTAGATAAGTCCAGTTGGGTAATTTTTTTCATATCAAACATAGGTCTTGTCTAATATGCTTTAATGCCATTATGTGTCAAAATATCACATTTAACACGCTTTGCTACTGCCATTAACCGGGCACAAATCCAAACTCCGTGCTGTCACTCAGAATCGTCAGAGGCCTACAGGCGGTTTAAATTCTGATGCTAGGTTGTTATTCACCATACGATAAGAAGAAGCCAGAATTACCTAATGGAAACCCCATTAACACTTTGCCCAACCCGGGTATGAACCCAGGGCTGCACTGACTGACAACAGTCCACTGGACCAACCAGACACTCCTCTTTTTGAAGTCGGTAAAAAGTACACCGGCGCGGTAAAATTAGAATGATTAAGAACCAAGAATTCCATAACAATTCGTTGAATGAAACCTTTTTGCAGACTGTACGCGGTAAAGCCTACTTAGTAAAGGCAGAAAAATGATAGTGCCTTGACAGCCAGGGTCGTGGGGTCGTGTCTGAAGGTCCTCCGCCCTCCGGAGTCAACTCATGTCTATTTTTAACTCACGTGTCTCGTAATTAATGATGTTGTGGTATACATAGGTGTATGTATATTTGTTAGCTTAATGTAAATTAAGAATATTTATGGCGTTTTTTCTTTAAAATATTGGTTTTTGGGGTTCATTGCAGAAATTGTAAAACTTTGACTCTTATAGTGTCCATCCGAAGACAATTTTTTTATCTAGATATACATATTATAGTTTAGACGGCTGCGCTAGGAATTACGGGTTTCCCGCACGAGACAAGGTATTGTATGATCCACAGATGTTTGTCCCGAGTCTGGGTGTTTGTGTATGTGATGTTTCATGTTTGTGAAATGCACCCACGATACAGGAGAAATTCGTAAAGTTCCAAAACCTACCATAAGGCCCTAGGAAGACAATCCTAAAAGCCTAACCTCATTCCAATTCTGTTTCTGGCGGTCCCTGAACTGCAGCTTTGGTACATTACTCTATTCTCAAATAAGCCCCACTGTGGTCCATGGAAGAAGATTTATGAAGACTATCGCGAGTCTGACAGGTAATAAATAATATTGGCATTTTCAAATTGATAACACTATACCTGACGAACCGGAATCCTTATAAAACTGGTCAGTTATTAAGTAAATTAGTAATCTTTTTTTATTAAACACTTCTCAACAGCATTAATTTTGATGGACCTATAAAATTTGCCTATACGATCTGCTGAATAGGTTGTATGGTGTGCATTTTATTGCTTGATAAATAT
The DNA here is from genome assembly GCA_946251915.1 of Abrostola triplasia. NCBI lineage: Eukaryota > Metazoa > Arthropoda > Insecta > Lepidoptera > Noctuidae > Abrostola > Abrostola triplasia. The sequence continues at coordinate 636,221 of OX276443.1, read as the reverse complement.
ATATTTTTGTGTAGTCTATGTACTGTCCCACTGCTGGGTAAAGGCTTCTTCCTGGATTTTTCAATTCCCCCCTATTCTTAAACAGCTGCCATCTCCGTATGGGCCTTTCGTCCTCCTCCTTCTGCAACTTCACCACCAATATTGCGATCCCTTACCCGCTTGTCAAGCGTGTGGATTATGGCTACATCCCACCCCTAAGGGGGAGGCCTTCGCTTAACAGTGGACGTCTTCCTGATGATGAGGAAAATATACCGGCGTCTTCTTTGGAGAACAATTTAAATTTTCTTCTGGATAATAAAATAAACTTTAGGCGACACAAAAGTTCAGTTCTTCTGTTTTAAGAAGTATTCTTCTCTTAAGATAACCGTTACCGTCTGCCATTCGGCTTCGTGACGTCAGCAAGTAATGATCTAGTGGGTGTAGACGCCAAGCAAAAAATGTAAGATGATGTTTTGCAATTAGATTATAGTTTATTGTGTGATTACATAGTCATGGTGAGTGAATTTCCGTTCATAAATCGTTTTTATTGCTGGTTGTGTGATCAGGTTGATGATAGTGTTATGTGATGCGTTGTTTGGATGGACTTAGAGTGGCTCTTCTTGCTATCGCTCGAAGTTTGGGTAATTTTACGTCGCGCCCACATTCAGTTCGTCATATTTTATGTAGACCTAACTCTTTAGGGGTTCAGAGGGAAGAAATAAAACTTTTATAAGTGATATTAGCCCCTTTACCATGAAATCTTAAAGCAGGAACGCTTAAACTATTATATGAGAAAGCGAGATGCCGCTACGTGCAGTGTAATGCGGCCTCTCGCTTCCACAACGTAAACCGTCCTGCTTTATGAGTTCATGGTAAGGGGGTGTCAGCCTCGACTTTCGTAAAGCTTAACATTTACAACCACAATGATCCTGTAATATAATATTGAAATTGGTTCTTAGGGTCTATAAATTATTGAAATTGAACCATAAGGTTGGCGCATAAGATACACTTTTACTTGTAATGATAGCGTTGTCTTGTTTACTATACAGATGTATAAATACAAAGTGTACAACGAAGCATTACCTCATAGAGTACTTAATATAAAGTGAGAGCGGACAATAGACGCAGAAAGTGGAAAATACGTCGAACGCAGCTTAAGCTCGAAATAAATTAAAATAATTAGGATAGAACAAAATATGGTAATAGCTGGTTAATTATACGTTGTTATAGAATATAAAATAAATTTTTAGAGCCTTACTGTTGTAACAAAGGGAATGGAAATTGAGAATTACACTGAGCTATAATAGATTTATTTCTCCATTGTGGTTAGAGTCTGCATTTTGATACAAGAACACCCAAAATGTGATATTTATTTGTCAAAATCAAATCACAATCTTTATTTGTAGACATTTAGTGCAGATCTTATCATTAAAACTTTGAGTGAACACTATGTCTCACCGTCTTCGGCTTACAAATATAGTATTTACAGCAGCATATAAGAAAATAATAAAAGTAAAACTATCTAAAAATTTTATGTATAAAATTGGGAAATACCATGCCATTTTCTTTTCCTGTAAATTTTTCTATTTTTGTGTAGAATATAGTCTCTAAGTGCACTTGTGTTTGCACACACGCGTGCACTGGCCTATAGATAATACCACTTGCGAAGTTCGCCAGATGAAGTCGTACTGACCACTATGATCGTAATGTCGTCAATAGGGCCTCTTATTTGTAAACGATGATAATACCAACGTGAGGACAATGCGTTACGTATCGCTGGGAGATGACGGGAGTGTGTAAGACTCCCCCATGAACCGATAACTTCTGTCTGCTGCTAAACCAATGCCTGCTCGGCGCTTTTGATGGCGGGGAGGTAGGATAGCAGTACTGCTCTGCCGCCAACTCTGCCAATAACCCTTGTTGCGTCTATTGACATCTCTATTCTTTGACTTGTAAAAGACGGTGACAAGTATAGCTTAATCCGTGGTTTAAAATTGCCATTTGAATAAGGGGTAAGAGTCTTGTGAGAAGTGTATGGGATGTTCTGGGAACCTTCCCGTTTCCTTAACATGTGTGGTGGTATACGAACATATAGGGAAGTAATTATGCTTATCTGTGTAGGAAAAGGGTGGCTAATGTAGTGTTGAAGATCTGTTACGTATTGTTATTTAACATTCATCTTATATCACTCGACACGCTTTCTGACTTCGTTTGTGCTGTTCGGAATAATCTTAAACATTGATTATGGTATTTGACCACGAATATTGTTTTCTATTTAAATGTATCAAGTTTCCTGTGGAGTGTAGATAATATTATTTATATATGCTTATGAAATTCTCGTGTTATACGCACGACACAGTCATGAGAAATGATCAAATGGCTGAGGGACAGCATAAGTATAAGAAAAAACTAAAAAAAAAACGATTTTTGCTAGTATGGAGTTGTTCTGGATTAATCTCAACTGATATTACCAAAACTACACAGAAGATAGTATCTTTCTACAATGCACCAGTGTGCGGAAACTCAGGTACATTATCTATTCCCTCACACTCATCAATCCGATGGGACAGTAAGACACGACCGGAGAGAGATCAGGCGCAAGACCAACGGCTGAGGCACGGAGGTGCTAGCCACACACTTAATTATATTATTTACTTTTTATATATCAGTGTAAATAATGAGCTATGTAAATAAACATAATATAACATCACGCCTGTATTCCCCGAAGGGGTAGGCAATGGTGCACATGTAGTACACCCACATTTCGCCAGTTGTTTTTAGGTCCCAATGTAATAGGGGGCGAGTCTATTGCCATCAACCGGGCACAAATCCAGACTCCGTGCTGCCACTGAGAATTACCTAATGGAAAAACCCAGTAACACTGCCCGACCCGAGATTCGAGCCCAGGACCTCGTGCTCAACAGTCGCGCTTAGCGACCACTTGACCAACGATTGTATGTAAATAAATAAAATTATATTATAATATGAACACTTGGCTGTACGTACGTAGCCACTTCCGTGTCACTATGCTGTATAGTATAATATGGCATTCATATTTATATATTAATTCATTTTTTTGATCAAATTACGTTGTACATTTCACAATACACAACAGTCAAGCATGGTTGGAAGGTGAATATAATAACGTTATTCTATGTTATTTTAAATACAATTTGCATATAACAAACGTCGAGAATTCACAATTTATTCTTAGGCAAGGATTTTTTGCTAATATTTATGTAAATATTGCGAAGCTTTGTATTGACAATAGAAATAATATATGTATAAGGACAGGTGTATTTAAGTTTGTATGTTGTCTATCAAGTCAATGTTTATGGAAATTTTAAGAATATTGTAACTTGTACGATGTACGCCTTAAAAAGTTGCGTGTATTGGATTGAAAAATTTGACTAAATAAGTATATCAGTATTATTATTTTAAAACTGTATGATTTAAAGATTTACATAATATAAAAATAATGTGTATCATAGTTACATAAGGTCTTTATAAATTACTATTTTGTAATATACTAGGTACCTTATTCCTGTTTTGTGATCGCTAAGCTAATGTACACATCTGCCTACCCCTTTGGGGAATACATGCTTAATGTTATGTATATTAGTGCATCGTTTTTCTCATTTACTAAAAATCCTTATGAATGTATTAGAATAAATATATTATTTTCCATTTTAAATAAACTTCTAAGATCGATAGTTTTGTAGACTCGCGCTATACTGAGCATTTCGAACTATTTGAACTTTGGTTTGAAATTAATAGATGTTATCAATACGTGTGTCAAACAGGTAACTATGTAATATTTCACTGTTTAGATAGATGTGACCTTCGTGCGTTTGAAGATATTCTTAACTTCTACATACTTGTATGTGCGTGCGTTTCACAAACATGAAATATCACATACATAAACACCTAGACTCGGCAAAACATCTGCGGATCACACAAACTTTTGTCACGTGCGGGAATCGAACCTGCAACCCCTTGCGCAGTAGTCCAATCGCTTTATAGCCACTGCGCTAATCAGGTCGTTTACCACCTCACTTGGCCTCAGGTTTCCTTACGATGTGTATCTCTACAAAATCTTTAGTTAATTCTTAGATTAAACAAAAACCAGTTTGCAAATCACTAGATATCTATATTTTCTAACTTTAATCTACGAACTCTGTACGTAAACTGTCAATATGTCTAACGCAGTACATCGAGTTTTCTAGCTGATGAAAAACCAGCCCTAAGCAAGATAAGATAGGGTTTAATTTTATATCTTCGAACTACGGATTGCCAGCATACTTGATTTTACTATCTCTGTCCATACGTTTGTTTCTTCTTCAGGTAGAAACCACTGCACCGATTGCAATAAAATTTCACGGAGAGATAGCTTAAACCGTAAGTAAAGATACGGGCGGCAGTTCCACTTTATTGCGTGACTTTTACTATCATTTTCCTACAGTAAGCTTGTGTGATACACTTCTGCCTACCTCTTGAAGAAAACCAGACACGTTTAATACAACCACGCCCAATTATTTACAAGGCTTTGACATATGAAGTTAATATGATAAAGATAATTAACATAATTATTATGCAATGGTTTAATTATTTCTTGTAAGCCCGTGTAACCAGTGTGTGCTGACCCTGAGTGTTACCTGTTTAGGGTTGCCAGGTAGCAAATTAAAAAGTACTGATAAAAAGCCTGATTACGCACCTATACATTCACAATGTTAACTTGAAAATTTCTTAACTTGAAAATTGTTAGAACGTTTGTATGTCCTACCTAGCTTCATTGAGTCATCATCATCATCAGCCCGTTGCAGTTCACTGCTGGACATAGGCCTCTCCTAATGTACGTCACAAAGCGCGGTCAGCTGCTTCATGCATCCAGTCGCTGCCGGCCCTTTTATGCAAGTCGTCCCGCCAGTGAACCCTTGTCGTATTTATAAAACAATACTTTCTTTAGTACAGAACAATCTGTTTGCAATCCTAGAAGACTTAAAATCCTGATGTCTTAGTACAAATCTAACACAGTTCCAAAAAATGTATTTGATATTTTTTGATATGGTAACCCTGATCCTCCATGATGTTCTCCGTCAAGTTATGACGTGTTTGAGGCTAACTAGTATCATGTCTTAGGATATTTTGAGTGTCAACAACACTATAAATCATTAGCGAACGATATTAATTAACTGACTAATTGCTCTGAAGGTCTTACTTGATTGAGGTCCTAAAATTGGTGTTATATATATTTAATTATCTTTAATCTTGAAACTAGCATATTGATGTTCTATAAGCGCAGTTGTAATTCAACATCAACAGCCGGAAGACATCCACTATTGAACAAAGGCGTCGCCTTTAGAACGCCACAATGAATGACGACTTGCCATTTGCATCCAGTTGTAATTGGTTTATATTGTGGAGGAAAAGATGTGGAGTTCCTCCTACGAAAAGGGAAGATCTTCCAACCAGGCGGTGGTCTGCGTGGTGGGCTGCGGCGCCTTACGTCTCAACTCGGGGCGGCTGTGTATATAGCTAGCGAATGTGATTACTTTGCTAGCGCGATGCAGGATTCGCAACGTCACTCGTCCTTCGACGTGTAGGTGTTATAATATAAAATACTAACTATTTTAATTTATATTTTTCTCATAGGTCTCAGAAACTTAGTTATTCTAAGGACTTGAAGTCACATGTCACTAATAACTCAGGAAATGATGTTGGCCCCCTTAATCATCCGGAATTCATCTATTGTAAACACTCGTCGAAATAAACCAAAACCAACTATATAATTACTCAGGAAATAAATCCTAATTAATAACATTGTATGCAGTGATTTTCACACGGAATGCTAAAATATTGACGGTCGAACAAGTCTTTTAAATTGCAAAAACTTGTGCAAAAACTACACGCGTTATATGTCTTATTAAAAGGTTCGTTACGTCTGTGTTTTTGCACATGTTTATTAATTAACAACTTACGTAGGTACTCACACTGCAGGAACATTGAGAACAAAGGTTATTTCACAAAGAATTTTCTGCCAGCAGACCTGCGAAAGGAGATTTTAGAGTTTATCGACAATGTGCAGGAAAATGTAAAGATTTTTTTTTAATCTGTGTCTGTGTTATACAATTATTTGGATGCTGCAAACTATAAGCTTTTAGTCTAGATAACATTAGGCATAATAATTAATTCAAAATAAAACCGCTTGCTTATGCTATGAAATATATAATTATGACAATCAATTTGCAAAGTAGTAGTCTTTTATCCATTAACCAATCATAAAAAAATACACCATGTTATGTGAGTTTTTTTTAAAGTAAGTCTGTTACGGTTAAACCATTTATTTTGAAAGAAAGAAAGAAAGAAATAATTTATTTGTAAGAATATAGTAAAATTTAGGTGTATACAATATTTTTAGTATCATATATTCTACCAAGTTCTGGTGTACAAATATTTATTTATATATCTAAGTTACTTTTATAAATTCTTATCACTAAGGTAATCATTAATAGAGTAATAACATTTGTCTAAAAGGAAATCAAACAATCTGCGTTTAAACTTGTGTACATTAAGGGCTTTAATACAATTCGGCAGTTTATTATAAATTCGGATTGCCATACAAAATGAGTTTCTGCAATGCATTGTGGTACGTTGGTTTTGGACGAATAATTTATTAGGGAATCTGCTATTTCTATTTGTGATTGATGTATTTTTATCAAAAAGTGTTAAATTCTTATATACAAACATACATATCTCATAAATATATAAAGAGGTTGAACTGATTTTACAATGAAGAAAAGGATTGGATTCGTTGTGTCGACTGTCGAGTGTCGTTCGACCGTTCGAGAGTAAGGGAATAGGGATTGCACCTGTGTTTGCCCGCATACTAGTGCACTATAATATCTCCTGCGTTGTTGGCTAGTTGAGAGATAAGACAGGTCGCCGTGACCGAAATTCGGTCAGGAGAACATTATTTTTATAGGCTACTTTTATCCAAAAAAGTTGCGTTGAAATGTTTCACGCGAACGATTTCGCTTATATTTTGTTTTAAACTACTTTCTACATACGGTTTAGTTAAAGGCGTTAACTGTGGCCTTCTGTAGGTTAAGTGCGGGTGAATGGGTGGCATTACTTAATGAGGAAGGCATTGTTGGTGCAGGAGTTCGCCACTCCCAGTATGAGTCGGACACAGCGGGTAAACACTTACTGCATTCAATTTTATGTGACACTAGCTTCCGCCACTTGGTCCGCGTGGTTTTCGAATGTTTAGCCTATAGCCTTCCTCGTTAAATGGACTATTTAGCACAACAACTTGCGTATTTAATATTGGTTGTTGAACAACCTTTTGTCAGAGTTTAAGACCTGTAGGCCTCTGACATGGCTTTACACACCGTTGAAAAATCTCTCAGGTGTGGTTTCCTCACGATGTCTTCCTTCACCGTTATTCATCATGATCATCATCAGCCTGAAGACATCCACTAAACAAAGGCCTCCTTAGAACGCCACAATGAACGACAGCTTGCCAATTGCATCCACCGGTTGCCCGCAATTCTGACGATATCACCGTTAATAACAACTGACAAAAAAATTATAGTACGCACTTTCGTAAAGATGTTGGTGCATGGCGGGGATTGAACCTGTGACGTTTGACTTGGCAGTTCAACTCTTGGCTATCACTGAAGCAGGTAGATAATGAATAAAGATATTAAAATTTTAGTCACATCAATAAGTTTTTGAGACAATCTTTTTTCTTTTGGGTGACGTAGACACGAGAGTTTGAGTAAATCGTTCGGGTATAAAGTCCGTTGGAACTGGTTGCGACAAGGACGGCGCGTGCGCAACAGGCGAGCGCGACGAACAAACCGAGATTCGTGCTGTATTCGTTGAATTCTGTGTTTGCTAACAATTCTTGTAACTATATTTTACTAGGAATCTTATAACATAAGGATTATTTTCAGTTGGGGTTGGTAGTAACAACTGAACTCTAAGCTCTACACTATGGTTATTTGACAGCCTTTTTTATAAAAACTTACCAAAAACACTTTTTACTTCATTCATTATTGGCAAGCAAATGTATGGTCGGATCAACCTCCTACAGATTTAATTCCACTCGTAAAGTATTTTTATACGATTGTGCATTTGCGGACTTTCCAAAAGGTAATTGTAAAAAATGCTAAAATTAAGTATTCTTTCGATTTACTGACAAACAAGGAGATTATGTGTAAGACCAGCATGTGTATATTCGCATTTTTCTCAAAAACTGCTGAATCTATTTTCATAAATGTCAATAAATCGGTAAGTAATAACTACAGCTGTCGTCACTAAAGGCGGTCATATTGACTGGTTTTATAACCTCGCATCATATTCATTTGCTTTTTTACTTAATTACAGTACTAAAGTTATCAAATAACTTTAATATAAGCAAGGTTATAATAAACTAATATATGCTTTTTTAATAGGCGATATGTCTCAGATGAAGTATTTTAATAGACTGGATATGAGCTTAGATTTAAAAAAAAGAAATAACAGACTTGTCGTGGGTTGCAAAGCGGGACTGCTGAGCATAAGGATCTAGGTTTGATTGCCGGATGGGGCAGTGTTTTTAGATTTATTTATGAGGTAATTCTTAACGGAGTCTGGATTTTTGCCCGGTTAATCGCCTGCTCGCTATTACCTATAACATAACTAGTAAATGTGGGTGAGTTTGTGTCCATCTAGGTATGTCTTATTGTTGCAAGCGATATTTATTGTGTCTAAAACGCACCAACGTTACTGGGGGAAATTCCATGTGTCGACAAAATTCTATGTTCTATTATTTCTTTTTTATGTATGTTAGCTCATAACTCAGTAATTTATAAACCGATTTAAAAAATATATGTGAATGGATATACTTCCCGATTGGTCCCACAGAAATGTCATCACAATCTAATTATGAATATTTCTTAACGGAACTCCTCATAGAATAAGTAGCACTATCGTAACAAGTAATATTGCATTGTTTATACGTGTAGTCGATTACTGATCACTAATAAAGAAGAGGGGGAGGAGATGCGTTGACCTCCCACTTTTGAAGAATATATATGTATATCAACCATACAAGCGACTTAAGCGCCTCCTCCTTTTTTGAAGTCGGTAAAAATATCTAGGACAATCCATACCAGCTGTGACTTGATTAGTACATAACCTTTGTGACATAGTAGGCACCATTCTGAGATGAATATAAAAATACTTCGGTACAGCCATCTTTGTCTAAATTTGACCATATTCAGCAGCATTTTATGGCTCTATTATGAACCAAGTAGAACGTTGAGAGCCCATTTGACGACTTGATTGCACTCATATCCTGTCGACATAGATGCTTTATTGATTCAGAGTTGACGTTGTCTGTACTGTATTAGTAGTAATTATAACTATTAGAACAGTGGTGGGGGACCGAGCAGCGCGTATTAGCTCTTAAACTATCGCAGATACATTAGTTACATGATTATAGAATAAAAATACAACACAGGAGTTAATGCAGAAACAAAACGTCGCGCCAAAATTAAAAATGTATATTCCAGGTGGACCAACGATATCGTCAGAATTGCGGGCAACCGGTGGATGCAATTGGCAAGCTGTCGTTCATTGTGGCGTTCTAAGGGAGAGGCTTTTGATCAACAGTGACGGTCTTCCGGCTGATAAAGATGATGATTCGCGTCATTTGTGTTAGTCCTAGAGTAAATATTTGTTTCATGGAAATATTCCATAATACAGTATAAATATGAGTACATAATTATTATGTATCGCATGAATAAAATCAGTACACTCAGCGTATTTCCCTCATCGGACAGTTCCTCGATAATTGGTGACGTCATGGCAATATTGGCAGAAGCCATTCAAAGGTTAACTGTTGCTAATGACTAACTCACAATTAATTAGAAAATAATGATAAATAAATATAAAATTTGATATAATAATTTTCGGAAAGTTGTTTCGTTTGGACATTATGACGACCTGATTAGCGCAGTGGCTAAGCGATTGGACTGCTGCGCAAAGGGTTGCGGGTTCGATTCCCGCCCGGGGCAAAACTTTGTGCGAACCACAGATGTTTGTCCCGAGTCTGGGTGTTTGTGTATGTGATATTTCATGCTTGTGAAACGCACCCACGACACAGGAGAAATTCCTAGTGTGGGGCGACGTTTTTTTTAAAAAAAAAAAAAAAAATATGGTATAATTTCTTTTTCTTTCAAACCTTGCCTGACACTTGGAATTCTTTATGTATCTTTTAGTGTCTTTTACGAATGTGCATTTTAAATTCTAAAAATTCCATGTATGAACATCCAAAATAGGTGTAAATTATTTCGATCTTATAAAAATTATTCATGCACCCTTACTATAAACTCTTGAAGCAGGACATTTTCCGTTGTGAAAGCGAGACACCGTACTGCATTACACGTAGCGTCTTATGTCCCGCTTTAAGAGTTTGTGGTCATAGTTAGGGGGATGTATAGGACCTGAATTCAAATTAATTGACCGTTTGTCACAGGTTGAAGATTGTTCTTAGAATTAGTTGCATGAACACAGTTTTTTAGCTACTGTGCCAACCAGGTTGTCGCATCCATTAAGTGTCATTGTCTGACAGAATGGAATGACATTATTCAATGCAGTGACATAGAAATGGAACGATGACATATCAGAAAAACAAAAGAAGGTATTATTTTATCTTTTATTGTCCATCTTCACCGCAGCCAGTACTGCTTGAGGAAAAATGAAGGTTATGAAGACTTGTGAGGTGGCAGTGAGCGCTGTTGGAAGTGAATCACGCGGTGAAGCAACATGTCGCGGTCAATGGGCAGATGGGCCGCGCTTAGTGTTAATTGCGTTAGTCGTGGAATGTAGGGTACCAGGAGGATGCAGTGTATGCCACCTTTTATTTGGCATTTGCTATGAAGTTCGTTATCATCATCAGCCCAAAGACCACTGTTGAACAAAGGCTTCATCCTAAAGGGGAGGGGGCATTGCCATAATCCCCACGCTTGCAGTATTGGTGGTGTAGTTACAGAAGACGTTGCTGCCCATCTTCTGAATTTCCCTTATTGGCCTCCTACAACACCCCAGGAGGAAAGGGGGTGCTGTTCTGGCACGGCACTCCACGGGAAAGTAGTTAAATTGAGTTTACTACGGAGTAATATTGGATGGTATTTTATTTACAGAAGAGTTAATGTGGAATTTCTTGTCCATGTTATGCTGAGCTATGTTTTGGAATAGGCAATATAGATTTTAAGAGGCGTTTCTGAGAACCATTATAGAAATAAATAATGGTAAATAAACAAATTTAGAAGCACTACTTGAAATATAGTCCAAATTCCAAACCACTAGTTTTCAACTGGACGTTGTAAGATGTTTTGAATAAAACTTAAAGTTTCGTGTCCCGAGCGGGAAATCCCGACCCTCTGCGCAGCAACTTAAGCACTTACCCACTGCACTATCGGGTCCGTCACCTCTCAAACCGGTACAAGAGATCATTGTATAAAACCATGATAAACCGATGATATTAATTTCGGTATTTCCGATGTATTTATAGATTTTCCATCTTAATACTGTATTTTCCATGAGATTGGCTGACCGGTATTATTAGAATTATGTTTGTTTATTTGAAACGTGTTTAGAATTGATAGACTGTTTTAAAAATAAATTGCGGGCTTATACAAGCAAGGTTCAAGGTGATCAATTAGTATTAAGTCCTGGCATATTCCGCCAGATAACGTGTGTGCAATTTTTTTCCACAATCGGTTTGGAAAAGCGGAATTCCGAGAGTCAGGCAACGGATTTAACCTTAAAAGTTGTTATAAATAATCACGCATGTATTTCCTGAATCCTTTGAAACTCATTTAAAAGGTTCGGCTGGGGTAAAGTTTTCGTGCCATCAAAAATTTATGTATTATACATACATACATAAAGTCACGCCTGTTTCCCTGAGGGGTAGGCAGAGACACTGGATTTCCATTAGCTACGACCCTGGCATACTTCTTTTGCTTCATTCACACGCATCACATTCCTCATATTTGCTCGTAATATATTATATTCAGCTCCAAAACTTAAGCTTAACTGCTGCTACACGTAAACCGAATCGGTGCGTCTTTAAATAACGCGATCCAGCCTACTGGTACCAGTTACAAGTTTCTTATCAAATACTTGACAGCTGTCAAAGTTTTTATTTGAGGTTATCATTAATTGAATAATGAAAACCTTTTTTAATTACTTACGTTGGCAATGCTAATTTACATAAAATCTTTAGACTCCTGTTCAGAATATATTAAATATGGCGATTATTTGTTTTGTGCAAAGTATACACGTTTGATGTTTAATATACTTAATGTTTTGATGTTTGTTTTTTTTTAATAAAACTTCACCCCGTGCTAGGACACACTCATTTTTTTTAAGGGGAACAAATCTGTTAACCTATCCCAACGCCTAGGGGAAGAGCGGCACACCACCCTGCGACACTAGGAATTTCTCCTGTATCGTGGGTGTGTTTCACAAACATGAAACACACACATACCATTCAGTGTATATGTTCTTGGCGTATTGCCATCAACTGGAGACAAATCCAGACCAATTGCTCTGAGTATTACCTAATGAAAAAAAACAGTTACACTTTTTGGCCTACCCAGAAATCGAACCCAGGACTCATGCAGTCGCGCCGTGCGAACACTACACCGACGAAGCAGCCAATGTTACATGCATGTGTAGATATCATGTGTATTGCTGAGTACCTACGTTAGACCATTGTATTTCTTAATTAATTGAGACTAATTAAAATCTTTGTAGTATGAAGTCTATACTTTGTAATTATAAAGGTTATTTGTATTCTAGACGGCAGCTGTATTATTATGCACAGTTTATGTGAACTTTTCTCAATAGCTGTAGTTACAACGTCTGGTATGATCAACATGAGTAAATATGAAAACGAATGAATATTTCACTTTTGTAGAGATACGAATTTGTAAGATACCAGTATTGAAGACCACAGCCCCCTTACCATGAACTCTTATAGTAGGGTAGTTAATGTTGTGCAAGCGAGACATTGCATCACACTACATGTCATGGGCGCCGCCAGGATTTCTTTCAAGGGGGTGCATAAAGTCCATTTGCATTAGTAACTACATACACACTGCTAAACAACTAATACATAAAGTAGAATAAATTGACTAGACGCATTGGCTTCGTGGCGTTCTAAGGGGGAGGCCTTTGTTCAGCAGTGGACGTCTTCCGGCTGATGATGATGATTGGCTTCGTCAAACACATTTGAAAATATTTGGATAGAAAGGGAATAAAGGTGCATTTTAAACAAAATTAATGAAGAATAAAAAAAACTATGTATTTTCTTGCCTGCCAGAGGGGTGCAAGTGCACCTCCTTGCACCCCCTGGCGGCGTCCATGCTACATGTAGCGGCGTACGAACGGTTAAAATGTGCGCAGAGTTATATGCATACACCATAATCGTACGCTCAATGGCATTCCTCATACCAAGTCCGCATTTCTCTGTGTAACCTGCCTGCTTGGATAAATGTAGATCAGGATAGCCAATTTATAATTTCCACATTCCATTCATAATTTATTGATTTTGATTACAGCGATATTACCTTGCTTGTTTCTTCCAGACAGATATAACTTACAAAGTTCTGCTAACACTTTCTCGTTTCCCATGTTTATATATTCACGAATACATCGTACAAGGTATGTTTTGAAAACTTGTTGAAGCGAATCCATTTTTATATAATCTGAAAACTCTGATCAACGTCAGAGTTTTCAGATTATATAAAAATGGATTGCTGTTCGTTAGTCTTGCTAATACTCCAGAACGGCTGGACCGATTTGGCTAATTTTGATCTTGAAACACTCTTGGAAGTCCAGGGAAGGTTTAAAGTGTAAGATAGCGGTACGAAGTTGGCCGGGTCAGCTAGTAGTAAGTAATTTAATAAAAGAAATAAAAATATATAAATATTGACTATTTATGAGATTTAATTCTTATAGTAGCTATGTACATATGCACTTGGTATCTTCTTCAATAACATTGCCTCTTATAATATGCGTGGGTGCGCTTACAGACATAACATGTACAATTGTACATGTACAAACACAGAGTGACACAATATAGGAACATCTCTCCTAGTTTATTTATTCCTGTTAGTTATCAAACCCCGTGAAACAATAGGTAAGGTTGTCTGAAAACAGTGAGGAAAATAACCCCCTGCCGCTGCAAGACGACAGAAGGTATGTGAGACTCTCCCCCTTGAACCCAATAAAATCCAGGGCCTATATACCTCACAACGCCTGCTTTACGGCCGGGATCACAATAGCATCCTACCACCAAAGTTCTTCGATCGCGTGTCAAGCAAACTGATCTCTTAAACGTTAATGGAGTATTCACGTAGAGCCAATATTATCTCTGGTAAAACCATAACGTTGGTCGAAATTTAAATAAATTCATAACAACTCTTTTGATCGTAATACATGAATGAAAATAAATAACAGGCTCGCGTGACTGAGGCATGTTATAATGTACAGCTGTAAACATTATATGTTAAATCGGACTCTGGAGGAGACTCTGTATTCCTTCAATTGATGCCCGAGTTCATTCATCGTAGTAGGGTCGATAGTCTGCTTTATCAGCCTTTGTTGTCCCAATGCAAGGTACTGCCCACCATGAAGTCTTAAAGGAGAGCATTTTCCGTTCTTCTTATCGTACTGTTGATGATTATTGTATGGTTGATGAACCACCTGATGTCTGAGTTTAAACCGCCTGTAGGCCTCTGACATGGCTTTATACACTGTTGAAAAATCTCTCAGGTGTGCTAGTTTCCTCACGATGATTTTCTTCACTGTTTTTAGCAACGATAACTAATTTATAATATGAATTCGATTAGACATTGGTGCGTGCCGGGATTTGACCTTGCGACCTTTGACATGGCAGTCAAATGGTCATACCATTCGGCTATCAGTGCTTCCGCTATTTTTCGTAGTGAAAACGAGATGCAGCTACTTGCAGTGTAGTCAGGCGTCTCGCTTCAACAACGGAAAATGTCATGCTTTAATAGTTCATGGTAAGGGGGCTGACCTCATTGGACCTCTTTTTTATTCTTCTCTATCCAATCATGTGCAAGAGTGGACCAGTCATTTATGTCTCTGCTGGGATACCGCTGTTTGGTCTCAGACTACTAACCAAGATCTAAAAGCAAACTTTTAGTTGTTATTTGTCCCTAATTTCTAAGAACTCCAAAAACTCTGAATATTTTTATTAGTAATTAAATGTTTATCGTTTCCTTTAAGAATGAATCACCACGTTAAGTTTACGTTTTCGTTAATATAACCCCTTTCGATTTCTATTCCACTTACAGTAGATTGGGGTCATCTATTATCTTTCTTCCTTGTTAGGCTTGTATTTCGGCGCCATTACCGGCTTGATCTAGAAATTAATTACAGTGTTTATGAGACTTTCACTACAACACGTCTTACACTACGTTTATTTCTACATAGACATGTTCCGATTAACGATTCCTTCACTATCTATCGATAGCTGTAATCGATTCGTTTCTCTTCAATCACCCCATCAGTTATGCATAGTAGGATTTACGCAAAATGTCGCGCGATACGAAACGTCTCTACACGTGAGTCGAAGGCTTCCAATCTAATTAATATACAGAATTAGCACTAGGAGCGAACCAACCGAATAAAGTTAGCCATTACGAATGTGTGTGTGCCGATTGGGGCAACTAAAAAACCCAGTGTTGCCGAAACTACTTGCGTCATACCTTCTTGCTTGACACGCCGCCGGACTGGCCACTAAGACAGTTTTATAGTCTGTGGGACCCGGTTTGAAAAAACGCGGCGCGGCCTGCAAGGCGAAAACGGAACGCGCCAGTCAGCGATAGAGCGCGCCGCACAGCACACGTCTCCTACTCGCGCCGCAAAATTCGCGCCACGGATTAGAAAGTTTCGTAAACCTTTACGCAAATTCCGCGTTACGTGTGTGTGTGAGTGTTTTTACATTTTATTAAAAATATATTTGTTATTTTTGGTGTTTGTTTCTGTGTATTGTGCTGTGAATTGAGTACATGATACAAGGAAGCTGACCAAAGGCCACCAAGATGCTTATAACGTAAGTTTTTAATATTAAGTGACTTGATTAGAATCATAATTAGTGTGATTGGATATGTAGTTAATTAGGTATTCAACATTTTATCCTTAGGTGTATCAAATAGGCCAAGAACTCCGTGACCTCAATTTTTTCCTACTTTTATAATTCGACCAGATTTTAGCACAACATAATATTTCGCATTGCGAAAACCTCGGCTAGCCCCGATGCCGTTCGGAAACTTTCGACTTGACCCAGAAATTATCTTTTTCGCACTCATTTGCATTAGAAGCACTTAAAATGAAATCAAGATTATGAAGAAATACGTTCTTAGCGTACATATATTTCTTAACGATTATGTTGGTCGACGATTCAGATTATATAATAATCGATACGCTCGGTGCGAAGTTTGTTAATTATCTCTCAAAGATTCCACAGCGTTCATGATCGTCTGAGGCTCTTAACCGCAGATATTGTTGTAAACGATTAATTTCCAAATCGATTACACGCGAACACTAATTGTTAGTTGCGTAATTATGTCTCTATGTATCGATAATATTCATTGTTGAATGTAGGATTTTTTTGTTTTATCCTACTAAAAATAATTTAATTGAACAGTGTCAATTGATACACGACTGACATAATATCTCGGACAAATGGCTTAATCAGGCCCATATTAGACCCGTTATTTATAGGACCTGCAGTAGGTACAGGCCTCTTCGTAGAATTCAGGTGTAATTAAAACTAAATTTCTAGCGGACAAAAAATTAAAAAAAATATTTCTTCTATTAAGAATTTCATGAGACATACTTAGCCATTCAACAAGCAAGTAGGCACACTTGGTCGTATGCCATTCATTGACTTAGCTGACTAACTTTACAAGCCAGGTGCAATATAAGCTGTAACAATGGGTACCTAAATACCTAATGATTGTAAACTGCGGGGACGGCAGTAGTCACCATTCACTATATCTCCGCTTCATTGTATAAAGTGTAATAGGTAAAGCCACCATTATAACTTTACTTGCATACGGCCGAATTATCTTGGCGGTCCTGAGGTAGCTGATAAACTACGCAATGAAGCTTTTAGGAATGAAATTTTCTACTGCGCAGGCTAACTTTAAGACCGCCAAGATACCTCGGCAGCGCACACTTAGGGAGGGTTGTTTTAACCTGTGAACGTTACATAGTACGTACGTCAAAAATAACGATCACAAGATGTTTATCATACGTAAAACATGAAGTTGTTTCATGGAATAAAAACCCGGTTATCAAAATTATTAGGGTTGCTAGTAGAATACATTTTTATTACTAGGGCTGGTAGAAGAAAACAACAATGGTATTGCCATTTTTAACATTTACGTACAAGTAAAGCTGAAGCAATCCGCCTGTTGCGTTGGTCCAGTTGGTAAAAAGACATTGCGGGAACTCTTTAGTCTTGTGTCTGAAATGGCAGATTAATGTTTGTATTACACAGGGTGCAATTAAGTGCTAATTAAGATCTTTGTCCTCGTCTCTATCCAAAAACTGTATGCAAAAAATCATTTAGAATTGTTAATGTTAATCTGTTGCCTTCACATTGCTTAAGATACATCCACTTTTGACTAGTCTATTGCACATTTGCGACACATTGTAACGTATTAGTAGAGGACTAGAGGTAATTGTTAACTCTAATGTTAGTTTTGCTTAATACAATTATATAAAAGCTTATCTGTGAACGAAATCCTGACATACATCTGTATACTGCTCATTCCTTGTCGCCAAAAAGTGACAAAAATGTAAATTTTTAAACATATTTGGGAGATATCATTTAACCGTTGCATAATTTTAAGTAATTTAAAAGATATCTCGGAGTACTGTTAGTGAAAGTACATTTTGATATCTTTATGTAATTTATATTATGTTATACTTAAGTTATGATAATTGATAATTTTGGATACCACGATAACGAGATTTGAACTTTGTAGAAATCCTATAAAAATGAATGTTTGTATTTTTGTCCTCAGTGTATTTTTAAACCATTTATCAGATTGTGATGAAACTTTAATAGAGTCTTCTAAAGACTGGAGTTTTTTGGCCCAAATACTAACCAATAATTTGTTTCCGAAATCTACGCGGACAATTTATATTAATAAAACAATAACATAGCTACGTATTAACCCACTGCTCACACATGTAGTGATCAATGCTTCTTTCTTCTCTGTATAAGAAGAGGCCCTTGCTCTGCAATAGGATAGTCAAAGACTGGTGTTATGCTTACTTTGAAATTCTCATGTTGTAATCAGCAACAATATTTTAAGTACACATTACATTTTAATGTATAATTGAGACGTTGAATGGTTCATAAATCCATGTTTTTAAGTTATATAAATATGTTAGCACATAAACTATAATGGTCGCAGCTCCAGCTAGCCCCTGACCATATTAATGACCATTTTATTGAGCATTACTCTCGGATGGCTGTAATCTGCCCACGTAGTGAAGTTATGAATAGCAGTGCATTTTGAAACTCTACCACTTTCTACGTATTATTACGATGAATCCTCGAAGGGGTTAACAGAGTTGTTTTTATCAAAAGTATATGGTAGTTGATATCCCATTTGGCCACTGATTACAAGTCCTGTATGGGTGGTCTTAGGTGCCACGCCTATTATCAAACATTGGGCCCACTGACTGACTCGTTGGTCTAGTGGTTGCTAAGCGCGACTGCTGAGCACGAGGTCCTGGGTACGAATCCCGGGTCGGGCAGTATTACTGGGTTTTTCCATTAGGTTATTCTCAGTAGCAGCACGGAGTCTGGATTTGTGCCCGGTTGATGGCAATAGGCTAGACCCCATTACATTGCGACCTAAAAACATAACTGGCGAAATGTGGGTGTACTATATGTGCACCTCTGCCTACCCCTTCGGGGAATACGGGCGTGATGTTATGTTATGTTTTATTAGGCCCACTCCAAGTTTGCTGAGAGACAACTTCTTCTCTATTATAATTCACAGCTCAGTTTTCTGGTAACTTTCTTCCCGACCCTCGCTCATCACGAGCCGATCCAGTAACTCCCCAAAGTCCAAAACTAATTAAAATTGTATTTAGATTTTCCCTAAAAATAGCTCCTTACAAATTGTAGCAACGCCTAAGCTAAGGGTAAAAAAATTGGCTTCTATTAAAAAAATATAGTTAATACACAAGCAAGAAAAAACTCAGCAATACATGTGTTAATTAATTCTAATTCTTCTAACAACTGCTAAGTTAGGAATATTCCATTTAGAACATATTTTTTCCCAACTAATGTGTACAATATAAACTAGTTCTATATCTGGTTTCGTCAACAATATAATAATAGTAGTTCTAGAGTATCTTTGTTTTGTCCAGTTCTTCGTTATACAAGTATGTCTAATAGTCCTCTAATTATATTGTAGCAATGTTCCTTGAAATAGAAATCTATAATTATAAGTAATTAGCAAGACGTGTACTTAAGAGGTGATTAACAATAAATTACGAGGAAACCAGCGTTCAATGTAGTATTTACAGTCGGACTCGGTTTAATTTGAATACATACATAACATCATGCCTGTATTCCCCAAAGGGGTAGGCAGAGGTGCACATATAGTACACCCACATTTCGCCAGTTATGTTATAGGTCCCAATGTAATAGGAGGCTAGCTTATTGCCTACCCCTAACTTAGACTCCGTGCAGCTACTGAGAATAACCTAATGGAAAAACCCAGTAGCACCTTGCCCGACCCGGGAGTCGAACGCAGGATCCCTTGCTCAGAGAAGCCATCAGTTTCATTTGAATAGGCACCTTGTTTTGAATCATATATCAAGCAAGTGCTTCCACAAGTTAGTACCTGAGTCCGGCGCACCCTGGGTGATCAACCTCGCCACCATCCTTGTTAATTGGCCAGTCTCTACACTAATAGTGAAATAATTGCCTTTTAAAACCTCATAATATGTAGAGTTGTAGAGTTTAAGCTGTCATACTTGTAAAATCGTAGTAGGAATGAATACTCAGTATCGATTTTACACTTAGGTAATGTCTCTCTTTTGACTGACGATTCTTCTTGCACCTTTAAAGTATAACATATTATATGGCTATATTTGTGTCCAAAATGTGGCTAAAAAAGCAAGAAAATACGTGAAACGAAACAGTGTGTCTCACATTATTTTTACACTTATACATAGAGACATTGCGAATAATATTAAGTACTCTATCTATCTACACAGAATGGTAAAACCGTCATCATCCCTTGAGACCCTTAGAACAACTCTTATAATTAACGCATTATAATTTATTATATTTGGCCAGCTTATGTCCATTTTGAGTTCAATGACTCCGAACTCCCGTGTCACATCCAATCATATTTGATTAGTCTTTAACATGGATATGTGAATTTGTTTGTCCTCTGCCCAACTGTGAGTATCTTGAAGGGGAATTCTCAGTTCTTTTGACCGCGTTTCAGCTTTGGCAGATAGTTAAACCTGTGTAGCAAGAAATATTATTATGGACCTGTGTGCGATCAGGCGGCACTATCAGTACGCTTACACTAATTTTACGTAGATGGGACATTTTACTTAGATGGGTCATGGGATATAAAAAACGAAAGATTAAGAATTAGTCGCAGACCCATCAGCTTATCGTGCTTCTTGAGCCTCTGTTTTGGAGTATATTGGACGATCACCCATCTAAGGATTGACCTCAGTAAGCATTGCCTTGAAGATCGGCCGAAAATTGATGGTTTTTGCCACGTTGGGTAATACAAACTCACTTTTATAACCTACCTACGATGTATACCGCCTGTGGTGAAGGCTTTGTAATATTGTTTCAATCCCAATTCTGTCTACGGTACAGTAGAAGGCGTAAAGTTATGCCATGCTAAGCTCCAATAACTAATTTGTGTGCAAGTGTGTTTCCACCGCAAATCGTTCATTACAGATTTATATCTAGTACATTTTAGTACTTACAGCTAACAGCCTGCGGTTGATTGATAATTATTTTAAATCGATTGTGTTACATAAATATTATATACTGCCTCGTGCTTCTAGTGGTACTTCGTCTAATGGTTGCTATTGTTGCTAAGCCCGAGTTGAGCTTCAGCTCCTGAGTTCGAATCCCGGGTGTTGCTAAATGTTATTTGGTTTTTTTTACATAAGAAAATTCTCTGTGGAAGCACAGAGTATGAACTTTTGCCAGGTTCGCCTCTATTACGTTGGGGTTTATAACGTACTGGCGAAATGTAGGTGTACCTCACAGCTCTGCCTATCTCTTCTGGGAATAAAAGTGTTATAGTAATGTTATATAAACGTGTTTCTACCGCAAATAGTTAATTATAGAATATCTGTTAGATTTCAGTCCGTCTACAATAGCACTCTGTGGTCAATTGATTGTTTGAAATCAATTGTGTAAGACAGCCCCCTTACCATGAGCTCTTAAAGCAGAACGTTTTCCGTTGTGGAAGCGAGACGCCGCTCTACATTGCACGTAGCGGCGTCCCGCTCCCACAGCGGAAAATATCCTGCTTGAAGAGTTCATGGTATGAGACAGTTGGTCGTTAGATGCCACTTATGGCCCCTTATCTGACTTGCATTATTATTTATTTCCCCACTTATTATTTATAGCCCCTTTGTTGTTTATTATTGTTTTGTTCTTAGTAGAGGAAAGTATGTGGCTATGTACTTATTAGTATAACACATATTTATAATACTAAGATATAAATTGATTTGATATATAGGAAAACAAGAAGTTTATTTTTCTAGAAGACTTGCATATAAGATCCTGTATTTGCCGAAGGGGTAGGCAGAGGTGAATCCTCACATTTCGTCAGTTATGTTATCCTAATGTAATAGGGAGTGAGCCGATAGCCATCAACATTAACGGGGCGCAGATCCAGACTCCGCGCTGCTACTGAGAATTACCTAATAAAAACTCAGTTACATTTTTCGCGACCCAGGATTCAAAGCCAAAACTTCGTCCTCAGCAATCGCGCTTAGCGACCAGTTTACCAACGAGGCACTCTTATAATTTGATACTATAACTTCAATTCATGTACACTACATTTCTTTCATTTATTTGAGTGAATGAGGCGAAAGAAGTATGTCAGGATCGTAGCAAATGGAAATCTGTCGTCTCTGCCTACCCCTCTGGGAAAAGGTGTGACTTATATTTTTATTTGAGTTACGTTTAAGTTAAGTTTCTTAAATTATCAAGCTTCTTCTGTAGCTGACTGTACCTATATTTATAATCCTGTGAGTCATCGAGAGAAATGACCAGTGCCAAAGATATTAACTAAGTTAGACTTACCTAAGTGCGTGTTGTAAGGTCACGCCTTTAGGTGACTTACGAGGCATTGACCTCTACTTAGCGCTAAGCTAAAAGAGTAACATAATAAGTACTTAAGCAGTATGTTAGTGTTAATAATGAGACTCAAGTATTATTTGTTTGGAGGTAGTCATACGTTTTAATGCTTGGTTAATATAATAATTTTATACGACAAATATGTCGATGTCGACTTAGAAATACCTATATGTTATTCCTAGTCTTGTTGGGTGGGGTTTACAGTAGGAGCGTTTCACAAACATGAAATATCACATACAAAACTCCCAGACCCGGGACAAACATCTGCGAATCACACATTTTTTTGTCCCATGCGGTTATCAAACCCGTATTAAAACATAAATATTAAAAGGGAACAATAACTTGAATTGATGTTTTTTTCTTTCAATTATTTGACGTAAGGTTTCTTAAAGTGTTCAGCTATTTATATTGCTGACTGTACTAGTAAAGTAAGGAGGCGTTACCGATGTAACTTCCTTCCTTATCAAACTAGTTTATTTATAGTCCCATTTGGAGGTAATTTGAGATGCTACAGTAACTGCACAATCATCTAATATCCGTCCATGGATACATCATTTGCTTCTAACGATGTATAATGACAAACTTGTATGCAACTATAGACATAATATTATATCACTATTTATATAATACTGACTGCTTCGTTGGTCTATGGTTGCTAAATAACTGCTGAGCACAAGGTCCTGGGTTCGATTTCCAGGTCGGGCAGTGATGCTGGATTTTTATATCAAGATTCTTAGTAGCACGGGGTCTGGATTTGTTTTAGGTTGTTGGCTAGGCTCGCCCCCTATTACATTGGTACCTATAACGTGTCTCGCGAAATGTGGATGTAACCTACACCTCTTATTACCCCTACAGGGAATACAGGCGTAATGTTATGTATGTTTTTTTATTTAATGTAATATAATGTATACTTACAATTAATAATGATATACAGTTTGACATCCTGTATAATTAAAATCTCTATCTCAAGTCGTTTATAATAGACATTTGATTGCCCTGTTTGCTCTGTTTTTTTCTAACTATTGACTGATTGGTTATTATAATGTATAGCTATAGGATGACCTCGTATTATGAATGATTGACTGCTGCGCTAAGGGTTGCTGGTTCGATTGCCGACAAAAATTTGTACGATCTGCAGATGTTTATCCCGAGTTTCAGTGTTTGTGTATGTGATATATGTTTGTGAAACGCACCCACAACATAGGTGGAATTCCTAGTGTGGGGAAACGGTTTAAAAAACACATTCACGCAACTATGACTGCTATTTCCAAATACTGTTACATCCACATATAATTATAATATCTCTATAATCACAACTACATATTAAAAGGACCTGATTTCTCTCGCCTTCGCCAACCAAAAACATACGCTAATCACATGCATATAAGGTTGATATTCCTTGTATAAGTGGTGTGTCGTCATCGTCTCGCGTGTACACTTCAGTGCAATTTGAAGAACACAGTTTAATTTGGGCGCACGCGACTTAAAGTCCGTTACAAGGACGAGTTATATTTGTTAAGTTTCTGTTATGCTTGTTATGTTGGTAAACCTATCATTACTTTGAAATGGAAGGCTTTGACAACCGTTATTACAATCTTGTTAAAGAAATAGAATCACACGTGCTTTGATGATATTATATTACCTTCTTAGCTACGTGGCTGCAGATCAGTCGATCTGCGAGGTTAAGCCGTGCTCGCCGCAGTCTGTTTTGAAATGGGTGACCGTCGAGACTCCTCCGGGCTTCGCACTATGAGTGAGGGAAATAGGGAGTGCACCTGTGTTTGTGCGTATACTTGTGCACTATAATATCTCCTGTATAGTTGGCTAGTCTTAGATGAGATAGGCTGCCGTCACCTATTAGTCGCGGTCACCGGTGATTGCTGCAGTGGCTGTCAAAGGGTAACAAGACTAAAAGCAAAAGAAGTCTGACTTTTTGTAAAAAAAATAGAGAAAAGATATTTGATAAATGGTGGACACGAGCGGGATCTAAACCCGCTACCTTCGCCGGTCCGTGGTGCCACTCCTCCAACTGAGCTGCCGTATAGCTAGTCACTGCCTTATTTCTGAATCGTACTAAAGAGGTACATGTTTAGCTTGATAAATAACCTTGATACGTGGAAACAAACAATTATTTAATTATCAAAGCAAAGAGTTTTAAGTCTGCACGTCACAAGGACAACAGCAATTTGGCAATTTATTTGTTTTACGATATTTTTATTTGTAGACGCGAATTTCTAAACGTTTAAAAAAGGCAAAGGTCGTAACTCACATAATGAGCATTCAAATATGGTCTCTAACATCGTACCTTGTGAATTCATTTTACATTGACAACAATAGCAAACAGCACGCTGTAACTATAAAGTGTCATTGTAAAATGTATCTAATAATGTTCTTCTAACCGAATTTCGGACATGGCAGTCTCTTTTTTTTTCGTCTCTCGCAGCTAGCTCTAAAGTAGCTCTTCCTGTTAAACCGGGTGTAGCAGCCAGTCTCGTCTGAGACTATGAATAAGTATGCTTGAAACGCAGGGCCACTGCCTCCTAGCTGGAGGCCTTTTATTAGGTCTCGTCAATTGACCGGTTAAGCAGTAAGAGCTAACTGAGAGAGACGAGTTCGAAAAAAAAAATCTCACTCTCGTCTGATGGAGTAGACCGATACGACCGGAGGAACACTTCATCAAAGTATATAAATAAATAAAATGTATGTATTACAATGTGAGTTGTATTGCCCCCCCCCCCTACTAGGCAAGTGGAAGACGCTAGACGAATAGACATAGAATAGAATGACTGTTTCGAAGATGTTATCGATCTCATATGGCTAACCTATATATTTTTCATTATATTCGTCAATTTGTCACTTGTACAGTACGTAGGAAATATTATAGTGCATTTAAAGCCTATGTCGCTAATTCAGTTCAACACAAATATAACAAGCTAATATTTGGGTTAACGAGTATTTGATTATATTAGACTCGTTATAGATGATACAGCTGATCCTAGATTATGATATTATATTGGTAACTTAACATAATAATAATGATACACACTGGAAATTACACGTTTTGGTAATATTATATTAATTAGCGCAGTGGCTAAGCGATTGGACTGTTGCGCTAAGGGTTGCGAGTTCGATTCCCACACGGGGCAAAGATTTGTGCGAACTGCAAATATTTGTCCCCGAGTCTGTGTATGTGATATTTCATGTTTGTGAAACGCACCCATGATACAGGAGAAATTCCCAGTGTGGGGCGACGTTTTTATAAAAAAAAAAACAAGAATAAAAAACATTATGTTATAGATCTCTAGAAACTAAAGTAGGTTACAATAAAAATAAGATAATTGTTGAGAGTCGATAGGTACCATTATAAAGAACTAGTATTATAGTTCCACCGTGTAATTGTTTAATTGAATATAGTTAAGTAATTAAGCAGTTTAATGAACAAAGGACTACAACCTAAATAAATATTCTTAATATACTTTCAAACGAAACTCATAAATAGGTAGTTATAATATTTATGTAGGTACATATCTAACGAAAACTCCCGAGTAATCGATTCATACACGAATGATCTCTTTGTCCGCAAGTGTATCGAAACAGTTCGGACACATTCCATCTCTGCTTCTCTTACGTAATCTGTAAGTGAGCGCCTTACATAACGCTCGATGTAAGAAAAGTTACCTAAATTATAAAACCTTCTTGCTCTGATTAGGAGGTCTTTTGTAATTTGCGATGAGCTTGATAAGTGAGATATGCATGTTATATTATGCTATGTTATGTGTTGGCTGATGGGAGATGTTATCCAACCAGTTATAAAATAACGGAAGCTATGCGGTACAGTCAGCGTCAGAAGTAGCTGAACATATTTACTCTTGCCAAACATCATTTTAAGGTGAAAGCAATAGAGATACTGAATTCTTAAGTAAATATTTTGTTTTTCTTCTTTTCAGCGCGCTTGTATTTTCCTCTTAACTGTCTTAGATGCACACTGTACATCAGTTCTCTTTTAACTTGTTTTTTTTTTTGTGAAATCGTGGACAATGGTGTGGGTTACATGTGTAGTAACATAAATATAGAATGGATTTTATATAAATGATTTCTAAGTAATGTACTAATTTAAGAATTTTTGGTTAAGCTTGGCATGTAACTGTTTTTTGTCCCCAATAAATAAAATAAAATAAAAAAAAACATGTTAAGAAACCCTATGTGAAATAATTGAAAGATACAAACATCAGTTCAAGTTATTATTTCATATTATAGAATCGTCCAAATGTTGATCCGAGAATATTTAAGACTTTTTACTGTATAAGAAGATGTTCTTTAATTGATCGTATCAGCATCAGCCCGTCGCAGTCCACTGCTGGTTATAGGCCTCTCCCAATGTCCGCCACAAAGCCCGGTTTGCAGCATTTTTGGTATGTTTAAAAAAAGTCCCGGGAATTGAACTCCTAACCTCACGCACAACGTTATAGTATATAAATCCTTATAATGCTTCTAAAGTAACACGCAGTGAATACTAATAGGTCCACCGTCTAATAACATTACAAATGGTGGTTTGTGCTATTCTCGATAGTTACTGGAGCGGGATCGAACCTGTTCTCCGGTATTTCGTTGCCCTTCCGACCGACATGTATACATTACGGGTTAGGTAATGCGAAGTAGGTGATGTGTGTGTTAGAACTGGAGACTGTTTGGTTCGATTAATGGCAATAGGCTGGGCACCTATTACATTGGTATCTAAGACATATCCGGCGAAATGTGGCTCGTTGGTCTAGTGGTACCGAGTTTGCCGAGCCCGAGGTTCGTACCCAGGTCGGGCAAAAGTGTGATTGGGTTTTTCCATTAGGTAATTCTCAGTAGCAGCGCGGAGTCTGGAGTTAAGGTTAATGGCAATAGGTTAGCTCGTGTTTTCACGTCACATTTGTCCCTCGACTCTGTTGTCCGATACGAAATTTCCGTGTCCCACGCCATGTTGCCTGCGACATCTACGGGTCACGGGACAGTCGCCCGTCAAGTTTTAAATAGTGAAAACGCGAATCGCTTTATGTAAGTCGCACTAAACAACTGGGCAGTGTGAACAAGGCAAATGTCGCGCGACACTGTCCCACAAAGTCGTGAATGTTAGGCGATGTCTCCGCGACATCCTAGTGAAAACGCGTTTGCAAACTTTGTACCAAACAGGAAATGTTGGTAAGAAAATGTGACGCAAATAAGGTCTTAGGCTAAGTAAGGTCAAGCAATTATGTATGAGGTCAAGTTATGTTTGTAACGCGAAGAAAAACCCATCGATTTAATCATTATAATTAGCGAGATAAACAATTATTATATTACTATGTAAAGCCTCGCGTGTACTTGTTTTATTCGATTCACGGGTTAGGGTAGCGATTGCGGTTTTTGCGGTTTGCGCTAACGGTAGCGGGTGCGATTCCCAGACGGGTCAAAATTTGTGTGATCCGCAGATGTTTTGCCCGAGTCTGGGTGTTTGTGTATGTGGTATTTAATGTTTGTGCAATGCATCCACGATACAAGAGACATTCCATATGTAGGGCAACGTTTAAAAAAATAATATATAACATTGGTGTGTCAGTCACCCCCGACTATATGGAATCTTTTGTACTATTTGAGAAATATCTATAGTAAAAATATACAGAATATAATAACACTAAAAATACTTTGTATAGACAAATAATAATTATATACTCTTTAAAAAAATATATGTTTTACGATCTCCTGTTAAAACAAACAATATGATGAAGGAAGTTCCCCGAAATATTTTTACAGATAAAAGACATCAACGCGCTGTAACTTGAAAGCACCTTTTTGAGTTATAATGATTTTCCGCGCATAAAAGATTAGTTAAGTTATTATCTTATACTTAAATTATTAAAAAATATACTTAAGCGGATAATGACCTGTATGACGTCAACGTAGAACACGCACACATTAAGAAATTAAAAAAACTTCTGAAGATTTATTTATTTTTACAAAAAAACAATCGACAGTCATTAATTGGTTGTCTAAAAACACTTATTTAAGTTATATTTAAGTATTATTTATATTCAGTATGAAAACGTTATTTTGCTTATAGCTGCACGTTCGATTCCTGAAATTATCATGGTCGTAATTTATTTACCATGCATAGGAATCAAAATTAGTAAGTGATGTGAGAAGCAGGAGACTGGGCTTTGGCGTACATTGGGAGAAAATAATTTATGTTATGTCCATGTGAGGCTTATAGATTCATCTCTATAAGGCGCACAAGTTACACGCGAAAACTCAAGAGCAAGTATTTCTTCCAAACTATATTATAGACACCTTCTGACCTCGTCCACTAGGCCGTCGCAAGGCTTCGCCAATAAAATATTTGTACATCTGTTTAACCATCATCATTTGTTTGGCTTTTAGTTTTATTGTCATGCGAGTCAATGTTTGTGCGTTCATTGCGAATGGCGAAATAGTTCTGCTTACGTTCTAAACGTACGTACGATGTTGGCATCGTGTGATTGCTGTTTTTTGGTTTTTATTTATTTATTTATTTATTTGGGACAAACAAACAGTAACACATTATATCTACGCAAATAATATAAACAAAGATATTATATAAATGTAAAACTTACACCGTTATCCACAGCATATACAATTCATATAACTATACTAATGAACAATCTAGGCAAGGGTTTGTAATCTGTTTTTGTGCAATTTAATGACGACTTGCCCCTATTAACTCTTAAGGCAGGACTGTTAACGATCTGGAAGCGAGACGCCACTACGTGCAGTGTAATGCGGTGTCTCGCTTGCACAACGTAAACTGTCCTGCTAAAAGAGTTAATTGTTCGAGGGCCGATTAGCGCAGTGGCTAAGCGATTGGACTGCTGCTTTGGTTGCGAGTTCGATCTTTCCATATAATATACATTAAATCGGAGATGTTCTGCAAAAAGGGCAAGTGATGAGTACCCTCAACCGAAGAGCGTGTATGAGGAATGTGATGCGTGTGAATGAAGCAAAAGAAGTATGCCAGGATCGTAGCAAATGTAAATCCGTGGTCTCTGCCTACCCCTCAGGGAAACAGGCGTGACTTTATGTATGTATGTATACATTAGTTATCAGTTGCTAAAAACGGTGAAGGAAAACATCGTGAGGGAGACCGGCAAAGCTGAGAGATTTTTCAACGGTGTGTAAAGCCATTTGAGAGCCTACAGGGGGTTTAAACTCTGACACCAGGTTGTTCATCAACCATACGATAAGAATAAGTACCTTGAAACAGTCCTGCCAGACTTCAACTATCAATCAGAATTCTTATCAACGAATTCCCGGTGTCATCACTATACACGCGATGTTGCCAGATCGTAATAAGTGTTGCAACGCTGCAAACCTTCATAGCATGCGTCTGCGCATATAAACATGTATCGCAACGCGGCGTCAAGGTTAGTGAAAACGATCCGGTCAGTTTTGGGCCGAGACGTTGCGGGCGTTACCTTTGAGGTTCGAGAAGCGAGTTGTGTGTTATTTTAATGGGGTGGGCAGGATTGTTTGTAGCTCTAAAAGTAGGAGACCGATGTGGTCAGTGCTTATAAGGTCAATAATGTGTTAAAGGTGTAAAAGTTTGTTCAAAAGGCTCTTTTTTTAATGAATTAACCTCTTGAGCGCCATGTCTTGTATAGAAGACAGAGGTTTCCGAGCTCTCCAAACCATAACTTTATTATAAGGCGATATCTAATCGTAATATTTGTGTGATATAATAATCGTAATTAATGTTACGATTAGATATAGTCTTCTAACAAAATCGTGGCGTGAAGGGCACGAAAACGTTTGTCTTCTATAGAAGACAGGGCGCTCAAAAGGTGGTTTTAATACTTTTGTTCAACAAAATTAATAGAGATGTATTATATATGAGATGCAACATCTTCTAGCAAGATAATCAATAGAAATGGAGATGATTAAGTACCATCGCAATTAACTAAAGTAATATTGACTCACTACATAGTGGTGTGAGAGATTCTTATGTTGGGTACGAACCACAAGATTATATCACGCGACAAGCACAATGGACGTGTTATCGTTACGATTGGTTCTCACAATGTTCAGGTGAACATTGGTTCAACACCGACAGACAGGTGGCAACTAGATATTAGGTATTCTTAAACGACTCATCTTTTATTATTAAATAGCTTCTTTTTAGATTATAGCTGCTATATATAACGTTATTAAATATAAAGCAAGTAAATAAATGTTATAAGTGATCATGTTGTCCTGAGTTTCGGTCAAAACGGATTGAGTCATCTGAGACTAGCCAACTAAGCAGGAGATATTATAGTGCACAAGTATGCAAACACAGGTGCACTCCCTATTCCCTCACTCTCATAGTCCAGGACGGTGAGACACGACTGGAGAGAGATCAGGTGCAGGACCAACGGCTTAACGTGCCTTCCGAAGCACGTAATAAATACAATCAATAAATTTAATAAGTAGGCAAATAATATAATTATGCTGGACTTAGACAAAGTTGCTAAATAAAATTTATATTTACCACAAAAGTAACGTTTTGTAAACTTTGTTGTAAATTGCTTGAGGATACACACGCCCAGACATAAAAGGGATTAAAGTGCATTCTTTGAGTTTATTTTTAGCGTTGGAAATCCCGACGGTTAGCCCAAACGGTTACTTCATTAAGAGAACCAGTCAATGCCTTTGGAAAGTCCAGACTTAAAATAAGACAGCTATTTATAAACACAGTACCATAAAAATTAAAGATCTTAGCTATTTATAAACACAGAACCAAATAAAAGATCTTATTATAAAAAATATTTTTTAGTCGTTGATTATAGTGATTTGCCAAGTGATATCCGGCCTAGAATTGACCACGCCCTTTCCTCCGGTGGGTGTCTTAAGAGGCGACTAAGGGAAAATCCAGAAGACGGGCAGCAGCGTCTTCTGTAACTTCACCACCAATACTGCGATCCCCAAGCCGCTAGCCAAGCGTGGGGATTATGGTACCTCGCCCTTCCGTTTGGGGGAGGTGGTGGGCTTTGTTCAACAGTGGAAGTCTTCCAGCTAATGATAATAATAGTTTCATTTCATGTCAGGATATTATATTTATGTATTTTATTGCGTTCAATAAATAATGAAGAAGACTAGTCAGTGTTGTGATCTTGTTAAGTTTTCGATGTTCGTTAGTGGTACGCAGGCGCGAACAAAGTGTTCGGTGTTTGTGTTCACCATATTCTAGTTCGGTCTAGAACACAGCTATAGACTTTGCTTGCATAGATAATAAACTCGTTTAATAGTTTCTATAAAATGTCTCGGTGGGTTTGTTTTCAAATTATTTTTGACTAACAACGATTCGCGTTAGTCATACGATCGATTCTAAAATCTAGCTCAAGGCTAGTTTCTGAGGTCTGTGTTATAGACAAGAGATTTTATAGTCTAATGTGAATTAAAATATAAGTGATCGCAACATTTATTACAACATTAATACCATGCTAGCCATGTTACATATGCTCATTATATCCATTTCTTAGGTAACATGACTGTAGCATTTAAGTGTTAAAAAATCTCACAATTTTTAACTTCACTTACAACTTAATATGACAATTATGCTTCATACTTACAAACGATGCTAAATATGTTGCCCAAGCCCCTGAGCCAATCAGGTCGCTATATTAATTACAGAGTTAATAATAAATTAATTCTCTATAATAGCAGTATCTTACTCTCCTTTACTCTTATTGTTTCTGAATTTATTTCTTGCGTGTACACAATTTGTTAAATATATTACATAAACATAACATCACGCCTGTATTCCCCGAAGGGGTAGGCAGAGGTGCACATACAGTACACCCACATTTCGCCAGTTATGTTTTAGGTCCCAATGTAATAGGGGGCGAGCCTATTGCCATCAACCGGGTACAATTCCAGGCTCCGTGCTGCTACTAAGAATTACCTAATGGAAAAACCCAGTAACACTTTGCCCGACCTGGGATTCGAACCCAGAACCCCTTGCTCAGCAGTCGCGCTTAGCAACCACTAGACCAACGAGGCAGTCAAATATATTTGTTTATTAAATAATAATTTTGTTAAATATATAATTTGTTTATTAACAAATCCGTCTCTCTGTCATGGAGCAGGAGTGATGCTATTAATGCAGATGATAAAATACTTCAGGACTGTTACTCATGATGTAATACTTGTACGATGTTGTTTGTATTGCCAATAGTAACAAACAATGGTGCTAGTCTGGTTTGTTTATTGTTTTAAAAACTATGACATCTTCGTATAGTGTCTTTTTTCGCATCAGCATTCGCGTAGGAATTTGTTGAGCCGAGGCTACTTGATTGATGAGTTGATAGCTATACATACCTTTAACGAAGTAACAAACCCTCTTGCCTATAAACGATGCTAAACTATCTCTTAACTTAAAAAAAATGTGAGCCGTCATAGGACGCCTGGCAGATGTGAAACACGATTAAATAAAACGCAGGTTTTGTATACCGTAGTAAACAACAACGTCGAACTGAGTGAGAAGCCACACCGTGCACTCTACTACATATAAAATATATATTTATTATATATATAAATGTTTACGTTAATATGCGTATTAAGTATTAGTTACAAATTTGGCCAAGAGATGGCGTTGTTAGTTGAGCGCCGGTTTCTGAATCGCGGTTTCAAGATTTTCCGGCGCTTAACTAGGTCAATCATTTAAGTTTGTAGTTTTTGTGAGCATTAAGCACTGTGGTCATATAAATATTGTACGCGCTCATTGTGATTTATACACAGGTAATCTCTTCTACATGTGCTTGTAATTGCCAGTTGCCGGAAAAATCAGACAGCTGCAGTACGTATGGTTGATGAACAACCTGGTGTCACAGTTAAAAAAGCCTGTAGGCCTCTGGCTTTACACACTTGAAAAATCTCTAAGGTGTACCGGTTCCCTCACGAGTTTTCCTTCACCGTTTTCGTAGCTGATAACTAAATTATAGTACGCACATGAATTTGAAAAGACATTGGTACGTGCCGGTTGTGAACTTGCAGCCTTTGATTTGGAAGTCCAACTATCATACCACTTGGCAATCACTGCTATGTAGTTTAATATATTTTTTTTTTTAAACGTCGCCCCACACTAGGAATTTCTCCTGTGTCGTGGGTGCGTTACACAAACATGAAATATCACATACACAAACATCCAGACTCGGGATAAACATCTGTGGGTCGCACAAAATTTTGTCCCGTGCGAGAATCGAACCCGCAACCCTTAGCGCAGCAGTCCAATCACTTAGCCACTGCGCCAATGAGGTCGTCCTTTTACTAATATTGGGCCTAACATGTACAAACGGAACAATTATCCGTAGATTAACAAACATCTAGGTCATACACCGTTACCACCCTTTGCAATGTGAAAAATCACACTTAATTACTTGGATCTATTATCTCTGTGATTCTGGTCAGCCTGCCGTCTTAATGAAGTGGCGGTGATGCAACGGTTTCATCACAGTTATGTCACGTTAACCGGTTAAACTTAGTCGGTTTGCGCAACCGGCAACTGGCAACCGACAACCGTTCTCCGGTCGCCTTCCGTTCGACAATTAACTCTGTGTGTGGTAGACACTGGGGTAGTGGGATTTGGGTCAACGAAGTAGGTGTAGAAGGCACTGTCTTAGGTTCGGTGTCCAGATGTAACAAAAATATATTTTTTAATGTTTCTTTGTTGTTGTTCCTTAAGATGTGTATTTCTAAGAGCCTTTCTTCATCATCAGCCGGAAGACGTCCACTGTTGAGCAAAGACCCTTTGTAGCAGTTAAATTCCGATCAGAGATTGGTCCCTCTGTTATATAGGCCTTATACAAAACAAAATGAGTCTACTTCTGATAAATAAAAACATCTCTGATTACCTTTTCAGTGATTATAGGCGTGACTTTTTACCCAACTACCAAAGAAGGCTTGTTTTATCGCGCGTATCTTGTATGTAAATTTTCTATAGTGGCATTTTTAAAGCACCAAATCCCAATAATCAGTAGCAAGCAAACCATCAGTCTTGTATGTCTGTATGTGTCGAAAACCTATTATATACGCACTTGACCGAAATATTTATATAGTTATAAGAATTACGGTCAACGAGCCATAGTCGGGGACAGGCCGTAAGTATGTCGGCGTTCACATCCGAAATTATGTAACGTGACCTTTGTGGCAATGTTTGGCAAGCTGTTGGCCGTGTGGACCAATGTTGGCGAGGGTTTTGCTAATTAATTAGCTGTATAGTGGGTGTATTGGTTTATTGGAGGTTTGAGGTTAAATCAATAGTTAATTAAACAGCTATTTATTTAATCTAAATTCAAGGGATTTTTGATCGATTTTCCCAATCTGTTTGGCCGATATATACCTAATTGGGAAGTTATTTGACCTGTTACATATTAGATACTTATACTTTTACATATTAGATACTTATACTTACTTACTTACTTTTACATATAAATATGCTACCTATATAATATATCTAGCGCCAGGTAATTGGCTCATAAGAATATCCAATCCTAATTTCTCTACTGCTATCTGTATGTTATTTTTCATCATCACTCCTGGTCGCAATGAAACATTGATTTGTAGATAGCTTGAATCTAACAAAGGCTTCTTGATATGCAGGAATGTAACCATGAGGTTATTTCGAATTTAATAAAAATACAACCATCAATTTCATGTTTTATACAAAGTATATTTATCATTGCTCATCGGTGTTCAGACAGACAAACAGAATAACTTACTGCCCAACATTCCTGCGCCATGACTCGGCAGTGTTGTGCCAAGCTGCCAGCGCACATGGCAACAGCACGGCTACTCGCCTGGCATTGTAATGTGTCTGGCAACATGCGTTTAACGCAGACATCTTGGGGGTCAGTACAGTTGTAAGGTAAAGCGGGTTGAATATTAATATGACCTGCATAAATAAGATGTTATCGTAAGGTATTGATTTCTGTTTCCGTTATATTTACTATCAGTTGATATATTTATCAAGACATTACGGAGTTATATACATAATTTGTTTGTTATTTACAAGTCAATGAAAAGTGACGGCGGATTCGACTATCATTGGCTTTTATTTCATATTTTTTTCTCCAATAAATTTCATGTTTTCTCGGAGGCAACCGTAAACATTTTATAAATACATTATTTACTTCAGCTTTGTTTTTGCACCTACCATATAATTCCTACACCACCCTAAGGTTGACTGGTAGAGAATGCCCCAGGCATTAAGTCCACCTATGTATATAGCTTTTGTTACATGAAGTTTAAATAAAAAAAAAACATTCTTTATTTTGTTGCAACACGGAAGAAAACCCTTTTTGACAAAGCTTTTTCCTCCCAATGCTGGTCTAAGTCACCCAAATCCTCAAAATTCTCTTAATCCTTGCACATCTCCCACCATTTCTTATAAACCTTCCACTTTCTCCCTGCGCCTGCCCTTCTAGGCAACCGTTATAATATCAGCTGAGTCTCAGCGATTTCATTCACTGTCCAACACAAAGCAACAATATCATAATCTCGCGTGACGGACAGACGGAATGACAATGACAGATAGTGTTATTTAACCGACTTCGTTATGGTAGGAGGTAATCGATATTTCATGTTACGTCAGGATAACCGACTCGTATTTGGAATGGTTTCACCTGATGGACTGGATAGTGATTATTGGAATATGGGTTGGCATTCTTTAGTTGTAAAATTAGCATTCTTATGATAGCAATAATAGCTAAGTATGACCGTTGGACTGCTGAGTTAAAGATTGCAAGACCCGGCACACACATTGGTGTGTTTAAGAATTCGTATGCGTATTATCAATTAGTTATCAGTAGCTAAAACGGCAAAGGAAAACATCGCGAGTATACAGGCCGGTTATCGGGGAATACATGCATGATGTTATGTTATGAATAAGGTAAAAGTCAGAAGAAAATTTCAAACGAGTTGGCCAAAAAATAGATATCTTATAACATTGTATCAGAAAGTCAAAAGGAAAGTAAAATACAGGAAACTGAGAGTGAAATTTCTCCTGAATACGGAGTTCTGACAGAATCTCACGCTAACAATACTCAGTACCTACGCATTTAGTATACTCAAGGTTGCGACCCAACCAACCCGCGAGGTTTACTTATCATATGGGTGATGGCCTGGCATCAGAGTTTAAACCGCCTGTAGGCTTGCATGACTTTACACACCGTTGAAAAATCTCTCAGGTGTGCCGGTTTCCTCACGATGTTTTCTTTCACCGTTTTCAGCAACTGATAACTAATTTAAAGTACGCTCATAAGTTCGGAAAGACATTGGTGCGTGCCGGGGCTAGCGACCTTTCACTGGCAGTTCAATGGTCAAACCACTCGGCTATCATAGTCAAACTGCTTAATACATACATACATAAAGTCACGCCTGTTTCCCTGAGGGGTAGGCAGAAACCACGGATTTCCATTTGCTACAATTCTGGCATACTTCTTTTGCTTGATCATTAGTTTATTTCAAATAAAGATCGTTCCTTCTCTCTTGTTGGAGCCATTGTTACAATACTACGTACGCACAAGTATCACAATAAAGGTTATTTCCATTGGCCTCACTTTCGAAATACCTTAAAAAGGTACGTAATAATGAGGTATCAATAGACAATAATTCCGAGTATTATCTTGTTATCTCTATTCAACACCATAGATATTACATAAAATATGCTTGTAATGACTCTTACTTTCAAATTGTAACACTTTCTTTTTGCCAACATCTGCGTGTTGGGATGAATTAACAGTTTCATGTTTTGACAAGTGAAAATAGGAATATGGCTGTACTTAGTCGTGACTAGAAACAAATACAGAACCTTTCTATATGAAGTCGGTTAAAATGGCCAGATCACGTGACTCTACAAATGTTGTTTTTTGTGAGTCTTGTACTGGATATATAGTTTTAGTTTAGTTCTATTCTATTCTATTATATTTAAGGTATACAGATTGAACCTGTATCCACCTGACATAAATTTGCCTGTGTGCAGCCGCTTGCGCATATAACTGCATATTACATAAGTGGGTAAGCAGACGTGAAGCTACAACACAGTGTCATGCGAACATCGATACAGGAAAGTGTCTTAACGAGTGTGGCCTTAAAGTGAGCGATATTTTGAAAAAGCAACAAAGCATGATTTATTTGCAAGAAAATAGTACAACCCTCTTACCATGAACTCTGTAGTGTACTGCGGCCTCTCGCTTCCACAACGTAAACTGTCCTGCTTTAAGAGTTGATGGTATGGGAGCTATACTATCATGATTAGACCTTATTAGCAGTCCAATTACGCCAATGCCTTAGAGACGAGTAACCACATTATAATAACTAGCAATCCTAATAACCTACATACTTTCACAACTTCTCAATTATTCAAAATTTCAATAAATAAACAAGTACTAGTTACTAAGATTGGTTGATCATTGACTCGCCCGTTTCATAGCCCAACACGCGTATTATGTGACTGTAATGATCTGTCGAGTCATCGATTGTTGCAGCTTCACCGAACGAATGAGAAAACAGCTGGCCGTACTTATACAAAGTCCTCCGTGTAATGGAAACTTCCAATTATACATATTATAAGAATTTAATTAAATGCCAAGGAGGTTTATTTTTAGGTTAATTCGTAAAAATAACTGTTTCGTTTAATTATAGTTCGCTGTTGAGCAACA
This sequence comes from Abrostola triplasia, assembly GCA_946251915.1. Classification (NCBI taxonomy): domain Eukaryota; kingdom Metazoa; phylum Arthropoda; class Insecta; order Lepidoptera; family Noctuidae; genus Abrostola; species Abrostola triplasia. The sequence goes on along the minus strand of OX276443.1, from coordinate 598,082 downwards.
TGCGCACAATTACGCAATAATATTATTTTTAATAAGATGACGTCGCTTCGAGGTTTAAAGATCCAGAAGTATAAGAATTCAAAAATTACGTCTTGCGCAGGGGTTAAGCAATTGGACTGCTGCGCTAAATGATGCGTATTCGATTCCGGCACGGGACAAAATTGTGTGATCCGTAGATGTTTGTCTCGGGTGTTTGTATGTTGATTTTCAAATTCCTAGTGTGGAGTGACGTTTTTCAAGTACCTGCTACTAGGTTCGACTACTATTTTTCATTATATTCAATAACTATTCTTCAAGCATTTTGTACTGGTCTAGGGGGGCTGACATTCCAAAGTATAGAATGAAAAACCTTTACAACTATCAAAACTTTATAAATATAAAAACTATTCATAATTAAGTCTTGGGTGGTTCGAACAAACAATGGAACACCACATACATGTCGTCCCGGGCTACGTGCTGAGTCCGTCCGACGTTTAGCACACAATGCATTTGACTCACGACGCACCGAGACACGTTTAGCTGATCAGCACAATACTATCTAAAGACAATGCGCGTTTGTGTACGAGTAATCGGATTATACATGTTATGTAGTGTGTGTTTGTATCTCGCTTGGTTACACTGAAGGGTAAAGGGAAAAAATAACTATGTAACTATGTCTATTTCAATCAAATTGATCGGTAGGATACGTCCTAAATTATTGCGATTATCATCATCATCAGCCCGTTACCGTCCACTGCTGGACATCGGCCTCTTCCAAGATACATCACAGAGCTATATACTTATAATATTATGAAGCTGAAAAGTTTGTTTGTTTGGATGAACGAGTTTATATCAAGAACTACTGGTTCGAATTGCAAAAATATTTTTGTTTCGGAGAGTCCATATATCGAGGAATGCTATAAAACATCAGAAATCTACGCGGGTAAAGCCGCGAGCAGCTGCTAGTACAGAATATTACGCATGTATTCCTCGAAGCATGGGAAGATAGCCAGACACATATCCAGACTCCATGCTGTCACTGAAAATTATATATTAAGAAAACCCAATAACTCTTTACCCGACCAGGGAATCAGGGCCTCATGTTCAGTAGTCGCACTTGCAACCTCGAGACCAGCGAGTCAGTCAACATTTTGTCTTTTGGTGCATACAATCAAACACGACTTCCAAAATATACACCTACCCGTTTATTGTATATAGAACAATATCGCCATATACGCCCTTTTCCAACTTACTTTCTAAGATAGTATATAGCTAAGCTACCGAATCATTCCCTTTTGTGGTCTCTGATCTTAACTTTCACTGCTGTCGTAGTTTATGAGAGAACAACGTACTATTAAATGAGTCACTAGGATTATAATTGTTTGAGGTAGTTCTGATATTAATTGATTTATATTAGGTGTTGAGTAGCTTGAGATCTTTTCCTGCTTCCGATTGGTTACTTTATGAGTTTAATGTATTTAACTAAAGTTGCACGAAGTATTTTATATCGTACCTTTATGGTAGCGATTCAATTGTACTGGCAACTGACAACCTACACAGGTTGTCATAAATGTTGCCAGTATAATTTAATATAAATAAAGAAGATAATTTCAAATTAGAATGACACTGATTCTAATTTTAAACTATCTTCTTTTCTGTTTTGTTTTCTTATGCTCTCAAACCATTGGTTTGTTCGGCATTTATCCTCTAATTTACTCTTCTAGATTCTAGACATGGCTTATTTTTTGGTTCATCATTCGTTCAATTTTGTCATCGTTCCGCTCATTCAACCCCGCTACTTAGATAGTCTATTACCGATTTTTTAAAGCATTGTCTAACAATTATAATAGTAGATATGAGACATAATATCTATGAAACAAACTGGAAATTTTAGCGATAAAATATCCTTTGTTAGTTCAGTGTTGTGAAGGAAACCTGTGCTTGGTAATCGCAATTAATTTTGCATACAATAATCGGTTTCTTATTATAGATTAATTAATGGAGGTTTAGTAATAACCATAAAACTGCAAACTATTTACCACGGGGTTTCTGAATCCCTCAGGTAGGTAACTTATACTTACATGTATTTTGGTAGATTTATGGTCAGAAATTACGTGGTCTAAAAACGATGAAGAAAAAAACTTAGATAGTAAAATTTTACTTCTATTTTAAACTTTACTTTTCAAGTTTTTTCTTATTGTATTATAATAAGAATATTTAACTATTATAAAATTATTATTTGAGAGATCAAATACGACAAGAATTAACAACGTATGAAGGCTAAATAACAAGGAAGAAGGTAAAAGATGACCTAGAACAAGCTTTAAGTAACCAAGTAAATAAGTAAGTATTTAAAGATAAGATACAAGTTATCTCAATTAAGGAGAATTTTAGTTAAGCCATTTAAGATGTTGGTAAAAAAAATTGCGGAACATTTTTTTGCGTAAAACGCACATCTGTTTCTAAATATACGTGTAATATGCGTGTAGAGATTCAACTTAAGTTAAATAAAGTTAAACTAACCGAAACATGAAGCGTGAAGTGATTGTTCCGTATTAGGAGCAGCACACACTACAACATTTGCGATACATTGCGATACAGAGCTATTTATATCATTATTTATTATCTGGTGACACGCTCTTTTAATTTTAAATGGTGTACTCATTACAGAGTGTTGTATGAACACGACCTAGTCTTGCTTTGAGATAATTTTTAATAGCAGTTATTTATTATGCAAAGGATTGAATTAGACACCTTTATTTGTATGGTACGCCTTTAGAATTAAGGTGCGAGTTCGTGATCCACGAAAAAATACGATTAAAACTTGTATAATTTAAATTATTTAACTTAAAAAGAAAATATTTTTGTACAATACAATTTTAATTGAAGAGTTCTCCAATTTACCTCGTTTTACACAGGATAAAGCCATTGGTGCATCATACCATGGAGATGCTACTAACACCTGTAGCATATTACCCGGCGAGGTTAAGGACAGTTTGTTATGCAAAGCCCAACGAGACAGCCGACCTTCTCCATTGTCACGATAAATCAACAGCAAAAAATCGCGTCACGAATTTTTAAGTAGCTTTGCCGCGTATCGTTTACTGTGCGCCGAACTTTAAGGTATTTCGGCATTCACTTCAGTATTTACTTGCCTAATTAAAATTATTATAAAGAGTACCTATATATTTTTTATTTAGCAATTATTATTAATTTATTTACTTGACTTTTAATTTAACGACAATTTAAATAATTATAAAAGTTCCGGGTTTGCGTATGTCTGTCTCACAATATTTTTTAAATTCGCACGAAAATTATTTTAAGATTGCACATTAAATTATAAATTAATATAAAAACCGTCTTAAAAATAATAATAGTCGCAATTTAAATAATAATTGCCCGGATCTTGCGTGAAAAACTATCATTCTACAGCGTACTAAGATTTCCAAACTGTCAAAATGCTTACCTGCCAATAATATTGGTCATAAGCTTTTATCGCTATACTTTACCATATATAGTTTTGTACCATTTCAACTATATATAGGTATGTACCAATCCCTTACCACGAACTCTTAAAGCAGGACAGTTTACGTTGTAGAAGCAGGACGCCGCATTACACTGGACGTAGCAGCGACGCTTCCACAACGTAAACTGTAATGCATTAAGAGTTCATGGTAAGGGGGCTATACCAATATAAGTTACTTGAGTTCCAAGGGTCATTATTTTAGAGGTAAAAAAATCTATTTGTTGTATTGCAATACCCAATATCAGTAATTTTCAAAGCATAATAATAACATCCTATAACTGTCCCACTGCATGGCAAAGGCTTCTCGTATAGAGAAGGATTGAGCATTGATCACCACGCTAGCTCACTGCGGGTTGGCAAAGCATGCAAGCAAAATCATTTTCAAAGCATAAATAATGGTATTAGACACTTCTAAAACCTCTATTTACGCTCAAACAATATCATTAAATTCTTTGTTTCTCTGTAGATTCTTATGAAACATTTTCCCGGAGAATATTATTGCACTGCTATTATCCTAAGGTCAACTGAGTTCAAAGACGAACTTAGGACCAGCAATTAGAATGAGGAAAAATAATTAATTTATAAACTAAGGTAAATATAACACGAGATTATATAGGAAACTGCCTCGTAGTGTTTACTAAGTGCGACTGCTGAGCATGGTCCTGGGGGTCGCGCAAAGTGATGCTAAGTTTTTATATTAGGTAATTCTCAGTAGCATGGAGTCTAGATTGGTGCCTCTTTGATGGCAATTGGCTCGCCCCCTATTAAAATGGTACCTATAACATAACTGGCGAAATGTGGGTGTGCTACACACCTCTGCCCACCCCTTCGGGGAATACAGGCGTGATGTTTTATATTAAACTAGCTTTTGCTCGCGGCTTCGCCCGTGTTATATCCTATATCCTTTCTCGGGTCTTAAACCTTTTACGTGCCGAAGATCAAAATCTGTCCAGCGGTTTAGTCGTGAAGGTGTTAAAGACAGACAGACAGAGTTGCTTTCACATTCATAATATTAGTATGGAAGTATGGATTGTAATGAATTTGTTAAACCATGGCTCATAAACGTGATGTTTTAATACATGTAGTTAGTACCTAGTACTCGGCTGTAGTGACTATTAGAGCAAGTAATTGGATCGGATTGGTCGACGGTCGTGCGGCTTTTGAGGTTAGGCGATGGCCTGCAAGCAATTGACCAATACTGTGTAAAACACGTGCAAAATGGTACACGTGTCTTTAACAAAATCGTGTGTGTATTTCATAAAATTCTAACTAGGATTTGAAGTTTCTAGCTAGTTCTTCTCCGTAGGGACTTCGTTTTGGAACCGTACAACCAGAGAAGGTATTGAGATAGGTACTGGCGATTTATACGCACCTGTAATAATTGGCATGTGAAATAAAAACTTTTGATATAAGAATACAACTTTAATTATATACATTTGAGGACCGCAGTTGACCAAGACTCCGCGCTGCTACTGAAAATTACCTAACGGAAAAACCCAGTAACACAATGCCCGACCCGGGATTCGAACCCGGGACTTTGTGGTCAGCAGTCGCGCTTAGCATCCACTAGACCAACGAGGCAGTCAAAGTATAAAGTATCTAAGTATAAAGTAGCAAAGCGGCTAGTCGACTCCACACGTGACCAAAGGGCTGGTTCATTATTTGGCCAAAGAATTAGCATTGCCATTCAACGTGGCAATGCTGCCAGTCTTTTGGGCACGTTACCGGTTGACATCGATGGGGATGAATTCTTTGATGCTTTTTAACTTTTTATTTTTGTATATATTGTTTTTATTTTGTATTAGAATTAAGTTGTATATATTTGTAAAATAGTATGTTAATCTTCTAAGCAAATAGCGTAAATAACGTCTAAGTAAACCCAGCTAGGTACCAGGCGAGCATAATATCGCAAGCGGCCACCCGAGCGTGCCGTATAACGTTTCACGAGCGACCTCCGCCAGTTCCCTCCACACGTCCGTCTGATACTTACACATCACTGTTAATTAGTTTCATACTTAGTTAATATTAATATGATTCAGATGAGATAGTTCGACCGGATCTTAGTTGAGGTCGATCGTTTTTAAGACCTATGTATGTTACGAATGACTACAATTATAACTGAAATTGGCGTCATATTATGATGAAGCTGTAGTTATGAGTGTCGAGATATATGTAGCTACGTCCAGACTTTATTAAACACTGAGATAATTGCTAATTAACGAGTTATTCGTTTTTTATTTGAAGATTTTTGCCTACACTGACGCAAAGCAAAGCAGACACCATTGTACAATTAAGCAATTGTTGTTTTTTTTAACAGGACTGGACGGGGGCTAGATATACCTAGTAATTACATAGTTATTATAATTTATTATCATTTTATTTATAAAGTCATAGATGTTAAATTATTACGTCTAGCCGTTACATAAAACCTTGAAATGAATTACTCATAAGTTTGAAATAAAATATTCCGACGAAATGCGAACCTTTTTTGAAGTCGGTTAATAAATATATTAAACTATCTGCGCCCCGCGGTGTTACCCGCTTCATTTTCGGGATAAAAAGTCTATTGCATAATCCAGGGTGTCAGCTACCTCCATGTGAATTTTTATCAAAATCGATCAAGCCGTTTGAACGTGAAGAGGTAACATACAAACACACTCACAAACTTTCGGCTTTATAATATTAGTGCGATTGATTCGGTTTACGTTTTAAAAAGATTTATTTAATTCATCCAAATCGCTGAGAAATAAACTACAAATTCAATTTAAAAGATATAAATCAGACACCATTGATTGATAAAGCGATTTCCAAGATGCTCCACGTAGATACTATTAATTGTATGTATTAACAAAGGCATTCAAACTCATTGTCTTTGCTAATAAAACCTAGTCACATTGTCCATTTTAATTCAAGACGCGTCTATCGTTTTGACATGCCCTCACGGTCGCGTGGCGAAATTACGATTACGATACGAGGCTGATTAGTATGATGTTGTCTCTTTTTTACTTACTGTCCTTGGGACCGTGCGTGAGAGATGGTGATGGTGTTAATATTAATCGAGATGGCTTTGTTTCTTTATTTTATGGTCTCCTAGTAATACTGAGATGTGCGATGTCTTTGTTGGAATTTTCTAGCAAAACAAGACGGTGAGCGAGCAGCTAGTTAACTGCAATATTCTTAACATACTTTCAAACTAAAGACAATGTTAGTCAGTTAAGAAAGAAACTAGACCATATCATCATCATCCTATCTCAGTCCATTGCTGGACATAGAGGTCTCCTATGGCACGCCACTGAGCTCGATCTTCGGCCCTCCGCTTCCAACCGCTGCCAGCCATTTTGCGTATATCGTCGCCCCACCTAGCTGGAGAACGTCCTTCACTACGTCTCGCGAGAACTGCACTCCAGGACACGTTTTCCCTGATATTTAAAGATATGCTACGAATTTGCCTCTTTTGTTGCAGTCTATTTCTACACAAATTATCGCTGAAATATAGCTAAATTCCTACACTAAACTGATTTAAAATTGTTTATTTAGAATTCTGAATATTTGTTTATTTTTGTAACTGCACTAGAATGTTAGTTAGGTATTTAATTAAATACAATATTCCATTCTCCTATCCTTGTGCTGAATTAAGTTGAATCATATCCGAGGCAGTTTTGTAAGAATCAATTGGAAGGTCTATGTTCAGCATCGGTCTACGTAAACAATATGTGTAGGTTAGTCTATGGTACTACACTAATATTTTTTTTTTTTTTTTTTTTTTTATTTAAAAAAAACGTTGCCCCACACTAGGAATTTCTCCTGTGTCGTGGGTGCGTTTCACAAACATGAAATATCACATACACATACACCCAGACTCGGGACAAACATCTGTGGTTCGCACAAAGTTTTGCCCCTTGCGGGAATCGAACCCGCAACCCTTAGCGCAGCAGTCCAATATATATAGTGAATAGTCCAATATATATATAGTGAATAGTTATGCAATACCTACAACATTGTTAATTAACCACTTACTGGACACAATTCTCCTTCCCAAATGCCAATCTTTTTTACTATCCTGGGCTTTTTGTATCCATATCTCACCCTGTCTTACAGCAACAATATATTTAATCCACCTGGCTAGACATTTGCTATATTTAATGACGAAGATTACCTTTAGATTCTTCATATTGACTTTATGAAGAATCTTCAGATTCCTGAAATCTAAAACCGGTACTTATGAAAAGTTAACTTTTCGAAATCCGAATGTAATTTGAATAGTGTGTTTAAAAAAACGTTCTATTTATGAAATGGAATTAATTTAAGAAAATTTTACGTATCATTGATATGGTTCATCGCATTCTTCATACTTATTACTAGTTACAGAAATCTTCCTAAATTCAAAGAAACATGACGTTTGCTATCATGTGAATATGTTTAAGTATTAATAATTGCCAGGGTTTTTACATCACGAGAATAAACACAATAATTTACGTCATACAATTTCATAAACAAAACGTTTTCTAGAATTCTCCATTCGAATCAGAATTTCGAAAAGTTGACTCTTTCATACCGGTTTAAACCGTTTGAAACACAATTCAAAAAACGAACACGTGCACATAAAGAACGTGATTTATTTCATAATTATTCACTTTTTTTTTAAATTTTATGTTGACTCTTAGAATAGATTATAAATTCAAATCTTCTTAGGTACTTTAACATTAATGTTTAAATAATACCGACACACAGACATATAATCACGCTTCTTATTCAAAAGGGGTTAGTAGTAGTGTTCTCCTTTATCGAGAATCTATACCATAAACCCACTGTAATAAATACTTCAGTTGCAAGCCTATTGCTATTTATCGGGCCCTTATAACGTAATAATAGAAGATAAGTAACCTATTTAATAATATAAAACCTGTCCATCCCACTGTACAAACTAGGAACTCTTCTCATAGAAAGAAATAACTAGTATTCAGAGTAATGTATAAACTTGTGTTTAAAAAAAATCCCTCAGCTCATCTTTGCACACGTTAGTGGGCCTTGTGTCTGTGTCTGTGTGTGTGTTCCATTTAAATCTCGTTTCACGTGCTTACAATAGTATCGTACGTGATTTGTACAGAGTTACACTTCTGAGTCAGCTGTTATGCGACCTTGATGCGTCGTCACGTCGCGTGTCGTCAGTATACGACGCTCGGATTATAATCGATGTGACGTACTCGATGCATCAATCAATCGAGTGTTCGAATCGATATGTGTCTGATGGGTACTGTGTTAATTCGATGTTACATTTTGGGAAGGATGGGATGCTAATAATTGGTTTTAATTTAGTCGATTTTAATCTTTGCTCTAGAGACAACGATCACTCAATCGACTCCCTCAGTATGATATAGTTGGCTTGAATCATACTGTCTTGAATACGATAGGTACCTATGTCTAATAAGGTGTTACATCTTAACATATTTTTATACAGCTTACGAAGAAATAATAGAAAGAAAGAAAAGTACCTATAACATCACGTGACATTCGCGACACGTGTTTAATATGTTTATACAGGCCCAGAGAATGTGCTCTCAAATGATTCACTGACAAATAAAACGTTAGGTGCGACAATAGTCACACGCTATGTTATGTTATAATGCGTTCTAGGAAGAACAAGATGGCGGAAGACACGCAACATAACATATCTCATCTCGATCTATCGCCGAGCTAGTTTCAAGTGGGTTACATTTACTTGATTGATATTATGTGTAGGTTCTTAGATTTAACGTAGCCTATACTTGAAGCTGCAAGCATAGTCAAAGAGTCAAGAAATGTGACAATAAGTTATGTCACATCTGACATCTGTTTTGTACAAAAGTAGGCAAAGGTGTATAGTACGGTGTTTATGTTATGTTACATGTCCTAATGTCACTTGGGGCGAGTTAATTGCTATAAACCATAGATATAGGATCCAAGTAGTTCCTACTACTATAAACTGAGCACTCCCAGACTGTGCTGCTTACGAGAACTTTTTGTTATCGCATTGTTGATGAACAACCTGGTGTCAGAGTTTAAAGACATAAGAATTAAGACATTTATTTCTTAACAAACATATACGTTTGTGTTGAAAATGAATACAATCATCAACTTAATGATTACATTATATATGTTAAGTTAAGGTTATGCTATAGCATAGTGACTTTTACAGTCGGGAGCCGTAAAAAATCGCAACCGGCTCAAATCTTTTCTAGAATGGCTCCCGAGAGTAAAAGCCACTATAGCTCAACCTTAACTTAACATAATTCTAGACTTATTTATTTCTTTTCAGTTTTTTAGCAGTCAGTCTTTTTTATTTTTAAATTACTTTTATATTGACTGTTGACTTAAATAGTAAGCATTTAGTTTTATTGGCATTTAATATTACATTATCAACACCAAACCAGTCTTCAAACATTTCAAAAATAGTTTTTATTGAATCTTCTAACTCATTCATGTTTTCTGTGGCTACAATGGCATTGGTGTCACGCGATTTGTCATGAAGGCAGATAGATCGTTCAAAAAGATAATAAAGAAAAAAGGTCCCAGGACCAAAAACCGGCTGTAGGCCTCTTACATGGCTTTACACACCGTTTGAATTTGAATCTCTCAGGTGTGCCGGTTTCCTCACGATGTTTTTCTTCACCGTTTTAGCAACTGATAACTAATTTATTGTACACACATGAATTCGAAGATACATTGGTGCGTGCTGGGATTTGAACTTGCAACCTTTGATTGACAGTCCAACGGTCGTACCACTCGGCTATCAGTGTTCTATAAAATTCTGATACTCAGTATTTATATCTGTAACCACAGCACCGATACTGCAATACCCAAACCGCTCGCAATTGCTACGATCCTGGCATACTTACTGCCTCGTTGGTCTAGTGGTTGCTAAGCGCGACTGCTGAGCACGAGGTCCTGGGTTCGAATTCCGGGTCGGGCAAAGAGTTACTAGGTTTTTCCATTAGGTAATTCTAAGTGGCAGTACGGAGTCTGGATTTGTGCCCGGTTGATGGCAATAGGCTCACCCCCTATTACATTGGCACCTAAAAACAAAACTGGCGAAATGTGGGTGTACTGTATGTGCATTGTGCACCTCTGCCTACCCCTTCGGGAAATACAGGCGAGATGTTATGTATGCTGGCATACTTATTCCAACATTTACTTAATGAATGACTGCAGAATCATAAACAACAAACATATTATACCTACGTAACGTGTCAGTTACCGATTGTCATTGAATGAACCAACTTCAGGAAACCTTTTAATAACATTCACAGAGTGTCAGGTCGATGGCTCGTCCATTCTGTATTGATACATTTCATTAACGTGCAAGTGATTGATTATCACATACACACTAATTAATCAAAGGTGTGTGGTACACCCACATTTCGCTGGGTATAAGTCCCAATGTAATAGGGGGTGAACCTATTGGAAGTCTCCCGGCGCTAATCCAGACTCCGCACTGCCACTGAAAATTGCCATAACAAAACCCAACAACACTTTGCCCGACTCGGAATTCGAAGCTACGACCTCATAGAGGCAGTTATAATTATCACAATAACATAATCTCCCTTAAATATAAAGAATGTAAAACATATTTTAATTTCACCGTTGTTCAAAACACGAACATGCTCTCGAAACAAATCTCGACTATCATTTGATTCAGAATCTCAAATGCTGTAAATAAAAATCAATATTCTCATTTTTATTCTCACTCCGCGTGATTCTCAATTCCGTCAGGGGAGGTTCCAGGGTTGGTCTTTTTAGAGGTCCTGGGACTTCCCTTGTTGCAGATTGTGACCACTGGTGTGGTTTTAAAGAGGTAGAAATCCTCCCTGATCCGTACCCCACAGGGGCCGGATGCCTTTTGAAGGTTTCACCCAGAAAACAATACAGCTTGTTTTGAAGAGTGTCTGAAGTAGTTTTCGACTTTGTTTGCCTAAAGGTGTTACTTTAAATAATTCTAAAAATACCATTAAAGGAAAACCTCGTACATCCGCGATCCGTAATGATGACACCAAATGTTAATAAGGTTATATAAGTAGGTAACAAATATACATAGTTATAGACGAATATTAATGTGAGCACTTCTCAGAGGATGTTTACGTCATAAGTATTCTGTGTTTCAAGTTTATTTACGCTTTTTGTGAAATATAAATATATGCTACAATCTAAGGTTACTATTGCTACAAAGAAACTAAAGAATAAATGTACCTAGGAGCTTGGAACATTACTTATGGAAATAATGCTCTTTCTTAGGTTTAAATAGGATTTTCCTTGCAGTGACAAATTGTTATAGACAATTTGGATTCTACTCGTTTGTTTTAAATTACGCTATAGTTTGCTACTCAATCAAATATTTAAAAAACAGTAAAACATCGTCCATTAAAAATGTCTATTGAGTATTAAAACAAGTGTGTATTTATCCATACACACAGTTTCTTACCATTCCGAGCGCCAATCTCCAATACCACATCCATTTTTTTACCCATTTCGGCAAAAATCGTTTTAACATTTCTGACGCCACTTTTTACTTCACTCTACCATAAAAGTAAACAGTGAGGTTGCTTCATGAGCAGTGTGTGTATTCGTTTAATTACCAAGGTGACAGTCTCATCTTGTGCCAAGGGCGTTAAGACATAACGAGACATCCGGACATCAATATGGGTGTACTAGGTCACAGATGAAAGAAGCAGTGTGTTATAAAAAAAGTAAATGATGCCAGTTTATTTTGGATACAAATTATATTGTAGATTTTGAGGGCCACTCATCCTTTCGGGCATCCTCGGATGGCCCTAACAATGTTTCATCACAATCTGTCTAACAGTTTAGGAGCGCATAGAGGACAAACATATAAACATGAATTTTTATTTATGATTAGCTGACTGACCCGCCCCTGGACTTCTACGAATGTTTTGAGACCAGAATTAGCCAAATCGGTTCAGCCGTTTCCGAGTTTTGGCGAGACTAATGAATAACAATTCATTTTTATTCATACATATATAGTTATATATATATTGAATATACATTTGGAGATTAATTATAATCCTTTTGTACGATCTCAGCAGTTGCCAATTTTAAAGCTGTTTTCGCTATAAATCATTGTCGTTTATCGTTAAACACCTTATTGCGACATGGTTGTGAAGGGCAGTGCAGAGTCAGAAGACAGACAAATACCTAGTAAAAGGTTATGCAATTTTAAGTATAGTTAAGTTGACTTAACTCACACAGTCAAGTCAAATTGTGAGGAGCGACACAGATAATAAAGAATTAGTAATTGCTTCATCGACAAAACACTAACTCAGAAGAAAGAAAACAACAATTGAATGCCAAAGCTTTTATGTTATCATTATTATTTTCTATAATAACTTTCGTGGGTGTTATCCATATAATATATTATTTAATAATGCCGTTTACCCACGGTAATATTCTTTGATTTATATTATCTGTCTTTATTTTTTTTATTGTTTTAAATTTCTTGCAAACCAGCCAGCCTCTTGTTAATTACCCGACTGCGCCAGAAAGAGGGTTATTGTATTATTATTATAATCAAACTAATGATGTATTTCTTTTGTCAACAGAGAGACCTCGCCTCCGTCGCCGATGGGCGACGCGAAGGAGTCAAAGATGAGCCAGATACAGTTCTCACCACCATTCGAAAAACAGGAGAGCTCGGTTAGTACCACAAAAGCATAACATAACATAACCAGGCAGAGGTGCATACATATATAGTACACCCACATTTCGCGTTATATTTTAGGTCCCAATGTAATAGGGAGCGAACCTATTGCCATTAACCGGGCACAAATTCAGACTCCGTGCTGCTACTGAGTATTACCTAATGGAAAAACCCAGTAACACTTTGCCCGACCCGGGATTCGAACCCAGGACCTCGTGCTCGGCAGTCGCGCTTAGCAACCACTAGACCAACGAGGCAGTCAATAAAAAACAACAAAAGCCTACCAAAACAAATAGCAATTAAAGTTCATTGAGATCTGTGACTACCTCGTTGGTCTAGCGATCGTAAAGCGTGGCTGCTCACTATATAGCCCCGGTTTCGATTCCCGAATCAGTCGTGCTATTGGGTTTTTCTTTAGGTAAATGTCTATAGCAGCATGAAGTCTGGATTTGTGCCTGGTTAATGGTAAATGTCGCCCTCTATCACATTTTTGAATGCGTAATTGTGTGTAGTAATGTCCAGCCCTGTCAGGGCACATTAAAATCTTGAGACATTGTGAATGGTTAATGGATTTTACCACCTTAAAATGTCTGCTTCATGGCGGCGAACTATGTCCGATGCATGGTTTTAATATTCATTCAGTTGAATCTTAATATTCAAAGACACGATTTGTGTGTCAGTGATGTCTTTGTCTGCACATATAGATAATGTATGAGTTAGCTGTCAAAGAACTTCTCTTCAAAAAACAAATGCTAAATGATGGAGAAATTGCACTATAGGTATTTGCATGCATTGCCACTTTGCTTTTTTTCCTGTGCGCGTCGTAATTTTACTTGTTAATCTGACTCCCTACCGTCACCAGCTGAGAATCAGTGCTGTGTCACAGCATATACTGAGCCGGGACCCTTACCACACTTATTTATATGTATAAATGTCATGTTATTCTCTGATGATGATAGGTGTGGCAAAATAATTGGTATATTACATACATACATAAAGTTTCTCCTATTTCCCAGAGTGGTAGGCAGAAACCACGGAATTCCATTTGCCACAATCCTGATATACTTCGTTCGCCTCGTTTACTCGCATCACATTCCTCATCCATGCTCTTCGGTTTATATGGTTTTATTTTCCCCGAAGTAAAGACTGAATAAGCTAGTATTGTTTGTAACTAATCTTGGTCTAGGAAACATCCATTTGTCAGTCCAATTGTTTGGTTTTCGCACTTGAAAAGGGTTTTTCTCTGTCCCAATGACTCATCTGTTGTCGCAGTTTACTGTCATAAATACACAGATTAATTTATTTTTCTAGGATTTAGCATGTTGCTATTATGTGTGTATCATGTTCTATTTCTGTGGCTTGATGTCTCATAATTCAGATTCGTTGGAAAGCCCACCAAGTTACTCATTTGAGACTATCAAAGAGGGAATATTTCGTCTTTCGTTTTGTTTTGCCAATGTATTATACCTATGCTAAGTAACTTCTGCTTTTTTGAATGAATACGCAGCAGTATATTGTACTGTCTTAGACTCATCCGCTTTCCGCAGAATTGGTCCCACGTGCTTGATTCTTGCTGATGCTTGACTTCTATCGTAATTGAAAATGCTTACGAAGAAGATCTTAGAAACTAAGTAATATTTCTAACAAGAAAATACTACAATATTTTTCTACTACGAAACTCAATCCCAATACTTTCTTCCGTAGGCTAGTAAACCGCTCTTAAAAACTCATATCCAGTAACAAACCTGCCAAGTATGTCAATCGTTTGAAATTCTCGGTTACAATAGCTGTTACATAATTACACATTGTCCAAACGACAGTAGTTATGTTGGTATGTAATGTGCTCCTAATTAAACCGGTTTACAATAGAAATCGGTCGCCACTCTCCTTACACTAATGATCTTTAGGTCATTACAACTATATAGTCTGCTGGTATACAAAAAAAATAATGGAAAACAAAAAGAGAAAACTGGATATTACTTTAAGAATAGGTACAATTTCTTTCTAGTAAAATGAAGATAAAAATTATTAATTCAAACTGACCTTTTAAGTACTTTTTGAAAGTCAAATAACATCAAGACAGCCCCCAAAACGCCCGTCACCGCTTCCTAGTCCTATAACTTGGTAAAAGAAGCGACGCAACAAACTACCCAGCAGCACGATCTGACAAAGTTGGATAATTACATAAGTTATACAAATATAGCGATTTATACTCGTAAGAGGCGTTATATTAGTCTTACCACCAAACATATGGGACAAAATTGCACATTGTGGACTCTAAAAAAGACCCCCAGGGTAAAGGTAGGTCCACAAAGGTCAAATTGGAAATTCCATCGCCATGTAGTTCTTTTTATATGCCGTGGTGAAATAGTTTTAAAAAACCCGTTTCCTAAAATATGACATTTATCGATATATCTGTATTTGTATGTATGTACGTATATGGATCCAACAAATACTTCCTAACTTGTAGAAAGGCTAACTGCGCAATTTTCTCGCGACAATGATTCACGAGTGGCTCCCAGTACGTGCAGTACAATGACCACTTACTAACGCTAAAGGCAGCTCCTTATGAGGAAGACAATCAATGCATTATTGTTTGTGTACGAAGCCTTGACGTGTGAGGCGTCGCCAGTTTGATTCCGGACATGTGTCATTTGGTTTTGGAGACAATACTGGCGATTAGGGTCACCCAGAAAGAGTAACCTTGCAGTTTCCTGTCAATTTTTCTCCATTATGATTGGAGGCGCTCGATATAGGTAGTATTGCAAATGTTTGCAGTACAAAATGCAGGTGTTAGGTTAATTACAAAAAAGTCGCCCCACGTGAGGAATTTTTCCTGTATCGTAGATGTGTTTCACAAGCATGAAATATCACATACACAAACACCCAGACTCGGGACAAGCATCTGCGGCTCGCACAAATTTTTGTCGCGCGCGGGAATCAAATTCTCCACACAAAACATCTCCTAAATATTCCATATCTCTTACGACATCAATTTGTATTTACACTTTTACTTCAACTAGTTGATTATCCTACCAAAATATGTTCTTTATACTTTCTTACGTACCATATCAATATACTAACGCTATATTTATTCACAGGTGTGGCAGAAACGTCAACAGGCAGTGTGTGTGCGGCACGCTTTCAAGCATTATGGCTCCAAGAAACGACCTAACCACGTGCTCAGTAACCTGAACATGACAGTCGCTAAGGGCACAATGTAAGTACACTACTTAATTACCTAATGTAGGCATTAATATTAAGTAAGAGAGGCCTATGTCGTGCAGTGGAAGGAGATAGGCTGATGATGATATAATAATAATGTTCTCCTGAATGAATTGCGGTCATGGCGGCACATCTCAGCTGAGTCTCGCCAACTACGCAGGAAATATAATAATCCACAGGTATGCGCGCAAACACAGGCGCACTCCATATTCCCTCACTCTCATAGTCCGATTGGACGGTAGACACGACCGGACAGAGATCAGGTGCAGGACCAACGCCTTAACATACCTTCCAAAGCACAGACGGGCTCGACATGTGAAAACGGTCACTCGTAACAAGTGACCGCGGCGAGCACGGCTTAACCTGGCTGATGGATTGATCTGCGCGGTAGTCATGTAGCTACGATCCCCTAATGATGATGATACACGTGTCTGGGCATCTTCTTAATCTGTCTCAAAACTTCTGTGGTTCACGCTCTTTCTTTGAATCCTCTGCTTATTTACATCGCTCTAATAATTTTAACTATTATTAGAGACTTTGATCCTTGAATTGACGTCAATGTTTATTCTTAGAAGTGCTCGAATGAAGAATGTCTGTGTCTAGTATTTTAATTAAATTCAGACCCACAAAGTGTTAGTAATAACCTCTGTAGAGTAATAAATCATTTATAGTATATAGTTATATAGTTTCTTTCTTCGTTCTGGAATTTCCGACCAAGTTTGTGCTTTTACGTCATAATTTAATACATTCATTTTTAACTCTTTGACTGCCATGCTGCAGACATAATTATTAATTATTTTATTGATCGCGGGTCAAACCTGACCCGCGTGGCGTTCAAAGACTAAGATAGAAATATTTAGCTAGATTTAGACTATAGTCTAGCTGTTTTAGTTGGTTAAATGATTTTATTACTGCAAATGGGTTTTTAAAAACACTTTTACACGTTTTTTTTTCTTGATGGCGTTGGCATTTCCTAACTGATCTCTGAGAAGAAATACCGAAACAAACTACTTTTTTTTCTACTTGGTTACTATCTCAACTGGTACACTATCGAATCGATGTATTCTTCAACTAATCAAATTCGGTGACCCATTTAACCAGTGCGCGGAACGTGACGACAAATAAATTGAAATCTACTAGCATCAAAATCTCGGTCTTGGGAAGAATTTCACAACAATTATTTGTATATTTTTCCTGTAGATTAATTAGGACCGGCTTTCAAACAAATATTGCTGGTTTAGAACCTAGCATGTTACATGCAAGTAGACTCATGACTTATGTTTTTAAGTATTTAATCTATAATACTAACTTAAAAATAAAATTTAAAATGTTAATGAACTCCCAACACAACATAAATTATAGCTAAAAACCATCTCGATCACGTTAGCTTTCATAAAAAAAATCGCTTCATAATCGGTCAATTCGTTTAGGAGCTACGATGACACATACAGGCATACAGACATACATACTTCTAACGCTCCTCTTTTTGCGTTGGGAGCTATAAACATAAGTGTGTTTTGTGACTTACAATCTATCTGTCTCGGGAAGAAACTTAGTAGAACAGTTACAAGCTACAACTCAATACCAGAAACGTATAAATCACACCTGGACCGATGCCATGAATACTCAAGTGATTACAAGTTACCTACAACATTACTTCCTTACAACATAGATTTAGTAGCGGATAACAGTCCTAAGGAAGTATTTGGCGCGGTTCCAAACGAACGTACGCAGAACAAAAGATTATTAACCTTTGACAAATGTAATTATTATTAATGTGACAATCGATTGGCTTTGTAATATGCTTATTGTGGCTGGAAAAGGAAGTTGTCGTATTATCCTGTTGGGGACTGCCGTACCTGTCAGATGCCATAATAATTTTAAGGGATTTCTCCCGACTTTTCGAACGAAAAAGTACTTTTCGGACAAGCAGCTTGAAATGGGTAACCTATTTGGCATCTGTTTGCATGAATTTGATTTGGATGCTAAAACGAACATTAGGAAGGGATTATTGTTTAAAAACTGAGAGAGATTCTGCGTCGCCATGAATGTTGTAAAGGATTCGAGACTTTGGCACCAAAGAACTAAATAAACAAAAAAATAATATTAAGTCGGCCTGTGGGTGTGGATGTGTGTAGTCATCGGCTTTTGCGTAGCTGAAGGGCTGTCAATCCTGTTATAGGCTGTTAACATCAGAAGTATCTTTCTTTTTCTTAGACGGCATCCCACCAGCCAGTTGTGAAGCATAGTCAATTGTCTTAACTGAAGAAGCCAAAAAATATAACTCCAATCTAGTCAAAAGGTCATTAAACATCGGAGAAATACCTGAAAATACAAGAATTGGC
Source organism: Abrostola triplasia (assembly GCA_946251915.1). Taxonomy (NCBI): domain Eukaryota; kingdom Metazoa; phylum Arthropoda; class Insecta; order Lepidoptera; family Noctuidae; genus Abrostola; species Abrostola triplasia. The sequence continues at coordinate 579,319 of OX276443.1, read as the reverse complement.
CTTCTGTTGCAAGGACTTCAAAAGGAAGATCCAGTTGTATTAATGATATAAGTGTAATTCGTAAATTACCTCTTAACATCATTACGCTCGTTATTAATACGGAAGGTATACACACAGCCGTCCTCATTTTTTCTTATTTACTTTGAAGTTATTTATTAACGTATCTTATAATACTAGTTCTTGCAAGTTTTGAGATTAATTGAAAACATCCTGTTATTAAAATACACAAAGAAAAAACTAAATCGAGTTTTGTATGTATGTTATAACTAATTACATAAACAAAATTTGTAAGTATTAAATCATTATATTTTAGCTGTACAAAGATGTATTACATTATGAATGGATTAAAAAAGATAGCCGGCCCACTCCTACTTTAGCTTGGCAGATTTTCTGACCAATATACCTACCTGGTTTGCCAATTGCCAAGCGTGGGATTATGGCACCCCCCCGCTCTAAGGAGAAGACTTCTGTTCAATAATGGACGTGTTCCGGCTTCTGATGATGATTCAATACCTACCTGTCATGGAACGCAGGTAGACCGAGAAGGCGATGGCGGGATAATTTGGGCACCTTTGCAGGAAAGATGTTGCCCGAAATGACAATAGTCAGGGTTTTGTGGAGTCCTTCACCCAGCAGTGAGACCATATAGGCTATTAATAATTAATAAATGCTAAGTTCCCTCCTTGCACTTGTCCCTGTCTGCGACCACTCTACGCAAGTCTTTTAAGCAGGAGTCTAACACGTCACCCATCTTTTTCTCGGCCTGCCGCGAAGACGCTTGCTTTGGTTTGGGCCCCTTGTACTTAATTATGTTATGCATAATTTTAAGCATGCCAAATCAATTAATAAGTACAATGACTCTGATATATTGATTATTTAAATCAGTTTTATGGTTCTCAATTATTCTGACGGACGTCAAGACATCCTTATGACGCTTGTTGACGTCAAACTAATTGCTATCAACTGGATTGGTAACTGACGTTGGCGATCGAGGAGCTAATAAAGTGGACGTATATAGTCCACTTATGTCTGTATTGCTATAATCTACAGAACACGTTTTGTAACCGTTGAACACCGATTACGTTCTGGCATCTATCAAAATACGAGTATACGCGACTCGTATATTGACCTTTTGATATCACATAAATCCGAGTTAATATTTTTCTAACTTACGTTTCTTTAAGAAATCTATTAGTGGACCTGTGGGACTTTGGGTTCCAATCCTTTTCGCTACCGAGAGAGCAAGTCATAATAGAGAACTAGCATGGTGTGACGTATAAACCCATTTTTATCTCTGATTCACGGCCTTAAGATTTGCTGCAATAAAGCTGATGAAGGACTCCGTTTACCCCTTTCTTTATTACGTCGTAATTGTATGTATGCAATCTAAATATAAGCTTCATTCACTTCATATACTATCTAAATCTATTATCATCATCATCAGCCGGAAGACGACCACTGTTGAACAAAGGCCTCTCCTACAACGCCACAATGAACGAGAACTTGCAATATAAAGTAATATACTTAGGACAGTTAGGACTAATGTTTCAAAAACTCCAAACCCAATCAACGCTGATCTTGACAAGAGCTATGACTGCGATCTTCGCAGCAATATCAGGAAGCCCTTTTGTGAGCACGTGACGTCAAACATTACTGACAATTAGAATACTGGCGCCGTATATGTGGCCCCACTTTATGGTACGTAATATTGCTTGCACTTACAAGACTGTACTCCTTATATAGAGATGATATGCGCCTGACATGCTAAGTAGTATGGTGATGTATGACCTATTTAAATGAAGGTTAACTTTATTGGTACATGCTTGGTTTGATCGTTTCTTATTATATTTGAATAGTATATCAGTCACCGACGTCGTGTCATCCTAACGGAAACCTGTACAGACAGTTTTAGCGATGGATACACCAGGGTTATTTTAGTGGAAAACGTGTGTTGATTTACAACGAGCACACAGCCCCTCCACTCTCAGTAGGATAGTTTTTTTATCAGCCTGTGTTGTCCCACTGCAGGACAAAGGCCTCCCGTTCATTCTTCCAGTTTATTTGGTCGTGACCGCGTGTGTTGAGGTCGACCAGTCTCTCCTCTCTGACTTCAGGATAGTTTTCCCTGGACAAAAAAACTATATCAGTCATGTTTTGGACTGTACCGAACATTTTGCATGCAAAGTGCATTTCGTAGCATTCCGGTTTTTGAATAAAAATATGTTAATGCTCTTTTTACTCTCACAGGTTAATGCTCTGGTCCGAAAAGGAAACTTTTCCAGCGGGTTCGCTACTGTTACTTAATTTCTGGTCCTAACAACCTAATAAACCCAGGAAGGTTACATTACGTAGTGTGTAAAAAACAAATGAATAAAAAACATGCAACTTCATCATTCTAAAAATACAAAGCTATGCTTCTATAAATAAATCATAACTCCAAAATTGCTAAATCATGACAAACGCCCAACAATTTGTTTTGTCAGAGTTAATAAATCGACACAACAAAATATTTCACAAAAAACCTAGTTACATACGTGTATTGGTAATATTTCCATCAACGTAATTTGTTTTTCGTGGTATCTCAATGAACCATGCTGAGTAAGTCGAAAGAAATTAACACATACCTGTCAATAGCCATGACCTTATGTGAAATAAATAATGCTATTAGTTACGACTAGGATAGGTTTTTACATAAATTCGATGTCGCCATGGCGGTTGGGAAAAAAGGTCCGACAGCTTCCCATAACTCGCGATTATCTTGTAGATATGCTGCGATTACAGTTAGTGGCAACATGGCCAGAACTGCGTGGAAACTATATTCACTGCAAGCTTGATTCTTTACGTTAAGAAATATCTGGATGATTTCGTCTTCAGGAAACTTAATTAAGCTTTTCAAGACTTAGCGTAACCAATTTCAAGATCTCCTTTTTCTTCCGTCCCAAGAAATTTCTGGAATATTAAGCAATCTTGTCAGTTACGTTTTTAACAAGCCTTGTCTGGTTTCCTACTTCCACTCACCTAAAACCCCATCCTTGAAGGTAGGCTTACATACCGTGACCACCCAAAGTCAAGCGACACACGACATCCCTTCAAACGTATTAAGAAATAAGCCTCCATCGGCGACAGCACAATTGTCTTTTTCCTCTGTAACACCGTCTTTTCCATAAGCACTTTATGAAGAAACCATTCCCTTTCCTTCAACACTGAACAAACAAAAATCAACCTTATCACAACTGCAAAAGAGTTATATGAACTCAATTTGTAAGCTTGTTTAAAATAGAATGTACCTGAACGATTGTTTCGCAACATGTTCGTCCTCGTGTGCATTGCGCATGCACATGTATGTCCGACTGTTGCGATCTCGTCGGCTTTAGGAAATGCGCGTACGCTGCGACTGTGATTTGAGGCAAGAAAATGGATACAGAAGTCTCGTACCTTGTCTAAATGAGAGCTATTACTCAAACGTCGATGCAACATTGGACTAGCCAGTAAATTCGTATCAAGTTATTGACCCATTTCTTAATTATGCGTTGAAATATAGATTTTCAATCAGAAAAGCGCTCGTTTTATTCTTAAAAATAGTTTTTTGTAGTTATTACATAAGGTCTTCATCATCAGCCGGAAGACGTCCACTGTTGAACAAAGGCACACGACAGGCCACAATGAACGACATCTTGCCATTTGCAAAACGTCTAAAAGTCTTCAATCTCCTAAAAATGTTCATCTTTCTTCATTGCTTAGTGGCTATTGAACTAGGAAGAACAAATGTTTTAGTATTTGACGTGAATTTAGATACCATGTTACGTGCACGATGCAACCTACATCGTACCTAGACACTTATTTGTTTAATCTAAGACGCTTTTTTTATAAGTTGATATTGTGACGTCAATTATAAATCCTCCTTTCTTCCAGATACGGTCTTCTTGGAGCCTCAGGGTGCGGCAAAACGACGCTGCTCTCCTGCATCGTGGGCAGACGGAAACTGAACAGCGGAGAGATATGGGTGCTCGGGGGAAAGCCTGGCACCAAAGGTAAATGGCTTAACCTATTAGCATAATATAACATCACACCTACATTTTTCAAAGGTGTAGGCGAAAGGTGTAGATGCCTAGAACCCCGAAATTTTGCAGTTATGTGTAGGTCGCAAGTACTTAATAGCGAGCGAACATATTGCCATCTACAGGGCACAAAGGCGTGCTGCTACTAATGATCTAACATTTGCCCCACAGGGTCAGGAGTCCCCGGCAAGCGGGTAGGGTACATGCCCCAGGAGATCGCCCTGTACGGCGAGTTCACCATCAAGGAGACGATGATGTACTTCGGCTGGATCTTCGGCATGGAGACCAGGGAGATAGTGGAGCGGCTCCGGTTCTTACTGGACTTCCTCGACCTGCCCAGCGAGAACAGGATGGTCAAGAACCTCAGGTTAGTGGAGGATCTTCCAGTCTTTTTTCTTCTTTCGGCTTAGGTTGTCATGGAAACAAGATGTCGTTATAAATGCGAATACAACTATCCTTCGGTGTGCTTGGTTATAGAATTCGAATGATTTTTGTTTTTTTTTGCAATTAGTAAATATTTGAATGTTTTTTTTTTAAATACAGCCTTGTTTAGTGGGTGAATTGTTTGTGAGAGGCTGGTGTTAGTTTAGGGAACATAGATTATTTTTAGGCAATCTCTTATTTGGATAATGAAATCATATTTCAGGAAAACAAACCACAGCTTTGTTTCCTTGTCCTTAAAAGGAATTGAAAGGTACAGTCGCCACCAGCGACGCTAGTTATAAAATCTTAATTGTTTGCCAATTTCAATCGATTTTTGATTCAAGCTACCTTTTCTATACATAAATATCAGTTAAACACAAAACTTTGTTTTATACAATAATTAATTCTGTAACAAAGAAAGATGTTTGAAGTATGTCACATTTTTTCACAAACATGAAATATCACATACACGAACACCCATACTCAGGACAAACATCTGTGGTTTGCACAAAGTTTTGGCCGTGCGGGAATCGAACCTGCAACCCTTAGCGCAGCAGTCCAATCGCTTAGCCACAGCGCTAATCAGGTTTCATAAATCAATGTTTAGAATCAAACCTGCATTTATTTATGCAGCTTTTAATAATTGAACTTGGCTATATATTAACTAATAGTACTAATAATTGCGTAACAACAAAAAATCCGACGCGTGATAACTCAAAAACAAGTCATCCTTGGATGATTGGCTGCCTGTCGTCTCAACAACACGTATGACAGGCAAAAACATAAGAAAATACATTATTCATTAGTATTATTTAATTTTTAATGCAGATATTTATCATGATAAAAAACAAAGTAATTTTTCAACATATTATAATGCGTTTTCAAGATTGGCACTAACGCTCCGACTCTGGCTAAAAACACACTACATAATATGTATGTATAGTGTACACCAAAGCTGATCTTCAATAATTAATTATTTTACTTTAATTAGAACTGCTAATCCCAATTATGCTAATAAAAGATACTTAATGAGATACACTACATTCTTATCTGTAAGATCTACAGTTTCTAATTCTTAATTATTTTAATTGTTTTGTTCCTCTTGTTCACGTTTACCTACCTTGTTTTAAGATTGTAGCAAAAAGGATAAATAGGTGAAAACAATGCAATTTATAACATTGTTCAACTTCAAAGTTGCATTTAACAGAAATAATACTAATGATAAATGTGATATCGTAAGTGTAGATATCGTGACTCTGAACATACATACATGGGAATCGAACCTAACGCGCAACGGTAGCGCTTACCGACCACTACTCCAACGAACGTGGCAGTCAATATAAATATAATATAACTACAGATTTTTTCGGCTATTTTCGAGGTATCTAACTGTGAGTTGCATCATACCTAAGGAGGAGGCCTTTGTTCAACAGTGGACGTATTCCGGCTGATGATGTATGAGAATTTTCTACAAATTTGTAGTTGACGTACGGACTTACTATAACTGACGATTAGTACACCCCACCCTTAGTCATGAAGTCCTTTAGCTAGAATTCTACATGACAAAATCTTTCCTCATTACTGTACAGTGCTAATATTGACAGCCATCACAAAAATCCGACACTCCACGTTTCCTTAAAAAGCAATGCCAATAGTTTACATAATATTTCGCGCGTTGGTTCCTGCCAATGCTGAGCAAATAACGCTCTTATATACTTTACACACTTATATGTTGAAGTAATACTCGTTATATAAAGTACTCAAGTCTCAACGAACGTTTGGATCGTTTGTAAAACAAAAAAGTAAAGAATATTGCAAGTCAATTTGTTCTAAGATAGTTCAAAGACGAGATGAATGAAAGTACTTAATAAATGTTTTTCTATTCAATTCTATTCTAGTCTAGAACCCTTCAAGTGTGCGACATAGTTGTTTCCTTTTATCAGAAGTCTACTACATTTGGCAGCTTAACTTTAGCGAGCATTAGGGTGTAACAACAAACCCCCTTTCTCACAAAAATTGCAATGTTTAGCCATTGATAAAAATATTCTTGATTGACGATAAGGTTGATGGACATGGAACGAACTATTGAACTGATCCTGAAGGATAGGAGCCTCTTACTTTGAACTCTTAAAGCAGGACGGTTTACAATGTGGAAGCGAGACGCCACGCGTCCCTACGTACAATGTAATGCGACATCTCGCTTCCACAACCTACCCTGCTTTAAGACTTCATGCCAAGGGTGCAGGGTATAGATAAATTACTGTAAAGAATGGATTCTCTTTTGCTATATCTATGCTTAATTCTCAACACGTTCTCATCTATACAAGAGAACATAAATTCACATCTAACATACATATTAACCGGTCGTTTTAACACATGTTTACGTAATAATATTTCATTTGTTTAACGATTATTTTACGATAATTGTCTGATTGTGTAGACAGCGAATGGCCGGTGTTAAATTTATGGTGTACAATGCTTACATACATTAGGTTTTAATACATTTGAATACATAACACGCCTTTAACCTCTGGTAGGTAGAGGTATTCTCCTTTATCCGGATAACAGGATGCCATAACTACACCGATTTATAATTTGTCAACAGACAAGAGGCATGAGGCCAATCTTTTGCCATTCATAAAGCTTATCTTTAATAAGTTAACTGTGGATAATAAGCAAAAAGCTAGTTCTCTACGCTCGTTTTAGAGACCTATCTAAACGGTTGGTTGACGTTTCACGTGACCAAAAGGCTGGCTTGTCCTGGCCAAAGAATTAGCATTGCCATTCAACGTGTCAATGCCGCCAGCCTTTTGGGCACCCTAGCAGTCGACAGCGATGAGGAGGAATACTTTGATGCATAATTTTTAGTTTTAATTTTTTCTTTTGTATATATTTATTTATTTTTTAATATTCTCTATCCAATGAGATTGATGTCTGACAAAATCTATGCTTACTGTGTACCTATAACTTCTGCCTTAGGGAACATAGGAGTGTTGTTAAATGTAATTGTCTATTTAAATAATACGCAACATTACGCCTGTATTCCCCGAAGAGGTAGGCACTAGGCACAGGTGTGAAGTACACCAAAGTTTTGTCAAAAAAAAAACGTCTGGGGTCTGGGGACTCGGAACAAACATCAGCGGATCACACAGATTTTTGATCCCGTGCGGGAATTGAACCGGCATCCCCAAGCGCTATTACTATTAACCGAGCACACATCCAGACTTCACGCTTACATGCCTAATATACTAACAGAAGACTGTGCCTCTCAATAGTAAAGCAAGTTGTAAACAAACAATCTACATTCAGACATTACAGACAGAGCCGCGTGACAAATTGTGTATAGTTAGTTTAGTCACGCCACTTGTGTTTAGAGCCGTGACAAAGGACTGGATCTGTTCGCTCGTGGTCTGCTCCGCGCGACATAATTGTCGACAATGGGCGCGGATAATCAGTGTGTTTTACTTTATCGGCGGCTAAATGTAATGTGTGGTCGGATTCCGATGTGCCGCTGTCCGTTAGCTTTACGGTAGTAATATACGCGGATCTTAATTGATGTGTATTACATCATGTAACATCATGCCTGTATCCGAAGGGGTAGGCAGAGGTGCACATATAGTACACCCATATTTCGCCAGTTATGTTTAACCCAATGTAATAGGGAGCGAGCCTATTGCCATCAACCGGGCAAATATCCAGACTCCGTGCTGCTACTGACAATTACATAATGGAAAAACCCAGTAACACTTTGCAGACCCGGGATTCGAAGCCAGGACCTCTTCCTCAGCAGTCGTGCTTAGCAACCACTAGACCAACGCGGCGATTGATGTGCATTTGTAATAATATTCTGGGCTGATATTGCCAGGGGCTATAAGCCAGTTTCTTGCTGCAAAGTCAGTTTAAGGAATTATTTCAATAAATGTCTTCTATTCTACTTGAACTAATTTCGACCCTAACACGAATTTCTATTTGCTAGAATCCTGTCATGATAAAGGATAATATAAAGTAATAAGACCAGAAATCAATGTGATGAGAGATGTATACAAAGCAGAGCAAGAAGCTCCACTTAAAGTCCCCAGTTATAGAAATCCCTACTAATAATATAAACGCGAAAGTTTGTAAGCATGGATGGATGTTTGTTACTCTTTCACGTAAAAACTACTGAATGGATTTTGATTAAATTTCACATGGAGGTACCTGACACCCTGGATTAACACATAGGCTACTTTTTATCCCGACAAAATTGTAGTGGGTAACAACGCGGGGCGCAGCTAGTATCTAAACAAATCAGTTAAGAGCACAATTGTGGTTGAATCGGCGGCATAACGTCATCAGAGAATATCGCCGAGTGGTGCCAAAATTAGCAATACACACACAAGTACAGTTACAGGTCAATGCAGTGCTTCAGACTCCGTTATAACAAGGTGGTAATGAACGAAGTATTCTACTAATAAATCAAGCATTAAAACCGTTTTAGTACTATCAGCGTGAAAAGTATAAAATGAAATGTCTTTTTTTCTGGCTGTGATATGTAAATAGTTCTGTTGTTATGGGCGGGTCGCTTCAGCTTCACTTAACGTACACGTAAATGTTAAAAATGGCGATACCAATTTTGTGTTCTAGCAGCCTTTACCTAAAAAGCTTTGTTCTCTTCTTGCAGCCCTAATAACGTTGATAACCTAGTTATTTGGCCATGAAACAACTTTTTATATTTTACGCACGTCAACCATCTTCTATAATCGTTATTTTTTGACGTACGTATGTAACGTTAACAGACTGAAACAACCCGGTCTAGTGTATAAGGTTGATCGCCTTTGTGCCTTGAGACCCGTATTGAGTTACATTTCATCATCTAAACTCTCGAACTTTAGTCGTAGATTGTTTAGTAACTGTTAGGTAAGCGGTGTGACTTTAATCCCTACTCCCTACTAATATTATAAACGCGAAAGTTTATATGTATGGATGTTTGTTACCTACTCTTTCACGTAAAAACTACTGAATGGATTTTAATGAAATTTCATATGGAGGTAGCTGACACCCTGGATTAACACATGGGCTTTTTATCTCGAAAAAGTATAAAGAACTCTTCTCATTCGAGGTAGGAATTGCTCACTGCTGTCTAATGTTCTGCAGCTATTATATTCTTAACAGATAATCCTACCTTAGATTATAATATACTGTTAGCAATAGTACAGAACACATGACGTTGGATCAATACAGTTTTAAATTAACGGCTCTTGTACTTTTTGCTCGCATATACTGTTGTTCGGCCTTCACTCCACAACAAACCATAGCTGATTCAAAGTATATTGTATACCAATGTTGGTATGTCGTGGTTAATGTTCACCACCTAGCCTCCTAGGACAGTGCTTCATAATGGAAAGAGCAACTTCTACTTCTTATCGTATGGTTGATGAAGAAACCTGGTATTAGAGTATTTTCTCAGTGTTGGCTTAGATAATCATTAATGTGGTATGTCAGGCTATACTCCTAGGTACTTACTGAGGCTGCTTTTGGTAAAGCTTCTTGTAGACTCCACTTTAATTAACTTTAACTCAAGCTCTACTCTCACTTAATAAGGCTACTCCAGTATAACCACTAGTAGACGAGAGTAGTATCATCAGCTGGAAGACGTCCACTGTTGAACAAAGGCCTCTTCCTTAGAACCTCATGGATGTATTCCCCAAAGGGGTAGGCAGAGGTGCACATTTAGTACACCCACATTACTCCAATTTTGTTTAAGGACCCAAAATAGAGGGCGAGCTAATAAAATGACCTATTAAATAGCTACTTCAGAATCACTTCTAGTAGGCTCCACAGACCAATATCTTAAATTAAAATCTTCGTCTTTCGTAACAATACAAAAGATTAATTACCACATAACAAAGTGACCGTTAGTGAATACTCTCGATTGCAGGCTTTACGTAACCATCGCCAATACGCTTTCTATGAGGCTGCCAATTTTTGCAAGGTGAAATCTGAGTTGATGGGTGTGTGTCACGATATCCATGGTATCATGCAACATCATGACGTTACGATGGAGTGACGTATGTGTGACGTCATCCATATCATATTCGTAAAGAGGTAATTGGACTGCGGCGACGTGAATTTTTTGTGTGTTCTGAAAATATTTGTCTTGTGTCGAGTTTGTCTTTGTGATACTTGGTGCTTCGATAGGCACGTTAGCCGTTAGTCCTGCGCCTGATCTCTCTCCGGTCGTGTCGGTTTACCGCCCCATCGGACTATGCGATGACTATTTCTATCCATAAAAAATCTAGCGGGTAACACCGCGGAGCGCAGCTAATACAAAATAAGTATTAATAAATATTCTGCCGAAATTCCGCTGTGCAACAAGCAGAATTTTCCGATCAAAATTCTTACTCGAACAGGATAATGTCTGCTCATAACTGGCCCATTCAGTGTTAATGACGTGATTGGGTAACGCGGCGCAATACATTAAAACTTTCGCATTGATAATAATGAGATAATATGTTGAGTCACTGTCGTATATTGTGTAATATTTGCGCATTGCCTCTCAGATATATTCCAAACTGTTATATCGCATATTTCTAATTGAAAACTCTGAGCAACCCAGAACTCTACCGAAAAGGCATTGTGCCAGATAACTAATATACTTATAGCATTATTATAAATACTACCTTGGGGGAGGCCTACCTGCAGCAGTGGACTGCAATAGGCTGATTTGTGTGTGTGTGTGTGCAGAAACAAAATAGCACAATATGAATATAGGCTTGATTTGAGGCAGATCTAGTTAGACACTCAGAAAAACTAAGTGACTATGATACTATGATAATTTAACGTTATTTTTTTGTGTATGTATTAGAGAGATTTAAGTATGTATAACGAATGCTTAGGATTCTCCCTCCTTAAGAATTTCAGACACATTATTAACAGTAACTTTCTTCCAGTGGCGGTCAACAGCGGCGCGTGTCGTTCGCAGTAGCCCTCATGCACGACCCCGAGCTGCTGATCCTTGACGAGCCCACCGTGGGCGTCGACCCGCTGCTGCGTCAGTCCATCTGGACGCATCTGGTGCGCATCACCAGCTCCGGAGACAAGACCGTCATCATCACCACACATTACATCGAGGAGGCGAGGCAGGCGCATTGCGTGAGTGTCCCTACAATGAAAAGAAAGAAGAATCTTTCTTGAAATAGTCGTTTTTAATCGTGATTCATTTGACAGCCCCCCAAAAACTTTCACTCTTAACGGCTTCCTAGTACTATCTCTGCTCTAGCTGGGAATGCTAGTCAATAGTTCATATGATAATTATTATTATATTCATTCACACTAGGGCTCATCATAGAAGGCAATTTCAGGGGTCCCCGTTGTCAAAATCGACAAGGAGGAGAGGACTATAATTATATTCATGCAGTAGTTTTTGTAACGACATTTTTTGTATTATCATATAATACATCTTTGAAAAAACTTTGGATGCTTGATGTGAAGTTAAAGGCATTAGAAAAAAGTATAAAATGTGCAAATTATGAATAAAAACATTATATTGAAGGTCTCTTGTGAGCAATGCTAATTATCTTGTTTGGTTGTCGTACGCACACCGCCATTTTGTTTTGAGACTTGGCGCCAAGTGGAATCTATCCATAGACAATTAAATAATCGAAGATGATCCATGCTTTGTGAGAATTACAGATGTTATTATAGTAGGAATTCAAACAATAATATTTATTAAATATTTCTTAACAACAAATTGTGCTTCGTAAAATGGCAATAGGCCTATCACACGGGACTACTAACAAGGACTTCTGTATTCAGAAAACCTCTGCTTTCCTCTTTAGATCGAGCATGATATTACAAACATTATTTTCCCAAAACTCCGCCATTTTAAAAGTCATAAATGAAAAAGTTTTTAAAAACGACATCAATATTTCACAATATAATAATAATATTTCCGGAATGTGGTTTCATTGACACCGATTTCCTTGTAGATTCGTGTTTTTGTATTAAAATACCGACTAATCGAGGTCCGTGCAGCTTCCTCGTTTGACTACGATCCGTCATTAACATACGCATAATTTTAGTAGTTAAGGTTCTTTATTTTCGTGGTGAAACGGTCCTTGCCGAGTGGTATCCGGCCTAAAATTGACCACCCCCTTTCCTTCCATGAGTGTATTGAAAGGCGACTAAGGGAAAATCCAGAAGATCGGCAGCAGCGACTTCTATAACTTCACCACCAATACTGCGATCCCCAAACCGCCAAGCGTGGGGATTACGGCACCCCCACTCCGAGGGGGAAGCTTTTGTTTTACAGTGGACGTATTTCGGCTGATGATGATATACGTAGTCAAAGGCTAACCTGCCTCGGTGCGGTAGACTAGCGCCACTGCTGATCGTGAAGTGGATCACATTCCAGGTCAAAGTGTTCTTGGGTTATTTCAGTAGCACTACGATTGAGAGTTTAGATTTGTTCTCAATTAATGGCAATAAGCTCGCTCTCAATTACATTGGTACCTGTAGTCTAACTGACGAATTTTAGGTATGCCTACTCATTCAGGATCTACTGCAGTGCTGTAATATTATGTTTTCAAAGGCTTGAAGTTGCTTGAAAGGCTCACATATAGCTACTAAATCCACCTAGCTTAGGGTGTACTTTGGATATTTAGTCTGGGAGTAGAGAGTGCCAAGATATAGTCCGACAGCCTCCTCGTCACGTGACTGTTACAAACCGACTAATTAACTATACATATCTAAGTATCTATATGCTATTATGCAGATTTATATATTTAATTTTGGATGTTGGGCAAACAATATCTCGAAATGATGTAAATACTTAGAAATAAAGCTAATTAATTTATAATAATTCCTACTAGTTTTATATAAGTAGATTAGTCTATATTAACGTTTTGTGGATCACGTTTTAAGCCACGTGGAATATAAATACCTAGTATTTTTTGAACACATTGGCAAAAGCAATAGTACTATAGAAAAAGTTCTTGTACCATTTTGATTTAGTGAGTATATATTCCTAGCACCTTTAGCAAACTAAAAAATGAACATAACATCACGCCTGTATTCCTAAGCGGTGGCAAAAGTTTGTAGTACACAGTAACCCCCCCCCCCCGCATTTCGCCCATTATGTCATACATCCAATTGTAATAAGGGACGAGCCTATTGCCATGCTATCAGCCAGACACAAATCCGGACACCATGCTGTTATTAAGAATTACCTAATGAAAAAACCCAGTAACACATTGCCCGACCCAGGAAACCTAAGATCTCATGTCTACTGTGGCAATTAGCAACCACTAGGCCAAGGAAGTCTTAAGTAATTTAGTCACATTTTAATCTAGTCTCACAGACTAATGTCTAATATATTCATCTGCCGTTGAACCCGCGAAACAAAATAAAAGAACTGAGCTTAACCGGACTCGCTAATGCACACTTGTCAAGCAAAAACTCAGACAGAATTATTATTGTCTGCGTAATACGAACAAAAAGTAGACGAAAATAATATAATTGATCCTTATACCTGTTGCTGGTTGACGATGCGATTTGTAACCGAACTTTGGACGTCAAAAATTAGGAGAAGAAGATACTGAGAGACGTCCACTGTTGAACAATGATCTCCCCCTTGGAACGCCACAATGAACGACCGCTTGCCATTTGCATCCACCGGTTGCTCTCAACTCTGACGATATCGTCGGTCCACCTGGTGGGAGGCCTGCCAACGCTGCGTCTTGCGGTTTATGGTCGCCACTCGAGAACCTTTCTTCCCCAGCGGTTATCGGTTCTTTGAGGGATATGGCCATTGTGAATTTAGAGTATATAGTATATACAACATAGTATAACAACAGAATACTGTTGTTTAGGACACTGTATTCAGTGTTCTTGAATGTTACTTGGTGGGATGGGAACGTTTTCCTTCTATACCGAAAAAGCGGGTTGTGTGATGCTACAAGTCCTGGTTTTGGCCAGATGAATGTTAATTAGATGGCCATCGTTAATTTATTAGTCCTTTTCTGCTTTTTGTCGTATGGTTGATGAATGACACTTATTAGACCTAATTATAAATTTCTCAGGATTTATAATGATTGGTTAACTATGAATCTTATATTATCCTTCTGATAAATGACCTGCCATAATATAACAAGCATTGTATGTTGCACACACACTATTCTCTGTACTGTAAGTCTCCAGCACTTGCAATTTCTATTAACAATATCTTGTCTTACAGATCGGTCTGATGCGAAGCGGTCGTCTGCTGGCCGAGGAGTCACCGCAGGCGCTGCTGCAGATGTACAGCTGCATCTCCCTCGAGGACGTGTTCCTTAAGCTGTCGAGGAAGCAAGGTGAGACTTTCTGCCATAACTCTTATGTCCTTATTTGAAGATATTTAAAGACTGAATGTTGCCCGAGAGACGAATATTTAAAGACTGAATGTTGCCCGAGAGACGAATATTTAAAGACTGAATGTTGCCCGAGAGACGAATATTTAAAGACTGAATGTTGCCCGAGAGACGAATATTTAAAGACTGAATGTTGCCCGAGAGACAAAATATAGGTAATTTTGGTGTTACCATACGTAAATTTAAAGGTGTATTTTTTTACAAGTTGTCAGTTGTGATGTCCTGTTTGGCGCAGTGGCTAAGCAATTGGACGGCTGCGCGAAGGTTTGCGGGTTCAATTTCCTGGATGTTTGTGTTTGTAAAACGCACCTACGACACATGGGTTGGCGTTAAAAAAAACTCATAGTTGAAATTTTTGAGGAAATTGCATTTAAATGGTCTTGACATTCTCTTCTACTTAACGGTATTTTTAGGTCAGAAAGGGAAAAGTATTTATTTTGTTTCTATAACTGGATGTATGTAACACCATAACTTGCGCCTGCGTACAAACCTCGCTTGAATGAAACCCCGTACCTATAAACAGATCCAATTGAAATATAATCCAATAATAATAACAGCGGCATTCACACGTCAAATACTGTCAATATTTATATGGCTTTCTATGGGAACCGTGATGTTGCACCTGGGCTAAAAACTAAACACGTGCGTCATGCACGTGGCCCTTAGAACTCTGTTTTGTCACACAAATATCAACCAAATAAACATGGGAATAGAGTTGAGAATTAAAGCATTCACAGACAACGGACTGAGATGAAAACTTTTTTTCGGTGCCGATTCGGTGGCTATTTGTTGGGCAGTGGAGGCTAGCCCGCACTGAACTGAGCTGATGTGCGTTGGCCCTTACAGGTAGAGCATACGTATTAAGTAGGTATGTTATTTGCTTCAAATCAAGTTCACATTCAACTTTAGTTTATACAATGTCGGGCTATTAGGAGAGGGTTAGCTAGCTAGATTTTTCGTGAGAAAAGGTCCATCAATCAAGCCTATTATTGCAACTTCTAGTCATGCCAATAGACTATGCACATGACGATAGTTAAAAGTTGTTTGACAGAATGAGCAAAATACTATTTATATTTACATAATCATCAGCCGGAAGATATCTACTGTTGTACAAAGGCTTCCCCTTACGTAAGGGGAGGGGGCATAATCCCCGCGCTAGGCTAGCGGCTTCGGGTCGCAGTATTGGAGGTGAAGTTACAGAAGACGCTGCTGACCATCTTCTGGATTTTCCCTTAGTCGCCTCTTACGACACCCGCGGGAGGATGGTAGCCATTCGACTACTGAGCGAGCTCTAGTTTAGTCTGAAAGTCTTTGCCAATTAGCCAGCCCCCTTACCACCTACCTTACCTTTATAGTATGGGCCATGTGTGCTTCTGTATTTCCCACTGCTAAGCAAAGACCTCCCCTAAAAAAATTTGTGGACCGTCCCATTTCCCCTTTGACACACAAATTCTCATAGCCATTAACTTTTATGTGGCCTATGTTGCGAAGTACTAAAGTACCATAAATACACATTTGTCCCGCACTTAAATTACCAAGTATAAACCAGTTAATGGTAATGTTAGCATCGTCCACACATTTGTGAGCTTGTGTTTTATTTATTGTTATGTGTTGCAACGTGTTTTATTTACATTAAGGAAAATAATGAGACAAGGCCTTGACATTTTTTAAATCTTACTAAAAATATGTTTGTGTGTGTTTGTGTAATTATCAGGCATGCCGTTGTTTGCTTTGTAGTTTAGTTGATGTTATTGTCTCCCTATAATACTTTCCTAACCATCGATCTGATAGATATCACACTAAACTACCTCATTTGACGTAAATATTCTTCACACAATTGTCTTCTGGATTCAGTACGATGCATAATATTTTTTTGCCGTTTGGATGATAGTTAGACGTTTTTCTACTTAACTTCTGTACCTACATAATAATTGACCTCATGTGGTAGTGTCTATACGGTGAGACTGCTGTTAAAAGTCGCGGGTTGATCCCTAGGCGGGTTAAAAAATATGATACCTAGACAGGCTAGATACGTCGATATGTGTCTGTCAGAATAAAGATTTTTCTGCCTTTACAGAAAGTTAGCCAATTCTTATTCAATTACATTATATATTTAACTGTATCCATTCCTATATAACATTACCTACATCCTAAACTAGACGTCTGCGATCTAATATAATCATTGGTCAACATTTATGTAACGCTTACCAAAAGTTTATGAGACTTGCGCAACAAGACGTTTTATATTAAAATTAATGCTAATTTAAGTATTATTGCGTTTGCTATTGTGAAATGGTTTGATCTACAAGTTAATATGGCTAGTGTTGGGAGTTCGCCGAATATTAGGTATTCGGCTTAGTTCAGTTTAACGACCAGTTTACTCACTAATTGTGTCATGCATGAGTAACGAATGACACACAAAGAAAGAATACCTGGAATTAATTCAATAGAATCGTTGGCCGAATATTCCTTATCGCAAGCATTGATTATTAGGGTCGTAGCTTAGAGATAGCTTTAAAACGTAATCACGCCTACATATTTAGATATAATAAGCACTTACTGCTCAAATTAAGGAAAGTAAATACTCGGCACAAACCGATAATATTCGGCAGAGCCAAGCCCATCACTAGTTAGGAGCGTAGGTCTTCGCGTGTTGTAGCGGCCTTACGAAACAGATTCACAATGCAAGGTCCGGTAATCGTAAATAGGACACTACTATTGTTCAGACAATTATTTTCGTCATAAAACTATGCTAGGATTCTGTTCGTCGCGTCGTCTTAAAGGGTCAAAGGCCATGCCCACTAGAAGACCACAAGGTTCCTAGAATAAGAGCTACTTAACAGTCATCTGTTAAGTAAATAATTATCTATTCAAATGAAACAATAGAATTTTTGTCTTGTGCAATATTGCTACTGCGCTGCGACTCATGCGAAGCTCACCACGCCCTACGTTACTTGCCCATTATAACAATTATTATAAAACAAACATATATACTACCAGTTTAATAATAAAAATATGACGTTACTTATAATAATGACAAATCGTAAATAATTTCAAGAATATTTATTATATTTAATTTTTTACTATAATGTATATTTGTCAAGAAACAATAGAGATAAACTACCATGTTTCATACATTTACATACATACTTTAAGTATTATTAATGTGTGTGTGGAATAATCATTTAAATGCTTTTTTGTTATAATGATGATGTCACGGTAATTACACTCACTCTTGTGTGTAAAAAGAAAAAGATTTTATACTAAATTAAAAAAAAATATCGTTAATTCATGTGTCAACTATGTATGTATATTTTTGCCGAGTGGTATCCGGCCTAGAATTGACCACCCCTTTTCCTCCCGTGGGTGTCGTAAAGGCGACTAAGGGAATATCCAGAAGATGGGCAGCAGCGTGATATGTAACTTCAACCAATACTATCCCCAAGCCACATGCTTAGCGTGGGAATTATGGCAACCCCTCCCCCTTCCAAAAGGGAGGCCTTTGTTCGACAGTGGACGTGTTTCGGTTGATGATGATTCTTACTTATATTCACACTTAGTGAGACCTTTGGGTCTTGCAAAACGCTCCTACGACATTGAAGAAGTTTGTATTGTGAGACAACCTTTAAGATATTATAGGTTTCGGGTAAGAGACGCTTAAGGTAGAGAGAATAGGCAAAGAAAAAGGGATATGATGACGTTTCGGTTGCACGGTATAGTCGCTAGTTATACTATTTATCCTTTAGTATCTTTCCTTACATTTCGAAGGTAACAATTACATTTTAATAAGTAGTTGCGTGTGACGTGCTGCGCATAGAAAATTGCCAAGTCAAGGCTTCGATGACCCCTTTGTGTTCACCCTGATCCATCAGATGTTATCTTGTAACTAAGTATGTAAATGTTCTACGTCGCAGAGAAAAGTCTTATAGACGATATTATAAGTAAAATACGTAGGCAGGTGCGTTTATCGTTTTGTTGGTATTGAGGATCCAAATATGAGATTAAAGCGAGGTCGTCAATTTATTTGGGATTTTCTGTTAGATAATTTAAGATACAAAGCAAAGTTTATAACAGTGATCAATAGATAAAAGAAACTCAAGTCCCCAGCTCTCTTGCCTACCATCTTATGAAACATACTGAGGGGCTCGTAATCACAAGACTACCGCGCAGATCAGTCAATCGGCAAGGCTAAGCCGTGCTCGCTGCGGTCAGTCTTATGATGGGTGACCGTTTTCACATGTGAGACTCGTTCGTGCTTCGAAAGGCACGTTAAGCCGTTGGCCTGATCTCTTTCCGGTCATGTCGGTCTGCCGTCCCATCTGTCTATGACAGTGAGGGAATAGGGAAAGCACCTGTGTTTGCGCATGCTTGTGTACTTTAATATTTCCTGCGTCGCTGTCTCAGCTGAGACAGGCCGCCGTGAAATTCAGTCAGGAAAACATCATTGTAGCGAAATGTGGATGTGTACAGCTGTATCTGCCTACCCCTTCGTGATGATAACTAATTAAACACATTTTCATGGAAGACCTACATAGGTACGAACGCATGACGCCTCCATTCAGTACCAGCACTCTCTCTCTCAAAGCTAAGAAAGCATTTTCTACATCATTGCATTCGACAGCGAAACATGTCTACGGTAGAGGAATCAATCGCTTTAACACCCACACATAGCATGCCTCGACGTGTTTAATTT
This sequence comes from Abrostola triplasia, assembly GCA_946251915.1. Lineage (NCBI taxonomy): Eukaryota > Metazoa > Arthropoda > Insecta > Lepidoptera > Noctuidae > Abrostola > Abrostola triplasia. Next base: position 559,760 of record OX276443.1, on the reverse strand, counting down.
CTTTAGAATTCCGACAACAAGGGTCAACCTACATAAAATTGTCTAACGATTCGTTAGACGAATAGTTGTTTAAAGTATTTCCAAAAATAACCTTTATCATCATTAGTCGGGAAACATTCACTATTGAACAAAGGTCTCCACCTTAGAACGTCACAATAAACGATAACTTGCCATTTGCATCCACCGAAATAACCTTAGCCTAGACCTAATTTGTAACCATAAAACAGGATCCAAAATCATTTCTTGCGACAATTCTTACTAAGCACATAATCTCTTTCCAGGTCAATCGAACCAGGTGGTGGAGCTGAACGTGACTGGTGGAGCCCTAGGGCTGAACAAGATGTCGAAGCGCGAGGAGGCTCCGTACGCGGCCGAGGACGCCCAGGTGGTGGGGCTGGTCTTCCACCAGAGCAAGGAGGTGCTTATTGTGGACCATGGGGCAGGCTCTAACGGCGATGTAAGGCCTACTCTATTCCTTAAGAGCATCCATACTATTCTAGCATAATATTTTTAATGTGAAAAGGCTAAACTACTGAACCGATTTTGATGAAATTTGGCAAAAAGTAAGCTTATGTCCCCGGAAAAGAAAATAAATTTCAACCACTTTCCACCAATTTGGGGGTGAACTAAAGAAAAAAAGAAAGAAAGAAATAAATAAAACGCATTTATTTGCGTAAAAAAATAAGACATATAAAACGAAAAAAATACTTTTATGAAGGAACAATGTGCATCATCACGCAAAACGGCTGTCGCTGAGCATAATGCTGTGTTCCTGTGGGACACGAAAACCGCGCTAGTTTTCAGCTACATGCGTTTACATTAATTATATAAGATAATTCGGAAGTTTTGTCTCGTAGGACGAATTAATCTCAACTAAACTTACTGAACCAACATCCTCACATTCCAGATCCCTGGCAAGGTTACTGACGTCACTCCTGAGTGTGAGGACTGCGGAGACTGTCTCAATGTAAGTATTTCCTAACAATAAGTATTAAAAAGGACTAGTAGGCCCGATGATGGGCAATATACTCGCCTTTTACAAGAAATCTTTAATGAATGGCGAATTATTATTATTATAAGCCCGTATCGCCACACTGCAGGGCGAAGGCCTCCCTTACCTCGTTCCACTTGCCACCGCACCACTCTGCCGCCGCTCGACGCCAGTCCTTTAGGTAGGAGTCCAGTTCGTCACGCCTTCTTTTTCTTGTCCTGCTAACAAGTCGTTTGCTGCTGTTTGTGACCCACTGCGTGGTTGTTTTCGCCCATAGCTCCCCCGACATGCGGCAGACGTGACCAGCTCAGTGCCACTTTAGGTTAAATGTTAAGTGATGAATGACGAAATGTAGATTTATAAAAGATATTGGTGCGTGCCGGGGTTTGAACCTGCGACCTTTGACTTGGTAGTCGGCTATCAGTGAGGTTATACAAATACAATCCTGGTATACTTTCGCCTCATTCCCTCACCACATTCTTCTGCAGCTGGTTACTTATAAATCTGTCTTCTTCCAGTTCACATCTCGCGGGAAGATAAAGGCTCTGATCCAGAAGAACTTCCTCCGCATGTGGAGGAACATCGGCGTGATGCTGTTCATCTTCGTGCTACCCGTGATGCAGGTCATCCTGTTCTGTCTGGCTATAGGCAGGGATCCTAGCGGGCTGAGACTGGTGAGTTGTCACTTCAGAACTTTTAAGTGTAACTTTTCTAAAAAAAATCTAGCTGTTTGATTATCATGATGTGGTTCAGCCTCCTTACCATAAACTCTTAAAGCAGGATAAGGGTTAGAATTCAATAAGATTAATCAACAAACAAAGATGGTAATCTATTAAAATGTATGGTTTTGTTTATAGCAGCACACTAATATTAAAAAGGAGAATGTTTGTGAGTGTGTGTGTGTTTGTTACTTCTTACACAGATAGGCTACTTTTTAACCTGAAAAATGTAGCGGGTAACAGCGCGGGGCGCAGCCAGTCTTAAAATAAAGTTACGAGCATATCTTGCTTTATTTTAAGAGGTGCCACAAAAATACCACTAACCCAATCCTATCCCAAAATACATTCTAAAACCCGTATCCTCTACAGGCTATAGTAAACGACGACGTCCGCATATTCGACGGCTACTGTCCCTACAACGCGTCCTGCTCTATGAAGAACCTCTCCTGCCGCTACCTGGACCACCTGAACAACCACACGGTGAAGGAGTATTACGCTAACCTCACGGACGCCCTCCGAGCCGTGGAGCAGGGGGAGGCCTGGGGCGCGCTGTACTTCAACGAGAACTACACTGACTCGCTCGTGGCGAGGTTGGCTTTAGGTGAGTTGATACCACGGTCTTACAGTAAAAGAAACGGAATAAATAGTAATAAAAATCCGACTAAAAAGAAAAAGTCTAGAATTATGTTAAGTTTAAGATTAAGTAATAACATAATGGCTTTAATATTTGGACCTCTAAAGATCATAACATAAACACTTTTCCCTATCTATCTCTGTTTTAATACATTGATAATGGATCCATAAGGCCTTACACCACAAAAAACGGGGAAACTAAAACAATGAATTCACATTTCACAGCGGACACTGCTGACAACGAAACTATATCATCTTCGGAGGTGCAGGTGTGGCTCGACATGTCCAACCAGCAGATAGGACTCATGCTCAACAGAGACATACAGTTCTCGTACAGGGACTTCGCTAAGGTGAGTCGAGTTATTGAGCGCAGTTCAACACTTTATAAGTAGTAATGCGGTGTTATTGATGCTCTGATTTGCTTATAAATGTGGCTGTCCTGGCAGTAGTATTGTAGTGCATGAGGGGTGTTCAGCGGCGCGAGTAGACTGTTTTACCCAATAATACGCAAACCCGCGGCATCACTTGTGGGTCGACTAAAAGTGAGCTCCAGCAGGGTTCTGAACATGATAGCTAACAGGGTGGATTGTCCATATATAGTTCACTGCTGTTAGCAAAATTAATATAAATGTATGTTTTTATAACTAACACTACTATAAGAAAATGGTTACTGACTATTCGAGTCTAGAGCTTGGAATAAGGATTAATTTAGATATACGCAAGAGCCTCTTAAATCTATTAATGTAATTACACTCATGAGCAACAAATTGGCTGGAATCGTTAAATCGCCGAGGATGACTTTTGAAGATTCCAAAAAGGTATATCTAGCCAAAACTTTTTTGCCCATCTTTAACACCATGCATTATGTTTCGCAGGACTTGCTAGAGACATGCTCATACAACCCGAAGCTCGGCGACATCCCCATCGACTTCATGGACCCAATTTATGGCAACAAGAACCCCTCGTTCACTGACTTCGTGGCACCTGGAGTTATATTGACGTGAGTAGTGTTATTACCTCAGACTAGGAACTACTTGGATAATCTATGGTTATTACACAGCTGTTTATTTGAGACCTCATTTTTTTTTGCATCTCTTTAGATTTGTCTGCACTAAAATGAGCAAGACGAAACGATAGCGAAGAGTCCCATTTAAGGATAAACCACAGCTGTTTTACCTACCTGTGTTTATTGACTTGTGTGTCTTCCACGCCAAGCATTATGATTAAATCACATTTCTGAAGATTTTGAGTCCGGTCAATGTGCCCCCACATTGCACCGATGAATGCCAATAAGATCATCACCCATTAAACAAGGCCTTTAAATAAGCGATCAAGTGAAGGTGCTTAGACTTATACAACACCTTATGTGACTGGTTCGCAATAAGCTATCTTCGTCACAAAGAAATCAAACTCTACAATAATAAGTTTTCAAACATCTTCCACATTCCACACAGAAATCCGAGTCAATTGTCCAAAAAACTAACTTCCGTATACTAAAGTAAGCCTATCCTTCCAGCATCGTATTCTTCTTGGCCGTGGCTCTCACATCATCAGCCCTCATTGTGGAGCGGATGGAAGGTCTCCTGGACCGATCCTGGGTAGCCGGCGTGTCTCCCGGAGAGATCCTGTTCTCACACGTGGTCACCCAGTTCGTGGTGATGTGCGGGCAGACGGCGCTGGTCCTGATCTTCATGATTTCGGTCTTCGGAGTGGAGAATAACGGAAACATCGTGTTTGTTATTATGTTGACTCTGCTACAGGGTAAGTTGTTTTAACTGGATTGGTTTTATTTTTAACATATAACACCACGCCTTCCCGAAAGGGTTTGGCAGAGGTGTTCCTATATACACCAACATTACACCAGTTTTGTTATTGGTCGCAATGTAATAAGGGGCGAGGTTATTGCCATCAACCTGGCATGAATCTAGACTCCGTGCTGCTACTGAGAATTATTTGTTCTACAGCGGACGTCTTCCGCCTGATCATTATGATAAAGTAGTTATGTAAACAAAATAGTTATATAAATTTTTTACATATGCAAATAACGGATTGTATTATGCATTTATATTATAGTTATAGTAAATAGGTACATTTATATGACCCTCAGTTTCTATATACCTAGAACTATTATTTTAATTATGCTTAAAAATGCATATAATGTTTATAATGACCGGTGTGACTAACTAACGAGACACTAGGGGTTTTTGCTGTCATTAGATACTACATAATTATAATTATTATAAAAATTATGCTTACGATATGATTTTCAAGAAATCCTCGCAATTACTTCGATAAATGTTGTTTTTGTTATCATTAAATGTAATGATAATGTGAAACATATAAATGACTGACATTAGTATATTAGTGTGACCACAAATATTAAGTTTCTTGTTCTGCCGAAACCTAATGTATTAGTTAGGTAAAGTCAAAAACTTAGTCTAGGCTAATACTTGCCAAAAATCATAATTTAGTTGCGACGAACTTTGACGTTTAAGCCGCGTTTTCATTGGGCAACATTTGTCCCGCGACTCTATCGCTCGACACGTGACCCTCGCGATGTCGCCCGTCGTCACTTGCGACATCTACGGGTCGCGGGACTTGTCGCAAGCCAACGCTATGTCCCTCGACAGTCGCCCGACATACCACTTGATAATTATCTGCTAGTGAAAAGACAGCATTAGCCTGCCCATTATTTCATTATTGGAAAGACTTAAGTAGTGATTAAACTTGTTTCAACGAATATTAACATAACATCTTAACCCCCAGGTCTGTGTGGCATGTGCTTCGGCTTCGTGATCTCGGCGGCGTGCGAGCTGGAGCGCAACGCCATCCAGCTGGCGCTGGGCTCGTTCTACCCCACGCTGCTGCTGAGCGGCGTGATCTGGCCCATCGAGGGCATGCCGTGGGTGCTGCGCTACGTGTCGCTGTGCCTGCCGCTGACGCTGGCCACCAACTCGCTGCGCTCCATCCTCACGCGCGGCTGGCCCATCACCGACCCCGAGGTGTACATGGGCTTCGTGTCCACTCTCGCCTGGATCGCCCTCTTCTTAGTAGTCACGTTGACCATTTTAAGGTTCAAGAGAAATTAGGTTGCCATCCCTGTTGCTCCACTGGTATCGGTCCGCGAGGACTGCAGACTGTAACGAAGTCCGTCCTTTAGATTTTTCCAAATGTTCTTTTATGTGGAAGTGTGGTGTTTAATGTATTGGTCTATCGTGAGCTTTGTTTGGTGGCTCAAAGTTTGTATATACTGTAATAATAAACTTTTTGCCGTCATACATTTGACACCATTTACTTAGAAATGTAATTTTAAGTATGTTTTAGCTTACGATGGAAAATAATTTGAGTGCACGGTCCATGCTTGTAATGTAATTCGGTATATAAAACATAATTTTAAAGGATAGAGATGAGCTTTCAAATTTGGATAAACAACACGGTTTAAAAACCTAATTAATAAATAGAAAAATCCAAAAAAAGTGGGCAGAGAACATATTCTAAATTAAATTATAATCCCAAAAAAATTACATCATATTTAGTTATTTGAAACGTATTTATTTAAATTATATTTAAATGCACATTGCCCAGACTTACTCATAGAAGAATATGAAAAATCTCGGTTGCTCAGAAAACATTTAATTTTACAATATTTGGATGTTTATAATGACAATACCAACGATGAAATGATCATCCTAAGCAATGCTCAAATCTAACCGGCCCAGCAGAGTCGGACACAACTTTAGTTTATAATGGGTTTCAGCGCAAAATTTGCCGAACAAATTATTTTTATATCATTTTGATACATTTCAGACGACATGAAGATTTTAAGCTTTTTTGCACTGACGCCCTCTTCGAATAACTTTTGCTCAAACATACGAACAAACTGTTTTTATAACTTAGTTCTTATAGCTAATTGACTGTTAGTCGCGATGTAAATAGTAGCCTATATTTATACGTTAGTGACAAGATGTACTTTGTAGGGTTAACGGGAATGTTAGCAATAATGATTGGTCCAACGCTTTTTAGGGTTAAAGTGTATACTTGTGTTTATATTAGAATTATTGTTTTCTGGTTTAAGTTCCAGTTACTTGTACAAAATATAAAACAACTGATGAACATTATCTTAATTTATTTGATGCCTCAAAAAAAAGTAACTTTTGGGCGGTACTTAAGAATTACCAACGCTAAAAATTGAATTGGTGTTGCCCTTTAAAATTTGCTTTGAAATTATACATTTTTAACAATCTAAGCCCTAAAATGAACACAGGAATACGTCGCTATCATCGGTAAGGGACATTATATGTAAGATTTTGACATTCAATGTTGAAAATACCTGATAAACGAGTTACCATAGAATAAGATGGTGCCATAAACAATAATGGTGTTTAAGAAACTTTTTCAAAAACCTTTTCATTGGATCGAAAATTAATAACTGATAACTATAATAACTTAGTAATTATTATATTTAGTTTTTTTCTCTATTATATGAATAACTGTGTGAATATTAAAATATATTAGAGGAATTACTAAATTGATAATTACTGAGTAAACGGCAGCGCCATCTTGTTTTTTAAAACGGCAACCCACAACTTTATGGTATCGAAATCTATAATTAATCAATGGTCGCATCATTCATAGACTTAGTGATGTACAGATATATTAGGTCGTGTGGAGTGTAGACTTGGTAGGTAAACCTAGAAAATAAGTTATATGTGGCGTTTTGTATAAAATATTACCTTTTTTATTATTACGGTCAACAGATGTCGCTTTAGCAGATAAACATCGAGTAGTTGTGTAAATCGGTCGATAGATGTCGTGGCAATGTGTCGATTGTATGTAGAATAAATTAATTGTAACTTAGAAGTGTCAGACTGTGATTATTTTTGCTAACATTGACATTTTTGTAATGACAACTATACAATAAATACTGTACCAAATAAATTTATGGATTTTTTTCACCCCTTGACTTACCTTCGTCTACTGAATTCCTGAAGTTTTAGACAGCAAATGTATTTATTTACTTTTTTTAATGTTCTAAAATTAACACACAATCGTTGGTCCTGAGCCCGAGGTCCTGGTTAATTTCCCGGGTCCCGGGCAGTGTTGTTGGGTTTCTCTATTAGATAATTCTTAGTAGCAGCACGGAGTCTGGATTTGTGCCCAGCTATGGCTATACGCTCGCCCACTATTACATTGGGACCTATAACAAAATCCCTCCAGGAAACATAGGCGAAGATTTGCGCGATTCATATTCGTGAAACACTCACAACACAGGAGAAATTCCTAGTGTGGGGCGACGTTTATTAAAAAGAAAAAAAAAACAAATATATCATACTGATACTAAGGATATTTTCTTGTGGGAGTCAATTAACATACGTGTCTACTTAAAACCGACATTTTAATGAACATATAAAATAATAAGTTACATACACAGCTGGAAGCATCACCATTATCACACTATTTCGTTAAAATCTCGCTTAAAGCCTTCTTCTTCTTTTGTCCTTTGTCAAACTTGTTTTTCTGAAAAAGGTTAAAGTTCCAATCAGTAATACTCCCCAACTTACAAATTCTAGTTTTAGCGACTAATAGCTGATTTTTACTTAAACAAATGCTACTTTGAGCTCTATAGTTCGTTTAAAATAAAATAAAATTAAGTTTATTGGTCAGAAAAAGTTCTCTGGACCCCACTAGGGTACCTTGTATTTAACAGAAACACATAAGGAGCTAGAATTGACCCCTTAAACCTTCCTAAAACATGCCAATGCCCAATTTTAGAATAAAAAAAACTAAAAACATTGTGTTATCGTCTGATATCCTTTAATTAAATGAATCTTATAGGTAAACCTAAACTTAGGTTTTTATTAGGTTGGCGCGCTCCACCGTAGGCCACAATATCACATACAATCAGGCGAATTGTGGCCAAGCGAACATTTATCTACAACAAAAAAGAAACCAACTATAAACAAAGAATTACCTTTTTCTTTTCCGCAGTCATTCCAACGAATTCCTTTCTGACTTTCTTTTCTTTGTTAGGCTGGTTAATGTTCGCCCTTTTGTTTGGTGGCCCGTCGCTGGGACCAATGCCATCCTATAAACAATTAAAATAATAGTATATTATTTTATTTTTATGTATGTAGATTATTATATAGTATTATGATTTTATGGGTAACTAATACCAGTATAAATATTAGCTGCGCCCCGCAGTGTTACCCGCTACATTTTTTGGGGATAAAAAAGTAGCCTCTGTTAATCCAGAGTGCCAGCCAGCTACCTCCATACCGAATTTTATCAAAATTGGTACAGCCGAGCGTGAAGAAGTAACAAACTTCCGCATTGATAATATTAGTGTGATCGTAACGGAGTGAAGTGAAAGGTTGACCTTTCTAATTTAATACGGAGATTATTCATATTCCTGTCTCACCTGATTCTTTCTCTTATGCATTATCCTCCTAAACGCTCCCTCCCGCCCCTCCTCATCTTGAGTACCTTGATTCTTCTGGTTATCAAACTTATTGAACCTTTGCTGTTTATCATTTCCTGGCGTAAACCTGCCTCTTTGACCGACCTGATTACCCTGTCCAAAATCGCTCCTCTGTCTGTTACCCTGACTTGGTCTGGCCCCGCCTCTTTGATTCCCTTGTCCAAACCCGCCCCTTTGACTTCCCTGGCCTTGTCCAAACCCGCCCCTTTGACTTCCCTGGCCTTGTCTAAACCCGCCCCTTTGATTCCCCTGGCCTTGTCTAAAACCTCCCCTGTCCTGTTGGTTGCCCGGCCTAAACCCAGCCTTCTGTTGGTTGTTGCTGTTATTTCCTGGTTTCTTCTTGTTTGTGGTCTGTGTGCATCGTTTAACGCGCAGTATTCTGTTCTTGACTGTTAAATCTTCTTCTGTTAGTGCAAGGGCGAGTTCTACGCCGTCTTTTGATTCGAAATTTACGTAGCCGAAACCTAAAAGAAAAATATAGATGAGACATAAAACATTAACATAACATCACGCCTGTATTCTCTGAAGAGGTAGGCAGAGTTGTACCTGTAGTACCCCCAGTTAAGTTAAATATTCTAATGTAACCTTACCTTAAATTACATTAGGACATTTAACAGCCTATTACCATTAACCGGGCACAGAGCCAGGCTCTACTGCTGCTACTAAGAATTACCTAAAGGAAAACCCCAATAACACATTGCCCGACCCGGGATTCGAACCGAGGTCCTCGTGTTCAACAGTCGCGCTTAGCAACCACTAGACCAACGAGGCAGTCCAATAAGAAAATATGATATAAATATATATATATTATAAAAAAAAAAAAGTCCTTTTGTAATAATAAACAACTCACCTTTCCCCGCATTAGTCTTCTTATCCCTGATGATCCTCACAGAGTGTATTTCCCCGCACTTCTCGAACTTCGCCCTCAACGCTTCGTCCTCCATGGCGAATGGCAGGTTCCCGATAAACACGGAGCACCGAGGATCATGCTCAGAACCTGTGCTGCTGCTGCGGGACACGCGAAGGTGGTTCTCGTTCAGAAGAGTGTTGTTTTCTACCAGTGCCTGTAAAAACAAGTACTATTAGTATTTTGATTAGAATTTAAAACACTATCTACCTATGTTTTGTTGATTACGATTAATTTGCGTCAAGTGCGTGAGAAAACTGACTTCCTGAGAGATTTTTCAATGGTGTGTAAAGCCAAGTCAGAAGCCTGGCTGTTTAAACTCTAACACCAGGTTGTGCACCAACCATAGGAATCAAGTAAGTTGATAGTAATCTTGAAGGTAACTAATGTAGTAGCTTAGTTAGCTAGCTAGTACTAGCTTATTCCCGGGACTTTGTCTCCGCGCATTTCAAGATTTACTTAATTAAATCTGATTTTGTTAACAATTTTATGGGCTTTTATTTTATTCCCGCAAAACCCTAAATATTTTTAAAAGTGAAATTAGCCTTATATATTCCTAATAACATCAGCTATTTGCCAATGAAAGTCCCGTCAAAATTGGTCCAGACGTTTCGGAGATAAGACGAAACAAACAGAGTCAAAAATTTTTAAATTTCATTTTTCTCATGTCATGACATATCAAAGGCATTGAGTAACAAGCTGTTATTTTGATGTTACAAACACACTCCAAGTTTATTTATGTGTATTGATTATGATATGTAGGCCAGCAGAACCTGGGCAGTGTACTACATAAGGAACCATTTTCACTTGCCAATCTCTGCACTAAGACATAATTAACTTACAAAACAAAGATTACCACGCAGAAGTGGATTATGTGCTATACAGAAACAAAGTATAAACAAAGAGTGAACCTTTTCAACGGAGTCTGCGTCAACATACTTGATGTACACATTGACGGTGGTCCTCTCTGGATGAAGCTCATTCTTGATAACAGCCAGCTTGGGAGTGTAGCTGCCATCCTTTACTGGTACTGTTCGGATCCTGGTAACGGTAAGAAGTACAAATGAAACACAGATTTAGATGCAGACAACTACAAGATCAGCCCGCTTACCATGAACTCTCCAAGCAGGACAGTTTACGTTGTGGAAGCGAGACGCCGCATTACACTGCTCCTCCATCTGGCTTCCACATTGGAAAATGGCCTGCTTCAAGAGTTCATGGTAAATGGGCTACGGCTAAATGTCAGAAATATGGTGAAAATGAAAATTAAAACTTACAATTGCTATTAGTTCCCCAGCCATAAAATCTCTAGGACTAAAGTATAAATCCAAACAATTTTTACATAAATAGTTAAACGTGGAATAAATTTTGAACATAAATACTGGTAAGATTTGACAAACAAAATCATATTTTAAAAACTTACCTAATAGTCTCAATTTGACCATGTTTATTAAAGATCTTCTTAATTTCCTTTTTACATTTAGCGCTAAAAGGCACATTGCCCACAAACAGGGTCCTCTTAATCTCATCTTCTGTATTCCCCTTAACATTCTCTTCTTTCTTCTTCACTTCCTTATTTTCTTTCTTTCCTTCTTTTGGTTCTTCCTCATCATCTTCTTCAGAACTTGCCTCAGCTTTCTCAGCTTCTAGAACTTTCTTGTTGATTTCTTCATTTTCTGATTCTATTTCGTCATCTGATTCATGTTCTGAATCTGATTCTTTATCTGTTATAGCATTAGGATTTACTGTTGTGCTTGATTCTGTGTTTTCTTCTTCATCATCATCATTATCGTCATTGTCTTCTTTATCCTGAGGCTCTGTTTCCATAATTACTGGTTTATCTTCTTTTGCTTTAGATTTTTTGCGTTTTTTATTTTTCTTTTTGGCTCCTTGATTTTCTTTATTGACTTGATTATCATTCTTTTTGTCTACTTGTATATTTTCTTTATTTGTTTCCTCTGATGCATTGTCTTCTGTGGCTTTATTTGTTTCTGTTGCCGCTTTCGATTTCTTCTTACGTTTCTTATTTTTCTTTTTATTATTGTTACTGTTATTGATTTGTGCTTCAACATTTGATTTTTCAGCAATATTAGGTTCACTTAATTTTTGTTTTTTTGGACTCTTATCCTTACTACTGGTATTTTGTGGTTCTTCTACTGTGTCTGTAACATCATTTTCCTTATTGCAGTCTGTGTCTACAACAGACTTGCGCCGTTGTTTCCTTTTTTTAGGACTTACAACATCTTCAGTGCTCACATTGTCTACGGTTTCAGTGTTTATCACATTTTCAGTACATTCGGACTCTGAAGTTTGTTTCCTTTTTTTCTTTTTAGGTGTAGTCTCATTACTGTTTGGCCCACTCACATTAAGACTACTTTCCTGTGTTGGTATGGATTCCTTTTTGTTGTTGGACTTCTTTTTAGGTGATTTCACAGGTGTTGTACTTTTATTAATCGTACTATCACCTTCTAATTCATCTTTTAAGTGTTTCTTAACTTTGTCAGCCATAGGACTAGTGAGACTTGAATTACCTTCACCATTCTCCGTAGAGTCTAGGTCAGGGTTCTGGAATATTCTCTTCGGCGACTTCTTTACTATCGCCTTCTTCTTCTGCATGGTTGGTGAAAGAAATATAGATCTATCTTCGACAAACTCACTTTTAGGGGTAACGTTCGGAGAGGCCTGGTGTTTTGTCGGTGTTAGAGCTCTTTTCATGAGCCTTGGTCTGTTTGGAGTCACGTTACCAGTAATTAAAGCCGCCACACTGCCCACCACGTAATCCATGGCACAACCTTCACGTGTGTAATATTATTTATAGCAATCAAATACCGTGTGTCGTCGCTACGCACATGGTTGTTTTTGGTTATTTTATTTTGACATTTAAATGACACTAACATCTAGTGCTACCACGTAAGAACTTATTTTCCACCCTACTTTTTAATTCTTTTTGCCATAAGGATTACAATTTTATTTACATAATTACATTAGAAATACAATCACACCAGTATTCTCCAAAAGGGTGGGCAGAACTTTTTACTATAAGTCTAGTATATATCATTTTTATTAAATTATTATTTAACTATGAAATTCATATAAATGTAAATGCACGAACCTATTTAGTATTTAAGTTTAATTATTTGTGCAACTCGTCACACCCACAGACAGACTGTGTAAACGGTTTTGTGGGGCAACGTTTTAGTATATAAGTTTTATTTTATAAATACTTGATAAATAAATAAATGTACTACCGCATAGTTCTACGGATATTGGCAGTTTGGCACCTTTGCAAGATTTTCAACAATGGTGTTTTTTACCAACAAAAACCACCAAACTTAAACGTATATAAAAAATATTTTTCCCCAAATTTAGGAAAATTTATTTATTAAGATCATTTTTCTATATTGCCAGTAATAAACGCGAATAAAAGGGTTTAAAAATGATAATAGGTAATTTACTAATTATTTGTTAAGTTGTAAAAACTGATAGTAAATAATTATTTATATTGGGTTAATTGCTGACATTCTAATAAAGTATGAAAAAAATGTATTAACTAATCTGGTAATTGTATGGTAGGGGTAGTAGTAAATTTTGGATAAGAAATAGAAGATTCCTGTTAACCTGGTAGTGGCAACACATACTGTTCCGGAAAAACGATGTGCTTCAACGACGCTTTATCGATATTTAACCGGTTTCTTTGATTTTTAACGAAATTTCACTGTGATTTTTCGTTCGTTCAGTGTTATCTAGTGAGTGTGGATTATTGGAATTATACGTAAGCATTTTCCTTGTTTTCTTAAGGTTTTTTTTATTATCAAACCATAAGCGCGCCATTGTGCCGCCCGCCATCATTTCGATTTTTATTTGTTTGTTTGCTCAACTTGAAATAATGCTCGAGGTGGTTAAAAACTAGCCGGAAAGTATTGGTTTATAATTTTAAACGTCACTTAAGTCGTAAATAATTGTTTAAATGTGTTTAGGTTATAAACGGAGCACGCCCAAAGTTCAGCGTCGGTATTTTTTAATTACGCTCATAGTAGTGTAATTTAAAACCGTACTGAAGCGTGCTTCTCGTATTACGTTATTCCAAACATTGTTTTCAGTGCAAAATGTGCTACAAATAAATGAAATGTTACCTCTCTAGTTTACTAGGAAGTGATTTCATTGCGAGTGTTTTTATTATAGATACTTCTATGACCTTAAACTCTATTCGCTCTATTGTTATTATAAACTAGTTTCGCGATTATTATGCAAAGCAATGTGTTTATCTTTTTAAAACATAACCTGTTGAGTGTTGAATTAAATTAAATTCACTTTAAGATCTCAGTAATTGAATGGGAGAAACTTACAGCAGTAGGTACCTAGAACATCAATTGTTATTTGTTATACAAACTATGTTACAGAGCAATAGCATTGATTGTCTGAAGGTTATATTAATAAACTAAGTTTTGTAAATCAAAACTCAAATCATAAGCAGACACTTTACAACCTGAGTATAATATTAGTACCAATACTTTTCAAAAGTTCCTGAAACTTTCATTTTGTACTCTTTATTTTGCTAATAAAATAGTTTTGATCATATTGAAGTGACATGCATTCACAATACAGCTTGATAAGCTATATTAGGTATATTACAAGGGATAATTTTAAAGCCTGTGAATCAAACGACTTGTGACTGTCTTTTTTAAATTAACTGAATGCCATTTTAGTACAACAGTAACCATTTGTCTTTGAGTTACTAAAACATTTCAATTGGAATTTAAATCAAATTTCTTATTACTGAAATATTAATTTGACTTTTAATTGCTATAAGGCATGATGCTTTTTAATTATAAAAAATGTAAACAGTATCCAATTATTTTGAGCTTAAATATGTTAATTCATAGACTTATGTTATTCCTTTTGTATCACAATACAAATCAATGTCTTGTTGCCATCTTGAGAAGAAACGCATATTTATTGATTCAATTCTAGCCAGCTTACAGAATAAGGATAGAATGTAGATTTCATTTCATTTTACTCTGCACCAAAGATGACTGTGACATATTAGATAATACTAGCTATCTACAGCGCACCTGAATGTAACCTCTTTATCACTCCACTGTTTATACTTCAGTGTACTGATAAAACTGAATTAATGACTGGTTTGAAGTGGTTGCTTGCATTGGATTGGATTAATATTATAAAAAAAATACAATATATACAATTTTTTTTATGCATGTATAGTTGCTACTACATTTATTAACAATAACTACTCCAAGTGTGCCAGAAAAAGATCATGTAAATATATTTTTGTTACCTATATCAAACAATTAAAATAATGTAGATAACCTAAATTATTTTTCTGTGAAACAAATCTGTTATAATTGTGAATACCTAAACAATGTATGTTAAATAGCTTCTATTTCCCTGTAGTATTTATTATTAGAATATTTTATAGTGTGAATGACCTTCCTTATCAAGAAAGATTTTAATGTTATCATACACATTTTTAGCCTATTTACACTTAGTATCTATAAAGTAAATAGTGTGCTTAAGGTCGTAATATTTAAACTTGTGAAGTTCTTATAAGAAAATTAAAATTTTCTTTTGTATATAAAAACATTTCTGTTTAATGTTAACATATGATTGTCCAGTAGGTCTTTGGCTAGCAATATTTTACTTATGAATGAATTTGAATACATTATCTTGTCAAAGTTAATAGTTACCTACTACATACCTATAATAATACTTCCTGTGCCAATAAATTCAAGCATTATACTTACACAAAAAATGTTAGCACAGCATTGTCTCAGTAGGTAAGATATAATACAAAATGTCCTACTCAAGTGTGAACGTAACATTATTAGAACAAATCTACCTGTCTTGACATACCGATGTATGCTTCCTACACACATTACTCTAGTAGGCGCACTAATAGCGTTCATCATACCATTAATTACACTTTGTCCTGATATGAATGAAGTGATGGAGACTATTCTCTCGCTCTCGACGTTGCTCGCGTACATGAGAAAAGGCGCCAAATGTTGTCGACTCTTTCGGATTAGGTTGTTTGAACCACTTGAAACAATTGGCTTGGAGTAATAGTGTAGTCTCGACTTATACGGGCATCTTATACGGTAGTTAATACAAGTGTCTGTTGAAGATACGATAACATATAGTTAACTGAGACAATTCTTACGCTTTAAAATGGTCTAATATTAATATTATTAAACATAGTTTTACTGCTCTATGTAATAGTAATCGACGTTCACGCCCTACCTTTCAAGGAATTCAGTTTTAAGAGTTCGATCGGATCTATAGCTACTGAAAAGAAACTAATCATCAACGTACCTCGTGGGTACGGTTTTCTAACTTGAAATGTCTCACTAGGCCACGAACCCTTGCCTTTCCGTCCAGTGCATTAATTAAAAACATGATGGCATGATGGTAAAAACATATTCCCTTTTCCCTTTTGATTTATTATATTTTTTGCGGCTAACCAACTCATATCCCATTGAGACGGGTTTGTCGGTCTGCCAGACAAGTGGACAAAAAACGTCCGTACAAGATCCCTCAAGCATGACATTTTGTATGTACCTCTACACTGGCTACAGAAGGGTAGTGTCAGTCAGTGGCTTATCTGTTCCGCTTTGTTTATTTAAATTTACCGTATATTTACTAAATAAGTATCACATGTTAAGAATTAGGTACAATTTTCGCGGACTGACGATTGAAATTGTGAATGTTTCACCTCATGTGTGAACCCTATGGAACAGTACATCTTCTCTACATAAGCGTATACATACAAGTTTTTTGTATGAATAGCAATTTTTTTCAAAACTGGTTGTACAATCAGCCAAAAAAGTGGTCTACCACGAGATTGTAATTATTTCTCAAACTTGGCGCGCTATATACACCCACTAAGGTCTGTCTTCCTTACAAAAGTTGTAAGTTTTTCTTGACTGATGAGAACACTATCGAGGTCTTTCATCAACATTCCTGCCGCAGCGCAAGGTAAATAAGTTTTAGGTTCTTATCACTAACATGTCGTTCACCCATAACGCCTTACAGGTGGTCTTATCGTCAAATTCTTTAACATTTCACTCCTTTATTAATACTTAAACAGTAGCTAAATTTACAAAGTTTATCCTCATAAATGTTACTCTACATTGCTTTATCGTTGCGTGACTAATTACTAGTTACTAGTTACAACTGTATCTAGGCACGAGTATAGAATACAGGCACCACGTGCGCGAGATAGTTGATTCGCTAGGACAAAATAAAACAAGTGCTAGTGTTATGTATGGTAATATATGGGTCGCTAGTTACGTGAAGTTATGACATTCATGAATGATGAGTTTCTAGACGACGTAATCGCATTTAGCGTTTGATAAATCCTGGCAGGTGAGAAAAATAGTATTTATGTTTTGATATACTGGCTTATGGTGTGGTCTTGTCTTACTTTGAATTTCTGCCGTATCGTAATTGACGTAGAGATAAAACATATCATCATCATCGATTAGGATCTAATCGATATTTTCTGCGCAAAAGATCCAAAATCCCTTTGCGCAGGACACAAAACCATTGCGTGAACAGGGTTTTCCTAATTCTCAATTTCTCAATTAGGTACAAATGTACAATACAACACTTTTTCAAGAATGTTTTTCATGAACCTTTTCATACTACAGCTACCTAAGATTACTACAGTCAGTGATACAGCTACCGTCGCGATATTGATTAAGATACGCCGGATGTAATATAGTTGGCCAATGATTTATCTACAAAGGTACGGCACTTTAATCGCTCAATTAGTTCAAGCTGACAGGGCTGAATTACTAGTCCCTTCATATCGAAATTAATGAACTGTGTCGTTAGCGCGCGTACAATCGTACACAGCAAGTGATCTACCGTCTACCGGCAACATCCGACAATTGTTTTATTCTACGGCTCCCAGATATAAAGTTATTTTCAAAATTAACAAATAACAGCAAAATAATTTTATCTTATATTTGGTACACGCTCAGAAGGTTTGTTCTATGTTAGTACACCAATAGGTCATACAAATACATACAATAACATGAAAATTATTATTACTGACCCATGTAGATCTTAGGTCCAATGGCTGAGTGAAAATTGATCTAAAATAAAATACTTACCTACGGCGATTGATGAATACTGTAGGAGAGCATAAGGCACCTCCATAAGTCAATTATTTCAAGTAGAGCCAACGTTAATGGTCGAAGCCCGTCCCTTGATATCGAAACGATTGAACCGTGACGTGCGCCCGCGCATACAAGAGTGCATAACAAGTGAACATAGTGTGTAGTGGTTTTTGTAATTTTATACGGTATGGTTTCAGGTTTTTTGTCTTTGTTTTAGTTTGGTACCTACCTTTTGGACAGTAAAGTGAATCTTTTGATTGTTTGGTATGTTTTTATGCTTGATTCTATGTTTTAAGGCAAAAATCTTAACTTTTAGATGTGTATTTTACTACTTTACTGTATGTACCTATGGTATTGAATAAAGACAAAGTCGCAAAGCAGCATCAGATATGGAAACGTTATTGAATTTCTCATACTGCCAGTTAGTTACTGTAGAAAGCAGTATGTCTGGTTCAACGAAATTGGCGTTTAAAACATTGAGATGTAGCCTCATTCATTGCCTAAATCGATTCTATTGAGTGCCCCCATTTCTCAGGGTTCAGCCAGTGGGATATCAGATAAAGTGTGTAGATATCAGTACTATTACCGTTGTCTGTTGGTTACGGTTAGGACGCGTAGTCAACGTTTTACTGCGATAAGATCGAGGTAGGAATCAGATCATGTTTGTATGTTCGTAAGGAATTCTGGCTTAGAACTGGCATTTGACTTGCCTACGAAATATGTGTCAGTTTAAGTTAAAACTTCTTGGGTTTATACAGAATGTGCGAAAACATCCTTCTCTATACTCGAAGAGGCCTTTGCTCTGCAGTGGGACAGTTATCATCATCAGCAGGAAGACTTCCACTGTTGAACAAAGGCCTCCCCCTTAGAACGCCACAATGAATAACAACTTGCCTATTGCATCCACCGGTTGCCCGCAACAACAACCGGGACAGTTATAGGCTGTTATTATTACGATAACAATACGCGTATAAGGGGAAGAACCTATTGCAAGTTCTTGGTCACAATTAGGCCATGGATTTTATATTGAACTGTACCTACCTATATATTTAAACATCCGCAACAACAACCGCTGATGTATTCATGCTCATGAAATTGATAACGCAACAAAAACAAGGGGAAAAATCAGCTTTTGTTGAATAGCGATTGTCTAGTGTCATTATCTAAATACAGTTACTAATATTAATATTCTGAATGCATGCAGAAATCTATAGAGAAACCCAAGTTTGCAAGGCACGAGTTCAATGGCTGTTATTTGCCCATATTAACTTGCAAATCTTTAGAGAGCTAAGAAACTACGCTGTCTGCTATTGTGAGTGGCTCGTGCAGGATGCATTTGTAAGACATAGTTAGAATAAGTGGCTTAGATGTAACTCGACTCATTTCTTGCATGACACTGTCTCGCATAACATTTTTGTGTTATGCGGGTAGATAGAATTTGTTACATAAGTTTTTTTTTTGAGAATGACTAAATATCCTAGTAAATATTTTACTAAGTAAAATAAAGCTGTCGTGCTCTGTATAGATACATCCGATTTTGAGATTGCGTGTTTAGGCCAACGCAGACCGGGACGGCATGGCAAGGGATTTAATTTTTTACCAATAATAAATTACGACCATTACGTCCATACGACATAAATTGTTATACTTTAAAATGATGCCATGGCAATTTATGTCGTATTTCTATAAACATACTATTGGCTTGACATGAAAGTCCCATCCATATATATTAAGTTTCATTATAATAGTGTTATTGGTTCAAATACAGGACAAAATAAACAAATACAAACTGTTTATATATTTTAACTATTGAGGACAAACAGTTGTAAATAACACTATTGTATTTGCGCAAATATGCCTTCAAGTCCTAGTAACATTTTTTTTGTTGTAATAGTTGCTTAAGTTAAGATAAAGTATAGGTACTTAGGTACCAAATCTAGAAAGGTTTCTAACGAAATTATTCTTAAAATATTTCTAAGGATGTAGGTTTACGAACATAAGTAAATACTTCATTTTCCATCACTTACATCTAGCTTACCTCCTTATAAAACACTCCAATGATTCAATTCAATGACACCTAGGTCATACCCTAAAGACATGAGTGCACACTCTGTCACGTAACGCGCATCATTGTGATGCACATCATGCGCATCGGTGCCCACGCGCATGCCTCGATAGACCCCCTTCCTGTGTCTACACAGCCTTAACACGCTACCAAATACGGCTAATATTTATAGCCATTTTGGTTATTGCAAAAAGTCTAAACTATATTTTTAATTGATAAATGTAATTTGGTGTAATCTATCTGTTATTAAGCCAAGTTAAGCGAGTTATTAGACTAATAACAGGCCTAGATTCTCTAAATACAGAGTATTCTATGTTAAGATTTTATTAGGTTTAACTTCATATAACCATGACAATCTACGCACTAAGTACTCACTACATCCAAAACCGTAGCATGGTAAAATCAATTAATCATAAAACCTTGGCTTAAATATTATGCCTTAATATTATAGTCTGCTGTACCGAAATTGTCAGTTATCAGATCTGTAGTTAATTCAACTTAAGTTATCATAAAGGGACAAGCGTGTACTTAATGTATGCATAAGTAAGCCAACTAAAGTTGACTCTGTATATTTGCTGATCGAAACCGTGCCATATACGCCAGTTTACTTAGCGCTAGTGAGGTTTCTTAACTGTTTACTGTAATTTTAGATGCGAAATGTCTATTTTAGCTTCGAAATTGTGTTTACCTTATGGCTTTAGTACGTATTGTGATTGAGTTAGCGTTGTGTGAGTAGTTTAAAGAGTTATTTCATTTATGTTCAAGCTAGCCTCTTGTAACTGCTCGTCGTAGCATATGCGACTCCCAAAATCTGATTAATCTGTTTGAAAATTATCTGTTGGAGCTGGGACAAGTGTGATAAATGGCATTATATTAGTCCTATCTGAAGGTGTTACTACAAAGTCTTGTTTGAAGGTTTATGCCAGCCAGACTTTGGAAGAACACAGGTGTGGTGACATCCACCTTTTGCTCTTATTGACAACCTCAATCATTTATCAGTGAAATCTCCGTTATCAATATCCGTTAAGTGCCCGGATTCCGACTGCTATCCATGCACACTTAATTCTTATAGGTACAATTCCATGAGATTCTTCATAGGGCAGTTTTTTATCGTTTGGTTAATGAACATCCTGGTGTCGATAGTTTAAACCGCCTGTTGGCCTCTGGTATGGCTTTGAACGCCGTTTAAAAATCTCAGGTGTGCCGGTTTCCTCACGATCTTTTCCATTTGGTATAATTTTATTTATAATTTTCCATATTTTTAATGGTGTCACGTAAATTTTAACCTGTAAAATGTTAACACAGGAAGGGCCTTGACAAGTATGAATGGGGCACAACGTGTTTGAAAACAAACTTAAATAACCTCACCATTACAACAGCCGTTATACTTCGTTAGTGGAGGACTGGCGCGCCAAACTGTCATTAGAAATACATTATCTGCTAATCATGTGTGCGGCCAAACTGTGCATTTGATCCAATGTTTGCCTATGACTATGGATAGTGTAACAAAATCATCATCAACCTATTACTATCCCAATCTACGAATAATTCTACGCATAGAGTACAAGTAGTGAGCCTATAGGTATAGGTTTGCCAGTCTTGGACTACATTGCCGGAAAAATCTCTTAGCCCTTTGACCTAGTAGTCAACGGACATAGAAATGAACTGTTATAGCTTGTTCTTGTCTCTCTATAAAAAATATGCTATCCTACAGTGGAGTATTTAGTATTATTACTATACTAAAAATATCTTAAAACCATTCTTCAAATGTTGGCTCAAAATTACTACCACATTGGATCATTACCTAGTGCATTGACCCTAATGGCAGCGTCCCAGAAAACAAAAGAACACGCATATCGTCTTGCCAGTGTAATTGACTCGTATTATGAAGTGTGGGGCTTTGTTTAATGTAATAATATTACGCCTATATACCTACCATACATAACAATTATACTGCAATACATACATACATAAAGTCACGCCTGTTTCCCTGAGAGGTAGGCAGAGACCACGGATTTCATTTGCTACGATCCTGGCATACTTCTTTAGCTTCATTCACACGCATCACTTTCCTCATACACGCTCTTCGGTTGAAGGTACTCCTTACTTGCCCTTTTTGCAGAACATCACCGATTTGGTCTAGGTATGTTCGCCTAGGTCTTCCCTTTACCGATACACAACTAACAAATACTGAAATATGTAAAAATAAAAAAGTTGGACCGCTGGAATCAAACCACAATCACCCAGAATAATAACGAACCAATTTTAGACAGAAAATTGATTTGAGCGCTGTTGTCGAAAAATGTAAGTGCCATTAAAAAGAAAATACAAATCTTCCCAGACTAGCAAAAACTAGACAACAATGCTTTTCAATACTATCTATTTCTAAATTCTTACGTAACTGTAAAGTCTAGGTTTTTCGGATTGTGACACAGTTAGGTCTGTAAATGTGAAAGCTAGTCATAAGTTTATTTGCTTTTAAAATATTTAAACGTGACCTGTCCATGTATTTCTTATTCTTACGTATTATGGTTCAACAGTCGCACGTGCTTTGACAAGTAATAGACAGCAATTTAAATGTCATTGTGTTCATCACGCCTGTCTCCCAGAGGGGTACACAGAGAAGTTTTCTCACTCATGTACATTTCGCCAAACTACTTTTACCTATGTTAGGGACATACATAATACTAATCATAGGCTACAATCCCAACTCTAGGCTGGCATTATTTTACAGAAAAGGCCAACATAACTACCCTACTTCCATGTAAGATTTTCATATCGAACCCAGAATTTTACGTTTTTAGTCCATTAATTAGCACGTTGGGTCGACGACATATTTAAAACTGTGATGAACTCCTGGATGAGAGACGCTCAAAGCAGAGAAAAAGGGAGGCTTATACCCAACAGTGGGTGATACCGGGCTAAAATTTTGATGATGCGACCAGAATCCTATGCAATACATAGGCATAAAACAACTTTCTCTACTATTATGTACTATACTTTTGTTTACAACATGTCGGAACCAAAAGATGTGTAGAGACTTATCGAAAAACTGAATTCTACAATACGTATTTATAGAACGCTGAATATAAACGAAATTTTTCTGTAAATTCAAACAAATAAAGGACAACAAGAAACTGCTTTACCTTGACATTTGAAATACATTATGTTATGCTCGCGACCTATTTAATAAAAATATCTTTATTCGTTTTATATACCTATATAATTGGTCTTTATTATGAACCATCAGGTTTATCTTATTATTCAAACAACTATAATAAAGATACTATTTCAAATGATGACTCAGTGTTTAAAATATACATAATAAAAAAACTGGTATTTAAGTATCACAAAATTCATAAATACGCGCGACACTGAATATTTGTTTAGTACGAATTAGTATTATTTCTGTGGCCTAGACTTTCTAGTACATTTTGCAAAGTTTAAACACTTAGTTTTGTGGTGTATGCTTTTATGAAACAAAGATTTCTTTGGCCGCGTGACTTAGCGAAATTTGCAAGCAGACATTATTAGCAACAAGTAACAAAAACATGGTTAGTTTTGTTTGAAAATGCACTAAAACCTTGCCATGTAGATAAGTAGATAACCCTGTAGATATTCATCTACATTATTAGGAGGAAACCTTGAAGATACCCACATTTTAATAAGTCAGGGAAGAATTTAATCCGACATTGACTTCCGCCCGCGACTTCGTCCGCGTAGATTTCGATTTTCGAATGTTAATAACCTTCCCGATGAATGGACTATCCAAAAAAACATATTTTTTTATTCGAACCATTATTTCCCGAGATTACCGCGTTTGACCAAACAAACAAACTCTTCAACTTTATACTAATATTGGTATAGATAAACAAGATATTTTACTAGTGAAAAGTCTGCTTAAAGACCCCATTTCGGTTTTGTCTACCCTTGCCAGTTCTTTATCCTATTTTACGCGCTACTAATACAATACAGTCAATTCTGGTATAAATAATACAAACTAAATATTTTGCCAATACCTGTGCCCACGCATTCGCATGTTCAAGCCAGTTTAGTAAAGTAAAAAAGTCATTTACGTTTTTTGTTCAGTCTTCGTTGCGTAACCATGGCGTTCAAGGTTGATACTGACGTGACTCCATAAGCGTATTAGCATTAGATTCGCTAATATTTTGTCTTACTCTACTAAATTGTTAATTGATTTGGCCCTTAATTACTGTGAGAAATGATAATTATAGCAATGTAAGTAGTAAATTGATTAAGGTTCTGCCTAAAAGCAGGATAACACTTCAATTTCATTAATATTTAAATTTCGTATCAAAATACACTGTTTATACTTTATGTTGATGTGAACGTGTCTGTGGCCATGTTAGTATGTATGAGAACATCCTCATCTTATTACTAAAACCATAGAGCACAAATATCCAGTATTTTCTACACCATCTTTCGCAGGTGTAATAATGAGATGTGAGGTCGGTTTGCGACATTTTCTAAGGAAACAGACTATTGCTAATCTCATTATACTGTTCCGTCTAAATACTTTCTTCCCTATCACTCCCTGACACTTGACAGTTACTTAGTGCGCTTAAGTCGTTGTTACATGGTTTATTCTAAACGGTATAGCCACCTGTATAGCGTACATTCTCATGGTGACAAAGGACTAATAGCTGATGTGCAGTTACGTTGAGCTAAACTGATTATTCTTCCCATACCAAAGTAAGAAACTTGGAACTATTTAAATACTTCAGCCAGTTAGGTTTGATTATATTACTCAGTATTTTAGAAATGATTCAGTAAAACCTATTTAGTGTTCCAGAACTATCTTTGAATTCTGTTTCATCAAGTCTCACATTTCCTTTCGGTATTAATTTATGGTACTAACAATATTAAGTAGGATGCGTGGACTATATAAAATCCCACGTGGTTGACGCATATTATGTGAAGCGGATCTCGTTACTCCGGTATCATTATGTATTGGAGTTCCTTACCTTCTGAAACCTCGGTAAAACAAGTTCGGAAGAAATAAATTATGCTACCTTATCCATAAAATGAATCATGCTAACAATTGTGCACTGAGCGAAAGCTCCAAACCAGTTTTCTAGTACCGGGAATCGAACACTGCACAAACAAGTTCCATGCATATTAGATAAGCCACTTTTTGAGTAATTAGCTTTCACATTCCTCTGTTTTAAAGTGCAATGCATTTTTGTAATGCATTTAGTTCAAAGTGTAGGTGCCAAGGTGATTGTACAGTGATTGTTGCTTGAGAACTTTTGGTCTAGCTTATTTAAAGTCTAGCTATACTTAGTATAGTGTAATTGTGCATTGAGTCTACTTGACGGAAAATTGTGTTATATGTATTTATTAACTGTGAAGATTGTTAAAATAAATTTAAATAATTTTTCGTACGTGTATGTGAAGTAAGTAGTTAGGCTTTTTAAAGATTTATTTTACTGATATAAATTACGTTCAGTCTTAAAAAGTTTGCAGGTCATATAATTCTTGCAGGAGTAATGCACATTATTTCTTCAAGTAATTATCCCATATAAGCATATTTCGTTTGATGTCCAAACATGCATTTTGTATCCCCATAAAAGTCAGGAAGTTTGTGAGAATGTCGATCAACACAGCTCTTAATGAACTCAGTGCGCGGGCGCCGGTAGTAAAACAGGTGCCTCAACCTAAAATAAATCTGTCGTCGCCTTCCTAGACAGCGGTTTTTATTTATGTTTGTGAACAAAAATGTAGACTGTATAATTATGTTATTGAGTAACTATTACAACATTAGCTTGGATTTGACTGCAAAAATCTTGATTGACTATATTAGAGTTATACTAAGCCGAAAATACAAGCTTTTGGAATTCTATACTATTTTCGACATGAATTATTAACTCAATAGGACTAAATTGTGCCAACGTAATGAAATAAGACTCAGTCAGCTTATTGCGTTTTACTATCGACAAACAAAATATATCCACACTCACATCGCGGCAAAACAAATTTATTTTTTCCATACCGTAACTGTTCTACTACAGGGCAAAGCCCTCATATACGAACATGGAACAAGCTTTTATCACGACTGCTCATCAGTGTAACTTCAAGTTAAAGCTATTCGCGTATCGCCAATTTACCTATTAAGCATACCCTTGGACCCAAACGCCTAGAATACAAGACGAGACAAAACAGTTTCAGCACATCATTCCTAATCAGTCGTAACTGCTAACGATGTAATTAATTTTACCGCACAACTAGGCGGGAGTGCAGATTTAAAAGGAATAATAACCGCAATTTAGTGATTGTGTATATAAATATAAACCCATAGCATCTGTTAACACAAGTGGCACATGAACGGCCCTTGTGCTGATGGCCTTTGTAAGCGCCTGTTGAGAAGCGGCGCAATACTCGGCATGTAGCGGGTTAAGTCTAGGGCTCTACATTATGGCCGTGTTGGGAACTCGGATTTTACCTAATTTCAAAGCTGTTTAAACATTAAACATCAAAATTAGTTAAATGCTTAGGTATGAAAACAACGTCGTTGTCGCATAACACATGTTCCGACGTATTATTTTAGATAAAAAAGACGCGTGTGTTATGTCTTGTGTAATTAGTTGAATCGAATCTGGTAAAGCATGTTCACCACTGTTCTTACATTGCATTTTAAAACAGGTCTAACCCGCCATAAACTACAAAAAGCTATCCTGTTTGAAGTCTGATTGGTTCATAAACATTTTCCTTATAAATCCTTAATTAACAACATCGTTTGGACCACACAACGTCGAAGCCGTCTATGTGTGCGTGTCGAGTTCATTCACCCATCGCCTCTATTTGTGTTAGAAGGGAACTAATATCTCGAGAAAGCGCTAACTAACATTGGATAGTGACCTTGATGATATGAAGAGCTCCATACTGGATAGTACCTATTAAGTGCAGCGTCATTATATTACAATTTGATGGAGCGGAAGATAATTTAGCTTTTTATTCACTTCTATTTCAATGAAGATGATAGTACAGTTTTTATGAATTCTCATAGTTATACATTTCATGGACTTAAAGGTCAAATAACAGTTAGTTCCTATAATAAATTTTAGTAGAAACGATAATCATGTAAATTAGAATATAGTCTATTTCAACTACAGATAAATACCTCCAAAATAGGGGATTAAGTAATTTTAATGTTAAATACTAAGAGAAAATGTCGGCAAAGGCAAAATAAAATATATTAAGAAACAATGTTAACAAAAACTGAGAAGTCTAAGCAAATATTGTGGAGGTCTAACAATATTATGGTTCCAACTAGAAAGTGGGTTAAATGTTACATAACTGCATCTCAAACACTAAAAGGATATTCTAATGTCTATGTACACATGCCTAGGACGCAAATGGCAACACTATTTAACATACGTCGCAGGTGTATAACCGTTAATACTGTTTTAAAATTATGTATTTGGTGAAACGAAAAATGTGGGAAATTGTGAGCTAGTGCTTATCTCTATCTTGTAAAAGTGACGGCAATTAAACCGTACTTTGTAGATAACGTAGGTATCCTTCAATTAACTTTTTTGGGGGTAGAGTCGCCTGTCATTATCGTTCTTTGGGGCCCAAATATCTGTGATAGGGCTTCCGCAAATGAGTTACTCGAAAGCACGGCGAGCTAGAGCCTCTTTACAGCATATTTAATTAAATTTTGTAACGATTAGACGTAATTCAAATTGTTTTTGTTTCACGTAAAACCAATTACAGGCACTTATGGAACGTCAATTTATGTATTGCTATCGAAATGTAACTTAGTTTTTAGTACATAAAACAAAGGCCTATAGATAATCAACCAATTTGTTTTGTTACAGGTAAATCATGAGTCAGAAGGTGTCCCGCAAATCAGCGGTCAATGAAGATAAAGATAAGGTTTGTCACTGTTTTCTACCCGCCTCTTATCGTTGTGTACGCGTTTATCTCACTAATGTATGTCAGTGTCAACGTAGCCTTGATCTTTCTAGCAATCACTCGTCTTCCTCGTAGCCTATGTAGATAATTTATTTTCTGTAAATAAGTTTCTATGAAGTCTTCCAAATGACGGTTTGAATTAGATAGCACTTGCTTTTCCTAACAGGTTTGGTTATTGAATATTTATACAAATAATTAATCTTAAGTAAATAAAGTAACAAAACCATTAAACAAAAAAATATTTAATTCTTACAGAGACAAACCAACAGTCCAGTTAAAGAGATGAAAAAGAAAATGGCAGCAAACGCAGAAAAGGAGAAACATGCGGCAGAGAAAGCTACAGATAAACCAGCAGAGAAAACAGAGAAAGCTACTGATAAAACAGAGAAAACTGCAGAAAAGCCGGTAGATAAACCCGGCAAGGCAGTAGAAAAAGCCACAGTAAAGCCTGTGGAGAAAGTCGCAGACAAACAGGATAAAAACGAAAAGCCAGATAAGAGTGGTGATAAGAAGACAGAGAAACAATCAGAGAAGAAGTCTGAGCCGCAGCCGGAGAAGAGTAAAGCAGACAGCAGTAAAGAAGATAAGAGTGGAAAGGTTGGTCCTGCTAATATCTATGGATATATTAGTTATTATTATAAACAATTTTCTGGTATATCATATGCTGGAGACATCGTAAATCCAGTCCATTATTAGCTACGATAATGTTGGGTATCGAATTAATTGTCCCCATAGCCTCCAATCTGTCTATGATTAAACAATTTATAACTCTTAATTTCAGGCAGAAAAACAAGACGCCAAAAAGCCAGAAGCATCCAAAAAACAGAACGGGCGAGAGCGAGTGCACAACGGTGTGTCTGACGTCACGCTTGGTACCAACGGGACCGATGACGTACTCAACGGAACGGTGAGTGCGGACTCGGAGGACGATGACGTCATGCTCGTCATCGATGACCACGACCACGACGAGTTGTTCCCGGAGCTGACGTATGACGACACGTCAGACGTCGAATGTTTCGAACCGCCGACGCCGGAAAACGCCCCCAGTAGAAGCTTCACCCGGCGATCGCAGGTACCTCTATTCGGTACCTGTAATTGTTTTGTTTTACAGTTTTATCGACTAACGAGTTCTTTTTTTGTTTTTGATTGTTTAGTCAATTTTTATTCGATTTAGTCTGATAGTATGCGTGTTTACTACTAAAAAATTCAGACGACAATTTAGTCGATTTTTTAAACACTCAAATAGTCGAATGAATAGTTGACTAAATACATTTGTGTGGTTATAGGTGCAGGTGCAGGAATGTTAATCAACTAAACAGATTTATGTCAGTTTTGTCAGCATCCTAAGAGAAAATCAATAATAATTGTCATGCAAGTTCAAGTATTTTAAGTTCATCCATGTAGTTATTGGAGATAGTCGATTATTCGGTTTGTGGTTTCTATTGCGGTATCCATTTTGTTGTGTGGTCTTTTTAAGTTTTACTGCTAAATCTGTATAGATATTATTAATAATTTCTAGGTGGGTGCAGCATCCGCATTGCATAAAATCCCTTTAGTTTAATTTTCTATACTGTATCAGTAGTCTGTCTTATGGCCTATCCCACAATGTTTAAATAGTTTCTCTAACTCGCCGATTGAATAGAATTAAGTTTAAGTAATTTAATCGGCTCTTGGTTGGCAGTGACATAGGCCATTAGATTAATATTTACATTATGACATATCATAGTTACTGCATATTAATCCTATTGTCCCTACATAATTATTGTGTTCATTAGTCGATAAGCTTAGGAAGATTTTAACGCTTTTTAGTTTTATTTCGTTTTCCATCACGTGACATGATTTAGCAGTAAAACATGATTCATTGTGTATGTCCTCCCCCTAACCTAACTAATAATCCTGTTGTGGTAAAGGTGAAAGCGACGCGCACGCCCGAGACTCCCCGCCCCGCGTCCGACAAACAGACAGACAAGGATGCGGACGATGTAAGTCGCGGCATCATACTAGCTCAGTACAAAGACAAGGATTCCACGAGATAATCAATTTTGAACCTTATTGTTAAGACACAGAATTGATTTTCGTTTACCGTACGGTTCTACTGGGCTTTTGTTCGGCAAATTTTGGGTTGTAAATCGTTGGAACCCTTGACTTGTACTGTATGCCACAGAAGAGTCAATAAATGAAACACCATATGTATCAGTTATAGACTTAATAAATTAAATTGTAGACCGTTTCTAAGGTACTAGTTGCTCTGTCGGTTCTAAGAAAAACATGTTAACCCGGTCTGAAACAAAAGTCACATGTTTAGGCTGCACTGAATGTAGGTAGTATAATATTATGTTACTTTAATCTGGCTTCTGCGTTCGATCTGTCGAAAAATCAGGGACATGAAACTTAAAACAAATTCCATTATTTTTGTTCGGATAACGTTATTTAGTACCTGAAACGTTACTTAATAACGTTATTCGATCATATCTCTAAAATATTACAAATATATTCTTTCCTTTGGAAGAAGGACAAACCAACAAAAATATTTTGGCATTTATATTATGACGTCAGGAATTTGTGTCGTATAATTTATTGACTATTCTGTGTCTTAGGTTATAGTTTATGAATGTGGAATATACTGGAAAGTTACTAAAAATGGAGAAATATTAATATTAACTCATTGTAACAATGTATATTCCACTTTCGAACAATTAGTATCTGTGTATATATTTGCACAGCCAACTGCACAAAGACATTTATATGCACGTTCTGTTTACAATACTAACATAACTGACCTAATTGTATCATGATGATAACACTATTCCATTATAGCAATTTTTATTTTGTTGCATTTATGTATTACAACTAAATGACCCAGAATTTTGAGGAGAGGTCTTTGCCCTACACTGGGATGATTACGCCTAAAACTATAATGTAATCGCTATTATGCAATGAAAAATCACATAATAACATCTTTAAGAAACTTGGTAAACTCGTTACCATTTATTTAGAATTAAGTAAACAATAAATTTAAAAAAATCAACACATTAACATTACTTGAACCGACACCAATACTATTCAATATTATAAAGTTCTTCCAATGATTACAGCCAAAAGACAAAGTACTAAAGCTCAAAGAAGATGCACCATCTACAGACAGAAAGCTACGCTCAGCAGATTCTCCTAAACCACAAGAAGGGAAGAAGAAACAGGACTCGCCGAAGAAGTCTGATGGACTGGAGAAAGTAGAGGAAGGTAAAGTCTTGGAGCAGACCGCTCAGACAGAAGAGAAGAGCCAAGCGCAGAGTGAGAAGGGTGACGTAGAAGTCTCAGCAGACGTTGAAGTGAATGAGGGTGAGTACTGTTGCTTCATAAAAATATATTAAAGTACAACCACGGACTAATATTAGTACTACATACAGAACGGACACTCGACGCTTCTTGCTAATAAAATTTTGCACGCCTTATTTGCCTGCAATTGGACTGCATCGTTCAAAATAGAGTAAGCGTGTTCTGTAGTAGAGACCGTATCTTGGCAAACGTAGCGTGGGACGCCCTCAGGCCAGATGTCGCGACGACTTGCATAAAAGAACCAGCAGCGACTGGATGCATAAAGCACCAGACCGGGCTTTGTGGCGTAAATTGAGAGAGGCCTATGTCCAGCTGTGGACTGCAACGGGCTGATGATTATTCAAAATGTAGGTCGTGTTTTCAGAGATGAAATTAGCTTGGTAAACGCCAGTCGATTCATTTGTTTCTTTACAAGCTCATAATATCATCTCTGAAAACACGTTCTCTAACCTCTTGCAAATGTCGTCGTGTGTATAAAAGACTAGAGAAATAGTATTGTGTAAAAGTTGAAGGGAATCTAAGAAACAGGTACATTATCTAAAAATGTGAGCAGATACAATTATTTAGCGATTATTACAACAAGCCCCATAATTTCTCTTTTTTTCACACTTATCTAAGAGTAACCCTAATGTAGTGATACACGAATACGGTAACGTTATGTGTAGTGTGACGTAACATTACAGGCGAGGAGAATCGCAAGACTGACACCAACTTCTCCAAGTCGAGGGTCAAGGTCTCGCCCTACCGCCGCAGCATGAGGCTCGCGGATCAGACCAACACGTCGCTGCTGGCCAACTATACCGGTGAGTGTCTTCAAGGCACCTTCCCGACTTAAACTTTTCCAAAGTTAATGTACTGGGCTAAGACACTGGCTCCTGTAACAGGTTCTAACCCAGCACAGGTATTAGGGTTTTACATAATTGTGCCTACTTGTTTCTATGTCAATATTTTTTTCCGGTCAAGTTCGATATGATAAAGTTAATGAGAATAATAAGACTTACAGACCAATATTTCGCTCCTGGCTACCCGGTTCTGGCGAGTACATACATAGCTGCTGTCCAATTATACTAGCTATTGAAGGTCAAAGTCATGATCGTACCGTATCCCGCAGCACAGCATGAGCACTAACTGAACTTACATATTATTATGTACTTGGCTAATTTTGAGGTTTAAGTCAAGAAGACTTACCCAAGGTCAAGCTTTCTGTAAGTTTGTTTGTTCGATCACGTTCTGAAACTTAACAGCCTATCACACTATTATAAGAGCAAAAGTTGTGAATGTGTTTGAATGTTTGTTACCCTTACCTCGTCATGCTCAAACAAGTGCATTGATTTTGATAAAATTTGGTATGGAGGTAGCTGACGACCTGGATTGACAAATAGGCTACTTTTATCCCGAAAAAACGTAGCTGTTAACAAGTGGGGAGCAGCCAGTCAAGCATGTATTACTGAAAATAAATGTCTGTTTTTTGCTTCTTTATTTACCTGCTGGTTGCATTTTTAACTAAAGTTATTATGTTGTT
Organism: Abrostola triplasia; assembly: GCA_946251915.1. Classification (NCBI taxonomy): domain Eukaryota; kingdom Metazoa; phylum Arthropoda; class Insecta; order Lepidoptera; family Noctuidae; genus Abrostola; species Abrostola triplasia. The sequence continues at coordinate 527,030 of OX276443.1, read as the reverse complement.
TGCAGGCAACAACACGACGATGGAGATGGACATTTCCGAGTCATCATCTGTGCTGGAAGAGGCGACGCTGGACGACAGCTCGTACCTGCGCGGGCTGCGCAGCATCCGCGGCCGCTCGTCCTACAAGCCGCTCAAGGAGATGACACTGCGACACACCGCCAGGAGTGCGCGGCACGCACACACACCCAACACATGTATGTTTGGCTTATATACCTTTTCTATATATATCGGGGCCTTCTTTATTTCGATGAGTACCCTAAACTGCTGGTCCTGAGTTTATTATAACTGTACTTGGGGTACATGCACTATAATAATTTTTTTGGGCAGTGATCGGTTGGTATGGATCGGTCGTTGTGATCGAAGTTCAGTCGAGATGACATCGTATTGTTTATTCCGTATGGAGTAATAGCTATGTGTTTTGAGTTCAATTGGGTTGGTATTCGTAGTTTTTTATTTGAATGAATTTAACTGACTATGTTGTCATTCCCCGCAGCGAGTTCGTCAGCGGGCGACGCGCACAGCCGGCCGACGGGCACCGTGGTGGGCCGCAAGAGGAAGCCCGACGCCGACGACAGCGTGGAGCTCGGCGTGGACGTGGCCGGCGCCTGCTCGGGGGCCGGCGCGCCCGGCAAGCGCATGCGCGTGCTGGAGCGCCTGGAGCGCCTGGCCGAGCCCTTCCGCCGCGTGGCCGCCGCCGCCGCGCTGCCCGCCGCCGCGCGCAGGAACGCCGAGGTGCGACACACACACACACACACACAGCCGCCCGCTGCTGGGAGCTCCCTACTCGTTAACCCGGTACTAAACGTTACCTCTGTCCCGCAGATCGTGGGCATCAACACGGACCTGCCGTTGTCGGTGCCGCTGTCTCCGAGCGTGACGCTGGACCCCGAGTCGCTGAAGGCGGGCCCCAGCGGCGCCCCGCCCCCGTCCCTTCCCCCCCTGCTGCCCTCCGCCTCCAGCGCCCCCGCCGCGCGCGACCAAGACCCCAAGCGCTGCAGCATCATGTGAGCCTACCCAACTCTAGCGGGACCCCACTGTACTGCGAGACTACGGTACAACAAGCGCCGCGAGCGCACGCAATATACTACGTCTTTCTGGTTATCAGTCACTATGCATAACTTGTGTACAGTGATAATATAGTACTATGCTCGAAATAAACCTAATAAGGTCTAGTTGAAGTTAAAACAGGTACAAACTATTATGAGTCTAGTAACTACTTACGTAGCATTTTTTTGCCAACAGATGGATTATGTCAATGATTTATTTATTTCAGCAGCATATTCTGAATTACGAGAGATTTATAACTACTTATTTTGTTTATCGTCTTATCTCTTCCATATTATTGTTATGTTTTGTAAGAACCGTGGTTTGACAGTGGTAAATATCCGTCACCCGATCATACCACGTATAATGTCACTGTAAGTATAGTAAGTGTCCATAGATTAAAGATTATGAGACGGTCGCGCCATCTGCCGGCGATAACTAATTTTAGTGAGTGAAGTGTTTTCTGTACTAAGATTTATGAAATTATATATAAAACATCCACTGCCTCATAAAATATATGCTTTTAACACCTCTATGAAAATACAAATTAATATATCAGATAAATTTATGTAATAAAATAATTCATCAAATTTAGTAACATCAATAGAAGAATATCGATCGTTTCATAAGCCTTAGTTGTTTGTAAGTTAAAAACAAATACTACCATTATAAAATACATAATAAATAAATGCAATTAATACTTTAGAAGATGATTATATTGTTTCTTTGCATTTATTGATCCAGTATGAAAAGCACTTAATTTACTCACATTATGATTTGTTTTATAAATAAGTCCAGAACACACGTCACAAAAACAAAATGGAATACATAAAAATGTAATATAGATCAATAGATATATGATGATTAGATATATAAAAGACAGATATATAACGGCAATGTGTTTGTACATAATATTATTATGTATCGCGGTTTACGGCGGAATGATGATTTATCGGTTTTAACTATTGACTTTAAAACTGGACATGTTGGGGACTACAAAAGTATCTTTAGGAGAATAGTCTTGTAGTATTTTCTGGAAGTTGGATAGAGTTGCTTGTTTATGGTACCTGTTGAAAATAGAATCAACTTTGTGGATTTGTTCAGCATAATCTGCAAAATTCGTTTTATTTTTATGAAAATAATAATTATGTTGTGTTGAACACGCGTAAATGTGTATATTACAAAAATGTCAGTGATATTTGTATTGTATGCTGTTTGAGAGAATCTATATTTCTCGTAATATTCTGATAATAATTCGAGTTATTGAGAGAGTCTCACCGAAAACCCAAAATAATATAATTTCTTCATCGCCCTTATTCATAAAATAATGCCAATTTAAAACATGGACATTATACCCGTCACTATCGTTTGGATGTAAAACTTAATTCGGGGTTTCATTAATGCCAGTATGATCTTCGTTTATGAATAAGAGGATGTGGGTATATAAATTTATTTACTTCTAGGACCTGTTCTTACTGCTATGCTTGCGTCCATATATCTATGATAGCGGTCTCAAATTGTTGTATTGTGTCAAAATGTATGTCAAATGTAATGTTTCGCATGTATTTTGGTTTTTCTAGTCCTTGACATGTCCAATATGTGTTAGATTAATACTTAGGTAGCGAAATGCGGTTTATAATCGCTTTCACGGATTTTATCTTCATAACATTGATCATTTAGTTTAAGTAGTACACCACCCAAAGAATGAACAATTATGTTGCCGAAAGCATTTGTGCATTTTCTAATAAAATTGAATCATTAATACAGAATTTTTATTTTATAATTGTTCAACATTACTAACAAATTGTCGTCTATATTTAGTATAGTTTTGAACGAGAAATCTTTTATTGTGGCATTTATTTCGTCATTATATTATACAACATTAACATTTTTCGATCATGACAATAGTAATTATGACCACCGAATTATTGCCATAAAACAAAAATCATACAACAGTTAGGTTTTAGTAGAGACCTGTATTTGATATTAAACAGAGATTAATTAGTACTGCGTTTAATGAACACTGGATACAATTATACTTTATACAGCGATGTACAAAGATACCGTGTGTTTAGGACACCGCGTGGCTGCATTTTTAACCGATTTAAAAAATGAGGTTCGCAATTCGACTGTATTTATGCACAACGTTTTTTTTTTTCAGTGTTTCTTTTATTTTTATCCAGTGGAAATGTCAATTTTTTATCCTATGGTTAATGAATACCCTATTTTAGTGCATTTTCAAGTAAATTGTATCTTTGATTATAGTATTCCTTATTTCAGGTGCAGTTACTGCATTGTATAGATACATACTATAAACCTGTAGGTCCAATCCACTTTTATCAGTAATTATTTTCTAGGATAATGCGAAAATACAATAGACGTATAAAACAAAATTACTCACTAGTAAACCAAAAAAGATACAAAGTGCTGAATACAGTCTTATTAAATTATATTGGGTACTACACACGAATCGTGTCTAAATAATAATTTACGATATTCAACTGTCACAGAAGTGTTTGTTAAAATAAAAGAAAATATCGTCAGCTTTTAAAAGCATTCTTTTCTAAGTGTTTTCGAATTGGGATAATTATATATTTTTATAAAGATTAGTGTAATTAGTAAATAGTTTATTTGAAACTAGTATTATTAGGTATTGATTTATAAGGACTGGCTGTAATACTTGGTTATAGCTCTGAGCTCGAATTACCTAACTTTGCATTTCATGAGAATATTGACATTAAAATCCAAGTTAATGTTTTTCATTAATCCCAATTATTGTAATTTAAAGATTACTATTTACTTTGAATAATTAACTTGTGTGGAGAGAATGTTAAAATGTTACATTTGGATATAATAACATCCTATTTCGATAACAATTGTACCAATAAGGCAGATTTATCTCAAAATAGAGGAATTTCTTGTCAATTTATTTCATGGCTAGTTTTAGGTAATGTTGGAGTATTATTCCAGTCCTTATTAAATACTAAATGTGTTGAGTTTCTAATAAAGTTGCCCTATAAGCCAATTTGAATGCTCAACCTTTCATAATGCAATATGTTTACGGTCGAAACTCAACGCTAATAGTTAGAAATGGTTTTATTATTCTTCGTGTAGATAAGTTACTAGTTATAGTTTAGTTATATTGAATTATATAAAATATAATGATTTTAATATAGAAATGGCGGATTTTGTTAAATAAATCATTGCAATCAATTTGGCTTTTTATTTCAGAAACTAGAGGATTTTGTCAGAGGTTAAACTCATTGCGTATGTTAGTAGAATATCGGGAAGGGGAAGACCTCCGCGAACACACTTGGACCATCTGAGATGTTTTACTTGAGGCCCAATGAGGAGTACCCTTAACCGACGAGCGTGTATGAGGAATGTGATGTGATTGAATGGGGCGAAATAATTATCAGAATCGTAGCAAATGGAATTCTATGGTCTCTGCCTACCCCCCTGGTAAATAAACGTGTCTTTATGTATGTTTATATCTAAGTTATTATAAAGCGCAATAATTTATTTTCAACAAGTAGGTTGCTCTCATTGCGGTCATTACACAACTTATACATCGGTTTCTAAGAATTGAAACCACCTTTGTTGTTGATACACAAAGCATTGACATAATAAGGAAAATAACAATTTAGAATAGAGTTGTTAATTTATTATTTCGATATGTCACGGTCGCTGGGAACTAAGCTGCTATCCGTTACGTGGAGCTGTGCTTACAGTCAAACAACTAAAAAAATCATGAAACATTTTAATAAGAAAATGTCATGATTTTGTATGGAAATTATGTCAGTGTGTAACATTATTGAACTTACGAGACTCGACCGAAATTAACGCTTGTAGCGGAATGACCTAGGTTTTTCTTATATTTTGCCCAGTCACAGATTTGGATGTAACTACTTTTTGACGATATAGGTATAATATCTATCATAATATAGGTAGGTATAACTGCAAATTCTAGACATTTTTACAAGATTTTCACAAACATTTTACCTGCGTGCGAGTAATATTTGTTTACAGTCTGTATTGAACAGTTATTTTGTAACATCCCAGATAATTACCTACCATTATAACCACACGCGGTACCAGCATAATTGTCGATGAGCTTATTATCGTTAATTACTAAATATCCTCCAGTATTTATTGTTATCGGCGGCCTGAATTGCGCAATGGTGACGCGGGTTCGATCCCCGCATAAGGACAAATTAGAAAAATAATGGCTGACTTAGAGGCGACGACAGCGACACCTGTAGTGTGAGTAGACCGATGTAAACAGGGTTTTAACATTCATATTAATATAATAATTATAGGTATTTAATTTATTTGTCTAAAAAGGACAGTTAACGGTTTTGGAAGCTCAGGGGAGCCTTTGCCTAGCAGTGAAAGACACTAAATATAATTAGAGACAGCAATAAGGACGTAAACTTTTCCCGTGTGGTGCTTGGCCAGAACATCATCTCCCCATTCCTCCCGTGGGTATCGTAGGAGGTGACTATGGGAAAATCCAGAAGATCAGCAGCTTCTGTAAACTCACCACCAATACTGCGAACCCCTAGCGTTCTCCAGCGTGATTATGACAGCCTAAGGCAGCCTTTGTTCAACAGTGGACGTCTTCTGGCTGATGATGGCGATGGCTGTTCCTTCATTGTAGTAAGTAGAGGTGGATACAGATCTAGATCAGCTCGTCAAAATCTACCTAAGTACTTAGTATTGTGGTGACGTCATAGTTATAGGTGCTGGATAGTGGTCTGCATCGCTGCGGTGAGTCAGCTGTTACGAAGATTAACACCAACCGTCGCAAACTGTTCCGGGTTCAGTGAGAACCTGCTTACTATGACATAATGTATACGAGGTCTAATCTCTCGTAGTTCTAGATTCTATTTGACTTATTAGGAACTAGTTAAATAAAGGTTACAAATTCGATGTAAGGTGTCTTGAAATAACCAATACGATTCAAAAAACATAACATCACGCCTGTGTACCCCGAAGGGGTAGGCAGAGGTGTACATTTATAATACACCCACATTTCCAGTTATGTGATACTTCCAATGTAATAGGGGGAGAAATTATTGCCATCCGAGCACAAATCCAGACTCAGTGCTCCTACTGAGAATTACCTAATGAAAAAATTCAATAACACACGACCCGGGATTCGAACCCAGGAACTTATGCTCAGCAGTCGCGCTTAACGACCATTAGAGCAACGAGGCAGTATTTTTTGTTTTTTTTTAATAGCCTGTGTTATCCCACTGCAGGGCAAAAGCCTCTCTTTCCTTCTTCCACCTTATTCGGTCATGTGCTAAGGTGGACCAGTCTCTCCTGAACTCAAGCAGCTCGTCATGCCACCGTCGTCTGGGTCTGCCGCGATGACGCCGTATATTTTGTGGGACCCAGTCGGTGCAAAATATATTATATATATATATATATGTATATATTATAAAAAATATATTTTAAGTACAAAGATGTTACCTACGCAAAATTTGAACTACTCCACGACTAAGTGAAAATCCAGAAGATGGGCAGCAGCGGCTTCTGAAACTTCACCACCAATGCTGCGATCCCCAAGCCGCTTGCCAAGCGTGGGGATTATGGCAACCCCTCCCTTTAATTAAGGGGGAGGCCTTTGTTCAACAGTGGACGTCTTCCGGCTGATAATGATTGGTACATAAATAAAAACTCGTCTACGATTTTATCTTTGGCACTCCGTGTTTATCCGTACGATGAGATCAGACCCTTACTCTCCCAAGCTCAAAGACGTTTGACCGTTGGGCCTTGTTAGTGATGTCACTATCTTGTTAAAGGTCACTTGATAGGGTAAACCTGAGCGAAACAATGACTCAATATGTTTGTATAACCGACATTTTGTAGTGAGACGGTTTAGGGAAATATATATATTTTTTGATGATAATTTTCTTATCGTATGGATGATGAACAATCTGGTGACAGAGTTTAAAACACCTGTAGCCTCTTACATGGCTTTACACGCCGTTAAAAAATCTGTCATGTGTGCCGGTTTTCTCAGGATGTTTTCCTTCACCATTTTAAGCAACTGGTAATTATTTTATAGTTCGCAATGAATTTGAAAAGACATTACGTAGGTACGTGCTGGGGTTTGTTGTAGATTATTTTATTTCTACATACATACATACATAAAGTCACGCCTGTTTCCCTGAGGGGTAGGCAGAGACCACGGATTTCCATTTGCTACGATCCTGGCATACTTCTTTTGCTTCATTCACACGCATCACATTCCTCATACACGCTCTTCGGTTGAGGGTATTTTATTTCTCGCTATAATTAATTCACGATTTATCGTTTAATTGAATGATCAATCAAGTTTCTTCCTGAGCCTCCAAGTTTAATCTTCATAATTAAAAGCAAAGTTGGTACCAAATCGATTTGGGCAGTTTTCTTACAGAACAGAACTCAAAACCAAAATTTAATGATAAAAGAGGCCTTGACCTAAGAGTTTGTCCGCGTTATCATTGTTACTACCGAAACATACAGTTATTATTTATAACCCACTTGATTCCTTCATTCGATTGTTTGTCTCAACACCACATAATTGTAGGCGATAGCACCTAGCTTCCGACAGCGGAACGATTCTATTTAGTTTGTGATCAGATTCTTAAAGCCTACCCTACATAATAAAGTCTATAGGTAGAGGCAACTCGAAAGAATCCGATATTTAAGATGGATAAAGAACCTTTCACACATCACAAGATTTACCAAAAAAATACGCTTTGTATGCTTTTGAAGATGAGGCTATTAAGCTTTCAGAACTCTTAAGCTTTGGGAAATATATGGGTAGTGTGATATCTTAAGGCAGGGTTACGTAAGGTTCGATAAGAAGTAAGTTTGTGCGTAGAAACGTACAAGGTTTTCACCTATTTGTAGCGAATTTTTTTACCAGATTAAGTAGATTAGTACCTTAATCAGAATCTTCTATTTTCTTCTGAATACCTTATTTTTTCAGCATTCTAAATAGGTGCACTAATTACAAAACGAAATAATTACATCATAGTGACTTAATTAAGAGTGACCGTTGCATATGGGCGATTAATAGTGTAATACATGAATTACCTAGGTCTGTCTGGTATAGTGATTGATTTATGTCCACGTGTCCATCGTGACGTATAGTCTATGAGTCTTGTATAGGATCGACGACCGACTTGGAGTAGCTACGGTAAATCGAAGAAGGGTTTTGGAAAGTGATAAGCCGCACCGACTGCCTCGTTAGTCTAGTGGCCGCTAAGCGCGACTACTGAGCTCGGAGGTCCTGGGTTCGAATTCCGGGTCGGGCAGTGTTAATAGGTTTTTCCATTAGGTATTTCCCAGCAGCACGGACGCTGGACTTGTGCCCGGTTCATGGCAATAGGCTCGCCCCCTATTACATTGGGAGCTACCTATAACTGACCTGGCGAGGTATGAGTGTACTAGGTACACCTCTGTCTACCCCTTCGGGGAATACAGGCGTGAAGTTATGTTTTTTTAAATCGCACAGTTGATCGAGTCACCACATCTAAACCATGGATATTGACTTTGTGTTTGTTCTGTATTCTGAGGACTATGCTATGAAAGGACTATGCTAGAAGAGTTTGATTATATATATATTTTGATTATACCCAAAGATTTATTCGTGTGTGTAGGGTACCTTCTCCTTTATAAATACCCACATTGCGCTGCTCATCCCAGAACCATGCTTATTAGGCGACAGGCAAGCCAATTACCATTTATCAATTATCATAAGCCCGACTCGCTTTCTGCAAGAAGCAACAAAATTGAATAACCCCTGCCCGATATTTATGTATCATAGGACAATATATATTTCTCCACGGACATGTCCATTGTCCACGACTCACAATAACCCCGGTCGGAGTCGTGTCGTACGTTATAAAGGCGACTCAGCGTCCTACCGGCACGCTCGCGGCCGGCCACTCCGTCGACAGTCAGTCGCAGTTCGGCTGCGGTACACAACACTATAATTGTGAGTACATATTATATTAGTTTACAACCTTTTACATCGAGAATATATTTGGCGATTGTCTTTGCCTTGAATTTTTTACTAAAATATTATTGCACTGTTTTTGTGAGTGTTTTTTTAAGTAATGTAGTTCAGTGAGTTTTATTTGTGTTTATTGATTTTGTGGCTAATGGATAGTTTGGTTAATAAGTTATTCATAATGAAAGGTCTATTTATACCGACTTGTTCATGGAATACGTTTCAATTTTAATAGTTTTATCACGAATCGATTTGCGCTTAGCATTGTGTAAATAACATTGTTTTCAGTGAGATTTTTCTAAGTTACAAACTAATTTTTGTAAACATTAAGTTATTTAATTAATTTATTGTTAATTGATTTTAATAATACCTTATCCTGTTGAATAGCGCCCTTTGTCCCGCGTGTATAGGTTGAACAAAAACAATTAATAAATATTTATGCATGTGTTTAAACATGTAGGTAGGTTTATTAAATGCCAATTATTATCCAAGAAAGGTTGGTCTAACATTCTAGATAAAAGGCTGATAATCCTATTATTTTAACGCACTCCAATTAACTTAATTAATTAACTTAGAACACAATATAATTAAATTCACCTAAGTATTTCAAAACTTCTAAATCTAGACAAGAAGTGTACTGCTAATTATGTAAACAGTTTAAAACATCGTAGTTAAGTTAGCTAAGTTGCTGTTAAGTAATCGCTAGTGATTCAGGTAATCTCTTACGTGATAAGATTACATTGTGAATGTGAATTAACCGGAACTGGATCGATGATAGACTGATAGTTGATCGAGAAGTAGTTCTGTTTCTTTACGACTGAGTGACGCCTACCTTAATCTAACGTTCTAGTCGGGGTTTGATGTCGGATTAGAACTTTTCTTGTTACGTAAATTGCCTACAAAACTATGATGAGTTGTTATCTAAGTTGCCGGTCCCGCGAATAATTTTCACGCGTAGTAATCGAACCTGCAACCACATACGGAGTCAATCACTTCCACAGTTCCACTGCGCTAATCGGGTCATCGTCCTATTTAGTATATAATAGAATTTAACTTAAAATATTACCTATTCAGCTAAGTCGCGTTATAGATATTAATTACATTACACAGTATCACAATAGGAAAATCAGACAAGCCCCCTTACCATGAACTCTTAAATTGGGACGTTTTCTGATGTGGGAGTGATACGTTAGGTCCACATTACACTGCACATAGCGGACACTTCCACAACGAAAACAGTCCTGCTTTAAGAGTTCATGGTGAGGGGGCTGATGCCATGTCTTCTATGTCCATCTTGTAGCACCCACTGCACAATTAGCCTACCTTTAAGGGTTAGGAACGTCCATATTTAACTCTTCCTTCATAGTTAACTGTCGCGACATTAGTGGATAATATTCTAGCAACGACTCGACCTATTGTGTAACACTCACCGATCTTCTAATAACTGGATTTATACAAGATTATCGAATGTACAGCCAACAACAAAAGTAGTTGGACATTCAAATATTTAAACATAGGTACAGTTAGCACCATAGATATAGGATCCAAGTAGTTCATATACTTTGTCTGAGGTTAGCACAAGTAGCTTACCATGTTAAGAAACCTTATGTCAAATAATTGAAAGAAACAAACATGAATTTAAGTTATTGTGTCAAATTAGAAACGTCCAAATTATAATTTGAGACTATTTAAGACTTTTTACTATATAGGAAGTTGTTCTTTAATAATGGTATGTTCTTTTCTTCTTATCGTATGGTTGATGAAAAACCTGGTGTCAGAGTTTAAACCGCTTGTAGGCCTCTGACATGGCTTCACACACCGTTGAAAAATCTAAGGTGTACCGATTTCCTTACGGTATTTTCCTTCACCGTTTTAAGCAACTGATAACTAATTTATAGTATGCACATGAGTTCGAAAAGTCATTGGTGCGTGCCGGGGTTTGAACTTGCGACTTTTGACTGGGCAACACTATGGTACGTGTTAAAAAAATTTAATGTTCCGCTACTTATGATATTTATTTACTTATGACAATTATATGACATTAAGTTTCTTAACACCTTCTGTTGCCGACCGTACCCGGTAATCCGTTCATAAATACATAGAACACCTATCAATACCATTTTATGTGACATTTACAATCGCAATGCATCACGCATTAATTACTAATTAATAAATTATAGAGTACGTACGTAATTAATGGCTAGAAATGCAAATTCTCTTGCATAATTGTAAATTCAGGTCTATTATTTAGTTTTAAATGAAACTGAACGGATATTATGTGTAGAGAGATGGTCTAATTACGACTAATCATAAACCTACAAACATATAGGTATATTCTCATACATACATTTCTAGTTATAAAAATTCACACTAGTTTCCCAAAAGCCACGGATTTCTATTTGCTACGTTTCTGGCATGTCTTTAGCTCTTTCGATTTATTTACTTCCCAGGGGGGTAGGCAGATACCACGAATTTCAATTTGCTACGATTCTTACACACACATGGCATTCTTTTGAAGAAGTGTGAATGTGAGTAGAATGAATGAGAGTAAATATTTAGGGATTTGATATGACTATTGGTAGTACATTAGTATTAGGTTGGTGGTATATTATTGTCATCTGGTTATACTCGGCTACACCGGCGCCCCCTAGTGTCACCGCCACTATCCCGCTGAGATCGAGAGTGCTTGACGGGCGGCCCGCGGCGGGCGACAGAGTGCTCGTGTGAAAGCCATAAAGCGAGCCGGGAACACACTGACCTCCGTGAAACACTCGGAGTTGACCTTGATCTTGATATAGAAAAGGTCGATCTAATATGGATGTGGGTCTGTAGTCCCCGAGGGAAAGGCAAAGGCTTTTGATAGAACTTTCATGCGTAGGATATTGAAAATTCAACAGTTTCCCAATTTTGTGAAGTTTGATGGTCAATGTTTAGGGCCGGGTTAACCAGGCCCCTAGGCAATGCACGTCTCGTCTGTTCTCGTTTACAGGCCTCACCAACTTATTTTTATTAAAATTATTTTCTACCCACGACGTAACAGGTCTGTGCGTTTAGGGTGAGAGTTTGTTTGTTTGTGCACAAATGATTGTAGCTAATTTTCTCCGAAACGGCTTTGCCGATTTTAATGCGGTCCGTAGGTACAAATCACTACTGGGCCGCCAGTACACAATTAAATAAAGATATTTTTTTGAGAAGCCCTAGGTTGCACCTTATTACATACATACATAAAGTCACGCCTATTTCCCAGAGGGGTAGGCAGAAACCACGGATTTCCATTTGCTACGATCCTGACTTCTTTCGCCTCATTCACACGCATCACATTCCTCACACGCATTTGTCGTCGTTTAAAAGTACTCCTCACTTGACCCTTTTGTAAAACATCTCCGATTTGGTCCAAGTATGTTCGCCAACTCTTCCTCTTTCCGATATTCTACCAACATGTTGCACTTTATTATGTATTATAATTCCAATCCAGTCACCCAGTTCAGCACTTCATGCTCTCATGGCACAAACAACAAACAATTTGATCGAATTGTTTTGGTTGATTTGTTTTTATTTTGATACGCATCGAATTTCACGACACACTATATTGTTGAGGACGTCGTGTCATCGACAGGGCGACTGTTGTTATCAAACAATGTTTTGTCGGTACAATAATATGAATAACACATATTTGGAGTACGTCGGTGGTTAGTCATTTACCGGCGAAGAGGTGGCGAACCCGGTTTAGGCCCGATAAATGGCAAAACATTCTCCAGCTTTTACTTCTGACTTATGATAAGCGAAGAATTGTGTCTGAATAGACTCTTGACAAAAAACTACACCTATGCTTACCCCTTAGGTTATTACATCCGTTTTTGTATCTATGTAATCACTAAATATACGTTCCGACACATGCCTAAAACTGTAATTTATCAAATACTTTCATAATAATGTTACGTAATACCTCGATTGGGTCCTAAAGCGGAAGACTGTTAGGTCACTCACTCATCCATTGATCATACAATGTAGGTGACTATCGAAGTATTTCTATTGACATAACATTCATGTTCTACTTAGATATTTGTTGAGCAAAACATTGCGTTTTTTTTGTATTTGATCTAGTTACTATAAAGACTCGTAGCTGTGTGGATACCGCGCAGATCAGTCGATCTTGGCGGTCAGTCTTGTGATGGGTGACCCTTTGTGCTTCGGAAGGCGCGTTAAGCCGTTGGTCCTGCGCCTGATATCTCTCGGTCGTGTCGGTCTACCGGACTATGACTATGGGAGTGAGGGAATAGGGAGTGCACATGTGTTTGCGCGCATACTTGTGCACTCTAATATCTCCTGCGTAGTTGGCTAGTCTCAGCTTAAACAGGCCGTCGTGACTGACGTTCGGTCAGTCATCTTTGCCTAAAAATGAGTTACCCATACGCGGCTCTATGAACAATACGCAGTATGACAAAATCATAACCAAAACGCTTGATTTTGCTTGGTCCCTAATAACACTTAGAAAATCAATGTCTACGCCATGTTGAAGCGAAAACTGTGCTTTTTCACACAACTTTTCCAATAAAAGTTGGTTTGTACTTACATAAAGTATCAAAGTTTAGTTTGATGTGAGTTGGTAACAGTTGCGGTCCAAACTCATATCAATGTTAACCTTTTGTTGAAACTTTAGCGTCAGATGGACCGATTGAAAATGTGTGGCAAAGTTATACTTTGATGAGGTTTTCTATTTAGACGTAGATACTAGGTAACATACCTATGATGAACGCAAAAGTAACTATATCTGTTTATAATAGTCATGACTAAACCATTTAAGAGCTCTCTTACCATGAACTCAGTAGGACTCGAACAGGACATTTTCCGTTGGGGAGCAGGACGACGCACTACACTTAACTTAGTGACGTCACGCTCCCACAACGGATTTTTGCTTGAAGAGTGCATGGTAAGGGGACAGACCGTTATAAAATTTGGAGGATCATGTTCTATGCTAGTGTTTTCAGCCGACACCACATGACACCAGCCAATCGGAAGGCACCATCCGCCCGTTACACGCCACACAAGTTTATTGTACAAATTGTTTTACGTTCGTCCGTAGTTAACTTGTAACCGTAGTCCGTTAGTAGGTAACTTGGTTTATTAATGCGTTGTTCATATATATTCGTAGGCTTTGCTCCCAATAAATAAGAACTGCAGTACAATGATTTATTTATTTGTTCTGAATTAGGTATTTGGATCTTACTAATCTTAATTGTATCTCATCTAACTACCTGTTTTATACAAATTCATGACTAAACTGAATATTCTGAAACCATTTTGATACATTGAACTCTAGGCTTCGCAAAAATACATAGTATTATTGTTATCCTAGGATAATCCTTCTTTTCGGCGAAAGTCATGTAAAGTGTCCAAGTTTGGCAAAAGTATTTTTTTTGTTGTTCTAAGACCTTATTTATATATAATAAGGTCCCTAACACGAAATTAATACGGCATGTAGTGAATAACAAAGTCAGCAAATATACAAGTAGGTTTTATGAGGCCTACTGCTTTCCTCGAAGTGGTCTACGAGGAAAGCAGGGGTAATGATATATGTATAAGTATAAAACATTGATGGTTATTAGAATTGTCGGCAATTACTCATAGCAATCGAGGTAATTGTGTGAAAGCTTGATCGATCGCCGGCCGCAACGGTCTTACGGTCGGAAACTGTCGCAGTTCTGTCAACCTGCGACTGTGGCACATCGATTACCTCCAGTTATTATATAATTAGGTCGGTGTGTCGAGGAAGTGGAGGCAACTGGAAGGTTCAGCACGTGTATTAGACCTAGTTTCCACTTATCGAGTTTGTATTTTTATCGGATATTGGCGCCCTAGTTTATTGTAGGACCCGTTCGGAACGGGAGTTAGTTTTCGATACTACGCCTTTACTTATCTGGGCCTGAATTTCAACAAGTGTGAGCTGCGTCATGGACCAAGATCCGACAATACTGTTGCTGGTAAAAAAACTTCATGGAACAGATGTGAACAGCTTTATAAAAACCTTAACCATCAGTGCACCTGATTTCACCAGACCTACAAGAAAGGGCTCCAAAGTTTACAAACACGTGTGTAGAATGCATGTGCTAATTGTCACATGAAACCAGGTCATGTCGTGGTAGGCCAATCAACAAAGATGGTAGCGAAGTGGACCGTCCAGCGTGCGCTAAATGTACTACGGTATCATCACTTGAAGAGGCTCTCTACTTGCACCTCTGTCTTCCACGGAGAACTCCACCGTGCATGATTAGTACTTAGTTATTTAGTCAAATTACTGCTTTATAGGCATAGATTACAATCATTCATATTGTAACTTCTTCGATCAGTTGATCTACGAGGTGAAGCAGTGCTCATCACGGTCAATCTAGTGATAGGTGACCGTTTTCACATATCAATACCCCTCCATGTTTTGTGTCTGTGTCCCATCGGACTATAAGAGTGAGGGAATAGGGAGTGCACTTGTGTCTGCGCGCATACTTGTGCACTATAATATATCCTGCGTAGTTGGCTAGTCTCAGCTGAGACAGGCCGCCGTGACCGAAATTCGGTCAGGAAAACATTATTTATTATTATTATACAAAACCGTACGAAAACCTCTTTCTGTATTTTGACCACAACAATCCAGCTTTGTCTAGCGTTAGGCAAAAATTATTTAAACATTTATTCATGACATCGGCCATTGAACCTCAAAACTGTGGTTTACTGAATATATTTACATACGTTAGAAGCATGCTAATTAATGGGAATAATAGCATACTGTTTATTATTTTCTTCACCTTGACGTTTTCTTAGCATGTTTGGCGTAGATTCTTTAAAATAAGTACACATTTTAATACACACTGCTCATTCATAAGGGTCATCTTCTACTACAGGACTCAAACCTGTGCTTTTAGGAGTTCCCCTTCTCTTTCCATAGACTAAATCCTACTAACCTACTTGTCTTTTATCCCATACTATGACCTATCCAACTATAAACGTAAAATTGTGAGGTTGGATAAATGAATGTTTGTTATTCTTTCACGCAAAAACCTTTCAACGGATTTTGATGAAACTTTAAGATAATATAGCTTATACATATTAATAACACATAGGCGGTAATTTATACCTATACTAGCTACACTTCGCGGCTTCACGTGTCTTCACGTGAAATCGCGGTAAATAATCTTATAATTCGGTCCAGTAGATTATTAAGCCACAACCCTATCACATGACCCCATTTAATCTTGGTCATAAGCCGGTCCTTTAAACACTACATGACCCTAGCAATAAAGTAAACAATTTACAGTTATCAACAACAAAATACCGCACTCCAAAACAAGAATCGCCGATGTCACCAAAAAACAGCCAAGCTTAAATTGGGACTGGGTCAGACATGTTCTGCCGTATGGCCACTGACTTATGGGCTAAAATTTGCAACGACTGGGTCCCACATTATACACCGCATCGTCGTGGCAGACCCAGATGACGGTGGCTTGACGAGCTGCTTGCATACATGAGAGACTGATCCACTTTAGCACACGACTGAATAAAGTGGAAGAATGAACTGGCCTTTGCCCTGCAGTGGTTGAAAAAAAACAGCAAAATAATTTTCTGGCGACCTTGACACTAGCTCGACCTTAAGAAATGGCCTCAGGTGTATTTATAAAGCCTTACGCGTTGACGTTTTGTAACGTAAACTGGACTTGACCTACGATTTCAATAATAAACACTGCACTTAACTGTAGGTAAGGAAAACATCGAGAATGTGTCTGGGCTGTAGATTATTTTGGTTGTAAATTGATGTGGCTAAAGCCTTTAATAGGGACAGAACCACACTCAAAAAGTATAAAGCTTATAATTATTTATAATAATCCATACTTGGTATGATAGAAATATCATTAAAGCTTAAAAAAATAACACACATTTCCTTAGAGTATTTAATAGATGCTCTAAGCACATTTCCAATTTTATGTATCACTTTTAAATATATTTTGAATTCCGGGCTGTATGCATATCAGACCTAGGCCTACATAAAAAACAACAATATGTCAAGCATTAGGTGGTCTATGGTCTTTGACAGTTGACACCGTTACGTTTGAAGTGTCGCTAGTTTTCACGAATCGACTCGAGATATTAATTTTATATGTGATTATTTATTCAAATCAGTGCTAATCAATGGTGTTTTCTAAATATTTGCTGCTATGCCATGAAATCGATCTAACGGGAAATCATGAGGATTTGACATGGTTTTAATAATTTTACGAACATTCATAGTGTTTTAGGTATATTTGTTATTGTTTATTTATGTGCTGTTTGAATATTCTACAAATTAATTAAAACCGATTTGATAATATTAGATTGAGATTTATCACTACTAAATAGGGTAGAATTATCTTTTAATAATAAAATAAGAGGGTATTTATTAAATTCATTGCAGAAGAACTTATGAGTTCAACATTGAAATAAATTTTACTGTATAGCATTGAAAGACGTACTTAAGTACTTATAGGCGTATCTCTTTATATACATCATGTGGCTCTTTTTAGCTAGTTGGTAATACAAATGAATTATTTAAGTAAACCCTGTTGCATTGGGACCTAAAACATAACTGGCGAAATGTGGGTGCATTATATGTGCACCTCTGCCTACCCCTTCGGGGAATACAGGCGTGATGTTATGTTATGTTTCTTTAAGTAATTAATTTGTTACTATCCAATTATACATAATTAGGTTAAACTAACTTATTAGTAATAAAATTCACCGATATCGTTTCTCACATAAGTTTCCAAGTTACTTTATAAACATCAATAAAATTAAATGAAGTTGTATGTATAAATGTCAGCTTTAGGAAAATCCCTCGACGGCCAACTCTAGCATAATGTAAGTCGTTGTTAAAACTCATTATAGAAACAATAGTAGCATTAGTTAACAGTTTAAATGATCAATTTTATGTTGCGTTCCATTCGTCGGATGTCGTTAGACTCGAACATACTGTTGTTAAGGCGTGTGTGATACACGAACAAGGAAATAAGGAGCATGTGGGTTATTGGTCGGTAGGTAATTATATTTAATTGTAGATAGGTATTTTTTTATTGGGACAAGCCCACCACTCGTGCCCATCATTGCCACTCCTGTAAACCAGGATCTACAATGATAACCGTTGAGAACCATCGAGGTAATGAAGATCGAGGCGTCCCAGAGAATGACTCGACTACCTAGGAACCCGCAACGAAATTAATCATTAAAGAATATATAGGAGGAGTAGGAATGTAAATTTAGTAGTAGGTAGGTATGTCATCAAACTATGGCAAACATAAATCCGCGTCACCAGCTCATGAATAAAGGCTCCGTTTGAGTTCGAAACTAGTCCGGTATACCCGAATATACAAGTGAGTACCATATGAAGTAAATGATATCAATATAAATTCATTCTTAGTTAACTGTTTGTGCATCTACTTACCTTGTTTCTATCTGCACTATTTGAAGGTTTGGCTGGTAGAAAAGGCCTAAGACATTAAATTCGCCTGGTACACGTAATGAAGCATTAAAAAGACATCATAACATTATCACGTCTGTATTCCCCGAAGGGGTAGGCAGAGGTTCACATATAGTACACTTACATTCGCCAATTATTTTTTTCGGTCCCAATGTAAAAGGGAGCCTATCGCCATCAACCGGGCATTCAATAGTTAATACTAATAAATAGTTCAAATGTATTGATATTCATAAATCTAAGACAATTTTTTTGATATTGTAGATGTTTTTCTCATTCAAAATATTCATATATGATTATAAAATACACTCAGGATACAGGAGACATCTTTACCTTCAACTTATAATATTACAAAAGAAAAATATACACATACTTTAGTTAGTATTGTAAGTTAGTTACACAAAATTCGTTAATATTGTCGCTGAACATTTCTGTATGCTAAGTGGTTGTGTAAGTGATCCTTTGTGTGAGTGTACTTACTGTTGACAATCACTTATATAACGAGGGTCTTTGTACCCTACCGACACCTTTCTATAACTGTCGCAATGTTTGGAATAGTTGCAGCGGATGCCGGCGCCTGAGCAGGCGACTCTTTACTTTCACCCTGTGCGGTTAAAAGTTCAAATTAGTTCGTAATTGCGTATGTGGCGCCTGCGATTGCATTGAATTTTTATTTGTTTTCGTCCACGTGACCATGTCTAATTGTAATCTTAGTAAGGCGTGCATTGTAATCGGAATAATGCAGCATTATTCGAATTAAGCAAAGTACTTGTAACTCATTTAGTAACAATTTCCATTTACCCTCGGACATTATTTATCCATATCCATACTTCCATACTAATATTATAAATGTGAAAGTAACTTTGTCTCTCTGTTACGCCTTCCCGACAAAACCGCTGGACGGATTTTGATGAAATTTCGCATGTAGAAAGTTTAATACCCTTTGAACATCTCCAAACTGGTCAGATCATGTTCACCAAGGTCTTCTCCTTGCAGCTAATAACTCGCCAACAATTAAGTATGATAATAAACACAGACTAATAAAGCAAATAATAAACGTCTAGGTACTTCGTTATTGGTCTGAGAATATATATAAGTACCTTGCCATCCAGTCCGGTATATGTATATTTGTAAGGAAAATAAACACGGTATTTAAATGTTTTTGCATTAGTATGCCATGCGTTCCATTTTTGTATGGTAAATAGGTTGATATGTAATCAACTATAATTATTCTACGATATATTTACATCTAGGTGTAGATGGCAATGTTTGATCGTTACCATAAGGCAACAGGTATCTAATACTACTTAATCAGTGAAAAGATATCGGTCTTGCTATTTATTAACATAACCTGACATCACGCCTGTATTCCCCGAAGGGGTAGGCAAAGGTGCAATTATAGTAAACCCACATTTCGCCAGTTATGTTTTTAGGTCCCAATGTAATAGGGGGTCTATTGCCATCAACTGAGCACAAATCCAGACTCAGTGCTTTCACTCAGAATTACCTAATGGAAAAACTCAGTAACACTGCTCGACCCGGGATTCGAACCTAGGGCTTGTGCTCAGCAGTCGCGCTTAGCGACCACTAGACCAACGAGGCAGTCTTTGTTATGTTATGTTTGTATTCTTACTGAATATCATCCCTATTTCGCAATGGTCTCGATTTAAACTGATACAATAGAAAAAAATATGCAAATATTCTGCCTAAATGTGTAAAGCGAGGTGAATACATCGCATGATGATTGATTCAAATGATGATTGTGTCAAATCAAATCGCTCGCTCTTGACCCGAATGACTTTATTCGTGAAATTGTAGTTGCAGGCAATTTAATAGCCGTCAAACAGCTAGTTTTGTGACTAAACCTTAGTTGTGTAACGTATTATTTGATGATATTAGTGTTTTACTTGCTCAACCATCAACAATTTTCCTAACTAAAGAGGAAACAAGAATACCTTTTATATAAAGACTAAGAACTGGTATCGGTGATAGTCAAATATCCGAAGGTCTTTTTTAAATCACCTCCAACTAATTGCACACCCTTTAGAACTATAATATTCGTTTTATGAGGACGTATTACCATTTTTGAGGTTCCCAATAAGCACAGATGATGGTCTAGTAAACATATCTACTTAAGTGCGTTCAAATAAATTGTCCAATTAAGAATTCCTTCATTTACGAATTGATAAAGGCAACGACTGAATGTATAAAGCAGCAGACTTGCTCTGTGGCATACCTTGGGAGAAGCCTATGTCCAGCTGTGGACTGCAACGGCACGATGATGATGGAAGGAGATTGTTGACACGAGCGGGTTTCGAACCCACCACCGTCGCCGATCCGTGGCACAGCTCTTACCGACTAAGAACTCAATGGCTGCGAACAGTGATATGGAAAATATCACTGTTCGCAGCCATTGAGTTCCCCTTTTTAGTATTTACGTCATTTGGGTGACATCCCTCATTTCTGAAAGTAGGTTCTAATGTCCCAAAAAACCACCAGTAGCCACCAGTGTCTGTACTTTTTTTGCTTAAATATTTCCAATGCCATGAGAAGGAAAGAAAGAAAACGCATTTATTTGCGCGGAGGTAAAAATGACACAAAACAGAAAAATAATACAAATCGCAAAAAGACATTTATAAAGGGACGATATACGTCACTTCTGCGGAAAACGGCTATCACTCAACATATTAATATTATTGCTGTGCTCATGCAAACTCACGAGTATTTCTCACAAAAACTAAATCAAATGAAAAGGCTTTATAAATATGAGTGTAACATCACCTAAATTGCAGACGACACGCTCGGCCTTGTGACAATATGCATGGTTTTTATAGACCTATACATTGTAGGTACACACTACATACCCCATTAGGTCGGTGTGAGCGCTGCGGGCAGTATTGCGGTCAAGGGTGTGTTCATAGGGGTTGTTTATGGTGGAATGACCAAGGGTGTGCTATATTTAACTCTTGTCTCTACTTCATCCTTTGGTTGGATACAAACGAAAATAGAAAAAAGTAATTAAAAAAAAAAAAAACTCGACTGCTAAAAATTGAAAAGAAATAACCAAGTCTAGAATTATGTGAAGGTTAAGCTATAGCATTGTGAATTTTACAGTCGGGAGCCCTAAAAAATCGACCGGCTCAAATCTTTTCATTAATGGCACCCGATTGTTAAAGTCACTAACCCTCCTTCTGGCGCAGTCGGTTAAACAGTTCCTTACCTTGGCAATACGCTTAAAAGTTACGACAGTTTTCTGCTAGGATTTGCCTCTAATTAGATTAGAACGTGTCCAACTTGTAGACGTTTTTTACCCGACTACGCCATGACCATAGTTTCTTGCCATTCTCCATTGAAATGAACACCTAGTCTTAACAATTTTTAAGCCTGCAAATGGTTTTCATACAAAATTACTTTGAAGTTCCATTTAATTTAAAAGCGTTTTCAGCAGGCACGATGCGTTGGCTCCACACCCTGGCGGCGGCCTGCCTGCTGCACCTGGCCTGCCCCGCGGAGTACCTGCTGCCCGGCGACCTTGAGCCGCACCACTACAACTTGAAGTACGCCTTCGACATCGATCCCAACACTAACTTCAGCTTCTATGGCGTTGTTGATGTTCTGGTGAGTAGCTTCTCATTGTTTTACATGCTATTTACGTTAGTTATCGTTGAGAACCTTTAGCTACGAGTTGAAGCACACATGTTACTTTTACCATTGGTTATCAGTGATTTTCCGATACAGCCCCCTTACCATGAAGTCTTAAAGCAGGACAGTTTACGATGTGGAAGCAAGACGCCGCTACGTGTAGCTAAAGCTAAAGTATCGTGTGTGCTTTGGTCCTAACTACAGAAATGTGGGAATAGGTACTCTTCACACCACCTACCTCTACGGGGATACAGGCGTGATGTAGTGTTTAAATTATCCAATAAACAAACATGAAACATGGTCTGAATTTAAATCATATAAAAATATTCGAAGATTGAATTTAAAATTCAATAGAATTGTGTCATAAACAATTCTATTGACCATAGTTTATCATAGACAATAGCAGGGTCCGTTACAAACGGTATAGTTTCAATATTTACATAAAAATGGTGTGTTCGTGTGGCTGGGGTCGATATATCGACCTAACGGACTGATAACCTGTTGAGAATTTCAAAATCCGTTTGATTTTTGTTTTAACTTTCAGACGATAAATTATATCGTATTAATGCAATAAAAGCTTTATTAGACATATGTGTTCGAATATATTTGCATATCATTATGTGCTTACAGTTAAATCTAGAATATATATTAGTTTAAAGAAAACAGGCTTGGTTTTAGATTCTTGCGGGAATTAAACTTGCCTGGAGACCCAGTCCCTGTTTGCGAGATAGCATAATATATACGTTCTAACTAAATTTAAATGCAAATAACAAATATGCATATATTTTTAATCATACAGTTTGTTCTTGTCACTTCTTGTCGACTGCATGTAAATATTGTGTGGGCGTAGTAGGTGCTGTGACAATGGCTTGTTACCGGGGTCATAGACAACACGGCTGGCGGACTTTTGAATAATAAGTGACAATTCTATTGTCTATGTCAGACCGGTTTTGGGACACGAATATTTGACACGACAACTCCCTAATACAGATATCCCGTATTGATGTAAGAAGAATCAAACTATTCTTCTCAAGTCAGTCAGTCAATTTGGAGCCATTGTTTTGTTTTTAACGTTACCCAATACTAGGAATTTCTTTTGTATCGTGGGTGCGTTTCACAAACATAAAATATCACATATATAAGGACCCAGATTCGAGACAAATATCTGTGGATTACACATTTTTTTGTTCCTTACGGGAATCGAACCTGGCCAATCTCTTGGCCACTGTGCCAATCTCGTCAAATATTTCTAATAATATATTTTAATCTCAATACTAGAGAGTCTAGATTAAAAAAATACAGGTAAGATAGATATATTTTATGTTCAACGCACAAGTGATGCAGGATCTCTACAATTGTAACAAACAAAATTCAAAGTCCTGCTACTTAATAAAAAAAATGTATGTATTCTCTGCAAATTGTAGTTTTATCGATAGTTACTCAATAAAGATTAGCAATTAGCAAACATAATAATACTAGATAATGTCACCATCTGCAAGATAATTATAGATATAACTTTATGGAGGTAAGCAGTGAAGTCAATGATGTTGTTTCGGTTCGCCTTCACCTAGACGCGGTTCTGTGTCATATGTGGCCGGTAAACTTGGTAATTGATGCTTTGGTGTCTTGGCCGCAATATGACTCGCTAACTTGTTGTAGAATAATACTTTCTTACAATTATGTAAGCTTATGTAAACATCATATTACATACTAATGAATTCGCAGCAGCCATATTTTTAGCTTCTCTAAATTATAATGATTTTTATAGTTTCCTTTCTGTTTTTTAACTGTTTAATTAATTAAAACACTGTCTATTTATTGCATAAAGCATACATAGGTACCCTAAAAAAAACTAATATTTTTATTAATTGACGTATTTTAATAAATGATAAAACTATAGTGTCCCTCAGCTGTGCTTTGATTTATTTATTTATAGGTACTTATTGCACATTTTTACAAACAATTGACAATTTATTACTTAGGTACTTCCATCTTTATACGTTTTATTGAACCTTTTCTAACTAAGTGCCAATATAGAGTTCTAATCTTTATAATTATGTATTATATAAAATTATAAGAAAATTGCTGCGCCCTTGCAGGGTTTCATTGAACATTTATATTTTTTCATAACAAAACATCTTTATTTACAGATGAACGCAATACAGACTTTGACTTAACCTTTTTATGTTTCGTAGATAATAACCCTTGCCAGTAACTTCCCTAAGCCCCCTGTTTCGTCCTGTAGCTACAACACAAGTAGCATGTCAGGTTGATTGCTATTCGCAACAGTCTGTTTGCACACGACAAGAATGACAAACTCATTCGGAGGTTCTGTCCCCTGTTGCTGGCGTGTCTTATGTGTTTGTATGCCATCACGCTATACCCTGAAGGTAGGTAGTAGTACAATACACACTAATATTTCACCAATGAGGTTGTTATACGTTTCACGTAACAAAATAATGTAAATGAAAATATGCAAAAGAGCAACCTTTGTAGTTTCTTGCTGGTTCTTCTCCATTGGAATGATAATTTTGGAGCTGTACAAGTAATAATAATAATATATATTTTTTTTTATTAGATAAATAGTGTTCTCTTTGACCATGAGTCTACAAAACAACATTTTGCCACTCATGGCACCCGTTACTCCCAACTCCAAAGAAATAGTCAAATCTTTACTTTACCAATGCTTAAACTTAGCGAATACTTCTTTAAGCTACGATAATATATATCTATCTCTATAGGAAATTCCTAGTAGCATCAAGTGAGGAATGTCCCGCTAATCGGCTCGCCCCTATTTAATTAAGTTTACTACCGTCATCGGTACCGATAAGTTAATAGATAAAGCCAAAATAAACAAAGATTGACCAAACAATTGACAATAGTCAAGATAATTATTTTAATTAAACTTTCGTGACCCCTACATTATGATAACACTGTTATATAATATGTAAGTACTATAAAAGTTATATAACAAGCTCGCCTACATAGTTGATGTCAATAGAGCGACGTCACGCTATGAATAACTACTGAACTGTCACATGGGATCTCCCATCGGTACACTCACGAATACCACCGAAAATAACGGGTGCAGAAGGCGCACAATCTTAGTGTTCAAAATATTCGATTGGTCATCTCGACTTTCATCCCCCATATGTAAGAACAACCGCTAGAAAATCTGCTTTTAATTTTAAAAAAAAACACATTCTAATCGGTCAACCCGTATAAGAACTACGGTGCGACAAACAGACACCCAGACAGACGCACATAGCGGTCAAATTTATAACACTTCCTCTTGCGTCGTGGATTGAAAAACTAAATAAAAGCTTGTAGTAAGTAAAACACCTCGCATTTCTAGGGCATATTATGTTTTACAAAAGGAACCTGGTCTCTTTACATTTGCTACGGAAGGTAGAAACTTCTTCTAAAGTAACGGCTTGACATAATTAAAAGCCAGTTAACAAGGATGGTTGATCAGTGATCATCAGGGTGCGACGAACGTACTTAGGTATTATCACTCGATTTTAAAGTGAAGCAAACACTAATTGGCGTACTTTAAGTAGGTCCAACATCATTAGAACTCATCCTATTCCAATGAAAAAAGGTAATCGACAGTCCTACATACACTAGACTGCAATTTTTTGTCTCTGGTAATAAATTACGTACCACAAAATACGGATCTTCTGTATGTACACTTTGTAAGTTTTATTTATGTTGTTTGTTACTTACTGGCCAACGATAGTGAAAAGGTCAAGGTTCGACCCCTAATTTATGTATCCAATGTACTGTACCGCTATCTGTTAGAATAATGTATTGGAGACAGGAGCTGCGGGGAACTTTTATTAAAAAAGTCGAGCCATTCTTCTTCTCACAGTCAACAACTTAGATAAATTACATCAATATTGTCTCAAACACGTTCTACATTGTCCCGCTTCTACAACGTAAACTGTCCAGCTTTAAGAGTTCATGGTAAGGGGGTAGGCAGGTGGTTTAAACTCTGATATTTTATTTTACAAACACTTAGGTAGGTATCACTTTAGCTGATAACCAATTTGAGTCGCTAACGGTCAGAATATTTAATTTATGACATGTTTTGGACCCCACCTTAAAATCTTCTAGTCAATATTTTGCAACAGAATATCAAGTAACCTACGTTTTAATGCTTAATTTTAGGCATGCCTTAATAACCAGCCTTGACGAATAAGGCATTCCTGTCGCAATAAACTTTCAAATATATACAACAAAGGCATTATGCTAGTGACCATTTAGATCCATTTTAATGCTATAAAAACTAAACAGCTGTTATTGTCTGTGACCTGTCTGATGACAGATAAAAACTTCATAGATTCCTAGAGTTTTTATTTGTCTCAGAGAAATCTGCGGTCAAGGTCTCATACACTCAGGAATCTGAGGTCATCTCAGATTTTGGACATTCGTTATTTGAATGCTATGCTAGGTTTTGACCCAAATCTATATAATGGGTATGGGGTTTCTTGTCGGCTCTTCAAGAGGTTTGATATTATATTGGAACCACAACTAGTCTAGTATTGCTGTTTCATGAGGGCCAGTCGTTGAGTGAGGACCGGGAGTTGTGGTGCAAGTTGGGAGAGGCCTATGTCCAGCAGTGGACCGCGATAGGCTGAGAGAAAGGGTGTGATTAGTAAACATGATTAAGAACGTTTTTAAATCTTCGATAGTTTATATTCCCCGTAGGAGAAGACTGAAGTGTGCTTTTAACAGCACAGGCCCCTTCCTATATGTTTATTTTTAATTTTGAAGATTTGTAGAGCCAAATCATCATCATCATTATTAGCCGGAAGACGTCCACTGTTGAACAAAGGCCTCCCCCTTAGAACGCCACAATGAACGACGGCTTGCCAATTGCATCCACCGGTTGCCCGCAACTGACGATATCGTCGGTCCCCCTGGTGGGAGGCCTGCCAACGCTGCGTCTGTAGAGTCACACATAATCCAAATTGTATCAATTTTATTTTATTACAGTTGCACGTAAAAAAGGCGACATCGAAGATAGTGCTGCACGCTAAAGACTTCACAATATCAGAGAATGGCGTCACAGTCACGGGCTTGGCAGCCGTCAAGGTGGCGGGGGTCAGGCTGAACGACACCTACAACCTGCTGACGATAAACCTGGACGGAACCCTTCAGGAGGGCCAGAACTACACGCTCACTGTGCCGTTCTACGGCAACCTGAAGCAAGGACTAGATGGAGCCTATATCAGTACTTATGTTAACAAGGAGACGAAGGCCAAAGAGTGAGTAACCATACTTATTTAGAAATTCGAAAGTAATTACTCTGTCTGTATATACCGCTTTCACGGCTAAACTGCTTTACCCATTTTGATGAAACTTTGTAACCTTCGGCTCCTAGTAAGAACAGGTTACGGTTTTCCAGAAAAGACACGTTAATATTTTTCTTGCCGAGTCACAGTCACTTATTTTTTATGTATATTTATTGCAGTTCTTTATTAATCCTTTTCAAGGAATACAGGATCGGATCTAACATTGTTAAGTTGCGGGAATACCTACAAGTTGGTATGACAGTATCTAAAGGAAAACGTGGGCTTTGGTTTTATTGAAGAAGCCTCAACTTAACTTCGTGTTATTTGCGTACTTACTTATATTTCAACGAGGAACCGCACAATAAATCATATACGACAGTTTCGTTGGCTGCTTGCCAGATCCTCTATAAGGATAAACATATTTGAAGGATACAGGATGTGATCACACGTATTCTTAGCACGTGTCGGGACCTTGGTTTAGTGGCCTTTGTTTGTTACATATAGGAAACGAATCATGAAAAATAAATGCGTAGTAAGGACCTCAACTTTCTCTTTTGGTAACTATATTATGTAGGATTCCCTCAAGTTGCCAAAAAAGCTTCTAATCAGCTTCTAGTCTCTGGTTATACTACGTGTCGAAGTTTTATTATCATTGAGGATTCCGTAAAAATACAGAGTAGTCGAAATTTATATGAGAGCCTATAACTGTCTCACTGAAGGACAAAGGCTTCTTCTCTTATAGAGATATTTATATACATGAGAAAAGTTTGTTTCTTAGACACAGTGCCGTAGTTTAGGTTTCAGAAGTTCCGACCTAAAATTGTGTCAATTCTGCTAACTTGTTTTTACACTGTACTCGGACACTACCAAGTCCTAACAAATAATATATAATGTCAATACAAAACAAACGATCTCAATTTTGCAACATCTTCCATGTCCTTCATCTAACTGTCCTTCATTCTTTCGCAGATACTTAATAGCTACTCAATTCGAGGCGATATCAGCTCGCAAGGGCTTTCCGTGTTTCGATGAGCCGATCTACAAAGCCACCTTTACGATCACCATCGGACATAACAAGGACTACACCGCTATATCCAACATGCCTCTGGAGAGCACGTCAGAAATCAAGTAAGTTATAGGACTCCAGCGTAACTTAGAGTTTGAAGAATGGTGAAGAGAGAAAACTGGTGAATATTAAAAGGTATTTTAGCTGTTGAAGATAGTTCAGGTTTGTCAGTGGCACGCGAAGTGGTTAAGGTTCTTTGCACTGATACTTCTCTATGCCAGAAGAAAATGTATACATTTTTTTAGACTTCCTCCCTTTACTCAAGATATACCTAGTGCCTCAGATTATGCTTACTTTTAAATTATGATAATTTCTTCTTTTGTCTTTTTGTAGTCTTGTTTGTAAACTAACTTTTTCAGTATCGGATAAGCATCTTTTTGCATTTTTCGCGTGCCAAATTGACTCAATTACTAACCCACATAGTACCTACAGCATAGTAAGACAAATAACAGTCTCTTTTTTTTTAAAGTTTGTTAATCTTACGAATTTTGTTTCAGTGCTCTTGAAGACCACTGGCCGTGGAGTAAAATTGAATCAACATTCAAGTAAGTATTGATAGCTCCTATCCCTTAAACTCCCTTATTTTAAATTACGCTATATGTCTTCCTAATAAGATGTAACATCGGCAAAAGCTAAGCCATTTTCGGTCGTTATAGGAAGCCTATAGCAGACTTTGTGTGGGACACGTACGAGAAGTCAGTGCCGATGTCGACCTACCTGACTGCCTTCGTGGTGTCTAAGTTCTCACACGTGCAGAGCCCGGCGGAACTGTCCGACACCAAGTTCAGGATATGGGCCCGAACGGATGCTTTAGACCAGGTATTTTAAGTTTTATTTTACTTTATTGACAATTGAAACAGGAATGGAAGAAATTTATTAGTAACACATCATCATTATTGGGATTATTAAAAGTATGATTGACCAATTAAAATTAAATAAGACTGGCCACGCCCACCCTTGTCGTTATGGTAGAAGAAAAATTTAGAAACTAAATTATAGTCGGCCGACCGAAAAGAAAACCAGATTCAAAACAAGAGGTTTCATATTCAATATCAGTCTATTTCTCTTCTTATAGCATAACAACCAATCAAATGCCAGTAAATTAAATGTCTTTCCTTTTACTTTATAAGTAAACAATTCTTTTTGTTCATAGACCGCCTACGCCTCATTGACCGGCCCCAAAGCCCTGACATACTTCGAGAAATGGTTCAACGTGTCCTACCCGTTGCCGAAGCAGGACATGATAGCTATCCCGGACTTCGCAGCAGGAGCTATGGAGAACTGGGGGCTCATCACTTACAGGGAAACAGAACTGTTGTACGACGAG
The DNA here is from genome assembly GCA_946251915.1 of Abrostola triplasia. Lineage (NCBI taxonomy): Eukaryota > Metazoa > Arthropoda > Insecta > Lepidoptera > Noctuidae > Abrostola > Abrostola triplasia. Next base: position 497,150 of record OX276443.1, on the reverse strand, counting down.
AAGCAATCTTCTTTCTTGAACAAGGAGAGAGTTGCTGAGGTAAGGAGTTGAGATTGAGTTTCAGACGTTTTTAAATCCTTTTCTAATGTTATTCTCAATTCACTTGATATTATTTATTTTTAAAACGCTTGTAATGTCAACCAAAATGTTATTCTATATTGTATTAAAGATGGATTTTGAAAACATGTAATATCACATGCACAAACACTTAGATTTGGGACCCACATCTACGGATCACATGAATACCTGTTTACTTAATGGAGCCTTTAACGGAGTACTCTCTAGAATTACTCTCCCACCGCGCAAACCAAGTCGTCGTCGTGTTGAATTTAATCAAGGAAACATAAAAATCTTTGACTTCTTTCAAAGACGACACATATTGGCACATGCAACCAGATTGACCACAGATTTCAGAACTTACTTCTACCAAAACCTTTCCAGGTAATAGCCCACGAGCTTGCCCATCAATGGTTTGGTAACCTAGTGACCATGAAGTGGTGGTCAGACTTGTGGCTGAATGAGGGTTTCGCGACCTTCGCCGCGTCCGTCGCCGTCAACCACGTGGAACCCACCTGGAACGCAGCCAGGAGTTACGCCGCTGATAATATGCTGTCGGTCCTCAATCTGGATGCTCTTGAGTCTTCTCACCCGGTAAGTTATCAGAAAACTGTTGTTCTGAGAACTGTTATAGTTTGCCTACATGGACATGCTTCAGTTTCGAGCTCATAATTGTCTTAACTTCATGTTATTCATCATTAATATTGTTACAACATTTTATTTTAAAAAATAAACTTTTTCTTTCCTCTTTTCGTGTTGTGTCCACTTGCCTACTTAGTTCTTTAGATCTTCTTTTTTATTTGCTCTTGTCTTTTCATTATTTATTTATGCTTCCTTATTCTCATCATATTAAACTTTCTATCTGATTCTTGATTTTATTTAGGTCTATCTTTCAATGAAACCATTTCTTTCATTAGGTGCGTATATTCTCTCATCAGTCTCATCGAGTATATGTACTGATTTTATGATCTATTCCAGGTGTCCGTACAGATCGACGACCCGAAGCGCATCTCTGAGATCTTCGACGAGATCTCGTACCGCAAGGGCTCCACCATCATCCGAATGATGACCATGTTCCTCGGAGAGGAGATCTTCAGGAAAGCTATCAACAAGTAAGTGTTGTCGACAGTTTTTTGTATTCATTCAATTTTTTATTTTTAAGTATAGCTAGATGAACTTAAATCGTCTTTCGCCCGCTCTTGGTCATAAGATCCTCACTGTATCGTTTAAAATGATGATGTAAATACAATCAAAAACAATTATGGTGTTAAATAAGTGCCAGTCGATGATTAATTATAAATTTTTAAGTTGTAAGTAGATCAATTCTATTTTATCAATCTAAACACGTAATCCTCTTCAACACCCAGCTACCTCCGAAAGTCGTCATACCGCAACGCAGAGCAGGACGACTTGTGGCGCGAGCTGACGGCAGTGAGCCAGGAGTACGGGGGGCTGACCCGCAACGTGACCGTCAAGGAGGTCATGGACACGTGGACCACGCAGACGGGGTACCCCATCCTCACCGTCGTCAGGGACTACGGGGACAGGTCGCTCACCATCACACAGGTGAGATGAGAGGATTAGTCGCATTTGGCCATGATTTCTGGTTGCCATGATTGTGTGGACACCGTTTTGGTCATAGGTGTTGTACAACGTAGATCTCAATTCATAGGATTGCAGATTATATTTACCACCTCTAATCAAAACTGTGTGTCAAAACGCTTTTCCTGTATACATTTTGTATGTAAATAGAAACCTGTGACGTCACTAATTTGCTAATTCAATTTACTACCTATTCATTGGCATAAGCATCACATTTCTTATACACAAGTACTTATTAAGCTTGTCCCTCCCCCCCTAGCGGCGCTACCTGTCGCTGTCGGCCAAGAGCTCCCGGCGACCGTCGTGGTGGGTGCCGCTGAGCGTGCTGTGCGAGGCGGAGGCCGGGGCTCCGGTGCCGCCCCTGCAGTGGCTGGCGGCCGACGAGGGCGTGGCTCACCTGCACCGGTTCACGCACGGCGCGGGGCCCAGCGAGTGGGTGCTCTTCAACTACGACATGATTGGTGAGACTTATCATTATACATCAATTCCACTCAATCATCTTATCCTTAAAAATTTACTTAACTTCCCTCAGCCATCAGACTGCCTAGTTGTGGTAGTCTCGAAGTGTGATTGCCGGCCATGTGGTTCTGGCTTCGATTCCTAGATTGGCTAAGGGTTGTTAGGTAACTTTCAGTACCAACGTGGAATTTAGATTCGTACCCAGTACCAGTACTTGGTTCGCCCTTTAATTACATTGGGGCATACAACAATATACATGTACTATTCACCTTTTCGGGAAATATGTTTATGTTATGTTTTATCCCGTAGCGCCGTACCGCGTAAACTACGACCAGCGCAACTGGCAGCTGCTGACCAACGCCCTCAGGACCGGCGACTACGACCAGATCCCCGTCATGGGCCGGGTTCAGCTCCTGTCTGATGCCTTCGCGCTCGCATGGACCAACAACCTGGACTATTCCACAGCGCTAAAGTAAGTCTAAAGAAAATTAATATGACAATATAGAGAAAGAGGCCCAAACTACAATTTTACTTTATTTTCCATTTATCTTTCTCCAGCCTAGCAAGCTACCTCCAGCGCGAAAAAGATTACCTCCCACTGTCGACTGGTTTGAAGGCTCTCGCCAAGATAGAGAACGTTCTGAAGCGCACCCCGGACTACGGCGCCTTCCAGAAGTTCGTGAGGAAGCTTATCGGAGAGACCTACGAGAGGGCTGGAGGCCTGGCCACCAGGAGGATACTGAACGGACAGGACTTGAACAGTGTGAAGATGCAGGTTGGTGTTACATAGTTATTTATAGGCTTTTGTATCGTTGACAAAGTTATGGCTGTTACTGTAGCATGGTGATGAATTGAAGAGGCCCATTAGTTAAGAGACACTTGCTCATCGATTAGAAGCTGACAAGTTGATTTTAAGATTTTGCTGTGAACTCTTGCTGTCATAATTAGGCATAGAATAGCCTAATTTTGTTTTTGCTATTGCCCTTTGTCTCCACATAATTTTGTGTTGTTAAAAAAGTCCCTTGGAAAGCTAGAAAAATGCAGTTTTGGTCAGACTTTTGCTTGTCTTTAATTTTGGTTCAAGCCATAGCCATACCGAGTGGACTTATATACGCAAGAAATGTGGCACACCGTAACATAATTACTTTGCACTCTTAATAATAAAGGATTATCTATTTGTTATTATAAATGTGAAGTAACTAGACCACGTCACCAAGCTCTATGTATCTATATAATTAAATATCTTTAGATATTTTTATGAGCTCGGTTTAGGTGACTCGATGTTACCGTTATTTTCACGTAAACTAACTGCGTTTGCCTCCAGGTGACGACGAGCGCGTGGGCGTGTCGCATGAAGGTGCCGGGCTGCGAGGAGAACGCCATGCAGCTGTTCCAGCAGTGGATGGACTCCGAGAACCCAGACGAGAACAACCCGTGAGTCACTGCACTATGTTTTAACTTCCAATTGTGCCTCATGTTTTGTGGAGGTACTTAACCGGGTACAAGGTATCCCCCAGTATATTAATCTGCCGCGCTTTAGTAACTCCGAAATCCCCGCTTGGGCTCCCCTACTATAAGAAATAGAAAAAGATGTAAATTGTAATGTAAATGGGAATTTGTCGTTCATTGTGGCGTTCTAAGGGGGGAGCCTTTGTTCAACAGTGGACGTCTTCCGGCTGATGATGATTAACGCAAAGTAGAGTTATAGTGTCTTCTTTGTACTTCTACAATATTTTTTTGGGATATACTTACTATAATAATGTTTGTTAGAGACAGACTGAGTCGGTCGGCGGCATAATTACAATGACGCGAGTTCACAACCCCTCTTTACGTTGGTTTGCCAAAACTGGGGAAACAATCGCGGGTGGTTTTCGCAAGTGCGAGTGCTCCCATAATATGGATCTATGGATTACGATATTTTAGCAGTCTTTCCCGTGAGTCATTTAGTTACATTGCGCGGTTTTAAAATCAGTCGCGGGAGTATTAGTTTTGTTGTGTCACAAAAGGTGGTTTAACGGTAGTACTGTCACCCCGCAGCATCCCGCTGGACCTGCGGCGCACGGTGTACTGTGTGGGCGTGTCCCGCGGCAGCGTGCTGCAGTGGCGCTTCGCCCTGGCGCGCGAGCAGGCCGCCAACGTGGCCGCCGCGCGCGACGCGCTGCTGCAGGCGCTCACCTGCTCCCGGGAGATCTGGATACTGGCGCAGTCAGTCGCTACTCACATTACTATACGTTTACCTCTTACACAAGATCTCACCTAAACTCACACACACACATGCTCACCACACACACTACTACAAATAGTTATGCCTAAAAGATTTGAAGAAGTTGTAGTTGTAGTAGAGATTACCGATGTTGCAGTAAAAAATTGAAAAACCTGATAAGCACTTATGAACAGTAAACCTACTGAAAATTCATAATCAATTTCTATCTAAGTGCTATGAATAGCATAATTTAGTTGTATATACGTCACCTGTCAACTATCTGTCAGTGTCACTTACCTCCTACCTGTCAGTATGACCTGTCACCGTCACGTTGCAGGTACCTGGAGTGGACCATCACGGAGGGCTCGGAGGTGCGGCGGCAGGACGCGGGCGCGGTCATCGCCAATATCATCCGCTCGCCTGTCGGCTACTACGTCGCCAAGGACTTTGTGTACGAGAGGATCGAGGACATCTATAATGCGTGAGTCCTTTTAACCTTGTCAATTTGATCATTTATCTGCCGCTGGCTTGCCAATGTTGCCCAGATTTCAATGAATGCCAATAGATTAAGAGGCTTTTAAGTTAAGATACTTTTAACTATATTTTATAATTAGTTATTAAGGTTTCTTACACAAAACCCTGACCAATGCCATTTCGTTCCATGGTTTAGACTTAGCCAATTCTCGCAATTTGACAAAAATAAAGCTTATTTTGGGTTAGGTCATTTTTTGAATTTCAGTTAAAAAGATTTTTTTTGTTGCAGTATTTTATATCCTTCTGAGGTCTAAAATTGTTTTTCTTGCTCACCAGGTTTAAGGGTCAAGGTCGCCGCGTGGGCCACATCATGAAGACCCTGTTGGAGCAGTTCACATCACAGGCGGAGCTGGATCACGTAAGATATAACTCATTTCAATTTTAGGGACCTCATTAAAAATTGAAGAATTTTTTAGGCCAACAATGTTAAATAATAGTTTTTGCCATTACCTTTGTTCCTAATTGTCATATCTTCAAACAGTTCCTGTCATGGCGTGAGGAGAACTCCATGTACCTAGCTGACTCCAAGCTTAGCGTGGAGCAAGCGATAGAGAAGGCGAAGGTCAACATCGACTGGATATCCAAGAACAGGCGCGCCGTCGTCGACAAGCTCAGGGAGTTCTCCACGTAAGGAAGTCGGTAGATGAGTTTGTTAGAGGAATGTTGCCATGGCAAACGAAAATAAGTTGGAAACTCGTTTAAAAAACATGTCAACTCGGTTTTTTAGCTTTTAGCAACTGCAACCAAAAATTCACAGTTAAAACGGCTTTTTCAAAACACGGTTACGTACACTTGAAACAGCCCGGAATGTTTATCGACTGCTGATGTACCATTTACGTTGGCCGTATTCAACAACGTGGACATCGGTAAAGTGGTTGTTATACGATGGATCGGAATTGTAAATACAATGAACTGGTTCCGTAACGATATTCTGTTAAAAAAGATACGCCTCGAATACCTTATATTATATTAAAACAGGTAGTCACAGTACATGGCATCACTCCTTAATACCCGAAAGGCGGAAGTAGGACCCCATCACCCATATTTCACACATTACAAATCCCGTAAAAGGCGGTGAGCCTGTTGATCGGCCCCATACCGAGTTCGTCGACTCCTACGATACATTTTTCCAGCGATAAAAGCTTATTATATTCCATTTAATTATTTTATATTTTTTAACATTACCACTCTGGCAATTTTTCATGTAGCGTAGGTAACAAACATTATCATATACACAAATTGACTCTGGACAAATATCTGGGGATCACATAATTTTTTGTCCCGTGCAGGAATCGAACTCGCAACCCCTTGAGCAGCAGCCCAATCGCTAAATCACTGCGCCAATCAAGTCATCCAAATATTATGAAATACCATATTTCTTGATGTTCCTTAATTTCGTAACCAATGTGTAAATATTCCTCTGACAAATATCCAAAGTAGTGAAATAGCGACACTGATCTTCAATTGGAGCCAAAAAGAATTGGAGTCCGCATAATGCTTTGTAATATAGACCTTAGTTAGTACGTAGTTTTAGTAGATCATGTATTATTTACCGTGTACTTATATACTGCCACTCTTCCACCAAGTTTAATAATAAAATAAAGCCTCGTTGACGAGATTACAGTACATATGTCCAAAAAGTGAAAAAATGATCGGCGTTATAAATAACTTACCCTATAGTTTGAAATTGATTCTAGAAATGAAATATTACTACGGGCGAAACTTACTTTCATTTATAACCGCTGGCCACCTTTCTAGCTTTTCCTAGCCTATCTTTTGTTTAGTTTCTAGCCATTGTAAACTATAATTCAACTTTTACCTTTTTTATTTCCCGGGTTTCATCCCTAGCACCAATTTATTATGTACTTAAAATAACGTAGAACAAATAGAATCCTAGATATCTAGAACAAAAAGTAGTTAGACAACTTGAGTTATATAACATTAAGTCTATATTTTTAGTCAACGCCGCCACTCAGCCGCACCGTGGAAGGAACGACAGGCCTTCATGCATTCCATACTAGCTATACACAATATAACCAGCGAGCGGTTGAAACCATTTGCGTATCATGTTGGGAAATAAAATGATCTAGCCTACCTGTAACCGAAACGGGTTATGTTTAAATATCCGAAGAGGATATGTTTACAAACGAATATTGTTGATCGTGACTTTAAATATTTAAGTAATGTCTAAGTTGGACTATGTTTTCTCTTTTGTACTCATTGCTTACGTAGCAGAAGGAAAGAGACAACCACTGTTTATTTATTCATTGTTTAATATTTATTAGCTAGTCTAGACATTGATCCAGTAGTCGTTGCTTACTTAAATCTTTTTCTGAAAGCTGTCCAAGTTGAACTAAAATGAAAGTGAAACTGGGTATTTTATTTGCCCCAAAGTCTTTAGACTAACATGAAATGGATGCTAGCCTGTAATATTAGGTCTTAGTTTTTATAAAGATTTTATTTATAATAATAATAATGGATTGCTGTTATAATGAAATCTTTCCCAAAATGAACTAGCTTAGCAATGAAACAGTTTTTGGAAATAAATTGTTGAAAAAATTATGTTCACTCGTAGGTTGTGAGTTAAGTTACCAGTGCCCAGTTTTTTTCTTACATTTTACTCAAACTTCTTCCCGAATCTCTTATTTTTTTTTATTTATCTAATTAAATATTTATACTGTAATCAATAAGTTTTAGATGAATCATAATAGGAAAATCGAATTATTGTTTTGTTTTTTTTTTTTGTATTTATTTAAATCCACTGTTTGTCCATTGTACAAATACGGGATTCTAATATTATTTTAAATATATAAGGATGTTGGAATACCGTTGGCATAATTTTGTAGTTATTTATTGTTAAATGTGTAATAACTCCGTCCAGTACAAGTTATGAATGAGAACAATCGTTACTTAATTCGTAAAGATACAATTTAAAATAAATGTGTAATTTTATTTTGTTTTGTTTTATTTTTGTTTGTTTGTTTTCCCCACTTTTATTATTTCACAGTCTGACCCTAGTAAGATGATGGTCGATTTAAAGTTCACGAATGATTACGGAGTAATTTTTTTTTTCACCTACCCCTTTTAATTTTTTTAAATATACCTATATTACCCACCTAACAAAAAGGAGTCATAGACGATCAACTATCTACACGGAGTACATATCGCCTGTCGTGAAGGCTTATGAAAAACCCAGACAACTATTAATTAGATAAAACAGCTTGAAGATATAACGAAATTGATGTGCAATGTGGGAGGTTCGTGTGCGCATTTAAAGACGTTGTTTAGTCTAATGATTAACGTATAATGCTCAACTTAATAACTATGTTAGACTTTTATATGAGGGCATAGCGTCACACACTATAGATGTAGCTAAATGGTTGCCTTAGAATTTTGAACGATTTATGACAGTGTCTGAGACAACTTTCTTTGACTACACAAACCGTTTTGATACTTGCACAACCTGACACATTCTTGATACGAAAAAATAACGATGTTTAGTAGTAGGGCCAAAGTAGGTAATGACTTCAATACTTGACTGGTCAGCAAGTGCCCCCAAGCTACTAGCTAGTTGCAATGTACAGGTACTATTCATACTAGCCTATAATTAATACACTACTGAGAAAAGGCTTCTCGTAGAAGGAACAAGCATTGATTAAATCTAGGTTTCATAATTTATTTATTTTTAATAGAACGGCCGAAACCAGTTACACTATTTAAACTTATTTATAAATATCAGTGGCGTGCCATAGGAGAGGCCTATGACCAGCAGTGGGATTGAGATAGGCTGATAAATAAATTAGCACAGTCGTGCCATTTACTCACATAAAATCAAACATTCTGACACCATTTTCTTCCATTCATTCGCAAGTTCAGGAGAGCATAAATAGCTGCTAAACTCCAAGAAATAGGTGTGATCATGGTGGTTTCTTGCACTTCAAATACTGTCTTAACGTATATATAAAATATATGAATAAATTCACACCCTTTACTGGGCTACAAGGAATCGACAATAATGATCACAATATAGTGGCTATAATTGACCTGGGGTTAGTAGTCCCCACCAATATTGCGATCCCCAAGCCGCTTGCCAAGCATGGAGATTGTGGCACCCACCCCACACCAAGGGAGAGGCCTTTGTTCAACAGTGGACGTGTTCCGGCTGATGATGAGGTGGCTAAATAGCGTAATAATTGTTTGTCGATTAATAACTAATCGCTTGTTACAGAGAAGAGGAGAACCAATCGTTACGGTTAAGTCTGACGCACAGCGCGGCAGCCCTGCACAGCGTGACTGTTATATTTATTGTACTCACACCCCTGTATATTGTATGAGAAAATATAAATATTTGTATGGTGCAAGAGTTCTTATTGTTACCTTCGTTAATTATTAGAACGTTCAAACGTAGGTAAAGTTAAATTTAACTTCGCCGCGGCCCTAGCCTATCAATAGCTCCATTTAAGAAACTAGTAGAGCAATCCTCAAAAACCACTAGAGTAAACCGGTAAACAGTAAATAATTATGATAACGCATAAAAGTTATAACAGTAAAAATGGTTGAATATTTTTCAAATTGCATTAATTTCAGTGTCATTTAAGTAGGCATGAGCTAATAGACGGAGCTAGATACTAAGAAAAGCCATTACAGGAGCTATAACGAAACAGGCTAGAAAATTTCCGGAAATATAATGAAACAGGCTAGAAAATTTCCGGAAATATAATGAAATAGGCTAGAAAAATTACAGTATAGTAAAACAGTAAAAATGTTTCAATATGGTACTTAAGTAAGAGTGCACCATTTTGACTATTAAATGAAACGACATGATATATGTATTTCTATATATTTATATTGTATAATAAAAACTTCAGTGTATACTTACAACTACGGTAATAATACTTTACAAAATGTTTCAATTTCGACAACGGAACAATGGCACCGCGGGTAACTTTGTATACAATCAATTATATTACTAAATACTTGACCACATCTAAATACAAATATTCATCTGCTTGGGATACGCTGAAATTGCTGTTAAGTTCAAGGCATTAAGACTATATAATTTAATCATCTAAGAAGTAATATTGACACTTCTTGGTTTACCAGGCAATTATAATATATATATTTATAATGGTATATCTACTTATAATGTATTTAGATGTGGTCAAGACAAAAGCCATAAACATAAATATACAAAAATATAAACTATGCAATAATAATTAATAACATAAAACCTTAGAGTATTCAGATCATGACGTTATTAAATTAAAACTAATAAGTCACAAATAATAATAATTCAATATAACCTAAATGATTATTGTCAGAATATAAAGAACGTAATGGAAATATCAAATACAAGTAATGAAAAGGAAATTTTCTGAATTTAATCATCAATTTCCGAGATCAGTCGAGAATGTGTACTTACAAAGCTGGTTTTTTTATTAATTTACATTATTATATGTCAATTTACAGTTTAGACACTTAATCAAAGTACAGTATGTTGAAGACCTATGTAATAATTTCTAAAATATAAAAATTAACTGTTTTAATACGTCCATCAAAAAATAAATGCGTGTTTATCACAACCAATTAGGAAATCCAAATAAATGTGTAGTTTAGCATCTAATACTTGAATTATTCAGACTCATACAATCTGACAAAAATCCTCTTTTTTTTTAAATATCGTCTGAACCAATAGTAAAACTTTACCTCTTTTTTTACTGTATATCCTGTATAACTTCGGATAAAATTTATCCTAACCTAACCGTTCAAAATATATTTAGATTTTTGTCCAATAACTAAAACTGATATACACGAAGCATATTTTTCAGTAGTCAACATTTAACATTTAAACTAATGGCAACACTGAAGACGGTAAATACAATTGGCACTATACATTAAATAAGGCACTTTTATGTACTATACTATTACATTGATATGACGAGTTTTTGCACACCATTCTATACATAATATCTGACTCAATCTCTATTAAACCATGGATTAAGGTATACCTGCCACTGCCGTTGGCATGAGAGATGTCAATAGACGTAAGATGGGTTTAAATTAGTACAGGTATTATACTGCTTAGAGGTAACAACACCTGTGTTAACACCCATTTCCACAATCTTAATCTACTTTGTATATAAATTGTAATAAAAACTGATAATAGAATCATTTAACATATTAATACTATCATTATATATTCCTGGCATTTATTCCCAGACATGACATTACGTTGAGTACGTATTTTCTTTCTAGCTCTGATAAGTCAATCAAATAATTCTCTAACATACTTCGGACGCAGCTCTGTCATGTAACATCTTTACATACAAATTCTTTCATAATTAGCTTCAATGAATAAATGATAATATACTATCTGCCCCCTCCCCCTTACCATAATCTCTTAAAACAGGACATTTTCTTATGTGGAAGCGTGTCTCGCTTCTTTAAGAGTCATGGTAAGGGTGTTGTAGTCATTTTTAACATTTGAATATACTATTTCTAAGTGTGTCCGAGTTACAGTAGTACATAAAAATAGATCATGCAATGGTGTAAAGACAAGTCAGCCATCAAGATCGCAATGGGACTAACTACCCAGGGTGAAACGGGCGAACAATTACATACTGACACTCTCCTATTTTATAAGTCACAAGCATTTACCATTCGTCATCTGTGGTTGTATTCTAAGCATAGACTACAAATTAACCATAGATTATCAATTCCATAAAGATATGTTTATTTAGTATATTTCTTACTAGCATCGTATAACATTGTGTATTAAATATAATATTATAATTTTCATAATTAAAACCTACCTATTATTTTGTTAACTACTTTTCTTGCATCGTTTGTGCGTCGAGTTTATCTTTGTTTATTGATATATTATAATCAATACTAGTTCGTCACTTATTTATATTATATTTGATGTTGGGCGTATACGTTGAAAGTATCGATAAAGAAATGTCAATATTTGTTATACAATTTTGCATAACTTTACATAATATTTTCTATTTTTCTCCATCAATCTAACTTATCAACAGTTTAGTCAATAACGTATGTAATTCTGTCTAAAGCATATATAAAAGTAGGAAAACTAATATCAGACTTGATCGTATATAAACACGTCTAGAGGTAATGTCGTCAATCGAGTTTAAAATGTATCGTATCGATATTATCAAGGAACATCACTATTCGTTTTTATCGTACGCCAAGAGCGAAAGCGCGCTATTCGCGTCGTCTTGCTCTGACACCGTTTAGGACGCGAATCGAGACTTTAGCGTTTTGTAATCGTCACAAGTAATTGGAATAATGTAAGTACATATTAGTTAATACTCACATTTTTGTCAATTATATTATATTGATTATAAATTATGTAGTTTACTTTTAAACTGTAAGTTAAATGGAAGACGTTAAACACCGTAAAGTTAAAATATACGCGTTTTCAAAATAATGCCGTAAACAAATTATAAAAGTATACGGTTAAAAAATGCAGTATGCTAATAATAAAAACGTATCATGGTCCAATGAGTTCTAGATACATTTAAATGTTATTGTTGTTGTTTTATACACAAATTCAAAAGTAACTACATAACGAATAACTAAAAATCAACACAAATCAGATTAAAAAGAAATCTCGTCATTATTCAAAACATAGTTCAAATATAATCTCAGTGTCATAAAAGTCACATTTTACACTTAAAACACTGTAACTAGACCGAAACTATATTTTGCATACATTACAAGATTCAACGTAATCATCGAGTAGAGTCCAGTACCTAGTTTACGCCGCCGGTCAGTGGTTGGTGTCCGAGTCGGGCACGAACCCGGGCCGCGTGGAGGTGCGGCGCTTGCGCAGCGTGCCCAGGATGGCCAGCATCTCCTTCACGGCCTCGGGCTGTTCGTCCTTCACCTTCTTGTCTGTGAACTTCTGGTCGGTTGACTTCAGTTGGAACTTGCCGCCTTTGATTTGGTCTACTATTGCGTCTATAGCGCCACCTGGTGGAAGAAATGTAAATTTTAGATACATTGAGTATATAGTAGGTGTTTCGATAACTACACAAAGGGTACAACACTAAAGGTTGAGTTCAATGAAATACATAGTTTTGCATGGAAGTAAAACGATAGCGTGATCTAACTCTATGCCAACGCCATCTATCTAGCGAAGGATCAATAACGAATTACAAATAATTTAAGTTTATGTGTATGTTCGTGAACAGTAGATACTTTTAAATTTTTGACGGGGCGAGAACCACACATGTCGTCAATAGTAGATTTGGAAAAAGAAATGCCTTTGCCTAGTAGTGGAATAGTGACAAGACTACTCAGTTATTCTTCTATTATATTCACGATATAATAATAATAAAGTCAACAATGGCATCATCATCAACGGGAAGACGTTCACTGTTGAACAATGACTGGAATTTGATAGATTACATGAAACACTCACCACACTCAGTTCCATTTTGCTTACTCCTCTTCAGCGTGCCTTGCTTATTAGCCAGCATGTTGGCCATATCGTCCACCTGCCCCAGTTGCCCGGGCAGCTCGAACGCGGGCGGCGGGGGTGGTGGAGGTGGCGGCGGAGGGGGCGGAGGCAGCGCCGGTGGGGGAGGGGGGAGGAAAGCCGGAGCAGCTTCAGTAGGTGTGGGCGGGGGAGTGGCCGGAGGGGGAGAGGGGGGCTCAACCGGGGGCGGGGGTGCGGCCCGTACTGGAGCTGGTGCTGCGGATATAAAGGTCGTGATTACAGTAACTGGCATAATGAACAAAAAACTGTTATCGCTATTGTTTGAATAGCTCTAATATTATTATAATCAATGATTCTTTATGGACACCAGACAATTTAGTACTTTTTTACGTAAAAATTATAAAGTATCCCTAAATAAACTATTAAGATAATGCATATGACATTAAAAATATACAACGATAAATGAGGAAATTCAAATCGATGACATACTGCATGTGAATACAATTTTCAGACCTACAAGCCAACACTACATACTACTACATCACATACATAAATAAACACAAACCCCCTTATTCATAAGAAAATATAATTTTAAACCAAGGATTAAATTATACCTGTCAGTGTCGTTTACATGTCAAACAAAAGAGATGGGAATAGATTTAATACGTGGTTTAGTTATTGCCGGTTATAAAAAGGAGGGAAAATGTATACTTAAAGAGTGAATAAAATCCTCTGATTAGAACATCTTTGTAATTTATCAAACGCCTTTGACAACATTAATCACATACTTCCATAGAAATAATACAAGCAACGTGGGTATTCCACAGGGTGCTATACTAGGTCCTGTTAAATAATTGTTCACAATGTTTCACCCAATCAAAAATAGCTAATAATAAATCTTTATATCCTTACCGGGTTCTTCAATTACTGCTTCTTGTACTTCTTCAACCTCTACTTTCTCGTTCTTTTTCTCTGTCCCAGCGTTTTCAAAATAACTGATTCTGGACATAAGGTTGGACCGTTTCTGCGGCGGTTTGTTCCTCTCTATCTCTGCCAGTCTTCTCTCAGCTTTCTCTGCTCTCTCTACTGCCTTCTGTGCATCTTCTTCTGCTAGTTTTATCTTCTCTTCCCAAACAAGAATGTCTGTGTCTTCGTGTTTTTCTGCCAGTTTCAACTGTTAGGGTAAATAAAGACAAAACATTATAATCCTATCTTTTTTGTTTAAACATGAATTAAACTCAGAATCAAATGGTTTTGTGTCAGTTTATCTTTTAAATCAAACTATACAAAATAAGAGCAACATTATACAGATTTTTATAGGTTTTCTTTTGTTTGAATGATTACTAAGAGGAATGTTAATTTCTTATAGAATATCAGTCTTTGCATTCATTTGTAAATCAATACACAAAACTTCGATACTCGAACCCAGTGAAAGCCGCAGCTTTCATAAGCTATATAATCCTCCATCTGTCCAGACACCTTCTAAAGGCGTGTGGCCATTGTTTTACTATTGTTTCTGCAAAACATGACAAGCAAATGATAGGCTAGTTGTCAGCCGGCAGCTCACCTGCAGCTCGTCCAGCTGGTCCCGGTGCCTGGCCGCCTGCTCCTCCAGCGCGTCCTTGAGGCAGTCCACCTCGGCCAGCAGCAGCATCAGCCGCTCGTCTCCCGCCAGCTCCCCCAGCAGCAGCGTGCTCTGGTGTGTCAGCAGCTTCACCCGCTTTTTGGCCGCTCGAGCTTCGGTTTTGTACCTGAAAATATTACTTTCGGCTTTAATATATACTAGCTTTTGCCTTAGCCCGCGTTAAGTAGCCGTTGTCATTTCTCGGATCTTAAACTTTCTACATGCCAAATTTCATTAAAATCCACATAGACAAGCGAAAGGATATGGGGGGGGGGGGGTAAAAAAAATTAGCAAAATAATGAAAAGTAATGAATGGCCCCTTATATGTAGGTGTCATGAATGTAACTCACGTCTCGGCCATCTCCCGGTCCTTGTCGGCGTTGTTCTTCAAGCCGGTGACCTCCTCCATCAGCAGCTTGGACACCCGGTTGTGTCTTTCCAGCTGCACGCGCAGCTCCTGCAGCTCCCTCTCTTGTGACACACTCTTCTCTTTCTCTGTTTCTAGCTCCTGGAAGAAGAGTACAGTTTAATGATATTCTTCTATATTCTGATCAGTTCGAATATTTATTTAATTATATTATATGAATTTGAATTTACCCAGTAGTAAGATTTCGAATTCTAAGGGGGAGGCCTTTGTTCAACAGTAGACGTCTTCCAGCTGATGATGATTAAGATGTCATCAATGTCATCATGTTTTTGTAGCCAGAAAATGTTTTATACAATTGTCTCAACATGTAAAAGGGTCGATGGAAGAAGAGTCACAAAGTATATGAGGCAAGTATTGAAATGGAAACAGTGGGAGAGCAGAAGGAATTGTTTACCTAAAAGTAAAAAATATGGTCTATTTGGAGTAAAATTAGTCTTAAATATTCTTTAGAAAGAGTAAAGATCAATGAAGAAACAAGTGTGCCACACAAAGTAGATAATTGACCTAATTGTATGTATGACGGTGTGCAAGTGCTAAAGTCAAAGGTAATGGTTAAAACACGCCGTCACCTGCATCTGTCACTGTTGATACAGCCGCCAGTTAATTATATACATAGTTTAATACATTCTACTAGACAATTTGTAAGATGGGGGCGTACTATATCAAATGCCTAACCATCGTCTTCATCAGCCGGAAGACGTCCACTGTTGAACAAAGGCCTCCTCCTTAAGTAAGGGGGGGGAGTCGTAATCCCCATATATCTGTCCGAGGTCCAGTCCTACCTGAGCTATAGCCACGTTGGCCTCCTGCGCCTCGAACTCCTGCAGCTTGGCCGCGTTGAGCTCGGTCTGCAGCGAGGCGATCTGCCGGCTCAGCTCGGACACCGTCTGCTTCAAGAACTCAACCTCCTCGTTGCTGCTTGTGTCTGATGCTGTAAGGAGAATTAATTCTTGTGAATACTGATTTAATCCTATATTCATTTTTGGATGATGGCGATTCGATTAATTGTTGTGACTTTTAAGAAGACCTAAGGTTGCAAAGAGTTAGGAGATTTGGCAACTTTGTAAAGCCTAAAACATTAATACTAATATTACTTTCTACAATTATTTCGGGGACAATTTTCAAAACATTTACGCTTAGAACCACCACTTACAGTTTAAATTTTTTTTCTGTATTTTGTTTCCTAACGTGCAAAATGTTTTATCTACATTTGAGTATATTGAAACCTATTTCATTATATAGTATGTTTAAGATAGGTCCCAGAATGTTACCTGTGTCTATAGAGTCAGTGAAGTCAATCTCCACAGCCTTGGCCGGCAGCGCCTGTATGAGAGCTGTGCTGCGTCTCTTCAGCTGCTTGTTCTGCTTGTACCACTCACCGGCTTGCTGCATCACCCTGGAACACGTCACAGACATGGTTAATACACCATTAGAGGGATTATATCTTCAGGAATATGAAAAAAAAGTCATGAAAACTGACGGATGTACAGGGTTTTCAAGTTTGTAAATGGGACGTTATAACTTTCTTGGCAATTAAATGTATGGGACGCTGTGAAATAAACTATGCTACTAAAAAAATGACGTCACTCGTTTTCAGTTGCCATCTCGTTTTTTATATTTTCCAGCATTTTTTTTATTTAACTATCATCATCATCATCAGCTTTTAAGTGACCTACTGCTGGGCATAAGCCTCCTCCCCTAAACGCCACTGCTTCCTGTTTTGGACCTTTTGCATCCAGATCTTTCCCTGTAAAGCATATAACTATAATGCCATTTATTAACAAGGGTAATCTTGTGTACGACCTTATTTCAAATCTCTTTTTATAAGTCTCTAGACACATAAATGTGTCTCAATAATGTTGTGTTTGCCCGTAATTGGCATATATATTAGAATATTACCTAAAAGCCTGTATGTGACTGTGATTATATATGTGCTGTGGGTGAACCTAAATAAATAAATAAATAAATACAAGCCTATTGGCCACAATCGGGTCCATACTATTGTTATTAATACTTTGCATAACCTGACATTTATTTTTCCTATTTTGCATTTTACTAATACATACACACAAAAATTGTGTTAATCATTATTTCAATTAGTCGCACAGAATGTCTGTGTGGCATATAGATAAGAAGTTCGGAAACACATTAACTTATGTCATCGGCCGCATCGAAGGTATTTCAGAGAGAGATAGCGTATTTACTAAAGGCGTTTATTTGTATTGTTGTATCATTAAGGATAAAACACACATAATTAATGCACTCGAGGGCCTCGTAGCTACGTGGCTAACATGCAAATTACTCGATCTGCGAGGTTAAGCCGTGATCGCCGCGGTCAGTGTTGTGATGGGTGACCAATTTCACATGTAGAGACCCTACGTGCTTCGGAAGGCACGTAAGTCCTGCGTCTGATCTGTCTTGGGTCTTGTCGGTCTACCGTCCCATCGGACTATAAAACTTGTATTTACGCGCGTACTGTTGCAGTATAGTTGATAGGCCACGTGACCGAAAAAAATGGACCAGGAGAACATTATATGGAAATAGCAACTCATTATTAGCTTGACTTAAAATAAAACATTATTTAAATATTCATCACATTATTGGAAGGAAGCAGGACAATAACAAATTATGTAGCTTCCATAAATAATTAACATTTGTGATTTAACTAAAAATTAACCCAAACATATGTGCGTCATCACACAACATGTATGTAGAAGGCGCACGTTAATATATACACTATACGAGGGAGAATTTCCTCCATCCAAATCCGTTCAGCCGTTTTTGCGTAATTGAGAGACAAACACACAAACATTCACGTTTTACCAGTAGGAAAAATAATATCTATATTATAGACTGTCGGTCATTAACCTTTAAAGTAAACTATTTAAGTAATTCATGTTCCTCACTTGTGCATAACGCCCGCGTCCACCTCATGCTGGTTCTTGAGCTGCTGGTACTCCTTGAACAGCTTCTCGGAGACGTTCTTGAGCTTGCCCAGCTCCCGCTCCCGCTCCCGGAGCTCAGCGTCCAGGTGGTGACGCTCCTCAGCCAGGATATTGTACCGGCGCTGCAAGTCATCGTGCTCCCGCTTCGCTGGAATTGAAAGAGGAATTGTCAGTCTTAGGATCTTTAATATAAGGTCCACTGTCATATAAGGTCCATTATTATATAAGTCCTGAAATAATTAGAAGTATATTTACAATCCAGTCAAAATATCTGTGGACCTGGCCTCGATGACGTCATATCGCTCTGGCATGGTTTATACGCAATAGGATGAGCGCTGGTAGTCGAGCCACGAAGCGGGAGGCGTAATGCATTCCAACGAGGTCCACAGATATTTTGACCAAGTTATACTCCTAGCAATTGGCTAGTTGGCCTTCATTGTCGCCTTTGTTCATCAGTGGACATCTTCCGGCTGATAATGATAATACTCCTATCAATTCAAAAGATGTGAAATATAGGATCGACATTGCTCATATTACAATTATAACATTACCATGTTGTTATATTCCACACAAAAACTAACTAAAGGAGCCAAAAAAGGGAAAAGGTAAATTAGTAGTAATTATTAACAAAAGGTCCACTCCAACAAGTGCTCCCAATGAAGAACTGGTAAAAAGTTTCACGATTTCTACATATTTTAGTACAACTTATATTCATACTATTTTGACAAAAACAGTAACAAAAACTCAGACGAAAATATAACCTCGTCCTTTATGAACTCGGTTAAAAACATTACAAGGAGTAGTAAACCTTCAGTTATCAGTAATTTCAGTCATAAAGATCAAAATTAATACAAGGTAGTCAAGGTACGTAGTCAATGTTATCATTCGAAAATCATTTGCATTTTCATGTTATATAAATGGTATGGTAAATAATTTTTAACACACTAATTAACAATGCAATTTATAAACAAACAATAAAGGGGAACACAATACTATCGCTTTATCACTATTTTGAATTACAATAGCCTCACCCCCTAGTACACAATAGGTGTGCCCCCTATTACATTGAGACCCATAACATAACTGGCAAAATGTGGGTGAACTCTAGTAACTTCTGCCCACTTCGGGGAATACAGGTGTGATGTTATGTTCATTTTGAATTAATTGGTACACAAATATGTATAATCCACAGATGTTTGTGTCTTTGATATTTTTATTAAATGCACCCTTATGGGTGGATTCTCCTGTATTATTACAGGAAAAAATTCTAGTGGTTACCTCACACTAAGAATTATCTAAATTCTCTTGTATTGTGGACAAGTTTAAAAAAACCTAAATAATAATCTAATCAATATTAGATAAGTTAAATAACACAAACAAATAATGTGTATTCTGTGTATTGATGATCTAACACTTATTACACACATTGTGATACCATAATATGGTTAAGAATATACTTCTGTGAAATACACACACACACACACACAGAAGTTTTCAGAAATATTAAAAATCAGGATTACAAAATTATATGGTTGTGGCCGGTTGTATGACTAGTGTCCCGAAGTGTTAGTGTTACTTGATTCCACCAGGGAATGGTCAATCATTATGAAAATTCATAAATAAGAACATAACATCACGCCTGTATTCCCCGAAGGGCTAGGCAGAGGTGCACATATAGTACACCCACATTTCGCCAGTTATGTTTTAGGTCCCGCAGTTATGTTTTAGCTCATAAATAAGAATTATGTTTAAATTTATCATTACAGTTTATAACTACTCAGATATCAAAGTAATATTGATATTATTATCATGTAGACTTATTTGATAGAAAACAATATCTTATTTACTTGACACAAAACCTGCATGTATTATCAAAGTACATAAAATTAATACAGTCTGGTGTCTTTTTAATTTCAAACAATTAAGTTTAAGTAGTACAACTTTAAGTGTTAAAGTATCATGTCATGTTTTTAATTCACTTTGGCCTTTAAATACCCTTTTTGAGGTCAACTGTAAATGCTGAATAACAAAGGTTAACTTTTGAATACCAAAATGGAACTTTCTGGTTGTCAATAAATAGTTTTTATTTTAAATTAAGGCAACCATTTTTACACTATAAAAATAAATATAAATATTACTTTATAGATATAAATATAAAAATAAACTTAATTTGTAAAGCTGAGCTACAATAATGTAATTATTACGAAAAAGGAATTAGTTCTTTACTTACTGTAATTGTATTATGGATGTATGGTTTACGATCCATAGTCTTATCTATTCAGATGTGATACGATAAGACAATTTCTGAACATATTCGTGAAGAAACAATACTTGTTAATGATCAAATTGCACAAATAAAATGCATCCCGCACTCCTACCTTTCTTTCTGAATAAAGTTCACTTTTAAATAAAATCACGAAGTCATCAGAATATAAATATTTACAATTTCTAACTTGTCAATTTTGACATTTACGAAAATTATAATAGTGTTGCGCAATCAAAACAGTACATATAGTTTTAAAACCGAAAAAGATATGACGTTATTCAAAACGTTATTAAATCCTTTATTCTATAAACGATTAGTCATTATTCCATTAGCGTATTGCGTAGTAAACAGACGATATTAAACTCTTTGTCAGCAATAACCTAAAGCAGCTGCAATGTTTTGAATAATTTTATTGAAAGATATAAAAAGTTTAGGTATCCTACTTAAGCAAGGATTGGGGAAGATCATGAATTAATGTCTAAGCAACAGGTTATAATTTGGCATAATCCAACAAATACACGAATAGGATTTTCAACTGGTGTTTTCGTTTGCATACGAATACGACCCGGGAGATATTGTGACATGCGCAGATCAAACCGCAAAAAGTAGCAAAAATTAAAGACTATAATGTAAAAAAATATTTAGACGCTTACCTTTTTCTGATTTGAGTAAATTAGCTTTGTGTTTTCGCTCGGAGTCTTCGTATCTATTTTTCCACTTTTCCACGTATGTGGAGAGCGCGATGTTAGCCTCCTTGGTGTGTTGTTGCGCGTCGGGCGGCGTCATCCTGGCGGCAGTGGCGCGCGGGATCCTCGTGGCCGCGCCGCCGCCGGGGTAGAGCGAGACGGCACTTCGACCGCCTTGACACTGATTGTTGCTCGACGCGATCGCAAATACATTATCACCGTTCCTTTTAATCATTTTTGCATTCGATTTTTATTGCACGCGCGCGTCGAACGCTCGCATCCTCTCGTTTTCACGTATGCACAGACGCGACACGTGTTAGATCAACAGGCTGGTGCGTCGCAAGTTGGAAAGTGTTGAAATTAATTCGCGAAAGGACTTCTTTGTTCTCGCCGTTGAGGAAAATACGTGTAATATTATACGCGGCACATCGGAGTGTGTCACTCGCGTTCACTTGCAATGCAGCCTTGATCGGTTAGAAGCTGCAATAAATAATTCGATATTAAATATAAAAAGCGCGTAAAGAAGACAAGAATGAGGGGCGAGTGTCAGATTTCAACTAAGGTTACTAACGTAAGCGTGTGGCTGTGATATGATAATGAGGACTTCGTCATTGTGAGTCATACGGCTTGGTGTTTACGCTTTTTGTTTACGTTCAACATTGCCTCATAGTTAACAGTATTATCGTTGGAATAGTCTTCTTAGAATCTAATTGGCGATAGTTAGAAGCAGTTCTATGCATGAAGCGCTCGATACCTATGTTATCTATAAGATCGGAACCGCTACGTTTTTGTTACGTATCGTTTCCTTCAACTTGCCATTGATTTATTATTTTCTAGTGATTTCCTCGGTTGAGTTCGTAGATTGATGTGTAATATTTTTATGTTTTAGACAGTTTTAGCATTGTTAGAATACTAGACTAGTCATGCTTGGTAGAGCAAAAAAAATGTAAATGTACGCTTAATGTTTTTAGATTATAATATTCTGTAATAAATACCTATCTAGACAATAAGCGCAAGGGGCTAATAAAAAAAATATTGACATAATTTTAGCTATCTTATAACTTAATTACTCAGTTAGTTAAATTTGTGCATTAATTGAGGTCTGGTCTACTTAGAGCAAAACACGGTGCTAGATAATTATAATAGTATTTTTATGATTCGTATTAAAAAATGCTTATTTTAACTAACACAACACAAGGAACAACGAGGTATAAAGATGTAAAAAATTATTTGGACCAATAAAAAATATGTAGGAGCAAAATCATGCGTTTCCTATTGTTTAAAATAAAATTCGGTAAAAAAAATCCATGAAACTGTCAAACACACATGAATACTCAAATCTGCATAACGTAAAGATATAGGTAACGCTCGACAGACAAACGCCTACACTAATTTAGAACATTAATCCAAAATCAACACAAAAAAATCTAACATTTAACTATTATATAAAACGAGTTTTATTTACAAAAAGACTTACCATTCCAAACACAACAGAAAAAAACATTCACTATCTCACATTAGTCACCAACGAATAAAATGCCACTGAATCGAAAAAAATAAAACAAATTAGCGACACGCTACCACATGTCAAAATCCACAACTAAACGCAGTGAGCGCATTATGTCCAAGTAGGGCTGAACGGAAATTCTAAAATTAAACCATTTCCAGTGAAACGGAGAGCCGAAGTCAGCCGAACCGTCTTGTCTATGTAAGAGACATGCACCGTGTGGTGTGTGGGCTTGAATTGTTAGACATCTCAAGTGATTTAATTGTCACGACCGAGATGCGAAGCATTAATCTCCTCTCCTCGCTAATGTTCTCTTGTTTATCTGAGTTTTGTTGAACTTTTAATGGCTTGTTTGAATTTTGGAGTTGTCCCATTTATTTTATTTGACTAATTGTTTTCGATAGATCCAATGCGGTATATTTCGCTATCGTTGAATATTTTAGTTAATTTTTCAATGTTATATATATTATATTCCTCATTTTAAATAACTGATAACTTGTGTGACATACCTAAATTGATTTAATAAATAAATAAATATCCCACCATCATGTCTAGATGGATGCTCAGAATATGCAAATCTCTTCAACCGATTTAAGTCTCATTTTGAATTTGATAGTTTCTCGAAAGATTACTGTAATACTCATGCATAAATAAAAGGTCAAGACTGAATATTATCTGCACATCTCCTGCCTGCCATACCTAAGCCTTTAAGAATGCCTTGTTTGTTATATCCCGAGTATGCTAAGCACCTGCATTGAGTCATGTCATCGTGTGGCAGTAAAATAAAATAGACGTGTTTATTAAATCTGCCAGCATGAATACAGGGGCTCATTCAACGAGACTACATTGCTGGTAACATCACGTGTCACCTTTATTTCTGCCTCGAAAAGATAAATTACATAGCAACTGCATTGTTACTACAGGGCATTTTATAAAGGATAGCAAGTGACGATTTAAATGTACCAGTGGCTTAAGCTAATAGTGACCTATTTATATCAATTGCTGTAACTACAATTCGTTCTCTTCTTACATGTGTTTGTTTGACGCGTTTATTTCTGATTATACTTATTTTATACGACCATAATCATGCCAATGAACTATAAGAAAGCTTCACAAAAAGCTTAAAACGAAAATACAAGCATGTAATGTAAAGGCAGTTCATTCATAACATGATACATTTTAAACACCCAAGTTGCAACATGGTTTAAAGTTCAAGAAACCAATAGGATCATAAAAAACGAGTAAAAATGAAACTTTGGAACTGTAACTCGACTGGCCTTAAAGAACTTAACCATATTTAGGAAACGAGGTCAAACTGAGGTTCACCTTTGTGAAGAGTTCCACCAGCGCGCAGCGCGGCACCCGACAAGGCAATCCGATTACACCACAATGCCTACCCAACTTTATCCTGTATAACTTATTTCATTTTAATTAATATTTGCTTGATATTTAATATTTATCTTTATTATCCACCTACGTTTATCTCCTAAAATGTTAATCGGAACTACACATGATGGAAATATTATTTGCTTTATTAAATGATAATATTTATTTATAATTATCTCTCATCATTTAATCGGTAGTTGTAACTTAACCATGGTTTTACTTTTTAACTAATATTATAACCGCAATATAACAGTTATAAAATAATAACAAAAAATATTAGTTATTAAAAAAACCAGCTCGTAACGTCACTATTTAAAATAATTCGGTTTATAACTTTCGGATCATTCAAAAATAATACTTCGCACAATACGCGGAAAAGGAAGTTATATCTGCGTTTGCAAGTCATTAGCGTTTTCTCAATACATTTCGAGCCGGAGTTTGGGATCAGGATAAACGGGAAAAATTCAAGAATTTATTTGACAAGCGAATACAAGTAAGGGAACACCTACGCTGCTCATTATTTCTTTCAAGTTTCAACTTGAGTCGCAAACTTTGATTTACTGTGAAATTTTACGTATAATTGAACATTGGGTATTTATTACTTTGGATTACGAAGAAGGAAAAACTTTATTGACTTAAGTCGATTAAACGTTTTATTTGTAAGTATTATTGAATTGTAGGCAACTTATTAATGGACTACAAATAAGCCGATAAAGAATTATGTACATTATTGTTTATTCATTCATTTGTACGAGACAGCATAACAGTCGGTTCATTATTTTTGAACCCTGCTATTATTTGAGCCGATGTGTATCTTAAACAGTTTTAACGAACATTATAAACAGTTATGTTACTGCCGATGTAGGTTTTAATAATTGCAGTTTTAAAACGCAAATAAGCTTATTGAATCAAACTATGATTTTAGGCTTGTTTTTGTAATTCGTGTAGTTTGTGTAATTCTAAAAATATACAATATGATTGGCGGCAAATATTATCAATCATAATTTGTTCTGTATATTGTACAAGCATGAAATGCAGGATACAAAAATCCTACAGTTCGGCCAAACAGTCTTAAACATGCGTGTATATAACCCATATACAAGGAAAAGACTTCCTGTAGTGAGTAAATTTGGCAGATATTATTTTTATGAGCGAATAATAAACTGCTGAGCGACCATTCACCTCGGACCTATTTCTGTACTCTTGTTATACTCTGCTCGTAAAATGTGGCTGGCTACTGAACGTCCGTAAAAAATGTTGCCTTATTTCATGTCATTGACGACTCTGTGGTTTATGGGCTTTCTACAGGCCATAAAATATAGATTTAGAAAAAAAAGTAGCATTTAAACTTAACACAATGCATCTGTTAATTTATTAATCAAGTGCAGTTTATATTGGTTTGGTGAACGAATATGTGATGAATAAGTAGGATTAAAAGTCTTTTCTTGAAGATGTGGTTAGATTATTTAAAGCAAAACAAGTTAAAGCTTGTATGAGGGTAAAGCAAACATAAAATTTGCAGTGTTTGTATGTATTTATTAGCCAGGGTAATGAAACTAATTTTAGACTTTTTTTTTATAATCATTGTAATAATTTCTTATTGCCCGAGTGTCGTTCGATAAATACCCTTGATTCTATAATTGCTTATTTCCTCTTCCTACGTCCTCAGATACAGAACTACCCAATAAACATGTCACTTAAGCCAGACGATATAGAAACTTAACGAATACAGCCAAAACGGGCCAATTTTGTGTCAACTAATGTCAACTGCCACCAATTATTTGATTCGATTAGCAAAGTTTTTGCGATGGAGCGCAATTAACCGTTATAGTAGCTATCTATCCTGAGAGCAACATTCCACTCTCCCACATAAAATGTGCCACTCCACCACTCTGTCCTTTTTTGTGGTCACCATACTTTCCAGTTTAAACGGATTCGTACGAGAAAACGGCTGTAAAATGCTTCTGGTATCCTGTACCCAATTCTCGTGTGTGAAATGAAACGTCATCCAAAGTAATGATTTTATTGTCACTGTGCCAGTTGTTAAATGATTAACATGAAATATTCTGTAGGTGGGTATGGGTAGATAAAGATCACTGCTAACAGGCCCTTGGGTATGATTTACGAGGAGTGTCGAAGAATATATTGTTGGGGGGAGTATGACCCCGAAAGCAACGCAACCAGAACTACGGGGTACGCCCATGAAATATCGTGCAAGTACCTATCAAGATGGTTTAGTAAGGGTATAAAAGTATATGTTTTTTTTGACATTAGAGGTGATAGCCAATAAAATACCTAGCGTTGACAGAAATAAAATGTATACCAATGGGTTAACTATAATAGCCATTTGATAGTACTAAAAGGATGACTGAAATCCGTGGGGTATACGAGCTATATCATAAAGTATCTTAAACTCCTGTTGTTATTATCGATTATTCTGATGTTTCATTTCCTTGCGGGTTTGGCGCAGGTAGATAACAAAATATCACGCCTGTATTCCTTGAAGAGGAAGGCAGAGGTGTATAAGAAACCCACATTTCGCCAGTTATGTTATAATATGTAGGTCCCAATGTACTTATGTCTTTTTTTAACCTTTTACGTTCTCTCAATAAGCAGCTTCAAAGTGTTTATAAGAAAGTATCAGTTTAATAAGACATCCTGCTAGCATCAGAATGTATATCCCACGTAGTTGTGTGGGCGTCGGCAGGATCGTGTCTGTGTTTATTGCAAAAGTTTTTACACCGGACGTGGGCTGACTCGATCTAGTTTCGAACAAGCTAAATAAAATATTTTATCTAAATGAGATTACTGGTAATAAAATTATAGTTTAAAGCGATCAGTAATTTGATATAACAGAAGAAATATTATAGTTAGTCATAAAATAAACAAATTAAAACAGAAAATAACCGCAATCTACTGAGTAACATAACCTATTAATTTTATTACTATGTAAGAACTTTTAATCGCAGTCGTATTATTTTTAATAGCAAGCAATAAAATCTACAAGAAAAAGTTTTACTTTTTGTCGGCAAATACACTTTTGTGAAAAGTTTCACACGTTTTTACCAACTCTAAATCTACAAGTTCACAGCACTAACTTACGTTATATTGTTATAACTGTAAATAGCAGAACGCTCAAAGTTCTCAATGATTAATAACTAGTGGTTTATAACCGTTACAACAAATAACATTTTTAAATATAACTCGTTATTTCGCAATAGAGATATGTCATTATATTAATGGATGTATCATTTAGCAACAGTAACATTGCGTTATCGTGTCACTACCGGTCAGTCACGAATGTTACCAGTTACACTTCGTAATTATATCGATGGTGATTAATTATGTGTGACATAGAGAACCACGTCTGTTTAAAGTATTGTTTTATAGTTACAACAACTTGACAGCTGATAGGTATAGGCAAATGATCTAGAATTCTAGAATGACTACCCGCTTCCTGTGTTTTTTTATTGATTGCACGCTCATTGGCTATGAACACATTTATTTTTCTCTACGTTCTAATAGGTTTAGCCTTGGCAATGGTACAATCATATTCATACTCACCACTAAAGTAGTATACTCCTATACTACGTGGGTGCTACCATATAGGTACATTATTCATTGTAATATAACACATGTAACGTACTTTTAAATGTTATACGCAATCAATATTATAACTTCGAAAAACAGACGGTTCTATAGAATTTTAAACTAAGGCACAGCGAGTAGTCGTTATATTATTTTTCTTAATAGGTAGACGTTAAAATAATTAATTTATTCAAGAAAGATAGGCTGTACTACCACATTGATATATAAGAAGAACTCTTTCATCCATGTTACCTTGCCACGACAATAATTGTCCATATTTATATAGATTTGACTGCCTCGTTGGTCTTGTGGTTGCCAAGCGCGACTGCTGAGCACGGGGTCCTGGGTTCGAATCCCGGGCCAGGAAAAGTGTCACTGGGTTTTTCTATTAGGTAATTCTCAGTGGCAGCACGGAGTCTGGATTTGTGCCCGGTTGATGGCAATAGGCTCGCCCCCTATTACATTGGGACCTAAAAACATAACAGGCGAAATGTGGGTGTACTGTATGTGCACCTCTGCCTACCCCTTCGGGGAATACAGGCGTGATGTTATGTATATATTAATTAATTTAAAAGTTTGTTTGTGCTGGCTAGCTTTCATAGTTAGATTACTGAACCAAATTGTATAAAAATTAATAGAAAAGAAACAAACAGGCCCCTTACCATGACTCTAAAAGGAGTACATTTTACGACGTGGAAGCGAGAAACCGCTACGTGCAGTGTAACGCGGCGTCTCACTTCAACGTGAACTGTCCTGCTTTAAAAGTTCACGGTAAGGTACTTTAGGACTACAAGTAATTAACTTATCATTATCGATATTTAATTTGCTTAATTACCATCGAGAAGAGTGCTTGTTGTTATGTTAGCATTTGACCAGACTTTAGACTTAAAATATGTATGTCAACATAGACAACCGTTATCCATACTGATTTTATTTTATTTTAGGTATAGCTGTGTAGGCGTTTATGACTTGCTAATCTGCTTAGGTACCTATATTATGCATTTAAAATATTGAAATAATATCAAATATTAGTTTTTCACAAATTACAAATCACTTAGTCAAACATTCGTTACAGCAAGTCTTTTATGTTGCTGACTGTACATTATGTCAAATATTTAGTAGAAATAGCCGTTATTTTATTGTTGGTAATTAAATATTATGTTAATACTACCAAAATAACACCAGCTATATTATTATTGTTAAAAGTAGTTATTAGTATCAGTAAATGGTATTTATATGCATGAATGTCCTCTTAGAACTGTGTGTAGATAAGATAAATGTTTAAATGCAAGTGTCAATTGTTATCTTATTATGTAGGTAGTTGTTATTTAATTGTATGACAGTAATTAAGCGTTTGAACTGTTACTGTTGTTTTTCAAAATACGTTATTTTTGTACCTTTAACTTTTTTCTAGTACAATTTATTACCAACCTTAAAAAATATTAAATAAATTTAATTATTGTGAGTTGTTTCGTGGGAAATTATTTATTTCTGGAATATTATTGCTATTTCATAATAAGATAGGTATTTTAATTAATAGAATCTTTTGATTGTACAGCTATGTTATGTGTGATGTGCTTTATTTTATTTCGTAGAATTATTTCTGCTCCTAGCTGATAACATATGCAACGGTTTGTCAACTGCCAAATTTAAAAAAATAAAGACGGTTATTTAGACATATCTTATTGTTTTCATTGCATCCAATTTATTTTTATTACAGCTTCATACATTTTTTTGTGTTTGTGTATTTTAGTTGTAAGTAATTGGAATCTTATTTTCCTACAATACTCTAAGCAAAAATCGAGGTTAGATCTGTTGTAGCTTCGAGGAAACTTGGACATAAATACTCTAAAATGAAAGCTTACGCATAAATAAAACCTCAATGGTGTGACGACTGACCACTGGGGAGTAGGTACATGCGATAACAGACTGAGCTAGGCTTAGCAATGTGTAAGTCATAGGGTGACATCGAAACAAGACGCGCAGTGTCCGATAGTTCTAAAAATAACCGATGAAGTAACTTGCACGCTCTGAGAGCAGACTTTTGGACTGTGTGGCAAGTTGGTGCCTCTGTATGGCTGATATAGGCTCAAGTAGATCTTTGTCTCATTCATTCTTTCCTACTAGAAGTGTTAATTTAGTTGTTCAGTGAGATGGACGGTGGTTTGTAACGTTTAACTTAGTCTTCTCACCGCAGTAAGACTTTCTACAGACGAAGAAGACATCGAGACGAGACAGACAAAAGACGACAATCTTTCACATGTTTTAAAGACAAGGATTTCAATCCGAGACACATTCAATAGGCTTATAGACAAGTCACTTAAGAATACGAGTGAACGCCTGTAGGAATTAAGAAGTCGTAATTAGGTCTACGAACTATCTAGTTAGTCTAGTTATATTTCCGATGGATACTACACATGCAATCCATCGATAAGAAGACTGCTATGCTAGAGATTTCGGGTTCGATCCCTGCACAAGCATCTTTCAGCGGTCATACCTAGTTCCTTCTCTGTATAAGAAGGAGGGCTCTACCCTGCAGTGGGACAGTATAAATATGTTGTCATTATTGTTTATCTTGAGTTAGGGCATTATTACATGGGTAACAGCAGTGATAGCCCAGTCGTATGACCGTGGACTGCCAACTCCAAGGTCGCAACATCAAACCCCGGCACGCACCAATGTCTTTTAGAATTAACGTGCGTACTATAAATTAGTTATCAGTTGCTATTAACGGTAATGGAAAACATCGTCAGGAAACTGGCATACCAGAGAGAGGTTTCAACGGTGTGTAAAGCCATGTCAGAGGCTTACAGGCAGTTAAAACGGACACCAGGTCGATATAGGCGGAATACATTTAATTCCGCTTATATCGTATTTGGTCTTGTGTGTAAATTACCTGCGTATCTTTAATATTAATACTGTGACTCTCATACAGTATACCGCTACCCACAGATAGTTAAGATGTAAATTATATAACTGGATCAGTAGCCACGGAGATGGCACCAACCAAACAAAGACTGGTTATTGAAGAGATCGATGCATGCAAGGCTTTGTGTGTAAATTCTTATTGTCTCCACAAAACGTATTTGCATGACCTAAATGTTTACTTGTAGTCGTTGTAGATTATATCTTGTGTGTAAATTACCTGCGTATTTAGTTATAAGGCGAAAAACTATACTAAAACTTATTCACAATCACTCATGCTCACTTGGCTTATAGAATTTACTGGAAAATACTACACGCTATCAACATTTTTAAACCGCAGTGTCTACCTATCGGTAAAACCTTCCATTGTTAGTTGTTTTTAGATCTATTATCATTACACTATAACCATTTTACCTGTTACGTGTTTGAACTTATATGAGGGCAGTTAATTTCCTTAAGTAGGCATTGATGCAACTATATAATATAATTTATTTTCGCAGCGTATTTGTTTAATATGTTGGAATTTATTTGCAGCAAAATGTAACTTTTTCTTTTGGGCTGTAATCGAATCCACCTTAACCCATTCATTGTCTAGTGCACTTACATATGCTACAGATCGATTGTTTAACTATTGCATCTACTTAGCGGGCAGTCAACATGTTAATTTAACCAAACAGCAACTATGAATAACACTGGCTAATAGAAAGCTATCTGAAAATGATTTAATTAAGTGCCATTTAAATTAATTCTTAGTTATGTAATAACTAAAAATATCCTTGACAGACACACCTCTATAACATAATCGTTGCTATTCAAAAACATCTGTTTATGAAATAAATAGCAGTACAAACCATGACTCACGACGCATTACTCGAAAATATGACTGCTGTACATAATATTAAATAAAGAATAGCAAATTGTAACGGTTATATTATGACGTTATAGTATTACGACGCAATACGCATGCTGTTTTGAGTCATCACTAAGTAGATGCAGCCCGCGACTTCGTCTGCATAGAAAACCTAAGAATTTGTTTGAGACCCAAAAAAATTTGGCTGTAGATTACTTCGTCGACCTTTATCTTGCTCTATCTTACGGACACCAAAGTTTTGCCTATGACATATTACTTTATTCTGACAATTTGTTTACACGTATTCCTTAAATCAGCTGATTCCTAAAAACTAAAATGACTCAGTAAGAAGACATGGAAATTAAATTATAGCATAGGTACCGTTGTCTTATCATTAAAAAAGATAGCTATCCTACTATCCTTATTAGGTCATGTCAACATTGTCATGGCTTCCTATGGTAATTTGCCGTCCATTGCTTCATTTCTAGACAGTAATTCTTTAGTGTCGAAATGCCGTAATGGACATAAAACTGCAAAACCGACCCGCCCATAGCTAACAAAACGAAATTTTACCTTTTTGAACGCCAGTTGGTTAGCAAGCGACATCTGTAGAAAAGACACTAAACTAAGTGGAAGCACTCGTGACATAGAATGTTTCAATTCTTCGCTTGATTAGCCATTTAGTTTCGTACGTCACGCTAGATGGCGTTACGTGTAGTAAATGGATTTCTTCTATGTTTCACCAAATAATTAGGATGAACCTAATAGTTATAGTTTGATGATTATTTGTTTAAAAATGCCATAGTAAGTTTAAAATAGTGATGTGTACAATATAAATAATACATGACAACTTAACAATACGCCGAAGGGGTAGGCCGAGGTGCACATAGGTACCTATAGTGGCAGTACACCCACATTTTGCCAGTTATGTTATATAATAATATAACGAGTTTCAATTCGTGGCCATTTGCGTATGATAAGCATTATAAAGCCGAACTACTTTCTCTATACGACAAACATCATGCTCAACAGTCAAATATTAACTGTGTTATGCATTTAAGTCCAGTAAGTAACATTGATATTGGTCCTATGGAGAAAGTTGTTCTGTTTGTTACCCTTAAAATGAACCGCGGATTTCTGATACAAGTTGTAGAGCTACCACTACATTCTTAGTTCTCATTATAATATACAAAGGTACTCTTTCATCTATCTATGTTATTAAATAAAATAAAAATTATACAATTTTGGCATCTGTGTGTTAGTGTTTCTTCACCTCCTGGATGGCTTGACCAATTTTGATGAATTTTTACTTACCAAATATTTTGTATCCACGATAGCTAAATCCAACATGTCCATGGATATACGCCTAATATACTGATTAAACTGACTAAACCTTGTAAGAGATGTTTGAATAGATTATTATGATAATCTAACTATATCATCTGTACAAAGCCCGCACGATACAGAAGTCCTTAGGTCCACAGTTTTAATATTCAACATATATTTTTAACACAAGCTTTTAAATCAAACGTACCATAATATTGTATTGTCACCAAACCTATTTCAGAATGCAAAATTTCATTTCAATCTTCAATCGGATGTCAAAAAGTGGTTCTAATTATAGATTGCAAGATTTGACCTAAACAATCTCACATACAACATTGCAAGTTAAATAAAAACTAATTTACTATAATTACTTTCCTGAGTGTTATCCATATTATCTATTATATTATATATACCGGCTGTACTCACGTTGATATTCGTTTGAGTTCGTCTCGCGACCCCGCCGCGGCACCTGCTCATGAATAAGGGCTCCGTTAGAGTCCGAAACTATTTGGGCATTCCCGAATATCAACGTGAGTTCTACCGGTATAAATAATATAATAGATAATATGGATAACACTCAGGAAAGTAATTATAGTAAATTAGTTTTTAGATAAATAAAAGCTTGTAAAAATAGGCAAAGTCTAACCCTCAATAAGCCCATAATATTCCAAAAACAATTAACAATTATTTAGGAACAGTGTATTTAAATACTTGATCCTTTTAAACCTCCCGTGAGGTCTGTACTCTGTAGCCCTCCTAAGCAAATCGCTCTTTAGATTCGTTACAGCGAATCAGATGAGAATCAATTCTTATTGTACCCCTCGTCTCTAAGCTAGGGGTTAGTTTTCACCACTTAGCAATGACGTCAGAGGGTTGCTAATGCTGTTTTGGAAAGCATTACCCACTTATATCGTAGAGCTGTGTTAGTAATCATTGTTACGTTGTATTGACAAGTCTTTTATGGAAATAAAGATCAAATGACGCTAAACTAAGAAAAATAATTATACCCTTTTAGAAGAGGCAAAGGTTTTTAGTTTGTACAAACTAGAAATATGGTTTAGACAGGTTTACTGCAAATTATTATTAACACGTTGACTGACCACTAAGTAGACACATAACACTACAGTAGTTATAAGTACAATCGATGTGTACCAATGTAGTGCACTGGAGACTGGAAGGGTTAATTCATATTTTTCGGTAGTATTCATTTGTTTTTTTTCGTATCGGCCAACTATCGGTGTTTAGCTCGCGAATCCGCGTTATCAGCTCATGAAAAAGGGCTCCGCCTGAGTTAGAAAATAGTCGGGCATTCCCATACCCACGTAAGGGGTGCAAATAGACTCTCCACGAGTGACGATACTTAAGTACGTCCGGCGCACCCTGGACGGTGAACCTCGCTACCATCCTTGTTGACTGACCAATCTCTGCTGACATTATGACGTATTCCATGTGGCTATTTGCATGCACGATGAAAAAGACATAACTAAAACAGGAGACTTGTCAATTATATGTATTTACAAACAATATATTTACAAACTTTGTCATATTCCTTACAAAACTTACATCTCCCAATAACAGGCGAAAACTCGGTAAAAATAATAACCCTGCAATTTTCCCACAAACCATGGGGGTTGTTACCCTCCGGGGTTTAATATTTACGGCTCTCCCCGGAGGGGATGAACGCAGGGGTTGGTCGGCGATTACCTTAATGCATGTTAAATCGTGACCGGGATAAAATTGTCGCTATTCTTCTGCGTTAATGTGATTGAGTTTAGGCGCTTTAGGTTACATCTATGAGATACGAGTGAGTAGCGTAGGTGATATACCATCAAACAATGAAGCCTGTTGTAACCGAGGAGTTTGACGGAGAAGTCCTTTATAATTACTACTAAGGAGGAGCTAGTAGCTACGTGGGTATCAATGCAATGTGTGGACGTATATATAATGCTGTTCTAAACAACATTAAATAATTACCCTTTAATAAATTTAAAATTAAACTCAAAGCTTGGTTAATAGATAAGCCATTCTATTCGATATCAGATTTGTTAAATAAATAAAACATTTTTGATCTAGATGGTATAATAGTATTAAATAGTAAGATGTTATTCATTTTGTTGTATTTAAAATTTACATGTCGTTAAGCAGTAGGTACTCGCCTCTGTTAGTCTTGTGATGGGTGACCGTTTTATTTCGAGACCCCAGTATGCTTAGGAAGGGACGTTTAGCCTTTGATTCTGCGCCTGATTTATCTGCGATCGTGTCGGTCTTCCTTCCCTTCACAAGAGTCAGGTCACCCATCACAAGACTGACCGCGGCGAGCACCGCCTAACCCCGTAGAACAACTGATCTGTGCGAGTAATAACTACATCAGTCTCTAACATGACACAATTCCTATATTTCTATTGGGTCTTATAACATAACTGGCGAAATGTGGGTGTACTATGTGCACTAATCTATCCCTTAGGGGAATACAGGCGTGATGTTATGTAAATTAGACGGCTAAATTCACAGGTAACCCTTGCTTTTACAGTCAGGTAAAAAGGAAAACTAAGTTACTATCGGAATCATAACCTAACAACTGACCTTGTAGCATTAACATACAGTCAAGGGTGACAGAAATACCCCACATATTAATAAGCACTAAAAACAATAGAAAAACTGTTCTGTGGGACCATGTTTAGCCTTATATTAAATGAGTTTATACTTCTTACACCGGATCTCGTACCTAATAGACGATTGTAATGAACTTTTTAATAAACAAAGATAAAAAATAAGTATTTAAAATTGACTTAATAATAGTCTTTCTATATCTATAACATAAAGACAGGCTCTATAACAACCGCCTGTATATTATTTTTAATTGTATATATTAGGCTCACTGATAATTGATTACACATGAGATACATCCAATACACTTATGACGTAATAAATCAATCTTACAGGTGAGCATCATGTATTACATATAACACACATTTTTATCTAACAGACAGCGAAGCCAACCGTACCTACCTACCCCAAATTACCGATAAAACCCGGAAAGCACTTAATTTTCGTTCATTATCAAAATGAACATAAACTCACGTTATTCCTGACCACGTAATTGATAAAAACAGTTTGGTCTCTACTCACCCTCCGCCGCCAAGCGTAATTATAATAAAAACATAATAATACGCTACGTGTAGTATATGTAGACGTAGCACCGTAGCGGGCGGGGTCTACGGCTACGCAGGGCGGCGTAGTAGGGTGGGTTGCCAGACCATAAGTGGGAGTTCGATTTTTTGAGAAAAGGGTTCGAATTGTTTGGGTTTCGGAACGTATTTTTTAAAGTTTCGTTTTTAATTTAAGAACAAAATTATTATCGTTGTAATAGTTTCCAAAATGTATATTTCTTGCCAGTTCTTTGACTTATATAATGTCTGTAAATCGGTTTTAAAGACATTTAAAGTATAGTTTATACTGAATTAATAAGAGTATCACAAAGTTTCCTTTAAAATATTGTTATTACTGACACAGTAGTATCTCAAAAATAAAGTGAACGGGCACCCAAAGCTTTAAGCTCTCCCAAAAACGCTGGAAAATCTCCCTCAAAGATGTTCCGTCGTCAAAATCGCTTAGTACGTACCCGGCCGCGCCGCGGCAAGCGCGTATCGCGCTCCAAACGACCGCTCACCAACACAAAGTAACCATTCAACCAAAAATTAACACCAAAAACTACAAAAAAAATAAAAAATAACCGATAAAACAAACTGGTGCGAGTTCTAAGTTTGATTTTCAAATAACGTTCGACGATAATAGCCAGCGTTTCGACAAATAGCTCGTAAAAGAATTGATTTTTTCGTGCGGTGATTTGTTCGGTTTTCAAATTTGGATTTTCGAATTTCGAAGCTGAATCACGCAGTGCCGTGGATTTAAAAATGCCATTCGATTCTGTTATCTCTAGTGTTGTTGTTGGTTTTAGAATTACTGTTATGTTTTATGCTCTTTATTTCTATCTAATATTTTAATAAGACACCATTTTTATTTTAAGTTCACGTCA
Organism: Abrostola triplasia; assembly: GCA_946251915.1. NCBI lineage: Eukaryota > Metazoa > Arthropoda > Insecta > Lepidoptera > Noctuidae > Abrostola > Abrostola triplasia. The sequence continues at coordinate 460,268 of OX276443.1, read as the reverse complement.
GTTAAAATATAGTATTATTTAAAAAAAAGTAACTCTCCTACTGTTCGGAAATATTCAACAAACCAAAGTATTCAAAAACATTTTTAAAAGCTCCGTAAAATCTATTTGTTTTGTGATGAAAAAACAACGTATTAATTTTGATACCCCATTCATTATTTCTTACAAATGACTAAATGTCCCTTTAATTAATAATATAACCCAACAGAATTAAGAATGAATGTTACAGCGTAAACATTAACGGATACTATCCAACATGGCGCTACATGTTCAAAGAATTTGGCCGCAAAGCTGACTGAGCATTTTGGGAATTGTAAAAATAAAACTCGGAAACCGGACTAATAACATACTGCCTATTATAGTTAAAAAAAAGAATGTGAAGTAGGTAAAGATGTATTGGAATAATGTAATTGAGGACACGAAAGATTTTTGTAATTATCTTTTTTGGAGTTATGAGGTTACAATTGATTGAAATTTTCATTCATATTTAGTCGGTTAGTAATATTATAAATTATAGATTTAGTAAAACCAGCTATTAAGTAGGTTAAGTATACTGCCAATTTATGTAGATTTAAGTATTTTCAAATTTTTGTACTACTCGTAGTAACTTTTTTTTAACAGTTGCCTTCCTAACTTTTGCGAAAACAGAGTAGCGTTTAAAGATTATATCTTCATTCATCAATTGTATCTTCATTTTATTAATTCTGTTATAAAGGAATAAGCCTTTAGTATAAGGGAATAAGCCTTTACCTCGAAGAAAGAAAAAATATTTAATTTATTTAATAATCCGATAAAGCTTTCTTATGGGTACGCGTTAGATAAAACAATTTGTCATTTGAAAGAATTTTACTTAGAAACTTCAAGTTATATATCAAGGTTAAAGTTATATTATATAACTTCAAGTTATATTCTTCATATTTTGAAAAATTTCGTGTATATAGCTTGAGGTTTTGTCAGCTTACAGAGAAACGTAACAAAAACGACGTTTCTGGGAAACAAGAATGATTCTTCTTAAGAAACGCTTGTGACTTCACGACTCATGTGATCCTTATAAATATGAAAGTAATTCTGTGTATTATATTTCTATATTTCGATGTTGATATAAACGCATTTATTCTTTTTTGCTATAAACATAACATAACATCACGCCTGTATTTCCCGAAGGGGTAGGCAGAGGTGCACAAATAGTACACCTACATTTCGCCAGTTATGTTTTTAAGTCCCATAAGTTTTTCGCTATACCTACTATTATAACCCCACAATCTACCCTTACTCATCTCATTCAACTTCTATCCTAAGGTTGGCTAAAAGAGATCGCTATGAGCGATAAGACCATCCATTATAAAATATTTAGGTTTAAGTTTTTTTTCGTGTTTTTTGTTTTATTTTTGGAGTGCAATAAAAATATATATTATTATTATTATATCATTATCAAACTAAATAACCAATCATCATTATTTTTTATATGGCAGCTTTAATGGGAAGGTTAGAGGAAAACTACTAACAGACGCGGTTAAAAGATTACTCGAACATAGTCGCGGGCAAAGCTGTTATATTATAGCATCCATATCTATACAATTTGTTGCTACTGTCATTTTACTAGTGTCATATCATGCAGTTGTCTTTTGTCATGCTACTGTAGCAATAGAAGTCGAGCTCGGTTGAACGGTTTAGAATAAGATGACGAATATATTATGTCATACATCATTAAAATTAATATGCAAATTTAAAAAATCTAAATATTCCTCCTCATCGCTGTCGATCGGTGTTTAAAAGGCTTGCGGCATTATCACATTGAATAGCAATTCTAATTCTTGGTCGAAAAACAAGCCAGCCCTTTAGTCACGTGAAGAGACAACCAACAGTTTAGACCAATAGGATCTTTGTCCATCCTAGGACGATACCGAAGAACCGTTTTTATACCTTTTAATACTGTTTAAAAATAAACGACCTTGGTGCAGAGATGAGTGCAAAGTGAATGGATGCAAGTCTAATCGTACTTCAAGGTGCAACAATACAATAAATTGTATAGACTAGACTTGTCGGTACTACTTAACATTTCAAAATAGCTCCATCGTTAGGTATCGGGAGGTAATCACTAATGAAATACCTTGTTTAAGCGATTAGGCTGTTGCGCTAGGGGTTGCGGGTTTGATTCCCACACGGAACAAAAAATTGTGCGCTTCGAAAATGATTGTCTCGACTCTAGGCTGTGGCTGGGATATTTCATGTATGTGAAACGCAGCCACGATACAGGAGAAATTCCTAGTTAGAGGCGCCGTTTCTAAAAAAGGTTATAAGTACCGTCGCGCGTCGATTGATAGAACCAAAAGGTCCTACATCGTAGAATATTCGGATGAAATAAGTTAAGTGAATTCCGTTGGTTGGTAGGTGGTTCGTAAGGTCAAAGGTCTATATTTCAGCTTAATATCGCGACACCCACGCCGGCCCAGATAACATTTACTTCACAGTAACTAGTGGGTAGAATCGTATGAAGAGGTCTTCTACTAGTCTAGTCTAGTAAATCACGCGCGCTTATTTTACGATCTATTTAGTTTGATGTATTTTCGTATTTTGTTAAGAAATATGTCAAATGATTGAAAATTCCAAGAATGTCTTCCCTTTATGCTACACAGCCTGATACGCTAACTAATAGATATACTAGAACTACTCAGTATTGCTCTGAGGTCGAATTATTCAGCTTTGACGTATTTCCATCGATGACAGATATTGTCATTTAACTTCTGTCTCTTTGAAAGAAAGGGCCAGAAGTCAATGGACAGGTCCTAACCTAGGGAAATAGGACCAATTAAAGAGAAAAGTCTTGAGTTTTTAATTCAAAACTTCTTGGTGTTAGCAACCTTCCTCCACCTTACATCTACAATATTAATTTTTAAAGTGGTAACATTTGAATTTCTGGAAAACGTTCCGGAGTTCCGGAGTCCGAAACTATCCAAATTCCCAAAATTCTTTTACCAATATTTAGGGTCGACCTTCACGGTAGACATGAGCCACCGAGGTACACAGACACGAAAAAGCTGGTCATCCGCCAGCATCTGCTACGAATACAAAACTTGTGTTCGCGTTAATTACCGTGTAGGAATTTAATGATATTATAATTATGCAACGCGATAGATTAAAAGTTAGCATAAACACTTGATGAATAATATAATTCAGTCAACACAACTGTAAACGGCCACTCAACCCCTCCTCGACACGTGGGCTTTGTTCCAACGTCAATCATTTGATGGCGTCATCTTCACGACGCCCACGCCAGCTGCTAAGGCAGCCCACATCGGAAGCGAAGCTTAGTTCATTCAACTTTGTTCAGTCACGTCTTGGCATACTTTTGTAAACACTATTTTTAAAAGAACTAAAGACGAAAGAATAAGCTTTATTTATATGTTTACCTGACTCAAAGAACGGCCTCTTAATTAGAATGCATGTTACATAATCTCAATATGTCTCAACAATGGTAGGAAAACCAATTGTGATTCTCTGTTTTTGTTTCAAAACTACTGTCTAGATGGCCATGTAGAGATCTCATTAGATGAACGCAAAAGCTACGAAATTGTTCGTGACTTTCTTAAAAACTGTATTTCAAACTTTTAGGTTAGTATCTACTATTTACAAATACATTAAATTTTGTTTTTTTAATGCCCTTTTAATGCCCTCCCTAGGAATTACCTACTCCTGTACCACGGGGGCGTTTTAGAAACATGACATATCACATACACAAACATCTGCGGATCGCACAAATTTTTGTCACGTGCGGAAATCGAACTCGCAACCTCTAGCGCAGCAGTCCAATCGCTTAGCCACTGCGCCAATTAGATCGTCAAACTAGACTGCTTGTGCTGCCTGGGCAGTCAGTCTGGTTACCAACCTGACAAGTCTTGTTCAACAGCATGACCTAACGACTCTCTCATCATCACTACGCTATAGATAAAGTTCTCCATTCCCTCAGTAGCAAATAACCAATATGTATTGCATGTAGTTATGTATGTAAGTACATAGTAATGTGCTCTCTCGCTTACCAAACAGACTATGTTATATCACACTAATTTCCAGTACAGCCGGCGTCGCATGACTGATTCCATTTGATTAACGACAGTTGAACGGCTCCCGAGTCGCTGTAACATTAAGTTTAGTATGTTATTATCACGCTTCCTTCCTCGAAGGGGTAGGCTGTGCACTGACTTACATTTGCTCGCATGTTCTTCGTGAGTATGAGCTGATTGTAATTTGGAAACATGTCATGCTTGTGTTCTTCTTCTTATCGTATGGTTGATGAAGAACCTGGTGTCAGAGTTTCAACCGCCTATAGGCTTCTGACATGTCTTTACACACCGTTGAATAATCTCTCAGGTGTGTCGGTTTCCCGCGATGTTTTTCTTCACTGTTTTTAGGAATTGAAAACTAATTATAATACGCACATGAATTCGAAAGGACATTGGTGCGTGCTGGGGTTTGAACTTGCGACCTATTCCAACGTTCAATATCACTGTTTTACCACCCTATTACCACACCAAGTTGTTCATTAACCATATGATATGAAGAACAAACACCCTTTCATGGGAAATTTAGGTTTATTTTCGACATATTCACGGCTCCACCAAAGATTTTGTTTCTGTCAGCTGTTCGATTACTCAGTCGCATAAAAATAGCAATATAGAGAACGATACTACTAAACAGAATAACGTTTGTTTGGACGTTATATTACGACATATACCGATATTATGTTAATTGTCAATACAAATACAGTCAACGCTTTCGCGAGACTAAATTCGGGTATGTTAATGAAAGAGAAGTTCCTACCGTATATGTAGTAGCCTGCCTTAACACAATGAATACTGTGGTACTTTTTAGGTGTTTATTTTAAACATATTATTACGCCTGTATTCCCCGAAGGGGTAGGCAGAGGTGTCTGTGGAGTATACCCACAATTTCACCAGTTATGTTATGGGTCCCAATGTAATAGGGGGCGAGTCTATTGTCATCAACCGGGCACAAATCCAGACTCTGTGCTGCTACTGAGAATTACCTAATGGAAAGGCCCTTGCAAAGTAACACATTGCTCAACCCGGGATTTGAACCCGGGACCTTATGCTCAGCAGTCGCACTTAGCGACCACTAGACTAACGAGGCAGTGCTTTTTCTTTTTAATTAAATAGTTATATAAGTATTATGTAGAATTAGATACTATTATGTAAACTTATTTATATTATTTATTTTGCGCAATATGTATTGGCTTGAATATTGTATTTATAATCTATTAATGAATCCATGATGATTAACTTATTATTTACCCATCTATAAACAGCTACTTTTACTTGCTACAGATTAGTGCACATGTATCTAATTATACAGCCTTATTTAAATAAAATAGACTAGTTCTTGGCACGGAGAGTAGGTATCATCAATATACTTGTTAACCTTTGGAAATAAACTAACTAAATGATACCTTTGCCAGGTGGGTTAATTACGTGTTGATAGGACAAAACTTAACTCACCTAAATTGTAAGTACACGAACTATTTATTGTTCAACATTATCATCATCAGTCGAAAGACGTCTTTTGTTGAACAAAGGCCTCCCTTAGAATCCCACAATAAACGACAACTTGCCATTAGCATCCACCGGTTGCAGCAACTCTGACAATATCATCGGACCATCTGGTGGGAGGCCTGTCAATGCTGCGTCTATACTATTATCATTACATACATACATAAAGTCACGCCTGTTTCCCTGAGGGGTAGGCAGAGACCACGGAAAACAGGCGTGAATTTATTATTATTATCATTAGTAGGTTTAAATTAGACGTTATTGTAGATAGATGATAATGTAGGACTTAGTTACTTCATTATGCTTTTGTTATGCTTGGTAAACTGTGATGCAATGTTGAGGCGGCCATCCCCACGGCCTTGTACAGTGAACACGAATGAAGCCTTTCGCGAATGTAGGTTTTCAAATTAAATTACCTAAGAACTTAAAAAAAATGCGACGCACCAGTTTGATTTAAAAGGAACAAGTCCGGAAACTGTTCTTACATCGAGTTCAATAATAAGTTACGTCTGCAAATATAGAGTTCAATGAACTCTGTAATTGCAGTGCCTAAGTCTTTTTAATTTCCCAACAGAATTTAGTTTACACGTCGATCCAGACAGCCAACACAAAACGAAGACTAAACGAAACTTCGACAATAATTAGTTCGTAAGTTGAACGAAAAGCAACAATATCCCCAATGTGACTGATTATAGTGAAAGTAAACAAATGACGCAATCAACGTTTAGATCGCGAGTGAAAGTGTAGTCTGAAGCGCGCGGTGGCTGAGCGCGAACGTACCGGTGCGCGCTAATAAAAAAAAGTTAAAACGTCAAACGGCCCCGCCAAAATTACTATACTGTCAAGATTTAAGTTTTTTTCGGTCTGTGGAGTGAGTGAATTGAAATTGAGTAAGAAGGTTTTGTCGTTGAAGGCTGTAGCTAAACCGCCCCTATCGCTCGGCCAATGGCGGGGAGGGTGCCGCCCCCGCGCGGCTCGTCGCCGCATGTCTACTTCGCGGTTACGCTCCTGTTACTCGTCGCCGGTAAGTTGATTTTCTTGTTGTGCTTAAGTTTTTTCGGTAAGCTTAGACTAGTAGAACCTTTTTCAAAGTCTGGTGTAATATAGGATGCATCCTATCTGGTAGGCACCGAGTCTGGTTTCAAAAAAAATACTTAGGTACTTTTAAAAAGGTTTTGATTTAGAATTTTGTTGTTTTTTTTCCAACTTTTTCCAGTAGTTTATATCCCTGGGTCACGTCATTTAGACTATTTCTACATATAATAAAGTTTTTGGATCCATTCATAATTTTACATATCTGTGTGAACATCCAACATATTTTCAGAAATTATAGCGACTGACGATATTTATTTTCAGGAGGACGATATTCCAAGTGTTCAGGACTAATAATAATAATGATGTTCGAAAGAACTGCTTACAGACCTCTCTACGGTTAGTGGGTTCGATTCCCGCACGATCCAAATCAAAGTCTAACGTACCTAAGTGTTATCATTTCATATACCTACATACGAGTACTTAAACAGTATATTCACATCAATCAATACAGATGGTACCTACGTCATATCATATCACGCCTTTATTCCCCAAAGGGGTAGGCGGAGGTGCACATGGTACCTATAGTACACCCACATTTCGCCTGTTATATTTTTACGACCCAATGTAACAGGGGGCGAGCCAATTGCCGTCAACCGGGCACAAATCCAGAATCCGTGCTGCTACTGAGAAATACCTAATGGAAAAACCCAGTAACACTTTGCCCGACTCGGGATTCGAACCCAGGACCTCGTGCTCAGTAACCACTAGACCGACGAAGAAGTCAACCGAAGTACTTACGTTTTATATCATAAGTCTCCATCTAATTTCGTTAGGTATACAGCTATACTTAAGTACGCTCGGCATCCTGGACGGTCAACCTCGCTACCATCCTTGTTGACTGACCAATTTTTCAATTTCCACACCACTGCGTGACCTTCCATGTGGCTATTGGCTCATGCCGATACGAAGAAGAAGCCTCGACTGTACTTAATTTATTTATTGCACTATGTAATTTATAATTATAACTAAAGTCGTAAACGTTAAGGTAATAAACGTGTCTATAAGCGACCGCTATGCAACTTGCAAGCCAAGTCCATTAAAACAAGGATATCCAGTCTATATTTATCTAATTCAATTAAAATATATGTATGTCTATGTATAGACGTAAATAATCTTCCATACATCTCGCCAATATCCTCCGAAAGGAGTAGGCAAAAGTGTGGGGTCGCGCATCATCTTGCCTGAGCCCCAATTGCGAAAAAGAAAACGACCTTATTGCTATGGTTCGGGCACTATCATTAATGAGTAAAGTCTAAGAACTGCCTCGTTGGTCGCGTCTGCTGGTCATGAGGTCCGGAGTTCGAAACCCGGGTCGGGCAAATTGTTATTGGGTTTTTCCATTAGGTAATTTTCAGTAGCTGCACGGAGTCTAGTTAAGTGCCCGGTTGATGGCAATAGGTTCGCCCCCTAATGCATTGGAACCTATAACATAACGGGCGAATGTGGCCTGTGGGTGTATCTTCTCCTATAAGTACACCGCTGCCTACCCCTTTGTAAAATACAGGCGTGATGTATCGTGTCATGTTTTATGAAAGTATGCACGATGTATGACAGGAACCTTATGTACGTACTTTTCATGATACCACTTTGACAACGATTGCTACCAGTTACAATTTAAAAGGAGGTCTATTGTCACGTCTTATGGATTTTTTTAAGGCCTAGGCTGAGACGAAACCTCATACCGTGGGATATAATTATGCAAACCAAAACCGTAACTGAAACTGAATTGCATCGGAAAAGAATTGCTACCAAAACAGTGATGGTAGATCCGGTTGATTTTCCTTCTTCTTCTTATGGTATGGTTGATGAACAACCTGGTGTCAGAGTTTAAACCATCTGCAGGCCTGTGCCTGTTTCCTCACGATGTTTTTCTTCACCGTTTTTAGCAACTGATAACTAATTTATAATACGCACATGAATTTGGCAAGCTGTCGTTTATTGTGGCGTTCTAAGGGGGAGGCCGTTGTTCAACAGTGGACGTCTTTCGGTTGATGATGATGGTGACATGAATTTGATAAGACATTGGTGCATGCCGGGGTTTGGACTAGTAGTCCAACGGTCATACCACTCGGCTAAGCTGATCTTTTCCTATATGTCAGCTTGAAACTTAAACATTTTATATCCATTCAAACATTGTGACCTTAAAGAGGTCAGAAGGACCCGCAATTTGGGACGGAAACTCGAAATGCAACTTTTATGCGGCTTTGTATTTATTTGAGTTGGCTTCAAAAGCGAGGCTGTGTACATCCTTATATACTTATGTGTACATTGGATGTACACTCGGAGCTCATTAATTTAAAGGGACTTTTCTAATAAAAGACTTTTTCTTATGATAGGTAGGTACATACATATAGGTACTTATAGTACCATCTTTTCCCCCCAGCATTGAACAGAGGCCAAAAATCTTATATGTATGCCAAAAAGAAACATACATTTTAAGAAGTAGATAAACTGGTTTTTCATTGCGTGATCTGTCTATTCATCATATAATAATATTTAAGAACACCTATGTAGAGTTTGAAGGGGCGCAAGTAGAAAGCTTTCACGAGTGATGATACATTAGTAAGTAGGTCCGGTGCACCCTGGGCGGTCAACCTCGCTACCACCTTTGTTCACTGGACACTCCCCACAGCTACCACTACAAAGTTCTCCTATAAATTGACTGTACTTGTATAGTCTTCAAAAGAGACCTTGACCCCTGAGCCTGTTTCGGCGTTTCTGCTCAGAGGTAGTAATTTAGGAAATGCCAACGCCATCTGGTGTTTTTTGTAAACGTTTGCAAAATAAAAATCATTTATCATTTACCTCTGTATGACCAGTTCCCATATGACACAACACACAATTCGTTTATGCAGGAAGAAGTGGGGTCTTACAATATCCAATGAACTTCATACGACATTGTATAGTCACATTGGTACCTCCGTCAGGATTTGAAGATATAAATCTATTACGCAAGCCTTTGGTCCAAGTCGACAGGCAAAACCATAACAAAAAGTTTGTTATACAACAAACATCGAGGTAATGGAGACTAGTATGTGTATACCGGATCTTGAGAGCCAAACGTGACATTCCCAAGGTCAGTACCCATCATGTCGTTCACAGCGATTAACTAGGTAATTTGCTCAAGGTCACGGGAAATAGAGCTTTATTGGCATACAAGTTAAGCAACTATTTGCTTATCAAGGAAAACCAATTTAACCATTATATTGATAAATAATTAGTGAGGTATCAGTTGCTAAAAATGGTAAAGGAAAACTTCGTGAGAGACCGGCACACCTGAGTGATATTTATCAATATGTAAAGCCTTTTTAGATGCCTCCAGGCGGTTTAAACTTGGACACCAGGTTGTTCATCAACCATATCAACCATAAAGGAATTACCTACTTATTTTTAAAGCCAACTTTTAATTATAGATCAAATAATACCAGTCACTGGCGTAACCATGACAAGGAATAGAGATATCGACATATAATAGAATTAAGTGGATAACTCGGTAAATATATAGTAATCTCATTTTTTAAACGTCGGTAAGTACTTTTATTCGTTGAACTCGGTCCAATTCCACAGACAAAATTACTAATAAAAATAACTGGAAAAAGTAAATACTTTTCGGACGTCATACACGAGACAGCCCCCACAATGCCCACCCAAAGCCGCTCTGTGGGTCCACACAGACCTATGATGAAATCATTTAAATACGGTATCGAGAAATGTTAATAAATGAAAACTGTACTCAGAACTGAAATAATTAAAAATGCTAGTTGAAAATACTGAGAAAAGCGCATTAAGTGAATTTAAAATGTTATTTACTGGAAACTATAAATTAAAATGATGACTTATGTACATTTAAATAATATAGTACTTGTAAATATATGATGCTACGTATCATGACACGCCGATATACCCTAAAGACGTAAGCAGAGATGTGTAGTCACATGTTACCCGTTATGTACTTCCCAATGTAAAAGCGATAGTCTATGGCCATCAACCGGGCACAAATCCAGAATCCATCCTGCTACTGAGTCAACCTGTTGGAAAAACCCAATAACACTGCCTGACCCGGGATTCGAACCAATAACCTCATGCTCAGCAGTCGCACTTCGTGACTAGATCAGCAAGGCAGCCTGTTTCACCTCAATACGTATCAATATCAGCTGCATTTTTTATGTCCTAAGTTATAGAGACTAAGTGCTACGATTTCTCGAAAGCAGTCGTTTCCCATGGCAACGGCTTCATTGTGCATTGTTGTATTCTTCACGTGAAGAGTGTTATCGCACCATTGTTACATGGGCTGCGAGGTAACGATATCATGGGAACTATTGGCTTTCAGATTTAGATTACTACTGACTCATTTACTTAGGTAGTAGTTTGAGACGTTTATACCTAACGTAATAGAATGTTAGGACAAAATAGCACTTCCCCGTTTCGTCCCGAGGTTGTCGTAGGCGTCGACTAAGGAAAAATTCAGAGGTTGGGCAGCAGCGAATAGAACTTCACCACCAATACTGCGATCCCCAAGCCGCTTGCCAAGCGTGGGGATTATGGCAACCCACCATAAGGGGGAAGCCTTTGTTAAACAGTGGACGGCTGCCGCCTGACGATGAATGTCTTGTAAATAGTCCGAGAAAGAGGCGTCAGTTAGGATGACAAGAATCTGCTTTAGTTCTTTGTTCAAGAGACCTTTACAGTCCTACATTGTTTACGGAAAAAATATTTTACCTGTCTGGACTTTACTTCAAGAGACATTGACCCTAAGTATTTTTTGGCATTTCTTCAACAGTGTCAGAAAAAAGTTTTGGTTGATTTACATAACTGAAAGCGGTAATTTGATGATAAAGTACTCAGTTCAATATTACGGGGTTGATACATAAGTTAAAGGTTTTTTAATTAGGAGCATTTTAACCCCCTGAAATATGGTAAATGTTTTTTTAACGGGGGTAACCCTGTGTATTAAGACTGGGTAACATAAAGGATATTCTAGGTTTAGTATTCGAATATGTAACCCACTAGCCGACACTAGTTTTACGTGACTCTTTTACAATATATCCGTGTGAGAGCAAATCTAAGTTCCCTATGATTTACTGCATATTGCATACGGTTTTATAGACGCGGCAGATTTATATCTAATGAAATATAACCTCCATCGGTCTGTGGTCACCGCTAGCTGAAGACAAAGTGCAAGAGTTACCGAGCTCAGCGCTAGGCGAATAGAAATAGAATAGAATAAAAATATGTATAGGGTATGTCATAGTTTACATTGTCGGAACATTATGTCATCCCCATATATATATAAAATTACGCCTGTATTGCAGGGGTATAGATCTGCCTACCCTATAATTTATAACGATACTAGCTATGCTTCGCAATTACAAAATTGTATGCGGGCGACACCGCAGGACACCCCTCATATTGTATAAAATTATAATCAAAAATATTGCTAAACGTACCTACATACAAAAACACTTTCTTAAAATCGCAACATACTATTACAAAAATCCAAAATCCCCAATCACCGCAGATAGTTAGCATTCAATAAAACAGCCACCCGTCCACTAACCAAACGTTCCAATATCGTAACGATTCGGTTTAGGTCCGTCTGCGCATGTAAGAGTCGTCGCGTGCGTGAGGGTACCACCCCTAGTTTAGTCTGTATTGTGTTTGCACTGCACTTATCCCCCTGCGATACACTGAAGACGTGGCTTTACGGCCACGGTTATAAGCTAATGCTTGGTTTTTTTGGACTTCTAATATAACGTTTAGTTTTTGATACGTTTTAAGTTAGGCTGATTTTGTAATAAATCAAATTATTATAGGTACAGGTGCACTTAAAGGACTTCTATAAGGTTTTTTGCGTTTAGACTTAACTGCTATCGATAACTTTGGTTATTTATATGGCAAAGAGCTATCACGAGATATATCAAAATCGGTAGTGTGCAAAAAATGCGACAAAGTAACTATGATACTCCAAATACAGGATAAAAAATACAAATGATGAAATAGGTATAATTAAGTAGACACAGACGTCGTCCTGCCTGAAAAAGCAATGCTACTTACTGTATTTTCAAACGATCCAGACATCCATTGAAATATACACAAAATTCTTTCAAGTCGATCCACTCCAGCCGTTTAGGAGGAGTTAGGTGACAAACACACCTACAGATAAATTATATGCATATAAAATAAGATTTAGATAAAGAATTTACTAACCTAAGTCTTTAGTCAAAAACTATTCTGTTTGTGAACATAATTATCGATTAACATACTATTTTACAAATATATACAACTTAATTCTAATACAAAATAAAAACAATATATACAAAAATAAAAAGTTAAAAAGCATCAAAGAATTCATCCCCATCGATGTCAACCGGTAACGTGCCCAAAAGACTGGCAGCATTGCCACGTTGAATGGCAATGCTAATTCTTTGGCCAAAAAATGAACCAGCCCTTTGGTCACGTGTGGAGTCGACTAGGCGCTTTGCTATTCTGTTTGAGTCTATAAACTATGTCTGATAAATGAGCAAACCTCAATAACGTTTTTTTGTTCTGACAATTCTGCTGCATAGTTTCAAGTTTCTTTTTTGATTAACAGGATAATAAGTAGGATTTAGAGACGCCAATATTGGTAATTCCAACCTTAATTTTGAGAACAGAAGATCCTCAATAATGAGTGTCCGGGTAAAGATGAAGTGAATCAACTAAAAGCATTGTAGATTGTACAGACCGCAAAAAATATGTAACCTACTACAACATTTATTTCGCCACCCATAAAAAACTGACAATTCACACCAAAATATATTTTGCCAACTGTTCCGTATTATGTTAATACAGACAGTAGGGTGACCATAAGCATCTGAACAAGATGGATGAGTGGGGTGCATACAATTTACGGTCTCTCCGGGAATGTTGTTAGGAAACGTTGATTTGATTGATACACCGATCTTCGGATAAATAGGGATGCTTAGACGGTATGTGGAGGGTGGTCTACGCACCCTCTTATTCGTTACGGACCAGGTAGAACCCCTGACGATTCAATGTTTATTAAAAAGGTAATACTGTTTTTGTCTTGTTAGAACTGTCGTATAGAGGGTGAGATTTTCAATAGTGCTTGGACGGCCAAATCCGCACTATGGGGTAGCGATAAATACTGCAAAGGGTCAGCCTTTCAAGAAACTATCAAGGCTGATTTTTATAAAAAGAGGTGCAAAAAGTCAAAATACATAATTAAATAATAACGCAGTAATTTAGACTATATTGTTAACAGTGAGGAATTAGAAAAGTCTACGCAATGACAATATACCTGGAAGCAAATCTTTGTACTTGCGGTGTTACCCGTAATATTTTTTCAGTATAAAAAGTAGCCTGTGTTAATCCAGGGTGTCAGTTACCTCCAAATGAAGTTTCATCTAAATCGGTCAAGCCGTTTTAGCGTGAAGAGGTAACAAACAAACACACTCACAAACTTTCACCTTTATAATATAATATTTATAATAATATTAGTGTGATATAGGTAGGTCAAGCGTGACAAAACAATTGAACCAATCGGAATGGTACCAAATTAGCAATCATTCCGATCAGTTTAATTATTTTGTCATCATCACTTGTTACTAAGCATAAAACAGAGGTGTCATCGTGTGGTACCTACGTCTAGTAAATATAGATTAAGCATAGAACAGAGGTGACATAATCCTGCTCGTTCAATGTTAAGTGCATCGTATGAATGCCGTGGAGCAAGGCAGGTGAGTCGCTCAAAGGTCAAGACCGACTGCTTATACCTGCGTTCACTTTCGACCGGCTTGTGTGATATAATATCAAGTTATTAACAAGTTTATTATTTGACGCTATGCTTATATTGCCTCTTTAAATCCTACCTGTGTATTTGGGCCCTCTAGTCTGAGGTTTGTAGTTAGCATCAGGGTTGCATCTGAAGCGGGGGATTTGCCTCCACGGGTTTCTGTCTAGCGTGTCTTCGATCGTCTATGGCATTAAGGAGGAGTCTTCCTCGTCTTCAAATTCTTCAGCATCGAAAGTGCATGCAGTATTGAGATATCACATACCCAAACTCCTAGTTTTGGAACAAATACATATCTTTTTCTGGTGTAGATTACAAATAAACCGTCCAAACATAGCAAGTTCACCAATCGTGTCTTAAATAAATCATAAGTAAGTAATAATAATAACAGCCTATGTGCGGGACAAGTGTGTATAGTTGTTGTGCGGGACAAATGTGTATAGTTATACAAGTGTATAGTGAATAGAATAGTGTAAGCGAACTGACAAGGACAGCAATAGTTTGATAAGATAGTTTGATAGATATATGTTATGTTATGTTTTCATGTTTATTTTATTTTTTATAGATAGCCATAAGTAAATAGAATAAGAAAATATATAATATACCATATGTTTGTATAGTAAAAATAGGAGAAAACCGCAAAAATTGTAACGCGGCTCTCGCTATGGTAAAGTTTTGTTGTAGTTAAGCAAACTGCGTCGAACCCGCCCCTTTCTTGATTGGTCAAAATTCGTG
Organism: Abrostola triplasia; assembly: GCA_946251915.1. Lineage (NCBI taxonomy): Eukaryota > Metazoa > Arthropoda > Insecta > Lepidoptera > Noctuidae > Abrostola > Abrostola triplasia. The sequence continues at coordinate 445,085 of OX276443.1, read as the reverse complement.
TGCTCTGATTGGTTGACCAATCAAGGACTTTAGTTTAATTTATGAGATTTCATATAAATATGGGGCCAAAAAACGGCTTCGATGCAGTCGGCGAGCAGCAGTATTAGAAGACACACGAACAATAGTGGAAATAAAGCTTCAAGATTTCAAGACAGTGTTTTATTCTTCACCAATCCAGTGATAGCGAATGTGTCAACCACATTTAATGGTCCTTCGAGCCGGATACCGTGAAGAATAGTGCATGAAGATAGTGCTACAGTGAAGAAATCTCGAAGAACGTACTGTACGTGTTAGTGTTTGTGCGTCATCGAATTTGAAGATCAGCTGACACCATGCCCGTTACGCGCTCCGAGGGAAAGGGCCGCAAGCCGTCGAGTGCACAGAAGCCGTCATCGTCCGAGGCCACTCCTGAGACCTCTGCGACCGGTACAAGCACGGAAGCCACATCCGAATCGACACAGACGGGGACAACTGCCACGGAGAGTTCCGAACAGACCTACACCTCCGCGACGACCGACCCCACCACCGTGACTTCCGTCGCCACCGCATCGACCGCTGCATCCGCATCAGCCGCCAGCGCGCGCCCCGCGCCGGTAGCCACCGCCCCCCCCCGTTCGGCCGCTAACGCGCCTCACGCCCCGCACGCCGGCATCGTCGCACCTTCCGTCACTCCTTCCGCCGCGACGACGCTCACCGCGGGTGCGAAATCGAAACAGCTGATGAAGTCGTCCGCCGCTGTCGCATCGAAAGAAAATCGCCGTGAGACTGACGCCTCGACTGTGAAGCAGCGAGTTGTCAAGACCACCGCCGCCGGTACGTCGAAACCAACCGGCACACAGCTCCTCCGCCCCCCTAGCAAGAAGGAGGGAAGGGAGGGATCGATTTATAGTAAGAAGAAGATGCAGAGAATCGCCAAAGCAAAGGAAGATTTGCTCCGCCTCCAAGTTGAACTAGCCGCTGCCCGCCTGGCCGCGCTAGAAACGGAGGACTCCGATAGAGAGGAAGAAGGGGACGAGGATGAAGTCTCCCTCTACTCAGAAGTCAACGCCCGTGTGGACAACTGGTTGGATAACCAGGTGACTCGTCCAGTCCTAGCCATCGCCAACGAGCCTCACCGTCCGCCAGAGCCGACGATCGTCCACGAAGAACCACCGAAGCAAGTGGAGGTTCATCGAACACCGGCGGGAGGTCAAGGGGACCTAGCCCTCCTAGCTGAAGCCATCACTCGGGCTGTCAGCAACGCCCAGCGACCCAGATTTATAGAACTACCTTTCTTCAGCGGGTCGCATCAGGAGTGGCTACCCTTCCGCGCCGCCTACTATGAGTCTGAACCAACGTTCAGCGCCGTCGAGAACATCAATAGATTAAGAAGAAACTTGAAAGGGAAAGCCAGAGAAGCCGTCGAAGGGTTACTCATCACAAATGCGCACCCTTCAGAAGTGATGAAGACTTTGGAATCAAGATTCGGAAGACCAGAGTCAATCGCAATGATAGAAATGGAAACGCTTCGAGGTCTACCACGTCTCTCTGAGTCGCCGAGGGACATTTGTATATTCGCCACGAAGATCTCCAACGTCGTAGCAACGTTGAAGACATTGGGTTGTTTCAACTACATGTACAACCCCGAACTTGCGAAGACATTGGTGGACAAGCTGACGCCGACGCTTCGGTACCGCTACTACGACTTCTCATCGACGCAACCCAAAGAAGATCCCTGCCTCATCAAACTGGAGAGATTCTTCAAGAGGGAAGCAGAACTGTGCGGGCCTTACGCGCTACCTGAACAGGTGGTAGCACCGTCGACAGCCGCACCTCCAAAGAAGACTCAGCGGGTCACCAACGTCATAGAGAAAAGCAACACACCGAAGTGCTTCGTGTGCGACGAGACAAGACACACCAGCGCAACGGAGTGCGACGCATTTAAGAAGATGGAAACCAATTCGAGATGGGATGCTGCGAAGTCCAAGCGCCTCTGCTTCAGATGCCTGCATTATAGGAGCAAGACTCACAATTGTCGAGCGAAGCCATGTGGTGTCAACGGGTGCAAATACACGCACCACAAGCTGCTTCATTACGATAAGAAAACAGAACAGGCTGAGAAGACAGACAATGAAGAGAAGCCAGAGGTCATCAATTCGGCATGGACAGTGAGAAAACAATCCTATCTCAAGATCCTCCCGGTCCAAGTAAAGGGGCCGAAAGGATCAATAAACACATTCGCGTTGATGGACGACGGGTCAACAGTGACACTCGTCGACGACGGCGTCGCTGCGAGCATCGGAGCTACAGGACCCGTAGATCCGTTGAAAATAGAGACCATCAACGAATTGAGGACCGCAGAATCGGCCTCAAGAAGAGTGACCATCGGGTTGAAAGGGGTCAACGATCGTGAAGAGCAAATTCAAGCAAGAACAGTGAAGAACTTGCAAGTCTCCTCTCAACGGGTTCCACGAGAATTAGTGGAAGGATGTCCACACCTATCGGACATCAAGGGGCATCTTGCGTACTCGAACGCGAAGCCACGCATCCTCATAGGGCAAGACAACTGGCATCTCCTGCTAACCAAAGAAACGAGAAAAGGAGACAAGGACCATCCAGTGGCATCGCTCACGCCGCTTGGATGGGTCCTGCATGGTAGCCAAGCAAAGTCCTTCAGCCAGAAGATCGACTTCGTGTCACATATGAAGGAAACTGAAGATGACCTCGAAGAAATGGTAAAAAAATACTTCGAGATGGACGCCCTCTGCATCAACCCTAGGAGACCGAAAACCGACCCAGAAGAGAAGGCACTTCGTATTCTCGAACAGAAAACGGAGAAGATCAACGCAACAAGATACCAGACCGGCCTCCTCTGGAAGAAGGAAGACATCAAGTTCCCGGACAATTACGAGAATTCACTGAAGAGGCTCTTCAATATAGAAAAGAAGATCGATCGCGACCCAGCCCTCAAGAAGAAATATGTCAAGCAAATGGAAGCTCTTATAGAAAAGGGTTACGCCGAACCCGCGCCGCCACAGAAGACTCCCGAAAAAACGTGGTACCTACCTCATTTCGCGGTCATCAACCCCATGAAACCGGACAAGCTGCGTGAAGTGCATGATGCCGCCGCCAAGACAAGAGGGGTGGCTCTCAACGACATGCTCCTCAAAGGTCCGGATTTGCTGCAGTCGCTGCCGGGTGTCGTCATGCGCTTCCGACAGCATCTCATCGGGGTCACAGCGGACATTAAAGAAATGTTCATGCAAGTCAAACTGCGCACTGAAGATAGAGACGCACTGCGGTACTTGTGGCGCGGCGATCGCCGCGACAACCGACCTCCGGAAGAATATAGGATGACATCGTTGATCTTCGGGGCATCAAGTTCGCCGTCCACAGCGATATACATTAAGAACCTGAATGCCAAACAGCACGAAGATACTCATCCGGAAGCCGCAGCAGCCATCGTGAACAAGCACTACGTTGACGATTACCTCGACAGCTTCAGAAACTTAGAAGACGCAGTGCTTGTGACAACTAGTGTGCGCGAGGTACACGAGAAGGCCAGCTTCGAGCTTAAACAGTGGAAGTCAAACTCAGCATCTCTCCTGGAGGCACTGGGAGAAGAAAACCACACAGAGGACCTAGAGCTATACAAAACAGAAGAGCAAACTGAACGAGTACTGGGTGTCATCTGGAAAATGAACTCGGACGAGCTGACATTTAACCTTAACATGGCGAGAATACCTGCAGAACTCATCGAAGGGAAACAACCGACGAGGAGAGAAGCCCTACGCATCGTGATGTCACTCTTTGACCCATTAGGATTCGCCTCGCCTGTCACCATAAGGGCGAAACAGCTACTCCAGGAAGTTTGGCGCCGAGGAACAGCGTGGGACGACCGCATCGACGAAGACCTGGCGGAGCAGTGGGAGTCGTGGATTGGACACCTGAAAAGTCTCCACGACATAGCGATTCCGCGGCAGTACCTGTACTACAGTGACGCCGCATCCCTCGAGCTTCATGTCTTCAGCGATGCCAGCGAGTCGGCCTACTCGGCGGTCCTATTCTGGAGGGCAGTAACACCGAACGGCGAAGTGGGAGTGTCCCTCATCATGGCCAAGGCAAAGGTAGCTCCGCTAAAGCTGACAAGTATACCGAGGTTAGAGCTACAAGCAGCCGTCATGGGCACCAGGCTCTCCGAAGCGGTCGTCGAAGAACACGAAAGGAAACCCGACAGAAGAGTGTTCTGGACCGACAGTAAAACAGTACTCACATGGATAAGGACCGGATCACGCTCGTACAAACCATACGTGGCTCACCGACTCGCGGCAATAGAAGAAAGCTCCAAGGTCAACGATTGGCGCTGGGTGCCGACGAAACAGAATGTCGCCGACGACGCGACAAGAGATGTACCAACCGCCTTCGACAAAAATCACCGATGGTACAGAGGGCCGGATTTCCTCTACCTAACAGAGGACTCCTGGCCAATAGAACCTGTGAAGACCATAGAAGAAGAACACTCCGAAGAAGAGAAGACGCATCACATCATCAGTAAAAGAGGACTGAAGCTAGCAGAGGGTCTGCCTGATCCTTTGAAATTCTCCAATTGGGACCGTCTCCGGTATGCGACAGCACGTGTGCTGCAATTCATCGACCTCTGCAGAGTCACCAGCCACAAGGTCAACTACCGACGAACAAGAAAAAATAAAGAAACGGATCCTACGTGGAAGAATAATAAGCCTGTGACAGCGAAACGACAGGCACCCATACCGAAGAAGAAATCGTCACTCAACCTGCTTCCAGTCGCCGCCGAGCTCCTCAAGAAAGCCGAAGAACTCCTGATGCGATCTTCACAAGAAGAGGCCTTCACAGAAGAGATAGAAAGTTTGAACAGCGGGAAGCCGGTCGCCAAGGAGAGCCGCCTTCACCAGCTGTGCGTCGAATCAGTCAACGGCTCACTCCGACTTCGGAGCCGTATCCGAGCAGCCAACGACGTTGAAGAAAACGTCAAGAGCCCGCTAGTCGTCAACGGAGAGCATCCAACGGTGAAGCTATGGATACGGGCAGTTCATCGGCAGCTCCATCATGCCGGTGTCGAGGCAACCGTCAACGAATGTCGCCAACAGTATTGGGTATTAAGGTTGCGCCCCATCACACGCGCAATCCTTCGCCAATGCCTCTTCTGCCGCATGAAGACTCAAGCGCCACCATACCCAAGAACCGGAGACCTGCCAGCGTGTCGCCTAGCACATCATAAGCGACCCTTTACCTTCACCGGGGTCGACTACTTCGGGCCTCTCTCCGTGACCGTCGGACGCGCCAGACAGAAGAGATACGTGGCCATCTTCACGTGTCTCACGACGCGAGCCATCCACCTCGAAGTCGCCGGCTCGCTCAGCGCCGATTCAGCAGTGATGGCGGTCAGACGAATGATCGCACGACGCGGCTGCCCGGCTGAAATTTGGTCGGATAACGGCACCAACCTAAAGGCCGCCGACAAAGAATTGCGACAAGCAATCGACGCGGCAACAGCGGAAGAAGCAGCGAAGAGAACCATCTCTTGGCGTTACATCCCGCCTGGAGCTCCGTTCATGGGTGGGGCATGGGAGCGCATGGTACGCTCCGTGAAAACCGCGCTCGCAGCAACACTGCACGAGCGCCACCCCACCGAAGAAGTCCTCGCCACTCTACTAGCTGAAGTAGAGTACACCGTAAACAGTCGCCCGCTGACCCACGTCTCCGTCAGCGCAGAAGATCCTGAGGCCCTGACCCCTAATCACTTCCTGTTAGGGGGTCCTGGGCGCGTGCCACAGCCAGGCACATTCTCCGAGCAAGACACTGTCTCCCGGTCCAGCTGGCGAGCTGCACAGAGGCTCGCTGACGTCTTCTGGCTCCGCTGGGTGAAGGAGTACCTTCCCGAGCTCCAACACCGGCGGGAGCCCCACGGACGAGGTCAAGAGGTCAAACTAAATGACCTCGTGCAGATCGTCGACCCGAACCTGCCCCGCAACGTGTGGATACGAGGACGAATCGTCGCGGTGTATCCTGGCCCCGACAGCATCGTGCGGACGGTGGACGTGCAGACCAAGGGAGGTGTCCTGCGCCGGCCAGTGAGGAAGCTGGTGATCCTGCCCCTGCCTACGGACGACGTGCCCGCACCGGAACAAGATGCGACGCAGTCGCACGGCGGGAGTGATGTGCGGGACAAGTGTGTATAGTTGTTGTGCGGGACAAATGTGTATAGTTATACAAGTGTATAGTGAATAGAATAGTGTAAGCGAACTGACAAGGACAGCAATAGTTTGATAAGATAGTTTGATAGATATATGTTATGTTATGTTTTCATGTTTATTTTATTTTTTATAGATAGCCATAAGTAAATAGAATAAGAAAATATATAATATACCATATGTTTGTATAGTAAAAATAGGAGAAAACCGCAAAAATTGTAACGCGGCTCTCGCTATGGTAAAGTTTTGTTGTAGTTAAGCAAACTGCGTCGAACCCGCCCCTTTCTTGATTGGTCAAAATTCGTGTGCTCTGATTGGTTGACCAATCAAGGACTTTAGTTTAATTTATGAGATTTCATATAAATATGGGGCCAAAAAACGGCTTCGATGCAGTCGGCGAGCAGCAGTATTAGAAGACACACGAACAATAGTGGAAATAAAGCTTCAAGATTTCAAGACAGTGTTTTATTCTTCACCAATCCAGTGATAGCGAATGTGTCAACCACAGCCTATAATTGTCCCACAAGACAAAGGCCTCTTCTCGTATAGAGAAGGATTGAGCATTGATCACCACGCTAGCTCACTGCGGGTTGGCGATTACGGATAATTTAATCCAGGTTTCCACACGATGTTTTCCGTCACCGTTTGCCAGTGGTGTCTTAGAATAACTAAGAAAGTATTTATAATATTGAAAAATCACATTGATACTTGCCCGGGTTTGAACATGCAACCTGTGCATACAAATCCGGTATGTTACGACTTTCTTAGCACCTAATACTTTCGTAAATAATTAGGTACGTGATGACGTAGACGGTGATGATAAAAGGTGTGAATAGTATCATCCAAACTTATTAAAAATATCTTCTGCATTTTGCATAATCTTCAGGTCAACTCAACCATTTCGTATTGAGAATCGTTGGCTTTTATCGAAAGCACATCGCTATTGCTCCGCTCGAGAACGTCTTCAATTACGAGAATCGTCCTCATTATATATTTACTTCCAAATATAGAAGCATTTATTTGTATACATAGCAAGCGCGTAAAATGTCACTGAATACGTACATACGTTTATTAATAACCACATACACGACATCACGCCTGTTTTCCCCGAAGGAGTAGGCAGAGGTGTATAGCACACCCACATTTCACCAGTTATGTTATAGGGCTCAATAGAGGCGAAGACTTGCCATCTACCGAGCACAACTCTAACTCCGTGCTGGTATTGGAAAATTACATCGTGAAAAAACCCAGTAACTTTGCCAAACCCGGGTATTGAATCCAGGACCATATATTTAACAAATTAAACATTTATTTCGACTTTACAAACTCGATAACACTCAGAATTGACGAAAATCCTTGACGCAAATACGAAACGTTCACAACGAAAGAAAACCAAAAAAATACAACAATACGAATGACGCAATAATTTATATACTGTATAATTATATACTCGTAACTCCACAGAGCCCAACGTAAGCTCTCACCTCAAAAAACTTGATATTCAAATAAGTGCGCACTTTCACTGAGATCTTAAAATTTTACGTCCACCCGTTTCTCGGTACCTATTTTATTGCCTACTATTTGGTTTTATTTGAGCAGAAAAGGGTTAACGGGCCTTCCAATTCATATCCTTAAATACGCACTCAGCCCCCTCACCGTGAACTCTTAAAACAGGATTGTTACGTTGTGGAAGCGAGACGGCGCATTAGAGTGCACGTAGCGGTGTCTCGCTTCTGCAACGTGAACTGTCTTGCTTTTAAAGTTCATGGTAAGGGAGCAGTACAACCCTACAATGGTTGAGTGTTACTTGTGTTTTAATGAGTATTCCAGCTATTAAGTAAAGTAATACGATTATATTGTGAAGGAAGGAAAGTTATTATATCGTCGTTGCGACTTTAAGACCTCTTATGTGTAAAATTCAACTTTATGAGAAAATCGACAACATTTTATTAGGAAACACATTGTAGATCTTGAAATTGGTAAACAAATGACGATTAAATTGTCGTATACACATGACAGTTTTTGTATTCGATAGAGCTTCAAAATATGAAAAAGGCTGGCGTAAAAAAGTGGTTTTGCCAAAAGTGACACATAAGAGGTCTTAAAGTCGCAACGACGATATGTTAAACGTCGCCCTACACTAGGAATTTCTCCGGTATTGTGTGTGCGTATTACAAACATGAAATATCACTTACACAAACACCCGGACTCGGGACAAACATATGCGGATCACACATTGTCCCGTGCGGTAATCGAACCCGCAACCCCTAACGCATCAGTCCAATCGCTAAGCCACTGCGGAAATCATGTCGTCTAAAAGTTGTAAGTATGAAAGTTGTTTTGATACTCATGTGATAATCATTACATTTATATTCATTTGCTGTGTGTGCATTGACTGCCTCGTTGGTCATTGCTGAAGGCGACACAAAGTGTTGGCACAAGGTTTCGAGTTCAATCCATTCCCAATGTAACCATTTCAATATCGTGGCGTCCTATAGGGAAGGCCTTTGTTCAACAGTGGACGTCTTCCGGCTGATGATGATGATGTACTTTTTAGCTATTACCTACATATGACGTATGAGCCTCTGACTATGAAACTGGCAAAACGATAGCGTAAAAAGCAACATATATCTATTTGCCACTACAAGAAATACATAATTATGTGACGTAATGAATCAGATTTACCCAAATGAAAGTCGAGTTCGTCACGATATTAAACAAGTGGGTCGATGACCATATAATATGACCAAACAACCTCTCGCGCTGCTGACCCCTGCAGCCAAGCGTGGTAATGATGGCTATATGAGGATATTGCTACACCACCGATGACTATAATAATATGCTCAGGCTGACTACCGTTAGACATGGTGGCAAGTCAAGTCAAGGACGCGGAAAAAATGAGTGGAACTTGACGGTTTGTTAGTGCTCTTTTGATGCCTATTTTAAATAGAAACTAATGTTCTTACAGTGCAAGTAATAAATAATTAATTAGTACCTATTACACCTTCTTTACATACATCCCCACCCAACGGCGCAGCAGTTTGTCGGCAGGATTTGCGTCTTAATATAAAAGTTCCTCCAACTAAACTAGGTACTCATATCTATATGAACTATTGCTGGTAAATAGGAACAGGTAAATAGTTTCGTAGCTACTTAACATTGATTTTACATTAGCAGTCTTAACAGCAAACTCAATAAGGTTTGTGAAGACTGGACAATCTCTACACCACAGCATGATCTGCCTCCATGCGACAGTTAGTTCATGCCAATAAAAATGGGTATCAGGAATCTAGTAACGTAAATACAATTATTAGGTTATTTTGTTAACTTCATAAATAAACTAGGCTGTTGTAGACTGTCACTGTTGCTTGGTATAGCGTAAATAGTAATGCAAAATGGCGTATACTTTACAAAAACTTGAGAAGACGAGTGTTGAGGAGACTCGTTTGCGATTGGTATGAGAAAGTCCGCATTACCGGGGTAGGTACCCCTGGGGTATAAGCAACGTTACAATTTTGACTCAAAAAATGTGATGTAAGTCTTGCTCGTTGAAGACACAAACGAGTATCGAAATGGCGAGACAAAACTGTATTAAATGTACGTGTGAGGGAGGCGCCTCCCGGCGAGGGAGGAGTAGGGCTGTGCCGGCGTGTGGTAGGTATGCTCTCTTTATAGTAGGTATCTTTTAGGAAATGCTGGACGATTGAAGTTGTTAAAATGTTATTTCAGCCGGTATCCATGTGACGTTACAATGTAGAGAACTTTCGTACACATTGGTATCTACGTAACCAAAGGAAACAATTTTAATTGACTACTTAACTCTTGATGGCCGTCCTATAGGTATACTACTCGGAAAGTAAATATTCAGTTACACAGATATACGATTTATTTTTTCTGTAGGTCAATTCTTGTAGCTTAAAACGTTAACAATGCGATGTGCGATGAAAACCGATCGAATTTCAATACGAAAATCGTTGAATTTTATTGAAAACTCGTCGTTATTGTACTGCACGTTTATGTCAATTGGACTACTAAGCGAAAATTGTGAACTACATGACTTTAGGTGTTATTTTTGATAAATTATCAATTTAGATTTAAGCTTAGCATGGGCAACATGCAAAAATGACACTAAAAGTCATATACATTTGGGTTGGTATTATCGTTTCAGTGATTTATAGCTGTGAAGGTACAACACTGAGTTGGGAAACGTAAGATTCCAACAGATAATACCCGACGTCACCCTTAAAACGTAAATACTAAAAGGGAACTTGAAATTTGATGAATGCGAGCAGCGACACGGTGGCTCACTTGGTACGGTTCGGCGAAGGTCGCGGGTTCAAGTCTCGTTCGTGTCTATCATTTTCCAAATTTCTTTTAACAATTGTGAAATACACCTTAAAAAAATAAAACATACTAAAACCCCAACGATATAAAACCAAAAACCTGACAAATACCAACCCTAAGTCACCCCAGCTAAATCTCGGGGGTGAGTATGTCAATCAAAATATCCCTTAATGGGGTGCAACATTCCGCTTAGGATATTATATAAATACGGAGCCCGTGATAACGATAATGTACCTTCTAGGCTGGTTTAGGAAATACTGCTATTGTTAGGAGCAATCATATTGGACAACTATAATAGAAAGAAAGAAAGAAATAATTTATTTGTTAGAATATAGTACAATTTAGATGTATATGTATATATTTTTTAGTTTCATATATTCTACCAGTTCTGGTGTACAAATATTTAAATATCTATTAGTTACTTTTATAAACTCTTATCACTAAGGTAATTATTTATAGAATAAACATTTGTCTAATAATAAGTCAAAAATCTGCGTTTAAACAATAAGAATAACTATCAATGTAAAGTTTTCACAATATAATATTTCTGCAAAGTATAAAAATACGTAGCGTTTTCGTGGAAACGCTAAACTGGGTTATTAATGGATTTTATAAATAGTATTCTAATTGTGTCATAGCTAAAAAATAATTTTCTCGCATTTTCTATCCTTGAAATTCTAAATCGAGGTACGATTGTTAATTTGTTACTCAATAGATATTATTTTCAGCGTAACTAGAGGCTTTATTTGCAGTAATGGCGTCGGTGAGATGATAATCCCAAAATGCTGTTTCTTTGAGACAATTTCGAAATGGTCAGAGAATGGTCACCGAGGTCTCCCCATTCCAACCAGTCTATTAAAACTGTCCATACTTCATCATCATCAGCTTTATTATGACCCACTGCTGGGCATTAGCCTCCTTCCCTAACTGCCACTATTTCCTGTTTTGGGCCTTTTGCATCTTAGCGCCAATAAATAAATATCTAATGCTGATTTTGTCTTTCCCTGTACAGCGACAACATCTATACCATCTCCAAAATATCTTTCTTCCAAAAAGATAAAGTTAAATCCTTTTTAAACGTCATCAAATCTACATGTAACAAACCCAAAATCCCTGGTCTCCAAAAAATATATGAAACCGATGAAATATTCCCCCGCACGGGTATTAATTCTGAGGCTATGTAGGTAACAGGATTAATTTTACCGCAAAATATTCGGCTTAAATTTTTTCTTGTGCCACTCGTTGCTGGTGTCGTGCAAGCTCGTAATGTGAAATAGTGGACTTTAGGACGCATGCGCTATGCAAGCGTAGCACTGCGGGCCAGCCCATGTAGAAATTTTGTTGACCGGGATGAAATAATCGTAGGATATGTGATGTTTTGTACCTGGATACTTATTTAACTCTAGAAAAAGATACACAGTTGGCTTTTTGGGGTTCATCGAGTAATTTTGGTGTTCAAATAGTACTACCACGCAAGGTGTTAAGAGACAGCTGCTACTCACATCCTAACATAAAAAAGTTCGCAGTAGAAGTCTTAGTATGAGTTGGGAATCGTACCTACTTACGAGTACTTGATAGAAAAGTTAATGTTAGTAACCATTTTATGGCGGCAGTAACAAAATTTTAATTTCACCTCTGCCTACCCCTTCAGGGAATACAGGCGTGATTTAATGTTATGTTTTTTTTTAATTATAGGGGACAACAAACAGCTTCATTAAATAATTTAAAAAAAATGCGCCTAGAAATCGGCTACAATGTAGCCCACAGCGCTGTTCACAGATTAACAGAAGGATAGAACAAAATACACAAGTCAGTCAGTCGTTTATGCGTAACAGCTACATGCATAGTGACAAGAAGAAGAAAGAAAAAAAAATTGGATAGCTGACCCGGAGAACTTCGTACTGCCTTCTCACCATTTAAACCTCTCCTGGATTTCTACGAATATTTCAAAAACAAAATTAGCTAAATCGATCCAGCCGTTCTCGTGTTTTTGCGAGTCTGACGAACAGCAGTTAAATGTTATGTGTAAGAGAAGATAAGAAGATCATCACGTTTCATACATGTATTAATATGTTAGAATTCTGCGTTGTAACCATCAGAATTGGTGAACGTAATCCGATGTTTGTGTTCTAAAAGGTTAGTTTTAGATGCTTACAGAATTCTCACAACAACCTTTGTGGCCAGAAAGAGAGGTCTGGAAAGAGAATGAAGGTCTTTTTACAATAGGACACAATGTAAGCGATAAAAAGCGACGTAAGGCCAATGAGGGACGTACCGTAAAAACTAATTTATAAGCAAAAAACGTCGTCCATGGTGACTTATCAAAGTGAACATCCGTTTCCTAATGGAATCGACTTACTATTTCCCCATCGGCTGATCGATTGCAGCTTTTAAGATTATTGCTTTGTGAAAACACGTAATTTACATTCATTCGGCACGCTAATTTGTGCCTTAAACTTTTATAGTTAGGTTACAAAATCAAGTGAGGTCGTTTTCAGTTAAGACGTTTAGTTCTTGATTGCTGGTCCCCCTAAATTCGGAAATTACTGTCACTCAGTATTATACACGATGTATTGTTTGGTGTACGTTCGTTAAAGACTGATGAACTTTGGGGAATCAGCGATGCGTTAACGACGCGATGCTTTGTCATTTAAATATGATATGACGTGTTCTGGCCAGATGGAAGATTCAGGAGAAAGGCTAGGAGTACGAAGATTGTATAACAGTGAATGAGGCAAAGAGGTATATCAGGATTGTAGCTAATAACAATTCTTGGTAACGTAACCTTTTTGGCAACAGCTAAACCAAAAATATTTAGTAATACTGTCCAAAATATAAACTTGAAATAATTTGATACTGTACTAGGTACTTATATTTAATGAAACCATTTTAAAATTGATAAAGGCAATATTAAATGATGGACACGAGCGAACACCAACTTTTTCCAATTTTCTTTAACAATTTAAATTTAAGCTAAATAGGCAACATGCTAAATTGTCACCGAAAGTCATTCAACCATTTTTGTTAAGAAATAAGAAGACTATACGTACTATAGACTCATTTATATACAGAACGATGTATATTCAATAGTCTACGGTCGCACACGACAGCATGTGTTCCCGATTCCGAAACTAGATATCCATTCACAAACAACTATCTCTATAGCCAAGCTGACTGAAGCGTTACAGTTTGCGTTCTATCGACATGGAGATGAATCTACAATGGAGGCACCTACCTGACATTTGACATATTGACTTCGGTTAGACATTGGCTATTTCTGAGGAAACTAACCTATCCTTACGTTGTGATATCCGTTATGATAGTGGATCATAGAATTGTCTGGAATAGCCAGTCGTTTTCAATTCTTTCAGACTCTTCGAGTTAGTTTTCTTCGTATTTGGATGGACTATTTGTATGAAAGTAGGTCTCGTAGCGATTTGGCCCTCGTAGCAAGATTGATACTGGTAGCAGGTTTGGCCCACGTAGCAAAATTAATACTCGTAGCAAGTTAGGCCCTCGTAGCATGATAGGTCTGGACTGCAAATTGGACCCTCCTAGCAAGGTTCTCGTAGCTAGATTGATCTTCGTTTCATGTTTATTTTGAGAAGCAAACTTGCTACGATGGTCAATCTTGCTACGAGGGACATTTTACTACGAGTCCGTATTGCTACGAGAGAAAAACTGGCTTTCAGGATCAACCTTGCTATAAAGGTCGAACATGTTATGAAGGTCAATCTGATACGAGGGCCAACATTGTTACTACTATTGCTACAAAATGTATTTAAATACGAACTTCATTAAAGCTATTCAATTATTTATAACCTGTGTGGGCTTGGTGGTAATAGGTTAAGCGGTTTATAATCAGCTGTGAAATGTGGGCGTACTGTTTATATGTGCCCCTGAAATATGACTCCTACATAAAAGGGATTACAGGCTTGATTTTTTTTTAATAAACGTCGCTCTACACTAGGAATTTTTCCTGTATCGTAGGTGCGTTTCACAAACATGAAATATCACATATAATACACAAACACCCAGACTCGGGACAAACATCTGCTGTCCGCTCAAATTTTTGTCCCGTACGGGAATTGAACCCGCAAGTCTTAGCGCAGCAGTCCAATCGCAAATATTACTGTAGAGGAGATTAATCACCAAATAGTTTGTTGTCAACAATTGCTCATGATAACTACAAATGGAATGAATATCTAATTACTCTTTTCCCAACACGAACCGAAGCCTTTCGGTCAGCATTTGCGCAATGCTAATAACTTTGGTCTAGTGGTAACTAAGCGCGACTGGGGAGCATGAGATCTTAGGTTCAAATTCCGGTTCGGGCAAAGTGTTACGGGGTTTTTCCATGAGGTAATTTTCAGTAGCAGCACGGAGTCTGGATTTGTGCCCGGTTGATCACAATATGCACGCCCACTATTATATTAGGACAAACATAATTGGCAAAACCGCTGTACTATCTACACATCTGCCTAAACCTTCAGGGAATTCAGGTGTGGTGTGATGTTATTTTATGTTTACTTAATCAATTAATTTTTTACAGACGCAGTGACAGCCAGACGTCCTGAGCCGTACTACGGGCGTCTGATCGGCCGCCTGACACAGTATGCGCACGGCATCCGCGGCACCGTGTATGCCGTCGATGAGAGCACGGTCTTCGTGCGAGGGTTCGCGTACGATGGAACAGGTCCTGACGCCTACTTCTGGGTTGGAGACACCCCCCAACCAAGCCCAGAAGGCATACTGGTGCCATACCCAGAAGATTATACTACTAGGTAAGTGAAGTCTTTTTTTTTTATTAAAACGTTGCCCCACACTAGGAAGTCCTGTCTAGTGGGCGCGTCTCACAAACATGAAATATCACATACGCAAACAGACACCCGGACTTGGGACAAACATCTAGGTTTACTGAAACCTTTATCCTTTGCGTCCCTAATCAAACCCGCAATTAGCCTTAGCTACTGCGCCAATCAAGTCATCGTTTGTTACATAAAGATTGAGGAACTGGTCAAATAGTTCCTAATTTACGGGTACTTAGAAATTTAAATTCGGCTCTTGACCTTATCGCCAAGAATAGGGGCTCTGTTCGAGGAAATATACATCAGAACTACTGGAGTAAATAATAAATGATATAGTCTCAGTTTCTCAATTCTTTATCGCGTACCATAATGTTTACATAGTTGGTAGGGGAGTAAGTCACAATTATGGAAGTCGCTTTTATTTCTTGTGATATATTCAATGCTCTAAGTTATTAAATTAATTATTTCATAACTAAGGGGCCGGTACTTAAAATTATTGATAATCTTAACAAAATATCAATGAACCGACTGTTTTCTACCCTCAAATTCTCAATACAAAATTGATCATCAATTTTTTTTCTTCTCGTGCGAGTCCGCCAACAAACTTATTGCATCCTTGGTACGCTTGCGTTACAGTAGCATCAATCAAAGTCGAGTTCAGTCGGTCAAGGTTACCCCAATCAATTGAGTCATTCCATTCTGAAGTACATTTCGTATTGTATTCGGCAACACCTGTCTAATGGTGCACCGTCACCCGTGAACGGAAAGCTTGTGGTTTATTTGAGATCTTGGTTACAATGACACAATACGGTCAGGGACGATCAAAGTGTAATGAGACTATCGAGGATGTCAAGGCTGATCGTCCTAGATTGAATACTAATTTGTTTTGAGACATATATGTCTACTATAATTTGTTATAGTCATGGTCATAAATTCAAAGGCCTCCCCTTAACGTAAGGGGGGGGGGGGGGTGACAATAATCCCCGCTCTTGACAAGCGGCTTGGGGATCGCAGTATTCATGGTGAAGTTACAGAAGACGCTGCTGCCCATCTTCTGAATTTACCCCTAGTCTCCAGGATAAAAAGTCTATGTGTTGGTCGGGGGTGTTAATCAAACTTTCGCCTTTATAATATTAGTGTAATATAATGTAATTAGTGTAATAGTGTAGTGTGATAATACAAAAATGAATAAAAAAAAGATATACAAACACAAATAGTGAGGTTCTATTGCTCTTCTTTACTGAAAAAAAAACAAAAAATATATGTAATTCGCATATTTCTTTAAAAGTTGTGTCTTTAATGAGCCCTGTTAGTATTCAGGCAGCGTTGTCGAGTGAATTCTGCTCTACGAAGGAAACTCTTACCGCTCTGAGTATTTTATTTCAACGAATTTCGAGAAGGGAATGCCCTCTTATCTAAATAAGTTAGAATTAATTAATTTAAGTGCTTTCTTTTCCTCGTTGGTGACTTTTGTCTAAAGAAGGGACGTCTTACAGTTTAAAATGATCAATAATACTTATATTATATTGAGTTTTGTGGCTCTTTAGTCCCTAAAAAGATGAAAGAAGAGTATCTTGTTCACAAGGATGATAATTTTGAATGGACGACTTCTTGTAAGAGACTTTAAACTCCATATACTTGCCGGCTTCCAGTAAAAGGCTGGATTGGGCGGGTGGAGGTTAAAGTATGTGTGTCCTACTGAGAATTACACATACATACACATTTGGCCGGATATGTTATAAAACCCGTTTCTGAGTTTAAAAACTGTCACCAGGTTGATACCGGCTACTTGTGTGGAAGTATAGACATGATTATTCAGAACCGTGCAGGTAACAGTGTATGGTAACAGCTATAAAGCTAACGATTACTTACGGGTTACGGCACACATTAGGTCAAATCAATATGATCGTGACCAGCCACTATTGTCTGCCGACGGTCAGCAACACGACAAACACATATTTTAAAATACTCCGTTTCCAGGTATTGTATATTTAATGGTCGTATGAAAAGGCTGAATGTTGTATCTAGCTAGGTGCCTACTCTGTGTACATTACGTATGCTATTTATACTTAGGTGGCCGATGATCACACTTTAGTTAGCGAATCTCGGGCATTAGACTAGTGCCAATTTCCAAAACGATTATTGAATAAAAATCGAATAGAATGAAAATGGGATTGACATATTAAGTTTTTATTTTTTTACACTACACTAGGACTCACTAGAACCTGTATTGTGGACGCGTTTCACAAATATAAACATCACTTACACAAACACCCAGATTCGGGACAAATATCTGCGGATTACGCAAACTTTTGACCCGTGTCGGAATCGAACCTGCAACCCTTAGCGCAGCAATCTACTCACAACCACTGCGACAGGGGTGTATAGTACATCAACATTTCCCAAGTTATCTTTTAGATCCCAATATAATCAACCCGGCACAAATCAATTTTGCTCCAAAAAAATTTTAGTGAAAAACCCAATAAAAATGCCTGACTCGAGATTCGAACCCAGGACCTCACGCCCAACAGTCACGCTTTGCGACCACCAGACAAACGTTACATTGTATTCTTCATCCTTCCCCCACAGACTATAAATCAAGACGCTACACAAACAGATAACATCTCTGCCCACCCCATTTAAAACGTCCTCTACTTATCTTAGGGGATGATATTCAAAACGCTTCCTAATTTCGAGGCATCATAATAAATATGCATGACAATACAAAAATTGTTTGGTAATTAAATAAAGTTAATTGCGAGAGGGCGGTAACAGCGCCTTAACAGCAGGGGTCTACACAGCTTTATGGAGATCAATTATGTGGATTTTTACATTTTACAGTATTATTAAAACAAATAAACGTTTTCCGAGACTACGTCTGCCTTACCATGAACTGTTAAAGCAGGACAGTTTACATTGTGGAAGCGGGACGCCGCATTATACTGCACGTAGTGGCGTCTCGCTTCCACATCGTAAACTGTCCTGATTAAAAAGTTCATGCTATGGAGGCTGGTGTAATCGCAAATTGTGACTGCTGAGTGTGATATCCTGGGTTTGATCCCCGGAGCGGGCACAGTTTTTGGGCTTTTCCATTACGTAATTCTCGGTACCAGTACGGAGTCTAGATTTGTGCCCGCTTAATGGTAATAGGCTCTCCTCCCTATTACATTAGGACCTATGAATCTAATAGGCTAGCTACTAAATATTAGTGTCACCAATCAACCTTACAAACCCCTTTTTACTCGACTGCGAAAGAGGGGTTATGTTTTTACTTTATTACATTAGAACAAAGTACCTACACACAAGTCGAGTTTGCATCATAAAATTTAACAAAGGATGTTTGTTAAGATTCCTTTGTCTTGTCAATGTCCTAACAAGTGCTCTTATTATGCAGCTGAGTTTTCTCTATACATATTTCATGTACTCTCGAGATGTTCAGACATTATTGATAGAGACTTGATGCACTTATTAAAGTTTATTATGGTGCTCAAGTTATTATGTATCTTGTATACCGACTTGAGGAAGGTACCCCTTCAACTTGATTGTAGTGTTCTTTGATATTAAGAAGCTTAGAATTGTATTGCCCTTGGGTACTCAAATGTATAATGGCTACTTTATTTAGAGATGAGTTTTACATTGCAATTTCCTTTCCATTTTCAATTGGCTTAGATCAAATGACGCGAAGAATAATTGTTAACAATCATTTTAAAAATATTAGAATAAGCTTTATTATCTACCTTATTTTATTTTTAAAAGTAACCTTTGGAGTTTCTTGCCGGTTTTTTCGTAGGAATGTCGTTTTTGGAATCGTCAACTAGCATCTTAACGCTTCATCTTGAATTTGATTTAATAAAAACTTTTATCTCGAACTAACTCGCCCCCTATTACATTAGGACATAAAACATAACTGGCAAAATGTGGGTGTACTATATGTGCACCTCTGCCTACCCCTTCGGGAAATACAGGCGTGATGTTATGTGTGTATCTTGAACTAACTTGTTATATCATTGTTTCACAATAATAATTATGTAATATAAATTATCTCGAACTAACTCGCCCCCTATTACATTAGGACATAAAACATAACTGGCAAAATGTGGGTGTACCTACTATATGTGCACCTCTGCCTACACCTTCGGGGAATACAGGCGTGACGTTATGTGTGTATCTTGAACTAACTTGTTATATCATTGTTTTACAATAATAATTATGTAAAACTATGTTTGAATATAAAAACATATGCACGTAATGTTTACTACGGTGGTATCTTGTATACCTTTCGTAAAAGTACAACTTGCAAAGACGTTTCCACTGTCTTCAGTAACTAAAGTATATTTTTCGATGGTTGTTCCTAAACAATTGTGTTTGTTTCCAGGGACCCTCCGATCCTGTCCGCCCACAGCAACTCCGACATCCTGCTGCGACTGCCCGGGGGCAAGCGGCTGAGAGACATCAAGTGGATCAGTGTCTGGTGCCGGAGGTTCACGGTAAGTACATTCATCAGCAGGACATTATCCGATGTGGAAGCAAGACGCGGCTAAGTGCAGTATAAAGCGACGTCTCGCTTCTACATTGATATTATTGCTTGATATTATAGGGACGTAATCTTTTTTTGTTGTATGTAGCGGGTAATCTGCGGAGCCATCCATCTGATTTCCAGAAATCTTTCTATAGAGTGAACAAAGGTTACTCTGATCTTGGAAAAGATAAGATGTTTTTTTCCATGCAGACGGAGCCACGATCTGAAGCTTGTCTTATATGTATATTAAAAAATAATTATGTTTGTTTGTATTTTATGCGCTAGCGAACCATCCGATTAAGATGGAAGTTGGTACAGCTGGAGCCTCCAGGGAGGATACAGGCTAGTTTTTACCCGGCCAAGACGCGTTCATACGGACAAAGTCGCGGGCAGAGGAAATAGCAGTTTTATATTTTGCGCATTGAAGATTGGCATTTAGGTACTTGATGCAGCGCAAAAAGCTAAAACAACAATGGTATTCAATATTTAAGAATAACATGAAGTTGCTTTCGCATAAGTAGATGCTAATTTAATTTGCGGGTAAGATAAAGATAGCACTTAAATAAAAAAGCTCTTATTTCATTACATTTTGTAAATATTATTTTGGAAGTGCAAAACTTATCCAATAGAAATAAAATAGTATTATAACTTCGTGTTAGGTACTCTGTCAATTAATCGTTACATATTATAGTCTCTCCCCTCCGTACACCAAAATTAATTTCGTATAAACGCAAAAACGCTAGTACGCAAGTATCAGGCCAAAGAAAATATCGATTACTTTTGGCGCGCACGGCGCATGCTTACAACTTTCGCGCCAAAATGTGTGGCAGCCATTTGCCGGCGTGACGTCCGTCCCGCGCCACTATTGGTAGCGTTCAGCCAATTTCAATGGACGCGTTCGTTCGATGTTAATTTGACAAGAATAGAGTTTAATATTTTGAATTGACTCACCAATTTGCAACATAGAAGATGATTATAAAATTGATTTATGAGCTGTCGGATATTGAATTGCATCTTGCGAATGTTATTTACGTCTTGCGATGTGAATGAAGTTATAGTACAGAAATCAGCTGTTTGGCGTCTATCCTACGTCTATCTATCCTAGTTGTAAGCGTGGGTGCTGCCCACGCATTACTATCAGTTACTCGGCTAGCAGAACATGTATATGCATATAAATTACTATACATAGGTATTCGTTTGCTATATGCACTCTCATATCAAAGATATGTAGAAAAGAGAGTCCAACCCTTCTTGCATCCCTGTTCGCACCTTATAACTAAAGTTAATTATTGTATTATGAAATCGAATGCAGTGTTTATATCATAATTATTGTATTGCAGCAGTATTAATAGGCATGATGACTAAGAGTTATTTTTTATATTTATATTTTGAAATATGGTGTAGAATTAGTAATTATAAAGACTGAAAAAACAAAATTACTGCAGAAAAAAACCGCGAAGTTATAAGTAGGTCCGATTTACTGTCAGACAGAGATGGCGTCACGCTTAAGTTATTGCATGCTAGATTTTATTTCGTCCCGTCATTTAGTTATACGGGAGAGGGATAGAGAAAGCCCCCTCGACAAATTACAAATCGCTGTATTTCCTCCATTTTTTCATGGATTTTATTTATGTGTTCAGTTTTCCCATCTCTTTGGAATGCTTTACCCCTACCGGCCACCCCGCAGGTGAACTTCGGCGACGTGTTCGTGCCGGCGGGGCTGGAGGCGCCGCGCGCGCGCGTGCTGCCGGAGCTGCGGCGGCTGGCGCACGGGCTGCGCTCGGGGAACGTCAGCGTGCTGGACGCCAAGACCTTCTACATCCCCAACCTGCACTACGACGGCGCGGGGCCCGACGCCTACTTCTGGGTCGGCAACGGCTCCGAGCCCAACCCCTTCGGGACCAAGGTTAGACCCCATTATTCCACTTAGCTTTAAAGCTTAGCTTTAGTTAGAAGTTAAAAGAATTTCTAAACAAGCAAAAAAAAATAAGAGATTTCTTTGAATTTACTTATTTTTTGTGGTAGGTACCTAAGCAGTCGTCGATTTTGTCATTTTATGTCAAAGAGTTGAAAACCCACATAGCCTAACATATTTAATACGAATTGTGGGCAAACCATAATTATTACATATTTATATGTATAAAGTACAGGTACTTTTTGACGTGTCTAAAAAAATAAATAAGTTTAATAATAAGTACCTACCTCGTCATCATCGTAAACTAGTCTTCAAGTGTACCGGATAAGTATAAACCTATGATGTTATCGAGTATCGGAATATTGAGAACACGTGTCACCAAGGTTTACCTTTGCCGCTTCAAACTTATGATTAGTTTGTGCTGGAAAACTAATATTGAATACCTATCTGCTTCGGCAATAGTTCGTCGTAATAGTCGACATTCGGAAGACCGCTATTGAGTGTTTTAATTCATTAAAAAGTAAAAGAACATGTTAATAATTAAAGATGCTATTTTAATCTTCATTTTAAGCGTGAAATCTTAAAGTAGGATATCTTCCGTTGTGGAAGCGAGATACCGCTACGTGAAGTAGGTATAGTGAGGAAAATAAGGAAAATATCCTGCTTTTAGAGTTCATGGTAAGATGGCTGATGTTACCTGCTTGTCTACTCCAGGTGCCAAACGAAATGGGCTCCCTGAACCCCCTGCGCGGCTACCAGGGCGAGGACATCGAGATCCAGCTGCCGGGCCGCCTCAGCGCCTACGACATCGACTGGCTCGCCGTGTGGTGCGTGGAGTACCGACACAACTTCGGACACGTCTACATCCCCAAGGACCTGGACGTGCCGCCCGCGCTGGGCCAGACCAAGATCACGGTGAGGGGGAGGGGAAAAGGGAGGGACGAAGGGGAAAGGGGAGAGGATATGGGGGAAGAGGTATTTGCAGCTCCACAGCTACTACGCATACATCGATCAGTGCTTAGCTAAAAGCATATAATATATTAGGTCTTCTTAAAAGACTGGTTGGGTAGTGAAGGCTTTAGAGTTTTCAGCAAGAGACACAAGTAAAAAAACGTTCATCTGTTTGGATGGGTGGGAAAAGCACGTTACGCTGCGTCTGCTTTCTCTGTGTGTTTTCAATGCGTTCTGTCCTAATAGAATGTGAGTGTTAGGAAATGGAAAAGGAATTTAATTTTCTTGTTGTGCACTACAATAACTCCTGCTACTTGGGTAGTCTCAGTTTAGATTTTGAGGGCCTTCTGCAATGCAGTTATGCGAGTCCGATTCTTGCAATGCACTATAACCAAAATGATATATGAAAATTTCGCCCAAAATTTTGAAGAGTTAGATGGAAATTCTGAAATCTTTTAAAATGCGTAAATCAATATTTGGCTAATTCAATGTTAACTTTTATTTATATTTATAACCATTATTTCACTGTACTAACAGCCTGCGAGGATCTCACTAACCTTAATTATTGACTAACAATATTTTTATAATTATCTTCTATCACAATCTTTACAGGGGAAACGGAAGTCATCCAAAGGGACCAATAATAAGTCTCAGAGGCTTGTCAAAAGTCAATCTAACGTCAAACCTAAATGGTTCACCTTCGACTGGTTCACTCATTTCTGAGAGACGAATTAGTTTATGAATCATGACCTTAGGACCAAACTCAATTTGTTACTAAAATGCATAATGATTTCTATCACTTACGCGAATATTAGACATTGAAATAAGTCATACAGCATTCATGGTCACGGGCAGATTGAGTCTGGAAAGGATTCAAACCGTCGGGACCAAAAATCTATATCTATACCTAGTTATTTCAATACTAAAATGCATTTTTATTCTTTTAAACCAATTACAGGCGCTTATGAAACGCCAAGATTGCTTTGTTCCAAAACTATCAATCCTATGGAGAAGAACCGGCACGAACTTTTAATGTTTAAAGTTTCTATATAAAAGACTATTTTTTACTGCTACCAATGGAATATAAATAATTTAAACACGTGTTTGGTCCGTAGTCCTGACTCGTAAACGTATAAAGACTGAATTGCAATTTCTGTTATATATTGTTATAAATGTTATGTATTTAATAAAGTCATTGTTATGTAACTTAACCATTTCGTTATGTGTTTCTTTTGTCTGCTTACCTTGGGATTTTGGATCTTGTTATTTACAGCCTGCTTGGTGGTATAATCCTGTAAGTATATATATTTTTATTTATTATTAACCATTATTACAACTGTGTGCATAAATCATAAATATAATAGAAAATCTTATTTTTTTTTTTAATATATTTTTACTTTTACTCGTATACTATCATTATTTTGTATACTTAAACTTTGCAATCTAATAACATTAACATTACTAACATTATATTTGTTTTACCATTACCACCAAACTACCATGTTATATATTTAGTTTATCACAAACATATATAATTAATGTCTTATAACTTCATTCTAAGAAGCCAGGCTGCTATGGACTGAAATATACAGTAAAAAAGTACCACCAACAGTTAACATAACACGGATTGTAATATAACACTAATTGTAATATAACAAATATAACAGTAAGTGTAACTAACACGTGCGAATGTTACAGACTAGCTCGACGACGTCACAGTCACCTTTCAGTGCTACCAACAATTGCAAAGAGATATTAGACAAAAGACTACAGGTCCGATGGGAAATACAGGTAATTACGATTTATTTTATGTTCATATTTTGATGTGACTTTGGGTTCGACTCCCAAGACAAGTAGAATGTTGATTGTCTGCTGGAAACCTTGAACCTCAGTGGAATTAAGATCTTACTGCTTTTCTTCTGGGGTTAGATTTGAAGGTGATGTCATGAAACCAGTGATCCGGGACATACTTTGAAAAGGTCATCACATATAATAAAAATAACAGCCTATAATAGTTATAGGCTGTTATAGCACTGCAGGGCAAAGGCCTCTTCTCCTCTAGAGAAGGATTGAGCATTGATCACCACGCTAGCTCACTCTGCGGGTTGACGATTTCAGATGATTAAATCCAGGTTTCCTCACGATGTTTTCCGTCACCGTTAGTCAGTGGTGTCTTAAAATAAATAAGAAAATATTCATAACGTTAAAAAAGTCACATCGATACTTGCTCGGGTTTGAACCTGCAACCTCGTGCATACAAATCCGGTATGTTAACCACTAGGCCGCCACGACATCACATATACCTACCTATTGCCATCAGTGTGTGATTTTCTATAAATAAATAAAATGTTTTATCCTTTTAGCAATGGTAAGTTTATAATTGTTAAGTTAATGACTTAAGCTGCCTTTAGCTTTTAATTGTGATTAATAAGTTATAATAATTAGTTCGTTAATGTTTCCATTCAAGCGGGTAACCTGAGATAAGTGAAGGTAAAATATTATTGACAAACGTTATAATAATATTAAGTAAACTGCCTTTAATGTGTAGCATAACGTCGTTGAAGGATTAGGTTCAACTCCTAATTAATTCCTAACGAGATCTAAGTTTGTGTTGGCGTCTTTTTCTAGAGCTAAAATATAACATACTGCGTCGGCGCTAATCTACTTATAAATATTTTGGTTGGTCCTCCAAAATTGTTTCAAACACTAAATAATAAAATGGATTCGTATTGAATTCACCCTAATGATAGCTAATACATGCCTGTAGACGTGTACCTATAGGCATGTGTTGAATGTCCAAAATACGTACAAAAGGACCAAAAAATACCTACCATTAAAATAATTCTAAGCTTTGGTCCTTTTCCCTACAGGGCGACCAAGTGCAGATAACATTGTCCGCCCGCCTGCGCAAGGAACAGTACATGTCTTTCGGCATCTCAGGAGCTGAAGGTAGACCTGCCATGGTGGGAGCCGATGTCGTCGTCGCCTATTGGGACACCAGGTCGGTGGCTTGATTTATCAGTAATCATTACTTGTAGACAATGATTAAAAGTCTGAAGAGTTGTAGACAACGAATAAAGAATGAAAGAAGAAAGTTTGACGTAGAATTAATTCTATGATAATATAAATAAATAACATACCGTTGGCAGAGTGAACCAGCCGCGCGTGTCGGACTACTGGGTGTCGCACCCGGCGCAGTGCGACGGCGAGCGCGGCGTGTGCCCGGACCTGCGCCTCGGGGGCACCAACGACGCGCAGCTCGGTAACTCTGACACCTACTAATTCCTGGGCCACTAATATGTGACACACTGGCTATAGCCAGTCGCGGTTCATGACTGCTACCTGGTCTTCTATAAAAGTTTAAATGACGTCCAAAATCTGTCTTTGGACGGAAGTAAAATTTTGAACTAAAAGCTATGTTTAGTTTTATTAAACTCTTAGATATTAATATGGTTCCGACCTTTTTTACAAAAACTTTTGAACATAATACTTTTTGGTAGTTATGTACAAAAAACATGTAAATGATGTTTTTCGTACATAAGGACCAAATTACCATGTAACATGTTAACATTAACAGACGCATTAAGCTTAATCTGCAAACTTTTATTTCGCAGTTTCTGGTAACCAGAAAAACGGCATTACAACCATCACGTACCGTCGGCCTCTCGCAGCCAAGGAAGCTGTGAAAGACAAGGAAATACTAACTTCAAGGTCCCAGTCTGTTATAGCCGCCTTCGGTCCTCTGAACTCAAGATACGAAGCCAACGCTCACTCCTTCATGGATACCACGAGGAACGATGTGCAACTTGACTTTGGTGCTCAGGTAAAATGACCTAAAAAAAAAAATTAAACGAAAATATAGATAGTATAAGTAGATAGATGTGAACTTAAGATCGGTAAGGAAGCTATCAAACTGTTCATGTAACTGCCAAAATTTTCCTCAGATCAGTCCTAAGCGACGGTTAGTATCCTGCAAGAAACAACATCGCTATTTTTTTATTCGATATCCCTGTCCATTTAGAATGACAACACGTGCATCGGGCTGGCGGAGACGGACTCGTCGGGCCCCGCGCCCTGGGCCCCGCGCGTGCTGGCCGGCGCCGGCCTGCTCACCGCCAGGATCGGGCCTGCGGGAGGGGTGCGGGGATACACTCCCATCACTGGTAAGTCTACACTCTACATCCTCTGCTAACTACTTCCAGACAAACTAATGAAACACACGGTCTACATTCAACGATTATCCTTTTCCTCACTGCATGGCGATGAAAATATCGCTTTCAACGTATTTTATGTGTAATTGGAATATAGTCTTTCATTGGCTACACTTTGATACTAAATTACCTATTAGCGATATCTAGTCTGGGAATTGTATGCAGCAAGCTGTATATTTTATCTTATTCTTTATTTGTTTATGTATTTTAATTAAATATTCTAGCAATCGAGGATTTTTCGTTGATGTAAAAGGTATTTAAAGAAAATTGTATTGTTATCGTACCTACCTAACATAACATGGCGTATTTTGTTTCATGCAGACAATGATATTAGTAACGGATTCCTTCCATACGGTAATTATGTAGTTCTTCTTTAAAATATCTCCGTAATTGTTCTAATTAATTTTTATTAAGAATGTACCGTTATTGCCAACGAAATCTTAGTTTCTCTCTCTGACGTACCAAAAGACCAAATACATAATTGTGGTCCTCTATGTCCAGGCCACCCATCGTGGGGCATAGCGTGGTACATCAACGACCAGCTGATCCCAGAGATCTACGTGGAGCGAGGCAAGACTTACACCTTCATGGTCGAAGGTGGAGACGACAGGACCAACCCAGCCAAGTGAGTACATATTTTTACAAAAAAAAACTGTGCATTTTAGTAGGAAACTCTCTTTAGCAGTTAAAAGTTTTTGAAATGTACTGTCTTTGACTGTTTCTTCAAGAAATTATGATTGAAGTTTTACCTGTTCAGAGCATCACCTTATCTATTATATCTACATCGCTCACAGGCTAACTGTAATATATTATTTATTGCAGCCTACCAATATTAACTGTCCGTTACTTCAATCCTTAGGTTCCACCCATTCTACATCAGCGACTCCTCAGAAGGTGGTTTCGGCCAGAAGAAAGAGGAGGACCAGAGGAAACAGCGAGTGTTCGCAGGAGTAGCGTACGATAACGAAGGCTATCCTTATCCTACTGCGGGTGAGTAGACAATTTAATAGACGAAAAGCCGTAGTAGCGTAAAGAAAATCGTAAAATGTCGAATTGTTCCAGCTAGTAGACAAAAGACCAAAAATTTTGATAAATAAATCAATATGATCAAAGGACCAAATATTAGTTTACGACCAATAAGTTCAGTGCCTTGTCGTAAAATCACCACACTCCCATATACACCTGAAATCACGCCTTTATCTCAAAGAAGAGCAATTAAACGGGTTTTCATTTCCTACATCTCGTCCCATTATTCATACTCTTTAGTTTAGGGTACCCCCCCATAAGTTCAATTTTCAATTCCGTTTTAACTAGCATCTAATAAGTCACTTGCACATTTCAGTGGGCCGCTACTGCGAGTGGACCCACAAGACGATCGACCAGGCGGCGACGTCCGAGACCTTCGAGGACTACATGAAGACCTTACAGCTGGAGTGTAACGACGGGGAACCAGCCGTGCTCAACTGGACTGTGGCACATGAGACCCCGGACCTACTGTACTACCAGGTACCTATCTTCTATGTCATTTATTTGATGATGGTAGCAGTTAGTGTCTTGGTGGCGAAAACGGGTAAGTAGGCCTCGTGTACCCTGGGGGTGGCCTACGACAAAGAGTGGAGTAAAAAAGGCTAATGTGATGTGATGATGTCTTTTACCGGGACAGAATCTTTTTGTTTAACCAAATTTCTATTTCCTATTCAATCGTGTCCATTTGTGCTAATCGGAGTAATAAACCATCAGTGCTTTTCTAAATCCATTTACCCGTTATTGCGTTACTGAGTGACAAATGCCTTCCAAATTTATAAATTGGCAGTCTGTAAGATAAAGAAGAAGATTCTAGTCTTGTGCATTATGCATGGCCATTAGTCCTGCATCTGATCTGTGTCCTGGCGGATTATGAGAATGAGGGAACTGAATGCACCTCTGATTTCACACAGTATACATACATACATACGTATCATCTTCAGTGGCTAAATATGACTTATGTATTCCAGTGCTACACCCACAACAACCTCGGCTGGAAGATCCACGTTGTGGATCCTGGCACTCCTGTGCCACTAGCTGGGGAGAAGAATGCACGCACTAACGCGGCTACACGCACTGCCCCACTCAACCTGCGAGCCCTGTCCCGCTTGCCCGGGCTGGGGGTCCTCTCCCGTTTGCCCGGGCTGGGGGCCCTGCCCGCAATGGCTATGGCCGCGCTCGCGAGCATTGTCCGCAGCTAATGTGGCACAGCTTGTGCTCACACCACACACGGACACATCGACGCGAAGATATATCACTCAATATTCGAGATTTTTTAATATATTTACTGTTTTTATACCTTCGAACATACAAACCATATAAAATGTTAGCGTAGTCTTAAACGAGTATTTATATTATCACAAAGTCTGCAATCAATTGAAGACAATAATTTCGAATAAGGAACGACGACGACGGTAGTTTGTAATCTGTATTGAAATAAAAGACGACATAGACAATAATTTTGAATCTGTATTCAAATAGAGACTGTCAAAGTAATAAATGACAATAAAGTAGGATACGCAAAAATATACACATTTTATTGATTTTTTTACATTGTTGAACAAATGAAACTATATATTTAGAATATACAACTGATTATTGTTAGTTATTTCATATAAAATAAATAAAAATTATTTATACATATAAAATTGGCCTATATACCATATATAATATTATATTATTAATACAAATTCAAAAATAATGTATTCGTTCAACTATATCAGTATTATTTTACAAAATACCGTAAAAATATTGACAATAAAATAATGATAGTATAACATTCGCGTCGATTTATCCGAGTAAAGATTGTGATATTGTTGGACGAATTTAGAATGTAAAGAGTATGGAATTCGCCAGTTTGTACAGGTATTTATAAAGAAATGGGTAAATAATGTCAATCTACGTACATAATATCAATTTCATATCAAATGTGGAGCGCGCAAGTGCATTTTTACAAATTAGGATTTTGACAATATCTAGTAGCCCTTGTATTTAAGAACCCCTTAAACTTTGAACTCTTTAAGTCCGTTCAAGGTATCATGTCGGCCTATACTAAACTATTAGTAAATTACCTGGAAATTCGTATATTTCCTTAGCGAAAAACATTTTTTACAATTCGTATTACATTTAATATCGTCTCAATATATTAAAAATGAGATCCTTCTTTCACAGAATTACAGAGATCTGCTTAAGATGTTTTCTTGAATTGTTAATAATTTGGTGTTTAAAACAATAATCTATATTGAAGAAGACACAATATACTTACTAGTTGGCACCGAAAACAATCTTCATATCTACCATTACGGTAACGTATAATATGAACTCGATTTGTCAGAAATACCTATTCAAAATTCTTAGATAATTATAAAGATTATTGTATAATAATCAAAATGAGAACTACTGATAAATAAGTAACTAGATAAACTATTATATATATATATATATTTACGGAATTGAAAACCAGCTGTATAAGACAGTTTTTAATTCGTTGAAATAAAAACTTATTTTTAAGTAAAATAATTGCTACAATGGAAACATTGACAATAACGTTTTATAATTATAATATTATTTAGAATTGTTTATTTGTAAGTATTTGTCGTGTGCTTGACAATAACATATAATAGACTAAGACATTTTACATATATATTTATATTATATTATAATATATATTTAGCGTAACCAGTTTTCTTAGAAACTTTAAAATTTGGAAAGTCGACAATAAAATATCTTCGAAAATAGCGTTAGTATAACTATGTATAATACGATTATATAATTTACTAGCTTTCCCAATGGACTTTGTTAATCGACAATAAATAGTTATTAACTTTTTGGGCTGTTTACATAATGTAAAGTTTAAGTAGAGTAATGGTTCTGATTGGATAACGAATGACAATAACTTCGTCTATTTATAGTAAGATGGCGGCCAGATATGAACCGCACAATATTTAGGGTTAAAATCGAGAAATGCAGAATATTTTACGTTTTTACTTATAAAAAGTGAATAGGTATCAAATAAATTAATGATTTGGTCACAAATAAATAATATGGCAATGCGCTAGTACCCTATGAATGTCCCTTACGATTATTATTTAATTACTAAAGCTAAAGATCAACTTCTCTACAAAATATTGTGAATGTCTGGCCGTAATTTGTTGACTATGTAAATGTATAAAATATGAGTATATACTTACCTATGTATTTTTATTATTTTAACACCAGGGTAAGGGGCTTTTGCCGAAACAAACTTTTTACTTATAATACTTATTATTAAACATACTATACTGCAGCATTATTTTTAATTCGTAAAACAAGCTATAGATTATTAAGTTTGCCTGAATAGGTACCTACATACATTTATTATGTGGTCATCCAGCACAAAACTATTATATATTATGTTTTGTCATATATGTAATTAAGTATCAATTTGTTTTTACAATATATTGTATATACCATACCGAATATTTTCCTTTTTTTAGGTGTTCAACAGTTTGCATAATGTTATAGCTGCGCATAAAGCATTTATTAAATTAAATTAAATCCCTTTAATTAATGTCTATAAAATTACGGAACGTTGACAAAAGATAAACGTGGTAGTAATTACCTACACGCTTTTAGATCTTAAAGTTTTTGTTAAGCGAAATAAAGTAAACTTGTCGACTATTTTATTGTTACCAATACGATATCAGTTTGGGTTTGGTTTTTTTTTCTCTTTGAATAAAAATACTAAACCTGCAATACGGCCGACGTATCTTAATTTCGTTCCTAAAAGATCCATTGCGCAGCTAATCGGCTAACTTCAGGTTCGCCTAGAAACGTCCACCGTATTGTACTTATGTGAAGTATTGACTTCTAAAAATAAATCACAATATACCTAAACACGATTAAAGATAGAAAGTTCTACGGCAGCTTTTCTATTTTAATTAAATAATTTTGTACCAGAATTTCGCTTGATTGGTATTATTATGCGTATGGATATTTCATACATTTTATTTTAAATATTTTAAATTTTTTTGCACACCATCTTTACTGTTTGACTATTAGTGTCAATGTTGCCACAAATAAAAATAAATTATAATTAGTAGATTATACTTATATTTTACTGAAGTTTAAATATTCAAATTTTTGTTACTCTGTTATAGCCTAGAAGGCCTCTTGTTATATTATTAAATTGCAAGTTACAAAGGATATTTGAAATAAATCTATCTACAGCTTTTTTACTGCTATAGTTATTATATGTATATTACGAGACGATTAAATAATCTTTACGTTTACATATATTCTCGTATTATATAAACTAGACGAAAAAATCTTAGCGAGTAATTTAAAATCATTTTACACTTTGTAGTTGTAGATGTTGATGCACAAATTTCTGTTAAACATAAGAGTTTTATTGATAGTTAATTATTGTAAAATTATAGTTAAACTTATACAAATTTATACAGTGCAATTAATTATAAAAAGCCTGCTACATTGTGTGTATATTAATCTAAAAGTCTTTTCATAATAGAATTTAGTAAGTTTTAAATAAACTCTTTTAATTCAGATATTTGTAAACTTATTCCAGTAATATGAAAAATATACCTACAGATTATTTTGTAGCCTTTTTGTTTTATAATAAGATAATGAAGTATAAAGATATCTAAAAAGAATATCAATTATTATTATAGCATTCAAAGTAGACAAGTCTTCTTACATTAATGATTGATAATTACATTAATAAAAGTATAGCATTTTTGTATGGATGAGAATAACTTAATAAACAGCATGTTTGTGTGACAGTAAACTTACTTGATTATTTGGAAAAGACTAATTTAATGTATAAAATACCCATTTCATATTGTGAATTGAAACGGCTTTCAAATAACATTAATTAAAGTAAACTGATAAGCTATAGTTGACATTTCTTTATAACAAAAACAATTGTACAGATTGAAGTCAGTTGAATCCTATTATAGGAATGCAATTTAATTAAATATCATCATTGTTACTATACATAATTGAACTGGTGTCAAGGAAAAGAAAGAACCAAATTAAAATAGTTTTCTTTACCTTTTTTATTTTACACTTAGCG
This sequence comes from Abrostola triplasia, assembly GCA_946251915.1. Taxonomy (NCBI): domain Eukaryota; kingdom Metazoa; phylum Arthropoda; class Insecta; order Lepidoptera; family Noctuidae; genus Abrostola; species Abrostola triplasia. Next base: position 412,034 of record OX276443.1, on the reverse strand, counting down.
TTTATATAATTAACATTCCAAATATTAAAAACTCCCATATTCTTTATTTTAAATTTTGAGTATTATAATAGTTCAAGTTTTGTTACTATTAGGTTAAATTATAATTGTATCTACAATTTTTTAAAACACAATGCTTTCAGATAATTCTAAATTAATAAAGGAAATTCGAAAAATGATGGACACGAGCGGGTCTCTTATCCGCGACTGCGCTAATCTTTAGCGCAGCTCTGCCAACTGAGCTATCGTGTCACTGCTCACACCCATCGAATTTCAAGTTTCCATGTAGGATTTACGTCTTAAGGATGACGTTGATTCGATGACAATAATTATTTAATCATAAAAACTAAAATTAATCAGTTGATTGTTTAAGTTTGACACGGATTGCACTTTTTACAGTTATTACGAAAAATAGAAATTCAACGTTTGACATTGACTTGTACATATAATACACCTCATCAGTCAAGCTCGATTTCGTCAAAACGTTACATATTATTGACTAAAAGATTGCCGTTAATATTGTGTAATTTATAATAAACTTTGACAATAAAGACCTTTTCCTAAAGTAAATAGTGTTTTTTTTTATATTTATATGTAAAGCATTTTGCCTCAAGGGCGAGACATGTTACTCAACAACAGGAAGAATTACATTTGTTTGCATATTTCATCTACTTGTGTTCGTTCTACGCGTAACGTGACCAAGCATTTAGGGGCATAACAATTGACAGTACAACCAAAAACATAATACATGACAACTAATTGAAAACTAAAGTAAGAAGAAAGAAATAATTTAATTGTTAGAATATAGTACAATTTAAACATCAAGAAGCGCTAATCAATCAGTTGTCATGCGTTTGGGCGTCATATATGAAGTGCCGAGTGGAGATTTATAATTGGAGTGTGGGCGCTAATGTCACATTTCTGTCGTGCGCCTAAAGGTTCTAGTCGCGTAATATTTTAAATCCAGAGCCATATAATATAATATAGCAAGTGTGTTGAAATTCCTTTATTCTTTAATTTCTTTAAATAAAATTAGTCGTTTTCGCCTAACCAATTCATTACTATCTTTATAGAGTTTCTAGATTTTTAGTAGAAAGTAAACGGTATTGTGGTGGGAATTTGAATTTTTATGTAGTCGCTACTAATGCGGTCAGTGACTCACGCTTCTTTGACATATATTTTTATTTTATTTTCAAATAATTCAGTATTATTCACGTAATAATTAAGTGTAAAGTATAGTAATTGTGTTAATATTATAATGTTTGTTTCATAATATAAGAAAACGACGTCTTTTTAAACAGAAAGTGTTGGCAGTGCGTGTTTATTTTACGTAAGGAACAAAACAAAAGGTTACTATGGCCGAAAAGGTAAGTTAAATCATTTTTATTACACTTAAAAAGGAAACAAATATTTTATGGCGAATCGTTACATTGATGTGTACTATTGTTTACTATTCTATTCGATAAAAGATCTAATTATCTCGAGAAGGTATCAACTTGACATTAAGAGTGAGACACACATCACACAGTATTTTTTTTTCTATCACAATGCATGCAACCTCTATGCAGCTGTTGGTGCGTTAGCTAAACTAAAAAAATAACACCTGTCTTGTCTGTGTCATGTAGGTCTTCACTTTGGCTTGAAACATGAAATTATAAGTGTATTTTACTCATGTAATCAATAAAAAAAAGTTCTAAATGCGTTAAATTGCGCGTGTAACTCAATATTGAGAAATTATGGTGAAATTTTTTGCATTATCAAATTAAAACAATGGATAGTTTAGGCGAGGTAAGTGTAGTTAAGCTTTTAGTCTCTAGCACTAACTTGTCTTTTATTTAATGAAATGAAATTACTGATGTTTTTACCATCATCATCATTTCTGCCCCGTATCAGTCACTGCTGGGTATAGGCCTCTCATTTTTTGATGTCTTGATTTTAATACAATTTGTATTCATTATGTCATATTATTTACTGTTTGGTATGTCAATAATACTATAAAATAAGTCTTTGGAAGTTATACCTAAATATATTGCAATGATTTAAATGACTTTTAATATCTATGCCTTAATAATTTCATAATGACTTATAAAAATATTAATAACTTAAAAGAGCTTTGCTTTAATTTGTAGCTGTTGTAAAATATATGAGAAGACTATATTATACCATTTGGTTAATCAAAAATATAATTTGTTTAGAAAATTCAAGAAAATCCCTTACCAGAGGAGCAATGTGCGGAAAGTGCAGACAAGCCTAAGGATACAGTACCGAAACCAGTGCCTGATAAGACTACAACTATAGTTCCATTACCAGTAGTGCCTCCACCAGCAGCGGTACCGCGGTTGTCCGTACCAGTGTTCACGAAGACCTCTCCCAATGACCTGTACCGGCGGCTGTTGCCCGCCATGCTGTTTGTGCTGACTTTTGTGACTGTGATGACCATGCTTTTAATATACATGGATACTGTTGGTGAGTTTTTGTCAATTAGCATCAAAATGAGTAACAGAGCTGTTCTGTTATTTTCATGTTCTATGAGTAGTAAAATAACTGTAGGGTTTTTAATGTTGGCTGTCGTCTAAATAAGAAGTTCAGACTTCAAGACAGATTTTTTGATGACAAAGTACATTGATTTTTAATAATCAATTGCAGCCACTTAATTTATAGTGTTTTTAAACTAAATTAATCAGAGCCCCAACATAACATCATCCATAACCATAGGGTATGACTATCTGTAACCATATATTTATAGAGAGGTACATTCATAGTTAGTAATAGAAGTACAGATAAATATAATGAGTGGGCCCAGGCCTGAGTTCTTCATGCAAACAAAAGATGTGTTAAGACAAAATGTTGGGATGGCTTGTGATCATCACTCACCCACTGCTAGGCATAAGCCTCACATTTTGTGCCAAACTTCAAATTTGAGCCCAAGAATAAATCTTATAAAACACTAAAAATTGGTGCTGGGCCTGCTGCATCTAGTTTGTCTTGTGGACAGCTGAGCATGGGGTCCTAGGTTTGAATTTTGGGTCAAGTCATTTTGCTACTGGGTTTTCCTATTAGGTAATTGGTAAATCTCCGCAGCATGGAGTCTGGGTACGTGCCTGGTGGATGGCAATAAGCTCGCTATTACATTGGGACATATAACATAACTGGCGAAATGTAGGTGTATTATACAGACGGCCTTCGGGGAATAGAGGCGTAATATTATATTCATGTCATGTGTGTAGCGCTGGGCGCCCAGAAGTTCCGCGCGAACATGTCCCGCGACTACGAGCTGGCCAGCATCGCGGCGGGCTCGGCGGCGCTGGTGGCCTTCGTGCAGCAGCTGCACCTGTCGCCCCCGCACGCCGCGCTCGCCGCGCCGCTGGCCCCGCCGCAGCCCACGCCGCAGGTGCTGCTCATGGACCAGCTCTACGGGGAGATCGTGAGTGCCTTTTCAACTATCTTAACTAAAATATTGGAAAAAACACCATAATATTATCAACATTCTAGCCTATTGTAAATTATTAAAAATATTCAGTCCTCTTCATATACAAGTTCTATACTGAATATAATGAACAGTCTTTAATTTAATCATTATGAGATATGAACTTCTAAACCTATTTTCGTGATACTGTTTCACAGTGCTTAACTTCAGCTATCTGACTCATTGCGACTAGTTTAGAAGTGTTTAACATCTATTATGAAGTCACTTCTGACGTGTTTAGCCCAGACCAAGAGGCGTGATATTTGTACAAAAACCTCGTTTGTGCCAATAAGATTACCTCCTTATTAGGTGACATTGTATAATGTAAGCAATTTACATAAACATAGACACGAAAGAGTGGAAAATAGGCGTTCTGATGAGATAAAAGAACAGCTTATGCTATTTTAGTATCAGAACACCTTGAAGAGAATTTAAATACATATCATATACATATAGCATCATATCTCAAGGATGTCTTAGTTTTTGAAGATTAGTATCAAAACATTAGGTTTTTTGAATAACATACAAAAACGAAGGCAGTCTTGTCTTGACCACGGTCTATGCCGAAATTTGTCAAAATCTAGCCGCACGGTATTGTCTGCCAAGTTCGCGAGGCAAGAACGACGACGTTGGGTTATATCGTAATACGCGGTGGGTCAATAAGACCCGAACTATAGCGCAATAATGTTTATCATTCGTGGTAGTTAAAAGAAATATTGAAGTCGAAGTTCGAACCCGTGTTTGTAGACAGATCGGCGCGGGCGTCTCCGATTGCTCAATATGTGTCTTCTAGAATGTTTAACCTTTTGAACGCTAGTCTTGTAGGAAGACAAGCGTTTTCGTGCCCATCACGTCACGAATTTTTTACAAGACGATATCTTATCGTAATTATTACGATTATTGTTTGTTTATTTATTTAAACAACAATATAAGCTTAAAACTTTAAGCCAAATCACTTACATTCTTTATGTGACAACATATACTTAAATCTAACCACTAAAATAATATTATCTGTTATTACATTACTCAAATCTTACGATTTGATATTGTCTCCTGGTAGGGTTATGGCGTGGAAGCGTTGTCACACACAAGACAGTCGCGCTCAAAGGGTTAAAGACTGCAATACCTACGTAGTCTAAATTAGGTTTTATTACAAAGGAGGAATATTTAAATAACAATAAATATAGTTTTAACAGCTGTTGAACACGTTTTCGGTTTCGTATTGATTAGCCATTCTCACGCTACGGTTCTCACGAATACTTTGACCTTAGTTCTCGTTAAGGTAACATAGTATACCTACTCTTATTAAAAGTCTTTAGTTTGAAACTAAAAAATCTTTGAAAGAATTTATTACTGTTTTTATCAGTTGAGTTCCGCGTGCGCCCACATAATAAGTAAGTTGTCCGATACAATAAATTCCTGTAAAACAATTTGATTATAAGTTCTGAATTGGTCCTACAACTAAAAGGAGAAATAAGTAGACGTTTTTCGTAACTTATAATGTAGGTTTGGATATGGAAAGAAGTCGAAATGAACGAAACTTTAGTCAGTAGTTGTTGAAACTTGATCAGGAATTAAACGATAAATGTATGTCAAACTGGAGTTTCATGTTTGGAAAGATAATATGAGCTGTTGCAAAAAACGGATTCAGATATTGTGTAAAATGATCTTATTTTACTTACGAAGATTCTCGTTGTTAAAAAATATAAGAAAAAAAACCTTTTTTAAAACAAGCTTTTAATATTTGTTAATAAAATGAACAAAAAATTAAAAAATAAATTCACTCTAATAACAATAAGTTCGTTTTTATTATAGTTCCAATTTTATAAATAAAAGCGTGTTATTTTGTGATGGTATCATGAAGAGCATGTAGCGCTTTCTTTTTCCTCGTGCTATTAAAATGTAACACGCTTAATTATTTTCTTTACGTAAATTTTTTATATTTTTGTTTTTCTGTTTGTTTTTTTTGGTATATTTAGTATAGATATAAGCGATTTGGTTGGATGTACTGTAAGCTTATGTCTTATGAATAAATGAATATGAATGTGAAAACGAAACGATCGACTGCGCCGGAAGTATTTCCATAGGTGTCGTCAATCTACTTATGGCCCTAATATAAGAATGGTGATGTCTGTCAGTCAGTTTATAGTAGAGCGTACGTTCCAGTACAACGGCACGTTCGTGGAGTTCTTGCCGAGCGGCGCGCGCGGCGCCAGCAGCGAGTACCTGGAGCGCGCGCGCGGCTGGGCCGGGCTGCTGGCCCGCGCCGCCGCCCGGGACTACCTGGCCGTGCGGGGCGCCGCGCGCGCGCTGCACGCCTGCCTCAGCCCCACCGCGCACCCAAGGGAGGTGGGTACCTTCCATACATCTATACAAATCAATAGTCTATGAAACAGATCATTTATGTTTGTATTTATTATGTAATGAGTAAAACGAGATGCTGAAATGTACCGAGTTAAAAAAAACTCGAGTCAATTACTTCAATAGTGATTTCCGATAGTACTCACTAAATAACACAATAAAACATGATTTGCCTATTGTGTGATAATTAAAACCACGATAAAAACAAAATAATCAATTTAGTGGTAGAAACCTGATATCTCAATAGTATCAAGTGTAGGTATGTGATAAAAAATCCCTCAATAACCGCAAAAGATATCAAAACCACGAGTTCAAAAACATTGCGCACTTCAATTCAAATGGTATGCGACGCCAAGGTGCGGCGAAAGTCACGGGTTCGAGTCCCGCTCGTGTTCATCACTTTACGACCTCATCAAATCCCTTTATCAATTTAGATTTAAGCTTAGCATGGGCAACATGCATTTGATATGACTTTTGGTTAACACTAAAAGTTTTAGTATTGTTATATTTGAGTTAAAATCCTTTCAATTAGTATCTTTGCAATAGGTGGTGAAGTTAATTTATAATCAATAATTATTTATTTATCTCAATGAGTACTTTGTGCTCGTAACCTCGTAGGGTCGTAAGGGTCTTTTAAGGGTTCCGTACCCAAAACGTACGTTACACCAACACATTCCCCTCCAGGTAACCTATCAAGAGACAGAGAGCCAGGAGAGTGTGTTCAGGTCCCGCGTGCTGTGCCTCCCGCTGCTGACTGTCCTGCTAGCAGCCGACGCCACGCGCGCCGACTATGTCCTGCTGGGCGGGAACAACGCGCTGCCTGCCCTCACACACCTGCCCTTCGACGACAGCAGGATACATCTGCAGGTTAGCGAGACTTTCCAAGGTTTATGTAAAAGGATATAGACGTTAATGTAAACTTTGTGCCAGGATACTTTGTGTACATGGTTATTTGTAAGTTAAAATCATCTTCACATCGCTATGTCCGACAACTCTCAAAATTTTATATACTTATAGCGTTGAAATACGAAATTATCCCGCCTAAATATTGCTCAGTCCCCTTACCATGAACTCTTAAAACAGGATGTTTAAACGTTGGGTAAGCGACTTGCCGCACTACACGTAGCGGCGTCTCGCTTCCACAACGATAAATGTCCTACTGTAAGAGTTCATGGTAAGGGGGCAGGTTCTGTATTGTACTAAATCTCTACAGGTGATAGAAGTACAGTTCAATAACGACGCAACTCGCAACAAGACGACCCAGTACCTTCTCTCCAAGAACTACACGGTAGCGGGCACGTTCGACAATAGCGTCATGTACGCGCTCAAAGGTGACGTGTGAAGGTTGAGGTGAGCCCGCGGTAGGTGGCGTTAGTGCATGACAGTAATGTAGTATAGTCTATGGTATATGTCATATTTGACGTTTAGTAACTCTTTCAATATCTTTTGTAGTTGCAACGTTTAGTTTTTCGGTAAGTACTTTGTTTGGTAGTAATAAAGTTATGTGGCGTTTTTAATTTTAGTTGTTAGTTATACAGGTAAATTCGAAATAATCGTTTTGTATGACGTCTTTTTATTTAAAATGATTCAAATAAAATTTTGATGTGAAATCGTTTTGTAACCTTATTTCAGTTGTTTAGTTATTTTTTAAACAAACAAATTAAAGTTAATGTTTAAACCAAAAAGCTGACGCCATCTGCCGCACAAATATTACGAGCACAAAATATAACAAAAACTATCTGTAATGATGATATACTATTAATTTTAACCATTCTCAGTGAACTATACTTTGATTTTTAATTTAATGTGATTTAATTAAGTTGTAATTTTAAGTGATTTTAATCCAATTAAATTATTAATTTAGTTACTGATCGACTTTAACTGATTTCGAGTGAAGACAAGTTATGTGATGGGGTGCTTTTACCCCCTCACGCCATACTATTCGCGTTTAGCAAGATATTCTTGATGTTACGTGGGTAAAATTAGAGTTCCATTTTTTTAATATAAAATCTGTTACTACTTGCTCTCTGGGTTCCGTACCGTGAACGCTTATTTTGATTTTTTTCTTACGTTCTAGTTATACAGATAAACAATTGTATACTTTATATAATTGTGATAGAATATATATTCCAATGGCCGCGGAACCCTGTAAATCGTCCATAGTTTTTAATAGATATATAATCAAAAGTGCCTTAAAACACTGTTGATTTCCAATGCTGTCTCATTGCTCATGCGCAAAACTTGGATTCTGCACTGTTTTAACTACACAGTAGGATATTGCTAGATGTTAATTTTGTCTAGATTTGAAAGCTGGGAGATGTATTTTTGATACAAGTTGAAAACAATAGTATAAGCTAGATTTGTTTCATCAGATAATTTTTATTTTTAGAAAACTGTGTGATGTCGTACTATTTTCAAATAAACCGATATAAAACATTTTTTTCTCAACTTATAAAGAAGTCAATTAATTTTATTTCAACTTGTGTCAAATTTGCTGTTAAAGAATGCGTGTTTGTCGCCCTGACAATAATAAGACTTGAAATTATAAAATGAAAATAAAATTATAGATTGAACTTGTTAGTGAACTCATCACTGTCTGTAATTTTATTTACATTTATATTCGCCATGTTGCGTCAATTGATCATATTTCACAGACAATAACAATTTCTAGTAGAATATTATACCAATATTTATTATTAATAAATTGATATAATATTAGTGTACCAGTGAGTTGTTCTGTTATAGTTTGTGAAATCTGACAAAGATATCAATAAAAATTGTAAGGTATGTGCTATAAGGTTGTTATTGGAGGTAGCTTTGTACGGTATGGCGGCAGTACGCACGTATGCCGCACCGCACCGCGTTAGATAGAATAAATAATTGTCTCTTTGAATTATTCATTGAATAATTACGTGTGACGTATACTATGTTCAGAATCTCAAAATTAATAACATTCAGTATTGTATTTAATTTTTTGGAGTAAACAAATGTATTACTTTTTACTCCGATCGAATAGCTAGCTAGATCAATAATAAAATATTATAGAAATAAATGATACAATGAATAAAGCAAAGAGTTTAGTACTCACGATATCTGAGCGCTTATATTATTGTCAATTTATTTCATTTATAACTGCCATTGATTTTATATGTATTGAATGTTTATCAGTATTGTGTTGCAATCTTAAACAGTTCCATCCAATATAGATGTGTTTTATCGAACAATATTTATTGATAATTTATTATGATTCTCGGATATTTTTTATTTCAACTTTTATTTATTACGGTTTTAATTAGAATAAACTGCGCCAAACGGTATATTAATAATTTCAATTACGTTTTTCCAAACGAATCTGTTAATATTCATGTATTTTACATTATTTGTTCTTTGTGAAGTGATTATGTGTTTTGAATCTTGAGGTGCAGTTTTTCAATTTTATATATATTTTTCTAATTTCATGTCTCATAGTATTTTTAATAATAATTGTAATTAACGGTAATGATTAATGAGTCATTCCATTTGTTTCTATTTAAATTCCATTTTTTAATTTTAATTATTAATAAGACTGAATAATATCGAATATTTAAAAAAAAAATCTCTATGAATATAATTATTAATTTATTCTCACTTGGTTTGACAGCGATCCGTCGCTTCAATGAATTACATCAGGAACTAAGTAAACACTTCATTAATTGAATTAATTTTAGCGTACGTTTAATTTTAAGTATATTTTTGTTTAGGCTTAGTTTAAAATGCGCTCAATTTTTCACGAATAAAATTAAATGGCTTTAATTATTCTGTTGTTTGTTTATTATATTATATACAATCCCTTATTCTCCGTGTTCTCAATGTTAAAGGGCTTATGAGCCCTTTTATTCAGAATTTTTATGTTCTTTCTTAGTCACTGACGGGATCGGAAGCTAAGAAAACTTACCTTACCCAGGGCTGACAAACTTAACAAAATAAATAAAACATGCATAAGTATAATAATTAAGTTTTATTCAATACATTTCATCAACATAGACAACTCTTTCTTGATCCTATACCATGTAACGCGCCGCTAGCCCCATCAACAATGACAGTTGAACATAATATTAGTTACATATACTCGGGCTATTTTATTACAATTGTTGATAATGCCCTCTGGCCTCCCAGGTGGGGTTACTATTAAAATAAAATAAATTTCTCAATAATAATCGTATTACTACACAAAAATAAAATATTTAATTAATCATAATAATTGTGCGAATAATCGTAGTAATGACACTCAACACATAATTATACATTGCTATAATAAACATTCTAAATCAATATATTTTTAAAACTAATAAAATTCGTTTCTATCGATAAATTACGAACAAATGATTTTTAAACAATAATTATTGCTTTATAAATCTCCATCGTGATGAAATTAATGGAAGAACTACGAAAATTAGGTAATAATTATATTTACACGCCCCGATATACAGATTGAATTCATCTCGGCTTTATTTTAAGAGTACTCTTATAACAAGTAAACAATATGTTTAATTATTGATTAGGAAAAGATCACGGTTTAAAATAACGTGTTTTATAAGAATCATAATCTTCAGTTACCTTCGATGTCCACTATACTTGTAAACAAGGCTAATAGTGATAATTGAATGAATCTCGGGCGATCTTACATTTTTTAACTCTTATTTGCGAGTCCCATTAGTCCGCGATGCTTCAATCTGTTAAGGAGCAACTATAATACAATAATCACATAGAAACAACTGATAAATTTAAATAAATCTACGCACCAAAATTACAGAAGCACTCTAAATTCAATAAAAGATGTTTGATTTAGTCTCATTATTTCAGCAAGAGTTATTCGATATACATGCGATCTCTATTTAAAAAATACAGCTTTTAGAATTACATAGACTATTATCAATAGAACTTTAAATGCTGTTAAAAGGTAAATATAAATTATGATTCCAATTTCACCTAATTAAGCAAAGATCTTCGAGACTAAATCAAACCATACATCAGTCGCATATAATGCGTTCACTACGTACCGGTAAAAATAAATTTTGATAATTTGGTCCCAATTATGATTTAAATTTGCTAAGACGCATTATACGCAACGTGATAATTAAATGTACAATAATAAATACATACTTTCTGTTTAAAATAATCAACATGTGATGAAGTATTTGTATTGATAATACCTGGTTGCAGCCAGATTGATAAATATCATTGATCATTTTAACAGAAAGCTTTTTTAGCTGCCGGTGCACAACGCTTGGTAAAAACGGAATGATATAAATGCATAGATAACTCAGTGCTATATAATAAAGCTCCAGAATGGTACATAAAGATACAAATAACAAATTTAAGTACAATTAAAATTAAAGAATGTATTATATATATATATATGTGTATATACTCGCCGTATCCTACCTGTATACAAATTCATTCCTTATCTCGAACTCGTTTACGTACAAAGTAATATTGCTCGCAATTTAACATATTTACCAACACTAATTATGCCATGTTTTCACTGGGGAACATGTCGCCCAACATTCACGCGATTTCGTGGAACAATGGTGAATAGTACTTGTTGGGCGACGAATCCCGCGACCCGTAAATGACCCTAGCGACATCGCACGGAACACGTTAACTTTATGTCGAGCAAAAAAGTCGCGGGACAAATGTCGTCTAGTGAAAACGCAGCTATAGAAAAATCTCGGAAAACTATAAAATCTTTTGTAAGACAGTCATAAAATTAATCTGGATTCGTAAAATAATGAAAAACCAATGAATAAATTCAATAATCCCTTACATATTCCATTCCGAGCAATGATTACATGACAGTACGTACATTACTATAATACAATATATTATTAATTATTGTAACACTTACATCAAAAACGCTGTAATACTAAAGGTTTGACACTACACATCTGTCTAAAGAAGCGGGTATAAAAATATTCTATGACCTCGGATATACCTCAGTTCACACTACAACCTGATTTCACGTATATATCGATATATCTTCAACTCGATGGGAACAACTACATCGTTGATATTGTTCGTGTTTGATAGGTTCTCTTGTTCCGTCAGTACCATAGTGTTATGTATGCCTCGAACTATCTTTCCTCAATTCGAGGCAACCTCGCCTTGTTTTTATTTTTATACTTTTAAACAATTATCTGTCCTCGACGTATGTAATTGTTTTTGCTTTCCACAAACTGCCAATATCGAGGCTGCCTCGTTTGAAGCAATAGTTATTTTAATATTGATGTGATGAGTTCCGTTAACTAGCTACTCATAATCAGTGAGCGTATTACTTAGCTAATATTACAAACGGAGCTTCAAACAGCTTTTTTACGGCAGTTTATTGTGAATATTATAGATATAATATATGCAAGATGTACAAAAAGCAATTTGGAAACACTATAAAGAAACCAATGTAACATACCAAATAAATTTCATAATTTGTTAATTATATAAAGAGAAACTTAAGGAAATTGGAAGGAATGTAAAGTGAGCATTTAAGATTAAATATAAACAACTAAACATATTAAAATCAAATGTCACAAGCAACAGATAACAATAGAAGAAATATCGTTTATAATGAGCTACATATGTTAGACAGATAGTTATTTTATTAAAACATATTAACAGAAGTAATTGCAGTAGATAACAGTCCAGTTGTAACACTTATTGCATTCATGTTGCCACCCGTAACCACCAATATTTGTTAAATTATTTTATATACAGAAGACGCAGCTAAGAAACTTTTAAGTAGATAGAATAACCTTTGTACGGCCGCATTCTAAATATACTTGACGAATTTACGCAGGCATGGGTGATATAATTTAATACCCTCGTATAACCTTATAACCTTAGTATAAACCCGTGAATTTAATGAAGTTACATTAATTTTCGAGCGTTATAAATATTAGGGCAGGCCGCGTGTAAATGTTAGGCGGTCAGGCGACACTGGGAGGTTGACAGTTAGTAGTATTAAGATTGGAATATAGACACATTGAAGGATTGCAATGTTACTAGTAGGTCTCGCACTCCCGAACTTGGCTACATAAGACCAAATGAAACAAAACGTAATAATATCAGGCGATATAATTTGATATGTACTTATGTACATTTGTGGGCCTCCCAAACAAATTCTTTCTAATATCAAATTCGTATAAAAATTGTTTTATTTCACATTAGTACTAATTTTTCGAAACCCACATAGACTTGAGAGGGAATTTCAGGTTTGGAGCAATGGTACATATTTATAACGATACAAGTATAGCTGCGCTGTGCGGTGGTGATTGCTCAGCCGCCAGATATATGCGCAGTTGCGCACATAGTGATGTCTGGAATTTATTGTCTTATATTTAATCAGGTATGATTATAACCTACTAGTAGTAATAAATTAGAGGAACTTCAAGGGTAGGCATTCAAAAAGCTATAAACATGCAAAATCAATAGGAATGTCAACTCTTATGATATGTCAAATCATAAAGTTCTAGATACAATTTGAACAAAAATACAGTGTTAATGAAAGACGAGAACGTAATCACCATTGCTCCAACAACCTCAACCGACTCAACCGCTCTGGCACACATCTGCCAGCATCCAATATCATTGGAGGAAGGAGGTGTGGTCGGCGAACGCGGGCCGCATCACGTTGTTGTTGTGAGCCGCGCCGCCGAGGAAGTTGTTGTTGAAGGGCGGCGCGTGCGCATGCGCGGGGCTGGCCGGGCTGGACTTGAGCTGGTTGATGGAGGGCGCGGGCCCGGCCTTGGGCGAGCGCGGCGCCAGCAGGTTGTCCACGTCGATGTTGACGGCGCCCGAGCTGTCGGCCCACGTGGCCCCCAGCCGGGCCGCCGGCTTGGGGGGGGGAGCCGCGGGGGGGGCGCCGCCGCTCGCCTGCGGCTGTAGGAGACCTGTCGTCAAGGGGGCACGTTATTCCTGCTGCTTGCCAAAGTTAATTGCATTGAGCCTTTTTTATAGTTTATACATTATTTAAATTTTAAACAGTCCCGTGTGTCCGTGAATTAATTACTTGGAAAAAATGAATCGAAAAATAAATAATAATTCAGTATACAATATTTAGATATGAGTTTAATTTTAGTTGTTCCCCTGCATGGTAAAAACGACTTTGCCCTTCTTCCTTATTTAGGTTCACCTATTATGCTATTAATTACAGTGACACACATGAGATACCTGGTAACTTACACATTATTGGTTGATATACGAAAATTATAATTTGAAGAAAAAGAAACATTTAGTATTTTTCTTCTTTTAAAAGTGCGAATTTTTTACCTAGACATTTAAAATTATTTTTTAAAGAACATTAAATAATTAAAACGACAATAATTGATAATAGTTTATTGACGGTGGGTATATACAGACACATATCAACTACAGGAATCTACATATTGCTAATTAAAAACTTACTCTTAATACATTGAAGTCAGCTCGCGACACATTGAACTGACAAACTACTCTTAGAAAACATCAATTATAAGACCTAGTACCTAACTACCCGCGCGGACTGTCTATAGACACCCTGCCTCACTTATCTTCCTTGGATTCCGACAGCTGAAGCTTACACACAGATATCCACCAGACTAGAAACTTTAAGATTTCATCTTTTAAGAAACAGGCTTAATCCGGTCCCGCCAAAGTCTTCTCAATCAACCCAAGCACTTGTCCTGCGAATATCGCGGCCTCGGACTTCGCCCCTCCGAGCCTCATCGTAAGATCTATGTTCCCCAGAGAGTCCACCAGCCAGCATCTCATCTCCATCATGATGTTGAAGAACTCTGTCTTCACGATGCTGGCAGGCAGAGCGAACACTATGGCTGCGAGTAAGGACATCACACACATCTGGATCTTGGGGTCGGGAGTATATCGTAGGTACACGATTATTCGTATCACTTCCCTGCAATATGTGGTACATTTAGGGCAGTTCCTCGTCGCTAACACCACGTTCCCGACCACCGATAGATACTTCAGCAGCAGAATGCTATCCGTATCCTGCTTCAGATTGTGGTGACTAAGCGTCAGCTGTTTGTGCCCAAACCCTCCCAGTAGAGGATAGAAGAAGTAATCAGAGACTCCCGCAAACTGATTCTTTTTAGCTTTTGCGAAAGGATGTTGCCGCGTGGAGTGGAAGTATCTGGTCTTGTTGATGAGCCGCCGTCGGATGATCTCCTCGGCGGGCACGTCTGTCTGCTCCTCCAATATTATCTCGTTCTTAGGCTTCGTTTCAGTCTGAGGGTTCACATCGGCTATTCTATTTACAGCTTCGGATATGACATCGAGCATAAACACTTTGGTAGCTATGGAGTACCTCCCCACGTCTGTGTGGATCTCCTTGCACAGGTGTTCTGCAGCTATCTTAGGCTGGCAGCACACGATAGCGACGCACGTGTTGAACTTAATACTGTCGAAGTTATCCACGGGGCACTTGGCCTCGAGGTGAACGAACAGGTCCAACAGGTCGATAGTTAACTTGGGATCATCATTCTTGAGTTGTTTCATCACCAGATCTTCAGAGACCTCTAGACAGGCTTCGAATAATTCGTCTTGAGCTTCGTCTATCATTTCCAGCAAGTCCCGCAAGTACTTCGGTTGTTTTCTAACGTTCACAGACACGTCGTTGCTCATGTCGTACGGGACTAGATCATCGTCTGAATCTAGATCTTCCTGCTTGCCGTCAAGGGCGTCTAGCTTCACAGATATGATAGCTTTCACTATCTCTTTGGTTTGTTCTGGACCTTTGACAGCACAAGTTACTATAGTGTTGTGAACGTTTTCGTCGTCAGTAAACTTGTGCGCGAAGTTATCAAGAATCCTCTTGGCATTCAGTGGTTTGTACACATACTTGTCGGGCCCCCTCCGCCGGTGGTCCAGGACACATCGATAAGATATAGCCTTTAATGCCTTGAATATATCTTTGCACGTTTCCCCCATTTCATCGTAGTCGAACTTGAGTTCGGCATTCCTGTCGGTGCTTTCTATTTCCGAAAGTATTTTTAAGATAACTTCTATAGAAGCCATACTGATGCAGCGGAACTCTTGCGACAGAACATCCAAGTGTTTGCTCATGCCTCTGAATAATATGGACTTGAGTTCCGTTGGCTTCCAAACAGTTTTGTTCCACAGGGAGAGCGTCACCCTATACCTCACAGCTAGGACCAGCAACAGAGATATATACATATGCTCCGTCATGTTAAAAGAGTTACTCAGCTTCACATCAGCCCAAACGGTGCTCAGCCTCAGAATGAGATCACATATATTTTGTTCGTTATCTTTCGTAGTAGATAGGTAATATATTAGATTCTCAGGGATCATGGTGTCTTTGTAATCTTTAGGTTTGATGTAGAACGGGATTTTATAACATAGTATCTCATGCCAGTCGCTGTTCGTGTCATAACTGTCTCCAAGCAGGTGGTATATGATCTGTTTGTCGGTTTTATAGTCGATGGGACAACGTTTGACCAGCACAACGCATAGATATTCAATACACTGTCGAGATATATTCTTGAGTAGAATCTGAATGAGTCTCTTTTTAACATATTTAGTGGGTTCACTGTTACTAGGCTCTACCCAAGCTGCCAGGAGGTCAACGAACCCGTGGATGGCTGGGGAGTTGCCACTCATGAAATAATTAGTAACGATTTTCGATAGTAGTTGTGAGAGGCACTTCACACTATACTGAGTACCCTGGTAGTAGCTGCAGCTGTCGGTCATGAACTCCATCGCCCTGATCATGTGGAAGAGCATACAGTAAGAGTAATTCTCATGGGAGAAAGCTTTAGGGGTATCTGTCTTCAATCTATTGGCAACTCTTTCAGGCAGTGTTGCCAGCAACTGCACATAATTCTCCCACTCATTTTCGCGTATACACTTATAGTTTCCTTCCCAGGCGTTGTCGCTACAGTCGACTATAGCTGTGAACACCATGTCGCTCTTGATGTACATCAAGAGAATTTCGGACAAAGCTTTTAGAGTGACCATATCGGATTCAGTCTTTAGGAACCCGCACAGAACTGATAGGATCTCGTGGCTGAGCTCGAAGCTGTCTTCCACGGTAAACAGTCTGATGATCTCTTCTTTGCATATGGGCCATTGTGGGAGGAGCACTCTGACGACAGCGGCCAGCAGGCGCGAGTAGCCGTCGATGTGTTCCATAGGAATGGCGCGGTCTTCGAGCCGGCAGAGTCTCTGCACCGTGATGGGCCCGGGCAGGAGGGACAGCGCGGGCGCGAGGCCGCGGGCCAGGCGGGCCAGGCCCGACAGGGTGCTAACGGTGGGGGAGCCCAGGACGGCCTGGAGGGCGGCCGGGAGGGCGCGCTCGTGGGGCGACGCGCGAGGCTTGCCTGCAAATAAAAATGCCTGAAAGTGTCCAAGACTGTTTGGTACATAGGTTGGCATGCAAGCGACACGCGTCGCGGCAACACAGACGTTGAACATTGGGAATCAAAACTAATTTTTATTAAGATCACTTAAAAATATTTCGTTATTTTTTATAAAAATCGAGGTCACGTTACTTATAAATAAATAGTTTACAATATACGCCGTATAATAACTCAATACACTACGGTTTCCGTTTTATTTCATTGTAACATAAGAATTTTGAACCTAAGAACGTTGTCGATGTTATTTCATTTTGCATACACTGTCTTAAGAAGGTCGAAATTGCACAGCCCTTCTAAAATTCTGTTTGTTTTCATTATTCACAATAGACGGAGTAATTTTAACTGTGTATCTATGTACAGTATCACCAAGATTATATTCCGCAAAGGGCTAAGCCGCCCATATCTTATCAGGCAGTCCGATGCATTGGGCGAACCTATTACCCATATCAGGCATAAATATTAGTCATGTCGTAAAACTTAACTAGAGTACAATTGGCAATCAAAACGTCACATCTGCACACGCCTGGATCAAACCCACAACCTTGACCCAACCACCACAATATTCTCTTTGAGTATAAATTGTCTTTCATTAGACCAATGCATGATAAATGATGTAGGAATCAATTGAAGCCAATGGACTTGCATCCAATTGAGATCGTTATTCGTATTGACATCAATCTATTGTTAGTACGGACATAAGTAGTTATTATTGGACTAAAGAGAATCTTTCAAATTGATAAAGGCAATTTGAAAATGGACACGAGTGTCAGTAAAAGTTCCCTTATTTACGTCATAAGGGTGACGTCAGGCATCATCTGTTTTTCCGACCAATAGACGATAATTGTATAGTAAACAAGTATTATATACAGACATTTAAAATAGCACAGTATTGAGACAATACTAGAGGTAATACAGAATACTATGTACACTTTAAGCTGGGTGAGAGGTCCAACCTCTAGACGAATAGAGTAGAATGGTAAATGTGCGGGGTTTATTTATGACGTTATATTCGTATATAAAATCATATAACACTAAATATGGACTCCTTTAATCTCAAAAAACACACGACGAATCACAAAATTTTCCGTGTAGACGAAGTCGCGAGCGATTGTAGTTGATGCCGCGTTTTCACTACTGGACGTGTCGCTCAACATTCACTTGGTATGTCTTTGGGACATGTCGGGCGACTGTCGAGCGACACGGATGTCGCGCCCAGTCCCGCGACCTGCTGATGTCGCGAGCGACGTCGGGCGACATCGAGTCGCGTAACAAATATCGTCCAGTAAAAACGCGGCATGGTAATGTCGTTGGTTTTACTATAATAACTTTCGTGACTGATATCCATATTATTTACAAATAACAATATATGCCTATTTAATTCACTCAAACGGATTCCCTGTATGAGTTGTATATCTACCATGAGCTCATAAAGTAAATAATGTGTAGTTTATAAAAATTGCGGGCAACTGACAGTATTTGTACTAAAAAAACGTAGTGTTTTCGGCATACTAGCGATTTTAATTTATTACGTTAACTCCAGGATGCTGCTTGCTTGTTGTCGTAGATATAGCAAACGTACGTAAGCACCACTCATGGTAGAAATACAGATGAGTAATGATGTGTAGGTCAGCAGGTAAGCAGTGTACTGACCTGCGGCGCGCGGCTGCAGCGGCCCCAGCTGCAGGCGCTCCAGCCCGCACAGCGCGGGCTCGCTGGGCGCCGACAGCGAGCTCAGCAGGTCTAGGTTCGACGCTGGAACCAACGGAACACTCGTTAATAACACACCCCATATAGAAAAGGTGATGGCAGGTAAAGTCTAGACACAACATTACACCCTTACCATGCACCATTAAAGCAGAACAATTTCCGTTGTAGAACTGAAACGCTACCCTACACTCCACTTAGCAGGGTCTAGCAATCACAACAGCAATGTCCAAGAGTTCATGGTAAGGGAACAGTTTTATAATCGCGTTTATTCGGAAATTCCCGACTAGTTTTAAACTCAAACGGAATCCTTATTCTTGAGCTAGTAACGCCGTGTTTATAATACTAAAATAGTTATCACATGCTCAATGCTCAATCTGTAGGAATACCAATCACAAAATGCTTAGTAAAATACGAATTACGAAATATTATACCAAAGATTATTCTTTGCTAGATAAATTCAACAAAAGACATAACATCAATATTTTCATATCAACCAAATTAGAGCCAATAAAAAAGATTGAAAACTATATTAACGTCCGAGTTATATTCCAAATATCTGAATATAATAATTATGAATCAAAACAATTAATTTATAATTATTTAACTAGGGCGAAGGCCTCTTCACATTTAGAAAATAAAATATTTAATATAATAAAACATCACTCACCAGTAGGTGGCAAGCTGCTATTTGAACTTAGCAAGCTGTTGCCCGAGTTTATCAAATTATTGCCTGAGTTTATCAACAAACTGTTGCCAGAGTTCATCAAATTATTGCCCGAGTTCATCAGACTATTGCCCGTGTTCATCAAATTATTGCCCGAACTCATCAGACTATTGCTTGAGTTCATCAGATTATTGTCGGAGTTCATCAAATTGTTGCCGGAAGCCATCAGATTGGTCGGATTTATTAGGTTGTTGCCGTTGTGCGTATCGCTAAAGGCGCTGGTGAAGTCTGCAAAGCCCTCGTTGTTGGAGGGCGGCGGCGGAGCTCCAAAGGCGTCGGCGAAGTCCCCGAATTCGTGAGACACTTTGCGAGGCGCTGGCGGGGCGTCGGCTCTGAAACAAACAAAGAGGTAAATTAAATTGAGATTGAAATTAGGTTTATGCAGGGCCGTCTTTACGCCGGGGAGCACGGGGTGCGGGGCACCCGGACGCTGGGCCCGACCGGGGCCCTGCCGGCCGACCGCTGCAGGCAGACTACACGTGCGAGCAGGACGCGTTGCAGAGAGGGCCCAGACGGGGCGGCGAAACAATTTTTTAAAACATAGAAAATAAAAAAAAATTACAACATAAAGACGGGGCGCCGCGAGAGATGATGGTCTTCAACAAATATCAGCGTCAGGCGCAGACAAATAAGCGTCTTTTCCGCGCACATTGTATATATTTTGTGTCGCGACGTATGTTAAAATTAATAAAATGTACATTTATATTAAAATTTCCATAAAATAATATATTTCTACGTATTTTTCTTAGGAGCCTTTTTCGTATTTCTGCACCCCAGCACTCAATATAGTAAAGCAGCTGGGTTTTGTTTATAATAATGATTTTAA
This sequence comes from Abrostola triplasia, assembly GCA_946251915.1. Classification (NCBI taxonomy): domain Eukaryota; kingdom Metazoa; phylum Arthropoda; class Insecta; order Lepidoptera; family Noctuidae; genus Abrostola; species Abrostola triplasia. The sequence goes on along the minus strand of OX276443.1, from coordinate 391,548 downwards.
TTAATAAAGAAAAATGAACGATTTATGATTTTCCTGTTTAGATAATTGCATAAAATCGCCACTGGAGGGCTGGGGGTCTACCTGGGGTCGAAGTCATCGAGCGCCTGCGCGGGGCTCGCGGGCTCGGGCGGCGCGCACGTCTTGAACAGGTCGTCCAGCAGCTGCTGCGACTGCTGCGGCTGCGGCTGCACTAGGGGGGGGGGAGGGGGACTTGCCGTACGAGGCTGCGGCTCCTGCAAATACGGGGAGGTTAGCGGCACTGATATACACAAAACTAAATATTTCAACTGGCAACTAGTCATTTGGTGTACATACAATAAAGGGAAATCAATCTACGTAAATATTAGTAGTATACCTACGTTACTATTAACTGGGACTAACCCAGATTACATGCTGATACTTAAGGGATAAGGGATAAAATAGAACCCTTCAGATAACCCAAGATGCTCGGCTCAGCCACTCGACCAGCCAACGAAGTAGACATATCATTTACTAATAATGACCTAACTAGTTGGACCAGACAATCATCATGTAGGGGAGAGGGGTTGCCATAATCCCCACGCTCGGCCAGCGAACTGGGGATCGCAGTATTGGTGATAAAGTTATAGAAGACGCTACTGCCCATCTTCTAGATTTGCCCTTAATCGCGTCTTAGAATACTCACAGGTGGTCAATTCTAGGCCAGATACCACTCGACAATAGTAAATAATAATAATTATGAAAGACGAGTTACGTTATCTACAATCAAGTAAGTTAATATAATCACCAAGATCGATCTTCTTGACGGGCGTGGTAGGCTTCTGCTTGGCAGGGCTCTTGAGGTTGATGCTGAAGGGGCGCGGCGCTCCCCGCTCGCTCCGCTCGGCCCGCTCGGCTCGCTCGGCTCGCTCGGCCCGCTCCGCTCGGTCGGCGGAGCGCGGCGGGCTGGAGCTGACCACTTCAGAGTCACGGTACACGTTCTCTCTGTAAACGGACACGTTACTGTTACAGTATAAATAAAAAGTCACGAAAAAGGTGTTGCCAAATTAGAGGGCCGTATAGTTTATGAACAGCCTGGTGTCGGAATTTAAACCACCTGGTAGGCGTCTGACATGGCTTTATACCGCATGAATTATCAATACTAATCTTGTCTTCATAGGTAACAATAATATAATAAATTAATGTGTTATCCACATGTTAACAGTACAACACCAATGAGAAGTCCTGTCTACTCACTTCTGTGGTCTCCGCTGCTGTCCATAGTCACCGTCAGAGTCGTCTCTGTCGTAGTCTTCCTCATCGTTCCTCTCCTTGGGTTCTTCTGTGAATGTTTGTCCAGACATATTTATATGTACACTAGGAACTTCACGCCTGAACTCGAAATGAATGCGGATCAAAACCAACCAAGATTTTGCGCTCGTGTAAAAAGTAACTTATGTCCCAAATTTCATATATAAAATAATAATATAACGATCCTGACGGACCCCGTCGAGCGCAGCAAAAGCCCTTCACGTTGGTCACGTGATCTCTTAAAAACTAGGTATAAAACGGTACGGTGACTGCTACTGACCCCAGTTGCTGCCGCGGTCGCTGTACTCCCCCCAGCCGCCTGAACTGCCCCTCACGCCCATCACGACAGCTTCCGAAGACATGCCTGCAGAGAAAATGGTGTTATATGAATATTGTCAACTTTATAATCACTAGAAGAAAGAGTCAATTTATCTCTTATTAATAACGATCATTAAGATTGTGTTTTTATGAATACTTAATATTGTTCTTAAACGAATGCACACCTTTAAATTGTATGTATATATGTTATGAACTTGTACTAAATTTGTTAACCAAAATGTCTACATATATAACTGTTAAAAAAATCAAGATTGTGTAAGAGTCCTAATGTTTTCTTAACATTAAACTAGTTAAGGTATAAGTAATGTATAACAAACATACAGCTACCTATATATTTGTCCTTGTTCTTCTTCGCCTTCTTCCTCTCCTCGCGCAGCTTCTCATCGTCTTGTATGAAGTCTATCAGCTCGCGCACCTTGTGTCTCACGTTTATACCCTGCCGACAAACGGTATGAATATTGAATCAAACTTAACTTAATTCACTGATAGAAATGTACTCAGATCATATTATTATTTGTGTATGATTATTATTGGTGATTTTACAATATTATTATGATTTATCTTAGAATTCCACTAAAACAACCTTTATACTTGCCCCTACTAATTTGCAGCTCGGTTCTTTTGCGTAAAAAGATGTATAATAATAATAATAATATTTATTTATTTGACCAAATATATGTTACAGTGTAGAATTTTAAACTAGATCTTATAAATACCACAGTTCTTTTTCTTCTTCAATTATACTTAAACTAGACTTGTGTTAAACTAAACTAATATAACATTTTTACAGTACATATAGTATGATATGGTTCATAAAGTATTAATTGCGGCCAGCCTGAACTAGGGTAAACCTGTGTTTCAGGCGATCGCTTAAGGTAACTATTTAAATAGGTCATTTAAAATTAAAGTAAAATAATAATATAGTATAGTGTTCTCTTGATCGAATTTCGGTCACGGCACCTTATCTCAGCTGAGATTAGCCAAGTGCGCAGGAGATATTACAGTGCACAAGCATGCGCGCAAACTAAGTCCCTATTCTCTCACTCTCATAGGCCGTTAGGACGGTACACGGACGAAGCTCGGAGGGGTCTCGAGATACGAAAGCGGTCACCCATCACAAAACTGACCGCCGCGAGCACGGCTTAACCTCGCAGTTTGACTAATCTGCGCGATAGCCACGTAGCTACGAGCCGTTCACCTATTAGTAAATGAGCTATAAATCCAAGAGCTACAGACAGATTCCTCTCACCTGGTCTTTGCCGACGTCATCGACGTATGTGTAGTTCTCCAGCGAGCGGAGGTCATAGATGTGTTCCCGCGCCGAGGTCACGACCCTCTCGGACCCGTTGCGGACCAAGTAGCTCAGCAGCAACAGGCACTAACACAAAATTAACATTAACTATTTATTTTAAACAATTGTTTTATTGGGTGTTTCCATATCTAAGGAAATATTTGGTAAGAACACACTACCGGATATGTGACCGGTTAATGATAATAGACCACCCCCTCCCTAACCAAGTGGGAATGATAAATGTATGGGAATGGCATAATGTCTCGACTATGTTATCGAAGACATAATAATGTCAAACTCATATAATTTTAATTCTGTTCAATTTCCATTCGCACTGTGCAGGGATCTAACCCACAGCCACTATCAAGATTCCAATATAAACGACAAAATAAGCAGTAGTAGGTAAGTACCAGCCGCCCTGGCCCAGTGCAGGGCAAGGTCCCTTCTCGTAAATAGAAGGGATGAGCAGTAATCTACTAAATTTATAGAAACTGTTAATAATAATGTCGCTACTTTATGTAGTCTGTAAGAATATTGGACACCTTCCAAGTACAGATAATGAGTCGTATTGTCTCAAAGCATTGTGCTGGTGCAATGACGTTGCACAATTAATTAAAATAAATATTTTTTTTTTGTTTACTTCATTAATTTTAAAAACATCTCTAGGTCATGCCGCGTAGTCTAGAGATAGACCAGTCAACAAGAGTGGTAGCCATTTTGAGCGTCCAGACTGGGCCGGACTGTGTAATGTACCATCACTTAGCGACTCTACTTGCACTTCTTAAATACACTTTAACGTATTGAATATACTTAGATAGGGTATAGTAGACCCACATTTCGCCAGTTATGTTATAGGTTCTACAGTAACAAGGGACTAGCCTATTGCCATCAACCGGGAACAAATCCGAACTGCGTGCTCTGCAGTAGCGGTTAGCGACCACTAAGCTAAGAAGGCAGTTTGTTTGTTATTATTATAGTATATAGTTTCATATTCATTTAGAAAAAAGTTGTTACTTTGTTAGTACAAACACTATAATAATATTTATTTGTATAGGTACTTATATTGTGTGTTTGTATGGATATGAATTTGTATATACAACTAGCTGAGCCGACAGAGATGTCTGCTTTTAACTATGAATATTCGATGACGGTTATTTCAAACGCCATAAGGTTACATTAGAACAGTTAATATAGTCGTTAGTCGGTAGGTTTCTTAATTTTTTTAATGTTCCGTGCAACGATCTTATATTTTTTCTTTCATAAGAACCTTCTTCTGACAATAACAAACACAAAAAAGAAAATTAAAGGAATTGGTCCAGCCGTCCACGCGTGATGCCGTGAACAACGGAAATAGGGCTTCATTTATATATTTATATAGATAGATTATGTAGGTAATCTCAGCAGCAGTAAAGTCTAGATTTTTTTCTTTTGTTAAAAAAAAATGTCACTCCACAAACATGTAATATCACATACACAAACACCCAGACTTGGGACAAACATTCGCACAATTTTTTGTCTCGTGCGGGAATCGAACCCGCAACTCTTAGCGCCGTCTTAATCGCTTATCCACTACGCCAATCAGGTCGTCAAGATATGTGTGTACATGTTTAGATAGATTACGTAGCTAATTCTCAGTTAGCAGGGAATCTGTGTGTAGATTAGTAGCCAGTTAGCCAGCTCACCTTGTACGTCCGGCGCCAGTGCGAGCGGTTGTCGTGCAGCATGCGGCGCCACAGCATGGACATGACCTCGGGGAAGTGCTCGTACGTGAAGGTGGCCAGCGCCAGCTCCTGCATCTGCTGGCCGGTGGGCCCCCACGCCTCGTCCGACGTCGCCTCGCGGACCTTACCCTCCACCTCCGTGTAGTTCATCACCACGTTTGTGCTGTGAAACAAATTATTGTACGTAAATAATAATATATAAACTGCAACCTGAGTTGGACATTGCTTTTAATAAAATACTACACAAATAATAAAGATTATGGTAAACAGGATGCAAATGGCAAGTTGTCGTTCATTGTGGCGTTCTAAGGACCTTTGTTCAATAGTGGACGTCCTCCAGCTGATGATGATGGTAAACAGAAGGAGCCGTCATCACATGCAGCGCCCGTTGTACGACAAAGGAATACACAGACACATTTCATACACAATTACACAGTTTCAGAATGAAACTGGTAAAATAAGTATGCCAAGATCGTAGAAAATGAAAATCCGAAATCTTCGAAATCCGAAGCTTACCAGGTAAATCAAGCCTGACTTTATCAAAATAATAAGTAATACTCTTTAATCAAAAGCTTTTATTCTCACACACGCTATTATTTTTACTGGACTCAATAGATCCTAGCCATTTACTCAAAGTTTGTTTTGGCATTTCTCACTAGAGGAATTTAATTTAAAAAATCCTACTTTACCTAAAGTATAAACTGTGTCTGTAAGTCTGTCTATAGTGTAAACTGCCCCCTTTCCATTGCATCTGCTTTAGGAGTTCATGGTGAAGGGGCTGCGCGAAATTCCCAACATAACAAATGTATGTAGGCCTAAATGATTGTAACCTATTGACGTGGTCTAAAATATTGGCTTACATGCTTTCCGTATGTCAAGCATCACCGAGCCGTGAAGGTGATAACGGATATGTGTTACTAATACTCTACCTACTAATTTTACATGCAAGTTTGGATACACCCAGACAGTACAAGTATTCAATGAAAATTATTCAATTTGCAGTTTTCACCACACGAAAGACTATTGTTTGAAGAAGTTTGACGCGCTTTGCTTTCTTTCGCAAACAATAATCTCTCATCCGAAAGAAAAATCAAAACATGAGCAAATGTAGCATTGAAACAAGATAAATAACTTTACACTGTTTTACTAGTATATTATCTGCTTAAAAAATAAGCTGTAGAAAAAATACGAGTCAGTAGAGGTAGGTACGCATTTCATGTGCATATAATCAACATATCTTACCTAGCTACTGTCTACCCCCAAGAGATAATAGCGTGAGTATGGAGGAAATGTAACTTTCACACACAAATAGAACACACTTTCATTTGTTCATATCCTTAACGCTTTTGGAAAGGAAATGAAACACGTGCTATTTGATTCTTTAGTAGGTCAGCCCCTTTACCTTGAACTCTAAATGCAGGACAGTTTAAGATGTGGAAGTGAGACGCCGCATTACACTGCACGTAGCGGCGTCTCGTTTCTACAAAGTAAGTTGTCCTGCTTTAAGAGTTCATGGTATGGGGGCTGGTAGGCTATTGGTCAACGGAAGAAACATCAATAGTCTGAGTGTGAGGTTATGGTGCTTCCATTACCGGTTTCGCCAGGGACTTTACTGAGCAGTCATAAATAGCTTAACTGATAGCTTAATAATGACCCGATTGGTTCAGTAGCTCACTAATTGGATAACTGCGCTACGAGTTGTATTGGGGTCGGCACAGCTAGGGACAAAAACGGGGTCTTTAAAAAACGTAACTACGAATTTTGTGTAAGTGCATTTGAAACACATAAACTATCAAACAGCTACACTACCCCCCAGTCTCGAGACAAATATGAGCGGGGCACAAATATTTGTACTTTATGGAAATCGAACTTTCGCCCCATAACCAGTAAGAGTTCATGGTGAGGGGGCTGGTGCTTAACATTGCAGGTCCCTTTCTGTTATGGAAGCGGGTAGCCGAACTACGCTGCACGTAGCTGGGTCTCGCTTCCACAACGGATCAGGCTGATACAAGCTAAGTTTTAAAATAAAATACGTCATCATTCATAATATTTAGTTAACGTTAACGCAATATGGAGATCAACAAGTTATTTGCAAGTTATGCAATATGTAGTGAAAGGTTATTTCAAGGTCGATGCCTCGCAATCGTGTAGTTTTGGAGATTTGTAACCAATACAGGGTTATGTGCCGTCACGGCTTTATACATGGAGGGGCAGACAGAGAGGTAGCGAGGAAAAATAGTGATAATTCCTATTATACGGGTGCGAGGACGACATCGTCTCAGTTGCGGGCAACCGGTGGATGCAAATAACAAGTTGCCGTTCATTGTGGCGTGTTAAGGGGAGGCCTTTGTTCAACAGTGGACGTCTTCCGGTGGACGATGATGAGGTTAGCGAGTATAACAATATATCTGCGATGAATCGGAGATGTTCTAGAGCATGATCAGGTTAGGAATGCCCTTAGCCGACGACCGTGGACAAGGAATGCAATGAGACCGAATGAGGCGAAGGAAATATGCTAAGATTGCTGTAAATGGAATCTAGCGTGACTATATAGTACGTAATTTCGGACAAGGTAATCATCATCTGATCGGAATAATTCAATTACCAACCACGTTTTCTACCAATACTGAAAGTAGGCGGACATAGAATATGTAAACAGGAACACTACAATGCCTATGCGCAAAGAAAACGATGTCACGGAATTGTATGGCGGAGACAGTTTTCACACTGAGGGGATCGTAACTCCTAGTAGTCGCGCAGATCAGTACATTTGCAAGGACAAGCGGTTCTCACTGCGTTTAGTGTTGTGATGGTAACTGTTTACACGTCGAGACCTTCCGTGCTTAACAAGTCACGTCAAGCTGTTAATTCTGCGCCTGATCTCTCCTCGGTCGTGTCAGTCTACCATCCGACTGGACTATGATAGCGCACCTGTTTGCACTTCGGTAAAAATGGATACTCACTATTCTACTAGAGTACCTTTCATCAGAAAAAAAACACTTCCCAAGGGAAACTGGAATAATATCATTCCACGGTCAACATTTTAGGCCACTGGATCATGTTACATGTATTTTATAATTCAAATTGAACGCAGGTGAAATGATAGAGCACCTCTAGTTGTCTATACTAAAACCATGGTGCAGCTTCACATATCTAGTCCTACAGGCACAGAGGTCTCAACAAGTGCCCAACTCAAGACATTTTAGGTATATCAGCACACTGTATTTTCAATAGAAAATTTGTTTTCTATGAAGCAATCACAAACGCTAGGTTAACGGAATTAGTAATCAGTGCCACAATCAGTACATTATTATCATTTTCATGTAATATGAACATTATAAATTAGTTAAGACATTAAGATAAGGCATTATGTTCCAATTTCCTTTTGCATTCTAGTCATTAGTAAACTGTTTCATTATTTATAGTTTACATAGGGTAACTTAACTTTTAATTCCACATAGTTTTCGAATTTATGAGTTGAATTTATGATGATAATTAAATCAATGACAATTTGCTTTACAGATTGAATAAAAGTCCCTATTCAATGTCTGCTCAGTATTGAGTTCCTCCCAAGAAATTAAAAAAAAAAAATAACTGCAACTGTCATCTAGTAATTCATAAACTTTTGGAAATCAGTATTTACTTTGGATAATATTAGGTGTATGCATGCATGTCGCATTGATTGTGGTTACAAGAACTTTATATAGTCAACACAACAGGTTGATTAAAGTTAATTTACTCAAGTAAATAGGATGCAAACAATATACTTAGTAATCATTATTACCAAAATTAACTCTAGCATGCATGGTTAGATTCATTATTGCCGCAGTCACCATTACCTGCAGTGATATTGTGAGGAACATTGGCACCAGCATCAGATGTTGATGTTGTGCCCGGAACAAGGTTTTCTATTGTGTTTACTATGTCACAGGCAGTTAAAATGCAACTCCAATAAGACTTGATTCAAGTCATTGGAATTAGATAATAAATTTCTTCATTTTACATCGATTTTCATAGTATTTCTGTGCCTATTGCATAGTGATTGTAAACATTATTTATGTGTGTATTGCAAGAAAGTTTTGTTAAATGAACCTCTATGTTATGAAAGTGGAGAAAACAATTAGATTCATTCCATGTTACAGGTGAGCAGTATGAAGGCAAGATAAATGAGCTAACATGCTAATTAGTGTTGAAAATGTGTATGCTTAGCCAGTAATAGTGGACATATGGATAAAACAGACTTAACAGTCCATCTAGAATGTTTCAAATGGCCAATCAGGAATTGAATCCTATGATAAGGTAAAGTAGTGAACAGTTCTAATGGGCTGTAAGACATGGTACCTACTATAAGTTTTGCCGCCGAAAAAAAAACAAGAAGACTGTGTAACCGGTCGCTAATCTACAACATTCATTACCTAAAGCGCTGATAACGTATACTTCCATACAATATCGGCAATACACTCCTATTCATTCACGTAATTGAGTAACAACCGAAGCTTGCTCAACAACATTTTTCTGACTCCCAAACCTAATACATAGAAATCTATTCAAATATACCGACAATATTCGCATGAAATCCATTAAATACCCATATGAGTCTAACAGATTGCTGTAATTAACATAAAATTAACAAAAACGTAAGTGTACACTTACACTTTGTCCGCCAACTCCCGAACCTTCCACATGCTTATAAAACGGTCCATTTTCGGTGTTTAATAATAAAAACGATGTTCAAAACACAAAATCACTATAATTTAACGTGCGATAACATATAAATTAAATAAAAACTCGCTCTGATGATTTGGCTGACATTCTTGCAAAATGGCGAGTGGGCAAATGTTGCCCTATTGAGAAATGTAAAAATTAATTGTAAATTAAAATCTTGTCAAATACGGTAAAACGGAGCGTTGTTAAAGTTTACAATGCTGCCACCCATTGTAATAGCAGACTTGAGGCCCAGATCCGCAATTATATTATTTTCACCATTATCAGTGTTATAACAATATCCTGGCTCTTTTATACATGAAAAACGTGCTCAATCGTTAATGATATTTAAAAAGCTAGTAAAGGACTACTATCTGTCACTAATATAATTGAATTTTACAATATTATCCTATATAAATTTCTATTTTACAATTGCTTACAGGAGAGACTAGTTCACCTTAGCACACGACCGAATAAAGTGGAAGAATGAAAGGGAGGCCTTTGCCCTGCAATGGGACAACACAGGCTGTTAAAAAAATACAATTATTTTTATACATACATACATACATAAAGTCACGCCTGTTTCCCTGAGGGGTAGGCAGAGACCACGGATTTCCATTTGCTACGATCCTGGCATACTTCTTTTGCTTCATTCACACGCATCACATTATTTTTATACTTCTTTTTTATATACGCACAAGTTACGCTTTCTAACAATACCATTGTAACATCACATTTTAGTAAGATTGTCTGGAAGAGATCGCCGTAAGCGATAAGACCGCCCACAGTACATTTTTAGTTTTATTTTTATTTCATTTTGGTGTGCAATAAAGAGATATATTATTATTATTAAGAGTTAGCGTTCACTTAGACAACGACATAAGCCGCTCTTATGTATAAGGGAACTTTCATAATAAATACTTACTCAGAGTATTTTGTTGAGAATGAGATGTACTTATAATAATGTTGATGGCATGTAAAATCATCTACGATCCTGGCATACTTCTTTTGCTTCATTCACACGCATCACATTATTTTTATACTTCTTTTTTATATACGCACAAGTTACGCTTTCTAACAATACCATTGTAACATCACATTTTAGTAAGATTGTCTGGAAGAGATCGCCGTAAGCGATAAGACCGCCCACAGTACATTTTTAGTTTTATTTTTATTTCATTTTGGTGTGCAATAAAGAGATATATTATTATTATTAAGAGTTAGCGTTCACTTAGACAACGACATAAGCCGCTCTTATGTATAAGGGAACTTTCATAATAAATACTTACTCAGAGTATTTTGTTGAGAATGAGATGTACTTATAATAATGTTGATGGCATGTAAAATCATCGAGATTTAGAGACAGGTAAATAACATAACACATATCTTTGATTCAAATTTAATTTTATACAGTGCTTACCTACATATTGCCAGTAAAACAATAAATATAGAAAAAAGCTCGCTTTACCTACACAATAACAATACTCGTACACAACTAGGGTTGCCAGGTTGCCAAACCTAATAGCCGGACAGACCAGCCAGTTTGGCCGGACATTTGGGTAAAAAGTCCGGACACCCTGCATTAATTGTATGTAAAAACAAATCAGACGACTCTCGTCGCCTGCGCTCGCTCGTTTGCGAAATGTAAACAGCCTAACAAAAGTCGGACACGCAATCAAAAAGCCTACCTATGTCCGGCTTATCGGGACGCCTGGCAACGCTATACACAACTAAGGGATTTGTTGCTACGACACAAATCTTTGAGATCGTTGTGTTTTAATACCCTTCGAGTCTATTAATGCGGTGAGGTCATAATTCCGACTTTTCTCAAATCATTTTTATTCTATATAAAAATGGTTTTCGTCGAACGTTAACTACGGGGCTGCCAATGCAAAAAAATCTAATAAAATGAAAACGCGCCCTATACTAGGGCTACACGCTATTGTGTACAAGTAAATTATAAGCCAATGTGCCAATCTGCCTTAATTTTACGCAAATCTTCAATTCACGAATTCCGTTTCCCTTCTAATGAGTATTCTCATTAGAAGGTCATACATCATTTCTTGGCCAGCTGGTCGGTTTGTGGTTGGGCGCCGTAGTACTGCCAGAGCTCAATCGCCTTGTTGGCCACTACTTCTTCACATTGTTCTGGTATCTGCATAATAAACAAAAATATGTTATATTATTCCTGTTATGCGCAATAGGTAGATAAATGTCTGATGGTTGGCAACAAAGTCCATGATTAAAGATACACCCATATTACCTGAGACACACACTTCAGTACTTCATCTGCATTCTTAGACCTCAATATATTCCTTCGCAGCGTTATGATCAACATAACAGCCGCGTAAGAGAGGATCTTTGGGGCACCACTGCACACCTTATCCCAAATTCTAAAACATGACAATATTGTGTTTTGAAATTACAGTATTAAAACTGAATAATTGTGATTGTATCTTGGTTTTAGTCATCAAATAATAAAGTTACTATTGCAGGACACATGTGGGAGAATTCAAATTTCTTTTACTATGGCAACATGGAAGGGCTAGCCTACGGCCAAAACAATGTCGTCTTCAGTTAAAAACATAGTCTTAAAATAATATACTCCTATTAGTGATGTACAGTCATCTTACTTGGTCAGGGAGGTGTCATCCAATACTCCAGCAAAACAGCAGTTAAACCATTTTGTGAGTGGCAACAATTCCAATGCATTTATGTCCACCAAGTGACTGAAAACAAAAATTATACAATTAATGTCTCCTTGGACACTAACTATAGTAGTAATTCACAGTAAATTAAATTACTTGAATAAGTCTCCGTCTTCTTTCTCCAGCATGGTGGTGAAGGCTTCCTTCAGCTTGGGAAGGTCTCTCTGCATATTCCGCACTACATCTGTCAGGCTCTTGGATAACCAGTACACATCCACTTCATCATCATACAGCTCTAAGAGTGTTGTCGTAATTGGCAGGAATGTGTCTGCGGACTGAGAGGAGAAATCATATTAAAGTTACGAGTACAGCCCCCTTATCATAAACTCTTAAAGCAGGATTCATGGTAAGGGGGCAGTTATTGTTTATGTTGAAAGTAAGATATAGTTAACCTTTGAAGTTAACCAGACAATATCAAATGAGCAATCTAGGTTACTAAAAATATAGGTCTATACAAAAATTTACTTATAAAAGTATTGCCTGGAAATTTTATTAAAAAATTCAGTTACTGTGAACGGACTTGTTGACAAAGAATTATATGAATAAGACAAATGCTTCATAAACTCACCGAATAGTTAGTTTCAGGGAACAATGGTGGTTTCCTCTCCTCATTCTCTAAGAGCCACATCTCCAACAACACCTGGCACCGAGGAGCATCCATGTCAACTAGCTCTAACTTTTGAACCGCATACAATAAGTCCTGGTACTGCTCTGTGCGTTGTTCCATTACATATTGGTGCGAGTCTGGGTAAACTGGCAGTATATCTGGGCAGATGACACATGACTTAATTATTAGTATTTACTTGTAAAGATGTATGTACACAAACTTTGAATCACTTGACATCATATAAGTGTTACTGTAAAAGCTTATTTACTAAAATATTTGGGATAGGAACAGTTATGTATTACAGAATTAAACCATCTAATCTTAAGAATTTATTGGAAGGTTTAGGTAGGTAATATTAAAAACAAACGAGCAGCTGGGCTCTATAGCCAGGCACTGCTCAGCCATCACTAGGTAAACACAATAAGAGTAACTTTTGCAGGAACAATTGTGAAACAACACAATCTCAGTCGTAGGAACATAGTTGGGACTAACAAATGCATTTTAAAAGTAAAGATGTTTCAGTATGTTTGAGAAAGTTGTGTCACATAAGCTTACCCAGTAACACTTTCCACACCAGATTCCTGTAGGCAGCCGGCACTGTGAACCTTAAACAGAACTGCTTTAGCTTCACTTTGTCCCAAGGTTTCTCCTTCATAAGAATTTCAAGAGATTTCTTTTCCTCCACACCGCGGCATCCCACTTTCTCATAATACGACGAACGAAAATTCCTTTCGTCAGCCATCTTGGTTTATAATAGTTGTAAGACTATTTGCCGCCGTAGTTTAACTACATAACTATGAATTATTGGTAAATTCAAATGTATTCCCGGTATTTATTGAAAATTGCGAGAGGTATCATTTATTTTGAAAACGAATTGATTTGACAGTTTTGACAGATAAAGTGATAACAATTCATGTCAATTCGTTTGAGGCCAACGTTCCAATATACCTTTTTGTGTAACATCCTGAACTAAAATGTTCATATTATTAATGTTATTAATAAAGTTCTTACGTTGTATGAACTTTATTTGACTTCATTTTAATTATTGCATTGCATTAAAAAATATATTTAATAAAGACCCACAACAGAGCAGAGTGGCGTTCAAGGGAAGAGATTTATTTTCAGTAGTGGGTTACCTGAAAGCTGATGATAATGTTAAAAAAGTTGCAAATGACTCGTATAGTAGATAATTATAGTAAAACAGAAGTCAAAAAGCATACCGTTATTGTTACAATTCTATATTTGAAATTGATCAAACAAAATTGTTTGGTAACCATGGTTTTACTTAACTACGCCAATTTTAGTTTGATTTGTGTCAAGTATAGCAAACATAACTATAAAATAATAATATAAAATATAGGACTTTTAAAAGTTTGAAACATCATAGTTTGAAGAAACTATGGAAGTGCCTGACGCTTTTAAAAATCCCGAATACATAGAAAAGAAGCGCCAAGAATTACGAATATTCTTTCAAGATGCAAAACTCCCTAAAGATGTGATAGACAAAGCTATTGAAAATGAGCTAAGACCTCTAACAGAAGACAGCGCAAATAGACCCTACATAGCTGCTTCCCATTCTGGTGAAGTTAAATCTGAGTATGAAGTAATGTCTGGCCAACCTTTCACTACTATGGAAGATCATAACAAGCCACTAACTTTAGAGGAAATAAAGGAGAAGTTAAAAGATAATCCTATAATAGCAGAGAAAGCGCGCCAAATTCAGATCATGGCGCAGAATGAAAATTACAACAAGCAAGTACCTATGCCTTTAGATGAGATTAATCTTACAGAGTACAACGACATGAGAAAAGAATTGGATGCGGTTAAAGGTGACAAAGAGAAAATTAATAAACTAAATTATAAAAATATGCTCGCGTTAAAGACTTCTGTTTCTGATTACAAAGCTAAATGTGCCCGTAAAAGTAATGTACCTGCTGCTGAAAAAAGTGAATGTGGTTCAGACAGCGATGAAAAAGAATATGAAGCGATAGAAAAAGTCGTTAGTCAATATACGACTAAATCATATGAGACACGATACCAAGAAACTAAAGATATGTTGCTTAAAATGGCTGACAACTACGACGAGCCACAATCATCACGATCAATTGAATCTGTAGAGATAAAGAAAGATCCTGTGTTGAAAGATTCGTCTGTGCAATTGATAAAAGGACAAACACGACGATCAGCATTTGAGGAGGTAAAAGAAAAGTATTCTATTAATAAAGCTATGAATATACCTTTAAAGGATAATCCGGTTACGCCTGATCTTAGCGGAAAAAGTAAAAATAAACAGGAGAAAAAGAGAAATTTAGAAGAGGAAATCGTTAATGTAGATGATGTTTTTCCCAAAAGTTTTGAAGCGAAGTTAAAAGACACAGAAAGAGCATTGCGTGATATTAATTCAGTATTAAATAATGTCGTACCAGAGCCGCCGAAGTTAAATAAAACTACAGTAGATGACCATTCAGTAGAAAATACTGGTACAGATGGAAACAACAGGGAAAGCAAAGAAAATGCTTCCGAAAATATTATTGAGGAGATACCACAAAGCAATCCCCGGAATTTTGACGATGAAATGGAGCATACAATGCATAACGCTCTTGAAAATGTATTCGAGTCAACTAATAACGAAAATGAAGAAAAATCAAACAATGATATGGAAATGAAAGAGATGAAAAATCTAGCTAGAAATATAGTTGAAGGTGCTGAGAATCTTAGTACCCTCATACGTGAGGATATTACGAATAAACTTAATAGTATGAACGAATTACTTAATGATGTAAATGAGGCATTAGAAAATTCAAAGAAATCGAACATTGCATACCAAAAGATAAAAGAAGAAGGAGAAATGCTAAGACGGGAAGTTAAAACTGAAAACAAAGATGAAGGTAATGCAGAAGATGACAGAGTTGAAACTACCGACACTGAAACAGTTGTAAACAAAGAGTCTGATCCACAGCTTGACAGTATTCATGCTGCGATAAGTAAACTAAACTCTGATTTAAAAGGTCATGAAGATAGAATTAACGAAAGTAAGGCTCGGTATGAACAGAGAAATAAAGAATGTAAGACCTTCATAAAAGAAGTTGATGAGATACTGTTGAAGTCTCATGAAATTTTACACCCAATACAACAAAAGCTTGATGAAGAGGCCAAAAAAGAAAAATCAAACACATGTCAACCTGAGGTAATAAAAACCAAACAGGAGATAGTTAGCGACAAAGGAGGACAGGTACGAAGAGAATTGTGGGATGTCGACTTATCCTGTATGAGTGAATGTAACATGACAGAAAACCAAAAACGCGAAATGGACAGAAACAAAAGAATTGATAATCTTCTTCATGGTATAAAAGATAAGATGAAAGACAATAAAGAAGTGTTGAGGTTAGCTAATAATCTTTTAAGGAGAGAAGAGAACAGGAAAAAGAACCTTTCAGAAAGCACCAGCAACATTCGCGAGTTGAGCACAACAGAGATAGATATGAAAGCCCAGGGAGATCACATCGTCACCGGGGAATCCCAATCGATAGAAAAGAAACAGTTGCTAGAAATAACTGACGGTTCAGGTAAAGTTGGCAAGAAAATAAAAAGCCTTTGTCATAAAATTAAAATGTATTTACTTCCTCTTAAATTAACATTAAAATAAAAAACTATCGTATATCACAATAAACTGGTATCTGATATTTTAGACAATTTTACGTTAGAAGAGTGAAGCAAACTATGTATTTCATGTCAAAATGAAGGTCTACTCGAGTTTGAACTGAAAAAATTATATGTAGTTTGTGGGCAGGGGTGTATATGCAAAAAGTAACTATAATCTTAATTGGTTAATTTCGAGTACCATCTAAAATAAAAACAAGTGACTCACTTTTCAGAAATGGACACTGAAGAAGAGAAACAGAAGAAAGCAGAAGAAAACAAGAAGAAGGAAGACGCTGAAAAAGAACGTTTAAGGCAAAAGGAGTTCCAGAGGAAAGTAGAACGGGAATTGGAGGAAATGAATAAGGCCCCACGGATGACGAAAGAGTTTATTAAGAACCACTGCAGGCAAAATAAACTATATTCCACACCATATCTTAATGATATTCTATATTTACATTTTAAGGTGACATTATTATTTAAACTTTTTATATACTTCATTAATAGAGTAAATTAATTAAATTTTCTATGTCCCACAGGGATTCTCCAAAATCGAAAATTTAGACGAATACGTGGGGTTAAAATGTATATTTTTGGAAAACAATGGTATCCAGAAGATCGAAGGATTGGACGCTTTAGCCCAACTAAAATGTTTATACTTACATTATAATGTGGTGAGGAAGATAGAGAACCTAGATGGTTGTCCCAAACTGGACACTTTGAATCTAGACCACAACTTCGTTGGTAAAATCGAAAATCTAAATGTGGTACCTGATTTGCATACTCTGAGTATTGCTCACAATATGCTTAGTAGTGTAGGTAAGTCGATACAAGATTTCGTTATGTGAAAGACGTTATACCTAACCTAGTACATTAATGTGCGTTTCTATAGATATATGTATGACACTATTTTTGTATTTCTGAAGAAGTCGTCCAAAATTTTGCTGAACTGCCTTTATTTTTTTTACTGGAATCAAACAACTTTATTGATGTTCGTCCTGAGCCTGACGGTCATTCTCTTTCGGGTTTAACCCAAGATGTTCTCCTAACTGACCAGCATACGCCACCAACAAATTTACAGTTACCTCGGAGCATTCTTCCCTCGACATACCTTATACCTCCACTACATACATGTATTGCAGGTCAACTCAAATTGTCTTCGTTGTAGTACTTTATTTCAGTTTGTCTGCAACTTATTTATTTAACCCTATAGACTTAGAAATTTACCTTT
The DNA here is from genome assembly GCA_946251915.1 of Abrostola triplasia. NCBI lineage: Eukaryota > Metazoa > Arthropoda > Insecta > Lepidoptera > Noctuidae > Abrostola > Abrostola triplasia. The sequence continues at coordinate 374,039 of OX276443.1, read as the reverse complement.
TGATTGAATTGTTTCAGATGATCTATCCCAGTTGAAGTTTTGTAACAATCTGTCCGTGTTGGATCTGTCCTACAACCGTCTTGAAGACCCTCTCATAGTCGACGTGCTCGCTGATATGATTTTATTAAAAGGTATTTAAATAGCCATACTGAATTTAGTGGTCTCCTGTACATAGGAAAGAAGCTATGGCAATTCCTCTACCGACGCGAGTCGAAGAAGCGATATACCTATAATCTATATACTAGTATTTTTATATTTCGTTACATTCTTGACATTTTAGACCCAGACAGATTTGCCTTAGAAAACAAATGTTGGAAACACGTTGTTTTTGTGCACCACTTTGCACTATAGCAGTATTTTTTGCACTATACCAGTAAACATTGTTTTTTCGTGTTTCCTAGTGCTAGTGTTAACCGGCAACCCGGTAGTACGCAACATTCCAGCGTACCGAAAGACGCTAACACTTCGTCTGAAGGAGTTGCTAAATCTGGACAACCGGCCGGTGTTCCCCAGGGATCGCGCCTGCGCAGAAGCTTGGCAGAGGGGCGGAGTGCAAGAAGAGATTGCTGAGAGGAAACGGTACTCATGCAGTTTTATATAGTAGTCTGTAGTTTATATAGGTATGTATAATAACGAGGCCTATAAACATGATTAATTATTTTTGAAGATTCGGATGATCTGTAACATTTAGAACCAGGTAACAATAACAGCATGACCTTTTCAAAATGTAACACATTCACCAATATTGTTTTATGCAGTTGGATAGCGAAGGACCAAGAGAAAGTAATGCAGAGCGTCCGGTACTTGATAAAGATGAGAGACGAAAAGCGAGCCCTAAAAGACGCAAAAGAAAAGGAAGAACGAGAGAAATTAGGATTGCCTCCAAAGGTAAAAATGTGTATTTTTTAGCTTTTTCGTTCGGTTGATATTTGTTTGGCGCTAGCTTTTACAGTGTTTATCAACTGTATTTAACAGCATTACTTAAATTTTAGGAGGAAGAAAAACCCGAAGCTAAACTTACAGCAGAGGAAGTTGAAGCCCCTTCGGCTTTGGAGGAGAAGTTCGGACCTGCCGAAGTGAAGGTCAAGGATGGAGTGGCTGTGGATATGCTGTCGGGATCAGATGAGGAAGACTCTACCAGTGAAGACAGCAGCGATGATAGTGATAAAGATGATGGTATGTATGTATACATACATAGGCTTCGATGTTGGTTACCCAACTTTAAAGCTCCCAATGTGTCATGCATGGGATTATCTTAGTATGATGACACGCTACCCGAACGGTTAGCCCGGCCTTAATGTCACCTCCCATTATGAACAGTCTTTGCATGCTATCCAAACCTAACACATTGTTTACCTAGTACAAAAACATTCCTAGGACCAGAAACCAGTAAGATTGAGTGGTCGCAACTGGACCGTGGCAAGCATCTGGTACAGGAGGTCAAGACCGAACCGCCTCCACCGCCACCAGAAGATTACTGGTACGGGTATGGTAACATCAAGCCTAAGAATGAAATGCGGTGAGTAATGCAAGGGCACTAACGAAATTCAAAGGCTAAATGATTAGTCTTATAAATGTAGGTAAGATTGAGGTTTCAAAAGTTGAATTAAATCGTTAAATCGGTGTGATATGAAGGTATTGGCTAGCTTGTTTTGCCAAAAGCATTAAAAGCAAACAGTCATGATATCACGAATCGCTAATTATTAATTTAGTTCAATAAATAATAACTACGGTGTACATGTTTTCAGAGGACCTATTAATGAATTTGATGCTATTAGCAATTTGTTATTCAATCAAACACCTCATGTCGAACGGACGGGTGTCACAAAGATACTAGAAGGTAAGTTAAAATGCCAAATTACTTAATACTTACATAACATGCCATACAAATGAAATGTATGTGTTGACTAGGAATAAAAATAAAAAGTGTCTCCTATAATCATTACAATCTTAATTGTAGATGCAAAGAATCGTAAAGGAAAAGCTAAAATAACTGAAATCAATTCAGATGAAAAAGCCACGGATGTAGCTGAAAAGAAACCGTTGATTGAAATAATTGATTCTTACGAGAAAAATAATACTGACAAAAAAGAAACCAGAGAAAGTGATAACAAAGTTATTATTGAAGATGTTACCAAAACTGAGACTGAATTAATCGAGAAATCTAAAGAAAATAACAAAACTGATGAAAATTCAGAAAAAAAGAAAGATGAAGACTATAATGTTTTAGTGGATAATTGCAATACAGGAATAATAGTCGAAGGCCATAATATTATTGACAACGACAAAAAGATTATAACTGAAAAGCGATATAATAAACCTAAAAATATGAAGAAGATTCCTATTAAAGAAATTCCACTTGAAAAACCAATGACGCCAGAAGAAACTCAATCAAATCCTGAAGAAAAGAAAGAAAATCCTGTAGAAAAGAAGGAAAATCCTGTAGAAAATGACGATAAGAGTGCTTGTCAAATTGATACCAAAGCATCTACAAGCCAAGCTGGTGGAGACAGGAGATCTAGTGGTTAGTGCACTCCTTACTTCCACGATAAAGCTAATACGTTAGGTGTTACAGTGCTCCGTTGCTCTAAGTGCGTAATCAAAGCGCGGTCTAACTAAGGTCATGCTCGATTCCTGGGTCGGGCAGTGTCATTGGATTTTCTTTTAGGTAATTCTCAGTAGCGGTTTGGCTATATTTCGGTGAGCCTATTGTCATTAAGCTCAATTACATAACTATTTCACAGTTCGTAGAATTTGGGTGTGCTTACACCTTCTTCTTCCCTTTAATTCTTATGGATGTAAATGTAGCAATAGGATCGCTCCCTGCTGCGTGGGACTTGAATAGTTTGCCAAAAATAATTATTACAATAACCGGTCTTGGCTTATTTATTGTATTGTATAAATCATTATATTTTAAACATTGTAGTGCAAACGGATGGTGCCGGCACGGCTCTTGTAAACTACATGCACCGGATGAATGATGAGCAGTGTGACGATGAAGATCTGGATCTGGAGCCAAGTGCTGAAGACTTGGAGATATTTGCTGAGCTTGAACGAGAGCAGGTAGAACGCCAGGCTAGAATTGACAGGGGAGAACCAGCAGTTGATCCGATGGTAAGAAACAAATGTATTGTTATTGGTTACACTTAATTGATGCCATATATAATATATAGCGTGGAAAGAACGAAAACGTGAAATGGACGTGACATAAACTTTATAAATAGACATTAGACACACAAAGAACAACAACTAAATGCCTTATATTTAGTTTCTTAGAAAGTTATAATCATTGTTATTTACTTCAGAAACTCTACGATAAGGAGAAGATGGAAGCCTACTACAAGGAGAAAGACAGTGCGCCTGCGCACTTAGTGAAAGAGAAGACGATGTACACCACGTACCGAAACGATAATGCTTTTGACAGAGTCGCGCTAAGTCAACTTACTGGTGGAGATAAACCTGGTAATGTTTAGTCTAGTAGTATAGAGGCAGATAAATATGAGGGATTTGGAGTGAATGCATTTGAATGTAGAAGGTTTAGATCAGAACATTTAGGCTAGAAAAGGGAAAGAAAATTCAAATGGGTAAGGGCCAGATCAAAGGTGCCTACTCTAACCAAACGAGAATGAATTCAGAATTCAATGAGTATGATTTCCGATCAGAGTGAGTTAGTTTAGGTTGGCAGCGATTGATAGTCTTTGGTGGTATATGAATAACTATGTTGAAAATAAATAATTTCCTGACTTTTTGAACAGACGAGAAGAAAGTGAGGCTGACGCACGTACCAGGCGCTGTTCTGTTCGAGTACGTGGACGACCAGACGGCCGGCACTGACATTCAGTACGAGATCGGAGACGAAGAAGTGGAGTCCGCGCGTAATTCCTGATTTATACATACACATTTATAATAGAACATAACCATAACCAAAACGTCAATTACGAATGTTAACATGAACCATGTATGGTTGTTAATTAAAATAGTTATTAAATAATGCAATGCTGCCGCAGCATTGAAGGCTCAACTTGATGAAAAAGTTGGTAGCCTGATTGATGAGAGCCACTAGAATAAATTTACATCCTTGAATTGCATTTATCGTTGTAATATATCCTTTTGATTTTCAGTAGACTGAATAAAACATACGCGCACGCTTTTGAATTAAGTTAATGGTTCAGTCAACACTTCACCAACCGTCACAACTTTTATTAACAATATTGTATGAATCTTGGAGTACCTAAAGACTAGGGTGGCTTGATACAGGCTTTAAATAATCCACTCAATAGTATTTATACTTATTACATCTCTAGTCATAAGATGCCTATATCCAGCAGAGGACTGCAATGAGCTGACGATGATGATAATATTCTAGATATAGATAAAATAAATATCCATATCGTTTTAATTCCAGCATCTTCAGGTGATACAGATTCCTTAAATATATCATCTGATACGATAACCAGTGAAGAAGAATGCCAGAAAGAAATGGAAACGTTTACCAAGAAGTTTTCCAATAGACCGAGCACAGCTTCTCACGCTAAATCAACTGGTTCTTCTCAAGATGGATGTTACAAATATAGTCCAGAAGATAATACGTCTGCTCAAGAAGATACAGGAAATAAAGTGGACGATCAAGGTGACAGCAACAAGGATGTACAGCCTTCTGCTAGATGTCATAATAATAGTGATGACAATGTCCGAGCTGATGCAGCGGAGGATAACCAGACAGCTCCTAATGAATCTGGAGATTCAAGTAAGTTTTTAAGAGCCTTTAATTGATAGGAAATTGCATTTTTTGAAGGCTGCCCTGGAGTCGTTTATAGTATACCTAGGGCGCGTGGTTGTGTCGCACAAAATCCGTAACATGGTATTTTAAATGAATAACTACGATATGTATAATTATAATACTTGGTTTTGCCTGCGATTTCATACATGTGGAAAATCATAACGCGTATTTTTTGTGTAAACATTGCTTACCTTAGAGAGCGAAAGAAAAACTTACTTCGTGTCAAATTTATTTAAAGTCGCTTCTGTAGTTTATACCATTATATTCGTATGTGAAGTAATCGTTTTTCAAAAGTTATTTGAACCTTATTCTGTTGGTCATGTAGATAAGCCGATAGCAGGCTCTCAGCAACAGTACGCATATGAAAGCAACACATTACCATCCTCGTATGACACTATGCTGAACATCGATCGCGATGAAGCCAAGAAGTCTATTATAAGCACCATCAACTCTTACGAAGATAACAGGTTCCCTTCGCAAGGTATGGAAAATGATTGGTGAGCTTAGTAGTATCCTAAAGTTTGACTAATGGCGGACTATGAAATTCTCAGATTTTTATAACGGTAAGACTCATTTTTTCTGTCCACCTCGGGAAATCGGAAACATGACCTCATGCTTGGCGAGGCAGCAATCACGATGTGAGACCCACGGCTCAATGTAAACTCAAAACTCCATGATTTCTCAAATACAAATGTATCGACCTAAAACATTCATAGTGAGTGATGTTATTCGTGATATTAATTCTAGGGGTGAATTTCTCAAACATGGCGGAGAATGCACGCATCGAACAGTGTGTCGCGTCTGAGATACTGGACCGCACTTTACAGTACGAGGAGCGCGAGTTGTACCAGCAGTACGACGCCCTCACTAGCCACGTGGGGAACATTGAGAACAGGACCAATACCATGATAGAGCGCGTGTCCAATCAGCTCGAGGACGTGGTGTCTGTAAGTATTTGGTATCGCACGGTTTATACATATATATAATTATACATAACATAATAATACCTAGTACGTTTTAGATTTAGGCATATAAAACCTTAACAACATTCAAAATTAACGTGTTCGGTTTCCTCGTTAGTTGACTACCTATACAGTTCATGTTTTTCAAATTTTATAGGAGAACTTGATTAAGGCAGCAGTCTTCCTTAGAAATTGAAATTTATTCGTCTCTTTCATTCTTCAAAGTCTCCTATAAAATGTAGAAATTTTGCACAACATGGCTACAAATTAAAGTTTTTACTTATTTAGGTGTTGGTAAGGTTTTGTTATTTCGGTTTTAGCTTCCCGATGTATCCAACATCCTTCAAATGCAATTTTTCCTTATGGCTGAACAGCGGTACAGGCCTATGGAGTTCGTAGAGACCAACCCGAGCCCGCCAGAATCGGTCCTCGAGGATAACGACGCTACTTTAATTCCAAGCCACAATACTTCGGTATCCTTAGAAGACACTCTAACAGACGAAAATGTGAGCAGACTGGCAGCCGTCGTGGAAGATGACTCGGGGATAGGTAACGATGTGATGTTAAATGATTCTGCTGAAGCAAACGATAAGTATTGTGAAGACGATACGCCGCAAAATAATCCTGAAGGTATAAAAGACTTTAATGCTAACAATACCAAAGTAATTGACGAAACGATTAATCCATGTAATGCTTCTGGTTCCGGAGACGCTTCTTACTCTAAATATAAAGGTGGCAAAACAATATTAGATCATAGTAATGATGAATTTGACACTGAAAACGACGGAGAGTTAGACGATTCTAAAATATATGAATCTGTGTTAGGTGATGATAACTTCACCACTGACGTGTCCACTGACGATGTTTTTGAGGACTGTGTGGATGATATCCCGGTGATGGAGGGGCCCGACAACAACAGTCACGGAGCACAATTCAACAGAGTAGATGAGAACTACTCTTTAGAAATGAAATTAGCTTTAGGTATTGAAGATGGGAAGAATTAGTTTTAGTATTTCTTACTCTTACTATCTTAAAATTCCACTAGAATTGACAAACAATGATCACTCAAATTATTTGTGTAGATTTATTATGTAGTTTAAATGTAGAAGTTTTTGTTGTACTGTATTTCTGGATCGAGTAGTATCTCAATTGGCACAATATTATAATTTTAAGGTATTTTAAAGTATTTCCTTTAATATAATTTTGCTAGTTCACTATTATGTAGTTATTGTTGGTCCAATTTAGTAGGTTATCCATTTATTTCACCTTAAATAGTAACTTTTTTTTAAATTAAGTTGTTTATGTTTTGTTTTTAATTGTTTTGTTTTATTTTCTTTTATAACTTGTTGTTTATGTAGTAGCTAGCAAATGTTTAAATAAATGATTAAATGTATTGTTTAGTTTTTCATTTGTAAGACTAGGGACCTCTGAAAAGACCAATGTTTTTAGACCTTCTTTGATTGTGCTGAATGTGACAACGGAAATGGCTTTAGTGAGATAAAAATCCCACTATTTCCGGTCCCTGTCCCTCTTAGGTCCGGGTGGATTTTGTAGGTTTGCCCCGAAAAAATAAAAGGTCCATTTCTCTACTCGGCTGTTGTCAGTGGAGTTACTCTAACGGTCTCTATCCTTATTTTTAACCTGTAATAATGTTTGTTTCAAATGGCATTGATCGCTGAGTGGTATGGCCGTTGCTAAGTCAAAGATCTCAACTTCAAACCACGGCACGCACCAATGCCTTTTCGAAAAATAGTTATCAGTTGCTAAAAAGGCGAAGGAAAACATCGAAACCGGCAGACTTAAGAAATTTTCATGAGCCATGCCAGAGGCCTACTGGCGGTTTACACTCTGACACCGGTCGGTCAACCATAATATGATAAGTAGAAGTTTGAGATAGGCATTAAATAAAACTATTAAATAAACAAACTATGTATAATTCCATCTTATAAAATACATTATTGCACTTATAATATCGGGTTCTAAAGGTTAATATAAAAATAATCTTCTCTTAATTATCAATAAAGATACATTACAAATAAAACTATTTACAAGAGACAATAAATAATATTAGCATATTGTATGCGTGATGTATGAAATATAGGTAGGTACATAATATAATATATATGTTGTGTGATGTCGTGTGTCTTTATAGGATTTGACTCATGTGGATGAGAGATATAAGTATACATCTAACAGGCCTTGCCTGAAAAACTTGAGATAGAAATGTTCAGTTCAACGTTTATCCATTACAAATATTGTAATGTGGTAAAACACGTCATACGTGGTACATGTTCCTCACGGAGTCCGTTTGGGTTTCGCTGTAATAAGTGTTTACTGTTTACCGATAAACGTTTGTTTGTCACCGTGGCTGAGCGCTCTTCAAGTACCGCGCACTAGAACAAAGTGCATGCGCACATTCGAAGTCAAACTTCGTGAGATATAACATCTAAGTTCTTCTAAGACACCACTGACCAATTTAGAACTGCGCTCGAAATATTTGTCACGAGCGGGCATCAAATCCACTACCCGTTACGCAGCAGTTTAAACCAATAGCTCGTGCCAATTGGCCTAGTAAATCTTTGTAGGATGCGCAAAATTTTGCGATCCGTGATATCGATATTATGCAACGCATTTAGATAAGAGATATCATGACGTGTCTGTGGTTCGCGGATACAATTCATATGCAGAAGGCTGCGGGTTCAAACCTAGGCAGGTCAATTGATTGTTAGAGCTCATTTTATCCCCACATTAGAATTATTATTGATGTCGATTGATAACGTGATACAAAAATGGCAGAAAATTACATAATTGTTTATGTTACTATAGACATATTTCACATGATTCATATAATTAGTTTTGCCCGCGGGTTCGCTCAATAGCGATGTTGACTACAATCAAAATAATTAGGAATTTAATTTATTCTGATTTAATGTAAAAACAAACAATATACGACAAAAATGACAAAGAGCGAAATGTATTGTTATACAGAAATGGCACTATAGAACAGTGACGTCACTGTCTTGTAGGTGCTTAGTATATTTTATATAGATCCATACATTTGGCGTCTTGCGCGAGAAAAAACTTAAAAAATGTATATTATAATTTCTGTATTCATCTTCACCTTCTATATTTTAGATTTTAATTAATTCCTCGTATTTCTGATGTAGTCAACATCCCTATATTTCCTACTCTAGTATTGCTGTCGCATAACTACCATTAATAACATAACTTATCATACCTAGCGACTCGTAACTGTGACGTCACACCTAATTGTACTTATAATTAAATTATACGCATTGACTGCACATACATACATATTATATACACATTTGTAAAGACTTTGTGAGAGATCGGACTTGTAGCCTAGCCTTAACAATTGATAATTTCCATATCACAAATATAACTAATTTGGCATTTGTTTTTATTACAATTGATATGTTGAATTGCGTAAAATTCCATTCTTGTAAACTGTACAAAATCAACAATTTTAAAGGATTTTATCAAACAATTTCAAAATAGAAATATAAAAATTATATCCAAATGGATCTTAATTAACAATAAATATAACTATCATACACTGTATGGGATTTAGGCCGGTGATAGACGGGCGGGAATATCTAAAACACGGAGTACATAACCAATAGAGGGCTCAAACACAAACATCTGTTGCTAAACTAAAGACTTTAGAAGTCTAAACCAAAGAAAAAACCGAGTTTCAAGCGCTTTTTACTTGTTTTCAGAGATGGCGTTAGCTTGTATATTGATAAATGAGTCGATTTGCATTCAAGTCGAAGCAGTTCAATTGCCGGCTAAGAGCATGGTACGTAGAGAGTGGCCATTTTGTACATAACATAAACACGGAAGTGTAACTATAGTACTCCAACAATTCGCCAGTTATGTATAGTCCCAATATAATAGGGGGCGAGCCTGTTGCTATTAACCGGGTACTCCGTGCTGCTACTGAGAACTCCCTGATAGAAAAACTCAATAACACTTTGTCCGACTCGAGATTGATACAGTCATACTTAGCGGTCGCTAGACCTACAGAGCAGTCTACAGTCCATTCTGTACGTACATAAAATATTCGGTGATTGCTTGACGTGATTTAAGTCTAATTTCGTTATTATGTGAACAACCACTAGGGCTCCTAAATAATAATGTGATGTATGTTTTTCTCTATCAGCGTAGTAACAGATGTTTGTTTTACGCTAACTAAAATATTGTACTCTCCATGTGTTATCTACTCCGTGTCTTGGGAAGAAATAAATACGAGACTTATTTTACTGACCCTGTGTTTCATGCGGCGTGATGTTTCAGGTCAAAGATCTCCATGAGTAAGGGTTCTATGGGGTTAACGTCGAGGTATACGCCAGTCACTTCCTCCGCTAACTTGCGTAGTTCTAGAATCTTCTGGATGAGCTTCAAGAATGTAGATTTAGCCTCACAACCTCGGTAGACACTCTCTAGGTAACGCCGGAGGAGATAGTAGTAGGAGTTCTGGAAAGTATTTTTTTTTTTATAACATGGGAATTAACACAAATATGTTATATTAGCTTTTGTCCGCGGATTCACCCGCGTTAAGTAGCCTGTCCTTTCTCGGGTCTTAAACTTTCTACATGACAAATTTCATCAAAATTCGTCCAGCGGTTTAGTCGTAGCGTTTAGGGGTAACAGACAGACAGCCAGAGTTAATTTCACATTTATACTATCAGTATGGATAAATGTAATACATGTCTGATTATTATTACTCTAGCCTCATGTGCTCGCAAGCGACTACCAATCGTGAGATCGTAGCTCGTTTACACCAAACCGCTCCCGCACAGCAGAAAAATGAGCAATCAAATATAAGCAGCGTAGTCTGTAGATACACTTAAGAGTGACAGCAAAAAGCCAATGGCGCGCTGTAACTGTACAGTGTAAAGTGTATCTTAGGTATACGAACTTAAGCTCAAATTTGAATGGTCATAATTCTGCTGTACGGGAGCGGTGTGGTAAAAATGAGCAACAATGCAGTTTTTTTTATAGTAAAAATGTATACAATAAAGTCCACCAACCTGTTCCAACTTGATAACATCGCGGTGCACCACCTTGGACCGGTCGGGGGTGAACAGTAGTATGGCGGACATGATGAGGATGACGTGCTCGTCCGTCCTCCAGCGAGGGTCGAAGGAGCGGATGAAGGACTCGTGCGTGCGGTAGATGTTGCCCTTCGCCAGCTTCAGCACGTCCGTGCGGATGCTGCCGAACTGCTCCTGGCAGTGAGGGATCTGGAGAACAGAGTGAGAAATGGAAACTCCTTTTTACCCACGACTCAACGGAGAACGTGTATCCTATGTACTTTATGAATCTAGAATTTAAAATAAATATATATACTGTAAAATTGTAGTAAATGATAATTAATGTATTTATTAGGTTGCGTTTAGGGTGAGAGGTTGGATGTTTGTTTGTATGTGAGCACAAATGATTGTTGGCAATTTTCTAAAAAATGGGTTGACCGGGGGCAAGCTTACTGCCATCAACCGGGCGCTTATTGCTGCTACTGAGAATTAACTAATGAAAAAACTCAGTAACACTTTGCCCGACCCGGGATTCGAACACAAAATCTCATGCTGAGCTGTCCGAAATGTAACCGTGAACTAGTTACGATATCACGGAGTTACGCACCTTCCATTGGTTCCCCTGGCCGTCGTAGGTCATGGTACTCCTGAGCACCATCATCTCTATGCAGCCGCCCTTCAGCAGCGCCACCTGGCGAGATAAACGGAAACTATGAACTTCATTCGGCAGAGTTCATTTAACATACCTAACATAAATAATACTCATTTCATCATCAGCCGGAATACGTCTACTGTCGAATAAAGGCCTTCCCCTTGGAAGTGGGGGGAGGGGGAGGGGGCATAATCCCCCCGCTTGGCAAGCGGCTTGGGGACCGCAGTATTGGCGGTGAAGTTACAGACGTTGCTCCCCGGCTTCTGGATTTTCCATTAGGCCAGATGCCACTCGGCAAACTCAATATTCATTTATTCATAGTTTAAACGCAGTGAACATTGCGTACCGCTAGTTATGTAGGCCCAACCCACACATAACAACACAGTATCTAAGTATACATTGGTATCCTTACCTGGTCTTCTTCACACATATTTTTGAATGCATTAATTTTCTTGGCCATTTTGATAAACCGCCTTATTGCTACAGCGGTAAGGTTCACAATCGTTATCAACCGAGGGTCGTGTTTGCCGTCGCCTTCCTGAAAAGATATTTAAAAAAGTTATTGACCGATTTCAAAACAAGTGGTTTAAAACCATTTTGTGTGTGTTATTGTGTAAACAAGAATTTCATAAATAATACATAAGTATATATTTCTGCGTAAAGGAGAATTTTTGCGAGTGTTTAGCCTGTGGTTCTGGGTTCAAAAACAAATTCTGTTAAGTAATAATTTTGGCACAGATTGACAAAAGGGTGACCTCCTATTACATAGAGACCTATGGCGTAACTATCTTTCTAAAAGTACACCTTTGCCTACTGGTCTAAATCATACATATGAACTACTAGCTTTCGCCTGCGGCTTCGACCGCGTTAAGTAGTCTATGTCCCTCGGATCTTAAACTTTCCATGCCAAATTTCATCAAAATCCGTCCAGCGGTTTAGTGATGAAGGTGTAATAGACAGACAGATACTTTCACATTTGTAATATTAGTATGATGTCGTACCTTGAAGCCGGCGGTGCTAGCCGTGTCCCCAACCAGCTGGGACACGTCGTCATCTATCGGCGCGTTCAACGCCTTGTTTGCTACTATTAACTCGTTCAATTTGGCTCTCTCCACCTGTATTTAGTGTCCAAAAAATTAATAATACATCTAAATTGTTTGTGTAAGAGGCAAGACACTAACAAAGAATTATGGATCTTATGTCAAAGAGTTGAGGTTGATTTTGTCGAACATGTGAAGTATTTGATCTACATGAAAACGATATGATTTAAACGTAACAACCTTTAAGGACTTGCTTGTCAGAGAACCATTTCCCATATTTCCTACAATTAAAGAAAATTGCGGGAAATTCAGAAAATATTCATGAAATTATTACAGTAGAAATCTGAATCCATTAATTACTTAACAAAATAATATTTGGTTAGAGGAATGATTTCCGCGATAAGAATGTATAGTGTACAAAATACATTATCATGATTTTATAGTATTCAATTAGATTTTTATAGTAATGTATAAATACGATAATATACATATTGTAATACATATCTTATAAGTTATAACTACAGGATGTATAAAACAACATTCACCTCATTGAGCTCTCTAGAGGATCCACTGCAGGGGTTGACAGATGTGTACGCCTCAAACTCCAGCTTGATGGCCTCACACAGTATGGACTCCATAGAGTTCGGTTCTATTCTGAAAACCAATCAAACAAATCACTACATTTTGACTCGTTGCTCGCTAAGTGCGTCTGCGGAGCATGAGGTCCTGGGTTCGAATCTGGACGGGCAAAGTGTTACTGGGTTTTATCATAAGGTACTTCTCAGTGGATTTGTACCTCAGGTTAATGGTAATAGGCTCACCCCTTATCACATTAGGACCTAAAACATAACTTGCAAAACGTGGGTGCACTATATTTCTGCGTACTCCTTCGGGACGTACAGGCGTAATGTTATATGGACCTACCTACAGCCTTGTGTTAAGTAGAGTATTCCCAAGGATGAAAACACAAAACATGAGGCGCCGGCATTTAAAAAATCGATAAGAGATGATAACTGCACCTTATATGATACAATGGAGTGTGTCAGTTGCCAACACGATACGCGCAAGGTCTACAGATAAAATGATAACAGTATTGACGAAAATTTGCAATCGGCTAACGGTACGATAATTTTATGCATGTAATGGTTGTAGATTATTGGGCCTGTTTACTATTATAAATTTGATGGCAATGATATCACAAATAAGTATAGATATGTCACTAGCGCGCTCATTTTGAAGACGAGATTAATGTCCCATTTGGGACATTCTTGGGCTTGGCTGAGTGACGTTTGACCTGTGCGCGTCAAACACCTCGTGCTCAGCAGTCGCGCTTAACAACCCCTAGACCAACGAGGCAGTCACTGTTTGATGGTGATTAAGTGCTCTTTTGCATCCTATATAAAATATAAACTTTATGACTAAGGTGTAAGCTAAGTCCTGCAATGGCTGTGGAAGAGGCGTCATATTGCGTCTTTACTAAGAGTAGACTACTATATTACTGAAAAGTTTCATTAAAATCGGTTCAGTGGTTTAGCTGTAGTGTAACAAACTTCCATACAGCCATCTGCACAAACTTTCCCATATAGTATATATACCTACATTAGTAGGACAGTAGGATATAGCTAACGTAATATAACTAAAAGGTCATCTCACCTCTCTACATCTTGCAGAATGTCTCTGGCCTTGTTGACATCAGGGTTGCTGCTGGTGGAGGGGATCTCCTCACACACATGCTGCGGCCGCGGTTCTCTGTATGCTGTCTTGTCACTATTTGTCAATATTGATCTGTCAATTGTAATAATATATTGGGGCTTCCAGTCGTGTGGGGGACGGTTGTTTGAGAGGAATATTGTTTTACTTCATTGGTAATTAATGGTGTTGGAAAAGGAAGTTTATTTGAGTGCATTTTAGCTACAAATATCCTGATAGAGATTTTTTTTTAATTTGCACTTTAAGCCCAAGATTAAAATATGTACAAATCTATAATGATACCATTTGCAAAATAAAATTATAATAAAAAAAATACAGAATGTTTGATTCGAAAACAAAAATATTAGATTGTCATAATTATTGACATAAATGAAAAGTAGGCATACAATATTACTGGTTGTACCTAGTCAAGTTAAACTATACCAAAAGGTTTAACCACAAATGCATTATAAATAACAGGAATTTCTTGTGAATCATTGAACTTCAATGACAAATAAGGAAAGGGTACATTGAGTTCATTACAAGTCTGACTAATTTTGACTGACATTAGGAGCGGGTTGCTTCAGATTCACTTGACTATTACTTAAATAAAAAGAAATCTTTTAGAAAATAATCTTGATCTAATAACTGCTGAAATATTTAATGCTAGATTTACCCAACTATGTTTATTAAAGTAACTTATACTGATAAACTCAGAGAATATGGAGATATATTATAATTGATATTTTTTATTTAACATACTACATTAATAGTAAAGAATACTAACCTTATGCTATTTTGTTTAGGCGGCTCACCATACATATTACTATCAACATTCTCATACACATACGAGTTCATCATTCGTTGTTCATAAATGGCTCTGTTAATAACGGACTTCTCATCAATCGGGTAGACTTTCATCGTTAACGGCTGTTCGTTGGTTTGAGGAGGAACTGGAGCATAGTTATATGCAGGAGACTGTAACGATGTATCCAAGTCGTTAGATAACGGAGACTGGACAGTACTACTGGGACTACAGGTTGTACTCAATGAGTCATACTGGATGACAGAGTCTGGTAATGCCACAAACCCGGTGTCACCTTCCTCATCGAGTTTAGGGTTCTTAGAGCTGGTGACTGCGTCATCCGGGTCTCGCTGCCGTTTCCTGGCTCTGTTTTCTTCTATCTTTCTTCTCTTCTCTGCTTTGTCTTCCTCTGACATTATAAACTCCTTCACCATGCCAATAGACAGACATTTTTCGAGCCTGCATTTCTGACAGAACCGTCTAGTGACCACAGTGATTACGCAGTTGTTGGTAAATGGACATTTGAACTCTTTACTGGCTAAGGCGTTTCGTCTAAAGAACGCCTTGCAACTCTCGCACGAAATCGCGTTGAAATTGTAACCTAACGCCTTATCACCACACACTAAGCATATTTTTTGTAAATTTAACAACAGCTCTTTCTTCTGATCACTTGTATCGTCTTTCTTATCGCTGTTATTATCCATTTTGATTAATATAAACACTCACTATGGTAAACATCGGGTTAAAAAACTCCGTTGAGGGGTTTCATTTGTTCTCATCGCGCGCGCGTTCGTCATTCGGTATAACATCACTTGTTACGTGAAAGTGATTGCAGTAATATTAGCTGTGTTACGATAACTTTGTTATTTGATAAAATATTTCCAGATAAACAGATATCCGATGGGTGACTAATGACATAAGTCATCGTGATTGAATGACAGCTATGACGTCAGAAATGTCAAACCTAAAACCATAATGCAGCTAGACGAAAACCATAGTCTAAATGATATAATTTGGAATTTATTTTATAATTGTTATTTTATGGTTTCTTTAGTATATGAACGGCTTTTTTTATTTAAATTGTATTGCGTTCCTATTGTAATTTAGTTGTATTCAATTGATAGTAACAGAAATACTTCCATATTGCAATATCCCAGTACCAGTCCAAGTATGTCTTTTGAAGTACCTTAGTAGTACCTAAGTATCTATAGATTTGAGTATGCTGGAGGGATTCTGCCTCTGTTATATCCCTAATAGAAAGTATCTAGCCAATATTTAATAATAATATTTTGTACCGAAATTATATAATGCTTCTTTCTTTCTTTCACATTCACCGAAAACTCAAGTCAAAGTTACATACATATATAACTAACATAGGTATGTGTTTGCCGACCCTATTAGTTTAGTAGCTAAGCGGTTTGACAGGTGCGCTAAGTTAAATGTTGTAGGTTCGATTTCCGCAACAAAAAATTGTGTGAGCCGCAGATTTGTTTGCCGAGCCTGGGGGTTTGTGTATAAGGTAGGTACCTGTTTCATGTTTGTGCAACGTACCCACGGGCCACGATACAGGAAAAATTTGTAGTGTGGGCGCGCCACGTATCTTTACATATATAAAAAATGTGCTCTCCCAGTTCAGAGAGTGGCCAATCAATAGCAATGGTAGACAAAACTTATAGCTATGTCGACCACATCGCGGAATATAAGAGTGATGGTAGGTATACCACAAGGTTAAAGAAGATGCAGTTATAAACTGCGATTTTGCAAAGACGGTATGGAATGTGTGCAATTCCAAACGTGACATAATGATTATAAAAATGGACAAATACATAATATCGTGTGACTAAACCATAATAAAGTAACTACTTAATAATGCTAATGTTACAGTTTTACACATTTTGACAGTCAGCAGATTTGTGTTGCGGTGTGTTATTGGAATTTAGACGTTCTGAATTTTGTCGCGGCTAGTCGAGAGTTATAGAACATTCATCATAGTTCCTTAATAAATATATAATATTATTACAATAAAAGATATAGTGTTTATGTTTCTACCAAAAAAGTATGGAAAATAGTTACTTCAATTAACGTTGCATACTTATTCAAGGATTATATTTTTTACCAGTAAGCCGCAGCATAGCAGTTTTTATTTAGGAGGTAATAATAAGGACCGACAACCTAACGATTAGAAACCTTAAAAAGAAACAAGCCAATAGACATCTACTTAGGTACTCCTATAATGTTACAGAAATATAAATATTGCTAATTATCGTGATAAATATAACGATCTACACGAACCACTAAAAATGTTTACCGAATACTATAGGTATTTGTGTCAACGACGATCGCAGTCACATGCGAAGAATCAATTTATAAACTACCTCAATTGATTGATTTTCGTAGTTTGACTGCAACAACACATTCTTCCGGTCTCGCCATCAATAAAAGCTGTAATGAAGTCGTACCGCGAGTTATTTTGATCAGTTAAAGTAATGGGTGGTATACGGCAGCTATCCGTGTTAGTTCTACTCAGGCTGACCACTCTGACTAGTGCAGATACGTACACCGTGAAGATAACTACAGAACAATATGTGAATTTAGTCGACAGTAGGTTTTTGAGTTTTACTATCGACCCAAAGTATTTGTTTTCTAGCAGCGAAAGGTATAACAGGTTAGTTGAATATAAGTACATACACTAATTAATATCTCAGAGGTTTAATTGCTGTTATTAACTTGTCATATGACATTCTTTACGATTAACCAACTATCCTTTCTTTTTTTGCGAACGTAGCGCGAATATGCGTGTCGAAACTTTAACCTAAACATTGTTTAGGACATTATTTTGTGAGTAAAAGGGAATACGACATTGCACAGTCGCATACTTTGGGCGTACTTTAGACTCGTTCTCCTTGTAAACTCGGCCAGATAAGCAAGCTGGTCCAAAAGTTGTTAACTATTCATTTTTGTAAGAAAATCATTTTGCAACAGGTATGTTTGATTATAGAATAACTTTTTAAGTTTTTGATCTTATGCACATAAGTATTTATAGTAGTATCTGCCTATGTATAAATGGTATACGAACATTGTATTTTCATTGTAAGTAAGTGGGCCTCAAGAAGTATTAACAAGTAACTACAACTTTCTATGAACTTGAACTAACTCAAATTTGTAGAACAAAGATGTACTTATACTCAAGCTGTAAAAGTGCGTGGTCTTTGCGCTTACTTCTTTGAAAAGAGGGTTCCTTTATATACCTATATGAATGTAGGTGATTATGTACGCTCTATTTTCAGTAAAGAATGCATCTGCATGGCATCGTCGCTGACTCCAGCGTTCCTCAGGATAGCTGGTCCTTCCACAGGTCACATGACCTTCCAGAACACTACCATCTCCATCAACGACGTCGACTATCAAGACCTGGACAGCCAGAAACTGAATTTCGATATAACTGCCATAGACTCAGATGCTCCGAGGAAGGTCCCCTTAGACCTGCATACTCGAAGCTTGGCAGTCACCCACCAGCAGTGGAAAAGGTTCGTGCGCTGGGCCAAGTCTACTGGCTTCGATCTGGTCTTCGCTTTAAACAATGAAGAGAGAACTTCTTCAGGCATGTGGGATCCTAACACTGCCCTGAACATATTTACGGTGGCAGAGAAAGTAAACGTTGGGGACATATTCTGGGAGTTGGGCTATGGTGAGTATTATTGTAGTACTACCTTACCACTGGCTGAGAATAGGTATAATCAGCATTTTGATTAAAGGCTTTAGAAAGTATGGAAGGATCATGAACGTTACCCTCGCTATCAACCAGTTTATTGTTATTTATAGTTTATACGGTAAATTTTCTTTTCAAAAAAACGTAGACCATTCAAATAACCTAATCATTTCATGCAACTTTTACTAGAATGCACAAACCAGTCCATTGAAGAATATTTGAACGACCTGGAGACTCTGCGCGTGATCATCGAGACCTTTCCCCCTGGGCGCACCATGGAATGGAAGGTGGTAGGAGGAGACGTCACCAAGTGTCTCCAAGCTGACTCCAAGAGCGACTTCAAGGATTATCTGACACTGTCAAACGACATGATGGATGCACTGTTATTGAATGGGTTTGTAGATATTTTGTAACCACTATGCACATTACTATGATAGGTTCTCGAGTGGCGACCACGAATCGGAAGACGCAGCGCTGGTAGGCCTCCCACCAGGTGGACCGACGATATCGTCAGAGTTGCGGGCAACTGGTGCAATGTGCAAGTTGTCGTTCATTGTGGCGTTCTAAGGGAGAGGTCTTTGTTCACCAGTAGATGTTTTCTGGCTGATGATACGATGCACATTATTTACTATACTTTTGAACGCATATGGACGACAAACTATTCCAAGGGTACTTACTAGCAAGACACCAGGGTTTACGTGCTCACTGAACGTTGAATATAGCAAGTTATCAATCCAAGCAAAAGAGTTTATTGTTGTATGCAATTGATCGTAAAATATATATGTGTAACTTCGTAAATTTCCAGCAACTCATCGTCATACGAACTAGAACGCATGTCAGAGCATGATCGTATGAAGTTACTGAGGATGTTCTCTCGCAGCGAGACGCCGCTTTGGTTGACAGAAACCAATCAGAACAGATACAATGACTTGGAGAGAGCTGCTGATTGGCTGGCCAGTTTAGGGTACTCGGCTAAGAATGGGTTCGCCATCAATTATAGAGAATTAAAGGAAGAAGAACTGTATGAGCCGACGCTGGTGAGTCTTGGTTCTTTGTTGTATCCTACATATTCTTAGATAAGGACTCGTAGCTACGTGACGATCTGCGCGGTTAACCGTGCTCACCGCGGTTAGTCTTGTAGTGCTTCGGCAGGCACGTTAAGCCGTTGTAGTTTGCCTGATTTCTCTCAAGTTATGTCGGTATGCCGTCCTATCGGACTATGAGAGTGAGGGAAAAGGGAGAGCACCTGATTTTGTGTGCATACTTGTGTACTATAATATCTCCTGCGTCGTTGTCTAATTTCAAATGTAATAGGCCGCCGTGACCGAAATTTGGCCAGGAGAACATTGTTATTCTAAGATCATGGATGTATAGTTTCGACTATATTGTTACTGAATTACTATTAAGTCCAGGCAAGTCCCTTAAACTGAAGGTGTGTAGCTCAAGGTGTACACCATTATTTGAGATATTTTCGTGATGGTGGATATATTAAGCTTGAGTTAAAACTAACAGTTATATCAATGAAAACCAATTAAATAACTTTGCAGAGTTTCTACATGGCCCTCTTGTTTAAAAACTTGGTCGGTGAGAGAGTATTGAACGTAAACATGGAGCCTCAACAAGCGATCCTATTCGCTCACTGTACATCGCTGCGTCACAAGCCCATTCCTGGTGCTGTCACCCTATTCGGAGCTAACATGGACGATGAACCAGCCAGGTTCTCACTCAAACTGTCCGAGAGAGAGGACGGTGGTGATATCATGCAGTTTATACTTGGAAAGGATCATAATGGGTAAATATTTTTTTCAATTAAAATTCTGTTAGGATTAGGTTCTTATTGAGTTTCAAAAGTCACATGGAGTCAGCTAAAGGAACCTAATTATTCATATCATCAAATTTTATCATTCATACACTACATCTTCTAAAATTTGGTGTTTTTACAGGAATATTGTGGTGAATGGTAGAGCTATGTATTATGAGGGTGACATGAAGCCTGTAGTTAAACGCGTGAGCCCTTACAGGACTCTGCTCATTAATCTCCCAGCTCAATCCTTCGGATTTTGGGTTCTTGCCAACACAAAAATTGAAGCCTGTCATGACTTAGACAAAGAAAATAAAACAGTTATTCATGCAGAACCCGCAACTACAGAGAGACAGCGAGTGAAACGATCAATAAATGATGATTTCGAGGATTATTCTCATGTAGCCGATTTGTCTTATGATTTCGAAGATTTAACCGATACATTTGTTACCGTTAACAAGGCTTTGAAAAGCAGAATCAGTGATATGAACAAAGACTTAGACAAAATTCAGAGCATTTTCCAAAGAAATAGAAATAAGGACAGAGTTAAAAGGAATGATGAAGAAGCTAGTTCAGTAAGAGGCAAATGGAGTAGACCAGTCTATAAAACCAAAGCTAATAGGAAAATCAATCGTGAATTAAACCCAAGGGCAATAATTGATAACTTATTGGAAAAGGCGAGAGAAAGTGTTGGAAATTTAAAGAATCACCAACTGTTTAGAAATAGATTAAACAGAAATAGAGTAAACAAGAGACATTCAAGAAATTCGAGAATACGGTCATTAAAATCTTTAAAAGAAGATGCAGGAATTGGTAAAATTTACAGGAAATCTAAATACCTAAAAAAGAATCCAAATAAAGATAAATATGAAAAAGACATTTCACAGAATTCTCTAGACATAAAAGATAAAAGAAATCAAGAAAATAAAAGTATATCCGGAGAAGCAAACGCTCTTGATGCAGTAGTCAGAAAACGGAGGAGCACCGACAATGATGTCCAAGAAATATCAGCAGAAAACGATGTAGACTTTGACTCTAAAAATAACAAAGCTGCCTTGCTCATGTTCTTAAAGAAATTAAAATCCGATATGCGTGACGATTCTAAAGAAGATGGTGATTCTACAGATGGAATAATTCTAAAGACTGAACTGTCAGATGATACAGCCACAATACAAGTAAAAGATTCTAATCATGGCGTGATAAAAACCACAATGAATAACATGATTAATGTCTTGGACGATTTAAACAGAAACCTTAATAAGGTCTGGAACGCTATCAGTTTGTTAGATTAAGATACAGTGAGTAGATTAGTTTAAATATATTTTTATACGTTTTTAATTCTGTGGAGTTTTATTGTAAAAATCTTTAATCTAAGAATTGCATTTCGCTGGTTACATTTCATGTAAGAAGTATATCAGGATTGTAGCAAATGGAGATCCAAGGTCTCTGCCTATTACTCTTGAAAATAGGAGCGACTTTATGTTGTATGTATGTAATCGTGGATTATTATGACCTATAATGACCCACTGCAGGGCAAAGGCTTCCCTACTCTATTTCCATGAGTCTGTCTAGAGCTGTCAATGTCCAGTCCTTCATAAAGAAGTCCAGTTCGTCTCGCCATCTTCGTTTGGGTCTGTCTCGCTGACGTCTACCTTGTTGAGGGGACCATAGGGACGTAAATCTGACCAATTCGACGACATCAATAAATAGTGAATAGGGAAAGGCATCCAAAATGAAACGAACACAAATAGTGGTACAATGTAGTTTATTTATTATTTAACAACATGTTAGATAAACCATTTTCACATTTAACTCAACGTACATATGAAAATGGCTACCTCTAAACTTTTATACAATAACTAATAGGGACCTTGTAAATAAACATTAACAATGCTCCGCAACAGTAATGGCGAACGAAGTGGTAGCGAACAAGCGTTACTATGTACTACAGTGATACAGTCGTGAAAGGAAAACTAACCTTAATTATATAAGAATAGAGTTCATTACGGCAGTTTGTATACAGCCAGAAGATAGCCGCAGATTATATAGCCGATTTAATGTTTTTTTTGTGAGGTTGCCTCTGCTTCGAGTCCAGTCGGATAGACGTGCCTCGAATCGAGGACAAGGTGCTCTAGGTCTCTGTTAGTATTAAGACAAATTAAATCGGCCATGTAAGCTGCAATACCGCAAAAAAACCTAACTTATTGTTAACAACAAGGTGTCACAGAAGCTCAATCCGTTTTTTTAATTACCTAAAAACATTTTTCAACAATAACCTTTTTCGTTATTCATTCATAATCCCTAAGTTTAAATTTAATCGTGGATAAACTACTAACCTTTTCTTCTTTAATATAACAAGACAACATACATATGAACCCAGTTCATATTTGAGTACTTTATGGTTTCATTGTTTTTTTACATTCTGTAAACTTGCAATTTTAACACTATAATGTCACTAATATTAAAAGCTAACGAACTAGTTAGTGTGTTGTTGGCCAATAACTATAATATACAAACAAGAAACAACTTGGTAGAAATATGTCTGCTTAAAAGTTCACAACAATATTGGCAGAGATTTAGAGGCTGGCAACACGACATATTCCTTCCAGTGTTGCAATAACATATTTATTTAAAACTATTAAGAATCACATCGACTCTTTTCACTGACAGCGCAGTGAAAGGAAATCAAATTGAAAGCGCAATATCGATTGCTGACTGTGGCACTTTAATATCAGTTCTTTATAAACCTGCGCTGCCTTACAACTTGAAATGAATCTAACGATATAAATAATACTGGCATTAAGTGTAAAAGCTCTTGAGTGTGTGGTACAGTGTCGTTGTCTCTAATTGTCTATGCTATATTGCACATCTCCGACCTCATTTCGTTCTGTTGTCTATGGAACAAACAGCGTTGAAATGACTGAACATCGGTAGAGTTATCATTTGAATACAAGTGTAATGTCTGAGTACCCTCAACGGTGGTAATTTATCTCTTTAAGACGTATGTCAGTATGTGTTTTGTTCCTTCTCGTTCGTACAGATCTCTCTCTTTCTTTTCGTTGTTGCAGCATGACTTACAAGACTTGTGAATATTGTTATCAGATGATAAAACTACCGACACTCCGCTCCCTTCGATCACATTGCAGTAAATGATGCATTTGTGCTGTAGAAGTGTTATATGGTCTCACTCACAGTAAGTTCTATAGCATTAAGTAGTTCGGTAACATAATGTTGAGAACAAATGCACCACCACACCGTAACATCCCCTAACATTATCTCTAGTGCAACTATCAATAGGCTAGTTTATTTAATAAATTTAACAAGTTATGTCATAAAATGTTATTTAGTCTACCATTTCATAACTCCTCTAAGGATTTAAGAACAACAGTGAAATATCAAGACATCCTACAGTTGGGGTTAGGGATACATTTAGAGGAAAAAGTTTTAGAAGAAGGATTTGTAAAGCCATCGCAGGCCAAAAAGTCATACATTTGGTACCTAACTGATCTAAATCATGCTACGAACAAATAACTATAAATAGTATATTACCCTGAGAATGAGAGTCATAAGATTTGAAAATATCCAACCGTTTACATCCGAGTACTTCCCACGTGGCAAAACATATAAAAAATTGGTCGCGACATCTTGGATTCCTTAAAATTAACACTACGGGTCACGGAAATCATTTTATTCAAAAATTTTGATTTATAATTATCTTTATGACTATGCTACACATCTACCTTGTATAAACCTCTTTATAAATTCACTATATTATAAAAAAGAAATATATAATATTGTTGTGTGAAGAACAAATAACATTATGTAGACAAGTCGGGCGAAGATCGATGTGTTACATTATTACTACAGTCACTATATAAAGAAACATTGTAAATAGAAACTCCTTCATTCTTACACAAAATGAATTCAACAACCATTTGATATCACCCAAATTCCGTTAGAAACACGCGACAAGCAACAATATAACTATGAACTATACACTGAACATCGAAAGCTTAACATACGCTTACAGTAGCTTTATAGAAGCGTCTACATTATTATTTAACAAACAGTTTGGAAATAAGACGATCAAGAGAGAACGACACCAACACGCCAAGAGCTTACAACACTTGTCAACAATATCATGCAAGAAACGGTACACATGGTGGAGACCGCCGAGGCTCCTCGTCGCCGCGCCGGCAGGCAGGAGGCACACGCACCAGGCCGAGGGCCCAGCAAGCACTCATTGACCAATGGACACCCTCCTGAGGAGTCAGCCCCGTGCCGCCGCTGGCTGCCAGCGCGGGGGTCGCAAGTTCCGTTAATTTAAAACTAGTGACAATAAGTACACGCTCCCGAATACAGACCACGAGGTCGTACTATACCAAAATAACGTTTTATCTAAACTATCATCTACTTGAAAGTTAACAACGTAGAACGCAGACTAGACTACGATAGATAGAAGATAGACAAAGGTAATAGATTAGTATTCTAACACACCTGAGGAGGAGAAGGAAGTTAAGATTTGATCGAAGTTGGTCATCAGACGGGTCCAATGGACTTAACACCTAGTACAGTATTGAATGACGTCATACAACCATTTAGCTACATTTGCCATGCACATACGATAGAACTATGTTATAATTATCTCCTAGGCTAACCACGCATACATTGTGAAATATTAATTTATATATTTTGTTATGACTTATGCTATGTGAGTGGCCGGGGCCGCAGAAGTGATGCCCGGCTTACATAACGGCGATGCGTGCTCCAAATAAGGTAACTATGAGACAAGCTATGTAAATATATTGTGTGCAGTACAGTGCGAAAAAATAGTAGATTCTTATACTTCAGAAAAATAGTAGCATTCTCAATAAACAATCTGAAATTATTACTTTTTATTTACATGTTTGTATATTGAATAGTATATATAGAAGTGAAGAGAAGGTAGTGTAATTGACAGAATGTCAGTTCAACGGAAAATAAGCAAGCATTGTAACATTAAATGTGTAAGTGGAATATCTAAAATAATCTTAGTATTTACCACGCGATGCATTTTGTTGTGATCGATACATCGACTGACCGTTGGAGACTCGACTAGGTAGTGATGTGGTATCGATTTAACTAAGCAGTTTGGTGTCAGTGTCCTTATTCCAGTTGTACTTATGTAACTTTATGAACAAACGATTCTAAATTAATAATAATAACCTATACGTATCTATATTTGTGTAAGTTATATAGTTATTAAGATACGGACACAGTGCACGGGTGAAACACATGTACAACGCGACCAGAATCTTCGAACATGAATATATATAATTAATGTACCACTTCAACTATCACATGAGATCTATACATAATATGTCTACGTTCAAAAACTTACTAAACTATTGATTATATCAAAAAGCATCGCGTGTGAAGAGAGTAACAACTAAATATATAAAATACATGATGTGCTGGTTATAGAGATTGTAATCCGAACAGGTACGATCTACAAGAGGTACGATAGGTTCGTGTCGAACATTGAAGATTGAAAGATTGAAGAAGCTAAGAGCGCGAGCGGTCGTCGCATTGCGCGCTTTAGTTTTATTAATATTCATATATCACAGCTTTTGACGATAACAAATCTTTTGCATTTGCAGCTTTACAACTATGTGGCAACATTGTTCGAACAATTAGCAGTGATAGCCTCGCGTCGCTCCGTCCCGCCCGTCGGCTGTCAGCGTCAACGTTCAACCGTCCTCCGCATGTTACCATCTACCTCACGCGTCACGTTCGCACTCTACGTGTCTAGCTAACTCCAGTTGTTACATGTCCATCGTTACCAGATCCTCTGCCATCTTCACTCCGAGCCCAGACGGCGTAATCGCTCGAATAATTTGCTCACACCACAATGTGTTATTTAACTTTATAATACCTAAGCGTAAAACATCGATAAAACATTAGACAAGAACAACGCTTCACGGCGCAACGGTAACACAACGCGAATCATTACTCTTTTACCTACAACATTTTACACTTTAAACACTAAATGAACATCGAGTCTTATATTAAACATGCAAGAAAGTATTGGACAACGACACCTAGCGCGGCCGTGCGCCGCGACTTCATAACAATTACCTATTTTATGTTCGATGTGGATATTAAGGCTAGGTCGATTACAGGTATGTACACCTAAACCAAATACATTGACACAGATACACTGCATAAGCACGCATGCAAAAGATTTAGAGGCAAAAGTTGAAGAGCGAAGAGCTGTAGCGAGATCGTAGTCAGGCCACGGAGACACGAGCACGGCGGCAGAGAAGCGGGAATTTGGATGAAACAAATACTCCTCGGGACCGAATACATTGTTATTTCAATGTAAGTGCGAAATAGAGAAGGAGTAGGCGATAAATAGTCGATTGTCAAGTCTACACGCGTGCTAGAATTTCTTATAATAATTTTTCCATTTTTAAATAGTTTACACCGTTTCGTTCTAGTTGTATTTATATTATTTCAACTTTACACTTAAATAACAATATATCACAAGCTTCAACATATAAAACGGGTTACCCGCACGCGGCGGCGGCGGCGCCTGCCGCTCGGTTTTTAATGACTTTTTGACCTTACGTTCAGAAACGCGCTTCGGTTGTGTCGAGGGCTGCTTTCCAACATTTTTTATGAATGTATAAAAATATTATTGCTCATTATCAAGCACCAACGCGCCACTAGCCAACTACGTTCCGAAAAAATTTAGAATTCGAATCTCTCCTACAAAATGTTGAGCGCGAATGATTGATACGTCCGAACGAAATTGTTATTGTTTTTGGTTGTTTCGCTATTCGGGGGTCGTGTGGGGGTGGTGGGGTGTGTACAGGGTTGTGAAACATCGTCGTAACAATGATCTTAGCTCAGCTACATCATGTATTCAGATAGTTTTACAATACGAGAGGCGCTCACTGCATTACGCACTTGCTCTCGATCTGCGACTTTAGTTCATTCACTTGCGTTTCGATGGTGTTTTTCAGTTCTGGAAAGAGAAAATTGAAAATTAAAAACCAGAACTATAGAAGGAGAAAGTTAATATGTATTTACAGTACTGAAGTTATCAGAAATATACTAGAGTGGTGTCGTAAATAATGTGTTTATCTTTTCCTTAAAATATCACCAATTTAATAACACAAAGTAAGTATACATATAATTAAATTATCCTAGTTAGGTTTATTCTGCAGTTTCACGATGACCTGATAGGTGCAGTGGCTAAATGATTGGGCTGCTGCACTAATGTGTGTTTTGTAAAAACGCACCTACGATACAGAAAATATTCCTAGTGTGGGGCGACGTTTGTAAAAAAGAAAAAACGTCAGATTTTTTACCAGACTTGAAACTGCAGAATGTCCACCCGGTAAACGCACGTGCCGTACGAAGACAGCTCTATTAGGACACTTACTAGTGAACTCGTCCTGGTCTTCGAGCTCCGCCTCAGCCGCTAACTCCTCAGGAGTCTTCTTCTTCCTCATGAGGGGGTTGTCAGGCTCGGCCTGCTGCTGTTCCACCACCTCCTCTTTCTTGGGGATTTTGTACTGAAACAGAACGAAACAAAAACTACGGTATGGTATTTGTGTGATGCGGTCAACGGTCAACCTCGCTACGATCTTTGTTGACCAATCTCTACACCATGGCATATATGCATAGGGATGGGTGACGTCTTATGTTTAAAAAAAATAATTTAAAGAATACTAATATGTCTGCGTATTATTTTTGTTATCGTGTCGATGGCAAAATAAATAAACTATTTATATAATTTGTAAATTATTTATAAAAAAGATAACATCACGCCTGTATTCCCCAAAGGGGTAGGTAGAGGTGCACATATAGTACACCCACATTTCGCTAGTTATATTTTTCGGTCCCAATGTAATAGGGGGCGATGCCATCAACTGGGCACAAGTCCAGACTCCCAGACTCATGGAAAAACCCAGTAACACTTTGCTCGACCCGGAATTTGAACCCAGGACCTAATGCTCAGCAGTCACGCTTAGCGATCGCTGAACCAACGAGGCAGTCTTTAATATATTCGCGTTAATCCTCGTTTGTAACTAAACAGTTGCTTTAGCGTCATTATCAAATGCAAGCGACGCAGTAAAATCTGTAAAGTTCAAACTATTGTAATGTAAGACGTACGACTCTTACAATAAAGTCCAATATCAAACGGTACCATTTCAAGTGGAAAATAATCCCCTATGGGATGAGAGCGACAGTTGTTATATAAACTGTCTAATGGTGAAAAGTTTATCATTATGGACCTTATGTAACAGTTTTTAGCGTGCATTTTCATTTGCATATTATTTTGAATATTCCAATTCCCTAAATAACAGTCAATAACATAAACATCTGTCAACCAAATTGTAAAAACCGATATTATTTCAAAACGTATTGAACGTCAAACTCGAAGCTCTTGCATCCCATCAAAGAACTACTTAATATATTATTCTCCGTAACTAGCTATGACGGTTTCTGAACGGAACAAGCTCGGGTTGCCAGCCGTAATTTCCCAACGGTACCGAGCATTCGATTTCTGAACGCTCTGTGTTGCCACACTCAAATAGATTGGCTTCTTTTCTGTAAACTCACGATTTATTCCCATGGCTGGAACTAATGCAGGCTTTATTTTATGAAGTACTATTGGAATTGGTGTTTCTTTGCAACGTTGTTTGTCAAAGACTATTGTTGGCTGTTTATTGTTGTTTCATTGTATCGGTAGCGACGGAGTTTTTATTAAAACACGACGGAATCACAAAGTGGTTTGTGTAAATCTAAATACCTTTGCATGTTTATTTTTTTAATTGCGAGTCGAATATTATTATGATTAGCTATAGCTTATAGTAGGTACGAGTGGTATTTTATCTAACACAGTGTTAAAAATAAATAATAATAACAGCCTATAATGTCCTACTGCAGGGCCAAAGGCCTCTTCTTGGATAGAGAAGGATTGGTGTTTAGACTAGCCACACATGAATCAAAATATTCAAATTTAGTACAAGTATAGCATAAATAAAAGGAGCTATCTTTTCTTCTAAGACTGCACTTAAGTCCATCAACAAGACCACTAATCCAGTCCTTTCGAGATCGATGACACAAAGAAGCTTAATTATAAAATAGAATATTACACCGCCGAGGCTCACAGCAATCCTCTTTCCTTTTAATCTCCAATTGATTACATGCAGCGGGGACTAGCTTCGGAAGAATTTATTTTAATTTTAAAAGCATTTTTTCCACTGGCAACTCCCTAGAGATCTCATTAGGGCTGTCTCAGTGGTAGCTAGAGATTGAATGAGGCTTTGCGCGTATCGGTTTTAAATTAGATTTTTATTGTGGTTTTTAAAAGCTTCTTTGTGCATGTCTGTCATGATTATATTCGAAGGAGAATTGAAAATATTCTGATGATCCTGTTCAGAATTGTCAAAGAGTATTATTTGTATGTCACGCCAGTATTCCCTGAGGAGGTAGGCACACTGAGGTGTGTTATTTTTAAACATTACATGCGTTTTGCTGACGGTACCCATTTGTATCGTATGATTCTCGTTATTTGGTTACAATGATTAGTTAGTAGTGTATGAATTACTGAAATAATACAATATAACGCCATATTCGTTTAAGTAAAAATACAACATAAAATTATGAAAGACGTACTACAAAATAAATACTTCATCAATAAATGACATACAATAGTAATTAAAAGACTTTACCAAGCTAATATATTGTCCTAAAAACAGTTGGTTACAAAATTATATCAGAACATCGTATTAATAATACTCAAAATGATAATACTCTACAGAAATATATTTAGCATCTGGCAACATTATTAAAAGTGAAAAAGGTAAAATTTTTAATCACGTAGATGGCACAATTTGATGTAATCGCTGGCTTAGCATAACGCTGAGGTTTCTGTGGGGGTTGATTAATGGATAGGAACGTGAAATGTACTCGGATTTACTTCTAGAGCTTTGAAATATTTTACTTTGTAACTGTGTGAAAATTATATGGAATGTATGGAGTGTTGCCGAAATATACGGTGTTGTACAAGCACATAATTTTAAGAGAAATATTGTAGTACCTACTTAAGTGTGAAAACATCACGACTGTAGTTTTTAAGAGATATGCAGATATGTTGTTCTAAGCAGAAATCATTAACATTAAATAATTTCCATAGAATTTTTGTCCTAGGAAAGAAAAGTTGCAACAGGTGCTGTGCGAATTAGGGATATTATATCACAATTTGTAACAAAATTAACAGTATCTATCAAATCGTAAGGGCTTGGATAATATAAAAAAAATCTGCTAAAATCGAAACCTATACCGCCATGCTATAGACGGGTGATAAACACACATACAAATAAATACACACAAAACACAACAAATCTTTTTGTCTTCTTTCTTCGTGCTCTTCTTTCTTCTGTGTTCAGCCGTTGTGTTAGCCTCAAAGAAGTCAACCTGACTCGATTAGGGAGTCGCGCGTTTATACGGACTCCCTACTAGAGTCAATTTAACATCCATGAGCTTTCTCTTCTTATCTTCTGTGCTGTTCTTTATTCTTCTGGTGATTTCTTTCTTCTACACATCAATATATAGTCATAGAATAAACATGAGAATAGGTATTCATAATTACAATTATTATATTTAACTATGAAGAACAAGAAACGGTTGACTCATGCTACAAGTGTGTTAATTTTACTCATACAATTTTTTTTACGAAATTATCCAATCGAAGTTCAACTTTTATAGTAGTTACTGAATTTATTTATTTATTTATTGATGAAGTATGTATGTATCTTTTTACTCCAGCATTTGTCAAAGGTTTCAGTTGGATCTCCGAATTTCCACAAACTAAAGTTACATAAATTAGATTAACACCTAACAAGTACATATTATACTCGTATATATAGTGGTGGTAAAAATTTAGGCCACCAAAAAAATAAACATGTAATTGAACTGTATGTATTATAAATGGGTGATAACACATAATACCGAGAACGATACTCATACAAGTTAGGGTTATCGACAAGCTGAGATCATTAGCCGATGGGATCCGCTCCAATTTGCGCAAGATTGCCGCGAGGGGGCGCTCTGATTGTGTTATGAAACTCATCTGGTGCAAATTGAGAGGCCGCTGGTACAACGCTTCTTGTTAACCGGTAGGTTGGCAACACCATGATAAATTGTGTAATAAATCTGGGTATCGCCTGCCGTATTACTAGAGCCTTCAACTGGTCTTCTTCAAAAAAAGTCTGAGGAACGTCTCGTCTCAAAATTGATGACGATGCACTTCAAAAGTAATCATTACTGACTGTAAGACTTTAGTCTCTATTTAAAGATTAAGCATAAATTTAAAAAACATAACGTCAAGACTTTATTCCACGAAAGAGTAGGCAGTGGTGCACCGACATTTTGGCAGTTATGTAGGTCCCAATGTAATAGGGGGGAGCTTAGCCATCAACTGGGCACATATCCTGAGTGAAACATCGGTAACATTTAAGAAAAGAAACAGCACTGATTAGTTAGCTTGCATTTCGTATTATTCAAATAGGATATGCTAACTACACCTAATACCGTAAGAACACGATGAATGGTAACAACGTCGCCTGAACAGAATAATAGTGCACTGCAAATAAAGGAAACTACCTCTGCCAACCCCTTCGGTGATGACGTATTAGATTCGTATATATGACTGAATGTACTGTCGATATAAATGCAATCACATTGAGTTACAATATCGATGTATGTGTGTGTATATAAATGTGTGTGTGTATTAGAGTGTCATATCTTAGTGTGCGCTGTTTTCTATCGTCACTAAAGTCACCCTTCACAATCGGAGCTATACATGTATGTGTGTGTGTGTGTGTGTCAGTGTGTGTTATAGTGGAAAATTGCTATAGGAAGTTTATGGTGTGCAAGGCTCTGGAAAATGATGTGTAAAACGTTCACAACTACGGTTTGCATAAACAGGGGATTCCTTCGCGTCTTTTTATGGGGCTCTGTGACGTTATGGCAAATACATCGTGGGGTAAACAGAGCTAAAGTGTCAATATTAGATGTTATTGGAGTCGCGTGTGAGGAAATCGTGCTGTCGTTAAAACTTATGTTAGCACGTAAGGTTTTAAATGCTGCTTATTTTTGGTGAAAGGTGTACAATTCTATCAACCCCTCTGTGGATATAGGTGCGACAGCAACACTAATATAGCAGTTAACAATGGAAGCCTTGAATCATCTGTCCTACACTGCTTTGTAACATTTAATTTAATAAAAAAATATTCATTTAAACGAAATGTCTTCTTAAACGAAAATATTGTTATTTTCTGTGATATAATTCTGATATTGTGTTTAGAGTTAGACAAACACATTCGACTAACACATAAAACTAATGTAACCATAAGAAATTAAGGCAAAATCCTTGTTGTAATCATATTTGCTGTCGCTCCAGACGTCGTGCTGCGCGCCTAATGTATCGGAAGTGTTTCTGCGCGTCGGCCGCCGCCGTCGACTGCGCAAACACTCGGATACTTTATTTTACACACCCCACCTATTGGTGTTCATTGTTTCCTAGTACCCTGGAGTTATGGGGAGGTAATGTTTTGAGTAAACGGCATATTTAGTGTTGATACGAGTCGTAAAGTTATAGTAGTAGGTACCGGCTTTATGGTTCTAATGTTGTTTAGTGGGGTACACACTGATTTCGATTATTTTGTCAATAGTTTTGTTGTTATGTGAAAGATAAAGATAGTAACTATTGCAGCTTTATGCAGTGAGGGGGTTACCTATGTGTTTGAGTTCGATATTAGTCGGGCATCCCCGAAGACACGTGAGTAAATACTTAAATAGTATGGATGACACTT
This sequence comes from Abrostola triplasia, assembly GCA_946251915.1. Classification (NCBI taxonomy): domain Eukaryota; kingdom Metazoa; phylum Arthropoda; class Insecta; order Lepidoptera; family Noctuidae; genus Abrostola; species Abrostola triplasia. The sequence goes on along the minus strand of OX276443.1, from coordinate 340,672 downwards.
AAGAAAGTTGCTATAGTAAAATAAGTCAGCGGAATTCTAAATGTATAAATAAATTAGAGGTTTTAAAATCTCTGCAGCAAGTTTTCTTATTCTTGTGAAAACTTCCTAGAAAGTTTCTTGGTCAGGAGCAACAAGCCCAATATTAATCTGCTAACGTAAGTCTCTGCCTACTTCTAAAAGGAAGACAGGCGTGAGGCCGTAATACTGAGGCTGAGACCTCAGCAGTTGCACGAGGAACCAACGAACCTCGCAATAAGGTCAAACAAAGCGGTCCAAAGCAACGAATAAAATCCAAATGCGCCATGTTAATTGGCAATTTAAAACTAATTGATCGGAAAGAGGGCGATCATTGGCAGCTGCCACCACCGGCTTATAATCGTCCACCCAGAGTTACTATTGTAGGCTCCACGGATGAATGTTGGGGATTGACCTAGAAAGTTCTACGGACCTACTTATATGCTACACGTATTGCTATGTAATAAAATCATGGCTTTCTATGTATTAATAAAATGCCGACACGCAAAGATGAAGAACGCGTTTTGTAACTGCTTGCAGCGTTTACACGCGACTTTATTTAAGTTAAAAAAAATCCGCGACTTTTTAGTGATAAGCCCATGTCATTATAATGGGTGCACAAGAAAATGTCATGCAAGTGAATGAGGTGAAAGAAGTATGTCAGGATTGTAGCAAATGAAAATCCGAGGTCTCTGCCTACCCCTCTGGGAAATAGGCGTGAGTTTATGTATGCATGCATGAACAAGAAAAGACGATAATTATAATTATAGCCCAATAAATGGGACATTATGATAAACAGAAAAATGTAGGTATCTTATGTTTTAGTCATCACTAATGTTTGTATCAAGATAAGGAACAATACCTACGTCAAACAAATAATTCCATACAGTTTCCAATCAATACCCAAGTACACGCATTGATAATGTCGTTCCATATATAATTTACAACATGTACCATGATTGACGAAAATGATTAGCTTGTCTAGTGCCCGTCCATAGCCAATAACCGTTTAATAAATAATTTTCGTGGAGCTGGCAACACTGGCGCTCGGTGCTGCCAGTCACGCGACTGCAATTAGCTTTTAACGTCGATTTGTTCCTAAAACTAGTTTATTATGCGCAGTCGTTCTATTTTAGGTTAATTAGTGTTTTGTTTGCATATGCCTAGATTTTCTTGATTCTCTTATTGTTTTTTTACGTTTCAGCTTGATTTATAATCTTAAATAAAACGATTGTTTTTATTACATTTTACGGTCATTACCTTAGTAAATAAGGCGGACACAGTACTAGGGTTGAAGGGAATGGTGGTTTCTGTTCCGAACCATTCAAAAAACTTCACCTACGAGTTTTCGGTCTATTTATCTCAACAAGGTCAGTTTATTTTAACACCTATAAAGAGGAATATTGTTTAAACAAACCTCTAATGTACATCAAACAACAAGTCGTCCCACCTATACCGCGGCCCTAAAGGTACCAGGGCGTCATAACCGAACAGAGCTCTCCACTTAATTAAGGATTGTCATCAAAGTCCGGTGTCGTTCTGTCACGTTTACGCGTACATTCGTTGAGAAAAGTTGCGACAACTCGCGTAAAAGTTCCTCTGACTGCAAGTTTTAATTGTGAGGGTCAGAGGGTCGGGCCTCAGTGACGGAGGGAATGTAATGTTAATTGTTCTAGGGGGATCGGAACTAAGTACTTTCATTTACAGTCGATGAACTGTTTAACGAAATGGGCCGCTCGGTCGTTCATATTTTGTTTGTTCTTTATTTATTATGTTTTGGCTATGGAAATTGTTGGCAAATTAATTCACCCAGAAATCGTGTTTTCTTAAGCAAGCTTTCAATAATATTTTGTGTTTAAGTAATAGTCGGGCAAAGTGTTACTTGGTTTTTCCATTGTAGTAGCACGAAGTCTAGATTTGTGCCCGGTTAATGGCAATAGGCTCAGTTCCTATAACATGGTACCTATACCATAATACAATATACTGCATACCTCTACCCTTTCTATGTTATATTTTAAACTTTCATCTTGTATCACTCAGTAGTTCGCTCCACAAGGCACTGTACCTTCACAGATATAGGGGGAGGGGGCGGGGAGGAAACGGAAACGTTATAATAAGATCACGAATGAAGTTTACTCACGAACTCGTCAGATGGCGCGGGGGACACTACTAATTGTATCAATTGACCAAAGAATCAAGACGGAATCATATTACAAAATATGATGTTGTTAGCAATAGACTGACTCGCGAAGCTTGAAGTGTTCCTTTGGAAATTTTACGAATGATATTCTGAACTCAATAAATTTAATTTAAAGTCCAACCATAGCCTGCTTTGGTTCCAAGTTCCATTTTGGGTTGGTGCCTAGTACGTTTTTAATTTAATGACGTAACAAAATTAGCTTTTGCAATGTCAAATTAATGGTTGTGAAGCATTATATAAATAAAACAGAATATAGTTTATACGCATTATGCGACATAATATATTTATCTCTATCTTTATGAAGTCTTCGGCAAAATACAATGGATATCATGTAGTACGATAATCCACCTAATATTATTTGCTTAGACGCTACGAGGCCTTATATTAGAGACCCGTATTACATTTCAATCCTTTGTGAACAGCTCAAGTAGCTACAGGGTACACTACATACTACCTTCACTGAAAATTACTACATTCAACTATGTTCTATAAGATAGCGACACGGCTCTAGCCATAAACTAACTCTTTCTTTCTTTAGAAGACATTCCTAACAAACAAATTCCGTAGAACTGACCAATCTCGATCTTAGATAGGCATAAGCTATGTTACCTTTTCTCTATCTTTCCAACGACGGTCATAAGATAACTGGTAAGGATCCACGTCCAACAATAGTACTAGCCAGTATCTATCCCAATACAGGGCGAAGATTTCTGCATATATTTGTCTTTCTAAAATGTATATAAAAAAAAACAAGCATTGATTACTTCAATACTATGCATTATTACAGGTGCTCACAGAATGAGAGGTTTTTAAAATTCTTGTTTCATCCTGATCTTGAGAAAAAGTATCGGTTGTTTTGAATACTAAAGAAACTATACTGAGACAAAAGGTTCAATAAAGATAAGCAGTCTTGCCATTTGAGACAAATATATTAAGCAAATATCTCATAAAGGCTGGAGACGCGACATAACTTTATGTTTAACAAATATAAACATAGTTATAAGCTCTAAACTTTTCCCAACAGACAGTGTCAGCTACCCAGATGCAGCGCAGTCATTTACGGAGCGAAAGCCATCTGAGTTTCCCAACCCAATTATGCGCCGTACCGATAACCTAAGATACGGCCGGTTGACAAGCTGGCTTTATCAATAACGACCAGGGAACACGGCGTCTGAAAATACAAGAGTACTTTCTAGAAGGATTAACTTTTTAAGTGTAGATAGGAAAAGGATAAGGATTGCCAGTTCTGTTCTCGATTGAAGAAATTATTGACGAGGCATACCGATAGGAATTTTGAGGAAGATATTGGTGTGAGAGGATTAAGTGCCATTGAAACAAGTGAGAATCTTTTTCGAAGGAGTATACGAGAATGGCAGTATCTAAGCAAAAACTTTTCAAAAACCGCTGCCGCTTATGTCAGGTACCCCACAAGCACCCAACTCGAAATTACCAGGGGTCCTTTGACGTAGCCATTTAGGGTACAAATTTTATTAGCGACGGAAAGCGTTGGAACACTTCGGTGGAGCGGCGGCGCTGTAATGGTGCTCCTAATAGACGCAGCCGACGAGAAATGTAAGTGTAACAGTTTTAAAGTGTCGCCAATTACGCCTAGTTTGATGGGAGGGCGATAGGTTTTGTTGTCTTGTGGAACGTTGAGGATATTTTGGTTTTTATAGACGCTTGGGTGAGATAGTGCTCTTTTACTTCTCTTCTTCTTATCGTATGATTGATGAAAAAACTAATGTCACAGTCTAAACCGCCTGTAGGCCGACATGGCTTTACACACCGGTCTCAGGTGTGCCGGTTTCCTCACGATGTTTTCGTTCACCGTTTTTAGCAACTGATAACTAAATTATATTTTAAGCTCTTTGACTAACATACAAAGACTCCTGTCATTTCTGAAGAAGACAAAGGACAACTGAGTGAGTCCTATGTTCGTAAGCCTTATGTAAAATATGGTGACCCTGTTAGGTGTAAACATATGTATCTATTTCGTACGAGTACTTTCATATTGAATTAACGCATACCGGGTTTGTTGTCTCTAACGACTCGAGTTCCCGGTGATGGACAGGAAATGTATTCTTAGCCTCTCAACACACGGAAGGAATAGATATCGACCGATAGAAGATACCTACATACCATGTTCGATTCAATAAAGAAACGTGTCATAAATCTATAAGGCATTAAGATCAAAAATCTTATATAAAACTTAATATCACGCCTGTATTCCTCGAAGAGGAAGGCAGAGGTGTACGTATAGTACGCCCAGATTTCGACAGTTATGTTATAGGTTCAAATGTAATACAGGACTTATTGCCAATAACTGGGTACGAAGTCAGACTCCGTGCTGCTACTTACAATTAATGAGAAAAACGCAATGACACGTTGCCCGGCCCAGGATTCGAATGCAGAACCTCGTGCTCAGTAGTCGCGCTTAGCAACTACCACACCAATCAGTCTTTTTCTTATATAAATACCAGATAATGTGATAAGTTGGAACACCTAGCGCAGCCTCTCATCCATTATTCTGAAGACATTGTCGGAATTCTTTCCCAATCACTCGTTTCCTAACCAATTTAGTTCGTCCTAATTCGAATCACTTTTCTCGCGGTTGGTTTGTGAGCTTTTTACGCGTAAATTGCCCGTAATTTGACGCGAGTGCAGCACAATAGAGCCGCGCAAATTACGGGGAAAGTGGCACTTCGTCTTAAAGCTTTAATGTACAGGGGTGCCAACTAGGGCGCTCAGTGTAATAAGTACATATTTTTATGGAAATGTGTGGCGAATGGGTTGCATGTAAAGAGGTTAAGTGTGCAGTTCTGTGGTTATAGTTTTACCCGACTGCGGTCGAGAGAAAGAGGGGTACTGGTTTTTAAACCTATGTATGGGTGAGGGTATATACTTTTGTGTATTACTCAACTATGCCGTCTACCAAATAATTCATGGTTCAAAATTCTTTTCATCTCGTTAAGGATTTTGAAAAAAAATCTAATGAAACCATGGACTAAATTGTACCTGTCACTGGCCTTTGCATGTCAAAGAATAGAGATCTCAATAGACTTAATACAAGGTTAGTTAAAGCCGGTATGACGTTTATGAATAAGAGGCTACAAGTCTAAAATAACACAATTCTATATTAAAATAACGTGTCCATTCTCAAATTAACAGTAATAACATGATGGTCTTCATAACTTGGACATCTAAACATTAGCATAGAACAGCTCTGTTGACCTAACCGTCGCAAGGTGCAGCAATTATGTAAATACTGCGTGTGCGGCTGTTTGTGATTCCATTTGTAGAATTGAATCTATGTTTCTGCAAAATGGAAATTAGTGAGATTTGTGTATATAGGTGTGTGTTTGGTTACGTATTGTGTAGCGGGAGTCTTGTAACATAAATAGATTAAAACTAACTGCTACTGTTGGTTTACTCAATATTGGGACGTCTTGTATCACTGCACTTAGTAACATGACAGAGCATTTAATTATTCTTCTTATCGTATGGTTGATGAACATCCTGGGGTCAGAGTTTAAACCGCCTGTAGGCTTGTGAAGACTCTGACGTGGATTTACACACCGTTGAATCTCTCGTGTGTGCCGGTTTCCTCACGAAAGTTTCTCTTCACCGTTTTTAGCTACTGATAACATATTGTTACACGCAGAGTATTAATTTTTAGATCAAATATAACAGATCTTGTTTCCAAAGAAGAAGATACCTACAGTTTATGTTTATTATTATAAAGTTGGGACATACTTCACGGTGTTAAATAGAGCCGATCAACTTGCGCCGGAGCATAAAGCAGGGCTTAAAGCTTAGCCGCCGCACCTCACGGTTTATTTAAAAGCGCTGGAACGCTAAAAGCTCTTTGTAATAGTTTTTAGGAAGCACTCTGTCTGTTGTTGTGCTAGTATTTTTGTTCGCTTCATATTTATGGCTGTGTTGAAGTTATGGTTTATGTATGATCCGGGGTGTTAAAAGCGTGAAGGATTATTTGTGATACGTAGAACAATACTAGACTGCAATGGTGATGGAAAGTATTAAGTATTTTATTCCAAACATTTTATCTAAGGATGCACAACTTTATAGTACTCTTTTGGAAATATTTAGTATTTTATGAAACCACAATGAAGTCTTTCATTAATTGGTATTCAAATTAATTTATATTGTATAAATACGTCATCTTATTAAAAGTCTGAATGTCTCATCTCATTGTTTTAACAAACCTTACTGAACACAGAACTAACGACGTATTTACGTAAATTGGGAATTTTAACAAAACTCTTTATGTCGTATAGCACAAAACATGTATCTTTTTTTCCAGGAATCTCAGACTTAACAGTCACTGTACAAAACCTGGTTAAACACGTTATTCGCATTATTCTAGGGTGTTAACAATGCCAAATATAATATTCTCCTAAAATAAAAACTATATTCCTTTCCCAGTTCTTAGTACGTACTCCAAAAACTTAATTATCTCTTAGCACATAATGCGCATTAATTAATATAGTTAATAAGGTCGTCTATTTTAATCTCGTTCTTCCGCCAGACAGAAGTGAAGCCGAAATAAAAATGTAAGAGACACGTCGGAGTTAATTAAATTAGAAGCTCCCTGAGACTGAGGTTTTAAATGTTATGGTTTAGCTGCAGCTGAGCTCAGTGATATAATATGTATATGTATTGAAGCTGAGGATGTGACCGTTGGACTGCTAAATTAAAGGTCACAATTTCAGTCTCCGGCACGCACCAATGTCTTTTTGAATTCATGTGCCTACTATAAAATAGTTATCAGTTGCTAAAAACGGTGAAGGAAAACATCGTGACGAAACCGGCACACAAGTTTAAACTCTGACACCAGGTTGTTCATCAACCATACGACAATATTAAGTATATTGTACAGCCATATATAAAGTTAATCCACATTTCATAGGAGGTAAGACTACTGCCTTTAATCGAACACTTTTTCAAGTCTAAGTTGCTGCTGAGGATAAATAAACCGAAAACTAAATACAATTTTGACAGAGGTAGGCATTAAACTTTTTTGAACAGTTCAACCAACAGACTATTCCAAATATCAACTGATATTTTAGAATACAAACGTCTATAATTAAGAATCTATATATAATACTAATACCGTGGAACTAATAACAGATAATTATGATACGATAGGACTATTCCCATCGTTCGTTACACGAAGCTCTATAAATACCCTCCCGCGTCATACTATTGACGTAACGACATCTAAAAATCTAAACAATTCATACATGACCATATTAAATTCCTCCCAGCACACCCCTATTACTCCAACGCCTTAATAAACGCAACCGGAATCTTCAATTATAGCCGTCATAGGGGTACCACGGAACCCCATAAAAATGTCGCGGTCCGCATACCAGGTCCGTCGGGGGATTATTAGGATTTTTTAATTAAAAATAAGTGAACTCCACCCACAATTCCTTTGTTTCTCAAAATGAAGACGCGATTTTATTCCGTCCACGATTTATGTCAGTTTTGGGTCAATTTAAATGGTATAAAGGCGGTCTTAAAGAGATTTTTTAATTAGCCAGGATAACTTGGCGGGTTTTTGCGTTTTAGAGGATTGCTGACGATTATTTTTCATTGTACAATTATCCTTGACATACTTTAGAGATGGTTTTACATTTATTTTGGGTGCTTTAGGGTGTTTTTATAGATTAAATGGCGTTCTTAGTGACGTAGTTACAATTATTTAACTGCTTATAAGGACTATCATTGTGGTGGTTAAAGATTTTAAAATAAATGTTTAGAATTTTTTATTGTTTATACCATTAAAAAGTTAATTTCACCTGGCTAGACTTATACAAAATATAGACAACTCTAGGCATTCTTAATTAAGAGTGACATGCGTCGCATAAAATACGAATCTAGAAGATCTAAAGGAATGCAATGACATAACTTTAGATAGATCTGGATGAGTTGGGGACTCATTTTTGTTCGTACACTAATTGTTATCTTATGGATTTTGTTATATCACTATATTCTTGTGTTTCGAGTTAAAACTAAAAGATTTTCTTTCTTTCTATCTTGCTTCAATCAACCCCAACGGCACAGTAGCGCTGCTACAAATGCCATGCCCATTCACTCTTTAATTCACTCCATCATAAACCCGGCACTCCCAATTAACCAATTCCCTTCAAATAAATTGTTGTCGGACACTCAATCACCAAAACACAAAAATATAAAGGTAATCTCACACTAGAGCTTCATGTGAAAAGCTCTCGGCGCGCGTCGAACAAATTATCTGACGGCGTGTGTGGAAGGGCCCTAGAGGGCGCTTGACATACTTCCCGACGTCAGAATTAATTGTTGACTCGTTTGCATGACGTCAGCGTCAACTATTGTATGGAATTCTGGATGGTTTTTCTGTTAGAAAATCAACAGAGCTGTCAGTTCGCATCAGTGGGTTTGAATTAGCATTTTGTAAAGCCTTTGTATTCCTACCAAAATTGACAAAACCATAGGTGGTTGTGAAATCTAAATGAACCAAAAATAAAACATCACTGGTTCATAACAATTCTCTTGACGATCAATCTCTTTTCCTTTATTTATATATTCTCCACTGTTCTCACTCACACAAGCTTACTTCGCCAGTTGTTCTATTCCTACATCCTGTACTCCTGGTCTCTCCTACACAAGGCTACATCTTCTCCTACTCTCCACTGCACTCACCTTATCCCTGATCTCCTGGCGCATCTTCTCGCGCTCCTCCTCCATCTTGCGGTGCTTCTCCTTGCGCCTCTCCTCAGCCTCACGGATCGCCTCTTGCCGTTCACGTTCAGCCTCTTCTTCCTTTTCCTTATCGTCGCTGTCATCGCCATCACCACCAACTGCACCTGTGACAAGGAAATGTCCACAGTTAGAAAAAAATATCGAATAAGATCGTTACTACATAATAGTTAGGTTTATATTATCTATGTTATTTCTTTGTTGGGCGAATAATTGCCTTATTCTTTTTTATTTAGAGCTGGTTGAATGGATGGATCCATGTTTAGAACGTAAATAAATGATCATGTAACTTCAACAACTTAATAGGGCTAGGCTAAGAGTCATTGATAGTACAAGAGCAATATTCCAATAATCGGCATTATCCCATGTACAGTCGTGTGACAAGTTTAGGAAAAATAATAAGCTGAAAGCTAGCTAGGTAAAGTTAAGAAATGTTAAAACTTCTTCATTCAGTAAAGTTCACTCCTAAGACCAATAACTTTTTGACAAAAACACACAATTTTGCCACAAAGAAAATGATCCAAAATTTCGTAAATGTCTAAATTACTTAAGCCTTTGTTTACACGTTGATTGAGTACCCCAGCCTACTTCTAGAACCTTTGTTCTTGTAACAAAACGATATCGAGTTATCCTAAATATTAAATACAAGGTAACGTTCAAAGTAAATAGCAAACACAAGATATTAGGAAGTATTTAATGTTGTTGAAACTTTTAGCTTTTCTATTATATGTAGGAACATCATCGATTTAGGTTCAGGTGGTATGTTAACTAACAGTCTTGATTTGGTCTTCGTCAGCAGTAGGTCACTATTTCCTAAATCTAAATATTGTATTCCTACATTTCCATTTTAAGTACCTTAATGATAAAGGGTATCGTTAGAAAAACGAACTGAACTACATCAAGTTTAATTCAATCTAATGTAGAACACGTAACCTAATCCTGATTCATTGTTACCCCATATCAAAGACAACTACATCACAAGAAACTAATTTAAAAACAATTCCCCCACCGTACACGCGTGCGAATTAGAAAATACATTTGCGTCGCTCAGAACCGCTTACGGCCGGTCTGAACCGGCTCAAACCAGTTCCATCCGGTCGAGTGGTCCATCTAACATGGGGATGCTATTCAAAAATCCATTTTACGTCAATCTGAACATTTGTCACGTCGCGTCGAACGCACGCGAACGCTCCGCCGTACATTTTCTATTCTGTGCGTTCAAAATGGCCGCCACATTTTTGTATTGCATTGTCTGAGCGTGTTCCGAATATGGCGGCTTGGCGGTTTTGTTTGAATCGGTTATTGGATTGTTTTATTTTCATGTTGGAAAATTCAGTTTCAATTGTAAATAGCTGCGTTATACTACGGTCTTATTTCTGTAGTGACCCATTTACGAAATCAATAATAATTAAAAACATTTTCAGACAATTTTAATTCCACCTCACGAAGGGATCACTCACATGTGACCGCGCGACACTACATGGTAGTTCAAGCATTTTATTCATTTTCAGATGATGATAATATTGTGTATAATGTTATATTTACGCGAGAGAAACTGACACTGTATTATAATATTATAGTACGTACTATATATAAAGTGATGCATGCTACCAAAAGAATCAACTTCATACAAGAAATTTTCTGAAACGCATGTGTTTTCGATACTCTCGATATAAAATGCCTTTATGTATATAGTACAGCATTAGGGCGGCGCACTGCCTCACATTCCACCACCAGCATCACACTAAGAGCTCATCTCACTTGCGGCACACGCACACTAAACATTCCAACCGCCAAAAGAGTTCCGCTCATTTCCATATCGGGAGGCGAACAATGTCAGCCGCATTCAATATCCACCATAAACGAATTCCGATAGCGAAGCGTCTCAACAATTCAATTTGCTCTTGCCTCCCCAATAAATGATTCCCATTAAGAAAAAGGCGGTCGTACATGGTGCTATAGAACCTTTAATTGATCGCTCCGTGTCTCTGACAGAATAATGAGTTCGATTCAACAATTCAAATTCAATAATTTTCGAGTGGTACGCGCGTCTGGCGAGCGGTTTTTCTTTGGCGTTTTTTTAATTAAATATCCGTTGAACTTTACGTTTTGTGAATATTAATAAGTTATTTTTAGATTTAAATAATAATGATTTTGTTGTTTGTGTTGCGCTTTGTGGGACGTTATGAATAATTTCTGTGTTCACTGAATCTATATGAATATAATGGATGGATTGAGCACGTAATGAATTATTTTCTTTATTAAAAATAAATATAATATGCTTTGGTTCGGCAAATTGTCTAACAAAGCATCCATCAAAAGTCTATTGAATGAATTAATATATTACAATTTTTGCTGTGAAACTTATCTTAATACAATTCTATATTAGATCTTTTAGTAATTTTTTGCATGAACAACCCTTACCCCATCACGCCACACAAGCGTGATTATGATGTGAACCAACACAACATACATGAAATTTTACAAGACAATTATGTAACTCACTCGCGATTCGAATTGTATGGCTTCCAGTTATAATTGAATTGGTATTCTAGACTACACGGCCAGACCGCGGGCTACACGCTACACGGTGTACACTACACGCCACAGACTACAGCCACAGGCATAACTTTGGCGACAAGTTTGTTGATTTCAAGTTGATGAATGTCACTATGTTAGTTAATAGTTTGGCTATTAGAACCATGTTTTAGGATTTATAGGTTAGGTTTGTAGGTTTAAATAACACGTCACGGATAAACAAAGACATGTTAGAAATATATATAACTTATAATAAATTCCGTGAGTGAAAAGTATACAATTTGCACCCTTCGTGTACCTAGGGCACCTAAATCTTTTATTCTAGCTGCAATACTGATGCAGACCAACTTTTAATCTAGTTTAAATGGTGCATTTTCCACAAAGAATAAAATTTAATAAATTCTTATTGTTGACGATAGCATACATTTTAAGAGCAGAAATATTTGCTAGACTTAGTGGAGTTTGACACAAAATACATCTTACAGGAAATTATAGTATAGTGTCCTCGATAATAATCAAAATAACAGAAAGGTTTCATAAGAAATCATTACATGTAATCAAACATAGAAGATTGAGTAACAACAACAACAAATATAAGGGCGATCCCTCCGAAGTCACTTAGTAAAGCAAATACAGTCGTAAAATGTCGTGAATCTGTAACGAGAACATTATCAATGATGGCCGAGAGGAACTCATAAAGTTAATTGGAACGGAACGTATTATGTTATTAACGCCATATTCGGGAACACTCTGTTTGTTTACCTCAAGCTGTGCAGGTTGCGAGTTGACATGCTCTACAACCTCGTCTGGGAGGTAAGATTGTGCCTACAATACATTATAGATGTATTTGATTCTAAATAGAGAGCGAGATGTTTTCATTCTCCAGCATAATTAATAATCAAAGAAACTAATATAACTTGTTTTAGCAGAACGAATATAGATAATTTACCCTCACATCATACCTGTCACTGTCGTTTGCATGTCAAAGAATAGAGATGTCTATAGACTTAAGAAATAGTTAACCTAAAATACATTCTTGCGTCGTTTATTAGTAAGAGGGCAAATATCTATCTACAGAATGTTAAACAAAGAAGATTAAAACATAAAATCTAGAACTAAATGCTCGCTAAAGTTAATCTAGCACTAACACATTATTATGAGAAGAATGTTCTCCGTTTGACCAGGTCCATTAAGCTGAGAATTATGTTTCTCCACGTAAGAGGTACACTTTTATACCAACTAAATATTTATAGCCCCCGGGGGATGCACTATGAAATATTGTATCCGCTCGCTTCGGAATTATGTTGTGGAAAATGTTTAAAAAGAACAAATTAAGATAAGAATGAAAAATGTTTTGTGTTCTTAGTTTTTTTAATGTTACCTACGTTTAACCTTATAATGCTTATATTTATGTTGACTTTGTTTTACTTTTTATTAAGAGTTTGCTTTTGTTTTCTTGTATGACATAGGTACGTTACAACTGTTAGATATGCAGAGACAATGGACGGTGGACAGTGGGCGGTCAAAAGCTAACTGTAATCATCTCAAGAGACATCGTAAGATGTTTAATCACTTTCAATATCATCCACAACCCAAATTTACCTAGTGCTGGGTATAGTCTCATCTAGGTTCCACCCGTCAATTAATATTCAAGGATAATTATTAATATTTGATGAGTCAGTTAAAAATGTCTGTCTAGAACACTTTTGCTATATCACCACAAAAACCACACAGTCAGAACTTCTCTAAGAAAGATAATGCCAAACAGAATTTTATTCCAACTACAACATAATATTGTCCATAAACCATTGTTCTATTGTCTGTAAGTATATATGTAGCAACGCATTACGTATATTATGTCGGAGAGATTACACATGATACACGTCTAATGTAAAACCTTTCCTTTGCCTATGGGACGACCCGAAATTGATACGCCAGCCTGCGACGTAGTGTCGAGCGGAGCGGGCGGCGAACACTAGCGATTTAAACATAACAATACACCTGTATTCCCCGCAGGGGTGGTTATAGGTTCCAATGGAACTAAATGAATAGACTGACCCCTCGGTTAGTCTATCGCCATCGAGCACAAATCCAGTCTCCACGCTACTGACCACCCATCCAGAACCCGGCCGCGACACATAAACACCAAACCTATTAAGTCCCTCGTCTAATCCTTTAATCACCTCTCACGCTTCCAATATTTTCCAACCAACTGCCCAACTTATCTTAATACGAACCAAATAAAATTCACAGGCAATTTTCCGCTTCCCTTCCCGTTAAAACCACCCCTTAACGCGGCCGAACTCGAAGGGGTAGAAAGTAATCACGGGCCGAGTTTTTCAGGAATCCTTATCTCTCACCTAAGCCTTCAAGGGTTTTATTTTATTATGATAACGTGTGTACGTGTTTCTTGTTCGACTTTGTAAGGGATGTTTTTTATTTTATTTTTTGCTGTTTGAGGGTTGATTGGGGTCATCTGTTGTTTGTTGTGGTTGTTGATGTAAGTTAAGGTAAAAGTTGTTAAGTTAAAGGTTAAGTTTATGTAAGTTAAGGTACTCTGTCGGTGTAGCTTTAAAAGCTTCTTTTGCAACTTTTCCAGGTCTCTCATAGTAAAGTCATAACCAATGTGAAGCTCAAGACTATTTATTATATTATATCAAACACTAGCTTACCGGCGATCTTCGTACCGCCTTCTTACCTTTTAAACTTCCATGGACTTTCACAAATAATTCAAAACCAAAACTTTGCAATCGGTTCGACCAAGCGAAAAACGGATTCATTTTTATATACGTATATATGGTTGCATTAAGCTATGTCAATAAAGAGTTTTCTTACTCGGGAACATTTGCAAAATAACTGTGTCATGACAAGAAACAAGGCTTCGAATACCTACTAATATGTTTGTTAGTCATTCACGTAAAAACAAAACTTTTCAGTAGTATAGCTAAGACTACAGAATAATACAAAGGTTATAATTTATAAAGATACATTATATATTTACTGTAGGTTGCGGGTAAAACCGCGGGGAACGGCTACTCATCCATAATATTGGCACGGCATCATTAATTTATTGAGCGGCCGACCTCGACACACTTGGTGGAAGTTGGAGGATGATTTTGCGTGATATGTCACGATGATATAAAACATAAAGTGATAGAAAACTGGCCAAGCTAAAGAAAATCGTAACTTTATAGAAATAGAGTCTGGATTTATGCCCGGTTGATGGCAATAGGCTTGCCCCCTAAACATTGGGACTTAAAAACATAACTGGCGAAATGCGGGTGTACTATATGTGCACCTCTGCCTACCCTTTCGAAGATAACAGGCGTGATGTTATGTAATGTTAGAGCTGAAAGTTACAGTTTTTTCCTGTCTTTTGTGCTGTGCCAAACAAATGTATTTGTATTCAATTATACCGAATGCATTTGTAGAATCAATCGAAAATTGCACTAATCATAATCAATTCTCAGTGTCTATAGACTTCTTAGAATAGTGGGTAACATACACAGTGTAATAATGGAGCGGCGGCGACAGGCGGCGACGGGTGACTATTATTAGCTCGATCGATAGCCCGGCTCCGACCGGCTTGTCCGAGCGCGGGGAAGTGAAATAAGTTTATTGTGCTGTCTGTACTCGATACTGTGTGGGATTGAAGATATGGAGCGCCTTTTGTAGGACGTCTTATAATAGTTTTTGTTAAGTATGGTTGGTTATGGGGTATGTAAGGTTATGATTAAAAGAAAGAAAGAAGTTGTGAACACAATTTAGGTTCAATACACATTTTGATACAAAACGTATTACGTTGGTGTGAGGATTAAAGAGAAAGAAAGATATAATTCATAAAATCTGTGTCTCAGTTGTGTCCGATTGGTTGTAGGCACAATTTTTCTAATAATAGTTTTGTATATTATGCATATCTTTGTACACGAGTGCTGGGTGGAAAATTTAGGTATGAAGGAAATTGTGTTTTAGTTATTGATAAAAAAAAAATTTAGCAAGCCTAGTCTATACCATGAGTAAATTATATTTGGTATATAAAGGTAAAAGTCACTCTCAACATATTGATGTTTCTTAAACTAGTTTTGTGTACATAAATCTTTCATAAATATATACACCACATATATACATAGAATCACGCCTGTTTACAGAGGGGTAGGCAGAAACCACGGATTTCTATTTGCTACAATCCTATACAATCATATCCTATATCGATACTTCATTCGCCTCAGTCACTCGCATCACATTTCTCAGACACGCTCGTCGGTAAAGTACTGGTACTTCTCAGTTGACCTTTCCACAGTTCCACAATACAATGAATACAGTACAGTATTTCATAATACATAGTACGTCAAAGCCCCGCGATTACGTCAGACAGAATCCATTGACTCAATAAACGCCTAAACAAAGAACACAAGGAAGTTAAAATTTCAAAGCTAAAAGTCTCAGTTAAGTAGCACAAAGAGCGCTCGTTATGATAATTGTGGCCAACTTAACTCTTCAAGTTACTGTTAAGTTCAACGTATAATAAGTCCAAGTTGTCACTCGTCCTCAAGTTAGGAATTATTTACTTTGATTTGGGACTTAGTTCACTTTGTGTGTGTCGGCTGATTTATTGTTGGCGTAGCGAGTTGCTACGAGGCGTAGTGTGCGTCGTAGCGGCGGCCTACGACGCGTAGTATACGTTATTGCGTCGTAGCCTTGACACGTAGCGCTAAGATTTTGCAGCAGTGAACAGGGGCATTTTGTATCTTTGCTGAACATGGGGCATTTATTGTGTGTTTTGGGTTTGATAAAAAAAACAAATGTCAGCGAGTCATATTAATATTGTATGGCTTTATGACGGGTTTGTAACAACAGCCTGCAGTGCGCCGTAGGGCAAAATACTTTTATAACTTAACTAGCTGCGTGTCACGGTGTTACCTGCTTTAGTTTTTCGGGATTGAAAGTCTATGTGTTAATCCAGGGTGTCAGCGACCACTATGCCAAATATTATCAAAAATGGTCCCACGTCACAGACAAACGTTTGCCTTCATAATATTATTGTGACGCGATAACTAAATATTTTATTTTGTCAGATTTGAATCCATGAAAGACAAAAGCAGTGTAACTAAATATAATTTCAAAAGAATAATGTGAAGCATTCCGTTCGTCAGCTGACCAAAGGGACTTAACGAAACGGACATAACTAACAGATAACTCGGAAGGAATTCAGAACTTTCTGAACGTTTTCGTAACTCAGAACTTTCGGAACAGTGGTTAATTAAAAAAAGCCGTCAGAAAAGTTTGGGGAACAATGCCAAGTATGGAATCTTGGCCGAAATGGTTTGAGGAAATAATTCTTAGTATTTTAGAAAAGTTTTCGGTTTTAATTTGTTTTTTATTTTCTTTGTGATGTTCTTTAATTGCTTGGCGGTATATTTCTAAAATTTTTAGGCGCGAGTCTCTTGGGACATACATTATTTCTTGCTTTCACTTCACTTGTTATGTTTTTATTATCAACACGAATCTCATAAGAAACGCGCAGACACATTTTTTCAAAAATCGCTGAAAATCGAGCTGTCATTTAAAAAACAACCTTAAGTATATGTGCTGACGATCTAAATTTGCTTGATAAGCGTCTAGTTCTGAGAAGTGCAATTCAAGTTGCTTAATTAGACTACCACAGAGCCTTCCTCGCTTGTTGAGGCCACTCTAGGTTAGCTATAGGTCGCTACCAGGTTCTTTTCTTAGTTGAAGCAAGGTTGTTTGATTTTCCAGTTTGTCTTTGATAGCGAGAGTGGAGATGCATCTTGTATCACAAACATACATAACATCACGCCTGTACTCCCCGAAGGGGTAGGCAGAGGTGCACATATAGTACACCCACATTTCGCCAGCTATGTTTTAGGTCCCAATGTAATAGGGGGCGAGCCTATTGCCATCAACCGGGCACAAATCCAGACTCCGTGCTGCTACTGAGAATTACCTAATGGAAAAACCCAATGACACTTTGCCCGACCCGGGATTCGAACCCAGGACCTCGTGCTCAGCAGTCGCGCTTAGCGACCACTAGACCAACGAGGCAGTCGTTGGTCTAGTGGTCGCTAAGCGCGCATGTAGGCATGTAGGCATGCGCGGTAGGCATCTTGTATCGTCACACATTAATATACTTTATAATAGATTGGCTACCGGTTTTTCTCTTCTTTACTCACTATTGACAAATCTCTCAGGCCGGTTTCTCTACAATGCTTTCCTTCACCGATTCAGCAACTGATAACTAATTTATATGCACATAAATTGAAAACACATTGCTGCGTACCGGCGTTTAGCCTTGCGACCTTTGACTTTTTTTTTCATCGCCCCACTAAGAATTTCTCCTGTATAGTGGGTAAATTTGGCAGTCCTACAGTCATACCACTCGGCTATCATTGAAGGAATAGTACAAAGGCTTAAATAATCTTTCTCCTTTAAAACCAGCCCATACATCGATCGCTGGTGCTATAAACAACCTGCATACAATCAGCCATTAGATAGCAATATAAATACATCGCCGGCGATACAATCAGGGCTGCCAACATAAATAATGCGAGCGCTCGTTCAAACAACGTATTATTTTCAGCGTGGCAACACTGTAACCTAGTTCTGGGAATAGATATCGCCATTACGAATGCTGGCGATTGTTGTTTTAAATTGGGTGTTGCAGTATTGGGTGTTACGGAGAAATATTAAATGGAAAGAAAGCCCTTTTTCTTTTTTAATATTTCTCCTTCTCTTTTAGTTTTTACTACGTATGTTCTGTTTATGGCATAGGTCTAGCAAGAAACTCCGTTAGAAAGATAATGATGAAGATGACATAAAGATGTGAATTAGATTTTTCTGGAAAACTAAAAATCATTAATTTATTTATTAGCAAGTGATTCCCATAAACCATGGATCAAATAGTAAATCCTATAGCTCTACTTACCTAACAATGAACTAAGTTTGAAGATCCCAAACAATATTACCTAACACTAGTCTGCTACCGATAAACAAGTTAAGTTCGTAGCAAGTGACTGTCGTAGCACCGAGACGTAGCACTGTCGTAGCCACGCAACTTTCGTAGACATCTGTCGTAGACATCAAGGAACTGTATTGTTTATAGCGAAGTGCAGTGTTTTGAGATGGTTTGGTTCAACTGAGTATTATTGTTATTTTGTTACGGATTACGTTCTTAGTTTTAATACACTATGAGCATATGATTTTAATCTATAGTTACTATTATTAATTATAATTAGTGACATATTTTTTAACGGACTTCAAATAGAAGAATTTTCTATGTTCGTCTGTATGTAAGTTTTTTTCTTAATCATGGTTGATAGTGGTTATCATATTATCGAAGCGATCAAAGCAATGATTGGGGATCTCAGTATTGGTGGTGAAGTTACAGAAGAAGCTGCTGCCCATCTCTGGCTTTTCCCTTAGTCGCCTATTACGACACCCGCGGGAGGAAAGAGGGTGGTCAATTAAAGGCCAAATACCACTCGGCAATAAAAAGAATAATTGCATTTAACCAAATACTTATCAATGATTTAAACCCCAAAAAATGGGGGTTCAAAAAACAGTATAAAAATCCATTAAATCCATTTTAAACAATCCCAAGTACCCAGCATCAAAGGCTCCATAAAAAAAGTTACATCCAACTAAATCCCAAATAGTTCTCCCCCACAAGACAGAAAGCAGTTCATTAATCCGCCGCACACGACGCGTGGCGCTGGTGTGCTCGTTTTTTAATTCCCACAGACAAGGATGTACTGTGGGCACGATTTATGAGACTAGAAGAGACTCGTGTTGCTTTAGAGACGAGAGGGACGCGAGGAGTTGATTAAAATTGGTGGTGAATGTGCTGAATGTATTAATAGTGATTTTAATGGTTTTTAATAAGCTGTTATAAGTTTAGCTGTAGGATGCGGTTCCGCTTACGTAAAAACACCTAAACAATTTTATAGACTGGAAATAAACATTTGTAAATTTTAATTTATTAATTTCAGGCGGGGATCGAACCCAAAGCTTTCCATTTAGCTTTGTCAGCTCCGTCTTTATTGCAACGGTTCAAATAAAAAATGTCATATAATTTAAAGAATGTACTTGGACTGCTACCTCTTCCATTGACGCCACCTCTGCTCACACCACATACGGCTTTTTACTTAATTAAAACTTTCCGCGTTGGAACGAGCAAGTCTTTTTAATATACAGTTAGTTGGAGCCCCAACTACATGTCAGAGGGGGCAGGGGGCGCGGGATGCGGGGTTATTACAGAAAGGGGTTTTAATTTCGGGTAAATATACGAAAACGGAGAACATTTATACACTGTTTATTTCTTAGAGATTTATAACACTGTTTAAAAGAAAAGACAGAATGAGAGATTTGATAGGTAGTAAACGAACTTGAAATTGAAACTGAATTGAATCCGAGTGGTGTGACCGTTGGACTGCCAAGTCAAAGGTCGCCATCGTATCAACCATACAATAAGGCGAAGAAGAATATTGAAACTGATATTATTCATGATCTCCTTCCCCATAAAATTAATAAAATAAATAAAATAAAATCCATTTATTTCAGGCATCACACCCATATTACCATATTAATGACCACATCGTTATCATCAGCCTTCTGCAGTCTACTGCTAGAATGCAATAGGGACTGCCTCATAGTTGAATAATGTGTGAATGTAACTATTATGTGATATCTACACTTAAATCAACCTAAGGGCCTTCTTCTAATAGCCAAATATTTTTTAGCAGTAGAATAAGTTTGACGTATTGACCAATTTCCTCACATTATCTGTCAAAATGTCAATTTTACCCTTTATATCATTTACCTAATGATAGTAAAATCGGCCCTAAATCAACTATTGAGGCTCCATAATAGTATGCATGATTTGTACGAGCTTACATAGTAATAGCTTATTAAGATATTAATTAAGATAACACCAGCCAATCAGGGTATAGATTACTATCACCGATATATTGATGTAATATTAACGTTTCAACTAAACTGTCCGCTTTTGTGTCGAAATTGTATCTGGATTAAGTAAGTATGAGTTATTTTAGGGATGAAAGTCCCTGGCTTCCAGACCGGTGCCAGGGTATCAGCTACCTCCATACTAAATTTTATTAAAATTGGTCAAGCCGTTTGTGCGTAAAGAAGTAACAAACGCAGTCTCAAACGTTCACCTTTGTAATATTAATGTGATCCATCAAGAAACTACTAATGCGTTCTAAATGCCAGCCTTTACGACGAGTTACATAATACCGTATTGATTGTACTAAGTAACTCCAATCATAGCTCATTTAACATTATAATGCCAGCCCGCGACCGTCCCACTGTAGGGCAAAGGCCTCTACGTATACTGATAATAGACAATTAACTTGCCTGCTATTTAATTCATGAATTGAACCATAAATCAGAGTATTTTTAAACGTAAGGCAATCGTGATTCAGACAACTCAATGTTATTTAAGTAGCTGTTATAGTAATGTTAGGTTTAAACCCTTATGTTGTAATAAATGGTTTATAAACCGTCAAGTTACTCTAGACTGCTTCGTTGGTCTAGTGGTCGCTAAGCGTGACTGCTGAGCTCGAGGTCCTGGGTTTGAATCCCAGGCAAAGTATGATCGGGTTTTTCCATTAGGTTATTCTCAGTATCAGCACGGAATTTGGATTTGTGCCCGGTTATTAGCAATAGACTCGCCCTCTATTTTTTTGGGACCTATAAGATAACTAGCGAAATGTGGGCACTTTACCTACCCCTACGGGGAATACCGGCATGATTTTATGTAAGTAAGAAAATGGGTTTATGGTTTAAGACTTTTTATTATTTTTATGTTATTCATAGCATTTTAATACGTCAGCAAGTTTATAGCTACTTTAATTAGTAAACATTTTTAACTGATTTATCGCTGTTAGGAACAAATAATATATACCTCAAAGGTATAATTAATAACAGCATAATTATTCCACCATATTGGAAAGCCCGTACAACATTATTGTTCTAAGTACATGCGCCTAACGTTTCCCAGTAATAATATTTTTTGCTTCGGCACGTAAAGTACCAGCCTAGTTTCTAGCACAAGTGAGCCGGTTGTAAAATGTACAGTTGTGCGAGCTCGCACGCGATCGACTCAGGTAAATTGTTGCGGAAGTTGGGGGTAGTGCAAGTGTTAAACTGATTAACTATATTATTAATGTTTGGTAATTAAGCTAGCATTGATTCTTCTTATCGTATGGTTGATGAAAAACTTGGTGGCAGAGTTCATACCGCCTGTGGCCTCTGACATTGCTTTACACACCGTTGAGAAATCCCTCAGGTGTGGCGGTTTATTTTATTACTAATTTATAATACGCACATATATTTGAAAAGACATTGGTGCGTGCCGGGGTTTAACTTACGACCTTTGACTTGGCAGTTCAACGGTCTTACCACTCGGCTATCAGTGTTTTGAGCACTCATCAACTTAGATTAGGAAGATTTTTAAAGCATTTTTAGCAAATAAATAAAATAGAATTCTGGAAAATACTACTTTTAAAAATCCTCTGTAATTACTTAGAAAAGTTGATAACCGGGAAAATGTTAGAGGACGTTATTCTACCCAGAACTGATATTACTCGCCAGTACGATGCAGTAATTGCTGTGCTTTTCAAACTATAGTGTCCGGGGAATTCATTTCTAATCACACAGAAAGCTACGTCATTACAACACAGGCTCCACAGCAGAGTACCGCAGCGGGAGCTCTCATAACATTTTATTTTACCGATAACACTGAATTACATGCACGAAGGTTTCTAGTATATTAAGTTCTAGCTGCGCCCCGCGGTGTTGCCCGATACTTTTGTCAGGATAAAAAGTACTGTGTTAAGCCATGGTGTTAGGTACCTTCATACAAAATTTTATCATAATTGGCCCAAAAACACACAAACTTTCGTCTTTATATAGGTAGTATTACTGTGATAGTTCTATAGCATATAAATAAAACTACGTAAATACAAGTTTCAGTTTCAATAAGTAAGTCTTTCTCAGAACTCACAATGTTCTTCATGTCCCGGACAGTATTGCCTTAACCTTAATTTACAACCCCGCTACAGCTTATAAATCAAGGCTCGTTGAATCAAAATGATTCTGCGGCCGATTCGTGACCTAAATATTGATTTTCGGCGTACACCGAACGGTTATAATAAAAAAACGAAAGCTAACGTATTTCTGTATAGTACATAGCCAGCAAGCTACAATAAACTCAGATTTTATTTCGTCCTCTGTTGTATATTTTTATTATTCGCATGTCAATTGAATTTTGATCTTATTGTGATAACAATAAAGTTTGTTTTCGTTTTGTTGTTGGCGGAGGATTTTATTTAAAGGTTTTATGTTTTGCAAACACGCGAAGACGAAAGGTAAATTGGTACATGTCAATATTTTTTTGCTATCGACGGATGGTCGCGCTGAGAACATAAGCCTTCAAAATACGGGGGCTAGCAGTTATTGACGGCGCCGTACAGTTTTATGGCGTTTTAAAAGCGAGGCATGGTGATTTCCATTACTTTGACCCTTGAACTTCTAACGGGAAATGACGTTGTTTTTTTTATAATTTCACCCCTCACTAGGAATTTCTCCCGTATCGGTGCGTTTTACAAATATCACCTACACGAATACCCAGACTCGGGATTAACATCTGCGGATCGCTCAAATTTCTGTCTCGTCCGGGAATCGTAAACGCAACCGCAACATATATATTGAATGTTAATGATAACTTGGAACAACTAATGTCATGAATTACATGTAATACCCGCTCCACTATACCCTAATATTCTCTGAGTATTAACATATCCTGCAGTTACAATATATCAGGAGATTCATCTGGACCGCGCTCTACTGCTGTAATCACACGTGAATATCATTTGCATTTAACAAAGTCGTGGAGACGACTCTACATCGTACCTCTAAAGACCCGTACCGTGTACATGTAATTGACTTTTGCTTTGAAATATATTTCATAGGTCAAGCTTAATTTGCAAGGATAAAAAGGCTATTACATTGGGACCTATTATATAACTGGCGAAATATGGGTGAATGAAACTATCAGTACAGGTGTGGGGTGGGGCTGCCATAATTCCCACACTTGGTAAGCGACTTGGGAATTGCAAGTATTGGTGGTGAAGTTACAGAAGACTTTCCCACGAGAGGAAAGGGGTGGTCAATTCAAGGCCGGATACCACTCGGCTGAAAATGTTATATGTTTTTTCGTATTCTCCATCAGCTAGCATCGGTGCTCTAACATCATTAACCATTCATACAGTTCCGACTAATTGTGCACAGACTGAGTGGCCGTAAGCCGCTCCATGTCCCGCGGCCACTGCGGCTGCCCGCGCCTCCGATCGCTGACTATAAACCGACTATAATCGACGACTCTACATTTGTGTCCGTTTAATAGAAAATACATAAAATATATACTTTGTATGGTATTACATAAATTATGTTAACTAGTCTACAAGTATATTGAAGACTCGATAGTTCTGAGCCTAAGTTATTAGATTGCAGCGTTGCGTTGTGGGTTCAATTCCCGCACGGGATAAATGCTCTAAGTCTGGACGATTTTGTATGGTCATAGGATAAATTTTAAGTGTGGTTAATAAAATGATTTTGTGGGTAATTCTTCTTATCTAAAATGCCTCTGCTTAAAATATTTTTCAGTAAAAGTTCAGCCATGTCGGAGGCCTACAGGCGGTTTAAGCTCTGGCACCTGGTTGTTCATCAACCATACAATAAGAAGAAATGAAGTTATAAAAGTATGGCTCAATGTTTTATTTGATAATTTATTGTTTTTTTTTTATATTTCAAACAGTAACGTCCTAAGAAATATTCTGGGCGTCAACCACTATAGCTTGAGCGCTTAGAAGTAATAAATATCCAGTTTCCCGCGGACATTGAACTTGAAGAAAGTATAAGTTAAGTATTTATTGCGCAAATATGTTGTTTTAAAGGCACGCAGTTAGAAAATAAATGTTAAATCTATATTGATGGTTGTAAACTAAAAATACTTGTGAGTTTCGTATTTGACTGAACTGTATTTAATATAATTTAAGTGCTACGTTTTAAAACTGAACTAACAAAGAAAAACTGCATCTGTGCTTTATAAACTTCTATAATCCTAAGACATGAGACTCCGTACTATTTCAAATTTAATATTAAATCTCTAATTTAAGTTTAATAAGTAACAGTAGCCATCTTGCTTTAAGTGCAACATTTCATCTAAAAATACAGCTTAAAGAAAATCCGCTTCCATAATTAATACACAATCCGGACTTTCGTCCATAACTCAAAATAAACTAAGTTTTAATCCAAGAATATAATCCAGCGTTATTGTGGAGTATAGCGTTACCTCCTGGGACATAATCCCCGCTCGACGGCCATCTAAAAGCATACCGATGTATGTTGTTTGGTCAGCACACCATTCGTTTAGAGTGTGCCTCCCTCCCACTCACCCCTATACGAGGGAGAGAGACGGAAGGCCGGCCGGTAATGGTCTATACTTGAAAGTGACTTTTTTTACCCTGTCGTTAAAAAGTTCTCTAAGATTTGTGGAAGAATGTGTGTCTTTGAGCTGCGGCTGTATAGTTAGACTTTGGCGTCCGTCAGACAAAAAGTTTAAAGAACTTTGTGGAATATTACTGAAGGAGTAGATATTTATGTTGTTTGTAGATAATATGTCTGTGGTGTGAGACGTTGGTTAGCTAAAATTATTTTGCGAATAATTTTTGTCAGGTTTTTTATTTGTATCTTTTATTAGTTTTATTGTTGTTAATATTTTTATTTAGTTAGTTTTTGGTGTCTCATGAGTTTGTGGCTAAATTAAATATACTTTCTTTCTTTCTAATATAAGCAATCTCATGTAATACATATCTTGTATACGAACTAGATACAGCCTACAAGACACGTTTCCTACTCAAAACATTGGTCTTCTGCCTTAGCATCTAAAATGAGCCGTACCCTGGCAGTGAGCCAGCCCTCCCCTAGCATCAGCTCATTAGATTAGCCCCTGCGCCGCGGTAATTCAGTTTCCCGACCCACCGGCTATCGGCTTTATGTCTGCCCCGACATTACCATAACTGATCAAAAGGAAATGCTTTGCGGTACAATATCATTCTCAATGGTAATGTACAGATACTGGTATTGAAATTATTTTTAATTGATCATGGTTTGTATGGTACTGTTGAGATTATGGATAGATCTGGAAAGTACTAACGCTACTTTTTAATGAGAGGTGTAACTACTTTAATTAGGGTACTTAATTGGCAATTGATTCACCCTTTTTTTATATGAGGCGATTTTATGTTTGACATTTAAATAATAATAATAATAATGTTTATTTATTTCTCCTCACAAGAACCAACCTTACATAATTACAAAGATACTTATATCTATTTAAATACAGGTGTACAACATATTCTTAGTATACTCTTTCGAATAATCTTCTTCTTATCGTATGGTTGATGAACAACCTGGTGTCAGAGTTTAAACCGCTGGTAGGCCTCTGACATGGCTTTACACACCGTTGAACAATCTCTCAGGTGCGCTGGTTTCCTCACGATGTTTTCCTTTACCGTTTTTAGCAACTGATATCTAATTTATAATACGCACATGAAATTTGAAAAAAGACTGATCGGTGCCGGGGTGAAATTGCGACCTTTGACTTGGCAGTCCAACGGTCATACCACTGGGCTATCAATGTTGTGTATACTACAAATGTTATATATATTGTACATAAAGTTTATATTTCATGTCCCGGTGTTAGACGTCCATAATATTGAGAATTCGCGTCGTAAAATGTAGCGACATCAAATATATTGTGCGAATGTAAAAGTTTGAATGTTGATTTTATGAACGCATATTTATTGAATACATTACATGTAATGTAGCGGCATATAAATTATTTCATGTGACAATAACGTTTTGACGCAGTGTACGGCCGCGGGCTAAATGTATTCGGGTATCGGAATATGAGTTTCTGCTAAATATTTTATAGAATATTGTAGTTATCGAGAATCGCATTAAGAATAAAATTCTCATTCAGTGCATAGAAGGTAAAAGGTCATTATCCTTGTGTGGTCATGTTAAATGACCGTAGACTTGCCAGTCATCGATAATATGGGATGCGACCAATATTAGCGCAAAAACTCTTTATTAAAGAAAACATTTCTGAACACCCCTTCGAGGTTTACAGTCGAGATAGTACGTATATTTCCACTAGTTTTTAAGTAAAATAATACGTCAGTAGTATCTGAACATCTGTACGTCTGAACACAATGTTCACGAGTACGAGCGCAATAATTTGTATTCTAATCTAAACTGTCGGCTACGAGACTACGTGTCCGTAGCCACGTAGCACCGCGGAAGGAATGTAGCGCTCGTAGCAAACGCTACGAGCGGGTTTTTTATGAAATCTGTTTGACTCTACTCATTGTTTTATTTCCAGTACAATGGATATGTTTGTGTTTAGTATTTATTAAAGGTAAAATGACGAGAATTTTGAGAGCGTCGTGAAAAGTAAAGAACACAAAAAGTACAAAATTCTTCCGTTGAAAACCGTTTAATGAATACGTCATAAGCCTTTAAGCTCATGCAACAAACAAAAAACAATATTTTCAGCGAAGACCCTCATATTTTGAAATAATAACGACATTATTTTAAAATGTATGTTCATTTTTCAGGTAAATTTCCCCGTTGACTTATTTTTTAGCTGAACGTAGCGTGTAACCTGTGCTTTAAACGTATAAAATTAAATTAAAAGCCTCCCTGCCCGAGAGCCACTCGTGCTCAGCCAGGTATTCGAACCCGGGTATTTATTAG
The DNA here is from genome assembly GCA_946251915.1 of Abrostola triplasia. Taxonomy (NCBI): domain Eukaryota; kingdom Metazoa; phylum Arthropoda; class Insecta; order Lepidoptera; family Noctuidae; genus Abrostola; species Abrostola triplasia. Next base: position 313,299 of record OX276443.1, on the reverse strand, counting down.
TGATGTGCTGAATACTGGGCGGCTCTCAGCCCATTCATTAGTCGATGGTTTAGTACTTGATTCTAATAGACGATTTGTGATGAGTATTTTTTATGATTTTACCTTCGGTTTGTTAGCTTATTTTGTTAATAAACCTCAAGCAATCTTGCAAAGTAATATAAAAAGTATAATTCAGTATAAAATAACATGTGATAATAATATGATATAAATATTAAAATTTTCTATTACCCGTTAAGTTCTCAAAATGCCAAAACTTATCCGGAGAAAATTATTTTCTCATTCATCTTGAATATTACCAAATATTTAGGATGGCGAGAATTTAACTAAATTTAGTTTATACGGAGCTCTACATTACCGAGCTAAAATACTTGGCTCAGGCATTTCACTAAGCAGCAACTTAGAAACATTCCTAAGTTAGCCAAGTTATTTATTGAGTCGACCAGAGTGCTCGCTGTTCGGCCGCTCTGTATCCACTGTCAACCTATTTCGGAGTCTCTGGGCCAACCCAGTTGGCTCGCAGCCAAGTGGCCTTGAAAGAAGTCGGTCAACGCGTATGACTGCGCTTAAACCCAGCCAGAACGGGCCAGTGTCAGCGGTACAATGAACACGGGGAAAGGATTCCTTCGTAGACAAAAATTAAGAAAACTCTATGTAGAGTTGTTGGAAATTCAAATGTTCCACTTTAAGCCTTCTTGAATTAACTGCGAAGGTATTTTACTAAAGAGGTTTCGACTTCGTTAAGTAATTTCTGGTAATTATAAAGGAGGTTACACTCCATCTTCATATTAACTGAAGATAAAAATTCTATGAAACCGGCTGTGGAAAATATGATCAGTTTTGTTGATTTTCCAAGAAATTTCATTACTTTTTATTCTAGGAATTTCTTGTAGAAATCTGCTTATATATATGTAAATTAAACAGGCGATTCCAAGAAAAGAGGCTCCAAGAATACTTAAAAGGAGAAATGTATTCGGTGCGGATTCGTTTAAATAAAAATCACGTATCTTATATAAACTACAGAATAAAATAAGGTTAAAGCAATGAAAATAACTGAGCAAACAAAATGTCCCAAAGGAAGGTTTAAAAACGTTGCTAAAGAACAGAACACAAGAAATAAGGAAAACAGAAAAGTAAATAAAAAAAGCGATCAAAAGTGAATAAAACTTACCGATGAAGTTCATCTTGTCTCTGCTATCACACTTTCCGTACCAAAATATATAATATATATCCTACAATCTATTAACAAGTCGCCATAAAGTCCGTATATAAAAAATACTTTTAAATTTTGTAATATTGAGCACCAAATTTTACCTACATTAGAAAATACATGATACGTATCGTTATGAGAAGAAGAAGGAGAAGTACGTAAGAAGCTATGACATGTTTGAACGGAGAGCTACGTCTGTCCGCCGCGAGCGACGGAACCTCAATGCTGGCTGGCGCTCGGCGCGCGCCTATTTAAGCCCTGGCGCCCCCCGGCCTCACGCACACAGGCGCGCGCCGCACTCCCCACACACACACGCGCGCCTCTAAGAGGGCGCACAAGGGAAATCGTTCCGCCATTGTCGGCCTAATGGAAATGGTAAAATTGATTCCCGTCAAATTGTACTTTTAATAATGATCGTAATTATCTTTATTGAGCGTTTTTTCTATATTTTTGAGTGAAAGCCTCATCCCTCTGGGGATAGATAGTACCAATTTAAGAAATCAAAGCTTATCTCTGTTGAAAGGAAAAAATGTAGCGTATTATTTAACATGAAATAATCGTTAACATCTAAAATTCAATCGCCAACACGGCGGAATGACAATAAATAAAAATGTAAGTAAGAAAAATTGGTTGCGTATTCCTTCCCCCTTAACACACACATGGGTGGCGGGTGTGCAGTGCGCATGTGTGGGAGTGTAAGAACAAAGAATCCGCGCGCCGCGGGGGCGTGGCCTGCCGCCAGTGTGCGTGTTAAATCGTTTATAGGTCGATGCATTAAGTAATTTAGTATTATACCTTGCATTTGACAGAGGCCGGTTCGAACCCGCGACCTGCGCCGGCCGCCGCCCGCTTCCGTATTTTTAACCATTTCCGTGTCGAGGACGTTTACTTAGGATGCCGTCGTATTGCACACTTCAGAGTCAAAGGCGAGGAGCGGCGAGGTTGTGGGAGGAGACTGCATTAAACCACCACCATTCTATTTATAACAGTGCAATAATACGTTTGTTTGTTGTTTGCGTGCCATCATAACTCTGCATCTTATTGCGTGCCTGAGTACTATAATAGTTCATACCGAGCGTACAGATAAGCCGGTCAAGGGGTCGAGGTAGAGAGCCGGCCCGAGCTCAGCTTTCGTCTTAAATTACTAAGAGTTTGATGTTCTGATATCGTTATCTCCTGCTATTAAACAAACTTTATTTTAAAGTTTAGCTAAATACAGCATATACCATAATGTAATATCACACCTGTGTTCCCCGAAGGGGTAAGCAGAAGTGCGCATAAAATACACCCACATTTCGTGATGTTTTAGGTCCCAAAAAACGGAGCGAGCCTATTGCCATGAACCGGGCACAAATCTAGTATCCGTGCTGCTGATGACAATGAGTTTGAATAACCCAGTAGTAAAATAACTTTGCTCAACCTGAGATTCGAAGCCAGGACCTATCAGCAGTTGCACTTAGCGACGTCCTACGAGACAGGCGATAATGTTAAAATATTTTTAGACAAATTAATAAGACATGTTATAATTAAATGTTAATTTATTCTTCAGCCCTCCCCGCGGCCCCAGCCTCCCGGTACACACTGGGAACTATTTATAATATCCCGTTTATGTCACCGTTTAATATAATATTCAAATGATGTGCATTATACGGAATAGTTTGGAGCGCTCTTGAATCCTAATCACAGATTATGAAGCCGCTGCTCGCTCGTATGCGGGGAAGTCCCGGAATGTCAATATTGTGGATGTCTTCTGGTTATCAAATGGGATGAGTGTTATTTAAATTTGATGGTTTTGAAAATATGGTTGAAGTGGTGGGCAGGAGTTAGGGTATTAGATAAACGTTGGTTTTATATTTGAATTTAACTAAAAAAATCCCCTTTTTTCGTGGACTATAAAACTTTATAAGGAACTAGCTTTTTGATAAAACAGCAATATTTTTTTATCACTCGACTGCGTGACACAATGAAGAATAATGTGTTCTAGAAATTTATGTAAAACAATTATAATAAAAAAGGGTGTTTGCATTGATTAGGACTGAATATGAGTTATTCCATGTTGAATTCTTTTTAAAGAGTTATGTCTTTTGAAATAGAGTTAAATGATTTATATCAGTAATCTTTTTATAGTTATAATTTGTCACCAGCTAAGACAACTCCTAACACCAGCTAAGACAACTCCTAATTCCTTTGAACACTTATAAAAAGTAAATCTTAACCGACCACACCGTAAAAAGCCGTATAAACACTTCCCGAGCGCCAATCGTTCACCGTTCAGAGCCTAAAAGGGGGCAATATTCAAGAATTATGCTTTTCATAAAACGAACCGAGCCACTTCACTCAAGCCCACCCAATAAGTCCGACCAAAGAAAGTATGCATTACCGTAAAAATAAAAGTCGGAACCTCTTACCGGGACTGTACGCGCAAATTGTCCTTTCCGCGTTGCTGACAGAAATATATCTGTTTCACTCGCTCTCGTGGGAAATCGTATAGGCTGTCGCGGGTAAGTGAATTTTGACAAAGGAAAAGATTCCGGGCGCGTGATTGTAATACCGAATATGACTAGTTTTAAGAGAAATTGTGGCTTTTTGATAGTGATTTATGTACTCGTCGGGAAGAGAGGAGAGCTCACGTGGTGAGTACCGCGGGTCGGGGTATTGGCTTCATTAGGAGGGAATACATTGGCTTACTTGTACCGAGACCTTCCGATTACTATATATGACGTGTTACACTGTTTACCTGTAACAGAAGAAATTATATCGTTAGCATTCCATTTATTTAGTTGAAACATATGCCTTAAACAACAACAATAGAGATGTCAACAGAACAAAGTATTTAATCTAAAAGTAATTTGATCCCTGTTTATAAGTAAGAATACACCGGGCTACTACTGAGAATTACCTAATGGAAAAAAGCACTAACATTTTGCCCTACCAGGGATTCGAACCCACGGTCTCATATTCAGCAGTCGAAATAGACTAACGAGGCAGTACCTCAGTTAAATATAACACAGTAGTTAAGTCCAAGTCGTAAAGTAAGCAGTCTCAATAGTATTGTTTTAACAAATATCATTGGGACACGCACGACCTGCGCCGCCCATTAATTTCCTTATCCATTATTATGGCAGAACAAAAGCAATTATAATGCCTTATTATTTATTTATTGTTAAGTATATACAAAGAATGGCTGAGAAGCTAACTTAACAATTAGGTACGTATACCTATGAAATAAAATCAATAAATAATAATTTCCGAAGAGATATCATATTTTTTTAAAAACGTCGACCCACACTTTGGATTGCAACATACACAAACACCCAGACTTAGGACCAATATCTGAGGAACACATCAATTTTTGTCATGTCCGGGAATCGAACCCACAACTCTTAGCACAACAGTCCAATCGTTTAGCCACTGCACCTATCAGGTCGTCATCATAAGTTTTCCCTTTTAAAGGAGTCTTATATCTCTAAAAAGTCCCATATAATAGGCGGCCAGTCTATTGCCATACATTTATATTAATATACTAAAAACTAAATCTATTCGCTAAAACAAAACGGATAAAAGCATCTACACAATAGGTCGTAGCGCTACGGTGCTACGTAGCTACGGCCCGTAGCAGACGCTACGAAGGCGTAGAGCTTGAACAAAAGAATAATGCAATGCACTTCGTTGCCTTTACATTGAAGAATTTAGTTTGTTTTGTTCAATTCATACATTTTGCGGATTCATAAGATGCGGGTATTTTTAAGCGTTCATTTTAACTTGAGTTTGCTTTGTTAAACTGTTGTTTAACAAGTTTTGTAAGACGCATTTTAAACAGTTAAATAATTTCTTTTGGTATGGATTTTAAGTACTTACTATTTCAAATTACTGGATTTTTTCAAAGTAACAAATACTTTCTTATATATTCTAAGACACCACTGAGTAACGGGCACTGATTGACGGATAACATCGTGAGTAAACTTGGATTTAATTTTCTGAAATCGCCTGCAGTGAGATAGCGTGGTGATCAATGCTCAATCCTTCTCTATACGAGAAGAGGCCTTTGCCTTGTGGGACAATTATAGGCTGGTATTATTACACACCCTGAATATCCATTCTAAACATAGGTAAAATAGTTTTGGAAATCGGTTTACGATGTAGATTACCCGCAACATACAAACAAACAAATTTTAATGTTTACCTCTTTTTAATATAAGTCCAGACAAAAATTAATTACCTTAATGTAGACACGAATGTTTCAGAGCCGTCTGTTAGCAGCCTTACGCTATATCCGCGGTGAGGAGGGGTCAGCAGTGGCGATAAACCGGGGCCCACTCGCGTCTGATTTCATTTACAATTCATTTGATATACTTAGCGCGGCGCTTTGATGGACGCGGTAAGGCTGCCACGCGCTCGGCTACGGGAAGGGAAGTAAATGGAGTGAATTTTGTGTTATTGGGGATTTGGTCTTAGATTTTTGTCATCATCCCGTTGCAGTCCATAGGACATTGGCCTTTACCAAGGTACGCTACAGAGCCCGGTCTGCTGCTGATTTAATATTTCGAATTAAATTCTTTGACATTTATTTTGGTAAAGCTAGTTTTATAAAGGGGATTAAATGTTTCTAGCATTTAGTTCACCAAACGTTTTCAATCCAAGGCAAAATAATATAATGATATTCAAAAAGTAAAACCACAATCAATGATATCTCTGATTCGAATCGAAACAAAAAAGTTACCGCCGCGTGCCAGCCCTACAACCGTTTAGGTATAAAGTTACGTCGGAACGCAAGTGGTCCGGGGGTAAATACGTTTTCTTATACACCCCCCCTTGGCCCGCCGCCCCCTCAGGCCCCTCGACTGACCCTCGAGGACTTGTACACACTGGGAACGGTTTCCAGTAAGTGTTAATGGTCTGTTTGGATTTGTAATTAGGAGCATTTCTGTGTATCGGTGTGTGTGTGTGTGTGATAGTGGCGGTGACGGCCGACACGTGAATTGGATTTGGACTTTTATGCTTATTTCGTGGTGTTTTGTTTTGTTTACTGTACAGGCTCGTCGAGACTATTTTATGAAACCTCGCCCCACACTAGGACTGCCTCCTGCATCGTGAGTGCGTTTCACAAACATGAAATATCACATACACAAACATTGAGACTCGGGACAAATATTTGTGCAGATCGCACAAATTTTTGCTCCATCCGAAAATTAAACCCGCAACCCTTAGAGCAGCAGTCGAAGCGCTTAAGCACTGCGCCAATCAGAACATCGATAACATACAGATGATGAATATGGGTGAACCTATTGCCATCGATCAGGCCTAAATCTGGACTTCGTGCTGGTATTGAGAATTACCTAATGGATATACATAATTATACTCTGCCCGACCTGGGATTCAAACCCACTAGACCAACGAGGCAATCATTATTCTTTTAAAAATAATATAAAGTCCTGGCCGGTAGAAAGTAAAAAGGCTATATTATCCTTATAAATCAATTAACAACATAATTATTACTTTACAGCACAGACAAAGGCGATGTAAATACAAAAACCTCTAGAGAACGTAATAAAACAAATTCATCTCCAATAAAGAAGATTCCAGAAAGCAATTGAACTTATTTTCCTGTTGGAAGTAAGTGAGAGTTAATTGGGCGGCGAGTGGCGGCGGCTAGCGGCTAACTAAGTGAACTCGGCGGCTATTAGCTTACATTCAATCCGTGTGTCAATCCGGGCCGTCTAGAGAGGGAGGCTGCGCTGTGAGTTACAGGAGGGAGGCGGGTAACTGTACGGGCTTAGTTACTTGATTCTTGTGTTTATTAAAGTTTCTTATGTAATTCTTGTATTATATGGATATACATAGACATAGACATATATACATAGACAGAAAGATTTCTTATTTAAAATTTATTTGTTCCAATGAAAGCAACAATAGGTGCTGTTCAAATGTAAATTATGTAATATCGGTAACAATAAATTCGGGTTAATATAATATTCGTATTATCATCACATTTTACATTCTTTACTCCATTGGCGTCTCATTTGTGTGGTCTTCACTTTGGGCCATCTAAGTTTTAGGGTATATTTATGACGACCTGATTGGCGCAATGGCGAGCGATCGGACTGCTGCGCTAAAGGTTGCGAGATCGATTCCCGCACGAGACAAAAATTTTGAACGTGATATTTCATGTTCATGAGATACAGGAAAAAGTCGTAGCTAGCAAAAATATAATTTCGTATTACCTTATATTTTATTCTCATATGGGAAAGGTAAATAGTATTAATTGATATATAATTGATTCAAGTATAATTATAATTATTATTGTTATTTGTATGTAGTGTTTTAGAATACCAGTCTATGAAACTGTTTAAGTTCATCACTTACACTCAAGTCTTCACTAAGTCCGAGGCAAGCCAGAGCTACTCACTTAGGCCACATAGACGGCGAACAGAATCAATGATGTCCCACAGCTTCTTTGTTTACCCTCTAAATTGCACAGCGTAATGGTATTTGAACTGTCTTTCTTTACATTCAATGAAATAAAATATAATTTTATTGAGATTCCAACACATTGGTTTTAAAATTGACGCTAGGAAGATTCTATTTTAAATTGTGTAAATAACAAAGTTTATTTTATTTTTTAAGAAAAGATCAAGGTATATAGCTACCTAATTAGTAAATTTTCCAGTTAGCGTACATTTTAAGCATACAATGAGCGCGTAAAAAAAAGTGTATAGTTAATTTTCTTTTTGATAGTTTTATCCTTTTTGACATACTTTAGTTAGAAAAAGAAATAAGGTCAACATTAATCCAGTTACATACATCATCAGGGTCTTTATCTTATTAAAACATGTTCATCTTTGTAATGGCTACAAACAGAGCAGTTCCGTAGAAACCGCGTCCTCGCGCAGACTACAAAGCTAAGGCCTTCTCCTGCAGATGACAGCATGCATTGTGCTCGGTATGCCTCTGTAGGGAACTATCTGCGACTAGTTAGCTTCAAATAATATGCATTATTCATTTAGTCAAGTACAAAAGATAACTGAAATAAGAATTGTGTAGTTATTGGTCTATTTAAGTGTGTCGGTTACTGTCTTTTAAGACTAGGAAAGTGAAGGTATAGAGAGTGCACCTATTTTGCGCATAGTAAGATATTGCTTGCTTAGATTCAGTCAGTAAGTTATTATAAGGCGAGTATTGATACAGTCAAAAACAAAACACCTCGGCAAACATAGTCTGATCTAATGAGAATAATCCTGAAAAGAGTCTGTATCATACGTAGCAACTATGTATATTGTATATATTTACGTCAGCCGGCTATAACTTCTGATATTTCAGTACAGCTTTTAATTAAAATTTAGACGAAAAGTCGAATTACTTAGGTTATTATATTTAAGTCAGATAAAAGGCCACCATCTTGGGCCCAAGCAAGCCAGCATCGATGAGGTAAACACCTGTAGCACCAACACCGAAGTATCAAGTCGGTTTCAGAGGAGTATATGCTATACAACTCTTTTTGAGTCCCCGACGCGGCTCGAATAATCTTGATCCTTCGGCTCAGGCCACAAAGCTCGATATCCGCCAATATCCGCCGCTCCATAACTAATACCAGGCGATAATCGAATGTCTGCTGTTTTAGCTTATTTCCTGTTGAGACGCGGATAAGTGGTCGATATCGTTGTTGGCTGGCTGGGGTAAATTAAATTAATAGTGAGGAACTAGTTTTTATCATTCGTCTTCTTTTTATCATATGGTTGATGAACAACCTGGTGTCAGAGTTCAAACCACCTGTAGACTGAATGTAAGCAAAGTTAGTTAATACTCATAGTTTGTCTCTCAGCTTACACTCACTCGCGATTCTACACTTGCAAGTCTGAATTCAAAGATCGTGAGGAAATCGGCACACCTGAGTGATTGTTCAACGGTGTGTAAAGCCATGTCAGAAGCCTACTGGCGGTTTAATCACTAACATTAGATTGTTTATCAACTACACGAAGTCTGAAAAAGGACTTGATATTATCGCAACGTACTACAGTAACAAGCCACGGCCAAAAGCACAATATTATGCATACAGCCACACCTACACATCCAAGCCTACGGAATCCAATTTACAGAATCGTTCGATTTCTTATTCACCCGCAGATTTCAGCAAACAAATGGAGTCGGGTGGATGATTAGCATACATCGATGCGGACGTGACGTGCGCCGCGTCCGGCTCGGACGGTGACTGATCCGGCCCGGGTGATGTATACCCGGTTCACCGGCGTTTTTACAAGCGATCCCCATTTGTTTGTTTCATGATAAAAGGTTGAAAGTAAATAGCTTCGTAAATTATTTATGTTTTGAGGATTAGCAAGAGGATTGCATTTAAAATGTATGTTGTACAATGTTCTGTGTTTATAGTAATAAATGGCGAGGAATATCCGGCGAGGACTAAAATTGGGTCAAGTAATGGTTATGAGCAGGATTCTCGGTTAACATTTACCTCTGTACTAGTCAAGTAGAATGTATGTGTTGCAGTGATTACATCAAGTTAGAAATGGTTTTATGCGTGTTTTTCGATTATATTCTTGGTTTTAAAAACTAAACCTGTTTGAAGAAAAAATGATTGCTGGATCTTCATTAGATCTTTTTTAAATAATTAGATAAGGTTCTATAAGGATCATTACTTTAGGAGCAGCGTACTTACAATGTTATGGGAAAATAGTGAATGACTTGATTGGTGCAGCGGCTGAGCAATCAGTCTGCTGTTAAGTGTTGCGAATTCGATTCCCGCTAGAGACAAAAATTGATCAGCAGATGTTTGTCCCGAGTCCTCGTATGTCATATATATATCATGTTGGAGAAACGCACCCACATTGGCCCACATACATACATAAAGTCGCGCCTATTTCCCAGAGGGGTAAGCAAAGACCACGGATTTCCATCTGCTACAGTGTACAGGAGAATTAAAAAAAATACCGAGTGTGGGCCGGTTTTATTTAAAAAAAAGTTACGGTAAATCCAGATCGTGTCGACAGACGGGCCATGGTGTTGTTTTTAATCAACTTTAAAAAAGATAAAGTATTTTTTTACCTAAAAGAAATAAACAAAAAACTAGATCTTTCAAAACATAATCAAAGTCTACTTATCAGCCGTATTAAACAGCGCACTAATTAATGTTAGAGCTATAGCGTTTGACCAACGAGCCAGCAAACGACGCCACAATGACTGGCCCATGGGGATGACTGGTAACTTCCAGTTAATTACTTGACGTATTCAGAGATGATTACATGGGGGTCATGGGTGGGGTGATGGGACCTAGGAACAATGTTAGTAGTGCTTTGCTTAAGTTTAGACTATAGGGTAGGTTTGTACTATTATGGTGAAACTGCCCCTTGGTAGTGTTGGGTATGGGTCATGGACCTTTACGTGGTGAAGTGTATAGTTTATTACATATTTGTTTTTGGATTGCTTTTATTTAAAAGAGAAAAGCATTCTGATTGGTGTAGCTGACGTAGCGGTTTCAGCTACGAGAGTCGTAGTAGCTGCTACGTAAACGAAATAAATATTATGTAGTATTTTAACGAATATGTTATAAGTAAAAGTATAAAAGCCCACTCATTTTAAATTCTTTTACATATTATAACATATTATCACGCCTGTATATGTCTGTAGGCAGAGGTTTACTTATAGTAAAGTAAATTTTGCCAGATATGTTGGCCCCAATTTAATAGGGGGCGAGCCACTGCGATCAACTGGTCACAAATCCAGACCCGGTGCTGCTACTGAGAATCACGTAATGGAAAAACCTAGTAACATTCAATTTTAATTATTATTTATTATTAGACAAAAAACTATGTCGACGATGTCTTTTATCTTCTTACTTATTACATTTGTTTCTACATTTCCATAATTCACAATATTATAACACGAACAACGAAATGAAATTCAAAATCAATTCTCCCAATCAGCGCGCGATTGTTCTTGTACAATGGTCTCTCTCCCATTGATCATCGCGGGTCCGACCGACCCTCACATTATAGTCCCATTAACAAAGGGTTGCACCCTAAGAAAATGCCGCTCATTCACAAGATGGATCAGCAGAGGTACCTCTTAACGACTTGCTCTTAATAATCAAATATATCATGCGTTTGTGAGTGCGTGTGTAGATAAAGGCAAAAGGTGTAGTTAGCTAGTTAGTTTAGTCTGTTAGGCAGTGATAGCCGAGTGGTATGACCGTTGGATTGTCAAGTGAAAAGTCGCAAGTTCAGACTCCGGAACGAACCAGAATTTTCGAATTCGTGTACGTAGAAAATTAGTTATTAGTTGCTAACAAAGGAGAAGACATTGTGAGGAAACCTACGTGTGCACCTAAGAGATTATTCGACGTATGTAAAGTATGTAGGTATGTAAAGATAGGAAGAAGAGGAGAAGAATAATTATATTTAAATTGTTTAATTATGTATCTTTGCATTATGTTTGGTGTCTATTATCCTTATAGCCACACACACGTACAGGCACACATACACCATGTGTCTCCGAAACAAGTAAAACTGAAGTATGAAATGTCTGAGGGAAGTTAATAATATCGTGTGCCGGAAATTGTGAGGAGTTCGCGCCGCACCGGAAGTGACGCATGCACACTAGTATTGGTGTATTGAGACCAAAGAACTCCAGTGAGAAATAAGTTAACAGAAATAGAAGTAGTAGTAACAGATGATGCTGGGATCGAACCTAAGACCAGACAGTGGACATTTGGTGTTTGATGAAACATATGAAAAAGGCCTCCCACGACCGACGATATCGCGACAGTTGGCAAGTTGTCGTTCATTGTGGCGTTCTAAGGAGGCCTTTGTTCAACACTGGACGTCTTCCGGCTGGTGATGATGATGAGAAAAGTCTAGCCTACTTTGAGGGCCACACACAGCCTACTACTATATATATATACTAAACTAAACACCAACAATTAACCGGAGTACGCGCGCCGCTAAAAATGCGGTGTACTCCCCCCACAAGGGTTAACCCATCCATATTAATTCTACGGACAGACCGACGAGTGTCTCATACATATGGAGCGCACCATGTGCCAATGGGAGCGGTTTCCGAAATTATATACATACATACATATTACATACATATTATGTAGTGCGTGAATGGTTCGTATTAATTCGGCTGGCCTGCTTATTTGAGTACAGATAAACGATTTATGTCTTGCCTTTATTTCCACAGTCTCTCGAACTTCTTCTAGTAACATTGGTACTGAGGTTTCACGTTCTACGGATAAAGTTTTCGAGGCAAGTTTAACTTTAGTAACATGATATTAAAATAGTCTAACAAATCACTGGCTAATATAACCGAACATAATTATGACAAGGCGCCCACCATCTAAAACAAAAAGGCATGTGCGAAACCCCTGTTTACTCTTTCTGTGAATTAAGGCTTGATGATACAGATATTACTATTCACTACATGAAAAATTCTGATAAAAACATTACAAAGACAAAAAATATGAATCGAGAATCCATCTGAAACTAACCACGTGATGTTTTTTTTGTTGTATAAAAAGCAATCTTTAATCTGTATCTATCTTTTCCTGTACCGTTATAAATCGAATATATCCTGTAATCTGTGAATAACGTAGAAATATTCATGCTATCAGACCGCTGGAGCCTGGTTATATTAGTACATCCGCAGAGGAGCAACAAGTGGGCAGTATATCTTGTGCACAATCATACAATGATAATGGATGTGCTTCGCTCGTGTTATATAAAAACACACAAGATTTCACGCGGAAAAAAGAGATTTTATTCAACAATTATTATACATTTTTATCGGAATTATTATGAATTTAATGAATATGTATTTTAAAAGAATTAGTATCTAGATTTTTAGTTGTTGCCTAATATATACAATCAATAATTATGTCATATGTCACCATAGAGTTCAAACGAGAAGTCACTGTTGTGAAACTACATTGACATTATTAAAATTCAAGTAAAGTAATTTCCATCATTTTTTTCAAATAACAGTACCGTGAATTATACATAATTATTGTAAACCATTAAAACGATGGGTCAATTAAAGTTGTCGCTCTTTCAGTAGACCAAAATAAATAAGCACTACATAATTAACGCCCTTCTATACTTAAGAGCCATTTCACATTTTTTGACAGTTTTCTGAATTTTCGGACGCGAAATTTACCATCTTAGGTAGTACTAAGGAATTTCTAAATACATGTAGAATGTAGACCAATCTTTCCCATTGTTACAAATAGAATTAGATTTTCAAAATATAACTTAATTGCTGTGTGGTGAGCTATTTCCCGCAACACGTTTTCTGAAAATCCATCGCAGAGCCATTTTCGGGCTTCAAATTCTACCATTTACATCAACAAATTAAAATGGAAAAAATACAGTAGGCATAGGACATATACTTTTGTTGTAACATACGGTGGAAAATTTTCGATTAATAACACTTTTGATTGATGAAAAAATAAAAACTTAAACCGGTTTTCACGGTTTTATATGGTAATTTTATCGCGACTTTTTGGTTTAAATAAAGGTATTTATTACTTTTAAAATTATGCCATAATGAACTATGCTCTCTGGGAAATCTATTAATACAATGTTTTTTAATATTCCTTTATTTAATTAGATATAATACCATTTTCAATATCACTCAAAATCACAATAAATTACAATGCACAACCGTAGAACGATCAGTCGGGCCCGAGCGCCCTTAGAGGCAGGACCTGTGTCACTTTTTTCAAATTTTGAATTACGAAAATTCGTATTAAAAACCCATTTTTATACTACGACCACAACGTTTTCATTTTCTACGAATTATTTTCATCCGGTTTTGTTTATTATAAAATGTTATTAAATTCTTTTAAAATATTTTATTTGATTAATATTCAGCAACCATCCAATCAGATATTATATCTGATGACGTAAGTTTCTGTTCTGTAGCAGCACACTGAATTACAAGTTGCGCGAAAAATGTTGCCAAAAATGTTGTCCCCTCAATGCGCAAAGTAGTCCCAGCCAACGTTCATGCTAACCGGATTTCGGAAATTTTGCACAAACCTCACATCTTATCTACTTTCTACCCCCTGCTCGAGTTCGTCCTTATTTGCAATTATAAGGTCGGTAAGGGAAGGGGTGGCGCCGCTATTTACCTCCGTAACGATTCCACTGCATTCGAAACTGTATTATAATCGATAGGTTCATATTATGCACACCACATCATCATGGGAGATTTCAACACTTCCTTACTCCGCATACCTCCCAATCCTCCAAACTCCTGCGCATAGTCGATTCTGCCAGCCTACTCGTCGTACTGCTTCAAGCCACTCACCACAATGATGTAGCTGAGCACACTCGGCTCGATTTCATTAATACCCCCAATCCTTCCCTGGTTTCCTCTCATGGCCGACTCGTCACCGCTGGATTCTCTCACCACGACCTTATACTTTTATCGTATATCCTCAAACCTCATAAACCTAAGCTCAAGGTACTGTACAATGTACATGCACAGCTTCGCGCGAATCAATGTAAGCAAACTGAGTTCAGATGCTTCTCTAATCGACTGGAAACCTATGATGGAGGCTCCCGCGGTCGACGAAAAGGTTAGCGGTTTTAACCGGGAAATCATCGAGCTTTATGATATACACGCACCGGTTGAAAAGTTAAAGCTGAAGCGTCCACCTGCGCCATGGATTTTGAATGGTGTAAAGTTGGCCATAAAACGTAGGGATCGCGCTTTTTGAAAATTCAAGAAAGATCGTGATAAGGACTGGAATCTTTTCAAAGCTGCACGAAATCGGTATAATTAAGTAATATCCAATACCAAACGCCGCCATATTCTAAATTACATTTATTTATGTTCCACTTTTGCCGATCTCTGGAAGTTCCTTGAAACTCTCAGTATTGGCAAATCACCACTATTTGACCGGTTGAATTCCATTGATTTGGACGATCTCAATTCGCATTTCTTCACTAGCCCAACTTTAGACAAAAGACCAAACCTCAGACACTTGCTTACGTCGATGGTCTCCCGCGTCCCAACATGAATCCCTTGCACATATCTCCAGTCACTGAGGGAGAAATCATAAAGATCATCCTCCATCAAATCCATAGCGTTAGACTGTGATAACGTCTATCGCGGAATGATCGTCACAATAGTTGACCATCTTCTTCCAGCAATCACACACATAATATCGTGCTCCTTGGATACCGGATACTTGTACCGCAAAGCTTTCGTTCACCTTTTACCTAAAATATCGAGCTCTTCTCTACCCAGTCACTTCCGACCAATCTCTATCCTTTCTTTCCTATCTAAAGTGCTCTAGGCCTATGTCCATGAGAATATACGAAGAGTCAACCAAAATAACCTCTTGTCTCCCTTGCAGTCCGGTTGCAGGCCAGGCGATTGGCGACATTAAGGCAGGCATAGAAGATACTAAAGTTACAGCCCTAGTTGATTTTTCCAATACCTTTAATATAGTCAATCGCGATATCCTCGTCTACATCATATCCCATCTCTTGGCGTCTCCTAAAGCGCTGGAATAGATCCCTTACTTTTGGGAACGCCAGTGGTCGGTCCATGTGGAAGAGTCCTCTTCTTCCTGGTGTGAGCTAAAATCTGGCCTTCCACAAAGCGGTATTCTCCGCCCATTGCTGTTTTCTATCTTTATTAACCTTATAATCCAATTACTTCGGTGTGCGTATTCCATATGCCGATAACTTGTAGCCTTACTCTGCTTCTGGGATTGATGATGTGTACTAGACAATGAGTGCAACCAACTGCGATCTTTAAGCTACAATGGACTGGTCCGAGAGATTTGGCATGGCGGCAATTCCGAATAAGTGCCAAGCAATCATACCTGGTAGGTCTAGGAGTTTGCGCAAACTACACGTGGCAATTCTGCCAGTCTTTTGGGCTCGTTACCGGTTGACATCGATGGGGATGAATTTTTTGATGCTTTTTAACTTATTTTTGTATAATTATATTGTTTTTATCTTTTAGATTTAAGTTGTAAATAGTTATAATAGTTGAGATAATTAATTAATTATTGCTTTATGTATATATATGTATATATACATAAAGCAATAATTATGTTTTGTTTTGTTTCATGTATGTATGTAACGTATTATATGTATGTTTATTATTTTGCGTATCGATAAACGTCATCATCATCATCATCAGCCGGTAGACGTCCACTGTTAAAAGGCCTCTCCCTTAGAACGCCACAATAAACGACAGCTTGCCAATTGCATCTACCGCTTGGGCCGCAATTCTGACGATATCGTCGGTCCACCTGGTAGGAGGCCTGCCAACGCTGTCTTCCGCTTCGTTGTCGCCATTCGAGAACCTTTCTTCCCCAGCGGTTATCGGTCCTTCGAGCGATATGGCATGCCCATTGCCACTTCAACTTGCATATTCTTCGAGCTATGCCGGTGACTCTAGTTCTTTGGCGAATTTCCGTATTCTGGATCCTGTCGCGCAAAGAAACCCCGAGCATAGTTCTTTCCATAGCTCGTTGAGTGACTCTGAGCCTTTCCAAAAGGCCAACCGTTAGCGACCACGTCTCAGAGCCATACGTAATCACATCGCATGCATCGATATGTGCATCTACCTAATATTTGTCTCCATATCGCTCTAAAGTCGACTGGTAATAAATGCCTAAGGTATTAAGTTCGCCTTTGTATATTTATTTTGAAAACTTTAAAATGGAGGAGGATATCAATTCGGATGTTTAAATATATTTTTTATGTATGTTCGGGCATAACTCCGTCATCTAAAGACGGATTTGCAAAATTCTTTTTTTGTTGGAAAGAAGTTTATTTCGAAATAATCCCATTGAAATTTCATGTAGATCTGATGATGATCTTTGGAGATATGGAACTGAACTCCTTATAACATCATAGCAGAACTGTCGTTACAAGTAATATAGCCTAAGTAATTGTCGCCACAAACTAGAAAGAAAGAGGGGGAGGTGGTGCCTTGTCCCCCTTTCTACCACTTTAATAGTATATATCGTGTGAGATATTTTGAGGGTAGTATAAGTTTGAGGGAGCATTTTGTAAGGATTTCAAATACTAATCCTCAAAATGTCTACGGATGCGGATGAATCCTAGGCATCACTAAAAATTGTGAAATAAAAAATATAAAAACCGCCTTAAAAAATAGGAACAAATATATAATATGATCTAATTACTAATGAATTCAAAATATTTTCATAAATCTCGAATATAGGTATATTGTAATAACGATCAAGATTTTTTTGTCCGTCTCGTTTTTTGCGCTACACTGTTAGCATTATTTTTGTATGGGTGTGTCACGCACACATGACAATTCTACCGAAATTCGAACGTCAAAATTTTGTGAAATGGCTCTTAAGGCAAGCTCTAGAAATCTTACAACGTATACCGTTCCAATTATAATAATTTTGGACCAACCACAACACAGTACCATAAAAACAAACCAAGTATAGTTCCAAGAGGTTCCGACTCCAAGTATAAAGGCTTCAGCCGCAATTCCCAGATATAATCCTGCGCAAAAAGCGAGTGGAACAAAGCCGAGTCCTGCTATATTTCAGTCACCATTATCCGAGTGTTCCCTCATCTGTACCTACTCTCCGCTGATATTAGGAAAATTCTAACTTATTGCTGTACTAGCGTACTCCCGAGATGTCTTGGAGTGTGGTCCAAAGTACTAGCGGAGCGGGTTGCAAGTAAAGTGCGTTATTTTTAAAACATATTTGTGTGTTATCCATATTTGATTTTCTGAAGTATTTTCTTCGCATTTTCTTTACTTGATTTGTTTCAGATTTTATAATTAGTTATTAATGAGCGAATGCAGCAAATTAGTGAGCAGACAATTCACCGCTTAAATTAACCGAATACTCAACGATGATTTTAATACCATACGCTTTTCCACTGACTAAGCATACCGAAATGTGTTCTCAATCGAAATACTTAATGAGGTAGGTATGCGACAAAAGACTATTGCTGGGTAGTCAGTGTAAAGTATAAGACCTTAATTCGTATTCTTCTCATAAAAATGTCAATCATAACCAGCACGATCGTCCTCCCCCGCTACCGCCTGTACTTTGCACCACACAACAACAGTGCTAAGCATAATGCATCGTGAAAGGGCCGCGCGGCGCGCGTGACTGCCGCCGCGAATCTATAGAGATCGCTTGTGGAAATGATCGCTGTTCGTAGTGTTCGTTCTTAAGTGTGTGACGGGTTATGGAAATTGTCTCCTATATTATTATTTTATAGTTTTCGTCAAAGAATTTTTCCACATAAAATGTTTGCTAAAGCTTTCACCCGATTAAAAGTAGCTTCAGTTAAGCTATTTCTGTTAACTAGCGTAACAATCAGATAATGGGAGAGAAAGATGTTATACCAATTGGTTTAATTTTAAGCATAGTACCTATATACATTGAATGAAATATTGTTAATGGTATTATTAATACCACTAGTATGTACTTCTATCCTATTATCTTGTCCTTTTATTTGAGTCTTAAGCAATGTTCAGCATATTGCAACAGAAAATCATCCTCTGCCAATAATATTACACCTATAGCGTTAACTAGGTCCTTATTAATTCTAATATTAACATTTATTCTTTTCCGGCTACCCCCATATATTTCCACGTGTCACGGTCCTAAAACTAGCACTGCACCCACGACCCCTGTCGCCCTTTGATTAATTACCGCCGCTATTAATCACGGAACTACATGACTGATCGTCGCCCAGCATCAGTTGGCTAAAGATGTTATGAATAAGATGTGTTTCGAAGATTTAGGTTAGGCTAATATTTTAATTTACACCTAAAACTTTATTTACGTGGACATGCCAATAATAATCCAAAATAGTATTCATGAATCTATAACCACAAATAATTGTATGGTCTTATTTGAAGTCTGTATGCTCCAATCGTAGCCAACATTAAAACTTTATAACTTCTTTCTGAAAGAAATATAATTGTTCACGTAAAGTTTTTTCAGCCACTCGAATGACGATTATAAAAATTATGATAACGATGAGGTAAAAATAATGCACCCAGTAATGTCTCATGCGTAGGTCCATAGAGACGCTACTATATAATCATACATTAACGTAACTCTAAGAAAATATTTACGGATCTCATGATCATTCGTCTACTCGCACACTAGTCAAATCACAAAGCCATTGCAAAAATAGGGTTGTCAAATCCAAGTTCATAATATTCCTCTTTCTCTTTGAGACCAGGAGACGCTTTTCATTCAAGATGTAAAACATACTAACAATATAACTCGTATCTTTGAGATCAACTTAAACCTGCTAAGACGGTCTCAGTTGAAATGTTTATTATGAGCAAATCCAATTGGGAGCGAGAGGCGGCGCTTTGGTTTTCATTTTGATTACCCTAATAAATCTGGTGACTGTATTGTGCTGCGTTTGAATTAGGTTAGTCGGCGGCAAGTAGCAAGTGCGACTGAATGGGGCTTGTTAAAGACGTCTGTTATACAATCGTGTTGTAAGATTTTGGTTCTTTTTAATTTTGGGTAAAGTAAATAAAAATATTTTTTTTTTGAAAAATTTTTATTATCATTAAAAATATAACCGTGTGTCAGAAAAAATACCAGAAATAGCACAATATTCATGATTTATTTTATTTTCTATACCTAATTTATTGACGTGCTTAACTTGCTAAATGGCGAATTTCACACTCAATTAGGTATTATACCTATAAAGGTGAAAACTTGTGAGTGTATTTGGTATGGAGATAGACAGTCAATTAAACTCCTTGGATTTACATAGACTATTTCTTATCTGCATGGTATAAAATAAATCCAAGTATAACTAATCTAAGTAAAAAAATATACAGAGATAAAATAAACAACATGAATATAGAGTGTCCGTCCAGTCGACGGTGAAGGCAGCACAATACAACAGAGAGCTAAATAATAAAATTAGCAGAACCGACTCGCCTTAAGAACAGTGATTTGCGAAATCAAAGACCGTCTAACAACATTATATCCAAGATGGCCGCTTTTATATATTGTTAACTAAACTCTACAACTGTTCCTGGCTCACGCTGTGTTGTCTGTCTGTTTGTGGAACCTTGTGTTTTGGACAATAATGAATGATCTGCTTATATCCGTACTGTGTGCAGAATTTTTGATGTATGTATTTGATTTTGATGTGTGTAATGAAATACAAGCAAAGAATACTTTGCTTAGCACACACAAACATAAAAACACCGTTTTATTATTTTTTCAACAATCATCGTATTGATTTTTTTAATATATTTATTTAATTTAATACATTATAATTAAACTTTGTGCAACTAATAATTAAGAATGTACTAAAATAATTTTTCTGTGCCTCATAATACTGAATCACACAATGAACTCTTCAGCATTGTAAACAATACATAACACTAATTAACAAATAATACATACACCAACCCTCTTTGCACACAAAAATTGAATATGCCAACATTGCCAGCTCGACTCAGAAAGAGGTCCAATTATCTGGCAGAGGCCCTTGACTCCCGTCAAACGCACTGCCAGCCTCAAAGTGCGCCAACCGGAAATTGCGACCGCCATCTTGCCCGCCAACCGGAACTCCACCAAATTATCGGCCTCGCACTCTGACCCTATGCTTATGTTAAGTGATTTTTTTAAATTTTCAAAGTTAATTTAGTATATTTGGGGGGTCAAAAATGAATTTATGACTTCAAGGCGTAAGTAAGCTCACTTATGCTTTTTATAATGTTCACTACTTATAAACAGTAGCTGTTAAGTGCACAACATTTTTTTATTATATCAAACTAGCTTTTGCCCGCGGTTTCAGTCGTTTAGTAGCCTATGTCCTTTCTCGGATCTTAAACTTTCTACATGCCAAATTTTATCAAAATTCACTAAGCGATTTATTCGGGAAGGCGTCACAGACGGATAGTTTCTTTCACATTAATAATATTAGGTATTGATGTATAATTTCCGGTGTCAGAAAGAAATTCTGATAAAAAGAGTATAGACGATCTTAATAAACGAAATACCTCTGCCTAGGGTTTGATATGCGTGATGTATGTTTGTAGATACATCTATGTATTACACCTTTGAAAAACAAAATGGAGGTTAGTCTTATTACCGATTACCTCTAACATAATCTCAGGCATGATGGTCCGAATCTAGTCGAACAATTTTTTTCAACGACGTCCCTAGGCTTTTCTTTTGCGTCGTGGGTGCGTTTCACTAACATGAAATATCACATACACGAACACCTCGGGACAAACATTTGCGGATCGCACAATTTTTGGTCCTGTGCGGGAATCGAACCCGCAACCACTGCGCCCAGATCGTCGAATCATTCCCGAATGTTGACGTGAGTAAAACATATACCTATAGTAAATAACATATTATGATGGTCCATACAACGACTGCCACCCATCTTAGCGACACCCATTTAACAGTTCACCAACACGGACACGATCCTGCACGTTATTGGCCGCACATAAATAACCGCTGGGTTGTCACCATCCGCGCGCGGCGATGCGGCGCTATCGCCGGCGACAGGCGGGCGACGCGCGCCGCGCTCCAGCGACAACCGTAATTGTTTCTACGTTCAAACTACGTATCAGCGAAGGGTTAGAAGTTTTTGCCGGTATTTTGGGATTGATGGGTCAAAAATTAATGAATAGTGGTTACTATGGATTATGTTAAAGTACTTTATTTGGACTGTTGTTCCTCTTGCCGTATGTACTTGTATTTGGTTTTGTTAATCCTACGGTTAGTAGGTTGTTGCTTATGTTTAGTGCGATAACACCATTGTACCTACATGATTATTCTTAGTTTGTATATTTAACAAGTATCTACCTATATATATTTCTTACAGGCTTCTCATACTCGATTGGTACAGTGACCAAGTGGTTGGGCTGTTGTTATATAAGTTTAATCACTTTATATAAAAAATAAAATATTTTGTGTGATGTGCAGACGCAGTACGGTGCAACGCATAGAAAAGGCAAAAGAGGTACGACGCCATAGTCACAGCCAATGGAAATGTTTGGACTTTGTCTACCCCAGTACTAGACAGGCGTATCTGTTTCATTAGTAACATAAGTTAGGTACTTATTAAACTCAAACAATGTAAGTACAACAAGCTAAAGTCAGTTGAGTGGGAAGATTTATTTTACTGCCACCAGGCCGTTAAGTCAGACTTGTGGCCGCAAATAGTTTTATTTAACGGCTCGTAAACAATGGATGGCCTGTCGCTGCTCCAACACCTGCCTCTTCGCATTACATTAAAACTCTTAGATAAGAACTAAGAAGGTTAGAGATCCTAGTTTACGGTTCACCTAATCACGTTGCTTTACACGTGGTTTCAAGTTTAAACCCTAACGTGTAGGAATGTATGTTAGTTTAGAAAAACTGCGAAGAAATACTACGACAACCTAAAGATAAATTTTAATATTTAATGTCTTGTTTAGAACATAGTTTTGGTAAACTTAACGTCAAATCGTTACACAAAACCTACGAAGAAACAATCAAAATTCTTTGAAAATTCGGAAACTCTTATTCGTGAGTAAAAAAAGTAAGCAAAAGTTATGTAAGAGGTTGGTTTTGTATTGTTTAAAATAGGTACACATATATTAGTATTTGTATTGAAAACTAAAATGTTGTTTACCACATCGCCTAAAAACCTCACTAGCATTCCCACCAAAGGTTTTTCACAACTGGCGCAAAAACCATTTCAATAGAACGCCAAAGAATTTCCAGCCAGTAAATAAAAAGAAACAACTATTTGAACGGCTAACAATTGCTTTACAAATCTCGTTCGACTATTCATAGAAGCGATATCCGCATATCCGAACCATATCCGCTTAGTATCCGACCTTATCCGCTCGCAAACCGTGAGTTATATCCGAATGTATCCGAAATAAGCCCGGTTTATGACCTAAGGATTGTCCACGTATAAATTTTTATATCGGCAAGGATCTGAAAGGAATATATCTTTGTGAATGCGTTGATATGTTTTTATGTATTAAATTTCAATTGGACTGTGTGGGGAAGATGGCGCCTGTAAGAGTTATGGGTTAACGTTGACATGGTAGATGAATTTAGTTGGATTTAGAAATCTATTGATGGATATTTCTCTATCCAACTACTATCCAAAAAATATCCCTTTTCCCGTTTTTGCAACATTTTTTATTCATACTTCGCTCCGGAGTAGCAGTAGCGTGATGTTATATATCCTATTGCCTTTTTCTTCCTATAAATAGGCTAGTACTTCTTTATGTTCCTCTCCAATTACTGGAGGTCGGACATCAGCTTTGAATATTTCTCTTTGTCTATAAATATACTATACTACTATAATATTTTGTAAAGCTAAGGTTTGGATAAATAATAGGTCCCTTATTTACGAAGCATATTCACTGATAGCCGAGTGGTATGACCGTTGGAATGCTAAGTCAAAGGTCGCAAGTACCCCGGTACGCATTAATGTCTTACGTGCGTCCTATAAATTAGTTATCGGTAGCTAAAAACGATGAAGGAAAACATTGTGACCAGCACTCCTGAGAGATTTTTCCACGGTGTGTAAAGCCATGTCAGAGACCTACAGGCGGTTTAAACTCTGACACCAGGTTGTTCATAAATCATACGATAAGAAGAAGAAGATTTACGAAGCAAAGGATAGACTTAATGAAGTCCAATAGAAACTCTAAAGTCTCAACATGCATAAAATAAGTACTAGTAATTGCAAAAAACGAATACTCTAATACAATTTATACTGTATAAAAGGCAATTCTGCATTTTCCAATCTTTGAGACTCAGTAAGTTGGTAAGGCGGAAGAAATATTAAGTGATAGTCGAACATACCGATGCGTCAGGGAGGAAATAAAATAGCTAAGTGTAAAACGTCGGTACAGTCGGTATCGGTGGGGATCAAGTGTACGCGACTGTACCGCGGTGTCATTTTATTGTGGAATATACAGGCGGCTGGCAGGAACGGGGCCGCAGACGAGGGTTTCAAAATAGTATGGCATTTTTCTTACAAAATTCTGGAGCCCAAAGAAATCTAGTTAAATCTAAATTTCTCGGTAGTAAAATGCCGGCAAATTTTTGCGTAATAAAAGAGTATGTAAATCATTTAATTTGTATGACGTGATGGTAAAGAACTTAATATAATAAATTTCATGTACAATTAAATAACTTGCTTTATTTACAAGATTAATTGAAACCATAATAATTATGTTTGATATTTTCTAATTAGTGGCGATTCATTAAATATGTCACATATCCACTGGCTGTGGATGCTTGTATTTCTCCTATAGAAACTTTAAAATATGCTAAGCCTAAGTAAAAAGAAACTTTCATACTATACTTTTCTACGTAATTTTTTTTATCTCTGACTCTTTAGACATCACGGTGTTCATTGAAAATGTTCTGAAATTCACCAACATACCATCACACTACGAAAATATTTCCGTAAAAAACCGCTCGCGCCCGCCTCGAATTCCATCGCCCGTATGTTTCAGGCACGCAGGCGAGTCGCGGCGGTTGCCATGGCAACGACACGTCTGGCCACGCCCCCTCGTTACGTGCCAGTGATGCGCTGACGTCGATCTCCTAGCTATCGATGATAAGTATTTCGCAATATCGCACTATTGAAATGGAATATCGCTTTCTTCGAGAGAAAAGGTATTATTTAAAAAGGTGATACTCGTATTATAATATTTGCCCGACGCGACGATACGATTTCCGGAAATGACTTTTATTTATTTTTAGTTTTGACAACGATTTGATTTAAGAGGATGTTAACAGTATCTTACAATACGGTACTGAATGAAATTAAACATCAGTGAGAATACGTCACAACTTTCACGAATTTCCCAAAAAGGTACCATTAGTAATGTTTTCTAAGTATTCTCCTGGAATTAAAATGAGACAACTAATTGGTAAAGCTGAAACTCATTAAAACAAAACATTACGAAGAAACTTATTAAAAGTCTTTAGGTTCATCCAATCCTTTAATAAAATATGAAGAGGTGTCTATTACAATGACTCATGGCTTCATAATAGTCGTGGCTTGCGAGGAATGCGCGGAATGGTGACTGTCCGGGTCACGGGACGAATGCCCGCCCGGGACACGGCAAGAATATCAACCGGGTATAAAAGGGGTGAAGGTAAATTGTAAAGCGATTCCCCTTTTCAATAGTTTTGTGTTTTATACGTATATATATAGTAGTTTGTGTAATATTTCGATCATTCCATGATTAAAAATTTGAAGAATATTTTTGAGTTTGTTTGATAGATAGAATTATAAACTCAATATTATTCCCAATAGAAAATGGCCCTTATTGATTTAAGATCTTGGTATTTGTATACAATACGTTTTATAATCTGAAACTATATTTATACAACTACATTTATACAGCGACATGTTATTCTGAATAATTATTATTTAATCAACAGATTATTTAATTTAAAATATATAATGAATACAATATATAAAATTCATACGTACAATGTACAGATATTAGTATTAACCTTTAGCGTGCATCCTCAACTCTACTCAAATCTCATTTGCAACTAACGAGAGGTTTAACATTAGCGAACAGATGTAAATTGAAATGCGGTATTCATGCGGCCGTAACATATGTAAACTAGCCCTAATAAAGGCCGTATGTAATGGCTTGCGGGCGGTGATTTACAGAGATGAAAATAATCAATACTAGCTGATTAAAATGTGCAATGAGTTGGTTTTACGATAGATGTCAAGTAACATAACTATCACGAAAATATTGTTGTTATAGCACACATTAACGTTCACTAAACTGAGAATGTTTTTTAGAATTTAATAACCTTTATAGATTTGGAACTATAATATAAATAAAGCTACAGTATATGACTGAGCCAGTCGAAATTAAAACGAATAGAATATAATTATTTTAAAATGTTATTCTGAATTTCATATTACACGTTATATATCTACACTACTCTACGCATCATAATAGAGATCCAATAAAATAATACAGATACCAAAGCCAAAGCTCGTTAACACCAAAACATTTATATAACCGACAGACACCTAATTTTTCTCCAATTTATAAAATATTCCAGCCCGTTATATATCGATAATCCGGTCACGTCCCTCGCCGTCAGTGGCATTCCTAGCATAGTGAAGTGCCGGCGTCTCCCGATATTTGCCCCTCGCATATTAAGATGGCATTCTTCGGCTCGGTATTGGAAGACAATGCTGGTATATGAGATATCGACCCGGGATGTGCTTTTCAGTTTAATGGAAAGATTGTGGGTTAATGGGTTTTGTTGAATGGTTGGTGTGAGGTGACTTTATTCTCGCTGTTCTATTTTTATTCAAGTCAACCTTATTTATAGTGGTGTATAAGCACTACGTTCTTCTTTGTTGTTTTATTTTGATCGACATAATTTAAACCAATCTTTCGGAATTATTATGTGATTTAAAAATGTATTTTCCACAATTACGAAATTATAATACCTACCTTTTAAGTAAGAGTTGTCTTACTTTTAAACGCACGTGCGGAAAGCATGTTCTGCCACCAATGCTTACCTGTGAAACAAGAAATAATATTGTTAGACAATCATTTATAAGTACACATAATAAACACGTCAAACTAATAATCATAATTTATTATACTATTGTTGACTGTAATTCAGAAGAAAACATGGCGGTAGGTACATAATAAAATAGTTACCAAAGCGCAAGACCTGAATCCACAAACTTGTACTTAAAGAGCCTGTTAAATAAACCTGCCACACACTGCTACCGGCAAACAATTCTATAGTGTTATTGAAAATTTTATTTATGAATACGTTTAATTTTGATAAAATTTGACTTTGGTCATTACCCCTTGGCCAGGGTCAGTTAACAGATTTTTATTTTTAGAAGCAACAGCCCTTGTCAAAAAGAATTTCAGTACCAAATGTTACATAATATATTCTTGAACCATATTTTTTATTTAGTCTTATTATTTAATATTTTACCACAGACATCTTTATAAATAATGGCATTTAGCACATAACTCTAAACCGAATCTTGGGTATAATTAAGTGACTGGTTCCGATAACATTTTAATTGTATCGATAAATTATTAGCAGAAAACTGTCGATACTGCAGTGATACACAACACTATAAGTGTGGAGTAAACTAAGGCCGGGTGCAGACACGCTACTTTTAGCACCAGACGGCGACTAAGGCGCTTTTCTGAAGCACTATGCACAGACTAAATTCCAAACATCGTAAGTATTTGAAATCCCATGTTTGGCTCGATTTTTAGTTGTCAAATATTGGTGCTTATTGGATTTATATCGTTGTGTACATTGATGTTTAACTTTGACAAATATAATGGCACATGAATAGTTACGTACTATGGCTGACTGGACAGTAAAGATAACATCGCACCTGTAATCCTCTAATGGATAGGCAGAGTGGTGTAGTAGCGCGAGCTTAGACAAACTTGAACGTAATATCTGGACTAGTATCAATAGAACACCCCCACAGTTCACCAGTTTCTTGGTATTTATAATCTATGTATGTGACAGTAGCCTGTTGACGTAAAACGCAAGTGAGTTTGTTAGTTATGTCCTAAGAATAACACGACTGAGCCCATTGCCTACGCCAATGCCCGTTCTGTCACATCACACAAAGCGATGTGACACTGCACCTCAGTGCAATGTGTCTTTACAGTGACCCAGCCTGCAGTCAATGGGGTTCCTTATTACTTATACTATTCGTCAACGTGTTAAAAACGCATCAAACGGTGGTTAAATGAAGTAATAGGGTTACCGTTAACTAATACACCCAAGACAATATTCCTCTAAAAAATGCATTATTTGAGCCCTAAAACACCAACTGGAAAATACCATTTTTGTTTGCTTCGAAATCAATCAATAGTATGTCAATTAAATAGGCAAATTAATGACGTCACAAGTTCCTATTTCCATGGATACAAAATCTATGGAGGTACAGCGTTAGGACAGCTGATAAAAATCAAGTCAATTAATTGGTTGTATTAAATATCGAACTCCTCAACTCTCTCATATCTGCAGTTAATAGTCCTTCACATGGTCTACATTCCTAACTCCTCACCGTTCTCCCCCGCACCCCGCACCGCCCCCTCCTCTAGCCTTGTCGGGAAATAACTGTGAATCCATTACCTATAGTACCTGTTTATTCTACTGAAAGAACCTATGCCTTGGTCCGGTTATTACGCAATTTAGATTACGTTATAATTATTTTAACGTATCCAGGAAAAGGAGGAAATGTATTACAGAGTAATCATCATCATCATCACCAGCCGGAAGACGTCCACTGTCGCCTTATTAATTAATATTTATGTATATGGTTTGTAATTTTATTTGGATTGGTTTAATTTGGTATATTATAGAAATGACTAATAACTATTTCTGTACAATTGATTGTATTTGGCTGCTTCATTGGTCTTAAAGTCGCAAGCGAGACTGCTGAGCAAAAGTTCTCGGTTTCGATTCTAGAGTCAAGCAGTGTTATTATGCAACAAGTTCTTATTTCACATAACAAAATGTGAGTGCACTATATAGTTCTACGTTCCAATAATATTTGTGTCGTAGAGCTTAAAAAATATTAGAAAATAGATGTTAAATATGTTTCACAAAGTCGAAACATATAGTTAAATACTAAGGGTACCAAATAACAGTTATTTCTAAAACACAATGATCATTCACTTTCTTTGCTACACCGCCTGAACGTTTGAAGAATTAACAATAAGGTTACCGAAAGTGTAATAAAACATGTGTAGCTAACAACACTTTCTGAAGTCGGTTACTTTGATTTATCCGTTATTTACGAGTTTAAATAGTTACAACTATTGTTATAAATGAATGTTATCTGTAACTTTTAACTATTGTCAGGATTAGTTCATGTTTTACGGATTAAGGATTTTCGTTTCGTTTTAACTGTGTTTTGTTTTTAAAGGATTAACTACTTATTATTAGTTTTGTGTAGAAGATGATTTTGGATAATATTTGAACTAAATTAGGGTCGTTTTGACGAATGGAGTTTTAGAAGTTATTAACTCAAAAATAACTAGGTGGTACCTACATCCAAACATCGTTTCAAGAGATTCGTGAGTTTCATCTAGTTTTCTGGAAAACTGTCCAATTGCTTTATACATAGTTATTACTTTTTAGGTACATATTATTATAATCACACCAATAACCTCCGAAGGGTTAGACTAGTTAGTATTCTTCTTTAAGATTTTATTTACCAAAAAGATTCATATTCTCACCTCCCACATTTCTCAGTTTATCATTAAAACTCGCATCTCAAAGAAGGCAAGCATTTGCCAACTTCTCAAAACAGACTATGTGCTGCAAAAGAATTACCTAATGGAAATCTAATAATAAGTATTTTGCCTAACCCGGGAATCAAATCCTAGAGACTTCAGCTCAGCTTAAACGTGATTTCATAGTCATAAAGTTTTTATTACTTATACGCTACAAGAGAGCACTTACATAAGGTCAAAATACCTAAATCTACTATACATATATAACATCACGCCTGTATGCTCCGAAGGCGTAGGCAGAAGAGTATCTCGTACACCCATATTTCGCCAGTTATATTATAGATCCTAATTTTACTTTATTAATAAAAATATATTACAAAATGTATGGAGAAGAACTGGCATGACACTCTATAGTCAGGTACCTACTCTTTGCTTGCGATGACCAGCCTAACGAAGCAGACAATAAATAAGTATTAACAAATACCTATAACCCTGTTCTCACGCCTAAGCTTAATCATAAACAGAAACACTAATCTCCTAATTACCTAGAATATTACTTAAAAACCCCCAAACGATCCTCATTACCCGCACCGAGCGAACTAATAACAAAAAAGCAATAAACATAACTAGTATTAACTAAATACTTTCCTAGTAACGTGTTACTTTTCAGAAGGGCGGCGGGGATAGCCGACCATAGACGGAAACGAACGAACTCATTAGGGTGCGTACGCGCATAAAAGGAGTGCCAAAATTAAAATCGATCTCAGTTACCCGGGGTTGCGAAACGGGGACTGAGGGACGAGAATTTTGGAAAACAATATTTTAATTTTCTTGATTTTTGAGGATTTTTTTGTTAATTTTGTTTGATTTCTGAGTGTGACAGATATGCAGTGTATAAACTAAATAATTAGTGTTCTGTGTTGTTTGATGAAAATGACGAAATCACAACTTTATTATTATGAAGACGTGGTGTTTCAGTTGGTGAGTTTATTAACATTATAATATAGTTTATTTATATAATACCTATTTAATATTTTAGTAGTCACGAATATGATCTTTATACACTTTCACTGCTTAATATAATGTTTTAATCGAACCTTACACCTCGCTCGTAGCCTTACGACTAAGTGTTACTTGCCAGTGTTTGCAGATTTAGATTTCATTGCATTTCTAAGTGGCCTGTTGGTGCCAAGCTACTTTTATAATTTATAAGTAATAATGCTTAAGTTGCAGTCACAACAAAATGGTCTGTGACCCACCGTCGATTCGTCGTTATCTATTAATCAATATCTGACCGACTCATTAAGTAATTAGT
The DNA here is from genome assembly GCA_946251915.1 of Abrostola triplasia. Taxonomy (NCBI): domain Eukaryota; kingdom Metazoa; phylum Arthropoda; class Insecta; order Lepidoptera; family Noctuidae; genus Abrostola; species Abrostola triplasia. The sequence goes on along the minus strand of OX276443.1, from coordinate 282,511 downwards.
TGATCAAAGTCATCTGCTTATCGCTGTAGGTACTTCCTAGACTTATTTACTTCAACCTAGATAACTATTTACCTAGATTTTATACAAATTTTAGTTCTTTTGTCTAAAAACCTAAAAATGTTGATTTCTTCATTAGAGCGTAATTTGTCGGATCAGATTTAGTATCAACTTAATTTGTATGTGAAACTAACTGACCTGACAGAGGTTGTCCTGGCTTAACCAGGAATATTTCATTCGACTGACGGTTATGCAAACGCCATAAGGTTACATCAGAAAAGTTAAGTCAAGTTTACTTAAATCTAATGTAGAAAGAAATAGGGATGTAGGTCCAGCCGTTCACGCGTGATGCCGTGACCTAGGTAATAGGGATTCATTTTTATATGTAGGTATAGATAGAAGACGGTGAGTTATAAATCCGTTTTTTTGTGTGTAGGAGGTAAACCTGCAGAATATTCGGCGCGACCTGATCAAACTGCTGGAGGAGTACAGGTTCAGCGACTGCCTGGCCTGCAACCGCCTCAAGTGCTGCTGCGCCAGCGACGACTCGCTCCGGAGCACCACGCTGTCCATCACCAGCAGCGACAGCGCCTGCCCCAACGAACACGACCAACTGTCCATCGACGCATACTACAACGCTGCTCCACCAGCAGAAACGTTACCAACACCGAGGTGGCCCGAGAACAAAACCCGCAATGAACAGACAAACACGACCCCCGAGAAATTATCGCCTGTTTCTGTAACATCACTCAACATCTGGATAAGAGCCTCTATACCGAACGTAACCCAATCAAATTCAAGGGTAAGTTTCCCTGTGCCGGGAAAAGTGCTAGATCACGTCAATTATTCATGGCCCCCTTTTCCGAAGTCGATATGGAGTGACGAAAGGCTACAAGAAACGACAGAGAGGGAGAATGTTCTGTGCGGCGAACGGGAAAGAGACGGACGTAGTTCTGTCGAGGCCTTCTTTAGGTACTTCGGTAGGAATCGTGCCGTCCCGAAGACAGCGTTCGCGTGTTGATGTTTAATTTAATGGGAAATGTATAACGGAGTACATCGCTCGTTTAGTATAGTGATTGATTGGAGTTTCCTTGAAATGTACAACAATGTAAAATGTACTTGATTATCTTATGGTGGTGGGGTGTTTAATTAAGTATGGAGAACCTGATTGCGACCGCTTTATTAATTTTATAGCAATTATATGTCAATTAGTAAATGAATAATGATGTTAGCTAATAGTTATTTGTAATAACTCGCGCGATGTGGTTTAAGTATTCATAGTATTTAATTGTAACATACACGTGGTAATTGTCGGTACCCTATATTATCATCACGCATATGTATTCCACGAAGGTGCAGTAGATTTACACCAAAATGTAACCAAAGTCTGTATTTAATCTAGTTATATAATGTGTAGTAACCATGTTATGAATATAAAGATCCCAACTTATCTCCTACTCAACATTAAAATAAATGGTTCAATTAATAATGTTATCATCAATAAATATAATAATGTATAACATACGATATACGTATTTAAATCCTTAGTCATATAAAAATGTATTTTATTATAGGAAGTAATTATTTCTTTTACTATAGGCTTGATGACAAGTGCGAACACAAGTCTTACGTTAAGTTGGTTGTGACCTAAAAGTTCTTCCATTAATGTGTAGATGGCGCTATTATGAATATTGGAATTGAAAAGTAAAATAATAAATATAAAATACAAAAATATGTAAAAAAAATAATCATTTTGATAAAACTGTGTATAATTGAAGTAGTATAATTTTGACACTTGATAACTGAAGTAACTGTAAAAACTACTGACAATTTACATGAAATAATGTTATGCCCAATAACTTGTGCTAAACGATGAAAAAAGTCTAACTAATAGTAAGCAAAAAATATAAAAAAAATACATAAAAATGTAATCTTACAATCGGTATGTGAAACTAATAAAAAAACAAGAAAAGTCAAATCTTACCAGCTGTGTAAGTAAAACGTAAAAAAAAAACAAAAAACATGAATCTTACAGTTGTAAGTAAAATACGAAAAAAATACTGTACATGTGTATGTATTTTCTATTGTTTCTTATGTGAATATCCTTCCTACTAGTTTACTCCTAATTTTAGTTAATTATAAACCTACAAAACAAGGCTCGTGGATTTTAATTATGTTTTTTTTACAAGTCACGTAATGTAAGTAACGTAATCAAATTAATTTGATATAGGTAGGTACTCTGTATCAGGATCCGTATTTGAAACATTGTTTGGATAAAACACAGGTTATAACCTATTATGAGAATAAATAATTATTATAACTACCAATAAGTGTATGTCACTGATAACGACGAATTAAAAATATTTAGTTCAATACAGTCACGTTTGATTTTTTTATAAGGTAAGTACCTATCTGAAAAATAAGTTAATAACTAAGAATATTCTACAAAAAAAAATGTTGATAATTAAGATGAATTCTTGCGTATTACTATTAACCGCGCCTAAGATGACCCACTAAACGTAATAGTCCTATACTAAAAAAATATACACAGCCACATTTGTTGACCTATCAAGAGACACCTCTGGTTATTATCTGTGCACGCTACGTTTAGTAACTAGCAGACCTACCATTAGACACCATAATAATTCGACATATTCTTAATTGAATTTGACCAAATTTTCTTTAACGTAAATCAAAAATCAACATTTTGTTTTACTTTTTTCTTTAAAAATCTTTTATTTTGTAATATTATGCTTACTTTAAGAACTACCTAACTTATACCTCCTACCTTCACCAACTTATTTCATAAAAATGACGGTACTTGTAACAGCAGATGATTATAATTGTGTACTTGAGACTAGACAGAGCTAGCCTTCTTGCGCGGCCGCCACGGGACACGCACACCGAAAATATAGTTAATTTAAACCTAGTTATTTACAGAGTGTTCAAAGATATTATTATATCTAGGTAAGTCAATTACTGTTTTATCTAGCTATTGCACGGTAAGATTATATTAGGAATAATTCGTTGACTGACTACCATATTTATTTAATAACTCCTGCTTACATCTTACTCGGAGTCCAAAAATATATTATACCGACGTTAATATTATATTGCCTTTAGTAGCATTGAGCCTTTGTTTAATAGTCAAAGGACTTGATCTAAATAAATATAGACCGAATATACTTAGAGAGAAGTATGAAATAAATAACGTGTTGGTATCGCTTTGTGCCTGGGCAGCTAGTTGTCATGTGGGTACCGCAGAGGTACATTGATTTTATTGAGATTAATTAGGAATCCTTTCGTATTTTTTTTTTATAAAAAGTGACACTAGATAACAGCGGACTTATACGATATTAGATAAAAATGTGTTGATTATCCTTACCTGCCTCCCTGTAACATGGTCGTGATGTCAAGTCTACGTACGTTTATCTGAATAATACGTAGAAAATTTCTTAATGCTTTAATTCTTAGATTTCCACTAATCTTTGAAATTAGAAAGTATGTTCATCAAAAACTTCTGAAGCTAGGTAACCATATCTCGTGGTAGGTAGGTAGTCTTGTTTCACCTTATTAGATTAACTCCCAATTAATGGGTTACTTTTAAATCTCATTTGATTATGATATAATTTAATTTAATTTGAATTTGATAAGGATATCTTTTTACATTTCTAGCGAGTGAGTCTAGATTTGTGTCTCGTTAATGGTTATAGGCTTGCTCCCTATTATTTTGGGATCTGTAATATAACTGGCAAAATATGGGTACTATGCGTATGACTGGCGAGTTTGTGCGTATCCACTAGCTAGAGATCAAGTTATACGTCCATCACGTAAAAAGAACACTGAACGTTAACATTTGTTTTTAATTCCAGTCTATCCCAAAGTATACGTTACTAATAAAGTACCTATATTGATTATACACAAAAACAATTACACTTAATTTAAGCCACAATAACCTAGGACCATAGGAAGTGACTATATCCGAGTGCAAACAGTCGCTGACACTCGCTCAGCGTTCTTTTTATTTGACGGGAACTATGGATCACCAGTGACATACCCTATTAGTTGTTACCAGGGAGTTAGTTATACTGTTCATCATAACCTTCACTAATATTTCTGCACCATTTAAAAACAATACAGTATAATATAATAATAAAACTAATCTTAACTTAGAGCGAAAATCCTTTCAATTGTTATTTCCCTAAAACAAATCAGCTTGCAAAAGCAGTAATACTATTTCAAGCTTTCCTAAAAATGTGCAAATATAAACTACACGATTGTGAACCTTTATGCTTTGTAATAAGAACTTCGGCTATTACATAAGTTTTATAACCGTACCTGATGTTTGTAGAAAGTTTTGACAATAGATGGTTACTTTTTTACTGTAGTTGCAGTATTTAGTTTATTAGCTCACGAATTACACTGTTTACCGAGAAAAATATTTAGAATATTATTTCGGCTTCCATTTCTCAGTTAATCAGTTTAACGAGAAGCCGTAAACGGTTATTGTTTTTTATAATCGTATTTTAACAAGAAGATAAAAATAAATTGGTACTTGAGCATGACTTAGTTTCAGAAGAGTAAAGAAATGTTGAATGCCTACCTAATAGGCAGAAAAATAATGGGTAATTATACCTATTACATCATCGCCCAATGGGATTGCAGTTATGTGGGACTTAGGTTAGCAGTATAGATTTCTTCTTCTTATCGTATGGTTGATGAACAACCTGGTATCAGAGTTTAATCCGCCTGTAGGCTGCTGACATGCCTTTACACACCATTATTAAATCTCTCAGGTGTGCAGGTGTGAGGAATGTGATGCGAGTGAATGAGGCGAGAGAAGTATGCCAGGATCGTAGCAAATGGAAATCCGTGGTCTCTGCCTACCCCTTTGGGAAACAGGCTTGACTTTATGTATGTAGACAATGCGAACTAGGATGACTGTAATGTTGAAACAGATGACACTTAAATATCTATTTTACGAACAACAACTAAAGTTTTAAACTATTGCCACTTACTTTCATGTAATGTAGTAGTCCTTGTACTTCTGACGGTAATCTTACAATATAAACAAGAATAACAATGTGATGCAAAGTAACGGTGAAGGGTGTACAATAATAACTTTCGTGAGTGTTATCCATATTATAAACTACTCGGGCATTCCCGAATATCCACGTGAGTACAACCGGCATATAGTAGATAATTATGAACACTAGTACAGTCCCGATATTATTAGTATTTCCTGTCAGTAATACTCATCATATCGTTAAAAATAAAGAGGTTATATAATAGTATAGCCTCATCATTGATGACTTCGCCCGGCCCGCGGACTGACCGGGTTAATCTGTACCGGATACCTGTTCCGAACTTCCAATAGAATATTCATGACAGCCTCGCTTATTGAATACCCAAATATAATATTAAGTTCACTTTATGCTCTGAATTCACATGGTTTCGTTTTTGTTCGAGGATTTCATTTTGATCAATTTCGATATTTGTTAGTGTTTTTTTTAAATCATATTCGTATGAAAAATCAAATAAACGGTGATAAAATCCGTTAACATGGTTTTATTACAATCACATATTCTACGAAGAGGTAGGCAAAGCTAATTGCTATGTTGTTGATTCACAGAATAAAAAAGTCAAATTATTTTGTCTGACTTTGTAATAAGTAAATACAAATATTTTTAAATATAAGGCACAATTCATAATATTCATTTTTCTTGCTTGGAGCATGTATCTCCAAAGTTTAAGGTTCAATTCTGCAGTTTTAACAATAACAAATACTGACATGAAACAATGGTCTTTATTCCAGCAGTATGATGGGCCACTACTCCGTGCTGGCGAGTGACGGGAGCCACTCGCTCCTGGAGCCCCCGACGCCTGCCTACACCAACATGACGGTGCGGCGAGCCTTCTTAGTGTGGCTGCACTGCGGCCAGCAGAACGAGTTCAGACATGTCTGCAACTACTTCCACAACCTCGAGTTTTTGGTGAGGATATTCATTCCGTACATTATTACAAACAGTCGAGTCCCACTGCTGGACGATACCTTGCTTGGCTGTCTTCTGTGTGGTCAACATGGCAATTGAAGGGCTGATTCTGCATTACGGCACACGTCAGACTATTAGCTCCAATTATACGGTATATTTCATCACACTAGCTTTATGTACATTCAACTCTGTTTATCCTAAGATTGTCTATAAGGCATAGTGCGATAAGTCCGCCCATTGTACATACATTAACCTTATACTGTACTTATGTTTATTTTTGGTATACAATAAAGAGAAATATATATCTATATATCTATCTCCCTGTTACTTCATGTAGGCAATTGACAGTAGTAGGAACATACTTGGAACCGATAGCATAACTGGCGAAATAGTTCTGTAAATACACATCTGCCTTCGGCATAAACATACCTATTGTTTTGTAATATTTTGTATTCCAGGAGGATCATCTATCGGCTGAGCAGCGCGCGAGCAGTCGCCTCCACGAATTCAACCTCATATCGGAGTACCCTCCGTCTTCTCACTACCTCGCCGTGAACTTCCCCAAACTATACCGACACAACAAGATTAACGTCAAGAAAATAGAAGAAATTAAACTCGAAGATTGTGTCTTCAACCTAGAAGGATATCACGAAATAAAGATACAGAAAGGAGTGACCACTAAAGATATCATCAAAACCAGTCAAATCATCAGCAAGTATTGCAAAACTCATTCGAAAAGCTTAAAGTATTTCCTGGGAGAATTTCTAGACTTTACCAAAAAAACTAATTCAACGAACTCGGTCAGTAATATTTTGATGTTTATTAAAAGAAGATATCTGAAAGATGAATTAGAAACTTGGAAGAAAATGCCTAAAAATTTTAGCTTCTTAGACAATTTAGATGAAGAAACTAAAATCAATGATGATTATAGTAGAACAGTCTATGCTGTAGCTAAAACGCCTGTTTATGCCGGAGATCATGCTGTTAATGCTAATAAGAATGCTAATAAAATTAGAATTCTTATCAACGAGTCTCGGAGGAAAGAAATAATGAATTTAATTCCTAATTTACCAGAGTTGTCCGTAAAGAAAAGTGAAAACAATCCGTTGTTAAACCAAAACGTATAAAAGACAGACTGAACCGACGCGCGACGTCCCATAAAAATGGATGTTTATCAAATTTGTTACGCCCTGACAATATAGATGGCGTTATACAAATTACTGTATACCCAGTGAAATCCATTTATTTCTATTTTTATAGTATTTTTTTGGGTTTAAATGTGACCCTTTTTTCTGCACAGAATTGTGTGTATTTTGTTATTTGTAGTATGTAAGTGACTGCGCAAGATGTTATTGTGTGATACGGACAATAAATTGATTAAGAATACAAAAATAACTGGTTTCATTTTCATTGTGAGATACTTTTACATTGGGACCTATTACATAACTGGCGTCATGTGGGTGTACACCTCTGCCTATCCCTACAGGGAATACAGGCGTGATGATATGTGTATATGTTTTATGCGGGTTAGTCTAGACTTAGCGAATAAAAAAATACTGCTCTGGCGGTTTTTATCTACTACTATTCAACTAATAATATTATTGATAACAAAAATACAAATCCTTTAAAAGGGTAGTGTAACACTAAATACTTGTAGAATGGATAAGAATATTTTTATTACATGAAATATTTATAATAACTACCATAATGGTATAAAATTGATATCAAATAGTACGATTACCATTAAATTGCTAGCAACACTAAAAATACTACTAAGCCGATAATTATTTTATTTATTCCTGGCAATTTTCAAACAGTCGGCCATCGCTCCATGAGCTGCGCGCACGCTCTTCCTCCTACGACCTTGTGGATATAACCTGTATCAAACATGGCTGACACGATGTCAACGCCGATTAATAAGATAACAAGAGAGAACTTGACTGTGTTAATTGCTAATAACGTGTTAAATAACTCAGTGGAGTTTGTGTCCGATTGTGATATGGTGAGTTTTATTATACAAGTTTAACAGATGTAGCTTATTATTTTGTTTTGAAAATTGAATTAACGGTCGATGTCTAATGTTGTGTTGTTGTTTTGTTTTTAATAAATGAATGCTTCTTGTCTAGACCGAAAGTCATGTAATGTGGGGTTTTATTATGTATTAATATGACGGTATAGTTGCTAGTGTGTGATATTAATACGTTGTAGTTAATATTGTTATCGTATAAATTGGGTTATTTTCCCTTATCTATTGGTTTATAATCATTGTTATAATTCTCTCTACATTAATTGTCGTCGGGAAGGAAGAGGTTAGTCTGTGTTAGCGCTTATTTAAGTAAAGATTACATGAACTTATAATTCAAGCTGTACTGTTTCATGTTTTTGTATATCTATAAATTGCAATGATAATATATCCCTATTGCATATACCTACCAGATAAATAGTACTTGGACTACTTATTTTTATTTCGATTATTCTTGTAAAAAACATTTTTACACGCATGTAGACCTATACACTGAATTCTCTATATTACTTCTTTGATGTATCAAGGGACATCTACCTGTTAATGTTTTTATAGCGACGACAAGTGTCAGGTAGCACTATTAGTGTTAGATAGTGGCCCGCTTAAATTCCGGAATTTCGGATTCATTGTGAAATAATGGTACCTGCTTGGTGTTGAATATAACAGTTTTACACTTGAACCGACCGAAAACAAAATAAATATGGAGAAGCGGTGATTGCATTCTACGAAGCACTAATGCATACTTTTTATTTATGAAAATATGTGGTAAGATCGAGGTCGAAATCTAACTATTTAACAAATAGGTGTTACATAAATAAAACCTCTTTACTAACGATATCATTGTACGTTGTATATCCATGCCATTTATCTCAAATGGCAAAACAACCCAAAAAACTAAAAAGCTCCCAAACAACGAATAAACTCTCAATAAAGCGAAACACCCAGCATATATCACGATCACTGTAAACTACCAAACATAAATTGTGACCGAACTAAATATCGCCTTTCACAGATGGAGACAGATTCACCAATAAGAAAACCGCCTGGCCAGCCAATCAGCAAAAAGCTATTTCATTCACCGATGGCCGAGAGTCCTAACGAGGGTGCATTCACCAGGACCAGCGCGGAACGAAACAGAAAGGCGAAAAAGCGAAAACAAATACTCATTCCCGATAACTCTGAAAAAATCAAGCGGGCGTACGTCAAGGAGTGCGAGAAGGACGGCTATAGCCCAGATGTGCACGGAGGAATGAGAAAGAAGGTGTTGATCAGTCTGTTTCATAATAAGGAGTATTCTATGGATTTTGGCGGCGGAATTTGAATTTTTGATTACATTACGTATTTACTTAGTCGATATTAGAACTTTATTGGTAGTAAGGAGCAATAGACTACAATGTTTGGATGACAATATTGTCAACGCATACATTGACAGGGTAACAAGAATTACTCCGATTATATTACTATTGTATAAGATTGCAACATTCTTTGTTGTCCTAGATCTATGAATATGAATATTAGATAAATATTAGCTATATTTCCTGTGCTTCTGTTATAAGTATATTATACTGTTGGGTGCTGATAGCTTAACTGCCAGATTTATTGCATTTTTCGTGTTATGAGATATTGCAGATGTACATAGATTGAAAAACTTATCCATATTATAATATCGATTAATACCAACTACATCCAGGATATGCAATTTAATATAGAAATGTTTGGTCATAAACTTTAATATGAACAACTTTATTGGATGAATTTATACAACTGACTGATCTTGATTTTAATATTTTTATACTAGGTGAGGTTTAGGACCCGGTTTTATGAGCATGGGTTCAAATTCCGATGAGTAGGTACCAGTGCTGTATTAAGTGTCATGATGATGGACTTTTGCAGAAAAATACTTTTAATATTTTTTTTGAACTAACTGTAAATATAGGTTTAAAAGGACATTGTTCGAGACTTATTAGTATTAAGTGATAATTATTATTATTAAAAGAATATAATATGTGCCATATAGAATGAATTTACTAAGTGTAATATAGAATTTATTAGTGTAATAGAATATTTGAATAAGCAGTTGTGATTTTATTTATATTCACAAATGATCACCATTTATAACAAGACAATATGCAAATACACACATCGTGACGTCACAATAATACCTTCAATCTATAGTAGTTGGAGTCAGCAGGATCATCGATACCGTCTGGTTCCGATCATAACAGTGCGCGCGTTCTGATTGGCTGAATAAGGTGTCAGGCACGCGCCTTGTTAGTTGTCTAGTTGTTCGGCATCGTCCCGACTTGTAAAGTTTAATTAATGATTTTTAATGGCGGCTTTAGATTTTTAAATGGTAGGGTTTCGGGAACAAGTTTCATTAATTACTGGCCGGCTGCGAAAGTTTTAGTTTTTTGGAATATTAAAATTGTCGCGCGCGTTTTCGCTTGTTTTTCAATGAGGGAGCGGGAGATATATTAATTGTTTTTCATCATTTATTACGGGTATGGTCGGGGCCACTACGTCTTTAGTGACGATTTAAAATCTTCCAGCACAGGTTGCGGGTTCGATTTTCGCACACGACGCACACGTTCACATTTGTGAACTGCAGCTGTTTGTCTCGAGTCTTAATCATTGTGTTTGAGATATTAACGTCTTTATAACACGACGTTATTTTGTAAGTATAGGTATATACGGAGAGTAGTAAGGTATAGAAAAGTAAGTAAGGAGGTCCCCTACCTTTGACAGCACTGAGTTTGTTGCCCACCATCTGCTTTGCTACGAACGCCGCCATCTTGTCTGCTTACTGGTTCAACTGGAACAATTAGAACATAGGTTTAATAACTCTGCTATTGGCCACACATCCATACTAATATTATAAATGTGAAAGTAACTGTCTGTTACGCCTTCACGACTAAACCGCTGGACGGATATTGATGAAATTTGGCATGTAGTCATTTTAAGACACGAGAAAGAACATAGGCTACTTAACGCGGGCGAAGCCGCGGGCAAAAGCTAGTTAACAGTAAATCTATCTCAATTGTGATCTATTATTATTTGTAGGTTCTTTACAAAAGGTACTCCAACAATTTGGGTACGATAACGCCTAATGGAGCCCTAGGGAAGTGGCAAGTAGTAAAGCGTTGACGCATAGAAATCGAATGGAATAAACATTTTTGGGGATCATGTTTGTAATGTATGACATACATTGATCCCAGATATTTTCCAATCTATTCAATTTCCTATAGTTTCGCGTTTTGCCAATTTTCTACGTGCCTTACTCTCAGACTTATTAATAGTAATAATAAATCTTTAACCTTTTCGACGCCCATCGATATAATACGCGATGTGTCCTCCAGCGCCACGCTACAAATGTATAACGTATCTATAGTAAAACGTAGGGATGGGATTAACGTCTTATCGACAAATAATATTATAAGTTGAAATTAATGTTTATTCACCAATTTACGAAGCTAAATAAAAACTGATATTGAATGATATTAATTATTTTCATATTTTGTTATATTTCATAAAAAAATCAATATGAATACCTGTATATATTTCCCATAATTAAAAGAAAATAATTGTAAAGTTATTAGACGTTCCGATTCACTGTCCTCTGGAGTTTTATCAAATTCTGTTTCAGACTCCACACCTTGTAAAAGTCGCAATAATTCGTCATCACTGTCAGTCATTTTTTACATGCGCAAACGCGAGGTGTCAACATTGCACTACACTAAAATGCACCAAGTCACTGTGACCTTGAAACTCGTCCGCTTATGACGTCACAGATTTACTTCTATACAAGTTCGTGGCGTTGTGCGCACTGACAAGTAGCCACTTTGTAAGGATGGGTTTTTCAAACAGTGTTTCACTATCGACAATGATTACAAAACCTATTTATTCTCGATTAAGGTGAATAAAACGTAGTTTAGTTTAGTTTATAGTTTACAATATTTATAAAATATTATTTATTCACGTCGTATTCTTGCAATAATAGTATTTATGATCGTTTCGACGAGATGAAATATAGCGAGGTCTTCATCGTGTCCCATCACTGGCTTACTTTATATCAAGTAATTGGCGTTGGGGGCATTAAAATATTTTCTGGCGTTTTTGTTTCTATTGAATATAAAACAAACAAGAACTTATATGTGTGATAAAACTTAAAAATATGTCTTATAACGGAGTATTTTTTCATAAAAATATAACAAAAGGTCTTGTAGAAGTCGTACATTTATTTTATACTCTTATTACTTCTAATCAAGTAGTGGCGCTGAGGGCACGAAAATCTCGAACTTGTATAGAAGTGATTGGCGTTCAAAAGGTTAATTTCAGACCAGAGATCCATACAAACACATTACAAAAAGAACAATATACATAGAAAGATACTTACTAACTATTTATTTATTTATTTACTATATAAGATAGTTTGATTGCTAGAACAGACTATCTTGTATATCTGGATGACGGATGACTTAAATTTTTAATTAATGATGACTTAAAACTAATTGATAGTAACTTGTTAACAACAATTAATTTAATTACCATCACGGTCGATTTCAAGTCAATAGACTTAACAAGTCTCCCTCAGTTTGATGGTTAATCTGGTAACTACAAAAATCATATTATTATCATTATCGCAATCCATAAATAAATCGTCATAACACACGACTCTAAATTCTTAATTAAAGCTCTAAGCTCATAATTCTTTATGGTCGTATAAAAAAGCGGCTTCATCGCTATTGGTCCAATTAGACTGGTATCCGTCCGGAGCCCAGATTACAGATTTAAGCGCTGAATAAAGCGATTTATTGCTGGCGATAAAAATTTATTGAACTAGCTACTTTAGACTTTAGTAACACTAGTATTGCCTGTGACGCCGCTTGAGGATATAAACTTTCATGGGTATTGTTTATTTACATTGACTGACAGCAAAGTTTGTGGCAGATGGTGACCTTTGCATTGTATAATAAACCTAACAGTTTTTCTCGAAAAAATAGACAATATTTTGCATTATATTTTTTAAAAACGTCATCCCACACTACGAATTTCTCATGTGTCGTGGGTGCATTTCACAAACATGAAATATCACATACACCTAAAATCAGGACAAACATCTGTAGTTCGCACAAATTTTTGCTCAGTGCGAGAATTGAACACGCGACCCTTAAAGCTGCAGTCAAATCGCTAAGCCACTGCGCCTATCAGGTCATCAATGTTTGAATCACTATTCACATGCACCTATGCAATATAACAATTTGTAGTTACACTGACATACATACTATTTTATAGTGAATTCTAAGGGAGTAACCATAGTTAATTGGTAACACTTTTAAAGAAGCATAGTTGTAATTGCTAGTCTAATACTTAGATCAGATTTTTCCAGTCGTCAAGCTAGGCTCATACCAGATACTTAGGGATACAGGACCCTTCAGACGTCGTCTCTAGACCCTATTAAATCCAGCTATCTGTTAATAATACAGAACAAAGTATTGTTAGAAATGTTTGTCGTATTTCATCCGGGGGTCGGCAAAGTTTTCACGAACGTTGTAAATCTTAATACCGCTCCGATTCCACTTTAAATTTGTTCAGAGTTTTACAGAGAATCTTTATTTATGTTGGAAGTATTGTAATTCATCGTTTTTGAGACGTGGCGGCGTAATGTTTTCGATTTTCTTTGGGGAAAGTTGGTGCAATTGTTTCTATTAAAAAATCCGGCGCAATATCGAACTGAAGACTTTGTGATAGGAGACCCCAATTAATTACATACATATTCAAACGTTGAGTTGTAGTTGTCCCATTGATGGGTGGGTGGGTGATGGGTTTTTAGTATATCAATGAGTTGTCCCCACGACTCAGGAGACATTCCCAGTGTGGGGAGACGTTTTTGTAAATAAAAAAGGGGTAGGTAATTACTATCTACTAACTAAACTATTTGTCACAAACAATGTTTAAATGCTTTTAGTGTTATTGAAACTATTACGTAACAATCAATATCCCAGCCCTTTGTTCTCGGATCACCATCGACATAACTAGCGCGGGCTAGTCGGCTATCAGGCTGCTGGAGTGGAACGACTCCGTACTAAATCAGTTTAATGGCCCAACTTTATGATCTCGATCGCCTCTGGAATCACTAATGGCTGTACGACAGTACGACTGGTCCTGAGGACTAAAGGACTGTCCTCGTCATATAAAAATGATTTAAATATCTAGTTATTATCCAGTTTTTATAGCATTCTAATGTAAGCACATCACGCCTGTATTTCACGAACGGGTGCCTACAGTACACCTACATTTAGCCAGTTATGTTATACGTCCCAATGTAATAGGGAGGAATGCTACTGCCATCTACCGGGCACAAATCCAAACTCTGTGCTGTTACTGAGAATTACCGGCTGGATAAACCCAATAACACTTTGCTTGAACCGGGATTCGTAGTTTCAAACCCAGGACCTGGTGTTTAGCAGTTGCACTTAGCGACCACTAGACCAACGAGGCAGTATAAACAGGATTTCAATGAAAAGTAAAAAGTTACAAGTAAATGTTTCATTGAGAAAGTACGGCTTACTAGTTTAACGTACCATTCATTACGGAACGACTTCTTAGACAGTAAAAAGTCTTAAATATTCTCAGATCATCATTTGAACATTTCTATAATTTGAAACAACTTGATTGATGGATGTTTGTACCTTTCAATTATTTGACATAAGGTTTCTTAACAATATGTTAAGCTACTTATGATGCCGACTGTACCTAGAATAATTAATAACCCATTTCTATATCTATTACAAAACACATGTTGTCTCCTGCAAGACTGCAGCTAAGACAGGCGGCGCTGGTCGCAGATACCAGCTCTATTTAATTATCGTGCAGTTTAATTGGAGGCGCCGGCTTAGACCTCTGCGCAGGTCTGTTTTAATTAGAAACGGCACGCGGCGGACGACTCTAGGATTGCGGGGACCAGGAAATATACTGAATGGAATTTCAACAATTATAGTGAGAAATATTTATTATACTTAATAATTTTATACCTATTTTATTTTGAACTTCACATATTTTAAACATATTCAAAAAAAAATTGTTGTAGGTACTCTTTTTCGATAGAAGGGTATCTATCTGGAGTTTAGATACTATGGACAAAACATAACACCTATCAGTATCCAAAAGTATTAGTTCATTTCTTCAAAATCTACATAAAATATATCTACATGATTATTATTTAAAATGCTTATTATGTAAGTACAGTATTTAAATATTCGGAGTACATTTGATTTGTAAGACAGCGCCATCTGTTGTCGTTACCGTAAACTAAGATGCAAGACAAAGATGTCCGTAGTAAGTACCAGTTTCCGTATTGGCGCTAGCGTCTTCGAGAGATGCCATTCGTTGCCATGGCAACGGGAATCGCCATGGCAACGGGAATCGACAAGGATGCGCGAAAAAGTGAATGTGGAGTGGGCAGTTTCTTAAATTGTTTAAATTATTTAGTATTTTTTCTTGATGAGGATTTTATTTAATTTATATAATATATCGATTTTATATATAAAAAAGCTTATAAAAATAATGTAGGTTTGTTCGTATTGTGTGCGCTGCCGTTTATACGATTGAAATGAAACATTGTAGGTGCAGGGTAAGCTTGATCCCCCAAAAAGGACGTTTTATCTACCGTACCATACGTTGAAATTATTCCCGCTGACGATATCGTGGGCGGTAGCTAGTAAACTATATTATAAGTATTTTACCTAAATGTCCTAAAATATACTTAGAGTAGACAAACACTTAAACAAAATTCTAGGGCCTAGCGTGCAACACATATAAAAATAATAGGAAAAGTCCTTGAATTTGAAATGGGTGATGTCCTTTCATATGTAAAATATCTACATATCTATCATACCAAGATCTAAACTTAGCATAAAACTGTTCTGTAATCTACATAACTACGTCTGAACTTATTGTACGAAGAATAAAACTATACATGTTCTACCGTAGAGAGTAACTTCGAGTAAAGTGTAGAAGTTACACACTGTTACTAGCAGTCTTCTTTGTTCATAATATGAGATAAAATGTCTTGTAACTAACTGTATTTTTACTTCGTATGAAGTCTTTTCTCGTTTACTTTTTAGTTCCAACTTACTAGTCCAATCTGATAACCGATGTGATGTTAGCTATGGTACCTATATTCATTTCGGATGGTTTTAGTTATTTATTTAATAAAAAATGAAATTAGACAGCACAGAAAAATATAACACGAAAAAAGTTTACTATGTGAGTTGAAAAAAGGTCCCCAACTCAGCATAATGCTGGTGCATTAAAGCACCAATTACCAAACCAATCAACGTTTTTTGGCTTCGCCGGGATCTTCAATATTTAATTTAGTTCGCGGGTGCATGTCTACCTAATTACCCTGCTCACTCTTCCTTTTCTAAATGATGTCGTAATTAATTTCAGGTGTAAAACACTAAATACCTTCAACAGTACATTTTCTCTCACTGCAAGACTGTTCTTCTAACAATTCAGGTTTATATCAAATTCAAATCGAAGAAGAAGTGCGATTTATTTTCCATCGACGTCATTACTATGTGCCGTAAAGAATCACTTAAAACGTACCATCTAGGTCGTTAAAATGTCGTTAAGAGACGTTCGACACTTTTTGCTCGGACTGGTTCCAATGCGGTCCGCGTTCCGAGTTCACGTTGACCTATGCCAGTTATGTGAGCAATGCTTTACAGTAAAATGGGGAAATAAGTGATCAAATAATGTCAGTAAGCTGATGACTGAAAGATATTTCATAATGATAATCTTTGTTTTGTAGGTTGTGGGACAAAGACTTTCAGTACAACAGCAGTATTTGTTTTATAATTTTAGACTTTTTATTATTTTAGGAGATTTGGAAGCTAAAAGGAGACGCCTTTACCTAACAATGAGATACTAATTAGGCTAGATATAGAAAAAATTATTAAATAACACACGTAATTTGCAATATTTTCTTGTGTATCTTCTTATTAGATATTTATAAAGTCATTTAAAAACGACGGAAGTATTTCCAAATGGATTTTTAAAAATCATCCTTCAAAAAACAATAATCATTTTAGCAGAAGTTCTAAGGGAAAAACAGGTAGCGATTAAAAAATTACTAATACGGAGGGACATCTTTCCTCGAATACTTAAATTATTCGAGTTGCGACTAACTCTGACACCAGGAAACCAGAATTCAGCAAAACAACATCGGTACCTCAGCCTCATACGAGTTTTATTTCCCCCCCGGGAGAGTAGGGCAGCATAATGTAACATACGCGACCGACATGACAGCAACATGGCTCGGGTACATTTCCATTTCAAAAATATATGTCACTAGACACCCCATGACATCGTCTGTTTGAAAAATGTATTCGCCATTTTTCGTTCAAAGTGCCTAAATATTGGTGAAAGGATTTTGGAAATTGCATCGATAGTTCTGAAGATTACCCCTTGCATCCAAATATACGAAATCGACCTCTTTTATTATTATTATTAGGTATATGGATCACGCATAAGCCATATTCTTTAATTAATGATCAGTTTCGTCTCCGTATAATAATGATCGACATAAAAACTGCGGCGCAAGCATCGGATTCAGCAATTATGGCCCGCCATTAAACTGATCGTTAAGCAAAGAATTTAATATTGCGCTCACAGCTGTAGGTGCTGGTAGGGCTGTAGGTGAAGTTTTATTAAGATTTTATTACGACTTTGTTTAGTTAAATACTTTAGTTTTAGTTTTTTCAATAGGGATTAGATATAGCAGTCTTTTACGTTATTTAGAAATCATTTAACTACGGCTCCCATAGACTAGATAGATTTTATGTTTACCATCACATTACAACAATTTATTCACTGTTATAGAATTATATGAATTATGATAGTTATTTTCTTCTTACCGTATCTATTACTTTTAATGTTACCATTATGATCTCCTAATCTGTGGTTTGTGCTACTTTTAACATTACTAGCCTTCTTCCTCTGTTTCATTGGAACTAGGTAAAGCAGTTATAACAGTTTAACCGCCTGAGTAAAAGTTATCTAACAATCATGTTAGTATCATTCAACCAGAGTCAAATAATACGACTCCAAAAATGTCACAACTATATAATATAGAGAAGTTCTAAAAATAATTTCAAAAACCATACATCGTGCTCAATGGCCCGGACGTCACACATAGGGCGTGGATGTCGCAGTCCGGGAACATTGGGGCGACGCACTGCAGTACCGGAGTCCCGGGCCGGGGCCGCTACCCACCGCAGCCTTGTACGCGGAATTAAACCGGTCTGCATTGTACGCTCGCTGAGCGTAGCGACATATTGAATGGTTCTTGTCGAGGAAGGAATTTCAAGTTACAGAGGCTAAAGTTAATGGAGATGCTGTATCAAACTATGACTGGGACCGTAATAGTGAATGAAATGCAGAGGAAGAACCTTCGAGTTCTAGAGCTATAATATGAAACTGCTGCTTACCTGTACCTAAAATGATTCCGACTTGCACAGCGCACAATGAACTCAATGATTTGAAGCCTTTTGAAAAGAGAAATCTGTATTTATAGTTGCTAAAGACACGTTTTCTTCTCTCTTGTGTCTTATTATAATTTGATGGGTATAGGTTTTTTACACATAATATATATTAGCCGGAAGGCGTCCACTATTAAACAAAGGCCTTCCCCTTAGAAAGCCACAATGAACGACAACTTACTTTATATTATGTCACAAAAAAAATTGCCTTACTTACGTTTGAAAATTGGTAATAATGGCAGAAAAGTTGACAGGTATTTGTTTGTTGTGGAAATAAATGTGAATGGTGTATACCTACCTAATATAATATTAAATTGATGAATGACGACTTAAATGACGTTGATAAATTTTATGCACAAATAATAGATGAATGAATAGATGGTCCAAAGTACTTAAGTACTAACATATTCTACCTAGCACAATATATCCCACAATATGAAACGTCAAACGCGTCTACACACTACAATGACACGCAAACTTATCTAAAATTGCATCAGCATGCGGCAAATTGAAATTTGTATCTGCCGCATCCGCGTATTTATATTCCTCGGCTTTTATGTTGGCACTAGTTATAAGCGCATGACACACGCGTGCAATATGGATTTACTGATACCAATGTGTAGTCAGAGCTTTATTAAAGTTTTGCGACCAAGTTTTAAAACTAACAACATCACGCCTGTATTACCCGAATGGGTAGGCAAAGGTGCACATATAGTACTCGCATCTTCTATGCTTATCTTAAACCTATCTTAGGTTATTTCCAAGTTAATGATCTACCTGTATGCTAAATGACGACCAAAATCTGTTAAGCTTTTAAGACGTGATTAATTAATAAGCAAACTCACATGAATAAGAAAATTATTAGGTTCAGTTCATATTTGACATAATCACGAACTGCACCAGCGATGCAACTTAAAAAAACTATCTCGTATTCTAATAGTCTTCATTGACTGCCGCAGAGTATAAACAGAACGTGAATAAAAAATCCAACCGAACAAAAGTGAATTAATCAAACGAGCGAGCATGTTCCCCAACTTGTGGTATTTATACAATAACCCGGACACCGGCTGGCTCAGTGTTGCCATATATTTTCATACATCCCCCGACTGAGCACCGAATCTGGGTCGCGACGCCACTGGATGTCAGCTAGCCTACTTTTTGGTTGCTGTGACCTTAATTTGATTTTTCGAATGAATTTAGGTATTAACGGATTTCTTTTTACGAGATTTTCGGATGATCTATGGCTTGTTCGCGGTGAGAGGACATTTAGATCTTCAATTACTGATTCCGGCGGTTTATGATAACTGTAATCATATTTTTTTTAATAATATGGTCTCTAAATATGTAGGTAATATTGTAGCCTATATGCCTGTAATAAACATAACATAATATCACGCCTGTATTTGCCGAAGGGGTAGGCAAGGTGAATACACCGTACGTGAATACATTGTACACCGACATTTTACCAGTTATGTTATAGGGCCTAATGTAATGGGCATAAATTCAAATTGTGCTGTTACTCATAATTTAATGCGTCTAGCCTCTCCATTTTATAATAAATCTAAATATTGTCCCAAATGCAACATTCTCATAAAACGGTTTCAAATAAAACAAAAAATATCTAGAAATTTCGCAAACGGCGCCAATAAAAGTAATGTACCATCAAATTTACTTTGCAAGGCCCCCGTTACAAAGGGTCACCGTATTTGCATATAAATAGGAATCCCTGTGACATCGGCTACGTAAAAATGTTGCCTCACACGGGGCAGGCAGAGAGGAACGTTGTGCCCAACGATCTATAGCTATACTAAGCCTGTATGGTAGAACTGTACTATTCTGAAAGATTTTTATAACAAAATAGTACATAATTTGGTAACTATAGTTGGTCACTGATCAGGTGTCGACTGCTTAAATATGGGAGTGTAATTATACAAGCACTTCTGTCTACCCCTTTTATGAATACATGTATAATTTTAACCGTTCGTACTCGTAAATGTGTAACACTCAGATTAAAGTTAATATAACTGAACACAACACAACGCATTTTATAACGTACCTAGTATAATTTAACACACACTTATCCAAAGCATAAGCTTCGTTATTTTATGAACAAACACTACATATTTTATAATAGGATAGCTACAACAGCTCTCTATTCATATTTATGTCCTCATAAATGCTGTTCACAAAAATGGAGTAACGAATTTATTCTCTAGGATAGAAATAATTGTATCATCTAAAATATGGACAAGAATACGCCGACAGTTTTTCCAACATTTTCCACCCATGATTTAAATTTTTAAAACATAATTATTTTACTGGTGTGACAGTTTCAGTGGCTAAAGTCTCGCAAAATTAAGGTTAGCATTTCAGAAGTAGTTGCAAGTTAAACGAATTCCTGAAACTTAATAACGTTGAGATGTCGGTCGGCTGAAAATTGCAATGCAGCAAAAAATAGATAAGGCAAGTTTAATATTAAAACCGGTCGTGTTCCCAACTTCTAAATTGGTTTATTTTTTGCCCATCATATCATAATTTCGGAATTTACTAAAATATTTTCAGTTTTCAGTGGGTCACTTTTGTGAATTTTCAAACTGACCCGCATGTTTGCTCCGTTTTAGTCGTTTTCTTTTAAAATGTATCTACAGGGTACTGCATTGTTGATTCTGTCAATGCCAACCAGTTGAATGTGAGTAAAAAGATTTGAGACAATATAAATGGGTATTTTTACTAGGTGAGCAATACACTCACCTTCTATTATAATAATATGAGTCTACATTTATTTAAGAGACTTAAGAAAGCCAAACTCAAAGAAGGTATACCCTTGCAATAAGGTCCGTCATAGGTTAAAATATTATGTCTGAGTGTACTATCTTCTTTCTGCCTACTCCTTATGGACATACTAGATAATTTAGTTAATTATATTCAAACATCCTAAGTTAAGCGAACAGTTTTCATGTTTTATTGACAAGAGTATATGAAACTAGGCCAAGCCATTTACTTTAAAGCCGTAAACTCCAAGTATATTCTTAATTAGCTATTTAACATAAAGTTAAATCTAATTAATTATTAATCAGGGCTCTTAACTGGCGGTAATTTGCAAAGCTCCTCTAATACCTTAACTAATGCCTTTCTAATTTGTTTGACTTCTACTTCTTTAAATGTCAATTGGATTTATTTAAATACTTTATAAACTTTTCTCAGAAACGTGACGTAGATACAGTATACTGTAGAATAGGTATATTATAAAGGTTGTTTAAAATATACACAAGTATATCCATCAAATTAATGTTTACACATTACGATTATACAAATATAATTGTAATCGCGCCTGTAGTTCCCTTTCTAGGACTCTTGAAAGCCATGATAATGTAATTCTTATAATGAAGGAGAATGCCGCAGGATACAGTTTGAGGACGCTCGTCTCTCATGTTATCTCTGCCATCCATCAGTTCCTCCTCCTGCATGTCAAGTATCGCTGGTGGTATTGCACTTTGGGTGTCACTTTGATGTAGTAGGTACTTGTGCCTCAAGGTACATAATTATCCCGCTTACATTCCAGCGATATTTAAAAAGATATATAAGTATTATGTTTACGACCTCACATAACATAGCATCACGCCTGTATTCCCTGAAGGGGTAGGCATAGGTGCACATATAGTACTCCCACATTTCGCTAGTTATGTTTTTAGTCCCAATATAATAGGCGAGCCTATTGCTATCAACACAAATCCAGACTCCGTCCTGCTAATGAGAATGACCTAATCATAAAACCCAGTAACACTTAGCCCGACCCGGGATTCGAACCCAGACCCTCGTGCTTACAAGTCGCGTTTACCAACCATTAGACCAACGAGGCAGTCGACCTTAAGATTCCAGAGAAATGGTTTATTTGGAAAAATAAACCATTTCTTTAACATTACCTTTAGTTACAGCTGTAGCCAAATAAAATTATTAAGTCCCTCTGAAAGGTGACGGAATCGCTTTGTTAAGATTTTCTCGGTAAATACGGAGCGTAAAAGTGAATATTCTTATTCCATTAACAACTGTGTACATTAACAAAGCTACCTCCAACAAAGTCTTAGTAAATGTGTCTGGTAAGAACATATTCAACAAAACTGATACAAAGTTTGCTCAGTGGTCTAGCTCGTTCATTACGTGACTCTATCAAAGCTGATGCTGCTCCCCAACTGCTCTCAAATTGTTTCCACGTACTGAAACACTAGGAATTTTTAATTGTCTCGTGGTGCTTGTAAACAATGGACGCATACTGAATCTTGTTATAATATTATACTGGATAACTTTAGCTGGCGTATAATAAACAAAATACTCATAAGCGAGGTACAGTCTAACTTTTAAATAATTAGTTTAGAACAGATAATTTTACCATTACTGCCTCGTTGGTCTAGTGATAGCTAAGTGCGACTGCTAATCATGAGTTTTGAGGCCAAATCCCGGGTCAGGTAAAGTGTTATTTAGTAATTCTTAGTATCTCGTCCCCTATTTCGTTGGGACCTACAACATACCTGGTGGAATCAGGGTGTTATACACACCTCTGCCCACCCTAACCGAGAATACAGGCGTGATGTTATGTTATGTTTTTACTTTTACCATCAGTACCTTCGATTGGGACAGTAAGAAGGCTATTAAAAAAATAGCATTAGGTATGCTTTAGACATAGTCTTTTAAACTTTTCAACTTTCCTCTTAAGACCTAAAATTAAAGTTTTCGTGTAGCTGGACATAAAGGCCACTTAGCACAAAAAGCTAGACGATTAACCATTGCTTACTTTTGGTAGTTAAACGTTGCAGCCAAAACCCGATTTATCTTAGTAATCAGCTTCAGAACCCAGTTTTTATGAACACGAGCTTTTCAATTAAGCTAAATGGTCGTTGGCAATTACCCAGGATCGGTGTAGAATGGCAAACAAAAAGACTGAAGCTAGCCTGCAGGCTTTAAAAGACTGGGAAAGTTAGCTTGATCCACGAACAGTTTAAGTAGGCCACAGAAACTGCTCGTAGCCTCCAAATTCGTAATTACTTCACAAATAAAACACACGTTAGTAGACTCCCTAAACCAATCAACAAAATGTATAGAAAACTTTGTTTGCACGCTCAACTGACTTCGATTATTTCTTCATCACTCACCCCTCTTGCTCTCTTGCATAAATTTACTATAAGAAAGAAAGAGGCAGATATATTTCGACACGGAAAATCAGAGATTGATTGTTCTTCCCACCTGGCATGTGGATTGATGTCTTTTGAATATTTACGTTCTTGCTATAAGCGTTCTTCTTATTGCTATCCAAAGTACATTCAGTCCTATTAGTGGGTAATAGGGTATGTTTTAGGTTGCATGCCATTGATCATTATTCATTGTTTATCGCGTTCGTTGATACGGTTTGCTGATGCCGAATAAATTTGGGAAACGATTTACCTCATACTGAGTGCTGAGGTGTCTCAAGGTAATGTTGATGTGGACTCATGAATTACTAACGAAATTCACGAACATATAAGCTGTTCAGTACGAAATCCTCTTACAGGTACATCTAAATGAATTTTTTAGAAAAACACTCGTGAGATTCTTAGAACGCAACTTCTGCTAAGCGATATAAGAAATACTAATTATTTATGTATTTACCTTTCAAAGTGTAATTTGCGTGCCCACCAATATAATTTGGTTCGGATTCTGGATATTAGTGTATTATGATCTCAATTGATTGTCAGTTAGGTGTCAGATGACTAGCATAATGTGACTTTAACAATAACAGGAAAAAGGTAAAAAATAAGATTTATAAAAATGGTTTACACTCAAAATTCGTAACCACGTTATTACATGAGTTGGTACAATCTTACCCCACATAAAGCACTTAACATAAATGCTAGGTAGCCCTAACCCATAGGCCAGTAAAGCTTTCCTTCAGATACTTATCACTAGGTATGGTAAGTACCTATATTAAAAAGCTATCTCAATGTCACTGTTAAAGATTTTATTTAACACACACCAATATAATCTAAAGAATAAAAAACATATTTACAGGTTCTTCAGCTTCACCTTATAAAGCCCGTATTCATACACTCACAAATGTTTATCAAAAATAATTGAAGCATATTTCTTAACATTGAAAAGGAAAGATTTCTGAAAGCTGTTTCCAGAAATCTCTCCTTAAATTCCCAGAAACTTGGCAAATATTTCACGACACAAACTTATTTATGTATTCTGGCCCCAAACAGGTTGTAATAAACGAATAAATACATAAAGTCACGCCGTTTATAGCAACACTGACCATTCACCATTTACAGTTGTCGTGAGAATTGTAAACCGTATGTTCGTGTTTCGCCATATTTTTTCATTACCGACGATCTAGGGAGATTGTTTAAACGGGCAATAAAAGAAAGAAAGTAACATTGAACTACCGGGCTAAAGCTACATGGCGTAAATCAATTAAAGTATCAACTATACGAATAATAAATAGTCTAAGATACTGAATCCCAGAAAATTGATTTCAGTCGTAATAGTTTGAAAATTACTAGTCAATCTTCAAATAATAACGACTTTGAGACAAATACAAGACTAAAAAGAAAATATCCCCAAGACAAAGTTTACCCCATCTAGTAGCAGAAATCAGGACTAATGCTGTGAAGTGATCCGCCGTGACATCTATCGGCGAAAACGGCGAGCGTCTATTACAGCAATCGACAATAGATGTCGCTACCAAACCAGATTTTGAAACGCGGCGCGTGGAAGAATGATTATTTGTCCTTTTTTATTTTTGGCGTATAATTCTGTTAGTTAACAATGTAATATATACTTTAAATAATGATGGCCCAATTAAAATCTTTGTTCTTTATGCAAGTTATACATTTTCATATTTCTTTGTCAGCTTGTTATTTCACTTAGCTTGGCAAGCGACAACTGTCAAGTAAAATAAGACTGAAAAAATGGGTTTTATGCAAAATGGTACAGAATAAGGTGGAATAGAGAACAATAATTCTCTCAGAGGAGAAGCTCGTGTTTCATCGTTAGTTTAACATCGGGTCGAGACCTCCAACTATTATTTTAATCCGTAAAATAAATTTTTATACAACCGAAGGTTTTTCCTTATTTTTTTGCGGTTTTTTTGCTTGTTATTGTGAAAGCTTCGATTTCCAAGTAACATCGTACGGAGGTTTTCAGTAATAGAGTTCTCGGGAACATTGCGAGGAATAGAATTTGGAATAAATAACAAATGGTTGGGTCATACCACGTAGGTTTTAGATCACGAATATTTCCAATCTTCTCTGCGATATGTTCAACATACAACATTACTCTTCTGTAGTCCTTGTAGATATTTTATTGTACACTACAGTAGGTACCTACAAGTTATTAGAACAATTATCTATAGTTATCTTCCACACACCACAGATTTATCTATGATTAGGTACTTTACTTGTATACAAAAGATTTTTAAGGAATATCCAATGTTAATCACCTAGTCTTTGATTGAATAATGGACGCCCACCTGATTGGTGCAGTGGTTAAGAGATTAGGCTGCTGCGCAAAGAGTTGGTTAGAGTCCCGCACGGGACAAAAAATTGTGTGATCCGTAGATGTTTGTCCCGAGTTTGGGTGTTTGTGTATGTGGAATTTTATAATTGTGTAAACGCCCACAATGTAGGAGACATTCATAGTGTGGGGCGTTTTTTAATAATAATTACAGATTAAAGTAAGTTTATAACTTTGTAAAAATACCTAAAATTGATCACGGATTCCCAAGTCCTCAATCTCTAATATAATTCAATATAATAAAAAAATTGATGTGAAAACGCTAATGTCTTTTCCTCTAGTAATTTCTCTCTTTATGTCTTTCGTTTGATATTTGAAAAGATATTTCCTTTGATAGCTGAGACTTACCGAATGGATGACTCATAATTTCTTAGATAGTATGAATGTTTTCCTGTTATAGTAGGTACTTACTTTTAAGCTTATTTGTATTCGAAAAAATATCATCACACTAGAAATGTCTCCTATATCGTGGGAGAGTTACATAAATATGAAATATCAAATACATAAACACCCTGACTTAGGATAATCTGCGGATCGCACAAATTTTTGTTCCGTGCGGGAATTGAATCCGCAACGCTTAGCGCAGTAGTCCAATCGCTAAACTCCCACGCCAATCAGGTCATCAAAATCAATTTCTATTCGTTTAACATTTTGCCACTTGTCTATGGTTAATAAATAGCATTGTAACTACATATAGATATAAATCATAATAATATTATTAGCTCTCACTTGAAACTCTGAATGAGTAAGCAGGTATCAGGAAACTACATTATCATTTCGAGCCCTTTGTAGTTCCCTGTGTAGTTTAGAAATGGAATTGAATTACCAAAATACTCAAATAATTCGGGAAACTCAATTCAATTCTGGATTATTTACGAAGCGGCCTACAAAGGCATATGCAATAATACATCAGTTGTATACAGTTCATATGTAGCCCGACCACAACGTATATTTAATTCGATCTGCGGAGAATTTAATTATTACGGCATAAATTGTAGAGCGCCGCGATTCGCTGCGGTTTCCGCATCAAACACTATTTGGAATAGTTCGGGCTCGCTGTTACTGTGCAAGTCTGTAGGTACTGGGGATTTAGGAGGTTGCTATTTATTATAGTAGAATAGAATAGAAGAGACGTGTGAAGTGTAATCTATGAGCAATGTAATGCAAAGGTTATCAGCTACAAGGGGGACCAATGACTTGGTAACGTAGCGGGAATCTACTAGATGCGAAAAGTACTCGTACGACCAATTTATTTGATGATACTACAGCCATATGTAACCTATGCTTTACATTGCTTATATTATAAGGTTAAACAGTCTAACAATTGTAGATAGGCCAATAAATAAATATTTTTCCTGGATTTTGCTCACTACGAGTTAAAACCAGACATCAGACTTCAGGCAACTATGAAAGTTCACACACATACAAACAGCTACTAAATGCCTGGACTTTAGCACACAAATCTGTTCTATCATCTACCACACCAACACGACACCTAATTAATTAGCCAAAATTATAATCTACAGAATTAATAATGTCACACACAATGCATGATTTAAGCTCGATATGACTCGGAATAGTAAATGCTTCACATTGAGCTTCGTCATCAATTATTCCGTTTTGATCGTGTCCTCGGTCGGAGGCCGCTCAATTTGTAATACCTCACAGATTTGTGGAGTGTTCATTGATCTCCTGCGCATCGGATTTAGAATTGTCGGCTTGGTATTAACCTAGATTTAGTACCGTTTCGTATTCAATCCATTTTGGTTCCAATCTTTACGACTTAGCAACGGATGCTATCGATCTGTTTAAAATGAGATGTTCTGAAAATAAGGGATGGTAGACGTTTTGTTACTGAGATTTAGTCCTATCGTCTTCTTCTTATGGTAATATTACTTAGAATTTATTTGTCGGTGCTAATGTATAACAGTAAGTGTAGGTACCTATAGGCTGTACACTTGTACAGTGTAATGAAACAATGATTCAAATTAAATTATTTCGGCATATTGTATAAATTTCTTGTAATTAGATGTGGCCCAAATGCAGAACCATAAAAGATGATATCTTCGAAACGTAGACACAATGTACAGTCAAGTAACATTTTATTCTATGACACAGCAAACACGACAATGCCTAGAGTTTTCTAATTTGTATGTAACATCTCGTCATAAAAACGACTGCAACATTTCAAACGCTCCTATATAACATATTATATTTCATGTTCCAAACATATCTGAATTGAATTCCAACTAAACTAAGCTGCACTATAACATTGGCTTTACTGTGAGTTTCTAACGCGGCACGGACGCAGCCTGTCACAAATATAGCTTCACTAACTATTTTGTGACGTTTCCAAATATTTCACGTTTTTACTAAAATTGTAGTTTGTTTGACGTCTATGTGAAAAAGGCTGAACTTTTTACGTTTTATAATCCCTACTAATTTGATAGTGGTGTACACAGCACTGGACGTACCTTTCAGACAAATCAGTAATAAATTAAGGTTCCTTTAATGCACTTTAAACCGTATGTCATTAAAAATGTCTTTGCTCTAGACGGTTGTAGAACTATGTCGATCTTGTTTGTCTAAAGTAAGTTCCAGCCGGGATTTCTTCCGGCATTTGTGGGTTATAAAGTTGTGTAGGTATGCCTTCTTATAACGTTGTAAGTTTATTTTTTTGGCTGTCTGGCTAAATCTGGATGTGAACACTACTCTGTCTACGAGAGTGATAATATACAGGTATTGTCCAGTCTTATTCTTATCGTATGGTTGAGGAACAACCTGGTGTCAGAGTTTAAACCGTTTGTAGGCCTCTGACATGGCTTTACACACCGTTGGAAAATCTCTCAGTTGTGCCGGTTTCTTCACGATTTATTCTTTTAGCGGTACGGTAATCTAAAGTACGCACATGAGTTCGAAAAGACATTGGTGCGTGCCGGGGTACGAAATAGCGACCTTTGACTGGCAGTCCAACGGTCATACCACTCGGCTATCAGTGCTGCCCATTGTCGGTTGCCTTTAACAGACAACACACTCATACTATCAATACGTCATGATATAAATACACGCGACCATTACCTAACCTGGTAACGTACATCACACACAGCGGCCAACATAGTCACCCATGATTAGTCGCGCGGGCGTCAATTTGTCACCTCGCGACGACGCATTGTTCCTGCGAGGTTGTCAACTGGCTCGGACACGTATTGTTACCTGGAATGCTAATACTGCGCCAATTTAGTTATTGTTCCGTTGGTGTTGGTTGGTTTAATTGTTATTTGTGGTCGGTGCAAATTAATGTTGGTAATTATAATATATGTAGATTGTAGGTACGTAGTTTATGCTGTTAAACATTCACTGGTCCTACAATCAAAACGACCCCCATTTTGTCCAACCTTTTATTTTACTGACTTGTGGGTCTAGTGGTCACAAAGTGCGAATGCTGAGCATGAGGGGTTCGAGCTGGGTTGGATTCCGGGGTCGGGTAAGGTGTTAGTAAGTTTTTCCTACTTACTATTTATGATATACTACCCTATACCTACTACACTATACAGTAGACTCCCCTGTCTACCTGTGTGGGAACAATCAACCTCTTGACTACAAGCACCTACGCCTACCACATTTAAACAATTGAAATTAAATTTGATTAAGAGATAGTATACAAATACGCAGGTTCAACAACGTTACTTAACATTTCTGCACCCCCATCCTATTCCAGAACTCTTTGCACATGCCTTAACTTTCCGGAGATCTAAGCTCTTGTTAACAAGTTATTACACAGCGATTTAACTGAGGTCGCGAGGAACAAGCCCTAACTAAGATTATGCTAATACCGCGCCCCAATGCGCGCCCGATCGGCCGCAAACTGCTACCGGCTAACTGTGGCTAATACCGGCCAACTCCGGCCAATACCGGCCAACTCCAGCCAATACCGGCCAACTGCGGGCATGCACTTGTGAACCAACTCATTAACATACGAGTATAACAACCGTTCCGTGTAAATTAGAGATGGGACGAGAATTTGAGGCAAGTGAATATGTAAATGATGTATCAATTATACCTTTGTATGTTTGTTTTATAAACCATCGTTAATTATTTCTAACACCAGGTTGTTCACCAACTATACGATAAGAAGAATTATTTCCCGAAAGGTATATTATAACAGCCTACAACTGTCCCACTGCAGGGCAATGGCTCCTTTTCTTATAGAGAAGGATTGAGAATTGATCACCAAGTTAGCTCGCTGCAGGTTGGCGATTTCAGATAATTAAACCCAGGTTTCTTTAAGAAGTTTTTAAGTCACTGTTAGTCAGTGGTATGAAGGTATAGGCAAAAGTGATTCAAAATTTATCTAACCTATTCAATTTCTTTGCCTATATAGTAGTAAATAGTCTCGGAACATGATAAATATTTATATAAAAAACATTACAATTGCAATTCTCTTAGAAGATTTCAAAACTCTGTTCACAAGAACATTATTTGCATATTTCATGCATAACTTGGCAAGCAACAGGCAACAATTGCAGACGTACTTCACTGTAATCACATCACTAGCTCGGCTAACACACCAATAAAACAGGAGCTGTCTAATCCAACTGTAATGCAATGCATTGCTTATGTAATGCATTGTATATCCGCACCACGGCGCTATAGCCGGCAGTTAAACGTGTAATGTATGTAGCGCTACCAATACCCACAGGATACTAAAATAGCACACTAATATTACAAAGGCAAAAGTTTGTGAGCGTATCTGTTCCCTCTTCACGCTTAAACGGCTGGGCCAATTATAAAACAATTTGGCATGGAGGTAGCTGACACACTGGATTAACATATAGGGTCACTTATTATCCCGAAAGAGCTTTTGTGTGTATGTTACCATTAACCTACAACACACAAAACGACACAATGTATACGGCATTGATTGTGTAACTAACTATCTCTTATATACCTACATTTTACACAAAAAAGCAATTATTATAGTATTACCTAATCAAAAAGGTTTTTCATTAATCTTTATAGGCTCTGTAGTAAAACAAAACGGTGAGTTTATTTTGTATGTAGGATAATGTGAAACATACGGTCTGGTAAATAATACATGTGTTTTATCGACTACAGTAATCAATACTAGCGAGAATTTCTTTAGGTTTTCGAAAAATATTCAAAGCTGCTGAAATAGGTGATAAATCTATTACAAGAGGCGTGTACTGGTAATATACTAAGGTACACAAAACACAAATATACAGTTAAGCCGTAAGCGTAATTATCTAGTATAAAGAAGACATCTTTATTTCTTTTGCTGCGAAATTTCTTTGGTATCTGCGAAATTACTTAGGTATTTCGTAAAGTATTTTTTCTAACAAAAATAATGTCGGTATAAATTATAATCCTACTTCTTTGAAGTTCAAAGAATACCGGTTTGGTATAAAAGAAAATAACGAGTAATGATGATGGCAATATGTTCTTAGAACATCTCTGGGCTCGTTGATAGCAGGTGTGTATGTATGCATGTTAAAATAATAAGCTGCCTGTGAAATACCTTATGTCACGTTAAGAGTAATGAAGGAAGACGCATCGTTGGCAGGCCTTCCACCAGGTGGACCGACGACATCGTCAGCGTTGCGGGCTACCGGTGGATGCCGATGGCAACTTGCCGTTCATTGGGCGTTCTAAGGGGGAGGCCTTTGTTAAACAGTGGACGTCTTCCAGCTGATGATGATTATGACGTTTAAAATTGATAGCGTATTGTATTGGCGGGTTTATTTTGTTATTTATTTAGCGCAATTTTAAGTTCGTAAGAGTAGAGTTACTAAGGAACTTATTGGGCTTTCCGAATAAATGTTATCCTTATGTATTTTCCTTGTATTTTATTCTGATTTAACACGAATCCTATAATATCAAGTTCCAGTGAGAAATAAAGTTACGATTCCGGGATAAGATAACATAACGAAAATCACGCCTGTATCCCCAGAAGGAGTAAGCAGAGGAGACTGCAAAGTCCACTCACATTGCGCCAGTCATGTAGAGTCCTAATGTAATAGGGGGCAAGCAAATCAAAATCAACCGGGAATAAATCCAGACTCCGTGCTACTACTGAAAAATACATAATGGAAAACCCAGTAACACTTTCCCCGACCCGGGATTCGTACCCGTAACCTCATGATCAGCAGTCGCGCTAAACACTAGACTGACGAGGCAGTCATGAAATAAAATGTGTGTACGTATCGCTTGCTCCTTCGGTATGGAAGTCAATGCTAATGTGTATCTGTATGACGTCATCGTCGCTTCGACCTCATGATCGGAGTGCAGCCCAATACTCGCGCTCCGTTAGCCAAGCTTTATGCAAAGCGCTGCAGTTCAATGAGCGCTGATTGCGTTCCTCTGTTATGTGTACCGCTCAGCATCCTCGGAGCTGAAGTAGTTACCACGGGTTACTGCACACGCGGTCAAAGTGTTCTGATATGGGAGAGCTTTACTTAGCTAAAAGCAATTACAGCCGTGTGGTATGACCGGTGGACTTACAAGTCAAAGATCGCACGCACCGATACAATGCTACGTGTAAATTTGTTATCAGTTGCTAAAAACGGTGAAGGGAAACATAGTGAGGAAACCGGCACTCCTGAGAGATTTTTCAACCGTGTGTAAAGCTATGTCAGAAAGTTTACGTGATCCGAATTCTTTATTGTAAACGTCAATAGATGGATAGATATAGATTAATGCCTGAATTTAAAACCGCTCAATAAATTGGTTGACAACTGCAGTTGTCCCTGTTAAATGGTAACATCGATTGCAAATGGAATTCACATTTCACACTGTACAGCATTATATACCCTTCCTCTGCCTACCTTCGGGAAATAAGCGTTATGATACAAGTAAACATTTTCCCGTTACCGATACGTGTTACATAAATTCGGAGTAACATTCAACCTCTAAACGTAAGAGGAAAAAAGGGAAAGACTCGCTTTGGCAAATCCCTGACGTCGTTAACAGTACGCGACGCGGCGCACTCGTGTCATTTGGAAACATTTGCATTTATTTAACAGGACTGGCAACCGGCGCAGCGCCACAACGATAGGCTTTTTGCTAAAATCAAGAGTTGTAATGCAATTGCTATAGTTTCGGTCAAGTAAAATGAACATTGAGCGGCTGTCGGCGACTGTTTGTACGCGCGTTTTGTCGCTTCCTATGGTCCTAGGCTATTGCGGTTTGTCATCACCATCATCTCCAAACACGTCCACTGTTGAACAAAGGCCTCCCCCACGGAGTGGAGGGGGGCCGAATCTCCACGTTTGGTATGCAGTTTGGGGATCGCAGTCTTGGTAGTAAAGTTATAGTAGACGCTGCTGCCTATGGTTACAATTAAGTGTTATTTTTTTATTGTAGAATCATCATAGGTACTTTACTAGTTCCGCAGAACTTTAAAATAAACTGGAATAAAAAGCGTTCTTTTTAGGTGTTGGGAACTAGACAACCAAACTCGTAGGTATACACGATTCTCCGTTTTATTTATTTCAGTTATCAGTAGGTTCTGGTTTTCAGAAAAGTGCCGAAACACACAAAATAAGTAAGCAATTTGTTGAAACAACTTTAAATTCAAAACAAAGCAGAATTTGCAGTCACTATAGAGACAGATTCTATGATAAAAACGTTCTATTAATATTAGAATAGGACGCAAATATTTAAAAACCTAGGAATACGTACAATTACGATGGACGTCATAAATAACTTCTCAAAGAACATGAAAATTGAAAATGGAAATTTCAAGTGTCCGATAAAGCTGTGAGCGGAGTGATAAAAGCAAATTATTTAATATCCACTGATCCGTTTAACATTCCACGTTGGAAGCTGAACGCTCAGCATTTTATCATCCGACAATAAACCCCTATCATCGAGAAACTTCAAAATGATATAATGCATAACACTTCAATAAACACACCACAATAATTATCCATTTAAAAAAATACTCGTATCTTTATATCAAGACCAATAAAGTTGAAATTCGCTCGTATTTCATTAACATGGCAGTAGAATAATAATTGTAGATAGTAAAAGGGAATTTCGGAGCCAAATTCTACCGGATCTGAGCGCATATAACCAGTTTTGGTCAGTTAAATCCGGTTCGATGTGTCAGATAAGTACACGGGCATACATTTCGGGTTGGCTGCGATATTTTGTGTTTGCACTGGCTCTCGTGTTTACAAGGGACGCTGATAATACTTTACAAAGGAAAACAAAATGGATGACACAGAGTTAATGCTGGTTAATGTTTTCATGGGTAGGTAGAAGATAAAGGACTGCCTTGTTTGTATATTGGATGCTAAGCGCGATGGCTGTGCATGAGATCCTGGGTTCGAATCTTGGGTCGGGAGAAGTGTTACTAAGGTTTTCCATAAGGTAATTCTTAGCAGCAAGGAGTCTGGATTTGTGCCCGGTTGATGGTAACAGGTTCACCCTCTATTGCACAAAGACCTATTATAGTATAACCAGCGCAATGTGGGTGGAGTATATGTGCCCCTTTGCCCACCCCTTCGGAACATACAGGCGAGTTATGTCTAAAGTGTAAATATATAGTTATCAAACTAGTGTTTTACCCAAAAAGTTCACAACGCGATAGTTTTATTAGGTAACATATTTCGGATTCAATATAAACAGAGCTAAAATTAAACCCCAAATTTTTTTTTGTTAATCTACCCGGAGAACCATGTTTTTGTACGAATTATTGAAACACTAGAAGGAAGAAAGACCATTATACATTTTATGTTCTCCATAAAACGAAATGAAATATAAAAACAATAACACACTAAACAATTCTGGGGACAATAAATAAGAAAACATGAGCGCGCGTCAAACGCAAGTTTACGGTTTTACGCGATTTACGGGCAGTGTATAACGTATCTACGTTACCTGTTTACGGCACGTCATACGACAATCGCGTTATGACGTCTACCTACATACCTATATTTTACGTTTATTTTGTGTTTGGCTGTAAAGTGGTGATGATGAGATGATGATAGTGGGAGTTGAAAAATGTTTTATATTAAAATAAGATTAAAGTAAAAACATAAGACATTCATCATATTCCCTGATTTTGCGTGAATTACAAGATATTTTAAAGTCATTTGAATTGAGTTGGTTCAAATCCATGTTTGGATCGACGTGTCCGTTTTAAGGTATGTTCTATACTTTCCTTTTTATTAATTACGCTACTAAATAATTAGACAATGTGCTGCGATTAATGGGAATAAGCTAGGTCCTACTGTTGAAACTATCTAGCCACGTGGAAGTCAAGAAACACACATTTAAAGCGACGACATCTTCCCCGTGATTTTGGTTTAAAGCGACCAAACGCTAACGTAGGCGCTTACAAATAGCCGGCAATGAATCTCGGGACGCTACGTGGCAGAATCGCTTCCGAGGACATTTTAGCTGCCCGAAAGAATGTAACCGATCTCACAGAATCGAAGAGAGCATTTTAGCCGCCCGGATGATATCGAGCCGTTTGCGCTTCCTATCCGATTTTGACGTTTTTAGAGAGAATTTATCGGTTCACAGATAGTGTGGAAATGAGCTAGATTGATCGCTAGGAAGTTGAATTTATTTGAGAAGCTTTCTGCGAACGAATTTCTTTGGAGGACGAATAGAATAGTTTCTACAGACAATGTAAGTTACTGGCGCGTCTTATGCTGACTGGATAGTGACTTGTAGGTGCGGTCCGATTGAAATGTTATTGGAGATGAAGATTAAGATATTTTTATATGTAAAATATGAGTAAGGCAGGGAAAGTCATGGATACCAGCATTGTAGGTGGATGTCATGTCATGTTTATGGAGTCACATGAGATCATTGATTGGAAAAAAAGGTAAATAAAGAAGTTTGTAAGAATAGTAGCAAATGGAAATCCGTGGTGTTTGCCTACCCTTATGGGAAACAGGTGTGACTTGATGTATTAATAGACATTATTTAAAGTCTTGTTTTGCGTGTGTTACTTGATTTCTGATATTAATTACTAGACAGTTAGCTTTAATGAGTCTGAAGCAAAGTACAAAGAATATCACTAATTTTCGATCCTACAAATGCCATCAGATATACCTATATAGTCTGTAATCTCGGCAAATATCTTCAGTTTCGTAACAGAACGCCCGCGAGTCCGCGACACAGATCTCAACCTTAATTCTATTGTAACGTACTCGGTCTGAGTTTCAATCAGGGATGATTGCAGCGACGCGATTGGTCGCGATTCAATTGTCGCGGGAATTGGATTGTCCCTATTGGACGGTGGTTCGCTTCAATTGTTTCTATTGGACGGCAGAGTTAACTTCGTCTGGAGTTTTTAAACGTTATTTTTCTAGTTAAGTAGTTGTTGATTGTGGAGGACTTTAACTGCAGTCAATGTTATCTTCTATTGTGTAAACTTTTAGATAAAGTTGTGTGGTGTGAAATCGTCACCACTTACGACTTTGTTTCCTGGCCTAAGACTTGGAATGTGTGAATGAATGGCACCTAATAATAACTTAATATTGTAAACTTGTTTTTGTTCCAATTAATGATTATTATTATATTATTATTACCTTATCCTAATTCTACCCCAAAATATTATAACATTAGCCTTTTTTATATCCGTCGGCAAAACACTTTGGGCTAATATTTTAATGCCTCTTAGCACAATCTTATCCCGTCTATAAACACTCAAACTACTGCATTGCGCTTCGAAACAAAAGAAGCAGATCGCGAAGTACTGGAAACATTTAAAATCCCTTGTTGCGAACATTGTTTAAAAGTAGTCTAACAGTCTGACCGTCTAACCCGGCACTAACAGGGGGGATCTGTTAGGGGGGCTTGGGGAAAAGTGGTCTAACAGTCCGACGCTCTGATCGTCTAACCAGGCACTAACAGTGGGGATAAAGGGGGGCTTGAGGCTAAACAAATCGCGCGCGGTCGGAAACTTGCTCGACTCAACTTTCGCGCTAAGAATTTCGTATGGATTCTTACGAAAGATTTAGGAGCATTTTTCGAGATTATTTTGTTTGTTTAAAGCCTTCAGGTGTTATAATCTTTGGACATTGTTTTTTATTCTATTTGTTCGGCTTTTAAAGGAGGGGACATTTGAGCATCGTTTGTATTTGCATAGTCGCTTGACGTTATTGTTTGTATACATTTTTGTAAATGTTCAATGCTGTAATTAGAAAAATAATTTTATTTTCAGACGTAAATGTTATCCCAAACGAGGCTTAAACCTACAACCTCTAACGTATTACTCTAAGCACTTGGCTACTGCGCCGAGGGGGTGACAACTATATATAATCACGCTTATAATCACTATAAGACAGCAGACAACAAGTTTTAGTGATCCACACAGAATGCTAGAACAGAATGATTCGTTAAAATGACCATCCATTAATTGGCGCACACGTGAAAACAGCGAAAGGCTTTTAGTGGACATCGAAGAGAATGTTCCAGAACGAAATAAATTGTTGAGAACTTATTGAGTTATTTACTGTGATGTGACGTTGTTGCAGACCATCATATTGTATGAAGGTAATTAAAATACACCTCAAACGGAGATAGATATTATTAAAAGCAATAAGACCTATTGATATCAACAGGATTTTCTCATGTATCATTCGTTGATATATGCAAACACATTAGAAACAAGTGGTACATTAAATCCGGGAGTCTACATGTTAACCACAAACATTGAAATGGATAATATGGATACAACTCAAGATTTTTGCTGTCAAAATCCAAGCAAATGAATGCTTGAAATGTCTCACTTCTACCATTATTATTTATTTATATAAGGAAATGTAGATGTTACAATTTTTGTAAAAGGCAAGCAAGCCTCGAGCCACGCAAACATTTTACATCTCTGCAAATACTTTTCACTCGGCGCCATATTCGCCCGGGTTGAAGCTGAAGCTAAATCCGCCTGTACGGGTGTGCCCGGCTTAGCTGGTCGGTTGCTCACGATGGGCAGGCGTGGGCAGGCTCAGCCGGATCGACGCTATCGTCGGCCCGCAGACGCCAGGAATTAAGATGGACGGTATAAAAATGGTTTCGCGTTCCATTCAATATTACTTGTATAGGTTACTAGCCTACCTGTGACCTTACCGGAGTGAATACCTGTTTATTCTTACCCTATGATCAGCTCATCATTATTATCAACTAAAAGCAATTATTATTGTATGGTTTAAAAGATAGTTTCTCAGGACAAAGTCAAAAGTTTACTTTCCCCGCAACATAGTAAACGGGAGGAATTTGTAGTTTTCTTTTATATATGTATTTTAATATTAATGGACGATTTATTTTATGACTGCTTCGTTGATCTAGTAGAGTAGTCGCTAAGAAAGAATGCTGAGCATGAAGTCCTGGGTTCGGATCCCGGGTCACGAAAAGTGTTACTGGGTTTTTTCCAGGGAATTGTCAGCAGCAGTACGGAGTCTGGATTTGTGCCCGGTTGATGGCAATAAGCTCGCTCCCTATTACATTGGGACCGACATAACTGGCGAAATGAGAGTGTACGTACTATAAATTAAATGTAACCTTTGGGGGGAAAACAGGCGCGATGTTATCTTATTTAAAATGATAATCAGATTGTCTTTAAGAGTTTTTAAAGTTGAATTGACATATATACAAAATAATATGACCATTGTGTTCATTAGAAGATGAATCAAAGAGGTAGTGATTAATCGTAGAACCATCTAATTAAATAGCACGGACTTCCTTGTCTC
Organism: Abrostola triplasia; assembly: GCA_946251915.1. Taxonomy (NCBI): domain Eukaryota; kingdom Metazoa; phylum Arthropoda; class Insecta; order Lepidoptera; family Noctuidae; genus Abrostola; species Abrostola triplasia. The sequence goes on along the minus strand of OX276443.1, from coordinate 243,687 downwards.
AGGGTTGTATTTGTGCAAGTGTTTATGGACCTTAATCTGTTGACACGTCCCTCAAGATTTCTAATTGCAGGTACCTGCAAATGGACCCTCAAACTACACGAGAGGCCAGTAAATAGAGGTCAACCGCTAATTAGCATGCCACATAAACAATTGGGAACACTTGGACCCACGAACTTTAGGGTCCCAACCCTTGAACGGTATTCTGTAAGTTTCCAAGTATTTTTATTGCGTTCCCTGGTACAATATCAGTTTTAATTTAGATACAAATAAAAGTTAATATTTAGAGGTTTAGACACTTGTTTTTAGACCTTTTCCTTTATATAACCCTTGCTTACATTTTAGGTCGGATCGTTTGTATTTTCCTTAATGTTCTTTGAGGGAAATTGTTGTAACAAGGCAATAATTTGAGACTGCAGCCTCGACCTAAGATGGGGCAGTTTTCTTGATTTTAGTACGCATTACCTGCGGTTTATAGTGTATAATTATTATCAATGTTTATGTACATAATGGCTACAAGACTCAGTAATAGAGTATACACTTTCTTTTTGTTTAATTTACACAGTTTCTTTCACTTTTTCATAAGGCATCAAACGATATTCATTACATTTAATTCTATTTCTTTATTTAAGAAGTACACAATACGATTATATTGTGTTGTTTATAATTGGAGCAACAACAACACAAGCACATAGCATCCCTAATTAACACGAGTAATTAATACATCGAACTTCTCACACGTGTGCCTGTTTCACTTATAATTAATTAAACAGCTTCAACAACTAATTGGTCTGGACTTAATGTGACTTAACTTAAGTCTTGAAGTTCACACCTACAGTGGAACATACGGATATATTAATTTATTGTACATACAATTAGTGGACAAGGCTAAGTAATGCCTCTGGTATAAAACAATGAAAAGAACACAGCATAACAGATTTTATCGCGTTTTTTTTTATGATCCCGATGTTTTGAAACCTTTACAGTATTTACGGTCATAGACAGACTGAGTGGTATGTCTAATGAACAATGACTAGCTTTCATTTTTTGTTTTAATTAATAACTGTCTACCAGTCAAACCTTTGGGTAATGCAGAGACGGACCATGATAGATACAAACAACTGTACCTATATAGGAAGAGAACAGAATGTATTCACATCTGTCTACTCCCAAGGGGACCCGCCGTGATAGTAAACAGTTCAATCAATACAGGCCGAGCCAACGAGCGCGGACGTCAAAGTCCAAGGAGTTTATGATCGGGTTTATGGCAGCCATTTTATGTTCCTCGTTATAAACTTGTGAGAATAGTGCGCTCTACTCCGTTTTTGTAAAGAAAAGGTCAATGTTCATAGTTTATGTGGGCACGGATTTTAGGTGTTATGGAAGGTTCGAGAAAGTTCATGTGCTTATGTCATCTGATAAGTGTAGCGGTGTAGGCTCAGAGGGTTCGGTGACTGGAGTTATAAACACAAGTGTGCCCTTTATTCAAAGTTTGTGAGTTTCTCTACCGTGTCAATACCAGTTGCACAATAATTATGAATAGCTTATTTATCATGAAAATCATGTTTTTTTTAACTCATGCACACAATGACACAGAGGTGTTCGCGTTTACCGTTTTTTTCACACTAACATATTGCCGGCACTATAAAGTCTATCAGCCCACGTAATAGCGGGCGAGTCTATTGCCAATCATCAGACCCACACAAGGTCCTTAATAGTAATCCTAAGGCTCCACAGAGAAGACTCAATTATTTCAAAATACGTCAGAACACGACACAATGGCAAATCTCCTTCGAGTCCCAACGTAGAGCTACATACGACGTACGAACAGATTACCTCCTCATTTTTGTAAGTCGGTAATAAATTACTAACACGCAGGCCGTACATTGTGACCCACGCACCCGATAGAAACCCGCCAAGTGTGTGGCTTACATTTACTTGGGTTCTGTAGTTACGATAAACACTTGATTTTGTCTTAAAAAATTTGATCTATATTTGTATAAAGCTGAAGTTTTGTTTGGCGTGCTAATCTCAGGAACTACTGGTTCGAATTGAATTAATATTTTTGTGTTCAGCAGTCTATTTATAGACGAAAGCTATGTAATATTCGAAATCTACGAAAACTAGTTATATAGGTACATAAATAAAGATTATAATTATCATAAACCTAAAAACTCTCATGCATATTCTCTCAGACTCAAAAAAGATATCTTCCTATCACACAAATATAATTGTGTTCCCTGCGGGGATTAGGCAGACATACAGACGCTGTATTAAACAGGTCGTCATTAGTAAAAGAGTTCTCCATTTAACTTAACTTATCAAAACTTATTTAACTTTCATTATTAAAACTTTTCAAATATTCAGACATAAGTGGAGAAATTATCTAATTTCTCAGACACAATTGCTGATAGAAATATAACTTAAGCAGAGACAAACTCCCTTATTCCACCACGGACCCCTAACAAGGTACCTCACTGACAAAAGAAAGAAATAATCCAAAAACTCGGAAAAATCCTGTCTTTAACCGGCGAGCAATTTCTTACGCCAACAATGGAAGCTTGTGATGACGTCAGCGCGTGCTAATGAAGTGGCGACGGTTGTGACGTCACGGTATCTTAGTTGACGTCATAATTAAGTTATCTTTTGAATGGGGCGCCTCTTTGTCTTTGTGTTATCTTTTAAGTTTTATTAATAGCTGTGTTTTGGAGTCTGAAAATGTTTTTATTTTTTTAAATGCACCTCCTCCATATTGCTGGAAAACTGTACTAGATATTAAAATCTCTTCGGACGAGACCTTCATATCATTCAAAAGGAACTTCTGTAACGTGTTAGTTCGTTTAATCACTAAGTATTAGCATTAGCATAAAGAATCTTCTGTAGTCTCCGCACGAAAGACATTTCACAAAAATAAAAAACTATGGAAGGCTGAAGATTAATCTCACAGGCGTACCATAGGAGAGGCCTATATCCAGCAGGAAGAAGATAGGCTGATGATTATGAAAAACAACATATTGTTTAAAAAATGTAGGTTAAGCATGCTGTATGTGTACAAACAAGTGACAGTCGACAAGCGAGTATAAGGGATGGATTGCTCAAGTGACTGTTAGCCAATTGAGGTTAAGACACTCGTGCAATAGATCGCTGAGGTTAACACAGTAAATGTATTGTGAGTACGAGAATTGTGTTCCTCTTAGTTTTATTAAGACTCATTTACAGGATAAAGTACAGAACGACTAGTTTTCTAAAGCTGCTTACAAAAGCATTTGCTGGAAACAACCATTAGAATGTTATTATATCGACGTATAATGGTGCTCAACTTCACTACACTTTTAATTATCTTTTACCTTTATTCCTTAAAAATACGTTTACGGTGGAAAAGGTAAAGGAAAGAATGTCATTGTATATGTATAGAAATATCTTTTGGTTCTTGACTACCGTTTTCGTTTAAATTAATTTTAATAGTCTAATCGTACAGTATCTACTGAAAAAAGAAACGAAAAACAGGTTTATAAAAGAAACATTTTAAATATCTTCAAATATTTCTGTAGTCAGTCGTTGTCATAGTGCCAAAAAACTGTCTAACTGTCTTACGAAAATAATGTTTGTTTAAAAATTAGCATTCATTGTAGCTCTTTCTGTATTGTGGGCAAGTAACGTAAAGTATAAAATATAAAAAAGTGAACGAGACGGACTGAATACCTTAGGCATTTTCTACCAGCCAAACTTTTGGGAATGGCAGATGCAAAACAAAGTAGATGCACATTCAGTTAATATATAATACATTCATAGTAGACCCGTATGATCTAAACTAAAATATATAATACAATTTTATTTCATAGGTGTACATATTGCATACCAGCCAGCCGTAGAATATGACTACCAAGAACCATTGACCAAGCGGTGACGTCACGGTCGGCGGCATCTCCTTTGTGCCCGAATACCGTCGCGGGCCGAGGGACGACCTCCACGCGCTCTTTATAAAGCTATTCGAGGGCCCAAATACCTCCCAACAAAGTATTTAACTGGATTTCTACATTTTAGTAATACGAGTTAAATGGTTAAATCTAGTCTACGAAATGTAAGATAGTAGGTATGCTTATATATCACAATGTTTTAGGGATTCATGTATGGGTTGGATGATTAATTATGAGGTATTGTATTATATTCAAAGGGTAGAAATCACTCGCTGTGTCCCTGAATAAGCAAGTATAGAATAAAAACTAAGATAAATGTAAATTTGTTGACTAAGAATTCTATATTACAGGTTTGTCGGATCAAAAATAAATGTACATTAGACTCTATATCCATAGCTAAATAAATAGAAACATGAAGACTTTGCGAAGTACATAATAACCGTTAGCTTCGTTGTTCTTCCGTTGTGTCACAGCTGTCTTAATATTTTATGCTAAACAACGTGACAGGCATCTGCTCATTGAAGTGGATAGATTGAACCATCTATGTATATAGTATAGGTACTATTATATAGCGTTGTTTACACTCAAGTGTAAACAATCTCACACGTTTCGCGGAAGATATTCCTCTAAGAGTTTTCAGGAAAACATTATTATGTTATTGATATTTGAGCGGCACCTCATGAATACGCGATGATTCGGCGTTATTTATTACATAAGCTGTAAAGCCCACGTACATAACATTCAGTGAGCTGTGAGCGGCTGCTCGAGTGTGAACTGAAAAGATCCCTTTTTAGCTAAATATAATATAATTATATTGGACCGCATACAACTAGTTATAATACTCTTACGGATAATTTGGACGGTTTGATGTTCAAATGGATTACGATTTAGTAAAGGGACCGTGGCTAACTTGACTATAACGCTATAAGTATTGTTTGGGGTATAGGAGAAGTGTTTGTTTACTACGAATTCTACTGAACAGGTTTGAGAGCAATATTAACATTGCATATTATTACTCTATCTATATAATTCTTTTGTAATTTTCCAGAAAAGATAACAATTTTTTTATTTATATTTAATCTAGAAAGTATTTCAATAAACTGACTTATTTTCTGATGTCATATCATTGTCTCTATTATCAACACAGGTCAAGATGAAAATTGTAAGTAGGCATTGAAGCTTTTTGCTCTGAAAGTTTACAGGTATTAAGAGATTAATATAAGTCAAAAAACCACATCATCGTAAGGTTCCTCAATTATCAAGGTTGTCAACAGCCGTAAAACCGTCCATATAACGTAATGAATGGCTGGAGCTCTAAAGTAATGATGCAGCGCAGACTCCTCGGTCCATGTAATGAGAGCAGTCATGTTAATATCACAAAAAACTTGGAACGAGACGGAAAAGGAATTGAAAAGGCCGCCGCGCCATAGAGCAGGCGATTCAGAAGGTTATAATTATGGTATAAAATAAATAAAAATAGAAAATCATTTATTTAAATTAGACTAATTTATTAGTACGCTATAACTTTTAAACGTCAAATTACACCAAGACATCCTCCAAAACAGCCGCCCGTCACCGCTTCCTAGTGCAATAGCTGGGGAGAAGAAAGGGCGTAACAAACTACCTAGCAGCACAATCTGTCTGTCAAAATTAGGAATATACTGGAAGCTAGTTAGGTATATAAACCAAGAACAATTGTAATAGAATTATTGTGAATTTTTGGTAATAAAAATGTATCGACCTCATTAAAAAGATCCACGAGTAATAACTAACAATAAATATATTTGTTCAAACTGAACCTTCTGCCTACCTTCCTATTGACACAACAATAACTACTTGAGGCTCGCTTTAAAAACCGGAGTCGGCGGCGACGCAGAAAATTGGATGCCGTTTTAAATTATTAGTTAAAATGTTGCCACGGGGCATGGGAATATCGCCCCTAGTGGATGTGCCACCCTTGTGCGTGGCGGCGAATATCTCCGAAATTGCCCATCCTTCCGACAGCCATGTGAATGGAAATGATGAAGGGCTTTCTTTATTCTTGTTACGCTATTAATATATATTACGTAGTTTGAGCTATGAGGGACTAATTTATCGTTTGGTAAAGTGTTATACAAGGATACAATTCTTGCTAACACAAGTGATATAATTATTTTTACTCGACTGCCAATGTAGGGATTTCCAATGTTTATTATCACGCAAATAACATCCGTAAGGTTAGCAAAATTAAGCAAACAAGTAGGTATTAGAAAATGTACTCAAAAATAGTTTCCGTTGTAGGTATATTCGTTAAAATTAACAGCTGGTTTTATATAATCATTACTATATATACGATCATAAAACGTTTAAATTCACACATAATAGCCGTTATAACCAATTACCATAGTCCTGCTATGAGAATGTATAAAATGTTCATAGTATGTTCAACACCGCATGTAAATGTTCAGCTACGGTATACGTAGCGCGTGCTACGATTTTCGTAGTGTGTGCTACGGTGCACGTAGCAAAAGTTAATATTCTCGTAGCACCTTGACTACGGTATTTAAACTTCGTATAATGTTTTAATATCTGTTTTATCTTTTCTATGTACCCTTATCTGCAGGAAAGTATTCTTCAGAGAATCTCTAAAAACAATTAACCTAGTTTTTTTACATTTAAAATAAATTCAGAAACAAAAGGAAAATGATCGTAGATGTGCTACGAGCTTGCTGCGAAAGAGCTACGGAAGTGCTACGCTAGTACATTACTCAAATACTCAGTCGCTAGAGCTTTGAAAGGATATTAATAGATGTAGCTTATCGAGAGATGGATGTATTATTGAAATAGTGCTTCTAGTGAATCTATTATGAAGTACTCTGTATCTATTTAAGACCATAGATAGTATGAAGCCTGATGAATGAGCCTGAAGATGGACTTTAAAATGGATATATTTTTTAAATTATATTTATATTCGTGAAAACAAATAATATTTAGTACAAAAATGACCTTTTCATTATATTTTATATAAGTCGCGGGCGGATGTTAATTTAAATATATAATAATAATTGTTTATAAAATAAACAAACCAGGTGTAAACAATAGTACGGTCCCACCGGAGCTTCGCCACCTAATTTATTATTTTAATATCTTCCAAGTAATCTGGACTGTCGAAGGTAATTATACTATGTAACTATAAATCAACCAAAATGTTACCGTAATAACACCGACGAGACTCGAACCCCCACTCACCATAGAACTAATTACTCACTCCTCCATCGGTACCCAATTAAAATTAATGGTGGCTGGCTCCGAGCAACCTGACAAACGGTACTTTTTGGTACTTTTTCACGTCAAACGAGATTTAAAAAGTAAGTGAGCGTAACACAGGTCCCGCCCACTTTTATTTATGTATACTTTTTTTTGAGTTTGGTAATCAAACTCAAAAAAAAGTATACATTAATTGTTTCTTCGGTAATTTCTTATTAGTTGGAAATTAAAAAGTTTTGCTGTTGTAAATCATTATTTCAGTCATTTGCATAATTAGGCTATCAGAGAGTTTAAGGGGGAATTAATAGGCTGACCTCACAGATGAAGTTTGGTGCGCAGGTGTGGCAGACGGTTACCATGGAGACGGGAAAGATCTATTTTATTTGGCGACCTGATTGGCGCGATGGCTAAGCGAGGCTCGATTCCTGCTCGGGACAAACATTTGCGCAGATGTGTCTCGAGTCTGGGTGTTTGTGTGTGTGATATTTCATGTTTGTTAAACGCACCCACGATACAAGAGAAACCATAGAATGGGTGTGACGTTTTAAAAATAAGTCATAGCCTGACTGAAACTTATCCAAGCGAAGGGCCCATTAATTAGTGTTTCTTTTAAATTTTCAGAAGTTAGTTCATACTTATGGAGAGTGGTGCTATTAAAATTTGGAAAACAAACCTTTCGTATTTTATATAGAGTCGATTTTTCGATCGTCAGAAATAAATTATATTCGAAGGATAAAATTGACATTTTGACAGTTAATAGATAGAAAATAATTGTGTCGAAACGACAAATTTATTCTTCTGATAAAAGAATATCTGCCTAATGATTAATTAAGAGTTAGATCTTTAGGTTAGATTTCGATCAGTAACAATTTCTTATACAAAGTTATACGAGCAGTTACAAAACCATGAATTATCTCGAGTTACATCTTATCTAGCGAACCTTCTAAAGTAATGGTTTCACCCGCCAGGTGGCGCTGTACTAAGAGTAGTGGTTGTCAAACTGTTTACACTTTTAAGTGCTTTTTGACTTGTTAGTAACTTGGAGGGAATTTACAAGAACATAATCCTTTAGCATTAGCTTTTTATTTGTTTCACAATTTATAAGATTTATATCTACATTTGGACTAATCTAAAAATATATAATATTCCTCCAAATGAGGTTTTATTTTACTGTATAAATTACCGTCGTGAGTACGTCCGTAGATTTATCTAAAGCTGGTACATTAATCACTAAAAATGCTTAAAGAAAAGTCCAAGCCAGCCCGACTCCATAATTATCTATAAAAATAAATTATAAACATCGTTCCTTTGAGGAAAATGGGTCTAAAATTACGAAGAAAATCCTGTCAATTAGATTTGAAACAGTTAGTTTATTAAAGAACTGAACCCCAAATAAATGTTTAAGTAACTTAACTAAGACAAACTTGGATTACCCCAGTGGCAGTTACCAAGGAGTTTCCATGGTGTGTCGACAAACTTTTTGGTAACATTACTTTCTTACATGGTCTTTGGTTTTCCTCTTTGGACATTATTTACAGGATCTCGAAAGTTTTGAAGTCATGTGGAGAGTTCAAACTTTATTATTAAAACGAATATTATTTGATCTGGAAGTAAAGAAAGAAAGCTAAGGTACAGTCTTCTTATGAAATAAGTGTTATCTTAACTTGAGAATATGCTCAAGAATCTTTTCTAACTTAAAGTGCAGCGAAAAAATATGTGTTTGCATTCTTTCTACCAAATTAGTCCATTATTCTGTTGTTCTGTTTTTTCAATATGTCTTACTCGCTAATACCATTTAAGTTTTTATTTAGAGCGAATTATTTGAATAAGAATAAAATTCAATTTACAATATATTCATCGCTATCGCAAGAAATTATCAGTGGTCTCCGCCTACATACAAGGACTCGTGCTTCCATAAACCTCTTCAGCCGAAGTAAAAAGAAATAAATACACATTACACCTACATCAAATAAATACCAGTCGTTTAACCAAAATTATCAGAAGCCTTTACGGCTATAATTCGTATTTTAGTCCTACAATGTCTGGCAGCCATGATGTAGTGTCTCATTTAGTTTGGAGCGAAGTAAATGGGGCTTACGTGTGTAAATGGGGATTATTTTTAATGTATTCACGTTCGAGCATGACGGGTCATTACATGCTCTAAAACCTCTTTGGTGATACGTTTATTTGGGAAATTGTGAGGGAATATAGCTGTTTAATTGTTAGACAATGGCTGGTGTTACAAAATTGTAGGTCGTGGTAGGCAGAGGAGTGTGGGCTGTATACAATACATTTCGTAAAGGTGTTATGATAGGTTATTGTAAAAGGTGTAAAGCTTATTGCAATATTTCGGGCCCCAAAGTTAGTCTGTTTTCTGAGAATTACTGGGTAAACAAATGCTTTAACTTTGAAAATATCATCTTGGTACATGGTGCATTATACAACCACTGTAATCTAAATTTTCATTGAATGTTTGAAACATTTTAATTTTGTCATTAAATTGTTATTATTATAATGACAGTGTTTTCTAACTCCATTCAGGTAACTAATCTTTTCTGTACACTATACAAGACATTTTCCTAATTTCTATTAAACATCTGTTAGCTTTGAAACTGTTGTGATCATTAAATAATATTATAATGTATTGGATCCACAACCAACTACATAATTCAAGCTATTGGAAATGAAATATTAAATAGATGTAAACACTAATTAGCTCTAATTAATCAAATGTGTTATAATAATAAATTAAATGTTGAGTCTATAATTACTAAAACATAAATGCACAATACATTTGTAATTATTAAACTGCGTATTCGAAACTGCTTTGTTGGTTTAGTGGTTAATATATGCAACTGCTGAGCAAGAGCTCTTAGGTTAGAATCCGGAGTCGGGCAAAGTGTTACTGGGTTTTTCTGTTAAGCAATTCTCAGTAGCAGCACGCAATCTGGATTTGTGTCCGGTTAGTGGCAATAGGCTCGCCTTTTATTACATTGGAAACTACAACTGGTGAAGGGTGGGTGTACTTTAATCTGCTTACTCTTTCAGGGAAAACGGGCGTGATGTTATATATTTTAAATGAGTTTACCATTCAACGTAATTAAACTGTTCGTTACATTTACCAACCGTTTGGTCCGAAAAGCTTCGCCCATAAAGCTTTAGATAAACAGCCGTATTCGAAAAACCCGAGCTTTTTAACAACGTTGAAACTAAATAACAATATAAAACGCTCTCCTGTTCATGCCACGAAAATTACCAGCTAACGGCTCGTAACATAATAAAGGATAACATTTCAGGAGAATTTACCTCTTTCACTATTACGGATATTACGCGCTAATTGGTTGCATAACAAACTAAGAACGTAACCAATCCTGAATCGATTCCTTACTTGCTTTAATCGTTAAGTCACTATTTAAGCCTCTAAGATTATTTAAAAAATATGTGTTGTTTAATATAATTGTATTTAATTAATGTGTATATTATTAATAACTGTCATATGTTACAGCTTAAGTTAATATACTATACTTATTGCTATACGTTATACTTGTATGTTAGTTAATTTTTATCTGTACTTTGTTTTTGCATGTCAAATAAATTAGACAAATGTGAGACTACTCCGAAGAACTCTATTTGTAAACACCATTATTTCAAGCAAATTAACGATTCTTATTCTTGCAAGTATTCATCTGTATTGGCTTCACTTGACTGCAGACGATTGATTCAAAACATTTCCCCGCATTAAAATGCAGTGTCGAGCCATATTGATCGTATTAATATTTGGCTCGCCGCCAGATCTCACTTTATGGGTCGCCGGCTCTATTCAGAACTATTTATAAGTTATATGTGACCCTACTAGATACGAACCACGTTTACTGGCTCGAAGTATTTATAGCTAGCAGGTGTCGGCAAAAGTGTAGGGAGGGTGAAGAAGGTAATGCTGAATAGTGAGTTAGGAAATAGTTTTTTAGATTTTTGGCCTATTGCTTACTGTAAAAAGTGGAACTGCAGGTTACATTCAGATTTTGTAGTAATACTAACAATGATTGGATATTGGTCTTATTTCTTTTCAGGTTTTTGGTTTTCGCTGTTGGAGTTAAGTGAAATTTTTCAGCTTTGTTTTTTTAACTGGCCCATAAAATAATATCGTTTGATCATATATTAGTTCTAACGAATTTAGTTACTGGTGCAAATAATAATATCATGTGTCATCATCACAAAATCCATATAGCGATGTCACACAAATATTACAAATATCAGAGCCGCGGGCGGCCGCGACCAACGGAGCGTTAAATCAAACTCTGGTCAACATTCAATGCGCAATCATCCAATATGATATGCTCATTTATATTATCATCTATTTGAATTAATGTCATATTCAGCTTATATTTGAATAGTAATTGGTTTTATGTACTATTAGTACGTTAACGTGGGTAATACAGCTAATATCAATTTAAGCGGCATTGGTTTATTGACGCTTGGTTTTTGGTAAATTGAAATGTTCATTGTTGTATGTGTGACAAGGAAAACTGTGGTACATAACAGATGTTATTAGCTATCTAGAATGTAACGTTACGTTAACGATTATAATCACATTTTCATAACGGTCTTTTGCAGATTTCCATCCCGGTTAAAGTTTTTTAAACATAATAAAAGTACCTACGCTATCCTTGACGGTAAATATTATTCGCTTTCTTACATGAATAACATTGTAATTGATTATGATGTCACTCTTCTTTACCAGAAGGATGGGCAAACACCACGAACTTCTACGAATTAATCACGATCAGATCGGAGAGAACTTTTCTAATAAAAGTGAATAGTAATGTTATTTTACACGGAAATCCAGGCAAATTCGCGAGTACCTCCTAGTTCCAAAGTAACATCTAACAAAGACACGTCTTGTTTCCAACTCCACGTGCAACATGACTGACGGACAAACTTGCTAACCGTGTTTTGATTGCTAATGTGTAACCTTAGTTCACAGACTTTGGTAACACGTCTTTACAGCGCACTCACACATATGCAAGTAGTTATAACACATACATACACGAGCTTACATAGTAAGAGGTAAGTGTTAAGTAAATGCGGAGCGGGAGAGTTTAGTGTGTGGTCTCGGGTACGATTCCGGCGTCAGGCGACTGTGTATTTAAGCAAAATGTAGATGTAACATAATATACTTCAGACCATTATTTCGGGGACGACATACATGAGTATAATTGCCATTGGGATACCGATGTGGCCCTGATAAATGGCAACAAGCTGGACAATGGCCACTTATAACATGGGAATAGTAATTCGTAGTAAAGGAACGTTCGTAGGAACACTGCCTACCCCTTCGGAGATTACTAGCGTGATTGTATGTAAGTAGCTGTAAGGTAGTATGGCTTGTCTCTGTTACAATTAGCTCATGCTGAAACGGAAAAAGTCTATCATATATGGACATGATCACTACTACACTGGTAAACAGGACGTAGGTATATACCACACACACATGCAACCACAAACTTACACCACACACGCCGACACCTCGCTAGCTTCCCACAGGCTGGGCAGGCATGTTGCCGACAGCCCCCCCCCCCCTCCCGGTGAAGATTAATTGCCTCCCCTCTCCCCTCACCGTCACCAGCTAATAGCCGACGGATATCACTGATTGTTTTGCCGATTGCCGATTTCGTTTGTAACCTAATTCGAGAATTTAAAGAGTTTTTGTTGGGGTTTCTCGTTCGAGTGGAATTCGATTTTGATTGGGTTATTCGGAGCTGTGATTGGCTGTTTGTAAAATGAGGATTTTGGAAAATAAATCGTAGGTAACGTTTTGTTTGTTACATGTTTTGTGTCACACTGGGCTGTCCTTCCCTTCCTACCCCACACTCTCACTATCCTCTGTGTCGTGGGTGCGTTTCACAAACATGAAACATCACACACAAATACTCAGACTCGGGACAATCTGCGGGTCTCACAAATTTTCGGCCCACGTGGGAATCGAACGCGCAATCTTTAGCACATCAGTCCAGTCGCTTAGCTACTGCGCCAATCAGTTCGGCAATTATATTCATATACGGATTTCTTCATTGTTTATATCACACTAATTAAATGAATTACGTTCCCATTCAATCAGTCAATCAATAACTTCTTTAAGCTGGTAATAAAACAAAAGGAGTAGCAGAGACAGCTGTCCTCCGGCGAATTGAATGTCTGCTCATTAATCAGCCACTCAGATGGGAGCGATAATGTTAGTTCTCTGCAAAAACAATTGGAAGCTTCGGGAATAACCAGTTTTTATACTTTCACAGACATCGATAACACACTCAAAGTCCTGCAAAAGTTTTTAGAATAAGGCAATGTTCATAAAAAGTCTATCATTTTTAGTTTCTTTACAAAGAAAAAAATATATTCGTGTTAAAGATTTTTCTACGAAAATTTCTTCAGTTGAAAATTATTTATTTAAGAATATTGTGGGGTGCATTTATATGTTGAAATAAATATAAATAAGTAAACATAAACATTAAACTCAATAACTGTAATAATGTTTATAAAAACTCTTTACAACTCAAGGGATTTGGTAAACATCAGCAAATTGGACCATCCAAAAAGTCTAACATTTGGGATCTAAAAAATAAATTTACTAAAATCCTACCTAGATTTTTTTGAATACCTGCCTAAAAATAGTACAATAGTCGATGATATTACCTATATTTTAAGTATTAATCTTATGGATAAAAATCTGGTATTGTTAGGGGAAAATAAAAGATTTCTAAAATAAGGAAACGATTTGAACTAATGTATTGTTATGGAGGGTCAGGGCACGTGCTCCAACACAGGCCAGGCTTGCACTGTTCACCTACAAACACGCACGTGTCGAATTATAGAAGACATGGGTTTCCTACTTATATTGGGAAAGTAAGGAAAAAAATATTTAACATTCCTTAGCTTTTTATTGTAAAAATAAACGTCGGTACAACACCATAAGGAAACTGAAATATTTGTTATTTATCTGGTGTTTGTATTGTCATAATACATGCTTGTATATTTTTCCACAGCTGATTAAGAATAATACATTTCTAAGTATTAGGAATGTGATAAAGAATCAATGGTTTACAATGTTAAGTTGATATTGTATTGTAACAACTGTTGGTAAAATAAATTGTATTATAAAAAGGTACAGTAACAGGAGGTTTTAGCTATTTCTCCTTATCCCGAAATTTCCAAAACATCACACGCCAACAGCAATATTCTTCAAACATAATTAATCGACGACCTGATTGGCGCACTGACCAAGTGATTGGACAGCTGCGCTAAAGGTTACAGGTTCGATTCCCGCAAGGGACAATAATTTATGGAATCCGCAGAAATGTTTGTCCCGAGTTTGAGCTAATGTGTACGATACAGGCGAAATTCGTATTGTGGGTCGCCCCACGTAAACAAACCATCTGTAGATCACATAAGTAGCATCTATACATAAATAAAGATAATTATAGTACGATGAATAACCTACCTGTAATAACCTTCCATAAAATATTCAATAAAAGTTCCATAAAAATTCTCTCAGCATTTCATTCCTAACAGTGTTACTCGAACCATTCTAAATCAAATTTCCAACATTTCAATGCAGAAGTCTTTCGATTTCAAAAGTGAAATGCATTACCTAGGAGGTAGGGGCGTTCTGCCACGGTGCTCAAAACTAGGGCTTTTAACTATAACCTTAGTAACTTCACTACTCGATGTGTTCTTCTGTTAAAAGTTTAAGTGGTTCAACTTTAACTGATGTTTTAAACGTCACGGTTACAGCAGTGTTTCAACCTTTTGGTTTTATGTGGTGAGGGTTTTGTTAGCTTTATATTTTGCTTAACAAATTAAAGTGGAAGTTGAGCTTCAAAACAGTTCGAGGTTGATGCAGTTTTTTAACGACCGGACTGAAACTCATTACTTAAGGAAAAATAAAGTTTGTATTTTTTGGGCTCTATGGAACACTCAGTTTTACAATTTTTACGATGATATAAGACAAATTTTACTTCATTTTACTACGCTATAGGACTTTAAGATGTTTTTTTTTGTGAGCACCTATAAATATACGTGTGTGAAACAAGTAAAGATGAATAAACCGAATGAGTATTTCAGGTTTATGGTAAATGAAATTATTTGGTCTCTGCCTATCTCTCTGGGGAATAAACGTAGTTGGAAAAACTATATTATGTACTATGCTTTAGTTTAAATATTTTTGCATTAAATTGATCTGCGAGCTAATTATCGATTTTCAAAAGTATCCTGTGAATGTTAACTCTTCAATTGGTTCACACAAAAGCGATTGAATAACCCTTCATGAAATCACTCTACTACATACACAACGAAACCCTCCACACACCACAAACTCCAAAACCGGCAGCCGATATAAAAACAAAGCCTCGCGCCATATTTCCCGCGGCAACCACAACAAACTTTTAAAACAACCGAACGCTATTTTACAGAACTTCTTTTTTCCACTGGAAGCAATATTTTACGACAAGACATAAACACATTTCAGCCTTTCCCCCCGCCACCCACGCCTCCCCGTTTCACCCCCTCCCTCGCCCGGCGTTAGTACAGAACAAATTACTCGGGTTGGCGCGAGATTTACGCTTAACCGCTGATAGTTTGTGTTTGGGAGGTAGGTAGAGATGCAGGTGGTGCAATAACGTAGAGTTATGTGGGAGCGGTTGAATCTGAGAGTAACGAACGCAACGGGGATTCATTGTGCGGTGATGTGACGACCGGGTTCAGTACAACTGTTACGTGGTTTGTTGAAAGGGTTTCGTCTCCATACTAAACAGACTTCTGCGGATGTTATAATGTATAGTTAAATAATATAATCATACATAATATGTCCTGCATAATATATGGAGTAATAAAAATCTAAAAAGTAAATAATATTAGTCAATATATATTTTGTGTACGATAATTATAATTGTGTGTATTTAGAACAAATCAATATACAAGAGCACATTTACGTTATCGAAGGAAAAGGGTTTTTCTTGCTAAGAAAAAGAAATAATTATATTTTTCTGTTACCACTAACACATGTTTATTCTCAGGATATTTTACGATTCATAGAAAAACTATCAATCAGTGTACCTACAAGGATAATAATAGTGGTCATCGATGATCATTATGATATCCATATGTTAGGACATATTATGTTAGGACGAGCGTGTTACTGAGCGCATCAAGAACTTCGTGACTTGGCAGCAACCTCCTCAAAGTAGAACAAGAGTTCCTAGGTTCAAATTATAAGAATTTTGGTACCTGCCTACCTCACGAGCAAACATCGTGAACGTGTAGCGACTTGAACATAATATGTTTGCATGTCACACATATTATTATCACTGAAGGGGTCGGCGGAGGTGCATAGTTCCAATGTAACAGTGCTAATAACTACTGCCATCAACCAGGCTCCGTGCTTGCTACTGATAATCACCTAATGTTTTCCATTAGGTGATCCTCAGTACTACCCAGTTACATTTTGCCAGACCCGGAATCCGAAGCCAGGACCATGAGGTCCTGGCAGTTGCGCGTAGCGATCACTAAACCACCTATCAAATCCAAAAAGTTTTTTTTATCTACTATTACATAATACTTCCAAATAGTGTAAATGATACCTGACAGAGTGACGTGTCTCTCTAGTATGTAATACTTTAATTAATTTCTTCTTGAGTATCTTAGTTATATACAAAGTTATAGAAGATATTTACTGCGTAGACTTAATATCAAACTTTGAACGCCGAGATAAAAGATTTAGGAGTAATTAATAAGTATTATAATTAACACCGGCTTTTAATCAACGATTAATTATTTTTCGTTACATTAAAGAGTACAAAAGTTTTTGATCTATTTTTAAGAGTTAAGAATATATTTGGTTTCCTTTGTTCTACGATGTGGGAGCTAAGAAATTTCTATTGAAGTTTCTTATTACTTTCATTATATTAATACCTACTCGAATTTTCATTGCTTAAAGTAAGGGTAAATAGTGAAATTAAATGTATTAATCTTACAGTAAAATCCAGTTCTGGTGTTTCACATACCTGAAAATAGAAAATATACAATTAGTTTTATGAATTACATACCAGTTAACTAAACTTGACATCACCTCTACAATAATACAATTAAAAGCAGCATTTCAAAAGAACTTAGCATTAGCAGATGAAAGTGCCAACCCTAATTAAAGGTCAAACTCAATATCACGCACACACACGCAACCTCTACCTGTCCATACACGTGGCTACTGATGTGTGCGTGAAATAAATCCACAGAGCTCATTAGGGCTGCCTCCATTTTGCACAAGAGTTATAGCTGGACAATTTGTTACTCGCGGTAAATAAGTGGGCCTCATTTGGTTTAGCGTTTTCCTGATCTATCGGAGGTCTGCTTGTTAAAAAGGATGGAGTTTATTTTCAGGGTGTATTATGATTAATGAATTATTACCTAAATTTATGGTTTGAGGTGGATTAAGATCAACTGTATATTCTAAAGTGAAGCTTACACGAAATTCAAATTAATATAATATTTTATTTTAATTTATCATAATTATCACACCCGCCAAAATAAAAGCCACTCTGGGTACCTTCAAGGAGAATACTACCTTGAAGGTAGCCAGAGTGGCTGTTTAACATTCAGCCTATGCGACTTTATCATTTTTACATGCTGCCCAACCCGACCAGCCCGCTGCAGACCACTGCTGGACATAGGCCTCTCCCAAGGTACGCCACAGAGCTCGGTCCGTCACTTTATGTTGCCCATGCTATGCTTAAATTCAAATGAATACTGTTTTAGAAATGATGGACACGAGCGGGACTCGAACTCGACACGGTAGCTTAGTTGGTAAGAACTACGCCACGGGTCGGCTATGTTCTTACCAACCGATTATCGATTTGGATTTAGCCTATAATTATGTATAAAAAAAGTTTATTCGTTAATGTATTAATTTGACTATTGACGAGACTGTTTGTATTCTTAAAAGCTAATCTAATTCAATTACATCTAGAATTGCTTTAAATTTACTAAACCATTTATTTTAACTATTCGTTCACTGTTCGTCAAAATCCTCAGCAGCATAAAAGCTTACATTATTCTTAAACCAATCTCTATTTTAAAGTAGCATTTTTGAAGGAGCGATTTAGTAATATGCGATTTACTCGCAAAAACGAATTCAGTTGTGTAATACACAGTGTGTAATCACATTTCGAACATCCAAGCGCAGCACTAGAAAACTATTCAAACAACAAAAATGCTTAACAAAAGACAGTCGTTCGTGCTCTTTGAAATGCTATCGCTAGAGTACATTTAATTTCTTCCAACACCTGCGCTTTGAGAAACTATTTCGACAAACCGTTGCAAACACTTACAATTTTAATTACAAACACAAAAGCAATGTTAAATAATCCCAGCTAGAAACTCGGAACTCGGATTTTTCTTTTGTGAATTCCTGGAAAGTTTGTTATGTTGTTTCTTTGTGCTCAAAGGGTTAAAGGCCGTCATGACAGGCTGACGAGTATTGTGACGTGTTTGTTTGTTTGGGAGGAAGGACGTCAATGGGAACGTCGTGCACTTTGATGGGTTAACGTTGGAATTGCCTAGACAGGTTAGATTTGATGCTAGCGGTGAGAGAGAGTGACAGATACAAAGCCTTTCATGAAACAACCTGCTGGTGAATAAAACATAACCTAACATCACGCCTGTATTCCCGAAGGGGTAGGCAGAGGTGTATAGTTTACCTCCATTTTGCCAGTTATGTTATTAGTCCCAATGTAATATCGTGGAGTCTACATTAACATTCGGATAGTAGCAACTAGCAATAGGCTTCTTTATAACATAACACCTCCACCTACCCCTTCTGGGATGAAAGGCGTAATGTTAAGTTGCGAAAAATATTAATTTTAGTGACATTGAATTCAGTTTAGGTTTTATACCTAATTGAATTAAACAATAATTAATGAACACTTATATTTCACCAAAAAAGGTATTGTAGTTGTTTGCCTCGAGAGCTACTGTTACAACATCCTGGTCAACACAACAAACGAGGTTTTAATGTTGTTCATTTGTTTACATCGTCTGTGCGCAAGTTTTTCATTAATGATGTTTGTAGAGGCTCTTTCGGCAATATAACGTGAATGGCGGACAAATATTTGGATTAATAAAATTATACTGTTGCAGAATTACCTGCTGCTGTCCTTGTTAATACGATACTTTGGAAGATGGAGGGTTGGCTCGCTACGACCTTTTGTCAGTTTAAGTTTTATTCCGCAATTTTGTGCAGCATTTTCTACGGTATCCCAGCTGGAAAGTTATTTTTAAAAGTTGAGTTTTATACGGATATGCTAAAAGAATTTACGAGTGTATTCGTTCTTGCGAGTAAATCGCATATTACTAAATCGCTCCTTCAAAAATGCTACTTTAAAATAGAGATTGGTTTTGGTTTAAGAATAATGTAAGATACAGAGAGGGAGCTTGTCTCCTGCTTGTCGAATGAATGGAAGCAAGTTTACTTCTTACAAGAGGTGAGTAGGTACCTAGACAACAATTAATAATATAATGGTGTTATTATGGTATCATCTTCTTTATATTACTTCTGTACGTGTACTTGTCACCTCACTCCTTGTAAACGGCTAGATCGATTTGGATGAAATTTTTGTGTGTATAATGTTTTATATCAATGGGTTCTGGTATAGTTTGAAAATACAGTTGGACCCGGTAGGTGGCGCTGCTAGTCCGAGCAGGACGACGTCTGCCGGGTCCGCTAGTTTTAATGTATATTTAGATACAACGTTATATTGTTCCTATTATACAGTACACATAGCAGCATAATAAGACTAAAAAGCTATATAGTTTAATTAACTGTTACAAATATGTCTACTACCCTTATATAAACAAGCTTGTTCTATTCTGCTACTCAACAATTTTATTTTCATAATGTTTCAATTATATTTTAAAAAGTTTCATTTAACAAACCTCCACTTTCTTCCTATCCGTAACATTTACTTACTACAACACAGCGACAGTTCGGTCCCTACTCAACATTCGTTCCACGGTCCTTCCATTATTCATTAGGAGTCCAAGAAACAATAGCAGTTAATGAGAGCGAGGTGTTACATAAAATATTGTAAGGACAATGGACCACATGCGGCCAATTACAGGGATTGTGAAAAACCAACAGAGAAACTCCTGTTTAGCCCTTTTTTAATTTCGCCCGTTTGTAAGGGATCTTGCCGTGTTGAAGGTACCGCAATTATGTACACCAAAGTAATTAAAAATGTTTACGTGTGTTGTCTGCGCGCGGTCGAGCTCGCGTTGTCCGGAGTTTTATTATGTAAGTGTAACAAAGTTTGATTACCATGTAGTTTCGGTCTTTTTCGCACCCAGATAATTCTATCAGAGTATTATAAATTCGGATTTTCAAAAATTATGCCGATGAAGTGACACAAAATATATAGCAATTTTGAGTATTCGCGAACGTTTAGAAAGTAATATAATCGTTTCTATGAATGTCTCCATCAGACGGAGGTTACATCACAAAAGCCAGCTCCTAGAAGTACTTATTTATTCACTTCGAACTTTATATGAAAATAGTTAAAGCATACAATAATAACAGTTCCATTTCCAACTAAATTACGATAGTTCCACGAAATAAACTACAAACTAATTACATTACGTAACCTAGACATTGTTCATATAATACTCAATACCATTATTTTCGAATTAAATTCCGCAACCCGCACAACATTATAAAATATATCAATACAATATTGTGTAACCAGGTATACAATGCTGGTTTACAATAGTACATCAGCTAGATGAGTGTGCAAACAAGCCAATGTAACGTGAAACGATCGGAACAAACGGTGTGTGACTGTAATGAGATCGGAAGGGATTTATTGGGTAGAGGCCTCGTGGAGGTAATGTATGAGTCTGATAAGGTTAAATGTCTATTAAATAAAGGTCGACGGTATATTTTTGCTAGACACTGAAATTGTGGATGTTTTGAGCGGGTTGTATACCTCTTTTAGTTGTAAATTATGTAACTGACGGAATTTGAGTGACAGGACATTATATTATTTCTCTTTCTGTCACAATATGTAGATGACATGACGATAATATTGGATGAATTTAATTAAAATGCGAAGAAATAACGAGAAGTCACTTAGTTTTTATATTTGATTGTTATTCTTTTTAGTTTTTAGACGTAGTATAAGGAACAAAGCAAATCTGATATTTCTAGTTTTTAAATAACATAAGAATAATAATTATAATGCCTTAACCTTTAAACCAACTTAAGTAATTCAAATAGAAGTCCATCGTCACTGTATGTTTAGGTACACTCTTACACCCACCTACAACTCTACAATACTAACAATGGCTAAGAATTCTACTTCTAGACGTATTTAAAATATTCTGATCTACAAAAGACGCTAAAAATGGAAGATTAAATACAGTAATCTTAAATATTTACTTTTGGTTAATATTAAATGGAGTTCTCCTAACTGAAGATAAATTGACTTGAAGTTTTGTTATAAAATTGTAAAGTTGGTATCTAAAGAAACCAAGATTGTTTCCCTGGAGGGAGATGGGACTGACAAGTGGCATATAATTCGAGACACCGGGACAGGACCAAGATTGTTGATTGATACTGTTTTAAAGTTTTGTTTCTTTTGCTCATTTTATGTTACACACACCTTATAATGATATCTAATCCTATTAACCGAAGCTATAGTGGACGTTGCATAGTCGCTTGTTCGATGTTGCATCAAAGTCGTGGTCGACCCCTATGTCAGTATTTTTTTTTTTAAATCTTTATTTAATATGGGGTTTTTATTCATAAGAATACGTCAACCCCATCGTGCCTTATGCATTCTATTAACAAACAGATACTTAATATAATACATTATTATTTATATGTCAGTATTTATACTTTAAAATTTCTCTGGAAGCTAATTTTAACTTAACTCATAAAAAGTCTTTAAAAAAGTAAACTAGAATATTACCCGTTCAATACGTATACAGAAGAATTAGTCCCAAGACACTTAAAAAAATCAAGATGTCAGGCTTTGCACGGTAAACATCATCGTTTTTGTTCAAAATGTTAAAAGCGAAGGCGAGCCACGGAAAGCCTAACGACACACAGTTCAATCCGTCTGTCTGACCTTACCTCTCAACCTTATTGAATCAGGAACGCCGGCCGCATTCGAATCTACACCGCAACGCAATTACAATAAGATCTGATTTCCTTCAGTATCGTCCCAAGATGATACTTCATGCAATTTTGAATCGAAATACCCCTTCACAAGATTTCCTATCGTATTTCCGTTTAGTTCCAATTTTTTCATCTTTTTGCTGTATGCTTATTTGATCTTTTTACAGATATCGAGTATTGGAAGCGTTTTGCAATTTCGCATGTTTTCGATTTTAAGAGAAAACAATTTCAATTATTCGTGAACTGTAGACATGCCGTTGTTTATCGAGATCGGAGAGCGAAAGTGCTTTTATTGCGAACTGAAACATAAATACCATTAAGAGCATGAATATTGGATGTTCCATAATTGACACTGCATTAGCTTACCATCAAGTACTAAACAATTCTATCTAGATGATGTATTAATGATAGGTATAATATGGTGGTAATAGTTTTTATGCTTTATTAATAATATTCAAAATAAAGGCCGAGGATTGAGCTCAGTGGCGTGCGAAGCGGCATATGTCCAGCAGTGGACTAAAATAGGCTGACAATGTGGATGATATTTAAATAAAAGGAGAAATTGACATGATTATGGTAATCCTAAAACAACAAAAGAAATCGTTGTTGCAGTATCCGTTACCTCAATCAAGTCGTTCGTATCAAACTATAAAGTCCACCCCAAAGGTAACACTTCTCAACTTCATTACGTATTCAGTTCACTAAGATAGCTGCACAGCCGGAACTGTGAAACTCGCATTTACTTACATAAGACTAACGACACAAACTCCCATTGTCATATGTCGTCTGAAACTCCGAAAGCTGTAATTAATCCTATCAACTGACTTCAAATCCCACCTTCAAGTTTGAACTAATTTCGAAGCCGACTGTTTGAGGAACACCCTGTGGAGCCATCAAATGTTTCAGGATATAGTTGTGTTGAATTTGGACGGGTTATAGATGATGCTTTGTTTATACGATACAAATTATGACAATGGTTAATTATTGTAATAAACTTGACGTCACATGGATTCCCTATAGACTGTAGTGTACAGTACACATGTCATCAATTATGTCATAGGTCCCATGTAAAAAGGGCGAGTCCATTGCCATATCCAAACTCCGTGCTGCTTATATACTTATAAATATAAAATAACAATTACTCAAACTGAGGATCACATACTAAACCAGCGATGGAGTCGTAATTAAGTCGACAAAGATAGAGGAGAAGCAGTGTATTTTTTACTGCAAAAACATTTCATAGACTGTTATTAAACTAGTTAATGTATAGATAGAGCAAGGGGAGCAAGTAGAGAGCCTCAACGAGTGACGATACTTAATTACCTACGGCGCACCCTGGACGGTCAACCTCGCTATCATCCTTGTTGACTGACCAATCTCCACACCACGGCATGACGTACGCTATGTGGTTATTGACTCATACGAAGAAGAAGAGTAATGCAATATCTAATTTCCAAAAGAGATTGATCTTTCATTGAGTCCTTCCTAAGCATCATCATCAGCATCAATTCACGAATATAATTTGAAAGAGTAACTCTTTCAGAACAATATAACAATAATTGAAATTTAACAAAGCGTCCCTAAACTCGTGTTTAACTTTGAGACAAATATTGTACTTTAGTTATAAAAAGTTTTCACAATAAGTGTCGGCGTACACTTTATATTAGATTTTTATTACTGTACCAAGTTTGTTTCGTCCATTTCAAGATTAAATTAAATATACAATGTAACAAAAGCGGTTATTTCGCGGGGAAGGCTTTATTTCAAACAGTCCTACGTCATGATGATATCTGAACAAGAGACTGGCACCTAAATGAAGTTAGGCAGTAAAATGTCAGTTTACGAGTTTTTAAACCAGTCATTTAAAAAACTTGACCTTATGTTCAAATTACAATAAGTAGAAGAGTAGTATTATATAGTAACACCATTTAGTTATAAATCGGTATACTTATGAACATTGTTAAGTTAACAGAACATCATAAAGATATAACATCAACACGTCCTTAAGATAAGGATGAAACAGATAAAACCATTCCACAACGACACCGCAGTGAAACCTAGACGCTCGGCGCTAAAGACTTCATCCCAGCTGTCCACAAGGGACCGCCAGTAATTGGCCGGGTAATAACCGCGCAGTTTTAACTAGGTCAGCTCTTTGGGGAGGCTTAATAGAAGCCGCCAATATTCCAGTGATATTACTTTTTCAAGATTATTTTCGGTAATCCTGCGAATTTGCCGAATTCTTTTTAATCTTGACGTTTAAGCGCTATAAGATAAAAAGGTGTTTAAACTTTAAATGAGTCTATGAATATTGCAAGATTAATATAAAATCTCAACATCATCAATAAAAATGAATCACACATTGAAAGAAATAAAGGCGATCACTTTCCAATATAAGAGAAACGAACACAAGCTACATTTCATTCTGATTGCAAAATAAACTATCAGGATCAGGTCCCAAGAGCAGAAGTTAAAACGCAGAAAATAACGTTTAAAATGCAAACCACACGTTTAAAATAAAACCCAAGAAGTCCGCAAACAGTGCGAGGAAACAATGTTAACAAACGAAAAACATGCACGATTCTATTTGCGGCTGTCCCGGGGACCCCGATAATATCACTCATCACAATGCGACATAAACCTTATTTAAACGACTTTGAGCTTAAAGTTGCACAGCGAGAAATCGCCTTTTAAAACCTATGTATTCAAGTCAGAGAGCTCGCGTCTTTCGCTAGTAGTTCGATTGAATTCCTTCTGTTTTGAACTAAACGTTTATTGCTTTAAAGACTATTTTTGCTTGTTGGATATATCGAGTGAATCAATATAGCGCGAAGTTTGCAAACTCAGCACAATTCAAACTGCAAAATATTTCATAAGGTCGTAAAGTTGGTACATGCTTTATGGACATAACACTATATTTATGTGTTGGTACTGCTGTAAAGTTTACGTCAATGGCGCTAGTGGTGTTACGCGTTATATCTTGTCAGCGTTGGGTATAATTTCATACTCTAAATGGACCGTAAAGTCTATTGTGAATGCTGGAGAAACGCCGAAATATGATGTTTGGCCAGATTCTTTATTACCGATGCTGAAAATAAAATCTGACTATACGAGAGTACATACATTACATTTATAAATTAAACATAATAAAAAATATACTTTACGTTTAATATTATTCTTTCGAACTAACTTTTTTACAACTTTTAGACAACTTTTCTACATAAAGTTATTTTATGAGCAAAAAGATATGACTCCGCATAACACATAATTTAAATTGGTATTGTAGAAAGAATAAAGAATGAAGTAAGATGACTGTAAGATGAAAAAATTGGTTACGATAATATTATAGAGTACCCAAAGTACTAAGTAGGCTTGTGTACATGTGCGACTAGCATCTCAACTAGATTGATTCAATACAAATTAGTACCAATGTGACTTACAATTTCATATTGTGATAAATACATTTGGCTAGTCTCGCTGGCAAATTATATAACTTTTACTTTTAGCAAAATTAGGTTATGTAGCAGTACACTCCGGGAAGTACCAGTGTAAACAAAATAGAAATTAAAACATGAAACAAACGTAAACAATTTTAAGCGCCGCCAATAAAGATCTCCATTTTAATTATCCAAATGAAATTATACAAGATTCAGTCTAATTTACAAAAAGCATTGGCAATAACAGAGAAACAGGCGATCAATTTAAAGTAAGTAATGTCTTGGGATGGGACGCAGCTGAAAAAATACATCCTTCAGTGTCTGGAGCTCTCTCATTATCTGTTATCCTGGACGCATAAAACTGGAGATTAAGTGAAGCTGCCATGTTTAATACTGATAGAAATGTTCATCAGCTTTCATTGCCTAATGGGATGAAATGACTGGCGTATATTGATGACTACATTGTTTTTGGTTAGAACATCAATTCTTACACGAAGAATCGATAATTTTAGGTAACTGCGGTCGGCGTTTGAGATTAGTAATAATTAATCTGCGCAGGATAAATACAGTGTGGTGTAAGATAACATATGACACTCTCTATTTACTCACAATCAAAGTCCGGTGAGACTATAAAGATACGACCCAAGAGATATAGGCTCAAGTTATAAGAAGAATCTTTATCACTTTAATGTGTGTTTCTCTAATCAGTTTGAACTTGTAATTCTTTCCATTATTCCACTTACAGTTAAGTCTACCTCTACTAGATTTTTTTCAGGCATGGAACGGTTTAGTAAGGTGAGGTGAATTTAAATGCACAAGCGTGCAGGCAACAAATATATGCAAATCACATAGTCCCTTGTTGGAATGTAATACGTATAGGTAAGTATTCTATAGTACCAAAGACTAGTCACGTCAAAGAAGGTATGTAGCTTTATCGCCTCATAATATTTTGTGCCTAGCACGTTCAACTTCCAAGAAGTGTGCCGTATGAACAATCTCTCACAAAGTTTAGGACTTCAACAGTACCTCAAAAAACATATTATGATGTCGAGCCGCGTGCAAACGATTTATGATACTTAAACTTACAACGTTACTTTTCAGGAGAAGACTATTTATGGGTATTACTTTCTAGAAGTTTATTTACTAATCTGACCTAAAAAATGCGACAGGAATATAGATTTCGCTTGTAGTAGTTTTTCTACAGTATTTACTATGAGGCCATAGACATCTATTAGGATATGGGTCACCCTCATAGTTTGAGCGGCAAAACAGTCATGAGCACAAAATATTAATATGTCGCATAAGGCGACTTGAATAAAAAAGGGGCGGGGTCTACAGGCCGTGAATATAATGTTGTTTGTTTTTCGCGTATAGAAATTAATGTGTAATAATATTGTCGAACAGCTTTTTGGGTTGTTTTTGTTTTACATCGCCTGTGGGGTGCCATTTAAAATGATTTTGTAGAGCTTATTCTCTAAAATAAAAATATCCTTTAAAATAAAACTGTTTTACGGATTTTATCCGCAGTTTATTCAGGTTTTTGGTGACGTCGTTTCGAATCTCTTACAACATTCATCACACGGCAAATATAAATATTTGCTTTTGTTAAAAAATTTTAAAAGTACATATTTCTCAGCAATGTTTGTTTCAAAGAACACTCTTCGAAGCACGATATTTTAATAATCACAAATTATATAATAAACGATATTTCTGATACAATGCTATCAAGATTCTCTAAGCAGCACGAATTAATATTGAACCTTGATGAAAGAGTAACTTATAAAGTACACAAAAAACATCCGTTTAATCCTGCCTCACAGCGGAACCGGAGTTTAAGACCGGGTGAAGTAACCCAGCCGGGTTAGAAACATCCCCAGGGTTTGGCGGATAAGGGGGATGACAAAATTCATGATTTACGTTGATATCGTAATCTGGGAGGCAGCCGGAAGGCATTGGAAGTTGCGAATTATGCCAAGGTTCCGCCTCCCCACGATAACGGGGTATGTTTTGGGAACCGATATCTGATATGTTATGCTTCCTTTCATATTCAGGTGTCGTTGGCTGAACGGGAGATTATCCGAGTGCTGAAATATGGCTCCGTGGTTTGAGAATGTAGACTTTGTTTGAACACAAAAAATGCTTACTGTGAAAAATAATAATTTTTTTTTAATAAAGCTATGACTATAAAATACCTAATCAATATGAGAATATGTTATTATAAACCCAAAATCTAACTTCACGGGTTTATAATATAATTTGTACAAAAATACACAAACAAAGGAACGTCTGAGAAGTGATGAAATATAATTTCATCAATTTCCTGGAAAATAAAACCATTGATGGTATCCCGGACTGAGAGGCGGTCGAGCGTATTTAATATTTAATGTAATAAGGGGACCTAATAACATTGACTTAAATAATATAAAACATAATAACTTGGCTAGATAACAGTAAAATTGAGTTAAAAGGTAAGCAGGGGTGAATAGTGGTACAACTATATAAGGGATTTTGACGATTCAAACGAGTGAACATAGTTTAGGACCGATTTAAACATTTTCTTCTAAAATAAATGAAGGAAAATTACAAAGTAAAGTTATGCTTAGTTTAAAACTAGCGATATCATTTCTCATATAGTTTTTAAAATAATTAAATTTTTTATGTTACCATAAACTTTAAACAAAGAAATAAGCATGAAACCACCAAAACGAATACTTGTGCCACAGCTCTGTCCTGAACAAAGGCTCACCAAAAGACCATAAACCTCCAAATTAAATGACGTCATCTAACTGAACTGAGGAATTCACACAAAGAAGGCCTTTCACGCACAACTTTCTCCAGCCATTCACAAAGTAAACCCTTTTATTTGCGACTGAATAAAATAAATGGTAGGAATTCCATCACATGCGAGTTGTCTGGCCGCCCCCACGTCGACGTGTAATTGAAAAATAAAAGCTTTTGTTGCTAAACTATTGTCGGCTCGGGTTTCGGGCCTTTATAATGGCCGATCGTGTTTTTGCTGCGTTTCCTATGTTAAGTGTATAGTAAATGTAGAGAAGAATTATTAGTTTCACTTAACCCATCACCACCACAAAGCTAGCTATTACATTGCGAGATAGTTCGGAGCATACAGAAAAGTCAGCAATTTAATTCAGATTATATCTTCATTGTTTACAAATAAACTGGCTTTACAATAAGACTCATAACGTATTGTCGTTGTTAAGACATCCACTTCAATATTGTAGCTATTAATAATATAACAGAGGTGAGCCAGGAACTCACAGCGGACCAAACAATAACTCCAAGTAATGAAGTTCTAAGTATCACAAGTTAAGTTGTCTCGGAACCCACAACGAATTTAATCAGGAGAAATAATAGGGGGCGTTGGAAATTAAAGGGCTTTCCCTTTGAATTTATTAGAACAATTAGACGCAAGTGGCTTAATCACCACGCCCACCAGCCACCACCCAGCCCGGCACACACTCCAGCCTCCGACGGCGAGCACTGAGCACGGAGCCCGACACAGACGCTAGCATGTTTTGTACATTATTATAATTTGGAACATTTTAATATTTTCTTGGCGAGGCATCCGATACCTAGCCCCGAGGAAAGAATCTTTTTAAGATATTGTTATTTGATGTTATCGAGAAACGTATTCAATTTCGAGTTTGATAAAGAGAATTTAATATATTTTCATTTTTGTTAACATTAGGCAGCTTTGACCCAGTTGCGATGTCGGGCGTTATCTTGATTTAATCATCTGCCACGGGGCTCGGCCACAACGCACAAATTTTCATTAAATTTGAAATCACGTTACGTAACATCGAAATCATCCTAAAATGTAAATGAATTCCTATTCCATTAAAGGATAACGATATGAATTCTAGCCAATACATTTAAAATGTGAAAACATTTAAAACCAAATCACTATTACAGTTAAATCAATGTTGCTTCACACCGCAACTTCTATCAAATCGACGTTATTCCCGATCAGACAAAAGTTCAAACGCGACCAACAAACGAAGTGGGGCGCAGAGTCGTTGTCGGAGGTCTGAATACGTCCCAGATTCAATTCTGCTGACAACACGATGCTGACAGTGGTTAGAGAATGGGGCTCCACTGTCTGATGTACCTAGATAATATCAGTCTTTAGAAAGCCTGGCACTATCCATGTCACTAAATGAATAGGCTCGGTGTATCCGCGCGCGACACTGATTGAAATGGATGCTCCAATGTTCACTAGTTTTGATATTCAATTTTTGTCATGTATTACCTACAGCTCTTGAGGGTTTTGAAGAACACACTTTATTTATAAAACTGAAGTATTCCAAAAATGTACATCATAAACTTAGATGTGTTAATTTGTGTATTCATAACGAAAATGAATGAAACATAAGCTGTTAAAATAATTTCAGTCTTACAAACAAAGATATTTAAATGCCTAATTATGAGAGAAACAACAACACTCAAAACTTTCTCTTCAAACGGCCTAGTACTTAAAATCTTGAAGACTTTACCAATTTCTGACTTACTTTATCTGATCAAAGAACAAAGGTTTCTTTGTAAACGACACTTGAAACCGCTAGACGAGACCGTTTCACCTATAATACTGCAAAGTGTTCTTACCGCGGCCGTCCGCGGCCGAGCCGATGTACAAGTTACACCAGTTTTGTTATGTAAATTCAACAATTATAAAGGGCACAATTGTTTGCCTCTCCAAGGTCTACTGTGGCGTAGTTCATAACACAAGATAATGGAGCGAAGTAATGTGTAAAACGTTATTTATACAATTCAAACATTGTTAGTAGTTGAGAGCTTAATGTAATCCTGCTCACGTTCTGAATACGTTATGTTAATGTATTTTGGACCTTTCCTACTCAAAAATTCAGGGGTTTTTATAAATATTAAAATAGGTGTAACTCACTAAAAATTGTTTCGTAAACATTTCAAATGATTTCGTAAGCTTTTTTTGTATTTAGATGGGTTGCTGCACGTTGTCCAATGAATGTGACGGCTTGTTGTAACTTGTTAATGTTTTATTTCTTTATTGTTGTGTTTGAATGAAGAAAGCTTCGAGGAGAGAACAATACGTTTTATTTGTTCAGTTTGCTTACTGGGGTGCATAATGAGCATAATGTATGTACATTTGTAATAGATTAGCTGTCTCGCCCAGCTTAGCGTGGCAAACAAATTGAAATACAGCGCTGTAATGTTCTCTTAAACGAAGAATGAGAGCGGGGAAGTTATTGTGGGGAGCTAGTAATAAGCAGGATTGTTGAATATTATTCAAATAAAAGACTCGTACAGTTTTTGTGATAGTTTATAATATCCTATTAAAATAGTACACTCAACTGGAGGTCACAGTGCTTTTTGTGTTAAAAAATGTGGGTTGTTTTAAATGACTCTGACGATAATAATTATTCATAATACGAGGTGCCTTCAGCCAACTTTATGTTAACGTAAACAAAAATCTCTGATAAACTTTAATGATCTAAAAGATATATTATAATGTTCGAGAATATTCTTTATAGACGTCTAGACATAATTCTTTCTTGTAAGTATGTAGATAGTATTCGTTACAGCCGAGGTAAAAATCCCAGATCGGTCTCAGCCTAGGCTCAGCTACAAAAATTAGTTAATCCAGATGATTTATATGTCCCGCAGTTATAAAATGTAAAAAATATAGGAATACATTTCTCAGAAATATTCGATGTTTCACAACGGGTATGTATATAACTATCGTAAGCTTTTTCCATATTATTATTATTATTTACTCCGAGAGTATTCACGTGTTTAATCGGGAATGCCCGACTAGTTTCGGACGCGAGTGGAGCCGTTATTCATGAGCTGGACGTTTATTTCAATACTTTATAATTGACATACAGAATAATTAATCCAAATGACTGAATAAAGTTTATTAATTTAAATTAGGTGAAAATATATAATATAGGTGGAACCTAAAACCTAAAGCAGACAGTCGTGTCTTGTCGCTAAGCTCTTAAGAGTATGATCGATCGTTCTCAAGTGGGGTAATAGGCTAGTTACTATGCCAGTTACTTGTGTTAATAATGATTATAGAAACCATTTCAATGTACAAAGTAATTACTATAAAACAAAACTAATGCTGTTGCTTAGATCAGTATTCTTAATAATTAGTGACTTTTTGAACGCCCTATAAAGAACAGACCCAGAGCACGAAATATTGAGCGTTTAAATTAGCAATAAAGTGAACATTTACTAAATAAACGTAACTGTCCCTTGAATTATTCCAAATTAAGTTTTCACGACTTTGAAGCGTCCAAAACTACAAAAGAGGAGCTTCGAATAATGAGATCGATTCCATCGAACTAGGCCCTTCACTAAAACAACTATCAACAGTGATCGGGACATACCAATTGTTGAATTTTACTTACAATAAGATTAGGTACTCGTGGAGTGGCCAGAATAGCAGCTCCCTCGTCTCGTGGGTGTCGTAGGAGGCGACTAAGGGAAAATCCAGAAGATGGGCAGCTCTTTTGTAATTT
Organism: Abrostola triplasia; assembly: GCA_946251915.1. Taxonomy (NCBI): domain Eukaryota; kingdom Metazoa; phylum Arthropoda; class Insecta; order Lepidoptera; family Noctuidae; genus Abrostola; species Abrostola triplasia. The sequence continues at coordinate 211,352 of OX276443.1, read as the reverse complement.
TACCACAAATACTGCGAATCCCAGCGAGAATTACCAAATCAAAATAATGCCCAACTCGGGATTGACCCTAATCGAATCCAGGATCGGTCAGCAGTCGCCCTTATACTACCACTATATTATTGAGACTGTCTTAAAAAGTACTTAAGATATATAATCGTTAATTAATTAAGTTGTTCAAGACAGTTAATCGATGTTTCAAACAAGTAAAGTGAACAGTTTGAGAGAAACTCTGAGACCCCGAATACATTGTTTCAAAATGTATGGAAATTTCTCGAATGTTGTTCATGTTCACACTATGCTCGCTTAGCTGCGGGGTCTGTACAAGACTCTGGTTGTTATCTGAGTGTGAATAGTTTTGTTTGGTCGGTATTTGTTAACTATGTGTGGCCATGGAGGAACGACGGAGATTTGGCTATGTGGGTTATTTATTTTAATTACTGGAGAGTATCTTTGGTAGGCGTCATTATAATTAGAAAGGTCGTGAAATATGTATTTTATTTCTGAATATTATCTTATAAGCCGCTTGCCAAGCGTGGGGATTATGACAACCTATTATCTAAGGGGGAGACCTTTGGTTTAACAGTGGACGTCTTCCAGCTGATGATGATGATTGTCTTTGACTGTCTACTGTATCATTATTACCTATAGTGTACAGCGCGACTTCCCATGGCGTATTTTTGAAAAAAGTACTTTAGTCGTGTAAGTTCACAGAATAAAAATAATAATCTTAACGTTTTCTTGATTTGCTTGTATTTGAGTGGGTTTAAAAAGAACTTGTCTAACTATATACATAGTTAGACAAGTTCTTTTCCCGTTATTTACACTAGTGTAAGAAATATATAATTATTAATATTACAGGTGTGCCAACAAAAGATAAAAGGTACCTATTGTCTTATTTTCACTCTCCTAAAGATACTTAACGAATTCAATAACGAGAAATCGATCCCTCAACTAAAATGTAGAATTGATTTGAAACCTAAAACTTTGGCGATCAAAGCACTATGACTTGTTAAATTGTAAAGTTGACTCAATAACGAGCTTACTTGATATCAGAACTAACTGCAGAAGTCGGTCCCGGTGAGGTATTGGAGCTCACGGATTAATTAATGGAAATAAAGTTCGTGGAACGAGTAGGTGAAGTGAAGGTGGGCATGGTAACACAGGCGGGGAATATACAGTTTTATTAAAAGATTTAAGTTTATTAAAATATTCCTGCGTAATAAATATTCGATGTAAACGATCTTTCGTTTATTAATCCATTAATTTGATTAATTTGCTCTATAAAATATTATGTTGAATTTTATTGAAAGTTAACAATATTGTGAGTACGATGCCAATCATTTTTATAACATCACTCGGGATTTAATCATAGTATGTATCTTAATTTTTTTTGCAAACATCGAAGTGACCCGTTATTTATTATATTGTTGTTTTTCCTTAGGTAGCAGGTTTAAAACCTAATTAACCTGGCATTTCTAATGATTGTTATAATTGAAAATAAATGTTGAACTTTTTATTTCGTGAATTATAACTATTTTACAACTATATACAACTTAAATCTAATACAGAATGAAAACAATATATACAAAAATAAAAAGTTAAAAAGCATCAAAAAATTCATCCCCATCGATGTCAACCGGTAACGTGCCCAAAAGACTGGCAGCATTGCCACGTTGAATGGCAATGCTAATTCTTTGGCCGAAAAATGAACCAGCCCTTGAATGATTGTTCACTATCGACTTATCCTTCAATGAGATACCGACAAGATACTAATGTTGTTAATATATTTCAGCACTGAATTAGTATAATTAACCATACTTCAATAACAATAATTGTTTCCAATCACTAAAATAAACAATGAACAATACAACCGATTTTATGACCAAAATTCCATTGTGACAAATCCGCCAATACGTAGGCCTGACCGAATAGCGTGTTAGTGACGTCACAGAAGCCACAGTGTAGCCAACGCCGCAACGTTAAAGCTGCACGATTGCCCGTGGGACAATGGTTGCTATTGGAATTGATTCCTCACGTCAACGCGCGCGTAATCAGCTGGGTTGGCGGGTGGCGGTTTGATGGCTGACGTGTGACGTGTGCAAGTGCAGCGAATGTCTAATGGAAATGCGGCTGCAATACACTTTTTGATAGAGTTTGGAAATGTATGAAATATTTCTGTTCACCAGGTAGACTGTCTTATCTTATGTTTTTATTCAGCATTAATTTGATCAGTTACAGATGGGCGATAACTTGAAAACTGAACGCAACGTCATAGATTCTTAATCTTATTAATTAGATTTTTCTGTTAGAAAATTCTGTATCCCCAATTGATATAATGCTCGATACAAAACACCCCCATTTCGTAGAATTAAGAGATTGATAAAGTATGAGTGTGCGTCGCTGCATCTATGCTTATCGTAAGCTACAAATATTCCTTTAGAATACATAGTTATGATGTTATTATCTACAGATACCTAAGTCCAACAGTGTAACCTAAATCGTCGGCAGACATCAAACATATCGACTATCACCCCTCCGGCGGGGAGCGATGTGTTCTGATTGATATTCGATGCAAACATGTTTATTCGTTGAACTTTGAACACGGAAATTGAGATATTGTATATTGTGTGTTCCTGGTGAAGTTGTATCTAGATGGAACTCTATTTAGCTGCATCGTACAGGGTGTAGCGAGCAATACATTGGAAACTTGAACAAACTGTAAAACTATAAAAGGGTTTATACACTCAAGCAATTTTTCCCTAAATCATTTTTGTGTTTGCAGATGTATAATATCATACAGAAATATATAGTTACTTATTCAAACTTATTCCGAACATCTGCGAGTCACACAAATGTTTACTTTATGTCTTTACAGGAGAGACCGAGAGTATTTTTTAGAAACACCAATAATGGGATTATTTCTAGTATCTTGAATCATGGGTGTCAAAACAAAGTTTTATTTAAAATGTTAGCAATAACCCTCATTAATATGACATAATATCTATGAATTATAAAAGAATGCCACACTTTAGCCCGACTCGGGATTTAAACCCAGAACCTCATGCTGAGCAGTCGCGCTTAACGACCACTAGCCCAATGAGGCAGTCTATGATTTAATTACAATAAGAACAACATTATTATCCCTCAACGCGTTCATAAAACAATAAGGCGACTAAACACGTATCAAATTACTTCCATCTAACGTCCAGCCAATAACTCATATTTATCAGGACCGCTTGTCACCATCTTGTGTTCAGAGACCAAGATATCTGGCTTTGTTTCGATCACGTCTGCTCCAGCCCCCTCCCATCCAAATATATAGCCGCTACGTGCAGCGCCGTCTCTATAATGTTTAATGGAGTGCAGAGTTTCAAACAAACCGTTTCAATTCCTTTGAGTAAATTCCAAGTAATTCTGTTGTTTGGTTGTTGTTAATGGATTTGTGTTTCTGCAGTTTTGGATGATAATTAACAAAAGAAGATTATTTAGGATGTACGTGTCAGTTAATTGTATATTTTCATTAAAAAAATGCTAAAATGTTTTTATTTCAAATGTTTTTTTTTACCTGGAGGGGTTAAATGTAAATATATGATAAAAGATATAGACGAGGATAATGTATTTGTACTGTAATAGTAATACACGACTGAATAAAGTACTAAAACAAATACAAGACAAGCATGCCGGCGACCAATCAGGTCTCCAGTCCATTACTTAAGAGTTCTGCGACATCAGCATCCTATAGGAAACAGTTGACACGTAACAAATAGCTTGAACAGCGTGAACTGACTAAATAATAGTTAAAACAGCTTTTATGTCAACACTATTGTCCTACCGTCTGATACTTTAAACGGTTCATAAGGGTACTAATCCTTCACGTTAATGGCAAGTTTACGTTTATTCTAGCGTTGTAAGGGGGAGGCCTTTGTTCAACGGGGGTCTTCCGGCTGATGACGATGATGAAGAATCCTTCACGAGTGATAGTTAGTAAGTCAGGCGTACCCTGGGCAGTCCGGCTCACTACCATCATTGTTGCCAGCCTATCAAGGAACAGCATGACAAGTGAACCCAGTCAAGTGGCGAAAAGTATAATAGTATGGACAATGTTTAGGGTAGATATAGATAATTTCTATGTAGTATATAACTAACCTAACACAAGTTATCGAAATAAGCATCTTTTAGGAGAGCAAAAAAACTGCTGTATATATCTGGTATTTTATACACGCTGTGTTTTAATAAAGCTTCACCATTGGTTCAAACTTTCGTGTTTGATACGAGAAACTATGCGATTTGCAATTACGTATCGACAAACGAAACATATAACGTAAAAAAATTGCTGACTGCTGTACGTGACAAAATATCTCATAAACAAGCAAGAGTAATGGTTACCAGATGTTTCCACTTGAAAATATCCAGAGCATTTTGTTGTTCAGTTTATTGACAACTCATCATGTTCCGACAAGCGAGATAATAACTGAAGCTCGGCGATACTTAACGCAACTTCGACAACTTCACTGAACACAGATTCTGTGAACAGATAAATTTATAACGCTTCGTTACGTAAGGGCGTAAGTACCTTGGGAAGTTTGTGAGTTAATATTTATGGTAAAGGGTTTGTGCCACTTAATTGAATTGGAAAAGAATTTCAATTTGAGTCGGTTACGTACTTTTGTGTATTTCCTATTTTTTTCGGTGATTGGCTGCAGGCTTACCCCTTATTACAGTGGACTTGTTATTAAACAAATAGCTGTGATTGGTAACTTTCACAGATAATTAGCGCTCGTTCCGTGAAAAATTTGAATCAGTTAACTCAAATAATCAGTTTTGCAGTTAAGCCGTGGAAATATAACAATCCATTTGTGCGGGGAATAATAATATTTAAGACTTTTCACTATGTAAAAAGTCGTTCTTCAATGAATTTTAAATGTTCCGCTGCTTATGTTGATGACTTTACCTCCGTATTTAAATATTGAGTCAGCTTAACGAAACAAACCTTTTCCTTCTTAACCCTATTATTCTAAAGTTATTCAAAGCTTGCACCTAAAACAAAACAGATTTCACTTTCCCAACAACGGAATGTCCCCCAAACGTCCCGGACTAGTAACACCGCATTATTTGTTAGCGACTGTAATAAAAACTGTCCCGGGGACGTGGCCTGACTCGCAACGACACAGCGCGTGCCTGAGACAGACCCGGGATGAATTTGAGAAGGTTTTTATAAAGACTGGCTGTTTTAAATTCACCTGACTGCTTATGGTTTAAAAAAAGTAATATTTTATTTTATGTGTACTAAAGATATACCTATATCTGCGCCATCATATCTCAGTGTATTGCGCGCAGGAAGGAGAGTGCGATATTTGTGTGGTGAGTGCAGAAGCCAAATGTTATCATAATATACATGTTACAGGGTTTCAAATACATGAAATTACTAGAAATATGTTATTGTATTAGTAGACGTATATGCCACCCAATTGTAACCTATACAGGCTATGTATTGCATAACTACTATAATTGTAGATTGTGCTATTCCTAGCGTCGATTGCTCACAGACTGGATTGCCATTATACCCGGCATTTCTGCAGCAGACGTATTGTTACCTTGTGAATGTCTATGCTTGTTATCTTGTCGGTATCATTTTATATATTTGGTTGTATATGAGTCTTGTTACTTGAATGTAGTTTATTGTTAATCCAATGGTTCAACGAAGATTTAAACAGTTTTATTTTATTTTTAAAACAGTAACTGCTGTCACAGTCAAATTACCTAACTAACTACCAGATAATTTCATTTTATAATCTTACTCGACAAAATTCGATACTCAAAATTTGAGTTGTCAGATAAAAATGTAAGATAAAATGCCGGAGTTACTGTGGAGGGTGGATGGCTGTCGCGAGCAGAATACCAACCGTTACCGTCGGGGGTGGGCAGCGGGCACGGTCGCGGCTAATTATTATTCTTTGTGCGAATGACAGTCGGCGAAACGCCTTGTATTCGCGGTCGGTGACAGAATGTGTCGCCGAATTATTGTTTGTGCGGTATAATTAAATTGTGTCTGTTCATCGAGTTTGATCTTCATTAATATGATTGACGCGGTTTTGTCGCCGATGTTCGAGTAAGTTCGAGTTTATTCAGTCTGTAGTAAGTTGCAGTAAAGTTCAATAAAATTACAGTCTGGTGGGGATCAATACTATGATGCTTTTTAGCGATCTGTTGTGTTCGAATGAAGTAGTAAATAGTTGTAAAATATGTATTATTTCGATAATAAATAAATTACAGTCCTACATAATAATATTATTTCCAAATCTATCAATTAAATAGTTTAAAAAAGTTACATAGTAAGTAGTCAATTGCTGTCATAAACGAAATTAAGTATTTACGATTGACACCTGTGAAACTTGTGAATTTTACTGTGATTTGTATTTACTTCTTGAGACATTTATAATACACGATAAATGTATAAATGGTATCTAGCAATACCAGTAACTGAACTAACACGACTGACTGGAGTTACACGGAGCAGCAGAGAAGTTCCTAACAGTGTGTCTCCCGGGGCAACCAACTTTATGCTAACACCAAAGAAATTTAATTTAACTGAAGTTTACTTATAATATATTATGGAAGAAAATAGAGCGCGATATTATAAGATGTTTTAGAATAGAAGCTAATAAATTCTTAGGATTTATGTACCTTCAAAGATCTTAGCACCACACAACTAACAGTGTCTAATATAATTAAGTCGAAACAAAAGTATAAAAAAACTAAAATTTATAAAAATTACACACTGCTTTTCACTAAAACCTTATTCTGAAGGATCTCTCAAACATTTGTGTCACTAACAGCCCCCTTATCTACGAATCGAGACGCCGTACGTACAGTATAATACGGGGTCTCGTTTCCACGACGTTTACTATCCTTCTTTGAGAGTTCATGGTATGGGGGCAGGTCGAAGATCACTATCGTTTTTATAACCCATAAGCAAGAACGGATATTCCGCCATAATAAATATTGATAAGTGGCCACAAAATGGCCGCCACAGTATGAAACGACCCTGTACAACACTACGTCTGATCTTTTAAGCAAACACTGGCAGTCTAGACTTTTAAATTACTTTCGAATTTAGAACATTTATTAAGTGAGAACGTGAGAATTTTTAAAATTAGAAACCCGGCTTTGTATGATGAGCTTACAAAGCTTGTCGTGTTTTTTTGGTGCTTGAGTTTGTTTAAGGGGGTTCAGTATATTTTTTTTTTGCATCAAATAATATAGTAATACTTAGGTGTTGTGATGTAGGTGTGAATGTGATGGTCCAGATTATAATTATTTGTTTTGTGGGCTCTTCGCATTACAAGTCGTGTGCGATTTTTTGAATAATATTGTTATATTATAATCTTATTTGCTGGTTTACGTTTCTCTTTTTCTACTGCATTATCATGGTTTCCATAAATAGTTACCATGTAAAGACTAATGGATAAATTCGCGAGCAACATCTAAGATGACTATTATTAGTTGGTATAATATTACATAATAACCACAAGTGACACAGCCTCGATAAATTCATGATTCTTTCCATCTCTCTTTTGTTTTGACTATTATATTACGTTGCACCCCGAATAACAAACGGAATAATAACAATTACAAAAATGTAGTCATTACTCCAATTATTATGAATAATAACAGAATTAACAAACAGCCCATTAATTCAACAAAGCCGTATCTTTGCACATTAAATTTTATGTAACAATATATTTCTCAGTAATAAAATGACTTAAGTCCGAATTTTACGATTTTCAGTTTATTAGAATATCTGTCGGAATCATGTCTTTAGGGTTGAATTTAGATCGTTACTTTAGTGTCATTTTGTTACTTATATCGTGAATTTATAATTAATTAATATGAATCACTTTACAAGGAGGGAGGGAGAAGGGAAATAGAGAAATCTAAGAGGAAAATAAACTTCGACCGACACGCTTCTCTTATTGTTGTTAAACTCGTGGAAATAATATCCATCAGATAAAACAGCGAGGGTAATTTGTGACATTTCACGTTTGCGAAATGCACCCACGACACAAGAAAAGTGCCTAGTGACATTTAATTTTTTATTAGAATTTAAATAAGTATATAGAACAGATTAATATAATCAGTTTTACATATCAATAAATACATAAAAGAAAACTCAGTGTATCATCTGGTTGTCTGTTCTAAGTTATGTGGGTCAAGCGGAGAAAATGGGGTTATTAGGGACCGACGCGACGCAAGACGAGGGTTAACCCTGTCACTTATGCGCAGGAGGGGGCGGAGATGTGTTCATCGGTACGTCACAACTATTGTTATACTGTTAGCCTTGTTCTTTGTTGTGCATATCTGTGTGCGTACTTATAGGTTGCTTAATCTAATGTTTTTTGCTGAGGTATTAATACATACATAACCATTAACCATAGTAAGCTTTATATTTATCAAATGTAGCTAGATTTAGTGACTTGTCGTTATAGAGACTACCCTTTTTTAGCCTGTGTTGTCGCTCTGTAGGGCTAAAGCCTCCTCTTCATTCTTCCACTTTATTCGGTTATGTGCTAAAGTCCAGTCTTTCTAGCAGGTAGGCAAGCAGCTCGTCATGCCACCGTTGTCTATCTTTAGCAGTAAAACTAGTAACATTTTTTATGGTTTAGAACAAGACTCCAAGGTAAGAGTAAGTAATTTTTAATAACCTTTAAAAATATATGCCCCATACTTTCATCCTTAAAGACCAAAATCTTTTTTACAAGAAACATGGCTACAGTGTAAGAAATCTTTGTCAATAGACATGCGAGGAGAGAATACTAAAAGGAAAAAACGCCAGACATGCTCCCTAAATGTTATTCCCTCCACTTTGTTTTACACGCGGCCTACTGTAGTTTGTTTGGTATCGGGAAACGATACAACATAAAGAGTATTGACTTAGCGTTACGTTATCCTTCTCGTCAAATGTATGAGGAAAACATAAAATGTGAGCTCGATTAAATAAATCGAAGATTAAAATGGGGAGGGGGGGGGGGATTATTGTGACGTACGGAACGTAATCGATTTGAATTTTGTTTTATGTACTCGATTCTCAAAAGATGCATTACATGGCTAAACATTTACTTTAAAATATTGTCACTATCCTTTCCATGTCAAAGATTGATGACAATAGACATAAAATGAATTTAAGTTAAAGACGTTTCATCTTTTTTCATAAGTGAGAGGTAGATGTTTGGTTGCCTGAAGTCTTCAGCACTAACAATAAACTAACTGCAACATGTGTAGTCGGTTTTTCCAGAATTTTATGCTTCTATCTTTGGTCATCTTTTAAGGTATCTTCATTTAACTTGTCATTTTGATAATATAAAAACTGGGCTATTCTAGAAGCAAATCAAAGTCTCATCTGTAAATCTAAAATATAATTAGAAAGTCAGGGGAGAGGCCTTTGCCCAGCGGATGGAAACGATCTAGGCTGGACAAATAAATGTCGTAATTGTATAATCGGAATAGAAACTGCAACCCACAGTACAGTTACGCTTAACTGTAGTGATTGAGCTAACTTCAGTTTCCCCGACTCCGAGCCCGGCCGATCCTCTGATACGATGCAACAATTCTTCGGCTCACAACTACTCAAACAAATGCAATACAGCGGGTACACAGGCCCACATAAGTTCTGCATGAAGCGTGTGCAAATTACAACAGTGGAAAATTGCAGTTGTTGAACTCTGTACGTTCATGGAACTCAAATAAAAACGGTAGGGGATGCGTTCCCCTTTGTGTGGGGACGCAAGTTACGAGAGGTTTATACCGGCGGCGGCGGCGGCGGGGTATTTGTGTTGCATGTGAAACTAGTTTTATTCGGTAGTGTGGAGGTTTTTAATGATGTCTTCTGCGCGTTAATAATATTGAACTCACTCTTAGTATTCGTTTTATAATATTTATTATATTTGGTATTTTGGAAAATGTCATCATAACCGGAAGGCGTCCACTGTTGAACAAAGGCTTACCCCTTAAATAAGTTTATGTTAAGATAATAATCTTTAAAATCAAAATAAACTGTTTTTTTTCTTTGATGTGTGTTTACAGAATTTAGCTAAGTAGAACATGAACTACATCGCATATAAGATAATATACTTATTAATTGTATTCAAATTAATTATCGGGGAAACAAACAACTAGTACTAGAATGCTTATCTTCAAATTTGATAACAAGAAGAACTTTATTTAACTTGTACCAAACGCCACCTGAAAAAACATGTAACAAATCGAGTTTTGATCATCCGGCGCGGACTGGAATCTGCTCCAAGCTCCCAACTATGTTCATTAAACACGGGCCGGGAATGTATCGACTCTCAGCCTTCATTGGCTCCGGAACAATGCGCGAATTAAAACGAGCAGAAGAGATTTTAATGTTCTGCGCGGAGGCATAACTCCGTGCCCGTATTCCCCGAAGGGGTAGGCAGAGGCACATTTCTGCCTACCCTTGGCAAAATCATAGAACGCCCACATTTGGCCAGTTATGTAGGTTTTATGTAATAGAGGGCGAGCCTTTTGCCATCAACCAACTGGTTTTTTTCATAAACAGAGAATCACCTGATGGAAAACCCCATTAAAATTTTTCCCTTCCTGGATTCGTACCCAAGACCGCAGACTCAGCAGTCGCGCTTAGCGACCACTAGAAGCAGTCAAATCATAGTATATCATAAACCAGAATATAATGATAAATGTATCGATGACATTTAGACTGCGTAAATGTTAATGTCACTCAAACATGTCTTCATTTAATTCGTCTAGTGTTTTTATTAGTTACCATAGCAACGCGAAGTTCGGACACACTGCCAGAGTTAGAAGGCAAGTAATAAATCCAGGCGTATCAGAATACCTGTAAGTACTGGATCAAGTTAGCTCCGGGAACTTCGGGGAATAGTTCAGCGGCGCAACTATGTGGGAGGCTCAACATGCCGACGGATACAGTTACTGGTGAGAGAATGAGTCACGTTTTACATAGATTTTTATTTACTAGTTTGGTTGACGATTTACGTTTAATTTTCTTGTTAGTAAGGTACGGTATATTGTTTTCGACAGCTATGTTTAGTTGTCGTTCATGGTGGCGTTCTATGGGAGAGGCCTTTGTTCAACAGTGGACGTCTTCTGGCTGGTGATGATATTCAACGAAGTTTTCTCTCATCTCTTTCATTTTTACAGTAAGGTGAAATAGGAATATTTGTATATTAAAAAAGGTAGAAAAAAGCTTGAAAACGGCGTAGCTCACCTAAGTTGTTTTTTCAACTAAATGTGTACTCGCGGGTGTTTACCTGGAACAAATTAAAAGAAAACATTATTTAGATTACCAAAATATTATACAGATAAACAACTAATGCGCAGGTCCAAGATAAAGTTACAAACATAGTAAAAGGTCTACGCCGTAGACTGCTACGTCGTAGCCTTGTTGCTACGCCTCTACGATGGAGAGTAACACATATGAATTCAAGAAACACGAGTAGATAATGTCTTAATTATAAACTCTAGTAGAACGTTAAAGGCGTGTACAACACACACACACTAATTATACAGTAATTAGCAATCTCCTCACAAAGGCACTATTTCCTTCAAAAGAACTAGGTTAACAACTTAGCGTTAGCGCTTACGTTAACTACGCAGTTAACGTTAAACGGGTGATGCACGTCAAAGCGAGCTTCCGGGTGCATGGGTGCAAAGTGCTGGCGGGTGCAAAGAAGCATGAAAAGTGCTTTTTAGTAGTTGTGTAATAATTTGCCAACTTAAGTGACGAATTAGTGCTTAATGAGACCTCTTTTAATGGTGTAAGTTAAGTTGGTCACTTAAAAATATTAATGTGAAGATTATGCCTATTGTTATAGACCCGCTAGACAGCCGGACGGTAAACTTTACCTTTAATAAACCGTAATTTGTTTGTGTAAATATAAAAGGTACTAACAAAGCTGGCTGCCCTTAATAAAAGATAAGTACAGAAATAAAAAGTAAACTTAAGGCTGCTCAAACGTTGTAAATACTCCAAAAATATATTTGTACTTACTACAATTGCATTACCATAGACATTCTCATTGAGTTCCAACAACAACCTCCCATATTTCCCCAACAATATTACCTTAATCTTATTATAACGCGATCTGAACTCTGCTTACACCTCGGCAATAAACTGCGTTAACAAACGCTCATACAAAAGCCAGACGCAGCCGTATCTTGTTAGAAATACAACCAACATAATACCAAAACCTACTTTTTCCTTCCAAAAGAATGCTGACATAAATGCAAAGTATTCTCTCGGGTATATCGCATGCTTCGTATACATTGCTGGTTTTGTATAGCTGGAGGTAAATTGAGTTCGTTGTTTGCGAGACATCGATGCTGTGTTTATTTAGGTATTGAACGCTTGCGTGAGATTGGGATGGAGATATCGTTTTTATGTGTTGTTTTGAAGGTAGAGGGGGGGGGGAGTTACCATGCTGGTCAGGGTTAGCAACCGTAGTATGGTGACTCTCCGCGAACGATACCTACACAAGGGGACGTACTGTGCATCCAGTTAGACATTTTTTTTTGTTAAATACATAGTTATGAGTACCTGCCTACGATCCAAGTGTCAACATTACCAACACGAGACAATAGACTCCAATTAATTTAGCGAATCATGACATAATCCATTCACAGGGCTCGCCAGCCAAATATAATTAAATACAATAAACAGCCGTCCAATCATTAAGTTAATTGCAAATAATTATGCCGCCATATTGGATCTGAATTATTTATGAGAGCTGCCAGGGAGCGTGTACCGTCAACAATAAAAGTAGTCAAACAATGAAATTCTAATCATACCATTAAATAAACCATTTAACGAGCAGTGGCTGCCGAGTGGTATGACTGTTGGACTGCCAAGTCAAAGGTCGCAAGTTCAAACCCCGGCACGCGCCAGTGACTTGTCGAATTTATGTGCATACTATAAATTAGTTATCAATTGCTAAGACTCGGACACGAGGGCACACCTGACAGATTTTTAAGATACTTTTATAATACGTACATAGAATCGCGCTTGTATTCCCCAAAACAAAATAGGGGGCGAGCCTATTGCCATCAAACGAGCACAAGTCCCGACTCCGTGCTGCTATTGAGAATTACTTTATGGAAAAACCCAGTAACTTAATACCCGGGATCGAACACATTGATAATTTGAGGCTATAACTTGAATTAATGTATATTTCTTGCAATTATTAGACATTAACTTTAGTTAAGTTACTTTTGTTGCTGACCGTACCCTCAACGGTGAGTTTCAGTATTTATTTAACTTTTATACGAATGGTAGTAAATGGCTGTATTCATTGACCTCGTGTGCATCCCTGCCTTATAACCGGTGTTTGTGCCTCTTATACTTAAGTTTAGTATAAAAACGCAGGCAAAGAAAAGCACTAAGAACAAAATTACTCACGGTTAGCTGGAATAGAATTCTTTATACAGCAAATTATCCTCATATTATTTGTAGCAAAATAAAATGAATAAAAATACCTGAACTGTTTTTTTCTAAAAACACAGAAAAAACAAAAGCCTTCCTCCGTACGTCCGTCATGAATCCCAACATCTGTCATTTCATTCGTCTTCCTCTCCCTCCTACTTTTCTTCCCACTGTAACTACCAAAAGTACTGTTCTGTGTTCATACCTGAACATATAGGTAATATTATCTCACATACATATTTGTTTTATTCATATTCATATATTTATTTGCATTCCATAATGTTACAATAGATTTATTTATTTTATCTGCGCTATTCTACACTAGAACACTATTGTGTTGTTGATGCACAGTAATGGGTTTGGAAATACCTGTGGCACTGTCGTAGATTTCCAATAAAGCAAATTCGGACATAATTGTGGCAGAAGCTATAATGATCACGTCACACTTACTACCTATAATATCACAAGACCCGTAATACCCCGGTATTTACCACAACATTGCGTACGAACCAATATCCTATACCTCTCTAATTATAATATCAGCCTGTAACCACACTCAAGATAGAGAAAATTGGTAAAGAAAAAGGGAGGCCTGATACCGGGCTGACAAAATTAAGATGATGATGAACCGATCTACAGTATGAAAGACTCCAGCTCAAACAGAGAAGAAGCGATCATTCCCCACGATAGCTCACTGCGCTGCGGGTTTTCAATACCAGCTCATTAAATCCAGGTGAATACAATACAAATAATTTGTTATGTATTCAATATGAAAAAATGATGTTTCACCAATAACCGTCCATCTCCATCAACATGGCCCGCCACTGAGCTCGATTTTCGGCCCTCCACTTGCCATCACTGCCCGCCATTTTGCGTATATAATTGATATGTTCGCGGGTTGGAACCTGAAACCTTGTTTATATGAATCCGGTCATAAACCATGTTAATTAAATACACTTTATTATATTTACTCTTACGGACCTCTACCCACGGAACCATGCGAAAACATACAAATAGCAAAACGCAATAAGTTCGTTAATTTACTAGAACCTCCTTTGTTTGAAAGGCAACAAAGAAAACTCATACATTTGCATACAAAGGCATGAATTTTAATGAGGGAACATGACCCATAATATGAATATTATCTTTATAATCATGTTGAGGTTGCAGAAATAAAATATTAATGAAATACGCATGGAAAATCCATACGGTATCCGAGTACTTCTGATAAAAATGGTGACTTAAGAAATGGTATGTATAGGCAGGTAAACTTTGTACTTGTTTTATTAAGAGCCCATAATGTCATGCTACTGGAACATGATCCGTAAACCATATGTTTGATTAGTTACAAGTTTCACGATATAACAATATAATCGAATCTTTATCACATTGTCATTGTCCAACAATGTGAGAAGACCTATGCCTTGAAATAGAACTGTTATTATGTTGACAGTAAAGCTAGAAATGTCCAAGAGCTAACCGGATTAGTCCTGAGAGCCCTAAGCTTACACAAATATTTGTCTCTTAATTCTTCGCCACAAAGTCAATATTGGCCTCTCCGAGAGACTCGTTTAAATGAACAAAGCGAGTACAACCACTGAGAGGCTTAAACTCTTGCCGTATGTTGTTATACGAGTAGTTGGGGCTAAACACTACACACTCGGGGCTCACAGGGGCTCACAGAGAGCCAGTAATTAAGGGCCGAGTCGGAATAATTCGATCAATGCCGACAAACCGCTGCAAATAAATTGGGGCTTCGAGCCGATAGCGACGACGGACGCCGACGGCGGCGCGTGTGCCGCAAGTTGGGAGATGATACGAGTGGCTTGTGGAACTAGAGATACCTACTCTTATACTTGACACTTTGAGGAATATTACTAACAATACAGCTGTATGAAAGGAATAAAATTATTCATCTTATGTTTCGCGCTTTGCCGCAGGCGGGTGAATGAACTGGTGTATTTTTATAAACAAACTACCCGTATTCTCACTTCTCTTGTAAAAATAATGTAAATGTATCTGCAATGACTGCGAGTTGTAAAAAACCTGTATTTTTTTTATAAAAACAGTTCTACAGCTACAATTTTTTTGTTTATATTGTAATGTTTTGTTAATTCTACTAAACCGTATATTTCTGAGGAAACCTAGAGATATTATCTTATGTAACATCTTTATGAGGTATTGCTAACCGTTTCTTTCTCCTCGCAGCCTCCTCTGGCTCGCGCCTCACAGACCGCACAGCACGGGAGTGCCACTCAGACAAGCAATTATTGGATAATCGAATGCCGCCATCGAGTCTGTCCCGGGCAAATAGCGACAAGGGACAGCCGAGCACGCAGCCTACACTTGTATGTATGACGGACAAAATATACGGACGGTACCAGGGAGTTGTGAAGTAAGGGTAGTTTGTCTAGCTCTCAGACTATGTCAGTAAAGTATATGATGAGAATCGATGAAAGAAGATAGAAGTTATCCTACTAATGATAGGTATAATGAATGTGTAGGTTTGGTGGCTTATTGATGCAAAAACGGGTAAACTGATTTCGATTTGAACTAACCCCATAATTATCATTTTTATCCAGGTTAATGACACGACTGTAAGCAATATAGGTAAATACCTAATTCTGTCATTCACGCAGATCAAGTCAGCAGATGAAACTGCTACCACTTTCACGAAGGCGTTTTTCTTTTCAATTCTTACCCGGGACAGTTTAAAACTCGTTTCTAACACCTTAGTATATGTATATGTACATATTGCGCAGATTACAGGGTGACATATTGGAAAGGGTGGAGGGTAAAAATAAATGCCCTCGTTAGCGAAGGGCTGACAATTTGTCACTTTAACGGTTTCTCAAAGTTTGCCAAATCCATTTTCCTTAGCCTTTAAACTCCACTCATCATTGCGGAGGTACCCGCGGCTCTGAATGGCTTGTTATTGGTTAATTTAAAAATTCTGACGGATTTGTATGTTGCGCTGTTTAAATTACAATAAGCGTTCTTACTATTGCATTCATAAAACTTAATCCCATCGCTATCACACTGGGTTTAATAAGAAGTCGGAGTTTAATAGACATTTTTCTTATATTATTTTCTGTACAGACGATGAGTAAGGTACAACTAATTATTTTGGGAACATTCTCTGCAAGAGACAAATTAATGTCAAAAATGGTTCCTTCTACAGATTTAAAACACATTTAGCGCATGGCGTAACTTCTTGTGCTGATAAACGATAGAATGGTGTACAAAGTAATTGGTTAGCGAGCTTCGTGATGCTCCTTCATAAATAACGACGGACAGACAGACTGCTGTTAACGTTAAATATAACAGAATAGCTGCTGATTTGATGATAGACGCTCCCCAATACAATGTTTTTATGATGCTTAGAAATAAATAAATATTTTAGACTACAACGCCTGCAAGGTTCTTAATAATTATCTTAATAAAGTTAATGAAAGTAGATAACAAGTATACTCGTATGCCTCTTAGTACTCGTAGCCTTTATGAAGTACGTAATCTTTTCCTCTTCGTATCGGTATAGCTACGTCATGCTCATGCCGTAGTGTAGAAATTGGCCAGTCAACAAAGATGGTGGCAAGGTTGCGCCGGACCCCGAACTAAGTAATGACAATACGATATCACTGAATTGGGACCCAACTGCGTTTAATATAGTGGCTAAACCTATCTCTATAAATAAAAAAAAAATACTGTTCGTAAGTCTCGCTAAAACTCGAGAAAAGCTGAACCGATTTGGCTAATTTTGGTCTTGACTTATGCGTGAAAGTCCAGGGAAGGTTCAAACGGAGAGAAGGCGGTAAAAGTTCGCCGGGTCAGCTAGTAAATAAATAAAAACCTCTGACAATGTACTGTGTGCGACGTCGAGCTAAGCTCACTAGGCTCCACTGTGGAGCTCGACGCGTACTTTTATCTATTACCTAAGAGCGGATAGGAATACTAAGTAGGAGATGTTATATATTTCGCCGAGGGACATTCTATTACACAGATTTATGGGTATTAACGATAATGGTTTCATTGTTATAGATTCCAACTACAATAGAAAGAGAGGATAAAAACGATGTAGTCGAATAACGTAGCTATTACGATTACAATACATCACGTCGGGGGTAGACAGAGGTGTACAACCTGTAGTATACTCACATTTTGCCAGTTATGTTATAGGTCCCGATGTTATAGAGGGCAAGCCTATTGGTTTCAACCGGGCACAAAGCTAGACTCCGTGCTGCTACTGAGAATTACCTAATTACCTAATGGAAAATCCGAATAACACATTGCCCGACCCGGGATTCGAACCCAGGCCCTCGCGTTCAGCAGTTGCACTTAGCGACCACTAGACCAACAAGGCACTCGTAGTCTACTACCACACCACACTAGAAATGTAAGTACTTACATACTTTGAATAAATTACGAGTTTCAAAAACCATTTGTCCTACATAGGTATCGAAGATGAAACAATCGGTGAATCGGATCGTCGACTACGGTTTGAAACTCACTCGCTATTGAATATGAGTTTGATTTACAGCAGCTCCCACACTGTCACAGAGTAACTAATTAGCCAACAAGACCGGCTCTCGATCGCAGCTAATCAAATGAGTTCACACTCAGCCTAGCACTCTGTGAGCCTTAATTGGGTCGACGAAGGTTTCATACGTGCTTGTCTGCGTCTTCATTGAATTGTTAAATATTGTTTTATTTTCAGCTCTTTTAATTTTTGCAACATAAATATAGGTAATTTAAAAGCACTGAGTGTATTTGCTAGCTGTCTGTACGGTATAATATCTATATATTATTTGTAACATAGTTATGCTTAACTCTAAAAGTCTTAGTGAACAACCTTCTTTGACCCAAACATCATCACAATCTGAAGCGTTCCAGACAGGTTTCATTTCCTTAAAACCCTTTCCTTTTGAGACACAAAGAAGTAGTATTTACATATCAATGGGCATTCTGTATTATATATATCTTCGTTATTCTATACGTAAAAACATACTAGATATAGTGCTAGTATATATACAAGGATTATTTAGATGTGTGTTATAAATCACGTCACGAATGATGTACAGTTTGGTTATCACGGAGGCTAGCTTTTTGTTAAACGAGAGAGTATTCACCCGTCTAACATCCATCAATATTTTTATGATATTTACATTACTCTGGATCCTAATACTTAATCATTGAAGCAATGTCCTGACACCTAATCTATAAGCATAAACTATCATTACGCCTGTATTCCCTGAAAAGTACAGCAGGAGTGTTATAAGGAATCAAATTATTGTCATTATCTGGATACAAATCTGGACTATATATTAAGAATTACCTAATGGAAAAATCGGATTTCACATTGCCCAACTCGGATATAAAACCGTGACTCTATGCTCGCCAGTCGCGCTCGTGCCAACTCCACTAATGACCAAGTAGTTTGTAAAGTATATAAAACTATAGTTTTGTATTTTCTGCCGACACTCATCAGATAAGCATAATGTGGAAACTCTATCCTTAACAACATTAAACTAGCCGCCATCTCTTTGAAATCGTCCCTCAATACATCACGGCTACACCCTACACGCGGGCGACACGAGACCCGCGCGTCTAAGCGCTGACATTGATGGGTCTGGGTCTGACGGTCTGACGGTCTAACTTCAGTCGAGTCTCATATCAGACCCGTTATAGATTGTTTGAAGTTTGTTGTTAACGATGTTTAAGTTTATGTGTTGGGATTTGTTTGAGATAGTGTCGATCTTTATGTGAATTTGATTAGTTGCACTTAATATAATTACATAACGCTTTTAATATAATAACGCTATTTAAAATAACATCAGGCCTGAATTCCTTGCAGGGGTTAGCAGAGGTGTATATTATACCTACATTTTTCCAGTAATTTCATGGGTAGATTGGGCTGCTTACTTATATTATAGACTAATACAGACGAACGATCAAAACCCTCCACTTTTTCTCTTTTAATTATTATTAATGAACAATATATCATATCGTTCCTCTCTATATCAACTTAATCTTTGGTCTCTTCTTAAAACGTGGAAGCCTAACCTCTCCTCATGAAGGCAACCTTTTGATAATAATTTCCCCAAACATCTTCATGTGAGTGTGACCTCCCCGGTAATATTGTTGACAGGCATCATGTATCCAAGGTTACCCGTCCTTGAACCATCGCAAACAAACACATTAAGTGCCCAGACATCTTCCTTATGGCACACTCGTGCAAAAATTGTGCCATAAATAATAACGCCAGCTTCAAAACTGTTGATAGGAGGAACGAGTCTTGATCATAACAATGGCTTATTGCGTGTGGCAGGAAGATCAACATAAAGATTTTTTAGACGTTTCTAGAAATTATGTCACATAACTCACATACAATAAATTAACTCATACATAAGGCTATGCATGCAAACCAGCGTAATTGCTACAATCTTGAATCTGTTTTTGCCGACACTCTCTTACATGCTCGTTAATTTCCATTCACGCCTGTATTCCCCGAAGGGGTAGGCAGAGGGGTATGGTACACCCACATTTCGGTCGTTATGTCAAAGATCCCAATGTAATGCAAGCTAACCATAAACCGGGCACAAGTCCAGATTCCGTGCTGCTACTGAGAATTTGCTCATGGAAAAACCCGGTAACACTTTGCCGGAACCGAAACATAAACCCAGGACCAATTATGACCAGCAGTGTGGTTCAGCGACCACTTGGACCAACGTGTCAGTCTCGTCGGTATACAGTAGGTACGTCTGAACCGGCATTTCTGCTGAACGTCTCGTATATCATCATCATCATCATCAGTCGGAAGACCTCCACGGTTGAACAAAGGCTCCCTCTCAACTCTGATATTACCTGGTATATCCTACCAATGCAATGCTAAACTCTTTTCTAATATTAAATAAATTACCTCAATCGTCCACAATCTTGCATTTTTCAAGTTATAAAAGTTGGAAGAGATTTCACTGCACCCATAACGAGCGACAGAATATGTAATAACGATAAAATGGAGGAGGAAGTCATAGAATTAGTTAGTTCGGGCCGGGTGACCTGGCCACTGTTACCGCATCGCTGAAATTGTTGGGTCGGGGTACTGAAAATACCAAAAGGGATTGCAGAACGATGGTTAGAGGGAAAGCAATTTTAGAAATACATAATACACAGAAACCTCGTGGATCTATGGAATATTGACACATAGCTATGTCGCATCACTTTAAAAACTCGTCAACCTGATTGGCTAAGCAATTGGACTGCTGCGCTAAAGGTTGCAGTTTCGATTCCCGCACAGGACAAAAATTCGTGTGATCCGTAGATGTTTGTCCCGAGTCTGGATGTTTGTGTATATAATAATTTATGTTTCTGAAACGCACCCACGATGCAGAAGTAATTCTTAGTGTGTCGTTATAAAAAGAAAAAAAATGTCTATGGAAGGCAAAGACCAATGTCAATTTTAAAGGAACAACAGAATACACAAAGCTCACATCTCGTGACGGCTGTCAAACAATATCCCCAGCTCTTCTAAAGCTGCTTTAAATACCCAGTATCTGAGCACTAGAGCTGGTGGTATATACCGCATCACTCGTCGGTCGTACAAGACGCTAACATATTCGTACGTGAGGCGGCGACGCGACGCCGCGGCGCCCGCCTGTTTACCCGCGTATCGAACCGGACAACTGGCAAGTAAATCAGAGGGCTCGTTCATGACGCGAGATAGAATAACCACGCTGATTTGACCACCTGCAGAGTTGCAGACCAGGCGGTCATCTCCAGCTTAATAAGAATAAAACAGCCTTCCTAAAAGTTTAAAATTAAATAATATAAATTTGTAAGTAACAAGTAAGTAAGATCCAAACTTAAGAACGAATAAAAGAAGATTATCAAAACTAATCATAAGTTTCAGCCCTTTACTTGTCAACTGGCAAGTTGCCTTTGTTTAACAGTGGACGTCTTGCGGCTGATGATGATGATGACTTGACAAACGTTACTCAAATTCAACAATATATGCTAAGAACAGAACGCTCTGTGCACTGCTCTCAGAAATATAATATATGTGTCATTTCAATACAAACCTGTAGGTATGTACTGTTTCCAGTGGACCTTCTGTATTATGATTTTGTGTGTTAGACGTTTTGCTTTTGTTTTGTCAAGCTTTGCCGACTGAAGGAAAATAACAGCTAGTACACAGTTCCAACAGAAGAGGATATTATCTGTGTGTCTCTGTCGGAGCCCATTTACAGGTACAAATGTACCTACTTCAATATTATCCTCTGAATGTATAAATAAACTGTTCTAACGATTTTCTTAGATGTACTTGACTTTAGGTTCGACTCTTTGTTTCAGCAAAGATAATTTAATCTATACTATATAATATTATAAAATTTGTAAAGTTGATGGGTTTGTTGGTTTGTTTCAAATTCAAAATTCAAATTCAAAATGTTTTATTTCACATAAACCTATTACAGGCGTTTATGAAACGTTAGGATGCTAGTTGCACGGTTCCAAAATGTCATTCCAATGGAGAAGAACCGGCAAGAAACTCCAGAGGTTACTCATTTAAAAAAGAAAAATGGTTTGTCTGTATGGTTGAACGCGCTTATCTCCTGGTTTGAATTGAACAAATATTTTTGTTTTGGATAGCCATTTTATCTTGATAAACTATTTGCTATAACACATCGAAACAACAATTGAAATCCAAGTGGCAGAAGTCACGGGCGGAAGATAGGAATAATATTATTAATGTTCTTAAAAAGTTCAGATTTGACAGTTAAGATTGTTAAATAAAATAACTGACTGCCTTTGTCAGACTGCCCCTGTTTGCCACTCCTTCGGAAGTACTGGCATAACGGAAAAGTCGTTGCTATTTTTGATAAAAACCAAACCACAGCCGTAAAAAACATGACATGATTTTTTGTTATAATCATAAGTATACAACACAACATTTTCCATCAAAATTATGTATTACAAACTCAAGATAACAAACAAACAAGTGTAATAACAATAATCAGTGATAAACACCTGCACATCGCCTCCTATGGGCGCCCCATCACACGGCCGTGCTAACAAAACCCGCATTGTAACATAAAACCTTACAATTACCATCCACCATAAGATGTAACGGCACCATACAGGAGCCGCGTACGCAATTAAAACCAAAGGGAATCTATAGAATCGCGCTCACGACACAACGTAGATACGTACAGAAAGTCCACTTTATATACTTTTATATAGCAAATCAGCAATCTTACTTTAATAATAAAAAAGTGATGAGACCTGAGAGAGTTTTAAATAGATAAGACAAATTTTAGCGACCTAGAAGTAGTAAATAAAATTGTAGGTTTAAACCCAGACAAGACTCAATATAACTTTTTCTACGACTTATTTTATGAGTACCTTCTGCCTTAACGACAAAAGAATATATGTATCTAATTAATGGCAAACTCTTGGCTAGACCTCTAAAACGGAAGAAAATTCAATAGCGTTGGTCCACAACTCTTTCTCTTTCTGGAAATAGAAAGGGGATACACATAACTACATTATTATGTTCAGTTCACGACTTTAAGTAACGAAACACTACAACACGAGTGAACACACGAATGTTAAAGAAAGTTTGGGCAACAGTGTGTAGTGAGCCTTCTGTGTCCGCTCCACAGTGACACGTTGGGGGTATTAACATAAAACACGCGGCACATTTGCATAAAGTTAGTGCGGGAGTGACGCGTCGCGCGTCGGTGGCTGAGCAGGGAGCACGGCAGGGATGTAGGCGGCTGTTATAATGGTTTCCGACGGCGCGTAATACCACGAGTCGCGCCACGCCGAGCAATGCGTTGTAAAGCCGGCTTCCAACGGTATGTGATTTTGCGTACACGCACCAGCCCAGACCGACGCGGCTAGAGTAGCGTCTGTAGTATCGCAGACACGTGCGATCCGCAATAACTTCAGACGAAAAGGTGAACATTTAGAATGAAGAGCTGGCTCGAGGTCGCTCGTGGTACTTGCCAGCTCGCACCAAATGGCTCGGCGCGTGAATCGTGGTATTATGCTCCGTGAGCAGACAGTATTACGCAAGCTTTAATTGTCCGCGACGTGAACGTGGTGGATGGCGGATGAGTTATGTTGGAGAAGTCTTACAACGTAATGCTGCGGTACTATATACGAACCTACATCAGATATGTTTTAGTGTTAGCTCGCCACATTGTAATAGAAGAGAATGAAGTGGTTCCAGAATGTTCTACGTAGACTGTTTGCTATGTTTGCGTGAATGCTGTAAGCGTGACGTCACATATTATATTCTTGGACGATTGCAACATGCTTTAATATGTATTTAAAGATTTTAATTGGCTCATTCGAAACTGAATTCACATTTTTATAGGCAACACCAAGCACGACCGATTTGACTAACGTTTGAAATAGGTATGTATTTGGACTACTGCGCTAAGTGTTGTTCGATTCCCGTTTATGACAAATATTTATTACCCGCGGATACTTGTCCTTAGTATAACATTTATAAATAATATTTCACATTTAATTTTTAAACACACTTACGATACAAGAGAGATTCATATTAGTAGGCAATAAAATCAGAATCAAATAAAACTGGTAGACACGACACACACAGCCGCGAGCTGCCCCAGCCGGTCGGCCCCTCACAGTAACCACACAGACGAACAGTTAAACTGCTCCAATTGTTATTACTAAAACTTTTATCGCGGAAGCGTTTCAAGTTCTCCGCTTTTAATTCCAGGCTCTTACCCCTCTTTCCCCTCCCAGCTCTCCCCCCTCCCTTTCTCCCCTCTACATACCCCTCCCTCGCCCGTGGGTACAAGTTAAGCTGATGCTAGACAGGGCTCTCAATTTAATGGGTTGTAAGTCTGTGTGCATATTTTTGAGACTTATGAGAAATTGTGTTATTGTTTGGCATTGTAGATTGAGCTGTATCGAAGTATACTTCATATGTCACTGTTCAAGGCATTGTATTTTAATGTTAGGCAGAGATTAAGAAACTAAATTCATTTTATTTACATGGTTGTCGGTTTTAGTTATACTTATTTCGCTTTTTACGACAATTTAATTAAAGAACTAAGATCTAATAGGCGCAGTGACTAAGGGGTTGGACTACTGCGCTACGAGTAGCGGGTACGCTTTCCGCATGGGATAAAAATTTACGCGATCCGCAAATGTTTGTCCCGAGTCTGTGTTTGAGTATGTGATATTTCGTGTTTGTGGTGAGCACCATCGATACAGGAGAAATTCGGTATGGCGACGTTTTATATAAAAAAGGTGATTTACTTTTTTAGGAAACTTCTATGTAGAAATGTTATAATATCTATAGGTTACTTTACCTTCGTGAGAAAACGTTTAACATTTAAGTTTACCAAGGTTATATGTAGATCTTGCTTCCCTCGGTATTGTATGTAACAACATGTATAGAAGGTAATCTACTAAATACCTATATCAAGTCGCCAATATCTCTACAACCGCAGAATGTATCACCCCCATCAAATTCAGTCGAGTGTTATCACGACACTGCGATACGCACCGAGCTTATCGATCATTGATATAATTGTGTATGTCTGTTAGATACATGTCATAATGTATGCAGATGTCTTGAGTGTATGCCTAACTTGGACGTTCCTAGATAACTGAGAATTTATGATACATACATTTTCATTCTAAGTTTATTTTATTTCACTGGTGAAAAATATGTAGGTAACTAAAGCTTTTTGTAGTATAGTATACACGCGTCGGAATTGCGCATGGTAAAATGTTAAATCATATTTTAAGGGCATTACTATGTACTTAGTCATCCCTCCGGGTCATGCCGTGGTGTAGAGACTGGTCAGTCAAGGGGATGGTAGCGAGGGTGACCGTTCAGGGTGACGGACGTACTTAAGTATCGTCACTCGTGGAGGGTCTCTACTTTGAATCCACCTTAAATCTCGTTAATTAAACAAAATCAATTAACAATGATTATTACAAACAAATCTACTGAGACTTAATCAAGAGATTCGAAAGAGCTTTACCGTCGAGTGCCGCCGAGGTATTTAAATAAACGAGAAAGACAATAAACAGTTCGGGGCTAGAACAACAGAGCCTTGTTGTGCTACCGGTAGGAAAAACGACGATTATTATTTGTGGACTAAGACAATTTGAACGTTATATTATATACGTATAATTGGTACGTTAAATGTCGGACGAGCGTGATTTGCTTCCATAGAGCACCATTCTAATATCAGTAGTGTTTTATAAACAAGTCAGTACAAATGTTTGGTAAAAACAAACAGTACAACTAATCGTAAGTGAAATAAGTGAAATCCAGTTTTGTAGTTAAACTTATCCCTCTCTAAAAATGTATTCTGTGTCGTGAGCGCATTTTGAAGATATGAATCATCATGTCATGTTCTATAAACGCCCCATCGACAGGAGTAAAATGACTGGCAGTGGATGAAAGCAGAGGGCCGAAGATCGAGCTCAGTAGCGTGCCATAGAGGAGGCCTATGTCCGGCAAAAGTCGCAGACTCGGAATAAATATCTGCGGACCATGCAAATGTTTGTCCCGCAGATTAAACCAGCACCAAATCAGTCCGAGCACTAAGTAAGCCAAGTATTTAAACCAATAGTCCATGGATACCTACTCGATTTTCTCAGTATTGTTTTTACTCATTGTCTTAGAGTGTCACGTGACGACACCGAGCACGTTGTTCCAAGTTAGATGAGATAAGTTCACGAGTGATGCCACTAGCGGCGGCCGACACTTTGTTATTGTTCTAGTTAGTTTACTAATATTCAGCCGTTAAGTTTGGGCGACGGACGCAAGAACGGCATTTTATTGGGGTTCTAGCTAGAACAATACACTTATACATAATAAATAATGTTTAGCGTGTTTTATTTTGAAAGCACTGAGAGCCGAGTGGTACGGTAGTGGTAGTGGTATTGGCACGTACCAATGTCTTTTCGAGTTCATGTGCGTACAATAAATTAGTTATTAATTGCTAAAAACGGTAAAGAAAAACATCGTTAGGAATTCGCCACACCTGAGAGATTTTTCAACGATGTGTAAAGCTATATCAGAGGCCTACAGGCGGTTTAACTCTGACACTAGGTTGTTCATATTTTCCATTCCATAAAAAGGACACAAATCTAGACTCCACGATGCTAGAGATTATGTAATGGGAAAACCCAACGTCAGCAGCCGCACTTAGCGACCACTGGACCATCGAAGCAGTGTTACAACTTTTAGCGTTTGTTTTATCAAGTTCAAGTTTCGTCACTCTTGTTTGAGAATCAAACTTGAGACCTCATAATCAAAATATAATCACAGTGAGCCGACCGGATCGTTAAAACATAATTACTATTTGATTAAAACATTAATCACGATATAATTGGGCGCAGAAACTTAATTATTATCGATAAATTTTAATTAATATTGACATCGAGTGGAGGAGGATAACGGGGAACGAAAGGGGTGAGGGTAGAGACCCTGTGTTTGTCAGGTGTGTGCGTATATACACACATAGGTCCACACACATAGGTATATACTACATACACACAGTCACCCCAGCTCCAGCTCCCCTAGTCTCCCTACAACGACTATGCGTCTATACCGTTCATTTTCGACTTATTCAAATTCAAATTTAAATACTTTTTTTTTCATACTAAGTACAGGCGCTTATGAAACGTGCTAGGTGCACGGTTTTTTAAATCCAAAGGTAACTTTTTAGAATGAAATATTAGTACAATAGAATAAGTTTACAAAGTGTTGAACTATGCGACAACAAAGTAAACTACTTAATGTGAGAGACAGATATTCGTCTAGCACTGTCTAATGTGGGGACAGGTGATCTCATTTCAGGAGTTTAAAGCCACATTCCATTCACCAAGAACTCCTACAATGTACTAGACTTAAACTGTGTCTTAAATGTACCAGCCCCCTTATCACGACCAATAAAAGCAGGACAATTTCCGTCGTGGAAGCAGTACGCCACTATGGTGTAGTACGGCGTCTCGCTTGCACAACGTGAAATATAATACTTGAGCTCAAGATAAAAGAAGAGGCTGAATCGTCCAACTGATAACTTATTATTGTGGGGAAACACTTTGATATTGCAGAAAGATATACAGTGACTTATCAATATCAGAGTACCCACACAACATACTGTACTACTAGCTATGGCTACCTAGCAAGCATATACGGTAGGTATACATGTGTTCCCAGCGGCCACGGTCCTGATTACAGTTGATTGGCTGTAACTGTAATACAATAACATGCTAGGTCCCGGGAGGGCGCGCTTGTGCCGCGGTCTGATGGAACCGACTCCTTGCTCCATCGACGGCTTATTTAATAATGAGAATCGGCTATTGAAGTTTTTGTTTATATTTTTCTGCCTGTTGAGCGGTTAAGCATTTGTCACATATTATAACCATAAACTGAAGGGTAGGTTAAAGAAGGTGTAGGCTATTTTTGCAGGCACTGTTTTGATGTTCAGAAGAAGTTACTCATCAAAGTAGTGTAAACCGTAGTTACGACAATGATACTTCTGATATTTATACTGCCTGTAACAATATTTATGAACCCATAAAAGCACCATAGACTGGAACAACCCATCATAACACAACGTTCATACATTATTAGTATTACCCACATCAATATATTCGACGTTCATTTATTTTGCAAACTAGTTCCCCCTTATCACTGTTTCAACCCTTCTACAACTCACACAGACAAACACATGAGCATACTATATATACTTGTGTACAAACAGTCAGCCGACACAATCGATCGCTACTTTAAATAGAAGGGGCAACCCTACCGGTATCTGTAGGGCTTTCACTGCACCCGCGACGCAGCAGACCGAGATAGATTTGACGTTTTGTAAATTGCTTTTATAGCCCCTACGAAATATACACATGACGGACTTAGAATAATGATTTATGAAATCACCTAAAAGTGTATTCAGAAGAAATGTTGATAGTTAAATCTCATTTCAACTCAATTCTTGAGTTAAGCTCGTCTGTGTACATTATGTTTCATGTAAAATATCTGTATTTTTTTTATTATGTGCAATAAAGAATTGAGAATTTAATTAAATAAGCAGGCTTTTGTCTCCTTGTAAGACCTCCTTTCGGAATTAGCGTAAAAAATAAATTATTATACTAATTATCGTTAACATTTCTTTTACCGCTAGTCTTTCCTATTTCTAAACATAAGGAAACAGAAAAGGGATTGTGAATCTCTGATGAGATGAAAATAATAAAAGAGCCCTATAATAATTTGTGTGGAACATATTGAAATGATCCACACATGACGCTGAATACATATCAATCACAAAAGTTCCAATAAATTCAATTAAGACTGTATTAAAAAACGTATTCATAATTCGATACTGTTATCAATTAATTGGAAATACGAACGCAAAGCCCAATTATACCGTCGACAATACATAGAACAACCAATGGGGGACAGCCCTAACGCCACCATGTTAATATTTTAGCGTAGGGCTGTCACTGCGCCTAAAATACTCGGATGAAAAATTTAAAATCTGTTTACAGGCTCTGAGTGGTCCATGTTAGGAGTTATTAGATTTTCGTTTTAAAGTGGTTTCTCTAGTAGACCCCTGTGTAGTGTCGCTTTACTTATCAAGGGATAAAGGTAGGCCAATTCAATTGAGGTCAGTTTTCATTTTAATGTTTTTGTTGGCGCTGTGGAGCGAGGATGGCTGGGTACAGGTTTGTTTCGTTATTTAAGGCCCTGTAATTTGATTGTTGAATTTAGAATGATTATTTTTATTTTACAATTACTAGTTTTGTTTTATTATTCTTTAACTGACTTAGCTTAACTGAAGGTATATTATATGGATCCATGTTATTACATTCTACATACATAAATAAAATAAATAAATACATAAGGGCAAATAAGTACAGGCTCTGTGCTGCTGTTAATTATTACCTAACAGAAAAATCTAACAACACTTTGACCCAGGAATCAAACCTTGGACCCCGCAGTAAGCAATGACGATTTGCGATATTCAAACCAACTAGGTAGTCAGTACAAGTCTTCTTCTTCTTATTGTACCGTTCATGAACAACATGGTGTCAGGGTTAAAACCGCCTGTAGGCCACCAACCTGGCTTGACACACCGCTGAAAAATGTCTCAGGTGAGTTTTCGTTGAAACAAGTAGCGCTATAGATCAAAACGAACTCAAAGTGTCAATTAGTCGCACAACGTAGAGAATTAACTATTGGAGAGTAAAAGGCTTTTATAGTGAATAAATACAGCAGTGGCCGGTACTGAAAGCATTGGCATTAGTTCTAAATGGACCAATACGGTGATAGCTCGTCTAATGGATATTACTCTGAGGTGGGGGGGGGGCAACACTCATAGGATTGTTTTTGTTGTGAGACCATAATGAACACCCCACAGTTATTAAGAAATACTTATATGAACATAACATCACGCCTGTATTCCCCGAAAGAGTAAGCAGAGGTGATTGTAGAGTACACCCACATTGTGCCAGTTATGTTATGGGTCCCAATGTAATAGGGGGC
Source organism: Abrostola triplasia (assembly GCA_946251915.1). Taxonomy (NCBI): domain Eukaryota; kingdom Metazoa; phylum Arthropoda; class Insecta; order Lepidoptera; family Noctuidae; genus Abrostola; species Abrostola triplasia. Next base: position 181,326 of record OX276443.1, on the reverse strand, counting down.
GAGCCTATTGCCATCAACTGGGTGTAAAACCATACTCCGAGCTGTTAATAAACAAAGACACACCTTAAACCTCCGCCATTACAGACAGATAGTGGTGCTGGGTAGTTTGTGGCGCCGTATCTTCTACCCAGCTGTAGCACCAGGTAGCGGCGACGTCTTAATTTAATTTGACGTTTAAAAAGAACTAATAAATTAGTTTAATTTGAATAAATCTTTTTTTTTATCTCTATCTAATTAGATTAAGTATAATCTTCTTATCGTATGGTTGATGCTCAACCGGGTTTCAGAGATTAAACCGCCCCTGACTTGGTTTTGCACACTGCTGAAAAATCTCTCAGGGGTACCGATTTCCTCCCATTGTTTTCCTTTACCGCATATGAATTTAATTGTACTACAGATAAATACAAATTTTAGTTTTACATTACTCGTTAAATAACAGGACGTAAATAATTCAAATCTTACCTAAACCACGATTCAAAATGAAGGCCCAATTCCAATAATATTACACAATCACAATAACAGTCCTATCTATAACCATCAGGCAGCAATACCCAAAGCTGCAATGGCGGTGAAACTCCAACATAATGTCGGAGTTAAAACACCACTAAATCAATTAGGCTTCAGCAAGTTTTGATTAAATTACACGCGATATTATCTGCGGGGCAATTGATACTGAGTCCAACGCCGCGGCCTCTGGCGGAGTTTGGGGGTGCCGGCTAGTCCGTGAGCTACTTAGGGGGAAGGGCCGAGCTGAGCTAGCCGGTGAGCTGCATGGAGGAGGTATGAACTAAGATAGCGAATGAGTTACACCAATGTCGGTTAAATTAAATCTGGATATGATAAATGTTCTGTCATTTGTAATGATTTTGATAAATGCAAATTATTAGCAAGAGAATTGTTTTTGTTTGTTTTAAATCTTGATTGTTTGATCACTTATTGATATTTGAACTGAAATTTCGCTGCAACCAACACAAGGATTTGTAATAATACTTATATAATAGCTATTTGATTGAGGTATGGCCTGCGACGTACATAATATATATACGTATGTGACGAAAGATATTTGGGTCTAGTCTGAGAGTGGAATGAGAAACAAATCAGCAAAGAAAAAAAGGAAGAATCAGGCAGTAGTCGTAGTAATATGATGTCGGCAGACCTATTTTTACATTCAACACCACTAGTAGTCAATATACATTATCTTACAACCTCCCAACTTTAGTAAGATCTTAATGTTCTATAATGCGGATGACTCCGCCCTCACTTATAACTGTAGCGTCAGCCCCGAGCACCGACAGACTCTCGGGGCGAGCAGCTAAAGTGCCAAGTTTCAGTTTATTTAAGAACAACTCCACTGAGTGACTTACTTTAAGTGCGGGAGATGGACGTTCGTGATCATCTGTAGAAGATGAAACTATTATTTTATTGTAATAATTATCGAGTTAAGATAGAAAATATTTAAGATAGGATTGAGTTAGCGGTTGAAAAAGCCTCGTTCCTTAGGTAAACATTTAAAAATACTTAAAAAGGTAAATCAAACAATTTCTTAAAAACAATGCAACGTGATATATTGGTTTCACGTATCTACGTTTTCGTAGCAAAGACTACGCCACCAGCGCGTAGATGCGTAGTCTGCAACGCTTTCGTAGCTACCTGCTACCTGGTAGCTTAATCACTGCGCTGTATTTTAATACATGTATTATATAAACATACTTCACTAGATTATACAGTACACACCTTGACGTGCACGTGCTGTAAGTGAATACACCTTGATCATATTAAATCTTGTCTAAAATACTTTAGCTGATAATGTGTGGCTTTCTGGAGCTACGGAGCTACGTAATATGTCTCTACAGCTCCGTTGCTATAGCAACGCGCCGATCTTAGTGTTACTTGTGAGGGATTTGACTTAACTCCTCAGAGATGCAATCTCTTACTAACGTTGTGCTATGTTACCCTGGTACTTTTAGGATTCATAGGATTTAAGAGATTTTCACCGAAACTTCATCAACGTAGCTTACTTTGGTTCTGAGATAAATGCTTATTAATGTTGTTCATTAATGTCTTTACTGTGCAGTTTTATTCAGTACACTCGGTCCATAAGATAGTGGAACATTAACTTGGAGACCTACAATCCTACATATCACATTAATTCTACATTCATATACATATTATACATACTTTTAGAGGTTTAGGCATGACATAGAAATAAAAAAACATACAGACGAATTGAGAACCACCTTTGTGAAATCAGTTGAAAAATAGATCAGTATCAAAACTATCGCTTTGAAAGTAAGAGGAGATTGTAAAATAACAGTCTTCTATAGAGTTAAGAACTATTCAGATTTAGACAAGATCTGTAATTGTTTGCGAACTCTACTCGAAGCCGAGTCATTCATTACATGAGAAACTAAAACTCATCTGATTAGCTAAACCTGTCTCCCTCACAGTCTTCGACAGCTATTAGAACAGAGATGAATAACAAGCGTGATGTCGGTTTACCAAATGAATGACAAAAGAGCCAGCACCTGAATAAATTCAGATTTTTTTTAAACCTTGCCCTGCACTAGTTATTTCTCCTGTATCCAAAATTGCAGCAAAAAAAAGAGAGTACTTATGTGGAATTATAGATTAAACCGAAATGAAAGCAATAAAGTTAAATATAAAAAATACGCTAAAATATATAGAAGAATAATTAACTTAACACAACGAGCTCAGAATATTCATAACATTAAAACCTCATCTAACAAATCTAAAACAACATGGGCTATTATAAATAAATCTCAAACAAATGTACCAAAGAACATAATAAATTCGATAAAAATAGATGAAAGAACTTTAACTAATCTACAGGAGATTACTAATGCTTTTAATAAGTTCTTTACCGAAAAAATAAAACCTATGTCACGATCTAGCAACCAAATAAACCTAAACATTGAAAAATCAAGTAAATCTATGTTTATGGCGCCCAGTACACCATGCGATATTTTAAAAATTATTAGATCACTAAATAATACTTCAAGTGTGGGTTACGATGGTATCTCTACAAAAATAATAAAATACGTCGCCTATCATATTTGTGACCACCTGAGCCATATTATAAATATTAGTATAAGCACGGGATCATACCCAGAAAGCTTAAAAACTTCGATTGTTAAGCCTCTATTCAAAAAAGATGATAAGCAAAATATGAACTGCTATAGACCTATTGCGCTTATCCCTATACTGTCAAAAGTTTTTGAGAAATATATATACACTCAAATTTACAGTTATTTAGAAAAATATAACATTCTCACCGAATACCAAAAAGGTTTCAGAAAAAATAAAACTATTAACTTAGCTATTTTTGATTTTTTAAATAAAGTTATCATTAATGTAGACAAAAAAACACCAGTTTGTGCGATCTATTGCGACATGACTCAGGCTTTCGACCATGTTAGTCATGATTTATTATTAGGCAAACTTGAAGCATATGGCATTAGAGGTAATGTATTAAATCTCATTGAATCCTATCTGAGAAATCGATTACAATACACAGAAATCACTAAAATAAATATAAACACAAAAAAAGAAGAAATTTGCAGATCAGACAAACAAATAGTTAGACATGGTGTTCCACAAGGGAGTGTGTTAGGCCCTCTGCTGTTTATTATCTATATAAACGACCTACCAAAAATAACAAATTACCCCGTTTCACTCTTTGCTGATGACAGTACTGTAACCATTCAATCCAACAATAAATATACATATGAAAAAGATATAAATGATACAATAGAATCAATAATAAAATGGATGAACGACAATAACTTAAAAATTAATCTCGAAAAGACAAAAGTAATGTTTTTCAGTCAACGTATAAAAGCACCAGTTATCAACGTCAACTATCTAGGACAAATAATTAATATCGTAGACACAGCGAAATTTCTTGGTATTACAATTGATAAAAATTTAAACTGGAAAGCGCATACGGAACAATTAAATAAGAGGATCAGTTCGTCAGCTTACGCGCTGTATAAACTCGCACCAATTTTAAACAATGATGCCCTACTAACGGCATATCACGGTATTGTTGATTCTGTCCTTAGATTTGGAATAATTTTCTGGGGAAATTCCACAAATAAAGAAATTGTTTTTAAATCCCAAAAAAAATGCATCCGAGCTATGTTCGGTTTACAAACAACTGACAGCTGTAAAACCTATTTCATAACACATAAAATTTTAAGTCTGCCCTCCCTATTTATCTACGAAGTAGCTTGTTTTGTTAAAAGTAATCCAAATATATTCAATAAATTATCAGATATTACAGTACGCAATAGACGCGACAACAATAGATTATGTATAGTAAGATCTAACACAGCATTGATGCATAACAGTATTTTTTGTTTGGCACCAGTTGTATTTAACAAAATCCCCAAAGATATTAAAGAGTTCCCCATTTTAAAATTTAAAATCCAACTTAAAAGATTTCTTATAGCCAAGTGTTACTACAGCTTATCAGAATTTTTGAATGACCATTTTTAAAAAAAATAATAAAAAATATATTGAAAAACTAATTATGTGTATGAGTGAACGAAAAATGTAATGTTGAATTAAAATTAAAATACTTTGTAGATAGGTACTACATATTATGTATCTTTTTAATAAGTTTGTTTATTTGTTAGTAAATTTTATTTTTTAAATTGAGGTGCTGTGCACCACCTATAATTTTTGTACGCCATTGATGGCAAAACATGTAGATACCAGATTTTACTGCATAACACCATGTACTTGTACATTTACTCATGTTTTCACAAAATAAAACATCTTTATCTTTATCTTTATCTTTATCGTGTGTATCGTGTTTGAACTTGCAACTTTTGACTTGGCAGACCAACGGTTATACCACTCGGCGTTCACTAGTGTTACCTTTTGCAACCAAGTAGTATATCTAACATACAAGCGGCCAGTTTAATTACATTTGAAACACAGTTTGTCTCCACGCAATGATTTAATACATAATGTGACATTTAACAAACAAAACAACCGAAACCGTGGTGAAATTGTCAAGAACTCTACTTCTAAACCCGTGACCTTTCACTCAAGAAACCGATCCATTAACCTTTAGGCCATAATGAACCACAACTTCACAATAATGACAATGGCAACAAATCGAATCTATTTACATTCAATGGGTTTAATATTTGTGTCTCTTGTTTGGTAAACCATCAAACATTGTCTGCGGACCGACAAACAATTAATTTAGGTATTATTACATTAATTGGATGTTGGGAGACGATTGGCGGAGGAAGACGGTTAAGTATTTATCGGTAACTGTTTCAGATATTAGAGAAACGTTTTATTAAATTAATGTAATTTGACAAATATAGAGCTGACGTCTTTAAACACAACATTAACCACTTGGCCACTAAACCTGTCTATCCTAGCTACTAATAAAACGTGAAGGAACTCTTGATCGTAATGAAGTATGATGAAGAGGGCAGAGAAATAAGTAAATTATTACGGATTAATTAAAATACCACCACCACAACCACTAGTGAAATGTCATATATAATAACATACATGACTTAAAGTATTGCGAACTGTAAAAAGTTCAATTCACCATCTTAAAACTAAAAACACATTAAACTTCATCATGACGTCATTACGATGACGTCACAGTGCCACAATATGCCCCGCACAGATGCCGCGAGCCTCAGTTGTCGCCATCAAAATGTCATTAGACACACAATGTGCCCCGAGTTGACTGCCTCTCCCAACACCTGCCGATCGCGAGTATTGGCGGGGCATAATGATGCGGGGAAGGTGTCTGGGCACTTCCGATACACTCCCGGAGGTACTGGAATATAATTTATTGGAGTGTGATCATCACTGTTTTTATGGTCTATCGTGACGTGAGAGCTAGGCTCATTTTGAGTGGTAAGGGCTGTTTTGAATAGTACACTTATATGTTGTTGTTTTTGTACGGCGTACTACGTACATGATAGTGTACTGTACGGAACTTTAGCAAAGGCTAAGTGGAATAACTGTGATGCTGAGAGGTCATGCTAGTGGGACATGTGTTTTTTTTAATATATACATCCAGATTATATAAGTAGACCTAGATGAAGATGGCGAGATGAGCTACTTTAGGCTGCAAAAGGACGCAAGGAGAGTTACAGATAAAGGGGTTATCAGTTACACGGTAACGGCTAAAATAATAGAAACTACGTAATAATAATTACTATAATACTTTCAAAACACCACACTTCCCCATAAATTGCTCCGCACGGTGATTTCCCGAAGGCTTTAACTCGATACTAACAATAGTGTGCGTCACCCCTTTCTCCGGTTATTATTAGTTATATATCATGACGCCAGGGTTGTCTAAAGCCGGTTTACATGGCGTCATTTAATTATTGTCTCTAAAAATTATTAATATGCAATTAGTGAAAGAATAATAATAATTTACTCCTGACCGAATTTCTGTCACGGCGCGGCGGCTTGTCTCAGCTCAGACTAGCAACTACGCAGGAGATATTATAGTACACAAGTTTGCAAGCAAACACAGGTGCACTCCCTAATTCCTCATTCTCATAGTCCGATGGGACTATTGAACGATGCAACCGAACAGAGACCAGGCGCAGGACCGACGGCTGGACGTGCCTTCCGAAGCACGGCATTAGAGATAATCATAAGTGTCTCATAGAAGTTAATTTTACCCTACATCCATGGTACCCTCTCCTTCTTTGTATCGGTATGAGCCAAATATCACTCACAAGGAAATTGGTCATGCCGTGGTGTAGAGACTGCTCAGTCAACAAGGATGGTAGCGAAGTTGACCGTCCAGGGAGCGCCGGACTTAGGCTCTCTACTTGCACCCACGGCCAGTTTTGTAGACGACTCATAATATTCCGTACACCTATCGAATATGAACATAAAATATTAATAGAAAAGTAAATAATTCAACAGGTAATAACTCAGGGTATTGAACGAGCTCGTTGTTATTCACAAATATATAAAATATTTTATGTTTGTGACTTTATTAGTTTTGATAATATTTTTATGTCGCTGGGTACAGGAGCTTGAGGGTGCAATGAATACGAGAGTAGCTCCCGTGCTGCGTACTGTAGGTCGGTGGAAGTCATAACCTTTGTATACTGCTCAGGGAAAATAGTTTATGGGGTATCTTATAGAAAATAACGGTTTAAAGGGTAAAGGGAAAGTTTTAAAACGCCAATGTTAACGCTAGCATTGAACACGGTTAGGGTCCTTCTAACACGGGTTCGCCATTGCTCTTTTCTCAAAAATAGGTTAAGCGTAACTATAAGTTGAATATAACTTTTATTATCATACCATACTCTTGATTTCTTCCTTGAATTGACGATCTGATTGGATCGCTGCGCTAAGAGTTCGATTCCCGTACGGGACAAAATTTGTGCATTCCATAGATGTTTGTATTGAGTCTGGGTCTATGTATTTGATATTTCATTTTTGTGAAACGCACCCAGACACAGGAGAAATTCCTAGTGTGGGGTGACGATTTTTTATTGTTCCTACTTCTTAGCTATTGTTTAAAACAGATACCTACTACAAGAAAAACAAAGGTTTTACAAACAATGTAACACGAGCATGAGTCGAAACAGATGCATAAAATATACCTTAAACTTTCAAGTTGACAGCCCTAGGGAGGAGTACGTAAGTGATATTCATCCGACGCCTAAACAACACTATTTGTGTACAATAGCACTCACTTTGTATTGTGCTAGTGATGTAGCTGTGTAAGGGAAGACGACAGTAATGGGATTTTATGTGGGGCTTAAGACACGTGCTAACCTAGGCGAAACATAGATAAACTCTTCATTTCATATAAAAAAATACACGGTAGCTTAGTTGGTAAGAGCCGCAACCCGGATCCATAAAGGTCGCGGGTTCGAATCCTACTCGTGTCCATCATTTTTCAAATTTCGTTTTATTTTGGAACAATAACTTATTTATGATACCTTAGTCTACATAACATACCCAGTAAGTACAATATTTCAGCCCGGCTTACCTGTGAAGAAGAAAACATTTTCATTAATTAAAACATAACACGGAAGGACAATCTAGACGCGGGAAGTCCTGGCTGGATGGCATCGAATATAGAAACTGAGGAAAAAGGGCCTTTGCTTAGCAGTGGGGCACAGAACAAGCCAATTAATCAAAAAAACACCATCTTCAAAAACATGAACTCAAAAGTAAAAAATAATACTTCGATCAATCGACTTCAACTTCGCTTTTAATGTAAAGTGAAGTCGATGTCGAGCTCCGTGACTCGGAGGACGTGGTCCTGGATTTGGCGAAATGTGGGTGTACTCTTACTACTTACTGCTTGAATATTGCTATTCCAATTGCCAATAATCGGGGCTACAAACTGTCATGCCTAGAACAACGTGAATTTTCCGCTTTTATATAGTAAAGTAAGTTGTTTTGACAGCAGTAAATAAACATCAAGCCGAGGTGCCGCCAGCCCGCCTCAGCTGGTAATTACCCCCCCCCCCCCCCCCGTGGCCCCGCGCGCCGACGCCGAGCGTGTTGATCACAACAATATTATTATAATGGACCAGTCGGAGCGATCATATTTAATAAATAAGCTTTTGTTTGATCATTTCTGTATTGGAATACAGAGTGAAAGATGTTGATTGTATAGTGGAGGGGATCAATGCGTTATTATTGTATGCGTCAATATATTTTATTACACTTCATACAAAGTAATATCAGTGTGACATGCTTATTTGTTGTTGATTTATTCTATAGTTGATTTAACATTAAACTCCATACAAAGTTCCGTTACCAAAGGATTTGATTGTTGTGTACACGAATAACGTACACTTACTAATATGTAAGTTGTCTCTTAATTTATTTTAGTTTAAACCAAATTGTTTCAGTTCAACCAAAAGGCATGTTAATGATTTGACTAGTTGTTAAAAACACAAATTGCCTGAAAATGTTCAACTAACTCAACATTTCAAAATTATAAAACCTGAAATATTAGGCAGGGTTAAAAAAAACTACAGGGCTGCTCGCCCCGGGGAATTAATTACAATCGTTTCAGCTTTGACAGCCCTCGGACCGAGTGGACAGGCTTCGTGACATCGTAGTATAACGATATTATTATAATATTTTGAAGTTAATTTCCAGTTATGTTTTCACTTAAATTATTTCCACAAAATTTCAGTAAATAGGTTTTTCCACTAACATTTACTCTCCGTTAGATGTTACATGTTTCATAGGATTCAACGGACACTCTTATTTTTAATCAACTTTGAAAGCAACTGTATCGCTTTTATGAACAACAAACTAGCTCCGACAGAAAATGGTCAAACTGAAATATTAGTTGTTATAAAATCCGACGTCAAAATATTAAATACAGCTATAACTACAGGCCATAATAAGGCTTTCTGTAATTCAAATTTAACCACGCCACATTGAAGCTCTCGATAACTCCACGCATAACAAAAAAAGAAAGTACACTACAAAATAGTTCAAAGAAAGAGAGAAGACAAAGTTAAAACAAACTGTTTATTAAAATGTGCTTACAGTCCTGTTTTTTCTAGACTTTTACATTAGCGCAATTAGAAAAGGGTATCTTTTCATTAAAATGTATTAATACAAAGGGTTACCCCAAGCGGAGTCTGGGGGCAACAATAGCATTCTCTGAACATCACAGATTAAGTCTCAGCACACAATCAGCAGCATTGTGTACACTCCCCCATGCTCTCCGGTTACCGAGGTCCCGTCATTAAAAAATAAGGGGTATTTTTGTACCCACGGTGTACTGTTTAGCTGATCAAAGCTTCTGTCTGACCTTTACTGGAAGAGGTCTGTGTTGTCACCAGGTTATTTTAAATGCCATGCCATGACGTCAAGGGTAGGTAGGAAGGTAAAAATAGGTCTCAGTCAGTTGCAATTTTAGAATGATTAAAATAAGGGGAAAGTTCTAAATTCTCATACGTGCATATTTTTGTGTTTGCCTGTAAAGTATGCGGTATTTCACCAGCGTATAAACATTATATTTGTCTTTTTAATGCCCATCCCCCCGGAATATCCCTCAGTCGCCTTACGACACCCAAGGTTATAATATAGGTAACAATATTATCTAATTGTAAGTCTGTCCGTAAAGAAGATATAATAACGAGTGTCACGTCGTGCGGTAGGTGCTACCTAATTAAATGTTACCTGAGCACACATTCTAAATATCTTCTCTTTATTAGGTACAATAATACATACAGCCTGAGGTCCCTAATGACGCATCCGAAGATAAATGGCCTCACTGATAGAGGGCAGACCTCGGAGGAATTTATTTAGGAACTCTTCAAAAGAAAGCCTCATTATCACCGTATAAAAATAGGTTTTGTAATTATAGGCTATTGTTAGGACATTATACATTATTTAACTTGATACTTTAGGCACGCGCGCGGCTAAACGCCTCAATCAGTATTCTTCTTCCCCTTAATTCAAGAACGAGGGTGGGACCTGTATTAACTTAAACCCGTTTAAGTCTATAACAGACTGAATATGTCAGAGAATGGACATATCAATTATGACATGCAAATGACAGTAGCAGATTTCCATTTGCTACGATCGTGGTATACTTTTTTCGTCTCAATCATCAGCATCACATTCCCCATACACGCTCGTCGGTTAACAATAATAATATAATTTACAACAAACTCTCTAATGTATTATTCTAAGCCGTCTCCACACAACAAAACATATTATTCTAATAATTCACGGCAATACAACTCCTTAATAACTGGGAGTCGTGTGTCCCAGGCGCGGCGATCGAAGCGATAAATCGCGTATAACGACGTCTCTCCGCCGCCGCCGCCCCGTGGGACACCGGGTACATTTCAATCTTCAGTAATATAACTACTAACTAATATTATTAAGCGGTTTAGTTTGTATGTTTGGATGTAAGAGGTAATCTCCGGAACTATCCACCCTGACTTCAATATTTAGGTACCTTCAAGTTGGACTATTGGACTTAAATCTAGTAGTGTTAAGGGTCGGTTACATGCACATACATGCATGCGCAATCAGTTTGTACAAACATTTGCACAAGAACTGCATGGTGTCTACACCATAACGACTTGCATGCGCAAATGGTTTGTGAAAATATTGGCGCAAACACTGTGTGACGCCTTATACAATACGTTAAGATACGTACCGTCTCCACGTACATGCTTAATATTTACATGCTAGCCATTTGTGTGGTATACTGTTTTGCCATCTTAACGTATAATATATTTGCTTGTAGAAACAAGAATAGGTGCTAACAAGATTGAGCGTGTAGCCGAAGCTTAACAAAGAGGTAGAATGTATTCTCCTTACTTAAAAAGGATGCTAAACTGTATAAACCACTTCTTAATAATTATAAGCTTTGAATAAGAGATATTTTTCTAAGTAAAGGGGATATGTTTGGATATGAAAGGCAATATTTAAAGCGATGCTTCCGATCTTCAACAATCTAGGTATATTACGACTGGGCCTTCTGGGTGGATATAGCGTACTATACTATAGGCTTAATTTATATCTCATAAAGTCTAGATAATTCGCGACACGACAAGAACTAGGTAAGCTCTAGTTATTAGCGATGATTAGTGCCTAACTGTTTGTTATTAGGCCTGTACCGAGGCTAATTGGTTCGACTAGTGTCGGGGCTTAGGTTTCTTGGAAGTTGTACCGAACTTAATTGATGCCAATATTATTAGTTAGCTTACTAAGCTGCTTCTTAACTGTGAAAGTGTATAGGGAATTAATACTCACTTAATTAGTGTTGATGGTACTAAGTAATAGCACTAAGATACTGGTTATTTCAGATAGTTCAAAAGTTGTTACAAGTAATGTAGATCACCCTTATATTAGATATTAATGATATGAATGTATTTTGTTCTAAATCTTAGTTTGATTTCGAAGTTATGATGTATGTACCTACTATTTCATAAAATATCTAACCCCGCTTGTAATATACATATAACTATATACACTACTATATTACACCCCAGAATACTTGTACGTCCTTCAAAAAAGCAACCCTTAAATTTTAAATCCCGCTTGAATATGAGATCCTCCAGAACATTCTCATAACATTCCTGCCAGCCCCCGGTTCATAATCCGTCTACATCAGAACTCCACTCGTTCAGAAACTCAATTTAATAACACTATGCAATAAAAATTTACGACAGCTCGTACGATTTAATAAAATTTGAAAATTATATGAGAAAAATGTATTAAAACGCGGTTCGCCGACAAGCCGCCGAAGTGAATTATTTCCGGACGGGCGCGCGTCACACTGCACGATATTGAATCCTATCGCGCCTCATTAGCTTTTGTCGCGTTTTGTACACTCACACACACACACACACACACACTGTTACAACGTAAGAAACACGTGTGTGTGTTGCGTTGGGGAACGTGTGTCTTTGATTTACGAGTTGAAATGAATTGAACTGGATTTTAGTGGTGATATCGTAATTTGTGGATGATTTAAGCAATGCTGTACTAATTGCTAATTGCAGCCAATATTGAGTGTGGACTTTAATCATATTAATGTGTCCAATGAAACTGTTTTGAAAGATTATAACATGTATTTGGAAGAACAATATTTTTGTTCGTCGTTTCATTGTTATGCTGAGAATTCAATAAATCGTTAAAGTATTAGGTATAAGTACTATAAGTAGGTATACAAAATATGATACCTTGTGAAATTCAGCCAAACATGCTAGGAAAAAAATATCTACCGAGTGCCACCTATTCGATATATCTAATTTTTTTTTTCTCCCCAACCATCACCATTGCTCCAACAATCACACAAGCCTCCAGCCAACTCCAGCCTCACTGCGAGCTGATCACGATCTCCGCATGCGCCGTTAAACAAACATCCTTCTCTAGAGCCGAGCAAATAAAATGTTACATCTGTAGGTATGAGCCGCTAATATTCAACGAGCGCTGAATTACGCTTCACGTAGCCTTCGCTTTTTATGTCCGCTTTATTCAAGCGCTTTTTTAGCGAAAATTTCCCTAGAATTCCTTTTGTGGCTGTATTTCGTTGGTGCAGTCTCTTTTTTGGAACTGAGTTTCGTACATATATATTTTATTTTATAGGGATGACACACTAGCTTCCGCCTGCGACTTCATTCGTGTGGATTTCGATTGTTATATAGCCTACAGCCTTCCTTGATAAATAGACTGTGCAACACAAAAAACGTTTTTTCCATTCGAACCAGTAGTTCCTGAGACTACCGCGTTTAACTAAACAAAAAAACTAAAACTTAGATTATAAACACGGAGTAATCAGTGTACAACTGCATACATTAAAAAAAATACGCGCCGAATACATAACCTCCTCTTTTATTGAAGTCGGTTAAAAATTACGTTGCATAGGTCTGCAACGTCATTTTACTTAAAATACTATTGCCAGAAATAAAAGCATGGTTCTAAATACATTATTATATGTTGTATTATAGGTATAATATACCTATTCGATGTGCAGTGTTTCAATGTCTGACCTTGTTTTAAATATTTATAATAACTTATCAACTGCCAGTCTTTTGGGCACGTTACCGGTTGACATCGATGGGGATGAATTTTTTGATGCTTTTTAACTTTTTATTTTTGTATATATTGTTTTCATTCTGTATTAGATTTAAGTTGTATATAGTTGTAAAATAGTTATAATTCACGAAATAAAAAGATTATAATACTTATCAACTGTGTATTCAATTTTGGTTCTATATAAGTGAAATTATTAGACACACAAATAAATCAAAATCCCCAAATACTCCAGACTCAGTGTCTCCAAACCAGAGTTTACGTGAAGTTCTTCAAAGTCCTTAATGCAAAAGATACCTCAAAGTATTACGAACTACAAGTTGGATGGAGCGGCATGCATCGATATCACATCATTATAAGTTGGTCCACTATGCGCGGCCCGGCGAGTGGACGGCTCCTTCAGCCGGGAGGGCGAAGTTTATCGGATTGAAATACATGACAACTATACATACTTGTACATAGGTATGTATATTTATCGAGATGGAATACTAGAAACCATAATACCAATTGGGACTTAATACTTAATACGTTAACGAAATTTCAAATTATTATTACTTCTCCATTATAATTATAAACTTTAAGTAAATCAAATCTAACACTTTTACGCGCGCAATGTTAAACAAGGAGTTATCTGTTCATGTATTTAGATATAACATTTCTATTATGAATAAGAACGTTTTCGGAGTATAACATTGGTCGGACATTGCCAAATAAACTCAGAGTACAATTTGGAGAAATATAGTAAATGATAATTACATACACATTTATGTATAGATTGTATAATATATTAACTGTACATGTAATACAAACCAATCAAATGAATAAAAACTACACAAACCAAAGAGAGTGAGTTGAACGCTGGCGGGCAGCGCGCGGCCGACCGCGGACTAATCAACGCTGGTTTCCAGTCCCCTTTACTACACAGAAACAAAACACAACAGACGGCGAACGATGCGCTAAAGTTTGCAGCCCTGCACGGGACAAAATACTTGTACCACTGAATGACTGTACTAAAGAAAATTAGTCAAACCTACCCATGCTGCTAGCGGTAGTCTGAGGCCCACATTAGGAAAACCTAATCGTGTATCGCTCTTGTCGATTTTCCGGCTCATCGGACTGAGAGTGAGGGAATAGGTAATGCTCCTATACATTATTATTCTTGCACACACGTATACCTACCTACATTATAATATCTCTTACCGGGATCATGAACAGCTTAGTCACAGTGACCAAAATTCGGTCAGAAGGTCATTGCCGTTATTATTATTAGGAGCTCCCCCTGTATCGCGGGACTTTTAAAAAGCAATAAATATCCATACAGCCCGGTGTACTTCAATAACTGTTTGTTCTTTTTCCCTTTAATCCCAAAATCCTCTCAAAACAGAAAAGGATCAGGCATACATTATTGTAAATGTCAGCGGATCACTGCTATAAATATAAAACAGTCAGGCGCGATTCTGACCGACACACAGGGTTCCGTAGTACCTACTTTGTGTCGTATTGGTAAACCAGTGTCGGTATTTAGTTTGATTTTTAAAAACGTTCCATTATTTTTCGGGTTTCATTACAACAATTATTATTATAATGTTTATTACATTTTTGGAAGCTACATACAATTTTAAACAGTAGTAGAAGCGTATAAAAAATACAGTAATCTTATCAAGTTTTCTATATTAGTTGACGTTAAAATCTCTCATACATAAACTCATAGATAAGATAGTATCAGGATAGTGAAGCACTACCAAAAAGGTCCCGTTTTTGGTAACGGGTCCCTAAAATGAGAAAATAACTTCAAAGCAGCGCGGCGCGCGGCGCGGCGTGCCGGAGGATGCTCTCGGCAGCTGGACCCCGCTGTAACGGACAAAGTATTTTCACGGGCTTTTGAAAATTAATATTGCTTAGGGTTCGAGTTGTGTGGTTAGGGTCGGAATTGTATCGAGTTTAAAATGCCAGCGTTATAGATGGTGCGTTATGTTTATAGATAACTACGGCTATTTTTTATAATAAAAATATAATCGGGTCCCTGGTAGTAGTAAGTAAACTTTATTAATTTTAATTTAAACATAAGTAGTTAAGTTGATTCTGAACTATCATTTAGCGTACAAAGACAACTTGTGATGCCACATCTTTATAATATTGTAACACTGAGTACAACTTTAAAAAAAGCATTTGATTACCTGCTTTAGAAGACCAACATTTTTACGTTAGTAAAAAGACTAAGTTCCATTAAAACTATCTAGTTCTTGGCTCTAAAACGAATTCTAAAACTTTAAAACGTAAAGGTTCTGGCGATAGGCCAAGAAGTCTCTAGAGAAGGAAATTATATTGAAGATGTCGTCGGCGAGGGCCGCCGGCTCGCGGCTAGCTCTAGTTGAGGGTAACTCTAAGGCTGAGACATATATAACGGACTTACACTTATCTCAGACTTACCTTACGAGTTTAGTCAAATATGTATAAGTGTAACAAATATTTGATTGTCTGACAATTATTGTGCTGCTGGATAGTTTGTTGCGTCTTTTCTTCTAACCAGCTATAGCACTATTGGAAACGTGATGGGCGTGCGTTTTATGTGAGTTTTATCTCTATCTAATCTTATTGAGGTCCTAGGTTCAAATCAAATATGGGTTGTACTATATACCGCTTAGAGAAATACAAGACTCATGTTACGTTTTATATTTGTTGGACCGTCTGTACGTCTGACAATTTATTCAACCAATCTTTGTATTCGTTGTATTCGTCTGAGACTGCACTCAGCAAACGAAAAGTTCACAAAATTCAACTTACAAAATATTTAGGCGATAAGCCAGCCTATGAAAGTAACTTTTTAAAGTGTGTCGTGCAAACATTAAGACTGGAATAAGTTTGAGTGCGCTCTGTATGTCTCGGCTTAAGTTAGAGTGGCCAATCTCTGAGGACGAGGAATTTATAGAGTCACGGTTTGTGAATGCGTTTTTAAGTTTGGGTCAAATGCCGAGCTTGGGCGTGGACTGCAGTTTAGTAATAAAAAAAATGTTTTGAATTTTTATTGAAGAAGAAAAAAAAAGTGAAGAAAAGGGGAACGCTGTGTAAACCTTTTTGTTTACAGAACATTAAAAAGCTTCCTTTTTCCTTTCCGAGGCTTAAACATTCACATTGTCACAACATTCTTCTTAACTTTTCCAATTACCCAACTGCGCCCATAAAAAGTACAGTTCGATTGTTTGCAATCACATCTTTAAGCTCAATAGGAGAGCGATAAATTAAAATTCTCTCGCCCAGTGGGCCAACTTGTGGAACTTGGTCAAAGTCGTGATTCAACTGGCTACTATAACAATAATATTTTGTAAACAAACTTTATGAGTGGGAAGTATTTGGACTGCCGTCGTAAAAGTGTAATTTAATTTGCTGTTGTGCCTTTATTGTTACTGTTCCAGATATTACATACATAAATAAACAGTCATAAAAAGTGTTTTGGAGATTAATGTACCTGAGCTGTACCTCCCGAGGATGTGCTTGAGATGGGTGACCACTTTACAAATAGTGACTCTTTAATGCTATAACCAGCTTCCATAGAAAACAATGGCGGTAAATAATTCATTATTCACAATATACAATTATTATTATAATAATAATTAATGGCAAAAATGTAAGGATTTGTGTATCACATCAGCCTTTTATCTTATATCCTATTCAATAATTCAGACTACACTGTTTCCAGAATTATTTTTCTTTGTTTTATAAAAGCTATGTCGAATTCCACGCCAATCAATAAGTATTTAAAGAATAAACACGAATTGTGTTAATCCTTTAAGCTTCTCACTCAGGAGATAAGTCTCCGCACCTCCCAACGTCGCAAATAATTTAAATATTAATAACTTCAAAGAACTTCAAATTGATAATTAAAACAGTACCGCGTCTATCGTATCCTGATCGGTTTCCGTCTATTATGTGAAGGTGAAAACTGTCAGGAGATAAAGGATGAAGATTCTGTAATGTTCGATGTAATGATTCTGGTGAAAAAGCTTTTGATGCCTTAAATGGATATCGTGCGCGAATCGAAGCCGAAAAACTTTGTAGTATACGAAGAAACTGTAGTAACACTAACAGTCAGTTTTACCATTTTATACCTATGCAAAGACTTAGGGATCAGTCAAGCTGATGTGATGGCACAAATAAAAGCGCCCGATCAATCAGCTGCTCGACCATAAAGCGCAGCGCCGCTCATAAACATCCTCTATCTATCACCGCAGCGCGCTCCGCGGGCACAACACCCACGAGGGATAAGGGCACACTTCCTGCGCTGCGGTCTCATTTAAAAGTCAAATTCTCAGATAAAATCCAAAGATAATGAGAATTTATGTTCAAACAAGGATAGGGATCAAAGTTGCACGCTGAACGAAACGAAATTAATTGCTTATTCAAGATTGGGGCTCAGATACCTATTTAGTGAAAAAAAGATCAAAGTGAACAAGCTTTAGTGGAAACTGTATTAAAGAAGACTTATAAGAAAATGAATTCTTTCCTAATTTCTGCTCGGAGAGGAATCCCTAGAGCAGACGCTTTAAATATTTTAATCAGCAGTAAAGTCGTCGAGTTAGTTCGTTCCAAGTTAGCTGTATTAAGATCAGCACGCTGGTTTCAAACAAGAGGAAAAGAAAGAAAACTAGTCCTTATTATTTTTAAATAGTGAGGTCATATTGAGTATAAAATGTAGAAAAGAAAATTAGTTGTTAAATTGCAAAACTTTTACTAAATTTAAAGGCACACGCTTTTGAACCACATGACAGAACTGCTACGATACCTACTCCCTGCCTTTCCTAAAATAAGGTCATTTATTAGACTTCAAACTTGTACCGAGTGTGTTGTTCCCAGGAGACACTGACGTAGGTGAGGCTAACAGGACCAGCGACATTTGTTTAACACAAAAGACAGTTCTGTGACATTTATTTTATTACAAAGTATACAAAAATAAAATTAACAAGAAGTTTCAGGTTACATTGTTAAATTAGCCTGTTCTATGTCTCACTTCTGAGCAAAGCCCTCCATTTTATTTAATGTAGGTTAGGTACATACATAATTAACAATGTTATCAATTCAGTGAATAAAACAGATATCTTTAAACAAAAGCACTGAGGTCCAATCGCAAGACTAAAAATAGGACTCCAAAAGTAAACCAGTTAATTTACCTAAAGAACAAAGGTCGGGGACTGACACCATCGACCACAAACGATTAAGTGGTCGGACTCAGATTAAAACCTCAGTTACGATAAGTCCTATCAGCACTGAGGGCACCGTACCACATCGCAGCCAGGAATTAAATGACCAATAAGGAATGTACAGCAAGTCCTATTTCTTTTGATTAGGTTCGTTCCGACTCTGATTTCAAATTTCCCAAAGGAAGAGCTACGCTGCACATCGCACAGTGCGCCTTATTTAATCTTCTAGACAAAATTGCTCAACTCCTTCTTTCCTGAAAAAAAATTGAAGCCTAATTAAATGATAGTATTTGAGATTTACTATGAGATTTGAATAATTTAGCTGCAGCGGCAATACAATATTACAATCAGTCTTTGACACCCTCCTCCATCTTGGGCAGTTTGTTTGTATCACGACACAACACCATTACACGTAAAGTGCTGAAATAACATCCATTAATGCACGAAGTGTCGGGAAATAACGGGACAAAATTCGTTAGTATTTGACTAAGAAAAATAAATTAGGATAACATTATAACAGCACAGTGGTAACACAACGGTGTTTTATTGGACAAAGTTTGACAACGTACTCGCTAACTCCAATGAAAAAGTTACACTTCAAGTAAGTTTTTAATGTACATTTTGACAAGCACGACGTGTGATCCGGATTATGTGTCAGAAGTTTATTTTAAAGGATTTAAAGGTTGATTTTATTTTCAATTAATTTATTTTATACAAAAAAATAAAATCTTTAAGTCGTTAGTAGATTATGCGAAATATTTTTTTAAATAAAAAATATATTTAGAATATAGTTTAACTAAAGTTCGTGGCAGCTATTTAAATAAGTGAATGCCGCAAGCAACTAGTTACAAAAGTGGAACAAACTGCAAATAAAAATAACCTTAACTATACAGTATTCATAAAAATATTCAAAGCGCAAAAAAACGTAATGACTTCCGTAGAGCGGCCACCGCTGAACTAACAACAAAATAAAACCGTACGCAAAGTTGTTACGCGGTCGCCGCACACTGGGCCAAATGACACCCGCCGTGGACACAATGCTCAACTTTGTGATAATTATTTGTGAATTGTTTCAAACTCCAGATGGTGGAGTCGTTTTAATATGGACGCAAAAAAGCCTCGATGTTCAGTCTCGGTAAAAAAATAAATTCAAACACTATTTCTGTGAAAAGAATTAAAAGTAGACGGGCAATGGAAGTTTTAATAAAATGCTAATAATAAAACTTTTTAGAAAAGAGCGTGGAAATGGTAGTGCATAATTATGAATAATGATTAAAGTAAACACAAAAAGTCTAGCGGTTTACGTAACAGGTTACATAACTACGAGTGTAGGCCGTAATATAATACTTTTTGCACGTTTTATTATAACGTCAACACAATGTTCAGAAAAACAAAGCGTCTGTCTGAAAAACGCAAGATGACAAGAGAAAATCACTTCAGACAGAAACAAATTAGCATTTTGCGAACGTCTCTAGAAAAATATTCATGAAAAATTTAATTTAGCCAAATTTTCAGTGGGGAAGTTTGGTGGGGCGGCCAAGCATCATCAGATGTCCATTAACATACAAATAGGCGCTTGAACACCGTCAACATTGTGATTAACCCGATTTATTCAACAGGCGTGCACAGTGCGCCAATTACGCCCGTATTCGGTTAAAAATATTTCTCTTAACAAGAAAGATTAATAAAATATGCAAATTCAGATGATTAAAACTTCCCCTAGCTTCATCAGTAGATTTTTCGGTGTTATTAATTAAAGAGGTGGTTGCTACAATTGATTGCCTGACACATTTAATTAAGCGCTTCATAAATCTGACACGTCTCGCTGACAGCGCACGCAACCAATTTTATTTTTCATTTCAGGCTCTTCTTGCCTTGGGCACTGAGGGTGGAGTCTTCATCCGCGATAGATGTTTGCACGGCTAACATTATAGATATATACATATTACAGAACACGTACGATTTAATAATGCTATACACGTAATTTTTTTACCCAAATTTCAACCAAATCTTGAATGTGTATTATTGTATAAGCAATGACTATCTTCTACTTACGTTTAAAGACACACTTAAAACATAACATAAAATCACGCCCGTATTCCCCGAAGGGGTAGGCAGAGGTGCACATATAGTACACCCACATTTCGCCAGTTATGTTTTACAGACACACTTACTGGCACTTAAATTGCATTATAATGAAAAACCTTAAACAACCGAGTTCCAGCCCATTCTAATATATTTCACCCAAATCAATACTTATACCCAAACACTCCTTAAGTGGTTCGTCAACGTAATTTTAATCCTCTCGTCTCATAATAGACCTTTGTCTGTTTAAGCATAAAATCTCGCTGGCACACAGAGGGCGCTGTGCACACACTTCAAAGATTAGACGTTTTGTCCAGACGATGACAAAAGCCGAGCACTGTGCTTAGTAAGACGAAATTATTAGGAGCTGTTTATTTATGCGTTGGGGTATCGGAACAGAATTATTAATTTAAATTATCTTAGAAAATATTTTTGTACACAAAACGAAGGCTCAATTTAAATGTATATTGAGGTTTTAATTAATGATTTCAATATTTCGTAACTATTCTTTATTAGTTTCATATTTCTCCATAAACATCTCATCACGATTATGTAGGTCACTAGCATTAGATACATTAGCACTGGATCTCAACCGCACTAACTGCCTCTCAGCGGTGTGAGAGCTACCTATAATTAGTACATTAGCCACTCCATTAATTAGGCGGAACGTATTGATTAACTGTCCGGTTCCGATACATTACACATGCCCAGGACAATGCTGATCAGTCAATAACTGGAACTGATACACAATATATTTTAGACTAATACATAAGTACTTAAATGCGTTAAATTATTATAAGAATTCATTTGTGATATATTTCACGTGCATTTTACGGGTGGCGTTGGCTAAGGATGTGAGTTCCATTCCTGAACATGTAAATACATAAAATATTTCCGAAGCTAAGTCTGTTTGTGCATGTCAAAATGTGTGTTGTTGCTAATTAATACACAGAAAATCTTATTGTGGAGTCATGTTTATTTTTAAGACAAATCTTGTCCAGTTTTGGGTTACCATTTATTTCTTTCCATTGAATCAGATTTTTTATAAGTACATAATTTTTCTTGTATCAAAAATCAGAGATGTTCTTAAGTGAAAGAACAATCCCCCGTATATCACGCAGCTAGTACTCACGAGGTAGCCGTAGGAACAGCAACTTTGAAACAAGACCCATTAAACTTCGTCCTTTTAAAAATCACATAAACTTTAAAGCCAGTCCATAAATGAAAGTACCGGCGATATACGTTCTACAATGTTACTCAGAGATAAACGACCAATTCGCCGCCACTAAAATACATTGCTGCATTTCTTAGCGGTAGCTGCACGCGCTGTGATTTACGACGCGACTTCTACACTGTATTCCTGTTAATGCGAAGTTTACGCAGACTATTTATTGAAATGAATCGACTTTATTGGGCGTTACGTGTTTACTGTCATTGTGTTCGTCAAATGTAAGGATATACAACTGGACGAAGAAAACGGACAGTCGTTAAGATGTTTTACAAAAGTTTAAATGGTCCTACTGTACTGTAGGGATTACCGGACACTTCGTTTAAGACCGGCGCGCGGCGGCTGGGAACGACAGAAAACGTCGGAACTTCCTACTAAAAGGGTTTTGTTAATTTGTTAGATTGAACGGCTTGCGTAACTATTTCAATTGAATTTTATTACGGAAAATAAAATACACGACGAGATATCTTCCTTGATAATACCTACTTTCGTAATTTTGTCAGGGCCAAATCAGAAGATATAATGTACGTATTAAGTTGCTCACTGCCTTATGTTTTCTGTATATATCGCATTGTATAAAGGTCGCGACTTCGTCCACCACATTTGTAGGCACTAACGAAAGCAGACGTACCTATTCACCTCAGCTACAGCCACTACAAGCAGGACATGACTGTTCATAACATTTTACGCAACATTTTTAACATATTTTTAACGTTAAACATAAAAAGTGCGCATCACAAGTGTTTTACGTTGCCGTCGCGTTGTTCAGCTGACGACACTCCAGCCGAGCCTCATTATCTCACAGCGTAATGTGAGCGCGGAATAAAATATTTTATATGTTTGTAATGTACTTTTTATTTAATGCGAGAGTATACAGAATGTACTGACAGGTGAGAGCCGATGTTCCCCGTGGCAGTTTCAAACTGGCACGTTCTAATATATGTGTACTGCTATACCATATTATATCTATTAAAAGGTGCCACCAGCACAATTTGCCAGACAATTTTGTCACAAATAATAGCCCCTTCGGAATACAAGCGTGGCCTTGGCTAAGACTGTACCTAATAATAAATTTCTAAGGAGCAATCCCAATGCCATCAATTTTATGACACCAAATCACCTAACTTTAATATTGGAAATTGCCAGGATTGGAACTAGCAAGTTCTAACATCACGACTTTAAAATGAAGTTTACTATCTAAAATATTAATCGGCGGAGTGTAACTGCACCAGTCTGAAGTGAGGCCGGTGGCGAGGTGAATCCGGGATTATTCAGAGGTGCCCCGCGTCTGATTGGAAATCTCGGAGCTGAGCAAACAGACGCCCGATATATTGGACTCGCCCGGACTTGGATCGGTGCTCAAGGCTTTTAGGGCAGGTTCAAAAAATGTTTGTGCTTCCTCTTTGGTAATGCAAAAAAACTTTGATTATAACTGTTGTAATTGTTAAGTGCGAGTGATGAGCGTAAGGCCTTAAGTTCGATTCCCAGGGCAGAGTTATTAGATTTTAAATTAGATAATTCTCAGTAGAAGCATGGGGTCTAGGTGCGAGGCAATAAGCTCGCACTCTATTACATTGGTACCTATGACATAACTTCAGGAAATAGGTACAGATGTGATGTTATGTTAATTATTTCATCTCCATTATGCTGAACGATAGGTCATAACATCAATGTTTGTGTTATACAACATACCTTAACCTTTTAGTGTAGCGTGCATACAGCCGGCTCGTTACCCACTGAAGGCATTCTTCTAACCCAAGTATACATTAAGCCTACGTCACGCCACGTTTCGGCACAAAACGTAAGCTTAGGTACTTACTACAATAAAACCGCTCGAGGGCCACTCGTAAAATAAAATAAAAATGGCGGCCCAACTACTTCCATCTAGTGGACGGCCGACGAACTAATGACGTCTGCATCGCACTAATGAAGTTTTCCGCTTCGGTTAAATTATGTCCTTAACACAGTTTCGCCGGAGGTTAAGTTGGTGACGTGAACCTGCTCCGGAGGGGGGGGGGAGAGCTGCAATAAGCGGGTTATCTTAAACCATGTTAAGGAACGTAGCGAGGCTTAGCTTCTTGAACTTCGCCGGATTAACTAACTTCCTGTATTACACACTTTTTTGGATAAGTACAAGACTTCTTAAATAAAATTAAGATGAGGTATTATGCTCTGTACATTATAGACAGTTACTCTGCAAGTCTTATAGAATTATCATTCGTAAGGACTACCAGGATATAATAATTAAATGCATCATTGATTACAGTTTGAACCTCAAGTTACTGTTCTGTTTCACATCGTGCGACACAACGCCATTGTTTCTTTCTATGGTCTTTTATAAATATATTATTCGCTCACCTAGTACGTGGTACGCATATATGTGTGTAGGTGTAACAACTGATAACCACAGTTGCCCGAGGCTTGCGCAGTCACCTGTGATCATAGCTGTGGCTAGCTAGTTAAGTAAGAGGCTTAAACCACACGCCGTAAGCTGCTGGCTTACGAGATAGATAGCTAGTTAGAACCGACATCATACCTTCACTAACACCAATTAATTGAGTTGATGGTTGATGATAGATCGACCGTGCTAGTCTTGGTGTGGCAAGCAGAATTACCGAGCGTTAGCTCTAAAACTTATTGATAAAAAGTATTTATCTAATTAAATAAGCTTTTATTATGAAATGCTAGTGTATGAGGCGAAAGAATTATGACAGGATCGTAGCAGATGTAATGCTCACCCCTCTGGGAAATAGGCGAGACCCTATGTATTATAAGCTTTCCAAAAATCTTTACTCCATTATACTCTACATAGTTTTTAATAAGGTAATTATAGGTTTCAATAAAGGCGTAATATACCTAATAGCAATTGGTTACATTGACGTTTCACTTCTACATAATAATCGAGGTCAAAAATATTACTCAATATGATTTTAAAATGATTAACGAATGCAATAATAATGTCGAAATACATCAGAAGTTAATATAATATTAAATAAACCGTCCATTCCCGATGCAACAGTAATGAGTGTTAATACGAGCGTAATATTAATGGCACGTGTCCTGTTCATGTATTACTGACTGGGATGTGTTACAAGTTAATATATAGTTATAATACAACACTATCTGAATGTTCAACGAAAATTATTGTGTGGCGTTAGTTCTGAAGTTCACGGATCAGGTTTTTTATCAGATGGTCGCTGGTCAGTGGTTATAAGTAAGATACCATTGTAACATATTACCATTTTACAATATTATCCAACTAACGACAGACAAACATATTATTATCATCTATCCCCAAGGGGTATTCAGATGTAAAAGTAAGGTTAACCCATTTACTTCAGTTGAGATAAAATAAATGTATCTGGAGAGAGCCTATTGCTATCTACTAAGCCCATTAGGTTGACTGATGACAAAGTCTGTGTTCATCTATTATTAGGTTATACTACTTAAATGAAAAAAAAACAATACAACATGCTTGTATTCTCCGAATGGGTGGGCAGAGGTGTACTTAAAGTACACCCACATTTTACCAGTTTTACAGATTTCAACGTAATAAGAGGCGAGCCTATTGCCAGACACGTGCTGCTATAGAAAATACTCAATAACTATTTTCCTGACCCGGGATTCAAGTTCATGACCTCTGTGGCTCAGCCGTCGCCGTTAGCGACCTCTAGACCAACGAGGCAGTCGTACTAAACCAAGTGTATAAAAAGGTTTCAATACATTGCTTCCCTTAATATTATAAAATTCTATCAAAAATCACGTAATACTTTACCAAATAATATACTTAAAGAATAGCACATACTTCAAACAAATTGAACGTCTGGCTTTGAATAAATTAAATTGTGGATTGGATAAAAATGGCCACCCATCAAAATTCCATTTGTTCGTTAATATAATTCGTAAAGTGTCGACACAACAAACGAGCTGTGACGGATGCTGCGTCCGGAGGATTATCGCGTAATAGCCGGCGGACTGATCTGCGCCCCCGACTTAAATAGAGGTATAACTGGCAGCCTAGATAGCTGGGATACTGTCGCATTGTGTTCACTCACTCATTTGTGCCATTAAGCTCGATACAACTATACGTTTTAACAAATTAACATCAGAAATAATTTACATCGCATTGTATTAATATTTTAACAGGGGAGGCCTTTGTTTAACAGTTCGTCTTCCTGCTGGTGATAGGATGGTGTATTCACATTTTCTAAAACCAGGTAAGCCAATTGCTTTGCCCTGTACGGTGTCCGAATTATTCTTATTACACAATAACAGCAAGATCACTTCGGGATCAAACCTTATACCTTACGCTCTGACTGATAAATAATAAATATTTTGTATAATTGATACTTAATGATGATCTTGGAACGACTTGCTCTCCTGCGACTTACAGACTCTACTAAACAAATTGTATAACCATTCTTGCATCCGAAAAAGACTCAACTCTACCTTACATGTTGCCTCCACACGACACTCGCTGGTAAAGTTAGGATGCCGCTACACTAGCACCAAACAATTTACATATAGATAGCAACCGCAATACATGCAATACACGAGTGTGTGTCCCGCAATACACAAGTGTATGTAACACAATACACAATGGTCGCCGCAGATGGCTTCTGTTGTAATAAGAAATGCTAGGGATGAAAGAAATGTCGCCGAGATTGTATTGGAGCTGTTATTAAAGTCTGCACATATAAGTTGGTCTGGAACTTGTGGACGCGGGACTGTGGCTGTGATGGTCGGGAGGGATTCTAGCCGTAAACGAGTGTTCTTAAATCTAATGAAAGTTCTAGGTATGCTATTATATTGTTATTAAAATTTATCAATACAACGGTTATCTAATTCTGTTAAAATGAGTTTTGTTTTATTTTTGTAAGTATATTTTTTTCTTAAATGAAGCTTATAGCTTCAGGATATATTTTGACGCCTAATATTATTTTCCACGGTCAAAATCTAAGAGGCGTCGAGAAAGGTTCTTAAGAATTTTACAATGCCTATAAAAAAGCAAAATATTTATCACCCAATACCAACCGAAGGCCCTGTTACCTTCAGAAAAATAATTGAACAAAGCTTTATAAATAACAAAAAAAAACCCGCCCAAGAAACTGTCGGAGCTTATCATAAAAAGGGTCAGCAGTAATTGTGCTGAGGGAACACTCCGAGTACTGTCCGTGTGTGACGCGGCGCGCGGTGCTAATCTACTGTATGACCCGCGACCTACGGGACTCATGTCCCCTGAATATTGAATAGGAGGCTAATGTTAGTTCTACTTTTTGATTAATCAATTGTTAAATACAATTTAGGTAAGCGTTGTTAAAGAATTAGTCATTATTATCATATCAAGTAGACTATCAAACGGACACTCCTGGATTCGAACATCGCACATCCAGGATTAACTCTCCTAGTGTCCAAACTTCAAGAACTTAATAAACTAATATAAGGTTTTAGAAAGAAGATTTTAAAACTCGTTTCTCTAACAATATTCACGCGTTATATAAATTCTTGTGTGTATGTAATTCGGGTATAGTAAAGTCAAAAACACTAAGCATGTATTGTACTGCATATCTTAAACCTAATACTTGTAAGCGCTCAGTAGAAAACAAAATTAGTGTTTGTACATTATATGCAGCAAGAAATTCCACTGTATCCTTTTCAACCTGATCTCCATAACGAAGCAAGTCCGGGCGACGCCGGCGCCGCGGTCTCCAATATAAAAGAAACTTTGTCATCACGGAGCATGCGCGGCGCCAGCCAATGACAAGCAATCTCCATTCAGGGCTGCCACACGTTGCATGCCAAGTATCGCGTTGGAGAAACTTTCGAGGTAGTCTTGCAATTATGTTTGAAGTTCTTTTATCTGCATGAGAACGAGTGTAGGACGCGTGTAGTCAGGGAAGATTATGTTCATTTAGTACTCTTTCTTAGTTATTTTTGTAGGTAGGAAACGTTGTTTCAATTGCAGTTTGCATTAAGTTTTTTGGATGTTTTGTGAACAAGAAAATGATAGTTTTCGGATAATTTTAACATAAAGCCTATCTAAAAGGCATTGTCCTATAAGATAAATTTATTGATTGGTGCTTTAGAAACAAGTAATAACACATAACATTCTATATCTACGTTGATAATTACGACAACTGTATTGTCAACGCATCACGCGCAAAACAAATTGTATGTTTCTCATTAATTATTTAAAAAATATATCTCAAAGTATTCACACAAAAATATTTCAACCTGGAACAAATTTGTTAAGCAAAAACATGAAACAATACCGTCGTACATCCAATTCGCAAATTAATCAACTTTCTAAAAAATGACATCGCAAATAAGGAAGGAAGATGGAATAATTCTTTTCCAAATTTCCTCCGTCGGGATCGGCAAACTTCCGGACAGCCCTGAGCTGCGGTGAGACAAAGGCCGGGTGGCAACCCTACTTGAGCGGGGCAGCCCTGGCAAGGATTGACGCTCACTTATCGGTGCCACACTTTAGCGTCGACAGGAAATTTATATAAAGTGATATTGAGCGGAATGAGGCTTCCAAATTAGAAAAAAAATGCGCCACCATAGACAGACGCAAAATACAACGTTCTATTTGGAATCTAATCTTTTGGAACACATAGTGCCACAAAGAATTATGTCTAAAAGTGTTATTGTTAGAAAACAGCTGATCTTATCTTCGCAGATTTGTTTTTGGCAAACGTATCTCCTTGTCTAGACAGGCTCTAATCATGGAGATCAGCCATCTATGTAATTATCTTCTGAATACCAGATTATAATCAGTGATCACTCGGACGTAGATACTTGGCAGACCTTCTCTGGCCAGTGCAGTCCTTGCAGCAATTTAGGACATAACTTTCTATTTTGACCCTGTGACTAAATAACTATATGTAATTTTACAGGCTCTATCTTACTCAATACAGACAATACCACGCCATAGACCCTCCCAGCTCAAGGGAAGTGGGAGGGATCTTCATTATCTAATGATTGTTGTCGCGCGCAGATTATCGGAAGCTCTCCGACGTTACGGTGACGAACAGATGGGATATACTGTAATACATTAATTGTACACTTCCATTTATTTTAATCAGATTTTTTTGTTTTGCTTTTGTCTTTTAGCTCAGGTATGGACAATGGATATATAAAACACGTTTTTTTAGTTTGGATAATGAATATGCAAGCGTTTTGAAATTGGAGCAACCGATAGGTTTTAACAGCTTACTAATTGGTTTAACTGAGGCAGTAGCTTTTATGCTATCCATGTATGCAGGGTTTATATACAAACACATCACGGCCGTATTCCCCGAAGTGATGATTATTATTATTATATAATACACCCACGGTTCGCTAATTATGTTATTGGTCCCAATGTAATAGGGCGGAGCCTATTGCCATCAACGGTCAAAAATTTTGACTCCGCGCTGGTACTGAAAATTACCTAATGAAAAAACCCAGTAACTCTTTGCCTGATCCGGGATTCGTACCAAGAACATGATGCTCAGCAGTCGTGCTTAGCGACCATTAGACTAACGATCACAATGCCCATTAAAGGTAGTGCAGGTTAGAAAAAGCAGCATACTAGCTAGCAACATTGTACTCTGTACATCTGCAACCCTAAGATGGAGGATATCCATGAAGTTACTAAACTAAATACAAATGAGAGCATTCGTTCGTGTATTTGTTATTATGTTAATGTCTCTGACTTTAACAACACTGCCTGCAGCAGGACGCATGCGTGCGCTAACCCTAAGTGTTTAAGGTTCGAATGTCCTCGAGGCAGAACCTTTTCCGAGGCCGTCCATAATTGATGCGTTTTTTATTTATGCCTGCTCTCCCCTGCCCACACCCTGCCCCAACTTGCCCCGGCCTGCCCCGTCTTGCCCACAGGGGGTGCCGCGAGACACTTGCGGATGATAATTTCAATGCTTTCTGCAAAGTTTTGTTACGTTATTATTTCGATGAGTTTTGGATCTCGAGTACTTTTTAGTTTGATGTATAAATTGATTGTGGGTTACAAGTAAGTAAGATAACACAAAGTTAATTTCCCTGAGCAATACATTTTATATCAAAATTAAATTATATTAAGGTTACTGTGGGTTGGTTTTTAATTAACTTTATAGGCAATTTATATTAACTTATGAGATTATTTTTTTCTAATACATAATGTTATTTCATTCATATTCATATTTATATTCATATTCTTTATTACTTATTCAAATTAGTATTGAAAATTAAAATAATACTGAATTGAATCCTCAGTTGGTGATAACATAGGAAAATAACTAAATGCCTTAAATGATAAAAGTTACAAAACGTTTGCATCCGTTCGTGCATTTGATGTTATTTACTACGAACCAGTGACACTGCTACGGAGCGTAGACTTTTCCTACGACACGTAGCTACTTTCTACGACTCGTAGCTCACGTAGCATTTGCTTCAACTTGACTTTTAATGCAATTCGTGCTTTTTATACCTATGATACATTGCTTTCACTACTATTATTCTGACCATACCAACGCAACAAGAACAATAGACTTATCAACTGAAAGGCATCCAAAACGAACAAACAATGAATCTACATAAATTCCACGCTCTATCAATCATAGTGGAGTCGTGTGCGCCGCACGTGTGCGCAGACAAGGGCACAATTAGCAGGCCAGCGGCGCGCGTGACCCGCGACTGCGCTGTATGGGACGTAATGCAATTGACTGCGACCTGTGGAGCACTCTCCAAACATGTTGTTATGGATCAGGTTGGTTTGGTTTTAACTTGCCTGGTTTTTCTAAAAGGTTAGGCATATGTAAAGTAATGTATACTTTAATAAAGTTACAATTTTCCTGACCAATATAATTATGCAATAAGATAAGACTGCCTCGTTGGTGTAAGAAACACTAAGCACGACTGCTGAGCACGAAATCCTGGGTTCGAATCTCGGGTCGGGCAAAGTATTATTGGGTTTTCCCGTTATATTATTCTCAATAGCTTGGAGTATGAATTTGTGCCCAGTTAATGGCATTGTGCTCGCCCCCTATTACATATAACTTGCGAAATGTGGGTGTACATTATGTGCACCTCTGCCAACCTCTTTGGGGAATACAAGCGTAATGTTATGTGATGTATGTAATAAGATTGATGCCTAGAACAGATTGTATGTTGAAAGACAGCAATAGACTGGCATCGCGGTCTCTTCTAAAGTAGGTCTGTATTATGATTTCTAGTTTTATAATATAATGTCCTTGGGTTGCACTCTTGTGTTCATTGCCGCGCGCCGTCACCAGCTCATGAATCCGTTAAGTCCGAAACTTTGTCTTTGCTGTGCCAACTGAAAATCAGCACTCCGTAGAACTTTTTATGTTGTTATACGTGTTATTCAATGTTATTTTACTATAATAACTTTCCTGAGTCTATATTATATAATATACGAGTACATGCCGGTGCCGGGTGACGCGGCGGGGTTGCAACCGAACTGTCTAAACTAGTCGGGCATTGCAGAATATTGACGTAAGTAAAATTATATATAGGAAATACTATTGTTGTGTTATTCCTATACAAATGTTTTCTATTGAATTACTCTGGGATGGTGATTAGTTTAAAACACGAACATTAAACACAGAGCTAATGACATTAAACCCTGGTCACATTGTCACAGTATCGGCTCCATCTGCAGTAGGGTCACGTGCTACCTCCCCGCACTACACCCGCCCCTCGCCCCTGTATTAGTTCAGCGGTGCTAATTGAAGAACACAGCCGAATCATGTTCGATCCACAATGATCAGGGATTACGTGATCTGTGAGCAATACGCGCGAGTTTGGTTTTAATTAATTAGTTTCATTATAAAGTAAACTGTCACCGACATCGTTAGTGCATTCGTGCAAATAAGTATATCCTACATGACTCTGAAGCTATTCAAACTTATGTAATTACTTAACACACAGACTGATGATACTAAACCTCCTTATTTACGTCATTTTTATATAATGCGTGTGTTATTTCAGTTTTTCTTTATGGTTTCATCAGCCGGAAGACGTCCACTGTTGAACAAAGCTCTCCCTAAGAACGCCACAAGAAATGGCAATTTACATCCACGATTTGCAGCAACTCTGACGATATCGTCGGTCGACCTGGTGGGGTCTAGGGGGCTTACCAAATAATAACATTTATGTAATGTTTTTTGTACTAAGGGGGAGGCCTTTGTTCAACAGTGGACGTCTTCCGACTGATGATGATGAATGTTTTCCAATACTGACAGAAATATTAAATGTGTAATGCGTGATTAAATGCAATACTTATAACAATGCCATATTTCTCTCTTCACGTTAAAAACAATACGTTTATCTCACGTTCCGTGTCATAGTATAATCCTACCCGACACAGATAACTATCACAGTGCGCCGCGCGCCTGTCCAGCCTGCCGGGCGGGCGCGCCGCCGGCGGCGGGGTTAGGCCGACAGTTACAGTCTGTGTGCATTAGTGTATCGTATTTACAGCACGAGGTTGATGCTACATGCGAGCTAGTGCAGTGAGGATTGGCTGGAAATAGGTTTTGAGAGAAGGAAGGATTTATTATATTTATTTTTGGACTCAATCAAAATGGTTTTGAGGCAAAGAAATGTGCACATAATCTCAGCATATTACAGCAACACAGACAACAAAATTTTTGTCTTAAGGTAACTGGGAGAAAATTGCCTAGTCCCATGGATGGGCAACACTCTCACAGCCTCATTTATCATTAGTCAGTGACATTTTATAATAATTAGGTAACAACATTAGGTGGTATGAAAATATTAAATGATTACAATGCTATACCGTCAAGAAACTTTCTGAATATGAACATCACAAGTTCTACAGTGAACTGATCAATATTTTAATTAAAGAACACCGCACACGAGTCACGGCGGCACTCGAAACTTTGTTTCAATCCAATTTAATAATAAGGCACATCTCACAGCGCGTCAGTCTGTCACGGGTCGCTCGGAGCTGCGCGCTGTGTGTTGCGTGTCATGCCGCGAGTCGCACGATACAGCACAAGTGCTGCGTGTCGTTCAGAGCGAGCTGGTTCGTTCCTCGCTCATCAATCTCCCACGTTCAGGGCTGCCACTCGGAGGTAAATTGAATTGCGTTCGGATTACACTTTTATTAAATTTTCAGTTGGAAGCGAGACATTTATGAATCGTGTACTATATGCTTGAGACGTCTGCATTTCAGAATTTATTTCAAAGTGAATTGCTTTGAGTACGGTTGGAGCGGTTTACGGGTTTTAGGTGAACAGAGCTGAATACTTGTATAGTAGGTTAATACCGTTGAAAGAAGACTGAGTGGCGACAGTGGCGACAGTCCGGTAGTGTCCAGTGACACTGGGACATACGATGCAATAAGTATCGTTCACATAACGTTTGACATACTTTATAGTTTTTAGATCTGTTTATATTTAAGGTAGAGACTAGTTTTCTGATGCTACTCATTTACTCTTTTAAATTTTCCATTTTTATAAATATATAACACTACTAGATGCGCCCCGCGGTGTTTGTGAATTTTTATTTAGTCATCATTCAGTAACTCCATAGCAAGTTTTATCAAAATCGGTCCCGCTGTTTGAGCGTAAAGAGTTAACAAACATACAAACACACTTACGATCTTTCGCCTTAATAATATTCGTGCGATTAACACAAAAGTTTTATAAATAATTGCCTTCTAAATAAAACAAAGTTCTGTCTATTACTTTAGTTAAACGACACGATTCTGATCTTTAATGTCAAGTAATTAAAGATTACTATCTTATCTCATCGACGGCCGCGTTTATATAAAACAAAAGGTCTTCATAAACAACTATCACTACTGTATCCAGGCGATAACGACTTGTTCCACACTCCTACAAAAACTTTATTTACTTGACGACTGAAAACTTGAACAAACTTTATAAATAGCTTGTTAGTCAATTTAGAACTTAATTGTTATAAACTTAAGGTACAGTTTGAATTGTAACTAGATGGATAATTGTAACGTTGAGTTGAATTCGGTAACGAATGATTGTTCTGAAGGCGATGTTCTGGAGTCGTCTGAGTGGTAAGACAGCATCCTTATTGTGATTAGATCTGATGTTGTTTATACAAAGTTTATGTCTTTTAAATTAGTTACTAAGTAGGGAAAAGGAAATAAGATTTATCTTCGTTTTAAATACTGAGTATTTCATTTGTTTACTAGGTTTCTGCTGCGTA
Organism: Abrostola triplasia; assembly: GCA_946251915.1. Classification (NCBI taxonomy): domain Eukaryota; kingdom Metazoa; phylum Arthropoda; class Insecta; order Lepidoptera; family Noctuidae; genus Abrostola; species Abrostola triplasia. The sequence continues at coordinate 147,039 of OX276443.1, read as the reverse complement.
ATAAATTAAATGCTATAGGACACAGACATCACTATCTAAAACTAGTTACAAGATGATATGGAAACTAATTCTTACTACGCATACGATGTAGACCGCATTTTAATCTTAAATTAAACATGTTTACTAGCTACCTTATCATTCCATTACGATATGACAAATATCTAAAACATAAATAATAAATATCTAATGTAACAGCATCCTGATACAAACAAAATCACGCTGATTCAGCAAAAAGTATTAACTTCGATCCCCGGAACAACAAATATTTCTACAAAATACCACACCCCGTATATAAGAACAGTCACAACCAAACAAGCGGTATCCCATTAGTCTAAATGCTGAATGTTAACTCAAATTCCAACCTTATGTTATAAGTACTATGGTTGAAACTCCAACAACTTTTCATGTTAATAACTTAAGGCGCGCCCTCGTCCGTAAGGTCACTAATCGATGTCTAGGAACTAAATCTAGGCGTAACGGCTATAAAAACATCGGCTAAAGGCTATAAAAACACCGGCTAAAGCTAATGTATTGTCTTGTTTTTCCTAAAGGTGGTGTATTGGACAGTTGACTCGATACCTATGTATTTACTCTTCTACACAAATTGTTCAGGTTAACGTTTTTTACGGGACAAGTATTAAATTATGAGGACACTAAGTATTTTAACGTCTGTGCATGTGTTTTAAATAGCTCACAATAAAATATTAACCTCCTGTAATAACTTATAATTTAGAGAAATAATATAAATAAATAATAAACCCTCTTTCTTATTTAAGTGACATTCATTATCATTATAATTATCAGCCGGAAGACGTCAACTGTTAAACTAAGGCCTAGTGCCTCATCTCTTTCTCGCTTGTCAAAAACATTGTTTAAATATATTCATAAGTAACACGATACCAACATAATGTTATCAATATTTTCACGAAAAGCGTTCAATATATTAAAGTGGGTGAACCTTATAAGCTGAGCGTGGCAATGAGCCAAGAAACTGTTCGAGTACGAGGGAGATATGAAGTTGTTATGGAGTGGGTATATTACCCAGTAGACGTGTGACGATCGCGAGATAACATGTGCCGCATCCATTGGGCTCGTTCGTGATGCCGAGGTGATCGTGAAGTGGTAGTGGTAATGAAAATAGTATTGGTGGGCTTCCACCATGTAATGTCTCACTGTTAGCGAACGCAGTCCCAGTTTAGATTTTCATGTTGGCTGAATTTGGTATAGATTTTTACTCACTATACGACTGATATTGAGCTTGATTGATGGGAACTTGATGCTTTTATTAATGAGACCTATTAGAACACATCCATATGCCTGTATCTGTTTATGAATCCATTTTAATGAGACCAGTTAGAAGACCGTATCTGTTTAGGAATCAATTTCCGATTTATCCTACTTCAAAAGTAGATATGAGCAGCTGGCATGCGCACTATGTACAGGGGGTTGGGGTTAAAAGAGTCCCCATCTATCTCCAAGATCCTAATAGAGGTACGGCATGTACCAGCACCTTAGCTCTGCTCTTAATACGCCGGGACACTTCGACAATAAATTACGAAATTAGTTCTCCGAAGGAATCTGGTCGAGATTTGGTTGTGGCGCCGGTAATTAATTATGGAGCACACTTTAAGTAATAATGTTATTAATTAAATTCCATCCAACACGAGCTCGTTACCACCGCTGGAGAAGTTATTCCCACAGCAGTCAGGCACAACGTGTGGCTGTTGATAAACACGTTGACTAAGATTATTAACGATATTAGTCCTGTGGTGGCTACTGATGTGGTCTTGGGTTTGACTCTATAGTCACCCAAAATATAACGGATTGATTGGCGCAATGGCTAAGTGAATGGACTGCTATGCTAAGAGTTGCAGGTTGGATTCCGGCACGGGTAAAAAATTTGCGCGATCCGCAGACGTTTGTCCCGAGTTTGGGAGTTTGTGCATGTGGTATTTTATGTTTGTGAAACGCAATACACGAGGAAATACTAGTGTGGGGCGACATCTAAAAAAAATGCTAATACATAATGTTGATCTGAAGCATTTTACCTTAGAATTATTTAAGGACAATGGATTCCCTCCTAATTCATTATCTCCATTCTGAGAATATCCTTCTGCTAGGTTGCTACTCCTTCACTAACAATACCACCACTCTGCAATTACATTTGACATTTCCTAAAACCTATGACTTTCCCATCAATATATTCCAAGAAAGAACCTGAAGTAGCACATCTCTGCCTACCCGTCTGTCCTATACAAGCCCTTCAAAGCCAGCAACATCTAAAGGATTAAATTTGTTATATCCTCGTTAAAGTCAATTCGTTGATACACATGTCAATTACGTTCACCGAAGCAAACTGTCAGAATGTACCATCTCTCCCCCCCTCCCCCGCTACACCGCAGTACCCCTCCCCTCCCGGGCAAACAGGATTATTTGAGAGCACAATTATACATAATCTGATGGGAAATGTATGAAGAGTGATATGGAATAACATTGACAGCGCATTCTTGTTGGGGGAGGGACTCGTTAAACTTTAGTCAGATCAATATTATGGACCACGACTGAGGCCTGGTAGGTTCGATTTCCACGTCTCACAGTTAATACTAGGCTACTGATTTTTAAATTAAATACTTTCTCATCATTTATAACATTTTTACTTCAGTCAAATCCATAAGTACAAGCATAAAGGTTTCGTTTGTGTTGTTATCGTGTTCACTGTACTAAAAATAACTATTTTAACAATACCTTTGGAAGTTCTCACGTCAATACACGGTCCTCATAATACTTCACAATAAAACCTCATCTTATCTACCGCCGGTTAATATTTGGCTATGAATAGTGAAGTACTAGTCGCTCTCCCCCCAGCCCGCAGCCCCCCTCCCCCCACCGGCCACTTGCGAGGCTTGACGGCCCACTTACAAAGGTCAAGCCATAGTGCACCCACACTACATAACACTTCTTTACCACGCTGCCGGTGACCTGACTCATAGGCTCGAAAGATAAGCCGTGGTTGGTTGGTTTTAAGTAGGTAAGCAGTATTCGCGGCTATGTTTCGTCTTACCAGCTAAATAAGGATAGTGCTTTAAGGGGACTGTCGTATGGTTGAGTACCAGAAAGTGCTATTTGATGACTACTGACACTGACAACTGTAGATTAATGTACAATGTTCAGTTCTGGCAGCTAATAAAGTGAGGACGTCCTGATTGCCGGGTTCGACTCCCGGGCGAATCGCCTCGCTAACACGTTTAGTATTGAAATAGATTACGTTTCAAGCGTGATAAGTTACGGTCTGAGGGTCGGCAGGTGAGTGTTACCGGCTCAATGGGACTCAGATATTGATATCCCTGTGATTCAATAAACTCCTTATTTAATTTGGAGTATCTACATTACATACAACATTATATTATAAGAATAAAGCTCAGTATTTTAGGCATTCTCGTATCTTCTTTCATATGAACGATACAATCTAATATCAAACAAAACCAATCCCTAATTGACTTACATTACGTTCAGAAATCAAATCAGAATTTCCGAACGACCCGATAACATTAGATACATAATCGTTGTGTTTCTGAACGAACCATGCACGCACCATACAAGTCCATTATCATAATAAAGGCGTACCAACCTAACGATGGTATCTGCTCATTATTTAGTCGCCGGCGCATGCTAGGGATGGCGTAGCGTGGTGCCGTGGCGGTAAGCGGAGATTGGAGTTAGTTGGTTTGTTACTTGATGTGTTTACAGCGGCCGACAGATTATGGTGTTGTAGTTTACAGGTTTAAGTATCAGTTTAGTGCATGCAGTTGCAGGTTCAATTCCTACTTCTAAAGTTAATATAAGAAACTACTGTGATTGGTTTGTACATTAATAATAATATACCCTTAACATGGATCAAGTATTGACAAAAAAACGGTTACAACGTCACTTCTACCTTGTTCTTAATTGAATAATGGCGTGATGATATACATACAAATATAATGCGTGTCGCACGTTCTAGCATCCAATTTAGTAATTATGTATAGTTGTTACACAAATGACTCAATAACTTTAGTAAAGAAAACTTCACCAACTAAACAAACGGTAGAAAATATTCCGAAAGTCTTCCAACTAATAATTAGATATAATTAACTACAAAAGACTTACAAACAATATACGATCGTTAACCAAACGAGTGTTTGTTATTCTTTGGTAACACTGTTTCATAATATATAGAAGTGTTTAAGTTTCTATCACGCTAACTACAAGGGCATGAGCCACTGAGAGCTGACTACAGTTGAATTACTACATGTATAATGTATATATAATATATATATGAATACCTGTTTCTCTTGGTCACGCCGTCACTTGAGAACAGCAGGTCCGATTTGCCTTACTTTGGTTTTTAAATATTTGTGGAGGTCCAGGGAAGGTATGCTGAGAAGGCGGTACGAAGTTTGCCGAGTCAGCTTGTATTACATAAAGCCTTTTATAACTTAACAAGCACCGAAAATATGATATTTTTACAATATCAAACAAATAATATTAAAACTAACTGACATTTATATGACAGAGCCAACAACCGTCATGATTGAATGCTATTAGTCCAAAAGTACGTTATCGGTTGTAATGTTTGTCGCGAGTAATATGACAATGAATTAATATTCCGCTTCTAGTAACACGTCACTGACAACAACCATGAAACTGTATATTTTAATAATTTAATTAAAGCAACTAATGTATATGAGTGACGTTCTCATACATCAACGTTATTGTACCTGTGTTATATAAGATATACTAGTAACTAAAATTTGCATAAAAATAGAATTGTTTAGATAGTCTGTTCCCTAACTAAAAAAACGTTTCTTTTTAATTTTTGAATTGAACATACATTGATCAATATAATAATAAATGCCTTAATCCCCTACTTAGCCTGACGCCGTCACCCCGGCGGCGGCGCACCCTCCACTCTCCTACTGGTAACGACGATACCAACTCCGACGATACTGTGTAGATATCATAATATTTGTTATTCATTTTAACTGCTCGCCTCGTAGCCGCCTACGGTGCTACAGTCACGCTACGCCGTAGCCGTAGCATTAACTATGTATACAGGAAGTATTATGAGGTCACTACTTTCCTGATTATACTGCTTTGTTTTTTATATTGGCTTCACCGCTTTGAGAAAATGACTCGTTATAAGATGATATTTGATAAAATACTTTTAACTTAAGCTAGCACCTTACCTTCGCTTTAGCTACTACGCTAATTGATTAAAATGCTATGCAAAAGCAGTTCGATTCCCGTCTGGCACAAATTAATGTATGATAAATATTTAATTAAGTTTTCTGTCATACACGGAATATTGCAAGGTTGTACCCCGCGCTAACGGAGATGTACCCGTACTAACGACAGGTTCTATAACCAGCGCAAGTTACATTTGAAACTATTTCAATACACTGAGCACTGAACAGAAAGAGCCAGTTAAAGTATTCGTCAACACAGTGACCTCAAAACCTGGGTCTATTCGTGAAGTTTGTCTTAAAAGAGAACTAGCCCCCCCCTCCCCCAGACACAAGTGGGTCACGGCCAGCCTCCGACCGCTGGTGATGGACCTCCGACTCTAACAGGGTGACCTCAAGCTCTGTGAATAGAGGATGCTACCATGTTCCGTCATTTGAGAAAGTATACTCATGCAATTGGGGGTACGTTTTTATTGTCATCTAACTTATAAATTAAGCCCACAAACGTTGAACACAATAAATGTATTATTCAGTTGATTTCAAATCAAGTTCAAGAATAACATTCCCTTCAGTCGCCGGAAAATTAGGACGTAAGTGACGAGCCCATTGTGAGCCCGATATATGGCAATAGGCTCGCTACCCACACATGCTACTCCTGATACTCTATAAATCAGAAGACACGCGACCAGTTCCCAGTCAGGCCGCGACTTCGAGGAAAAAATTCAATTTCCTGAAATGCAAATGAGCCCAGCGAAGTGCCCCGGTACACGGGTGGAGGCATGTCGCCTGCACTCGATACGGAGCGCGGAGCTCGGAGCTCGGAGCTCCGAACAACAATAATGGAATCTTTGACAATGCACGGCTTTAAATAGACTGCTACATTTGGTGAGTGGCTCTGAACTGACTTTGTTCTGGGGACGTTGTATAAGACGCGGCGCTCGGGGCCCGCGCGGGGCCCGCGCGGGGAGCTCGCTGTACGAGTATTTATAGATGGAACATTTTTTCTGAGCCTATGTAAGGTACACTTGTGTAATTAATTGTATCCTTTGTTAAGATTATGAATTCTTTCTTTTGAGAGCTATTCGAGTCGTATTTTTCAATCCCAATTTATAACAACTAATATAAAATTTAAAACGTCTCTAGATTTATTCTTAAGTTCAAAATCCACAATCAATCTCTACGTGTGCGCGAGTAACATAATCTCCAATCGGCCGTGACGTCGTAGCGGCGTAGCGTTTACATTAGCTACGCCGTAGCAGCTCGTACTTATTATTCTAAGCGCTACGTCAAGTAACTTTATTACAAGTCTCGCCGAAATTAATGAAGCAATAATAAAGACATCAATAAACGGATCACAATACGGTTATTAGATGAAATCCACGTCAATATTAATAATACCCGGCCGAGCAACTCAGGGGGTATTAAGTAATTCATGTTACGGAGCTTACATAAGAAGTAATAACATGATATATTAAATTATAAAACTTGAACAACTTATCTGTAATAAATATATATTAATGAGCAGTTAAAAATATCAGTCTGTCCGATATTGAATATAACTTCGGCTATTAGTGATACTTTATGGCCATTTGCAAGTTGGATTTATTTTATCAGCCAAATGAGTTCACACTCCACTTCAAATTTACGAGTTCTTTAAGTTATTCGCGGCAGGAATTTATTAGGGAGCTTCTTAACGCAGATAGTTAGCTGGAGATCGATGAGGAATGCGCCGATTTTGGGCCGGGTTATTAAAGTTAGAATTTTTGTAAATAAGTTCGAAAGTATTTTGTATTGTAACTAAAATTATGAAAACTATGAGAGGCGCCGTGGGCCGGAAGATTTATGCGTACGGGCTTGAACCCTAACTAATAACAGTGTAGAATTAGAGAGAGAACTGTTAAGAGTTGGCGTTTAAATATTCATGTGTTAATATGTTACGAAATAGACTAAACTTTAAACTTACAACAAAAAAGGGAAGCTAGGGTACAAAGTGTATAACATATTTTTACTTTTAAAATAACTAAAAACCTTTCTTAAAATGTCCAAAGTGACCATAAGAGAGCACTGTCTCGCCGACGCACATCGTGTCCAGAGCGCCGGCTGCAGCTACTGCCGGCGACAGACGGGCGGCTTAGTGTCGCGCACTCACCGCCAAGACGTGTGGTGTGCGCGCCCGCATCGCACAAGGTTTTTAAACATAAAGCTCCAAAATGGTTTTCAAGACGTTCTTCTTTGCTGTTTCTGATCGAAAAACTAAAACTATTTAGTAGCTGTAGTAGATTTTATGTGGAAGTGAGAAGACAAAATACAGTATGCCAAAACTTTTTATTGACTTAAAAACAACTACAGATATAATTTAATTCGTTCACGAAATACCATTTTTTTTAATATGTAGTTCTTACAAAATGTTTTTTTTCTAACATGTTTCCATCTCTACTACTTATCCGCTTCATAACATACTTGTAATGAAAATACCAAAAACTACGAGCATAGACAATAACAACATTCTATTTCTGTAATTTATTTTTTATTAACACTGTAACAATAGTACAAACTCAATCTCGTTACAATGTGGGCGAGAATCAAATAAAATGATTAAAAATGCCGCGTCCAATAGCAGAATATTTGCTGCAGCGTATCAAATAGTTCTGCTGCATTGTAACAGCGCAACAAACAATCCAATCCAATACATATAACTACATATAACATTATATATCTGTGTGTGTATCTGTGAGCATTGTTTCAGCTCCACTCGAACTGGAATTAATTCCATTCGCTCCAATATTTCGGAACTTTGATGCCGATGCAAAAAAAAATTATCAAATATTCTCACAGGTACAAAATGTTGATTTATTTTAATCCAGGCCCGCATAGCTGCCTTTTATTTAGATACAATTTATCAAACGACATTTCCTTTAAGCGTGGTAGGTAAAAATAGAATTTTTTGATACAAGTTTACTTCTTCCGCATTACCGTGAATTACAAACCTTTTGATAAACACTTGGCGTTGCCTTCATGTTTATTGTATTGTAAATCACTGCAGCTGGCGATGACCTCAATACCCAGTTTAGTGACCTATAAGTGCCCTGTTAGGACCAAAATAAAAAAGCAACTTCCCCTAAAGTTATTCTTCTGATAATTTTTACCTACGTTAAAGGCTTACAAATAGATTATAAAAAGGCAACTGTGAGTGGTGCGTGCGTGCATGTCAAGTGTCCATAGAGTATTAGAACTGTGAAAAGGCAGTGAATCCAAATTTAAATATTGAAAGGTTTACCTTGTTTATTGACTGCTAGATATTGATGAAGGAGTTTATATCACGCAGGCTTTATGTCGTCTTGTAATACTTTTTAGTATTTATACATTTCAAATGATCGCAGAAACATTTATTTATCAGCTACCTACTAATTAGCACATACGTTTGATTTAAACTGTAATGTATAGTAATCCAGTTATATAATTTAAGCTATTTCACAAATCTTGACTTCTAATGAGAATTATTTCAGTTCAGTATCGAACCCGAGTCTACGCTCGACAGGCAGTTAGTTAGTGTGAGTGATTAAATATGAGTAACGTTCTCTACTTAGAGGGTTTAGTCGACAATGGTTAATATATGAGAACATCAACAAAGGAATGTATTAAGAGAAGCTGAGTACAATCCTTCAACCTTATTCATTGTAGTAGACCGTACGTGTTGCGCAGGCTACATAGGACTTAGTACATATTTTCCTTAGCCTTTCTAATTTAAGAATAAAGCCTAAGCAAACAGTACAAAGTCAGAAACATTAAATAAAAATTCACTAACAACGACCCAGTTACAAAGTCGAGTAAATCACGTTTGTCCAGCGACAAAGACGCGACACCCGCAATAGAACGCCGTTTAATAAGAGCGCCGGCGAAATGAGATCCATTCAGAACCCGCAATGAATAGTGAGCAACACATTTGCTACGTTTTTAGCTTAGCTACATTATTTATTTAGATGGTAGAGCTAGTCGTGAATAAAACGTATTTGAGTTTGTTTGAGCGGCCCGTACCCTTATCTCAGTACTTGGTCATTTATTTTGGTTACAAATAAGTGCTTTCGATTTAACAGACCATGGCGACGAGACGAGACTCATACGTTACATTTTAACCCGTTTTCTAATTTATATTCAAATAGTTTGGTCCGATGTTCGTGCGTCGAGTATGTATATAGCTAAATGTGTTTTCGTTTTTATCTCTTAGTATACCAATACAAATATTATCCCAAACAAAATATTTGTACAACAAAATAACTGGTTTTACCATAACAATACAATTATAGACACATAATACTAATGACCATGTTTCACTGTCAATGCCGGAAAAATAACATACAAAAAATAAACCACAACCACTCCAACCAGTCGGCCGGCTCTGCCCACAAACGATGACGTCACAAGTGGGTAACCATCCCCAATATGATCGCTTACTGACAGCCAATTACCACAAACCATTTAAACTCCTCTTAGCGTGGGCCAAAAACAATCCGACTCATAACCAAACGGTATAGGCAGTAACCGCCACTCTGCGAGAGATACTACATATAATATTCAATCCGGCAGTGTGCTGTACACAAATATTGGCATGCGCAGTCCCCATGAATAAAACATCACGCCGACTCGTAAGGGAGCGGGCAGGGCGCAGGCCTCGTTGGAGATATTGGAGTGAAACAATTGCCTTTGCGTCACGTTGGGCATTGTACTGTTGTCTCAGAATATGTATTGTTATATTACGAAATATTAAAGATACGAGTATATCAGCCTCGTAGGTCGCAATTGCAACATGCGACGTTTGAGCGTCATGTCTTGGGTTCGACTCCTTGGTCGAGCAAAGTGATATTGGATTTTTCCATTAGGCAATTCTCAATAGCTCTACCTGCGGAGACTAGACAGTAGCCGCTCGCAGTCTTGTTTTGAGACGAAGGAGTTGAGATACACCCAGCGGTGAAATCTAAAGTTGATAATAGAGAACAGTGGCATTTGCTTCTCCGACAAGAGCAAAGCTCTTAAACTTAAGAAGAAGAATGGAAGTTAGTTCGCCCTCCATTACATTGGTACCTAAAACATAACTTGTGAATGTCGGTGTACTACACACCTCCGAGGAATACAAGTGTATTGTTGTATGTTCATTAAGATAGGGTTTTCTTGCTTAGTCGAGATTGAAGTCGCGACATGACCTACTAGGACCGTCCATCCGCGAACAAGTCCTAGAGGATTGGACGCGCGAGAGCGTCGCCAGCTTGTCTGGAGAAAGATTTCACATAATTTAAGTTTTAAGTTTTCTTGTTATACAAAAATGTTGTGGATACATACCATTTATTTATCTTGATTAATTAAGTAAACATTATGTTGGACGCTGTTTATTTTAGATTTAATCTCGTAACTATTATTATCCTCCGAATCATAAAGGAAATTTTTAAAATGATGGACTCGAGTGAAGTGCGATAATTTTTCAAATAAATTTTATCAAGCTTAGCATGGGCAGCATAATAAAATGATATCAAATACTATATTAATATCCTGTTTTATACATAACATTTAACATTTTCTAATACCGATTATATTACTTTACCGATACATAAAAATGCGGCAATTCTTGTAACTGACCTCAGTTGGATTAAGTCTTAAGTGCGCGTGACATTTTGACATTACTTTCTTTTTCGACATTCAATCATCGAAGCTGGATAAAACAATAAGATAATTCGCCTTGTGAGAGACAATGAAACTCTTCAAAATAACACAAAAAAACAGAATCAATATAACAAACATAAAATATGTATGGATAAGTGAACGAAAACCAACCGATACCTCACACTGTGTACTGTGTCTTGACAGACGTGTACCGCGGGGGTCCGCGGGGCGCGGGGGTGCGGGGGGCGCGGGATCGGACAGTAAATAAATAATGTGTCTCTCAATATGTCTGCTGCACGGACAGCCGGGACCACCGGATTGGCTTCACGGTGCTCGGTAGGTGACTGGCGTCTCAGGATATGTCTATCTGTGATTGGCTGAATTTTTAGTTGGTTGAAAATGTATAGTATTGTATGTTTAGTTATTTTTGAAATGCGAGTCAATCCAGTTAGGTTACCTCTATTCACTTTATAAAAAGTATTTCAAGTAAAGTTAATACAAACAAACTACCGGACTAGTATTTTCACGGTGGAATTTTTAATCTGTGCTCAGTTACTGCAAGCAACACGCTTTTTCCCGAATTCCTCTCAAACATAAACAGATTGTAACGCTGAAGTTTATTGACTTTGTAATTAGAAGCCCCTTGATACTGGCGCTACTGTGTGCCGGACACGTGGGATAAATAAATGGAAATACATGCATGAGGAAAATACTAACGAAGTATTGTGAACAACATCCTTTTTTTTCTATACAGACCAACCCGTGAAGGAAAATACTTAAAAAATATATACCTATATATATATAAATATAGTTAAAAGTAATTTTTTTAAATAATAAAAGGAAATATAAAAGATTACTTACCGACTAATTCATTACACACAATACGACTCCGTCGTAAAGCTTGTAACGCGGGATACGTACCTGTAAGAACAAAGAAACAGATGAGACACTAACATTTTAATACAAGTCTGGCGAGGATCTCTCCGTGAATGTGGCACCAACTCAGTCTGCCATCTTCATCTTTTTAACTGAATGCTTAAACATTTTGATAAAATTTCATACTCTAGGGAATGTACTAAATATAATATTTCGCATCTTCATTACGCGTTGAAACAGGCCGACTAATTTAATTTGTTCCCGGAACATGCTTTTAATATTATTATGTTCTCGTCTGAAATCACTTCCGATATGAGTCTGGTAAGCTGTGGATATGCCAGTACAACTTTACATTATTCTAATTTAAAAATAAAAATCTAAAAATGGACACTTGCGGGTTTTGAACCTGCAACCTTCGCTGACCCGTGGCACAGGTCTTTCCAACTGGGCTAACGTGTCGGTGCTCGCAGCCGAAACACCAGTTCCCTTCTTATTTGCTTTTTCAAAACTATATGTTGAATGTACACGATGGACAACAACAAAGAAAATTGCAAGCCACCAAGTAGCGTAGAGCACATAAATCCTATCACAGAGCTCTCAATATCTCCGGCAGCGCGCACTCGTGTGGAGGCCCAGACTGTGGTCACTCGCGCTCTGCTATGCACTCCACTGGAGATGCTCACGAGACACATGAAGTGCTCGATGTGTGCCAGCTAGCGATAGGTGAGCCGAGTGCAAGGAGGGTAGAGAGTAGTGGGTGGGTTGCAGTTATTAGTAGGCTCTGCAATTTTATTGTATTTATTAATAATGTTGCAATGTGGTAAACTTGTAGATAACATTAATTTGAACTGGCATTATATATATAGTCCTCCATGTCGATTTCGACAACGGCAACCCCCGAAATCACCTTCCTTGATGAGCCATTATGGACTTGACGAAAAGAAAAAAAACACTTAATTGTTTTAGAATGTTCAAAGTGTTTTATCCATAAATGGATTTTACTCGGAGAATAAATTAATTATTTTACAGGTTATCAAATGGACCTTTAACGATACCAAACAATTATTAACTTTACGTAAGATGAAAACCGATATACAAAGCATTTTTTCTTTTGTAGTAAATAAAACTGATTGCAGAGTGAACAGCGTCGCGGCAACAGTTTCCCCGCCACACTATCGACTGACGCCTGCTCTGTGGCGACACACTGAGAACTGTTGCTAGTAAAAATAACAACTCTAAACCTGTTAATTACCAGCGAACAGTTCTCACCAAACAAACGTTCTCGACAACGACAACTACAATTATATTACAAGAATAAGAAAACACTGCCTCGTTGGTCTAATGGTTGCTAAGCGCGATTGTTGAGCACGAGGTCGTGGGTTCGAATCCCGGGTCAGGCAAAGATGTATAAGTACAGTTATATTACGATATTATTTGATCTTATATTTGTAAACATCGAAGAGAAAACCCAACTTCTAATAAAAATGGGGTAGAAAGTATAATTTAATAGATAGGTAACCGGTACCAATATTGTAGGCTAAATAAATGGTATCTTTGTTCAAAACAGCATTATAGTCGGTTTTTATTTTCTCTCAAGTCTCGGCACAAAGTATTTTTAGCTCAGAATTGTGTTCTTTTTAACTTGTAACATGATATTACTGGAACTATATTGGATGTTGTTAACAGGAGTGCACGTACTAACGATCAAAATACTAGTTTGTTTTTCGTTGGAAATACTGTCGACTATTTTTAAAATATTGTGAGAATTTTATCCGACGATATTGGAAAGAATTTTATCGATAAACTCAGTTTGTGCAAATATATTAAAAATCGTTGGCTTACTGACCTGTGAACCCATTTAGAATATTGATTTATGCACAAAATATTTATTGTTGTTTCTTTGATATTGTACGTAGAACTGGTAGTCAAGTGGGCTAGCAAGACATTTTTGTTGTATCATGGATAGATTTTAATTTACACGAAGCACTTTGATGTGGAACAAACAAATGTAATGTCCTGTGTAACGGGTATCGAACCATAGTTAACTGCACATACTCCTACAGTTATTTACTTGGCACATCTTGTCAAACTCTGGACTACAATATAAGACTTGAGCATCACATGGCCTGCTCCAGAAATCGAGCCAAACATCTTACGCTCTAAATTAAATACAGTGATAAGATTATTTGTGAGACAGTGAAGTAAACAGACCTCTCTAACGTACAATATAGTTCGGTCGGCGGCAGGCGCGTCACTCCAACCCGATGTAAACGAAGACTGACGGCATCTAAAAGCTTTGACTGGAGCCGCGGCGACGCCCCGACACCGAACTTACACTAATATTGAAAGTGATCAACATTTTATACGTATTTGTGTTGAGAACTCTATCTAGAATATATATTATTTTGTAGCGCTTTTTGCTTCTTGAGAACACAACTTGAATCATTTTTATTTCTTCAGTTTTATTTATGGTGGTATTTTTGGTTTAGGTGTATAATAGTTCCTTTTATGCCCATGCCTAAATATGTTGGTAAGTAAGGCAAAGACTATGGCCTTACTTTCCAAATTCCAACATTTTTGGAAGAAAGTCTTGTCATTTATTATGTACAACTCCAGGCATAGGCTACTTCGTATAGCACTTACGTCAGCACCTCTTAAGACTACGAGAACAACGATTTATTCGAATTGGGCTGAAAATAATGACATTACAATCTAAATTAAATTCCTACACTGAAAGCGTTAAAGCCACTGCTGAGCTCCATTTCCTTGAATAACGTATTTAGCCACAATCCGAGCCGCTAATACTGATTGACGCCCAATTGGTAGATCAAAGACGAAAGCGATAAGATTAATTGATAAGAGACTTACGACTTCAAAGGTCGGTGACGTCACAAAAATAGAGGAAAGTGTGCTCCAGAGGCTGGAGACGAGGGAACGAGGGAGTTAACAAAAGGGACGAGAGTGGCTCGAGGGCCGGCGCGAGCCAGCGATGGTACTGGACGTTATTGGAGCCCTCCAGGATGTCGAGTGCAGTCAAACAAAAGATGCATCTGTCTAGCTCTGTGAGGAAATAACCCGGTCGACACGTCAGGCCAACATTTTAAACCTGAGTTCGCGTAATTCCCGTGGTGTAATTATTAGCCATGTGTGTGTGACGCCTAGTGACTCTGGTGTTAATTTCTAACCAACTTCCTGCATGTCTGAGATTGGACAATTACCCACCCATAGTGTTAGTCACTGATTGGCGCGGAGAGAGAACATTTCCTACAATAATATTTGCATCGAATCGGGTCTCTGTGCTTGCAAGATGTATGTAAAGTCTTTCACAAAAGACGAATCCTTCAGAAACAGTTTTAGAACTATAAAATACTAGCTGCGCCCCGCGGTGTTACCCGTTGTTGTCGTTGTTGTCCAGGGTGTCAGCTACCTGCATATGAAATTTGTATATAATATTAGCTACGCCTGTGTTAAGTAGCCTATATCCTTTTTCGGGTTTTGAACTTTATATGAGCCAAATTTCATCAAAATCCGTCCAGCAGGTAGTCTCGAAAGCGTAACAGACAGACAGTTACTTTCACATTTATAATATTAGTATAAAAGTATTTGAACACCTTTGTGGTAAAGACATAGTGCGAAATGGCGTTGGACAGGGTTTTTAAAAAGATTAATGAGGAGTTCGTTACCCAGGAGTGAAAGAACAAGCTATTTAAAAAAAATATAGTTCTCGGTAGTTTTACCTGATTAGAGTAAGTGTCGCCAGTCTTCTAATAGCAGGGGTATTATAACGAGGTGTTCTCAAAGTGGAAAGGCGAGGCACCCGCGTGTGAGACTGATGAGGTGAGACGCCTGCCGAGCGCAGGTCACTGAATCTCCGGGATTTGTGAGTTTGTATATAAATAGGCAATTACCCTTGTTTGATGTCATTCTACCTCATTACTGGTTATCGATCCGTTATTCCATGATTAAGTAGCAAATGTTAAAAGTATAACTCTTGCTCCTATCGATATTAGATGCGTGGCTGCAAAATTATATTAAACAAAGCATTATCGTAGTAGGGCTGCCCGTGCTGCGGCGGACGTACTCTGAGGTACAATTGCAGTGCTGGGAACTCTCTACGTGCGTTATAGTTTCATATTAAAGTTCATACAAGCACTGATATTTGACACTGGTTACCTTTTTACACTTTTCTTCCAATAAACGGATACTTCGTCAAATATTCAGCCAATATATGGCCATTGATAGTTTAGCGTCAAACCACGCGCAAACATAACTATTTTATAGTACTCGCGTCCGCCGACAGATGGCGCTGTACCAAACACGATCCCACTTTATGAGGACATAAACCCGCCCAATTTCCCTTCCACTCCGTATTATGGAATATATTGTAAATTTCATCGGCGACAGAATATGTTATGTTGTCACACGTAAACAAGTTTTATAAAAGAATCGGTTGGCTCGGGTCGATCGAGTGCGAACGCAACCGACGGAAACTGAAAGTCAAAGTAGAGAGATACTTACAGGAATTTTTAATAATGATACAACCTATACGTACATTAATTAATCGTGACTGCCCGTTAAGTTTTTAATTAGCTCGCCCGCTATCATAAAAAGAAGTTATTTTATTTTAAAAGTTCAGACAAAAGTAAGATACGCTCGGGAAAACTTTTGAAATAAAATTGATGACCGAAGTCATAATAAAACCATTAACCTTGTTCAAGAACATCGACAGCCCGCCTGACGCAGGGGCAGCCTGACTGACGCTACTGTGTGGTCTACAGGTACACCCACCGAACGTGTTTGAACAATAAAGCAATGAACATACTACACAACTTGATTTTAATAGCTTTGTGGAGACAACAAATGTCAACTACAATTTAACATTTGGTTTTGTAAATAAGTGTCCTAATGCCTACAGAATACGTTTATTAAACTTGACATTGAATAAAGTTATCTCGCGGTTGGAAACTCTATGATAAGTTTATAAGGGAAAGCTTGTTTAGGGATTTATTTACAGTAGTCATCAGTTATTAGAGACCGATTTAATACAATTTGTTAGGGCAACACATTCGCGGCTGTGTGGCGGGCGAGTGATGAGGGTGAGCCAGAGGTTGGCCAGTAGTTGGCGGGGCGGGATGCGGGGGGGGGCGCGGGGCTGTACCAGTGTCTGCTGCTGATTCATGGCTGGGGGAGCAACTACTTAATACGGCTCAATGGTATGGTATGGTATAGTCTTTATTTATCGTTTAGATTACATCACTGTTACAAACAAATGCCCTACAAAACCGTTTAAACGGTTTGACTGTAGGAACTAAAGTCACTAACTTAAATATAATTATAACATTATAACATGCGGACGCTGGTATCTTACACTTGACAGTTTATAAAAAGAAAAAAAAAAAAAAAAAAAATATATATATATAACTATTCATACAAACTATTATATCGGACACTTCACCTATACTATAAATTTCACATAATATATTATATACACACGGAGTTGCAGATGGATACATAGTATCTTGGAAATACATGCTTAAATTCTACTTGTTCAATTTGTTACAGATTAGGTATATAAACTAGTTAACTAAATTATACTATTTAACAGGAAGTTTTTCAATGCTTTGGAAAATTTATATTTTTTGGGTTCATTTCTAATATCTGCTGGTAGGTTGTTGAGCAAGTATGGTATGCGTTTGTCTATAGTTCTGTCCCCATAGTAGTTAATTACTCTGGGGACCTCAAACTTACCAGCTGATATTGTCCTAGTAGTATGGTTGTGTGCTACTAGTTTGTATCGCTTCCAACTGCCGTGTGTGTTTGTGAGAAGTAAATATTTGTGTTTTAAACTAATGGGAAGAATTTTACAGATTTTGAATAGTTTGTAATAATTATCTTTGCAACTGTTTTTTGTTTTTTTATTGACTAATAGTTTTAAAAATCTTATTTGTAGTGCTTCTAACTTCTGTATATAACTTTTAAAAGTAAGTAAAATATCTAGAGCATCGTAATGTTACCGCGAAAGGACTTGACTAATGGATACTATTTGTTTTAATTTTCTTATTTTCTGTTCACATGATCAAATGGTTGATACTTTTACAGCAAATTATATTATTAAAACTTTATTTAAGGGCGTTAATAACAAAACTATAACGTATAATATTTATGTTAACAACTAATTAAAAGACCAAATACTTTTTATTTAATTATTCTTTTATCTAAATGAGGCTACGAAATTGCCACAATCGGCCATTTATTACATAGAGCACTCGTTATACGATGTCAAATCATAAATACAAACAAATAAATAAAGTCCGGACCTAAACAAACACGGACCGCTCAGCAAGCAGGCCGGCCCGCATCCTACCATACGTCACAGACGCCACGATTGATGACGTCACTCGCTGACGTCACGAGGCCGATGGTAAATCATTGAAGGATTAGGCCCGCTAGAGGACTTTATCTCTGAGATATTGTGAGGGCTACCGTACAGTGGCTGGCGCGGGGAGAACTAGGACAGATGAGTATTGAGCGAGGTTGGACGTTTGACTTAGATAAAAAGTAGGCTTAGGAATGAAACTATTATTTAGGATTTATTTATATGAGCAAAAACCCAGGTAATTTAAACTAACAGAATCATTTTAATGTCTTAATGTCGTTTCGAAGATATTGTATACCTGGTGTATATAGTATGTTGTTTTTTGTGTTACATTTGGGTTTTTTCCATTCCTGACAATAAGTAGCTTAACCAGTGGTAGTAACATTATCCAGTCAGCAGGTCGGTAGCGGGGCTAACTGCCTAGGGGGAGACTATCAATGGCTATCATATAATATCGTAATATGAATTATTATTTATACCACAATTGGTTATGCTTAACGTACCATACAGTAGAAATAGGTATAGATCAACATAAAAACAAATGCTCCTGGCAGAACTCTTAATAAATGACGGGCTTTTGCGAAGGAGCGATGAGAAAAGATCACCGAGAAGTTTGGTATTGTTGTCTGAGAGTGGAGGATGGCGTATCTCTGTATAACATGAAGAAGTATCTCTGTAAGAAATGGAGAAAGTTTGGGTAAGGAGACCCACGCGATCCAGTACTACTGATTTATAGAGCGATGCTCTTTATACTAAATATTTATAGTATTTTAAAGATAATATTTATCATTTGTATGGTTACCGTTTCTTCTAAGTTTTCAAAATACGATACATTATTAGATTGAATTGGAAAATTAATCAAACACACCTAATAATACAGGAGGCCCGGAACGAAACAATACAATTTATGAATCAATTAGTACACAAAACAATAGTTCACTCAGACTAGCAAACAAACCAAATGGTTCAAACAAATCAGCTGTTTGCGTAAGCTCTTCATAAATTTCATAATTCCACGCTACCAACTCATTACAAACGGATTTTAAATACATTGAATAATCCAATGCTTCTCAAACACAATATAGTTAGATTGGTTTTCATAGCGAGCCGTCAATGTATATATTATCAGTGGCTGCGGTTCGCCGCACGCCTGGTTTAGCAGCACGTAGCCGCCGGCGAGGCGCGGCTTTGGTTTGGATTTAATCATGATTATGTTCTGAGTATTTCATATAATATAATATGTCTGTATTGTGTTGCAGCCATTGTATCTGTTCATCCCTTTCTTTCCCTTCCTCTCTCTTTTATTCTTATGCTATTAAGTGATGAAGGGTGGCTGAGAGCACAGCAGAGTAATTACACAAAAGCTTCATAATATCATATACCAATAATTATGCAAATACACTAGACATAATGTACCTACATCATTTTTTCAGAATAGACGTTGTCATATCGTATTTTAAAACTCTTGCATTACAATTATTTTCCATTAAACTGAACATATTCAAAATTTAGTGCTTGATTCTTAAAAATAAACTTAAATGTCAATAATAATTAACGTTAAAAGATGTTGAAGGAACTCTTATAAGCTATGAACTGTAAATGCTTATCACAAAGGAGCTTCAGAGAAGTCGTCAATGGAGGCGGAATGCCTTCAGTCAATGAGGACCAATCGATCAGAGTGGAGTGGAGGCGAAACACTCGCGGGAACCGAACTGGACAACTTAGTGTCGCCGCTCTGTTAACATGAGGAATTTATTGAGCATTGTTAGCGTGTCGCACGGTGGGCTGAAAATCGGCTTTCATGGACTTAGGGATTTGAATTCGCAAGTGCTTGTTTTTATGCCGGATATCGCTTCTATTAGTCATTACTATGTACAAAAATGACACCCGAGTTAATTCTGCCCAAAAACGAAGGAAATATATTTTTTTTACGAAAAATTTGTATGGAGCTAGTATGAAAAATCGAATTATCTCGTAAACGGCATGTTTAACCGTAATATCCTTGGAGGTGGTCATAGTGCTAATTATTTATGATTTTTTGGTTGCCGATTTGACGAAAAATTTAATGCCGTTTTTTTTTTAAAAATCGTCAAAATATTTTTATTTATTTTTCCATGTAAAACGGTCCCTATTAGTGTGCAAGTTAAAAAGTTCGATATGTTATTAACCCAAATATTAAGAACACACAAAACAAGAAAAATAATAATAAAAAAATGCTGTTTTTGACACATTTATGTTAATTTAAATAAAAAAAGATTATCAAATTATTATTTAAGTAACATTTATAGTTATATTATATACAAAATAATTTAATTTAAGGAATTAATACTAAGCATTTGTAAAATAAAGTAAAATAATAAAAAATATCATTAAATATTAAAAAAAAAAAACCCAAACACACTTAAATACAAATTTACAAATATGTACATTTATATTTTTTTCGATCTAATAAAATTTCGAGATTATGCTCGCAAAACAGCAGAAAAGTACGTATTATTATACGACTGGTACTATATGTCGTCAACCGTTCATAAGTTATTAATCCATGGGGCTGACAATCGAGAAAAATAATATTGTGCCGATTGGGACTCTCTCGGAAGAAGCCTCAGAGTCTCAAAACAAAGATTTTAGGAGGTTTCGAGAACATCATTCGCGGAAAAGAAGCAGGCAGGATTCCAATCAAGATATTTTAAATATGCTTGTTGTTTCTTCGGATCCTTTGCTAAGTGCACAAAGGCCTAAGTTAGATGCCAAGAAGAAGCAGAGCTTTTTTGCTGAAACTCTCGACTTAAATCAATTTCAAGAAACTGAGTTCGAGTTTTTGGATATATCCAATCTGGATGCTGACTCAGAATTGGAGTCTGACAACGAGTGATAAGGAAAATTTGTAAAAAATATAAATGTACATATTTGCAAATTTGTATTTAAGTGTGTTTGGTTTTTTTTTTTTGGAATATTTAATGATATTTTTTATTATTTTACTTTATTTTACAAATGCTTAGTATTAATTCCTTAAATTAAATTATTTTGTATATAATATAACTATAAATGTTACTTAAATAATAATTTGATAATCTTTTTTTATTTAAATTAACATAAATGTGTCAAAAACAGCATTTTTTTATTATTATTTTTCTTGTTTTGTGTGTTCTTAATATTTGGGTTAATAACATATCGAACTTTTTAACTTGCACACTAATAGGGACCGTTTTACATGGAAAAATAAATAAAAATATTTTGACGATTTTTAAAAAAAAAACGGCATTAAATTTTTCGTCAAATCGGCAACCAAAAAATCATAAATAATTAGCACTATGACCACCTCCAAGGATATTACGGTTAAACATGCCGTTTACGAGATAATTCGATTTTTCATACTAGCTCCATACAAATTTTTCGTAAAAAAATTATATTTCCTTCGTTTTTGGGCAGAATTAACTCGGGTGTCATTTTTGTACATAGTAATGACTAATAGAAGCGATATCCGGCATAAAAACAAGCACTTGCGAATTCAAATCCCTAAGTCCATGAAAGCCGATTTTCAGCCCACCGTGTGTCGTAGTGGTCGGTGCGGACGGTGTTTAGAGATTCCTAGGTACTAGATTTTGACTTAAAAACGTGACAAACAGCTAGAAGCATTGTTAATTCAATCACTTTGGCGAGTCATTAAATCTTGTTTTAACAACCTTTGGTTTTTAAACGGCTGTTGTTTAGTTTATGAGTATTGAAGATGAGATTTTTTGAAATAAAGATTTTTATTCTAATTGTTTTTCGTAACACTTTAATTATATAACATGTCTTTCTTGGTTCTCTACATGTTGTTTTCACGGTTTGACATTTTTCAATTACAAATGCCAATTTTGCGTACTGGTAGTGAACTACCAGTTACATTATTTCGATAAGATTACTTTTAGTATGTAAGCCATTCTCCACACTCGTTATAATAAAATTGTGAAGATAAGTAAATACTATATATGTTAATATAATAATACGTAGCTATCCAATCATCGGGATTGCCGGCATAACGAAACACCAATAGGTATTATGTGCGCGGAGTCTGCGCGGAACGTCTGCCGAGAGATCCTCTCATTATCCACTCATTGTGTTTCGTTATTCCATTTATTGCTATAACCAGGATTAGTGGGCGACCGTGAGACGAACGTGAGCTGGATACTCCTGAAGAGGTTAATGGCGAACCACGTGGGGCGAGAAGCTAGGATTAGAGCAGCTAATTGGACGTAGGGGTTGCACGTCGATGCCCGGACGGGACATAATTATAGGTCTGTGACCGTGCTATTGGCTCGCGTCTGGACGTTTGTGCATTAAATTCATACCTTTGAAATGTTCTCATAATAAAAATGGAACTTAAAGCAAAAACAGATCAAAACCGTTGACGACGGGAAATATCTGTTTAAAGTAACATTCTTAAACAAAAACACCTAGACTTCTAAACAGTAAAATCTCAAAGTGATGACAATAACGTAGCAGTAATAAAACATAAACAGCATTCAACGTTCAGTTCTTAAGAAGAGCAATATCTTTATGAAGACACGTCTGCAACATCTTCAGTAGACAGGGACGGCATGACGGACGAAACAAGGCTCTCTCGAATATAGAAGAACATCGAAAGGCAATTACAAACTTGAAAGAAAACTCCGGCGAGGTGGTAAAGTTTCTAGATAAAACACATAAAAAATGTGCAGCCTCCAGCGATGAATTACTACGAGTATTGGACTACGAGAGTGCAAGCTCAATGGGTTTAAAATTATTGCAGGATTGCACCAAGTTCTTGTAGAGAGCTCGTTCAGTTCAGCTCGTTCCAATACTTCGTTTAGTGAGAATTACTTGGAGCATGAGACGGCGGAAAATGTAATCTCACTCACCAGAAAGATCGCTCCGAACGAAACCTGGGGGAATATAGTTCAACGGTCTTGAAACTTAATAATAATTTCAACTGTCGTTCACCAGCTAATGAAAAACGATTGGTCTCGACAATCCTGTGAATAAAATATCTCAAACGAAACTCCGTAAGAACAAAAGAAAGTCTTCAAACATTATCTGATTTAACTCGTGTGTGAGTAATAAGATGAAAGCAAATATTCTGTAACGTGATTATACAATTAATATAAGGAAAGTCTTATGGAACACTTATATATGAGATTCATATAATTCAAAGGATCTAATGTGGATTAGCTGGTAGGTAGGTAGCTGAAATCCATCTTCATGATTATTTAGTTTCAAGAATGTATTACAATAAAAGTAAGCCTGAAGCCTAAACGTAATTGTTTAGCAATAGTAGCTAACATTTAGTACAACACTCAACGATCGCTCCACTCAAGTGAAAGATAAAAGCAGAATAAAAGTTAATGTAGCAATGATACAAAAAACGCCATAAAATAGTATAATAACACCATATTCGTGTTGCAATAACTCATACGAGCCTGACATAGTAGCTCTCATCAGAAACTTTGGCTCACGTCCGCTGACAATAATAAAAACAACATAAAATTCTCATAACCCGCCACTCCCGACTCTAACTACGGAAATTATCTTCGAAAATTTCAACGTTCGGCACTTGTTTGCTAGTGGAGTGGTGTGAGGCACTCTCGTGTTTTATAGACACTATACATGAGCTGCATACGGGAAGACACCTCTCATTCAATTGGTTCACTTAAACCTGAAGGTTTAATACCACTATAAGATGCCTGTAATTTATGTAATGAGCCTTTCGATCTCTTGAGCGAGTTTCGCTAGCTATTATGAATTAATAGTATTTGTTACAAAAGATATATGTTATCGGATAGATAGTTATTCTTTCTGTCCATCATATTTTATAAACAAAAAGAAATGTAACATAAAATTAACATTTTCGCTAAAATCAAAAGAAAAAAATCCAACCTATTTCCTTTATCTATTCACATTTCATTAAAAGGCCGCTCAGCAACTTAAGTAATGGTTGGCCATGACTAGATTTAAAGACTTCATAAATACTGAAGATAAATACCGTAAAAAATAACCTCATTATGTCGTCTAGTGCGAGCTCGGAGACGTCGGAATAAACAATGCTTCCATCTCTGGCACGACTTGAAGGGCGAGCGTTGACCTGCTCAATAAGCGATCGATGTAGTTGGCGATATGCCAAACTGTCGGAGGCTCGTGTTGGCTCCCCGCCACGTCTGCGGCCCTGGTACCTCCCGGATTCCGCACATGATTTGTTAACAATTTCGTACGATCGTCATTTTAGGGAGAGAGATTTGAATTATTTAGATTGCTTCAAATACCTAATGATAATTAATTTCTTTGCCGTTTATCTTGACGACAACGTAATCATTTTAATGGTTTATCAAGGACTGCATTTGTTACTTATATTATTATATGCCTAACTACCTCGTTGGTCTAGAGGCTGCTAAACGCGACTGCTGAGCACGTGGTCCTGGGTTCATATCCTGGGTCGGGCTAAGTGTTACTGGGTTTTGTTTAGGTAATTCTCAGTAGCAGCACGGAGTCTGGAATTGTGTCCGGTTGGAATTGTGTCCGGTTGATGGCAATAGGCTTGCCACCTATTACATTAAGACCTAAAACTACACAATAACTGGCGAAATGTGGCTGTACTATATGTGCACCTCTGCCTACCCCTTCAGGAAATACAGGCGTGATTTAAGTATTATTATATGCAGCAATACTAGAACGTTTTCCGTTAGATAGAATAACATCGTTAAACATCTATTTTTTTAAGCCCTTGACTCCGATCCACTCCACCAGCCAGGAAGTCCCCATTAATTATTGATCCCGAGCTACCAAACGCCTGTTAAATATAAAATTCTAAAGGTAATGTTTGAAGATTGTTCGTCCCGCGTCCGATTCGTGTTCCGGACGCCATAACCACCCTTTCCGTAACCTAATTCTACGGAGACCAGCTTAAGAAGAACCCTTGTAAACCCATTAAGGCCTTTTATTCCCCAAAATATTAGAAAGGTACATTACATATATACATATTTGGGGTCAAGTTAAATTGGTTTCCACATGGCTTAGGGAACATTTTGATAAGATCAGGGATTTTGTAAATTTATCGTCCCCTTAATTAACGTGGGAAGTTTTAATCTTGCGTGTTAGGGGTCCGTCGATGACGGGTATGGCTGGCGAAATAGTTGTTGTTCAAGTGTTTACCACATATTATATACCACACATATACATCACGCTAGTACTACTGAACGTAAAAGGCCCGCACATTTAATAGACTTACTTAATATTTAAGAAAAACCCGAATTTAATACGACTTAGAGGAATAATTCAAACTAATACATTGTCATGAGTTTTGATCTAATACTTCTGCTTCTTCAGGATCGCATAAGATCTAAAGAGGCAAATGAAAAAGCGTGTTTTCTGTGGTCCCTCGGACCCTCGGACCAGCAACCAAGACTCATATTATAGCTTTATTAAGAAAATATTATCTTGTCCTCCTCCTTGAACTCTGCAGATACTTAGATATCGCCAGTGATTAACGTAGGCTAAGTTTATCCGACGCCACTGCAAATAAATTATTTGTCTTTCCTCGGTATTTAAGTACGACAGATAAGTAAATTATAACTTCAAGGGAGATAGGGAAGTTGGCTCCTCTCTGATAAATAAATACCGCGGCCGTGCGGAAAATGTGGTGTTTTGAAATGTATCAGTTTAAACGGAGTCTCTGGCTCTGGACCCTGACCTCGTGATACCAAATTTCTAAGGCCGGAGACATGGATTCCATTCCTAGGTTTCGTTGTATGTAAATTTTCAGGCGAAAAATGTTAGTATGAGGTATGAATATTTGCCATATGGATTTGTAAATCACTGCGATAGCCAATTGACTAGTCCTACATAGTGGATTTCTAATTTTAAGGATATTAAGTATGATGTCATGCACCTAATGAGATGATATTGTTTACAAGTAGACACAAAAAAAACATTTTCGATTTACCTCACATTTACCTACACAAAATTGTATTCAACAGAATATTTGAGATGATATTAACCTATACATAAAAAGATACAATAACAATATCCACGCAAAATTTCTACGTAAAACCTTAGATTACGATATCGATTGGTTCGCAGAACACCTAATCTATCGCCGCGTATAAACTGAAGAAGTATATAAACATAGAACATTTGCGTCGTTGTATCGGCGACAGCAGGCCGCTCACGATCTAAGAACAATTTGTTACGCATAATGAAAAGTACGGTCGTAGGGCTTGTCACTCAACTAAATTATTTAGATAGATGAGTTTTGTTCGGGCGATTTACATTTGTACTGCTGTGTGTGTGATCACTGTGACGTCACCCGAGCGTACACGAGCACTTCCGAAGTGTACACGAGCGTACGACGTGTGTACATACATACGAATGGCCGATTACTTATGGTAGCCAGCCGACCTTCATGGTTACAGGTTTTACGGCACAAAGCGCGGCATCGACTAATATTTGGCTTTATTTCGGCTGTTCAAGAGTTTGTTGTTATCTCAATTCTCGATATACAAGTAAATCTAATAAATATGTATAACCAATAAGTTTGTAAGTAATTGCATCATTAATTTGTTTTATAAGTTTGCAAGTAGTTCGAATAGAAACTATGCAATTTGGAATGGGATAATGGTAGGACTAGGGTATGTGTTAAAAAAACGTACCTACTTATGTTTTCAAAAATATGAATTAAACATGAAAAATAATTACGCATAAATACTGAAAAGATTTTCATAAAATTTTGACTAACGCATAGACTAAGACCTAGGTTAGGACATGGAGAACATTATATCCGCGAATAACGGTTAGTAAAATTTAGAAACATGGTTTTCCTTATGCGCGCCCCTTTAGGCTGGTACACAACAATAGTAATATCAGTAGAACATACCTTAGTAAAATGTATAACCAGCAGAGCAGGCTCAGCTACACAACTGGAACAAACAAACACGGATTTACTTAAGAACAATTATTTAAGAACAATTATAATTACTAATTAAATTAAAGACACAGTCTCACGTCTCTTACTGTCCTAATCCAGGGCAAATTAATCTTCTTATACATTACCGCGATCGCTCCCTACTTCCTCAAGTGATTACTCCCGGAAAACACGGAAATCTAAGTACGACTCCGGGCCCTCGTATACTTTTATTTCGTAAAACAAGCAATGGTCCCGGTCAGCAATACTCCCGCTCAATTGGTGAGCCCAGGTAGTACACGTGTAGAGCCAGCCAGGCCGACGTTACACGTGTCATACCAAATTGCGTTACCAGTAAATGTGTACAATTCCACTTTTTTGATGTGAGATACTGTTTGAGAAAAGGTTGTCCTTTCTTACTGGAGATATAAGTTAGCGGACTGGCTATCCAAATATTACATGTTGATGGTCAGATATCTGCCGACCACATTATAGTTGTTTTGTAAATGTCCTTCAAAGGACATAGTAGGTAATGAATAAGGATACACTGTTATACGTTTGAAGAAATAATTATCATGCCTTAGAAATATCTTCCAAATTATGGTGCTTTTTACAGGCACCAAAATAATATAGATAATCCTTATTTTACACAATTGCTTATCTAGTACAAAACCCGAATGCGCCGGTCCAATCACTACAGCACCTACTGTGCCTACCTAACCTACTCGTTTATTTATTATTCTCATAGTCTACTGTTGTAATCCAACATTTTTAAGTACGCCTATGATTAAAGGCTCCCCCGGCGCGCGGCCCCCTCCTCCTCCGAAATGGTAATTTGATTAATGGATAAACGGATACTGTTAACTTGAAAGGTTTTATAGACACCCGATATTGGGGAACGAACTACCTACAGTACCTTTAACGAGATGCTAATAGGCCGTCGCTTTTAATTGAGCCGTACTTAGCTACTGTCTGTCTGACGAACACTATTTATGAGGAAGGACCAAGTAAACATCACTTCTGGAGTCGTAATGAAGAGCTCAAAGATGGTTCGTCATGAACATTGGGTTTATATTGAAGTCCTCAGCTGGCGTGTTCCCACGGCATTACACCATGCTTATCACTTCGTGTCGACGAAAGGTATTTACAGACGTGATGCTGTTTGTCTCCCCCTTAGAACGCAACAATGAACAACAACTTGCCATGTTTGACATCTTCTTGTCCAAAATTCCGCAGTGTCTTAAGACGAAGGTCTTTAACCAGTGTATGTCATGCATGAGACTAATTAATTATTTAGCAGGTTTACACAACAAACTCTCCTACTGTTTCTGAATCGTCAGCACTTCTATTTTCACTTTTCTTTGTCACTGCATATAACCTTGTGCGTTTTAACTAATCTTTATAAATGTAAGGTATAAAGTGAACTTTGGTTTTTTAAAGTTTATAAGAGAGTAAAAGATATAAGACGGTTTTAAATTCTAGACTGGAATTAATAAAGTAAGCTATTTTAACACATATTTAATAAAGAATACAAAATGATGTAATTCATATAATTGTTTCCATCATACACCGTCTTTATTAACTCGGCAGCAGACGGCATGTACCAGGGGAGCACCAAGCGTGCAGAGTATTAGACGGATGAGCTTCATCATAAAACTCATTATGACGGCTGCGTCCCGGGCCTCCTACTAAATGGTGTTTGTAGAGCTGCCGTGTGCCGTACACCGACTTGTGAGGCTTGCAGGAGAGTTCCGCTGTGTGACGTCAGAGGCAAGGACTTGACTGGGTATAATTTATTGCATTTATTATATCAATAATGGCAATTGCTTTCAAGTCTTCCAAAAAGTACCTGTTAATTATAACACTGCCTAGCCCTTCGGAAAATGCCCAATTTTCCGATAAACAAGGCCGCAAATACAGATAACCTAGTGTAGATACTAGAAAGTACATAACACAGAACATTTCTTTAGTAGGGTTGATTATAATTTACCTACTTAAATAGTTATATTATAGTCAACACTATTGAAGATATATACTGTATTTTCTTGAAAAGTCAAAATCATTAAAAAGCGAATCCGGCACTTAGTTTTCATCAAAGTAAACAAACCTTCACCATCCAACTATGAATAATAACTGGTTAAACGCAATGTAGGAATTTTATGAACACGTAACATAATACTTTCGTTTCCAAATTCCTGAAAAAGAATTAACGATTTAGTAATAACA
Organism: Abrostola triplasia; assembly: GCA_946251915.1. Lineage (NCBI taxonomy): Eukaryota > Metazoa > Arthropoda > Insecta > Lepidoptera > Noctuidae > Abrostola > Abrostola triplasia. Next base: position 117,773 of record OX276443.1, on the reverse strand, counting down.
ATATTCGATGAGAAAAATATTAACGCTCATTTCATTTTGTTGCACTATTTTCTATATTCGATATGTACAAATTTAATAACTCACGAATAAATAAACGTTCGGAAACTCCATTCGGGCGAGTTGATTTTATAATATTAAGTTTCTACAGTGTGTGTATAAGTAATATTGTTACTGATTCAATAAATGTTGGATTGTACCAGTACCTACCAATGTAATGGGTCAACCCTGCACTGCAGCAAATTTATTTACGTCCAGACTATGAATATAATAATAGTACCTACACAAACGAAATAAGTACTCATCATTGCTGCGCCACATATTTGCTTTTATTACATAGAAGTAAGACCACAACAGGACCACGTTCCTCATGAATGAGCCGAGCGAGAAGTTTATTATCAGGACTTAAGCACGAAACCCGTCCCTCAGGACAAGAAACCAACCAGGGACGAAATTTAAACCTTTACAGATAATCTGGTCCTGCCAACCAGGCGCCACGCTCCCGGAACTTCTTTAATAACCTTACGCAGCAAATAATAGGAAAACAAAATATATCGAGTGAAACAAAGGTTCGCGTCGCGTGTGTGTGTGTGTGTGTGTGTGCGCGTGTGATGAGAGCAGGCTCGCGCGACAACTAACTTTTTTCATTTGTACACAAAAACTTGTGAGCATTACTTATTCACAGGCAGCCAATTAGGCGCAGTGACTGAACTCGCGGCTTCAGCTGTGAAGGCTGTTATTCCCGCTCGGAACAAACGAAAGCTTTTCATTCCGTGTTTTGGTATTTGTCACTTTATCCTTTGTGTATGTTACCACGTCCGTGCCTCGGAAACCACGTTAGGCTGTTGGTCCTGCGCCTGGACTCAGGCCGGTCGTGGCTCACCGTCCGCGCATCCCATCGGACCATGAGTGTTAGGAAATACAGCGGCCACTTGGTTTTTGCGCATATATCTGTGTACTACAATATCTGTAACGTAAGTCTCAGATAAAATCGACAGCCGTGACCAAAACAATAACTGAATTCAGTTTGGGAGAACATTATTATATAATATTACCACAAACAGGATCCAGAACAAATTCTGTAGTAAATACTTTTACGGTGATATTTTTATTGTTTCGATAAAGAATACTCTTTGTCTTATAGATGTGACGTCAGTATTTCCTGAAGAGACAAACAAAGGAAGTATTGAACGCAAAGTTCTCTAAAACTTTTAAGTCTGACGTAATAGGAGGCGAACGTATCATACGGCCGGATGGCACTGTTCTTAACTCCAAGGTATTCGTGAGTATATTTGATAACTAAAGGTACCTAATAGCGCCTAGCGACGGCTGAGAATTTCACCCAGGGGACTCTCGCGACCACTTAACCTATAAGGAGATTAATAAAAATAATATTACGCGTACTAAAGGTTAATAAATTAGTTTCGATTTCAATTAGGTTGACACATAAATTAGTTAAGGTCACGATGAATTGCGATATCTTTGTCTTGTCAATAAAATAATTGTTGATGACAATTAAATATTGTGTGTCTAGGTGGCATGCGAGACTCCTGTGCCTGAGGTCCTCCGTTTGATGCCCGGGTTTGGGTCAGAACGGGACCATGATCACTACGTTAACAAAGACTGATAGTATTGAAGCTTCTCATATCTTGGTGCGATCTGCCGGGACCTGTCACAACAACTAGGTCGTCCGGCGCTCACGTGTCCCAAATCTAAAGTGAGCACGTCACTAACAGTGGCTCCTTTTGTTTCGTCAGAAGGGAAGTTGTCGACGGCGTCAAAGTGAAGGCTTCCGGACTCACTCGCTGTCTGGCAGGCCGCGGGGGGCGGTGGGGGGTCTGGCTAAGAGGGGGTAGGGGGTAATTGTGATTGAATTGGATGCGGCGATTGTTCTGAATAGAGACTATATTCGGTGTGATTGATTGGTTTTGTTTCTTTCATGGGTTGGTGGTTTCTGCTTCATTCAAGCTTTACGGATGGAGGTTACAGTTGACGGTATATAGAGATGAAATATGCGAATTATTGTGAGTTTTTAAGAAACTATCAATAGGAAATCAAGAAATAAAGTGTTTATTTATTTTATTTATTTATTTATTTAAATAGAACGGCTAGCCAATTACACTATTCAACATAAACATATAGAAATATAGAACAAAAACACAACACATTAACAATATAAAAATACACATAATAACCCTTTCGTTAAACTCTCTCACAGAACTTCAGACATTCTGACAAGAATAATCCTCTCATACTCGCAAACACGTCACACTCTGGTTTTGAGTCCAGGAATAGGTTCAATAATTTAAGCGTGCGTGGAATGGGGGAGTTTGCTCTACTGACTGTCCTGCATGATGGTATTGCAAAAAGGTGATGTTTTCGATTCCGACAATAATTGTCAGGAGCGAAAATGGAGAGTACCTCAGCATGTAACTCGGGTGCGTCGATTTGTCCGTGAATAATTTTGTATGTAATCAATATTTGCTGCATTACCCATCTAACTTGAAGTGAGTTATAACCTAGACACCCTAGTAAAAATAAGGTTGGGTACATATAAGGGTAATAACCGTTGACACGCTTGTACAAATATCTTAGAAAAGCTTTCTGTACCTTTTCTATAAGTAATTCATACGTGCTCTCGTGTGAATTCCAGATGGCAGCACTTGATTCTAATTTAGTGCGCACAAGCGTGTTGTACAATAATTTAATAACATGTTGGCTGTGAAAATCATGGGTGTTACGGAGAACAAATCCCAGTCTACGAAAGGATTCCTTAGCCACTACTCTCATATGATCATGGAACGTTAACTTTTGATCAAATGTGACACCATTATTTTTATGTGGTGATCCGTAGCAGCAAAGGTTTTGATATGTGCCCGATATATATACTTATAAGGAAAAAAGAGGCACGTCGCCAACATGTAGGTACATGTTAAAAAAGTCGGCTAAATCTAAATTATGTATATATCAGGCCAACTTCACCCACACCTTTAAGAAATATGAGCTTGATGGTTCACTAACAAAATAGTAGGTACTATAATTATGTAGTGATTCAAGCAATTTATAAAACAAACTTACTACTTCCACTCCTACCAATAGTAACTTTCTCTTTAGTAACCTTTACTTACTAAAACTAAATTAATCTAGTAACACTAACCTGCTCAACTTTGAACAGGTTTAAGTTTCCGAACTTGTTGAGACTACCTTTTTCTGACTTTAATGAATATCAACTTAGGTATAGAAACTTATTTTGAGGTAATAATAAACTTTTGAAGGAGCTTACAAAGTTTAAACACGTATAAGTAACATGTAACTGCTTGTCATCAATTAAATCGCGATAGGTGCCGATACAATAGTTTTGTTACTCATCTTGATTCTAACCTAACAGAGGGAGCGATGCTTAAGAATCATTAAAAAGATTCCAACATGCTACACATATACAATCGCACGTCCGTCTGTTGATGTACATGATACCCTTCATCATCGTAAAAAGTCCAGAATGTATTAACAGCTCTAACAAAATTATGACAATCATACTGTAAAAAAACTTTGCAAACTGGAGCTAGAAATTAGACATGAGTTTACTAAACAGTCGCGTTTACCACGAAACCATCGAGGTGATCAATAAAATGAAAGCCAGCAGCTCTCGATGCGGGCCAGAACATCAATAAGCTCCATAATTCATATTATATTAGACTCGCAATAACGCTCGTGATGTTAAACAAAGCCAACGGCCAACAACAGCCGTCCGTCAAGTTGAAGCGGGAGCGGGAGCCGCCGATACCGCCCCTTGAGGGTCGGGGGCGCACTCATTAACTTATCATCGCAGGCAGATACCGCGTGTGCCTAGTATGGCTCTAGATCACGGCTGGGTATACTTATACTTGAAGGCACTTTGGACCATTCAATATTCAAATCCAGCATAACTTACAAAACTAAAAACAGAATAAGAAAATAACAAAAGTAGATTTCTAGAGCATCAATATAACATGCGTGGGTACCTGAGTTCCTAACTAATATCTCAAGCTCAAACACATACTCATCCATGCTGATTATAGGACAAAGGATCTGAGAGCTATTGACACAAAACCATTTTAATCCACATAACGTCTAAAATCCCAGTGATGGTAAGCAGGGGAGTTATGCTATTTCAAGAGTGTCCCCTCATCATACGTGCCATGTAATAGGCGGCAGTGCGGTTATTGCTGCCCCCTGAACCATATCAACAATCATTTAAAACTATATGTTTATAAGAAAATGTCATACAGCGACTCCATGATAACGTATCATCCAATCAGTCAACACGTCGCGACCTGAGACTACCGTTAATATATAGGTACTTAGAGCCGGAGACACTCGACAGGGCTCGTATTATGACGAATAGTTTGCAATTAATTAGAGTAATCTATCGAGATCCGCCGTCGATATACATTCACGTCTTAAAGGATTAGAATGTGTGTTATTGGGAACTTGTGTTTGAGATTGGTCTCAAGTCTCTATGATGATATGATTAGGCTTTCATTATGATTTAGTTGACGGAACTGTGTGGGTGACGATAGAGCTGATTGAAAAGCCACCTTCGCCTAATACGTGACCTAGTTTCATATTAAAAAGTACAATTAAGTATCGGTAATCCACTGATCATTTCAACAAAACTTTCTTTAAAAGAATTCCAACTAAATACCACACGGTGGTAATCCACAATGCATGGGCAATTGATTCTAACTCAAAGTCAGTTGAAAGAAACTGTAGCTAAACAACAAGGAGCGCCTACAAATGCAGCATAGTTGAACCCTTCACGTGACCGGTGCGGCGCGGGCCGTCCGGCGGTGTCCGGTGGCGTCCGACAGCGTCCGGCGGTGTCCGGCGCGGCTCATTGTTGCGAGCGCGCGCAAGGCCCTCGTCCTTCCCCGACCGCTACTCATCCGGCACGGACGCATCTGACGCTAATTATCCGCGGCCATTCATTAATACTCTCCGACATCCACCGTTGACGCCGACGTCAACGTCGGATGACAAGCGCATGCATCAATACGTCACAGTAAGCATAATTATTTAATTTGATTACTGTACGGTTTGAGTGCAAACATTTTCATCAGACAGATTTTTTGTTCATGGAATACTCGAAAAATATAAAAGTATTTTCGATACATTCAGTAAAATGGAAATTGAAAATCCAATTGAAAGTAGAAATGAATGCGGGAAACAAATAAATAAAAACTTGTTTACCCTGGTACACCAAAACATATTACATTTGTACAAGAAATAAACTGACCAAATAAACGTGAACTTGTTTAATTATTCGCAAGTTTATTCACATTCACACGGAGACACTTAAATACGTTCTGACATTAATTAGCATGACAAAAGGCCTGCGCCAGGGTGACGCTTGACGTCGTCACATATTATGACGTGTTCGCTGTGACGCGCTGAGCGGAACACACGTCACGCGGTCGGAAGCGGACACGGATGCGGACTTAACGACGCGACGTCAGATCCGCGCGGGCACGAAATTGTAGAGCACAGAAAGTTGGAGCTCAAAATAAATATTATAATTAGCGTGTTATTACATTTTGGAACATTAATGAGACTGTTGATGACTGAGCGATGCTGGATGTAATAAATATTTAATACGTGCCATGATAATAACAATAATTATCATTACTCAGTTTATTGTTTTGTTTGCTGCAACTGCTGTATGTGTATCCTACATGTGAGCAAGCTCTCAGTTTCCAAATCCTCCTATATTCGGCAAACACGTCGAAACAACTTATTTTATGACATATTCAAATGATTCTAATGTAATATTGTTATGAGTAGGTTTTCTGTTAAATGTTTGATTGTCAGAAGTTAAGAGGGCGGGTATCGAAGTGTGTAGAACACGCAGGATAATATCGCGGTCTCGACCCCCCCCCCCCTCCCCCACTGGCCTCGTGCCCCCCTGCCCCGCCGTGACACATGCGACGAGCCTGTACATCAAACGAGCTCTGAAAGGAACAATTTGTGTCAACCTGATGACATTCCGCGGACGGAATGTTATTTTAAACCTTTCAATTCTTTTATTGAATAAAACGTGTATTTTTTACATGTTTGAGATGTTGAGCGAGCTTGTGTCGCTACCAAGTTACAGTTACAATATGTTACAATATGTTCACGGAGGTGTTTTGACACTTTGTGTCAGACTTCCATCCCAGAATATACAAATACACAATTTAATAAAAAATCAAAATCAAATAGAGTCGTAGTCTGAACGTCCAGCATTGACAAGAACTAGATAAGACAACTCAATGACCTACTAATTAACAGAGATAAGCGAACGTAACAAAAATAATAACAAACTAAATTGCAACCTCATTAATCCTTTGGAAGTTATGAGGTGACTTTAGATAAGTATCGTTAAATACTTGTCTAACGCAAGTATAATCATCATAACTATACATCGATAGAAAGTACCCATCACGTGTATTATGGACGCGCCCGAATCGGGCTGGGACCTGATGTTATCGGAGCTCACGAGATTAGGCCGATAGCTGTGATAACAGACACACGATACAGATTGTATGATAATATGATTCACTACATACTGCACACATGCGTTCTTTATAATTACTTGTTTATTTTCTTTTGTAAGTCATTCATTGTATTGAGTGCTATCATTTGGAAGTGTAATCCATAATATAAAATACTATCACAACTTATCAATTGCTTAAAGTGAGCTCTACAAGGCATAGGACGACAAGCCAATATACATATATCTTTTTCCGGTTTTGTTTGGGAATACTCGACTAGTTTCAGACTCTGTCCCTCTAAATTATAAACGACGCTAAAACGTGGTAATTTTGTAAAATACAGAAAAAAGAATTGAACTCAAAGCCTGGTGATACGTCTACGGCACTACTACAATCGTTTCCACAAGCACTTAGTGACAACACTAGTCGATGACGTCACAGCACTAAGGCCGCGGCGCAGCACTAGCAGTGCTATTGTGGCACTTCAGCGGTCCCCCCGGGGCGCGGCGCGGCGGGGGGGCGCGCTAATTACACGACACGGCGCCACTCATTAATGCAAAATATTAAACTGCTGGGCGAGTGCTACCACGGTACAATGAACTACACACAGTCTGGTGGACCGAGGCCTAAGTTCTCTCTAAACGATTTAAATGCATCCAACACTGAGGGTTACGAGAGGTAACAAACAGTTGTATTCATTAAAGCTATACTCAAGATATAGCATAAAACAGGATTCGTAAAACTGTACTAAAGACAACTCTCATATAATGTATATCTGCTACAATGATCTGCCAGTAACGACCGCTGCTCATCCCCTGACCTTCGACACGTGCGCGCTGTTCACACGCTGTGTGCACTAATGGCCTATGATCACGCTACCTCCAGCGGCAGGATAAGCTCACGTACTGAGGCCCGTTATATTATGTGTCGTATCATTCATGTAATGATGAGGCTTGATTGGTGTAGCGTGATTTGATAGATAATATTATTATATTGAAACGATAAACAATAGAAAAGAGACATTATTTTTTTATTTGTTGATATGAACGTTGTACATACATAAATAGAAAGAAAGAAAGATAATTTATTTTGCAAATATGGGTACAGGATGTAGTTGTATAAAAGTGTAAAATAACATTAAGCCTGTATTCCCCGAAGGGGTAGATAGAAGTGCACATATTATAATACACAAACATGTCGCCAGTTATGTTATTGGTCCGTATATAATAGGGGGCGAGCCTATTGCCACTAACCGGGCACAAACTCAGACTCCATGATGCTTTCGAGAATCACCGGACGGAAAAAATCAGAGGTGTTGCATTTGTATGAGTACAAAAACATCTCTGTTAGCAGTTCAGACTAATAAGTATTCTAGTTTGTATAGTACATTAGTGCACCACTGTCAGCCGTTTTTCTATCCATCCTAAATAGTTTTTATCGTGGGGTAATCCCGCTCAAATGTAAACAGTTAAAACCGCATCGCGCTTCCTTCTCTAAACTATTCTAGACACCAGATGGACTAATTTAACAGAGCACTAACTAATTTAAATTTAATTAGACTAGAATGTAACTAGGAATACTAAATAATTTAAGTTTAGACAAAAAATCGCTGTCATTGTCCCGAGTCTAGGTGTTTACGTAGGTATTTAAGTAGTAAGCAAAAGTATATCCGGAGGGTTAGGTTAGGCATCATTATAGCACACCCACAGTTAAATTATAAGTCTCAATGTAATTGGGGACGAGCCTATTGCCATCAATGAGGGCACAAATCCAGACTCAGTGCTACTACTAAGAATTACCTAACGGAAAAACTTCCTAAATACATAACATATACTTTTATGTATGAAATTAGTCTTCTCTTCAGTCAACGAGAGATAATCTTACAGAAAACCGTCAAGGAACATTAAGGACAACACAGCAACCATAACTTGAGCTTTCTCGACGTCACTGCGTCCCAGTCGCTTTCAGAAGTTTTTTTCCGAGAGTGAGAGGGACGGTGCGACATCACGGAGCGTCAAGTGAGAGTGGCTGTGCTGTAGATGGATCGTGATTCATGAAGAGTGAAGGCACACACTGGAGCCGCCCGACACGCGACCGCACCGCTATGATTAATTGTCTCGAGGTCCGCGCTGGTACTAGGGAGCTGCGCGGTGTTATGTTCTCTACGGAGAGGACTGGGCTCCAAGCCAGGCTCGAGGGTCACTGGCACACCTAGCTGTTACTATTTCAAAGACATTATATGAAAATGTATACATAACAAAAATAACATCACGACTGTATTCCCCAAAGGGGTAGGTATAGTACACACATTTCGTCGGTTATATGTATTATAGGTAGAGCCTATTGCCATCAACCAGGAATAAATCCAGACTCCGTGCTGCTACTGAAAATGACCTAATGGAAAAACCTAAAAAGACAATGCCCGAGCAGGGATTAGAAGCCGGTAGGTTATGCAGTCGCGCCTATATATTATTATTAGGTTTATTTCAATATGCGTAGGTTATGAAATGGAAATATCTGCAGTCTTTTTCCCAATGAACCTGGGTTATGAAACCACTATTTCGTAGTTTCCCTCCTTTTAACAATATTCATTTTCATCAAACCTAATCCGATTTTAAATCTCTGACATTGCTTTATGTAAATCATTCGAGCACCTTCCAGAGGGACTCGAATGTAGACTAATTCACATCTCAATAGGGCAAAATCTAAGTAAAATCCTGAAACAAATGATATTTCCAAATCTTTGACATCAAAAATATTGGGTGTGAGATGTATGGCGTTTAGGCAAGTGACCCGAGTCAGTACGTGTCGATGTCGGCCCGGCCGAGGTCAATACTGACATGGTGTCAGGCCTGGAACACGTGTGAGCCCCCACGCTGCACCGGGACAACGTTTACAGAGCAGTTTACAAAGTATAGGGGAGATTTGAGGACTTGACTGTCGATGCTAAAGTTTATTCGGATGTCGAGATGTAACCTGGTTGAAAACACGGAATAAATTTTTGTACTATTTAAAATACAAAAGAATAATATGATGTATGAGAGAAAAATGAGAGATGTATTTAATTATATCTAACGATTAAGGCTAGATATAAATATTAATGCACTTGATGTTAAAAAAAACTAATAATAACGATTCCATGAAACATCTGTTTTAATTTGCTCCACATTTCACAGTTATCCCGCTTCTTCTGCCGCTTCCTTCTCTTCCTTCTTACTCCTAAAGGGCAGCAGTGTGTGGTCCTTGTCTAGCTGATGTCCCATTCCATTTAAGATTAAAGTTCCCGTCGGGCCTCTGCGTGTTAGATCTGTGTCCCCACGTGAGCTGTAAAAAGCCGGATATCTTCCATATGGTTGATGTCCGATTAAAAAATCGAGATAAAAATATCAATTATACTCGTATTATTTTGCTGTGTACGGCATGTACGCTGTTTGTTTCAGTGCGTCCTTCGCTCAATATCCACCACACGGACAACTAACTAGCGTCGGCTTGAACAGATTGCACACATACAAAACCTATTATATAATATATAAGCGTAATTTACAAAACCTATCAATGAACGCGGCTCATTAGGACACCCTATACAACTAGTGGTTTATTGACATCAAGCCGTAATACATACTCCGATTGTGTGAGAATCAAATGAAAACTTAACTCCGTCCAGGTCAGAGCTCTGGGAGCCGATAGGATAAAAGGTTCTTTGTCTTACTTGAGTCAAGTTCATTTTGATATCCATTGCAAGTTTTATGCAAGATGTCTTTGAGCTTTAAGCCTCTTTAACATCTATTGTAACATTATGGAATGCAAATAAATATATGAATATGAATATGAATATGAATACATTTCAATGGACCGTGCAATCCCATTTATAAATCCGACCACTGCTTCGCATCTCTCCAATTTGCCCACAGACGAGCACATTATACATCTTTATAACTATAATAAATGAATAGTCTAATAATATATTCAGTTATCTATTCAAAGTCTATTCAGAGATAATTACCACCAGTTTATTATTGAAATGCCATTCTTACTATCCATCCGTAAGTTAGTAGGTAATAACATCGCAGTCGTGATTTGTCTTTCGGATTTGCTGATTGCCGCTATACCGCGATAATTACAGAACTTTCTTAAACATCTGTGAACCGCAGCCGTGGCTCCACTCAGCTCATCTCTGCCGACTCCCAGCCACACCTCAGCAACATTCGCTCCGGCGCGTCTTACTCATCTAATTGGCATTCACAGCGGCTCACTACATTACATTCATAATGAATGTCTGTCGATCCCTGTAAACCCCTTATCGTGTTGTTTGATAATCCTATGCCGCACTATCTCCGGGACTAAGTTATAGTGTGTGTCAGCCACAATCGTACCAATTACGTTATTACGTAATACTGTCTCTTATGATAGTAATTAATTAATTATTTGATCCCTAATTGGTTAGCGCGCAACTGACATAATATCAGGTATAAGATATACATATTGGGTAATGTTTGTCTATGTAGGACTGTAGGTAGGTACTACATCAGACGTTGTGATGATAACAGCAACTGTGAAAAACCATTCGAAGATAGTTGCCTTGCTTGAATGATGGCCTGGATGGCGCAGAGGCTAAGCGATTGAACTGCGGCTTCGACTCTGGCACGGGATGAAAAATTGTGTTAACCACAGAAGTTTGTCCCGGGCCTGTTTCTTCCTCGGGTCAAACACACTCACAATACAGGAGATTTAAAATTCTAAAAACATTGTAATAAACCCCTTGCCTCATAAGTTTTCTAGTCTGTAAAACACACCTACAATGTAAGAGAAATGATTGAATGATTTCAAAACCGTTCTAACAACATCACTACACATATCACACATCCCAGGGACGTACAGAATCCTCCCCTCCTACATCATTTTCTTGTCTATTCCAATGCGTACAATCAAAGTCTCATTATCGCCTTCACAATATGTATTTATTTTACAATTTTACGCAAAATATTCTCAGCCGCGGTGACATGGAGGAGGCGGGCGCCAATCCAATTTACTGTCGATAAGGTTCAGTAGAGTGGTTGGCGGGATGGCTCCCCGTCTACTGCTCCTCTCTGCGTGGTATGACAGGTTATGGTAACCTCCGAACACACCATAAGCTGTAATCACAATTTGTTTCCTCATGCGTTGATAACAACCATTGAGCATAATTATGTGTAAGACACGCTCGTTTTTACTGGATTATTTTTTATGGAATATGGATGTAGCTGCGTTTATATACAACTAACGTGGTACGTCGCAGGGTATAAAGGAAGCAGAGATAATTTGATCAAACGACTCTTGGAGAAGTAAGGTAAATACTTAGCCACCGCGACGGCTGAGTCTGAAGAAAGTTACAAGGTATGAGCTTACATTTTAACTAGGTCTTAAAGTTAAATCTTTAAACTAATTTCCAGTTTTAAGTCAAAGTTGTTTGGGGTGGCCCTTTGATATCAGATTGTAAAGAGGACCCGTTGGTATCGACCTGCCAGGTTGTTGTAGTGCCGGGTGGCCGGACTGCCGAGCTCCCAGCCGCCAGCTGCCAGGCATGACTGAGTCCAATCACGAGCTTATCGCAACATCTTTACTGGCCGGCTCGGATTGTCTGCGGGATTAATCTGGCCGCTGTTTGTTCTCCGCCAATAACTATCAATAAGACCCCGCTAAATAAAGAAAACGTATTTTCTTTGGAATGTTGTATTTTGTAGCACCTAAAACCTTTCATGATTTTCTTTACAATGAAAACATTAAAACATTTCAGGTCAAATTTACTCTTTCAACTCGTAAATTAAAATATGTTTTGATTACTTGAAGTTTTAATATTAATATATTTCCAAGACCAAACTTCCTTCACGTCACAATTAATAAAGCCGCGCTCCGCGTCACCGCTGTGGTGTCTCCCTGGCACTTCCCTCCGTAACGACGTCATCCTTAGCTCCAGATGATCAAACAGTGAGATTACAAAAAGCTGCACACTGGCACGGTGTCCCGCCGTGTCGCCCGTCCTTTGTCATGCTCTCCCGCTCCTCGCAATAACTCACGCGCTCAAGTCTCCGCCGACCATTTATCATTTCGTTTTTCAGCAACCGACACCGTGCACGCTGGCCGAGATTCGTTACTGTACCGCGTGCTGCTGAGGGAATATTTAATTGGGTTCGTAACGTATTACACAAACACGCTCGTCTCAAGGAGTATTTTAAACACAATGGCATGTAATCCGAGGAGATTGATATGTCTAAATAAAAATTCGTGAATAGTCATTAACTTAATGTAGGTATAAAGTATTTCAGACCGCAGTATATTTATACAAAGAGACAAAGGTATAATATGAAAGCTTTTAAGGCATTGAAGAAGTGGGGTAGGTATCAATTGTGTACAATATAACAATTGTCAGAGTTCCAAATGGCAATTTAAATGTAAATGATATCTGTAACTGAATTGTCTTCCATGAATATGTGAACATATTTATTTTATAAATATTCAGTTGATAATATATGAACCTATTGTATCCCCGAATATGTTAAATATGTAGTCACGCAAATGGTGTAAGTAAAACTCTTCCCACACAAAACCTCTTTCTTCTCTCACGTGTTATTCACACTTACTCGTAACCAGTCAAATCTTTTTACTTACTTTATAAATACGTCGTCTCTGGAATCGGTAGGAATTAAACGCCCACCGTTTTGTACAGATATACCGTACTTAAGTTATGTATTTAAGTTAAATTAATTGTGCCACTTCATCACACCCACAGACAAACTGTGTAAACGGTTTTGCGGTCAATGTTTTAGTATATAAGTTTTATTTTATAAATACATAATAAATAAATACATAATAATACAATGTCACGCCGTGACACTTTCTATTATAGAACACAAAAGACATAATTATGTACAGTTAAGCAAAGTTTAAACAAAATCTAAATGTTTCGTCGTGGATGCTATTTATATATTAGCCGTCTCTTAAAACCCTGCAGTTTCCATAGCGACGTTGCTCGGCACACATCTTGAACCTTGGCATTCGGGCGTGCTGGCGGCGCCGCGCTGAAGCATCTCCGCCCCGCGCAGAAGGCCGCGCCCTAATTACCCGCGCCGCACTACCTCAGTATAAAAGCCAGAATGTCCATGCGCGCCCAACTTAGTGAATACCCTTATCTCTTACATACTCATATAATGCCATCTAAACCATTCAAAATGATTAGGCTATTTTTTACGCAGCTATAAATTTATATTATTATATTAGCAATAAATAAATGGACCAGATTTTAAAATAGGTATGCTAGGATCGGTGCAAATAAATATCTACCTTCGCCTAGCCTAGGCTGTTTGGGAAAAATACATGACTTTTAGAGAGTATATTACCAAAAATGTAATAATTTCCTAGTTACCTGTTACCGTGATGTAAACGATGCCGGCCGCGGTGGCGGAGCGTGGCCGCCATTAACACGTCTGCCCCTAATGTGAAGGCAAATGCTTCGCGGCCAGAAACCAACACCACGTAGTATAGATCATTAATAACGAACTAGTCTCACTGTAGAGAGTGTGGAGATAATAATTATGATACAAGTACTCCTCTTACTAAACTACGGCAGGTATGATCCACCGCGATCTGACCGATGACGGTGACTACAGCGTTACCGTTCCTTCATCACAGATTAGCGTCGCGGTGGAATTACGACAAAACTCTTACAGAATAACAAGCCACCTCTCGAGCAAATCTTTCCTTTTGTCACTAAGTCTCATGAAAGGCTATTGATGTCGCTGCTCGGCGGCAGAGCCGTAACGTGAGGAGGGACAGATACCCGATACAAAGCGACAGTAATTAGCGCTAACGAGCTTGATAACATTTTACAATACATGCTATAAGAATTTATTTTTTAATTTTGAAAGCCGTAGTTAACTCTCCCATGGATTATTTCCTATGCCAATCATGACTTAGTGTAAATATGGGTTTATCAACAAAGATAGTAAGTAGCCAGGTTGCCGGGCCAGGGTACGCCGGAAGAACTTCTCAACATTCGCGGTGGCCCTAGCGGGGTGCACACTTCTACATGGAAATCTAAATAAGATTCCGTGAAGCTTTTGTATAGGCCATTATAGCCATTGGTTCTTTAGTCAAAGAGCTGAAAGTAGGAAGAAGTCACGATCCAGCTGTCATAAATATATAATTACTAACTATATATTTTATATACTCGTAGCCTCATAACATGAATATGGCCCAAATCCAAATTGAGCTAGAAATGTAGGGCATTTATGGCTGCCTCATAAATACCAGCAGACAAAGCCATACACAATGATGTACAGCGCCTATAGTTCACCGAGAAATTCCCGGCTGGAGCATGTATCGACAGCTATGCGGCTACAACACATGCACAGTTACCGATGTATAACACCTTTAATTAGAAATGATGCCGACCGTTTCGGTAAGGTTCTCAGAGGTTAAGGCGACGGCTAAGAGTAAGATGGCCGCACTAGACCAACACTCGTGTGACCTGCAGACAGTGTTATCTGAGCCAAGTCTCGACTTCTGAGCAGGTTACATTTCACGAAATTAATAAAAAAGTAATATTGTTCAACCCATTTTGAAATATCATAAATTATTGTCAAAGAGCACTCACCGAAAATTGAAACACTCAAGTCTCTATTGCTTTGTATCGAAATGTATAAGTATAGCAATGTACTCGGCAGACAGTCACGCAATTGTTGAGACGATTAACTGTATGGAATTGACTTGTGCTCGTGGAATATAACCGTGGTTGTACAACAGATGGGAGCGAACATGAAACAGAGGATTGGATGATGAGGTAACTCCCCAGAAGGAAGCTACGTCATTATGTATCAAACTAAATAGGTCAATGGGTAAAAATAAGGATGAAACAGCGTTCATTATGTATTATGTTATTATGATTCCCGGAGGCAGAAGCCACGTTCACAATGATTGTTGTTACGCGTTCAGACGATTTCAATTATATTACTAGGAAGTTTGTAGCGATATTTTTTCATTAAAGTTATTGTACTAGGTAGAGTAACAGAGTTAGGTTGTCGTTTTGCGTTTGCGATAAGCATACATATAGTACTGTTCAATCGTATTAGGTATAATATTACATCTAGAAAAAAAAATACGTTTTGCCATCCATTTATAATAACAAACAACCAAAATTGGGTCGTTGAAACGAATGGTATGTGTTTAAAGAGTATATTTCAGTCTCGACAACCGTCGGTAATGAGTACGTTACATCACAGCTTCTTTCATCTGTAATCAGCGTGAAATATTCCCATTTGCCTTAAAAATGTGCAGAAAACTGTCGTCAGTAGGTCTTTATTGCGGCGACAGAAACAAAAGAGGTTGACTAAATCACGAAATATGTGAGAAATTAATTTTAGAACGTATAGGTACGTGCTAACGATGTACATAACTTTGGCTCGTGACTACGCCCGCGTGAAATTTCTATGTCTTCCCTTAGACTTCATAGAATCAGAATCAGAATACTATTCCCATCCCTTTCATTGACTCGGTGATCTTGAAGAAATTTCTAAATACAGAAATGGTTTAATTTCCATCGGCTACGATGCTGTCATGCCCCTTTCGCCTGAATTAATCTGATCACATTTTTTAACCGTCGTGGATCTAATAATACAAATCTATAAATTATACCTTACTTTGCTACTTATAACAAACGATATTAAAAATCAAAGATCTTGATAATCGTTTGACATTTAATGCAAAGTAATCAGCTTCCGAACTTCGTACATTAATTTTAAAAATTACCCAAGAGCTCCATTCCTGTGTGTCGTAACATGTTACCTATAAAGAAAGATTCCTAGCGCGGGAATATCAGAGGCGCCAGAGGTCTAGTAATATTAATTATAGAGCCAGTACATCGCCTTTGACACAATTTGCACACTCTTGTGTTTTATGGGTTTTCGTTCATTGACTCCGACGTCGGACTGTCTTTGAGGTTTAAATTAAAAGACTTTTTTTAAATCAATTTTTAAATATTCCAGGATATTAGGTACATTTTTGTCTTTAATTATTTTTGTGCACTTACTTATTGATAGGCAACATACAAGCTTGATAACGACAATAAATAGTAAGATTTTAAACTAATGCTGAACACAACAATAATTTTGCGCCAGAATAAATTAGAATATTTGGCAAAATCCAAAATACACCAAGAAAGTTTTGCAGTTGGAATGAAATTCGTTCCCAATTTCGCGGCTACCAGGACCCCATAGTATATTAGGAGCATGGCAACGTCTGATTTGAGTTGGGACAATTTGCACGTTAGCGGAACGTGGGCCGCATACTGTCCTTCCAATTTATGTGGCCCTGGTACTTTATGTGAGGGAAGCGGACGGAATTGCCAAATGTCGAGCCATGTTTTTGACGACGCAGACATACGGTACTTTACTGATTGTGCTAAGTCTAACTTTGCAATCTTGATTTAGTAAGTTTAGCTCTACACGAAATACTTTTATATATTTTTATATAAACTTGTTGTTAATAAGATTTATGTTTGTTATGATTATTCTGGAGTGAAAATCCTTGTTGAAGCTGGGCGAGCACTTAACTATAATTAAGTTACCTACCCATGTCGCTTAAGTGACAACATCTAAGTCTAATTCAGTACACTCCGGTCTACTCTAATAGTTACGTTAAGTAGTATATGAAGTTGTCTGTGAGAGCCCTTAGCAGTAGCGGTAGTTATGTGCAGCACACACCTCGGAGCGCCCCCGCACGGGCCGAGGCCGCACATACCCGCAGACACACCAACCAACCAGCCACTAATAATCTCCCTCCCTATAAATAATGTTGCCGGCAATAAGGTCACTTGACAAACTCGATCGCGTTCGGCTCACAACCACCAACACCACTTGACCCCTGCCCGTTCGTCATTATACCGCTACTACAGGCCAACACGCCTGGTCACTTCCGAATAGGAAACAGGCGGAATGTATTGGCTTTATTTATCCTTGTAATGGACAATTTCATAGAACGATTATATTTATTGGTTGTCAGAGCTAAAAATAAATAAAACTTAACGTAGATAATTATTTACTGTATAAAGATGAACTGTAATTAGAAAACTTATGACAAAGCATAATATGTGACCACCGCGTTCAATATACTCGTAGTTTATCTATCCTCATTGGAAAAGAAGGTTCCTATAATATACGAAAGTGATGTATGAATACCATTGATAAATGGTTCCTACAGTAAGTAGAGTAATAGTCGCACGTCTGGAAGAGCATTGTTTTAATTTTGTATTACCTAGTTACCATAGAGTCAGGCATAGACAAGAGAGAAGTAATACAAAAGGAACAGTTGGCTTTGTTATTAAAATGTAAGGCAATGTTGATTAATGTAACGTAAGCGTTATGCAGTACAGATACATTATATACCGACGTATGTGGTTCACCTACCATAGAAGAGGGATAGCACCGCTACAGCTTCCGAATAAGTGTTATTATTGCTAGTAGGGCAAAGCCACTTAGTAGGCCGAACCCACAGGAAGAAATGTTAACAAAAACCTTCAGTGTATGAAGTGAAGGGAATTCCAAATAATCCGTGCAACAAATGAAATGAAAAATCACGCTCGACATAAATTGAGAAATTCAGTATTTTATAATGCATTGAAGGCCGAGTACCGTACCTATATTGAAAGTTATCAAATAACTGTCTTCAATACGGCAGTGGAATAGAATACGAAATAAAAGTCCGCTTCAGCGATGGGTGAACAATTTTTGTGGAATTTGATGTAAGTTCAATAGCGTGAGATTCAAACCAGACTCCTCGACAGAGCAGAGGCTCTTTAATTGGAGGATCTTAAATTACGTTTCAGGTATTCCTGTGCAATAAAAAACACGTCTATTCCTACCACATATTAACAAATGGGCTCCTAACTTGATGGTCATCTATTTCCCGAAGTGATAGGCGTAGACCACACGCCTCCTTCTGGCTTCCCTTTTCAACTCGTCACATTCTTCGCGTAGTCAGTCACTATAATAAAATGAGCGGTCTTTATCGTTGCCTGTATATTGGGGTCAGTTCTAGTTCCATGCGGCCTAAAAGCCTGCCTATTGAAGTGGTAATCTACTGAGCCAGCTCTAATTGTAGCTCCAAGTAACCCCGGCTGGTCCAACGGACCGCGCGGGCGTAACGCAACGGATTGCCATCAATAGCAATCGCAACTTTATAGGCAGGCCCCAGCAGCTTTCGCACAAAAAACCTAGGGATCCGGTGTACTTTAGCGCAGACTTGGGGGTGCTTACGTATTGGCTAAAAGGTTTTTTGTGTAGGCTCGGGTGGCGTGCCCCCCCCCCTGTCTTTCAGCCCGCTACCCGCTGCGCCTCCCCCCCCCCCCCCCCCCCCCACCGGCTAAACCGTAACTTTATGGGTTTCCCTAGCGCTGACACAAATAATCCGCGTCACTACAATACACACCGAGCGCGGGTATTGTGCGCGGTTCCTTATAATTTTTTTTGGATGAACAAGTTGTTTGTTGTATGTTCTTCGTTGGATCACGTGACACGCGCCCATTCACTAGTGTTAGTCCATTGTACAGTGTATAAACTATTGTAACACCTTATTCCTTGAGGGAGAGGCAAAACATATGGAGTTCCATTTCCCATATCCTTCATACTTGCTCATAGGTATACAGTAATCCTAACCCGGCCTTTTTAAAAACATCTATGGTCACAGTATATTCGTCGACTGACCAATAAACTTGCTTTTCCAAAACATCCTTTTAATACCTGGAAAGCCTCCTGGTCGGCAAGCCAATTGTTTCGACCTCCTACCACGACGCTACAAAGGCTCTACCAGCTCTCGGACAATATGTCCTTACCGGAAGCGGGGAGGCTACTCCTTCTTTGCTTAGCACCCTTACAACAGGGACGTTCAGCGTGGCAACACATGAAATAATATAATAGTTAAAAAATAATGTATTTATATTACTAAAATTAATTTGTTTGTTCGGAAAGTGAAGGTTCCCAGGTTTAACTTTGTTCTAACTAAGCTGTGTTTTACAAAGCTGTAAACAGTAGTACCCTTGTACCAATAAATCACAACACCGTACAAATACTAAATGATTCGAAGTCGGAGACGCTTCGAAGAATTTCCTAACCTTAAAGCTTTTCATTTTACACGACCCAGAAACGAACTTAAGCATTTTCGCTCGGCAGTCCGTTTGCACCAGGGCGGTAAACTAAATACTACTTTTAAATAAATATAATGAATGTCTAAAACCTTTATCGAAATATTAGTGTGCCCCAGAAACTGAAATACTGGCGAAGTGTGCCCGTGCCCCGCGAGCTACAAGACGTACAGCGGTAATAACAATATATCTGAGAGGCTGTTTGTGCATCGCTTACGTTGCCAGATTGCATGGCGGAATGGCAACACTATTTATGTATGTAATATGTATGGAAATGGTACGGGATACGAGACATTAAAAATAGTCATGTCCGGGCTCAGCGAGAATGTAATCCGCAAACTTTAGCTTATGAAACTTCATTAACCTGCAAATGAAAGGTCCAATATTATAATTAGTTAATACCCGTATACGTTCAAAATCATGGAATAGGGATGTCGAATGCTGACGTCATCATAAAACGGTTGTCACTACAAATTGGTACCTATAGGGTCAACTAGGAACCAAGCGGACATTGTCCGATCACAAATACAAAACGGAAGAAATAATTGGAACAATTAATACGCGGACTTGGCGCGTTCACTCCATCTAGTATGTCGGACGGGTGTCGTCCCATACCCGTATCGTGGGCGTCCCGCGCCCGTCCCGGAGTCGTCCGGCCACAGAACACATTATACACACGACACGAATGTATCCTGTAGTTCACTTCCCGCCATAGCTTGCGTTCCTATCCCGCCCACGAACTGTGACAACCGTTTGCCTTGTCCCTTGCGATACATGCGTTTCTCCATATAAGTGTATATTTCTGTCTTCGGATGATTTGGCCTAAACTTAGAGCATCCAGTTTTAGGCCTTAAATAACCAACAACAGACTCTTCCAATTCTAAATTTGCAAATTACAATAAGCTTTTCCCATCCCGCCTGTGCATGTATCATGTCTGGAGATATGAATGTGGATTAAGATATTTTTATCTAAACAAACAAAGCGTTTTTGTAGAGGGGAAAAATGTAGAGCCAAGTGTATGTGTAGTCATATAGTATGAGAATGGCGTGCGTGGAGTGACTGTGTGTGTGTGTGTGTGTGTGTGTGTGTTGTGGAACACTCTATGTTTATCGAATACTTGTTATTTGCGTCTCCTGTGTCGAGCCAAACTCGATTGTGTTTAATCTGCGTAAAGATCGGGGGCTGGAAGAAAAAACGCTGGGTTTTGAGAAAATGTTATTATTGTAGGTTTGTGAGTATAAGACTCTGTGTTATTTTAAATCATTTTCATGTACCTATCAATGTTCTGATAGTGTCACTATACTTCAGGCCCCCTTCTAATTCCTAGGATTTTAAAGCTCAAGGTCTCTTTAAGGTATTTATTATTCCTATAAAAGCCTATACATTATTCTTACCTCGATTTAGCCCAAACAGTTGTGAAGTACACCTTTAACTGGTCTTTCTTTGATATGAACTTATTTCTAAGATTCGCTTGTTAAAAGCCTTTACATGAAACATCCTGTATATAAACCTCGGCGCGGCGACGACAAGTAATCGTAATTTTGTCGCATCTCATTATTAAACCTGAATGGAGCCGAATAATAAATATGGCTCACCCATAACTTTAGGACCCACAACTTTACCGTGAAGGTCAGAAGGGCAACAGCTGTCGATAAAACTAACTCGTACAAGGGCATTAACAAAAGTAAATAGTTGTAGCATTTAATTATCATATCCGCCGTCCGTAATACATGAAGTGGAGACTTTGAGTCTCTTTTTAAGTATATATTATACACTGCAAAACTACAAAGCTACCAAATCCACAACTTTAGAAGATTTAGTCACTGCATCAATAGAGTGGTCCGATATTAAAAATAACCATTTGCAGTCGTTACCTCTGTCCCTCTATTTCGCTAACACTTTCTATACATCCTCAGTAATACACCTTCTGCACATGCCCACTTTGTGTGTTGCTGGCATCGAACACGCGGCGGAGATGAAGAGCTCCCTCTGATCAGATATCGCGCGACTTCCGAAACCGATCGTATAGTACCGGGACAAGGCCGTGAGTGCTCCTGCCTCTATCCCGCCCGGAGTATATAAAAACATTACGTGACGAAGAATCCCGGGACTCGACAGGAGGCGACGGGGGAAAGGCGTTGTGAGTGGAAGGAGAGCTTCGATTAGTGTTATATAAATGCAGCTACTTTAACGCGTGTTCTCAAAACCTGAGCTTATAATCGTGATAAACAAGCGCGCATGATAATGCATACACATATTTTTATTAATCTTGATTTTTATAAATTATTATTGATTAGCGCAGTGGCTAAGCGATTGGACTGTTGCGCTAAGGGTTGCGGGTTCGATTCCCGCACGGGGCAAAACTTTGTGCGAACCACAGATGTTTGTCCCGAGTCTGGGTATTTGTGTATGTGAATATTTCATGTTTGTGAAACGCACCTACGATACAGGAGAAATTCCTAGTGTGGGGCGACGTTTTAAAAAAAAAAAAAAAAAAATGAATTTTAACTTAACATTCTTTTTTTCTTTCTTCACTTCTTTTAAAATAAACGTTTTCCTTTGGCTAACTTGTATTCATCCGCCTTCGATTGTTTGTTTGATAATAACAGCCTCTATTTCATGAGATGCCGGCGGGCGAGCAAAATAGACCCTCACAGTTCGGGTTCAATTTCAAAATAGAACCACTCTTTTTGGCAAAGCGCACTGAATAAACGCATTTTTGACTACCTTATTTATTTAGAAAACTAGTAAGGAGAATGACCAAATTTGTATTGGGTACTGGTCCAAAAAAAATGTGCACCCCCAGAGTGGATACTATTATTGGTGGATTTATAATGCTCGACTAACTAACTGTGTCTGCAAATGCGCATCGAATTCTAACCCACAGTTTCCGAGTAATTCGATGTCATTTAAAAGTGGAAAGATACACTTTCCTACAACCAATTTTTGTAATAATCCTGGTTTATTGAACATTTCGTTTAAAAAAAATTACTAATTAATTGTAATAAATAAAGCGGAGCATTCTCCATAAATTATAATTGAAGTGATATAGTTAAACATTTTCGTCCGTTAGGATACTGTCTGAAAACTGTGCTGGATGATTAATATTAACATAACGCGCATACGCCAAATACCATACATTACATGTGTCAAAAGCACGTCCGCCACATTACTATGAAAAAAACATTTTTTTTTTAATGAATTTCGGTCAGGTTGGCTTATCTCAACTGAGACTATATAGCCTACTATAGAAGGTAAAATAGTGCACAAGATGCGCGCAAACACTGGTGCACTCTCTATTCTCTCACTCTTATAGCCCGATGGGCCGGTAGACCGACACGACCAGAGAGAAATCAGGCGCAGGACCAACGGCTTAATGTGCCTTCCGAAGCACGGGCAGGTCTCCTGATATAAAAGGACGCTATCTGGTAAAAATAATGAAATGTGTCACTTTTTTCAAGGTTACTTTTAAGCTAATATCTGTGTCTGTAGGTTGGATTTTTTTGGTTCCATAAAAGAAAATGTTTTACTTAGCTATGTGGTTAACCTAGGGGTGGAGATTTTTGACCAGTTTGGTCATTCTCCTTTCACCAACGACACACTCTGGCATAACACTATGTATGTTACGAGTTACAATGCGGCACAAACGGATCTTTATGGCCTAGTCTACGATACGAGCTACCAATATAAGCTTTGAATGCTTCTAAATATACTCATCCATATCTTTGTAAACTAAGAGAGGAGTAGGACCGTTGGAATGTCTGTTCCCTGCGGCGGACTCCACACTGATACGCTTCACGTGACTAAAAGGCTGGTTTGTTTTTCGGCCAAAGAATTAGCATTACATTCAACGTGGCAATGCCGCCAGCCTTTTGGGCACCCTACCAGTCGACAGCGATGAGGAGGAATACTTTGATGCATAATTTTTAGTTTTAATTTTTTTCTTATGTATATATTTATTTTTTAACGTGTGTTGATAACTGTAAATAACCTTGTAAATAAACATAATTAGATACTTTAACTAGAAATATAAGCCATTGTGTAATGTATGTATAACGTGTTCAGTATAAAACAAAGACTGCAAGCTCTGGTATTAAAGCGAAAACATTATGTACAGCGGTTGTTATCTAAATGGTGCAACTGCAGCGCTCGTCGCGTGCGGGCCGTGCGGGCCGTGCGCGCCGTGCGGGCCGTGCGGGCCGTGCGCGCCGTGCGGGCCGTGCGGCACTGCCGGCTGCCGATGTTCGTTTATTTTACAAACGATATCCATACCAAATGATTTAAACTATATACAAAATACTGACCAGAACTGTCGCACCAGCATTGAACCCTCAACAGTGATGGATGTTAACACATTGTGTACAGTTGTCCTCACTCATGACCGGTCATAGCACTTATAGTGCCACACTTATGTTTGCATCGTTTACAGTCAAGAGGTCACTTAATGTCCGACTATTATCTCTATTACTAAGCAGAAACCATAGCACTACCATCAAACCCCATTACGTTTTACATCCACCGTGTATTAGTACTGTGCACACCCTCTCTGATTGTAATTGTGTTAGTTTTATTGCTCAGTAAGCGGTCTCGGGTATAGCTCGGCTGCGTTCGAGTATCAGCGACTCCCATTGCACAAAGTCTGTATAGTTAAAGCTGTTTACCAAAAACATAGTTTTATAGTAACAATAAATCCGGCGCGGTCGGTACACTCACGAGCCCGGCGGGCATGCGCCGCGCGGCACGCCTCGCCGGGGCGCCGCCACAGCCCGTGTGCTGTTCTAACAGGCACGAGTGTGTGCATCTGTTTACTTGGGCTTGCTGGTCCCATTGTAAACGCGTGCCACGTGTGAGGGGTCAGGCTTTGTTCCTAAGGCTGATTAGGACAATTGATACTCAATGTATCTAATTAAAGACAGCCTTCTTTTACCTCCTTTATTCGGACTAGGTTTGTACATCTTTAAGAGAATACATACCTACTAGGGATCTATACAAAGGTGGATTGACAACATTATTGAAATACACAATTCGTAAGAACTGGTAACCACACCGATAAACTTTATTTTGACGATAGGTAATCGTGGGCATACTAAAAGATATAACATTATTTGTATAGTAGAGCAAAACACTAATAGTTAATAAACACTTATTTCTCATAAACATACCCAGACTAGCAACAGAAATAAGTGCTTATTTAGCATTTATGTAAGAGCCAACTAAGACTTAATTTAATATCAGTGCAACACAGAAAGCAATCAGAGCGCCGAGCTAAGGAGGTGCTTCAGAAAAATATAACCAAGTGTCAAGTCGACTGCAGTCCTAGACAATGGTAATGAGACCTGCAACTTTGTTTTAATTCACTCTTGCATCCATAATACCCGCGTTTTAATTTTATACGAGACAGTGGCGACATCTATCGCTGTAGGATCATTACAACTTTAGCTGCGACCAAAAGATGGCATTACATTAAAATTTGAATATAGAGGAGGTACTTTAGAGGTTAGGTTAGGCAGAGATCTGACATAAATATTTACTGGCAATTTGTTTATAAATTTACATTCAACAAAGCAAAGCCATTTTTTTATTACTACAGTTAGCAGAATATACATAAATAAATCACACATGGAATTAAAAATACAATTGTAATCAACCCTTATTCTTTTAACTTATTCATCTACATAACATAAAATATATATAACATCACGCCTGTATTCCCCGAAGGGGTAGGCAGAGGTGCACATATAGTACACCCACATTTCGCCAGTTATGTTTTGGGTCCCAATGTAATAGGGGGCGAGGGCACAAATCCAGACTCCGTGCTGCTACTAAGAATTACCTAATGGAAAAACCCAGTAACACTTTGCCCGACCTGGGATTTGAACCCAGGACCTCGTGTTCAGCAGTCGCGCTTAGCAACCACTAGACCAACGATGCACCTTACTCAACTAACCTAAAAAAATGCAGCTGGACAATTTCACTTCATGTTGATTGGCTATAGCTATTCCCTTTAACGTAACTATCTTATATGTATACATCACAACGTAGGTATACATTCAATACCTACACTGAAAACCGTCAAGGCAACAAACAAGTCCTAATTATGTACTTTGAAAGTACATTTCTCTAACAAATATCACTTCATTTCGTTCAGTCATCATAAGTTATTGAGTTAGAACCGAGAACTTGTCTCCGGACTCGTCTGCTTGTATCAAAGCGCCGCGCGCCGGCTGATAATGAACGGATACAGGACAACTTCAGACGTCAGCTAATTAAAGTACTTGAACAGAAACGAACCCGTCACCGTGTGAATGGTAACTTCATGTTCAGTTAAAGTTCACTCTAAGTAGGCGGAGGTGCGTACGAGTAGGTGCGATCCAGGGAGTGAGGGGGGCTGGTATTATTAGCAGCACATAAGCAGTAGGTATTAGTGCAGTCTTCTTCGTCTTATCGTATGGTTGATGAACAACCTGATGTCAGAGTTGAAACCGCCTGTAAGCCTTTGGCATGGCTTCACACACCATTGAAATAGCTCTCAGGTGTGCTGGTTTCCTCACGACGTTTTTCTTCTATTGTGTGAATGGTAGAGATTATGTTGTACGGTACATTACATTCCGATTTCTGTCATTAAAGACATGACTGGACTCTGCACTGGAGGCTCTATTTCCGGTGAGGACAAATATTCGGCAGAGAAAATGGCCGCACGGCAACATCTTTCTCTTAAAATATAAGGAAAATGTTTCAAGGAATATTTCATTTCAACTTCAGTTAGTTTCAAAGAGACTGTTTTGTAGTTAACATTTTACTTATTTCTTGTAATATAAACACTAACATCCAGCAGTTAAAGCTCTCCTACAATAAATCCAATTACAAACTGTTCGTTACTGTAAGACCCTCTCGGCGACACAAAGAGATGCCGCGCCGCCGGAAGACTTCGACTGCATTGACGGCTTAATTCCCTAATCCTTTAATTCTTAAGAACAGATTCGGCAATGGAGATAAGACACCTGCAACGTCTCACAAGTCAATACGTAGTACAGTGAAGTGCAAAAGTATTTCAATACAAACAGTTTAAATCGATATCGTTTTAAACGAAAAACTAAGATCTTTACTCGAGCCGTATTACTCCTAGCTAGTATTGTTTGTGCTGTATGCTGGGTATACAACATAACCACATCATACAAGTTAAAGTAAATTAACATAATTATGCACTCTTATTAAGCACATTTAAAATTCAGAAGTTAGCTAGAAACTTACTCATCTCTAAGTTAGGAATTAATTGATATTGCACACGACTGTACAAGTGTAAGTTAGGTGCTTTCGTATGTTTCGTGTGTGAGTGTACCCAACGAGCTCGTAAGCTCCCTTTATATAAATAATTGTATGAAATCCCGATCGTCGCAGAATGTGTTTCATTTGCTTCCAAGAACATATTTCATATTGATATCACACGAAATACATTTTATTGGCGAAACCAAATGAAACTGCTGTAGATGTGGATTATACAATGGAATTGGAAATGTGAGTTTGTTCTGTAAAGCTGTATGGTGATTGATGAGAGGTCAATCAGATATTGAGTTATAATGAAGAAGGTGCAACAAAATTAGTTAAGTTAATTATACAAATCTAGAAAGAAATTTAGTTTACGCATAGCTTTCCTGAACAGAGGTCCTGCGTGTCGGGCCTGGACTAAATAAGATCCTAGATCAGCTAGGTACTGAACAACAATAGCAAACGGTAAGATGTTACAAGATCGTTCCTTATTTATCGTTGTCGGTGGAGCGACGTGCTACACTAACTCTCAATTGACACGTAGGGAAGAAAGCAGGCCTTATCTCCGGGCCATGACGAGCGAACAATAGAGGCGAGGTCCCGCGGCTCCGGGCCGGGCCGCACCGGGTGGTACCGGGCCTCATCAGGCCGCGCCGGGCCGGGAGGTAGCGACAGACTCCGACAGTGAGGAATAACTTGACGGCCCGCTGACGGGGTACATCCGTCATCTTAACACACGGAGGTAACCTAATGGTTTGACGTCCTTCGACGGTGGCTCAAATTTATCGACTCTATATATTACATGATATTTGACGTCCTGTGACAATTCTACACCTTACTAATTTGAAACAGATTTGCAGCGATAACTCTTTGGATATTGGAGGACATTCTTAGGATGTTCCCTTTTCAGAAAGCTGACTGTAATTAGAATGTACTGGCGCTTGTACTATACAATGAGTAGGGAATCTAACGGTTAGATTGATTGTTCCCCGTGGTGTATGGCAACAATGCGTGTGACATAAAGCTCATATGTATAGATACCTCAGATATGACGTACCTAATAAGAACAAATAGAAACTGCGACTTAACGCACTAAAGACTTAATCACTAGAATAGATAAATATCCCAAATTTATTCGGCTTCTCGCCGACGACATTGAACCATTGTAATATAAACAAGTCTCTACATTATGTTACCCCAGGACTTCCCACCAGCCAACCGTGGTCACAACACGATGTTTAAAGCCTTAGTGTTCCACCCCTCAGTTATATGACCCGGCGGCCGCTGGGTCAGCCCTCACAACACCAGCTAGGCTAGCGGGCTTAATTAACACGCTCGTCACACTCCAAACTGTAACGTATGTGCTAAAACATAAGGCACAGTTTAGATTGAAAGGATGTGGTTTAATTATTATAATTCATATCGCTTAGTAATTGCAAAGATCGGAGTGAAAGCCTTTCATTTGAGCGTCAAGCGAGACTAATAGCTGGGTCCTAGCTGCAGCTGAACACGAGCTGTCTAGTGTTTACCTAGCTATGTCAATAGCTACCTTGCTTATGTTTAACTCAATGCGACTATACATATAACAAATATGTTTTAGCTTAAGACAGGCAGGTATAGAGCTTAGGACTCACATGCTTTACTCTCTTATCATCATGATTAGCTTACAATCTGTTCCGATACACACGTCTTATAGGGGACAGGTTATAGGGGACTACATCATAACAGTCATTCCAATTCAAATCAGATGAGTATTTTCCTCTTCGTAATGTATTGTATTGTATTTCCTTGAAAGTGCCACCGATCTATTTAAGTCATCAACAATACACAAGCTGTGTGTTTCCCACCCCATAGTTATAGATATATGTATCATAATTATGATGTCATATAATACATACACATGGCGTTTATATTTAGGCATGTCTACTTAAATCCTAACTATTAATCATATTACGGGACTACTATACGATTTTGATGGATTTTGTTAGAGACGTAGCTGAAGAAGGGATATACTATGCTTTACAGGAAAACCACGGTAGAGGACTCTACGTGGACAAAGTGTAAGCGACAGCTAGAGTTTAATAACCGTATTATTTAAGGTTTTCTTCAAAATTTTACATGTGGATGTATATGGACCCTTAGAAGTGACCCTTTGTCACCAATCTAGGGTCTACACGATTCAAATGGTCTGCATGCCTTGTCAAATATGAGATTAAGTAAGAAATTACACTCAAACCTGTATTCTTCTAAATAATCGGTAGTGTTGTTCGGAAAATAATTGTTGTGAGTTCGATTCCCGCACATAAGTAGAGTAATCTGCAAGTATTTACGATAGACGTTGATGTTTGACATGTGGCATTTCACGTACACCAACGCTACAAGACAACTAAGTCACATAAATGTTAGACGGTCATGATATTCCATATAATATACCTATGTGGCCGCCCTACATAAGTCTCCTCACATTTTATATTCATACTACTATGTGACTACACACACATAAGCCAGGTCCACGCACGTGCTGCACTTCCCAGCTGATACAGCCGGCTGTGAGAACTCTCACCTCCCAGCCTGGTGGTATTCCTACTTTAATTACATAACAGTTAAGAATAGAATGTAATATCATAACGACGACTTGACTATTGGTCTGCTGCGCTTGGGTTTGCGGGTTCGATTCCGGCACTGGACAAAAATTTGGGTAACCCGTCGAAGTTTTTCCGGAACCTGAGTCTTTGTAAGTAAGTGATATTTCATGTTTGTGAAACGCATCCGTGATAAAGGGGAAGAAGACCCTCCTAGAAGGGGAATGTTTTAAAAAAAATTGAGTAGAGACCTAAATAGAAACGTATTTATAGAAAATGATTAATTTATAACTTGCTCGTAAATGTTACCAGACAAACCAAAGTTTATTAGCGCGCATGTATCGATGGCGCCGCGTCCCACCTATTGGACGAATTTAAAATAAAACTTAGATGTGCATATTGGATCAGTAATAATAATCATAACTAGGACACAAGTTACGTAATTACTTGGTCATGACGACGCTCTATCTGCGAACGTTGGTGGGTAGAGCTGATGAAAAACAAATTATTGTCTGTTGGCTAGTTAGAGGCCCAATTAAAATTAGAAAATGTTTAGAGGCTGCGACACCCTCTACCATGCTGCCTCACAGCTGATTAACTTTACGACGATTAAAAAAATATAAACAAGACCAGCGGTTACTCAAAGTGGTGTTAAGTGTTCATAGTGTTTATGTTTTCGGAAATAGTTCTTATAGACTCCTCGGCTGACATTACGAGTGATTTTACCCTAAAAATGCACCCATTTTCAATTCTCAGCACTAAAGCCAGGAATATAACTACTGCGCTACTGCGTGGTTCGTCATTACAATAAGGCCTACTCTAACTACGTACTACCAAGCTACCTATGTAGTGGGCCAGTCGGCTATCCGCACTGAATTATGGCCGATATAGTCGAATTACATAACGAGTCCCTCTAACCCTTACGACCTCTTCCACATGACTTCTCTGAAGAGTCCTGTGGCTTTGAGTGAACATAACAATTGCGTCCAACATTACGTTTTCCGCACCGTGCACAGTGCGCGATTTCTAATCACTTGGGTTTACCGTTTACTGAAAAAGCGATACTCGAGTAAATTCCCCGGGCAGCACTCGACCGGGTCAGCCGGGCACGGCACGACTCCCGGCCCGGGGCGCCGATCAAAATATGTTATGGCCAGCGATTAGGACGATTGCTTTGTGCCGAAACGAAGCAATCCGACTGTAACGCTCCGCACTCCACCCGGGATGTACCTAGCTAGCCTCAACTGTACACACTATATACAGCATTAGTTTTGGTGATGATAGTGCTAATGGTTATTGCTTTAATTAAATTAAAGAACATTCAACTTGGATTATAGATTAAGGATTTACAATGTTGAGCTGATAAGATGGTAATTAGCTATCGCTTTTACGAGTCATACAAAAATGATCAGTAACTTGTGTTTATTAAAAATATGATTCGGACATCAATACGCGACCAAACATAGAGACGAGCGATGACATCAACTAGATCGAGGGTTAACCTTATCGAGATCAGTAAACATCTGATTATTACGCAACTACATCTGTGCAAATGACACGACACACGAAATCTACGTAAATAAACGTACAGAGTGCAATACCTACAAAAATAAATGGTGTTATTCCGCCTCATTACCTCCAAAACGCATTCAACACAAACTCGCGCGCGAATCCCTCCGACCAGATATTATTTATGTAGAGCACAACGTTGTGTATGAGTCAGTTCTCCTTTATCATGGCTAATGTAATTAGTTCACACTTAAGGCTAACGGCGGGTCAATATACACACACAATAATACTGTACGGACGTATGAAACAAGTGACAGATTATCCGCGATATAACGGAAGCAAATATTTGTTTGTACATCATTATATTACGAACACACTCACGATGTAGTTAGATGTCCGCCTATTGTAGCAGCAAACGTTATAAAGTGTAGAGAACAAAGTGGTAGACTTACCGAGAGATGTGGCGGTCGTGTCCGTGGTGTCGGAGCGAGCGGCCAGTGAGGTTAGTTGTACGGCAGTGCGCGACACGACACGTGCGACCCGCGCTAAGGCCCGGCGCCGACTGGCCGCGTCGATCGATAGCCCCGCCATCGCCGCGTTACGTTTCGTTTACACCAATCATTCCAAACCAATGTTACTTTTTTATGACGTATTTTTTTCGTTGCAAACGAAATTATTGCGATGTGCCAGCGATAGAAATCGGTTCTCGTCGACTAAGGAGGTAATATCATCCAGGCTGTTAGCACGTGGAGCACAATGTCGGCTAATGGGAACTGCGAGAGTTCCCCGGAGCGGACGTGAGATAACGTCAGGACTTGTATTATCTCGGCGTTAGGAAACATAAATATGCAATCGTGTGTTTATTTACTTGTATCTATAACGTGCTGATTCAATCAGGGGCTCGCCGGCCGCTGGTCGTCACTTGCAGATACTTGTATGATTCAATGTTAGATAAAGATAAAGATATTTTTATTTGTTAAAACATGAGTATACACAAAAGACATGTAAGATGTTAAATATAATTATGATTGAGACATAGATGTTTTAGCCGCTGAGGCGTACAAATATGATGACAATAAAATCAAATAGGAACAAAAAATTTATATGTATTGAAGTTACACAGTTGCAGTGGAGATACAATTGCATCAATGGTGATACATATTTCAATTAAAAAAAAAAATCCTTAGAGGACTCTAATTGTAGAGTGCAATAAAACAAACAACTAGTGCAAGTATTAAAATGTTATCCAGCTCTAATAATATCTAATAATAATACTTTGATACATAATTTTTAGTTTAAATTTTTTATTTTTGTATATATTTATTTTTAAGAATTGTAAATAACCTTGTAAATAAAGATAAAATATTTCTCTTTTAATAAATAAGTTATAATAAAACATGTCTAAGTATTACTATTTGTTTGAACATTATCTATTTCCACATTGTGACGTTTTCTCGGCTGCTCGTCGGACCGAGGTCATTGCTTCCCTCCGCGCCGCGGGCTCAGCTGGCGGCGCGGGCGCACGCGACACTGGTAGCCGGCCGTCATTACAGCGAGGACCGGCAGATGCTGTGGCTGGCTAACGAGCTGTGAGACATGAGAGGAGCCGGCAGTGAGGATGTGTGGAGAGGACGGAGGAGTTGTTATTGTATACCTACCCAAACATTTTGGATGTCATGTACTAGAATATAAGGAATAATTTATTTTCTCTCAGTTTGGAACAAGCCGTTTCAGTGATTTCCAATTGTCAGTCATCATTGTACAATAATATCTACAAAGATATGGTCACTATAGTTCCTACTACTCATCATCATCATCACCCACAGCCTTCAATATCCCACTGCTGGGTATAAGCCTCCCTTAAGCAATGCCATCCACCTACTACTATAGTGCCTTAAAATAACTAAGAAAGAAACCCAACCCAGGACATTGATAGCCACGTTGCCTGGGTTCAAACCTGCAACCTAGCGGGTAAATATTCACAAAGACAACCGCCACTTATGTGGACACCATGACATCTATTGCTTTTAATCATATACATTGGCAATCCATCTAGTTAGCTAGTAACTTCATCCACCTGGTTATATGGGCTGGTCCTGGGAGCCGCGCACTTTACGATATGGTTACCCTTACCATCCCATGTGGGAATTAAACCCTAAGTTAACTAACATGAAGGTCAAACACTTGCCCTCCTCGCCAATCGGGTGGTTATTAATTAACATGTTATCTAACCGAGAATCGAACCTCACCAACGCCATCCATCATCCGTCAACAACAAACATTAGCTACGACTTTACGAGGTCAATAATAAAACGACTGTCAATTATTATCTCTATACTATTTTAATTACATTTATATCAAGTACATACGTTGAAGAGATAGGCAGCGGTAACTGTTACACGGACACCTATCTGCAACCTGCTGCAAGTTATACATTTTAATGAACTTATTCTACAGATGGTATGCTAATAACTACTTACAAAAAATTCTAAATTAGTATGATGAGCATAATAATATTGTTATGTAAAAAAATACAAGTATTAGAACTTATAAACTAAAAATACAAATAAATTCATACCACCAGCATTAGATATTACTCTGGACATGTAAACCACTCAAACTTTATGTATTAGCATGAATCACATGAGAATCAGAGAGCACTGGAACTACGACAAAGTTAAACGACAGAAGTTCTGCAACTGTACCGTTGTTGATAACAATAAGAGCTGACCTACTCGCGCCCGTTACTTGTGTGGTAGCCTGGTAGGTGCATCAGGGACACTCGCGGCTGCTGGTGCACTTCACTCGACTTGTATTGACGTTGTGAATGGTTTATACTTAGTAGGACAGCTGCAGCATATTATATCAGCAACGCGGTTGTCGCCCGCGTGGCTCTTCGACTTACTTAATCCCCTATTATGTGATTCGAGAGTTAAGTTTTGCGCGAGACAGTTGTAGTTAGTGTCTCTCCACTACACTGATGTGTAAGAAAATTATTAGCTATAGATAATGTAGGATTAAAATCCTTACGGAGGCTCAGGATAAAGCATTTAATTTTCTCTACATTCATATCTGTTTGATAACCATCCCCAATTCCATTAATCCAGGCCATTTGAAATAAGTGAAAGTCCAGGAAAAAAGACAAGAAATATAAGCCACTGTTGGAGATAAAACTAGTATGTAATAAACCCACAAACTCTGATCGTCTTCTTCTTCTTATCGTATGGAAGATGAACAACCTGGTGTCAGAGTTCGAAACCACCTTTAGGCTTCTGACATGACTTTAGACACCATTGAAAAATCGTTTTTATCAACTGATAACTGATTTAGAATACACACAAAAATAAAAAATAAACCTTAGTGCGTGCTAGGGTTTGAACCTGCACCCATTCACTTGGCAGCGCAACAGTCATACCATTCCAATCTATTCTGATCGTAAAAATATAATACACTAGTAGCTTTACCAGGAGTGCTACTCTGATCATATTAATCGGATTCTGGTTGCTGCAATATTGCAAGCGTTAAGTTAGAGTTAAGCGTTGCAAGTAATTCCAGTTTAACTTTCTCCTGATAAACTATTTCTTGAAACTACATCTGCATATGTTTTATAAAAATCTCATCCGTTTCCGTTGTTAATAAGTATTCCGCTTCAGTATAAAACTCTATGTGTAAACAATTCTTGGATTCCGGAACAATGTTACGTGAGGTTGCGGGGGCTGAGGCGTGCTGGAGGCGGGGGAGAGGCGGGGGAGAGGGGGGCATAAACTCTGCACATTTATCTTCGTCTACAACACTTCGCTTTTGGCACTCAAATGAGCGAGGATTTGGGAAATGCAACGGACAGACACAAAGAAAATTACTCCTGCACTGAATATTACACTCGGGACTGGGATGACCAATCAGTGGATTGTATAGGTATTCGTAAGGCAGGGATTTTGTTCTCTTTAAAAAATCTTCAGGAACAATGTATAAGCATACACCTGTGATTTTGTCCGCGGAAGACATAATTCGGTTGCTTTTCCAGGACAAAAAGTATTTTATTTTCTTCCCAGGGAGTAAGATATTGGCAACTGGTTCAGTGGCTTAGCCCTGAACCGTTACCAGTCCGAGACTCTGAATAACTTTCTCATTATTGTACCATCTTAGTTGAGGTCACTTTGTACACAATATTGAAACAAGTACGAGAATATCGGCTAGGTCAGGCAGACCACTGAATGAGTTCTAAGTCTTCTCTCTCGGACTGTTCCCACTAGTCCCGTAAACAATGCATACAGTCTAGTGGGTGGTCCACTTTGAGTTCATATTGCCGCTTATTGAGCAAAAAAACATCAGAGATCTCTAACATTTAAAATAAAATAAGTTTTACTTTCCACAGACCTGACAACAAGCCGCTCGACAGACACGATGACGACTAAACGTGTTTCTTTTCTTTTCATAACAATGGCTTTCACAAGAATACGATCAAAAGTAAAAGTACTTATAAAGTCACCAACAAATCAGTTTTACCCGCCAACTGAGTGTTGACTCTCGCCGCCGCTAGATGGCGCTGACGGTCCTACGGCCACAGCTATAATAAGTTTGCGCACTCTTTGTCACCATATATCTATATATCTACAGATCTAGCTTCTTTAACTGAGCACGGAACTAATGAACAGGTCTCCTTTATGTTATTCTAAGCAGCCGCACAGTTCTATACACAAAGAGCTTAATTAAAACCTGGGTATATTTAATACGTACGATGTTTTTTATGTAGAGACTTGATCTATATTACCTAGTTATGGTGTTTTTAGGGTTCGAAGGACAAGCCAGATACCTAATGTTCAAGATTTCATATGAAGATTGTTTCAGAGATCTTCAAAGGATGGAATATAGCAAGCAATAAATGAATACCCCGTCCAAAGTCACTACAGCAACAAGCCAATTCTTATCAGTAGAGGCAATTAGGTCATCTACTTAAATAGCTATTACTCATTATTATCAATAACCGACTACAGCACTTGAATAGAGCACAGAACTTTTCAAAGAGGAAGCGTTACCGGAAATGACGTGCACCGGATGTACAGCCGCCCGCCATCGTGCCCGCGCCCTCCCCCCTCCCCCTCACCCGCCTTCAAACATAGCAAGACAATAAAAATTGAGAGAACATCATCTGGAGCTGTACGTGATGAGAGTACTGAGGATGCTGGCTGTTATATGTACTTGTACACTAGTCTAATAGAATTGAAATGTAGATTTGATTATGGTTACTCTGCGAGTGAAGTCTGGTAAATATGAAGAAGAGATTGATTAGTTGACAGATTGGTTCTTTGTTGAGTTACCTAATACGAGTAGTTACCAATGTTTTCATTAACCTGAGAGACAGCATCATACTTAGAAACGTTTTTATTTTGTAGTTTCGTACTTGTAAATCTAATATTCGCATTCGTATAATACCATATAAATAGCTTTTCATATTCAACTTTCTGTAGTAACAGGGAACAAAATCCTGCATCAAACTACAAACGCCGCAACGACCGAGTAACATCGATCAAACTTGTGAACACCGATCAAACGACCGAAGTGGAGCACTTTACATGCCTAGCCGTAGCTGTAGCATGCAAATATCAAACAACAAAAGTTACATAAACCATCTTAAATACATCGTTATATTTAAAATAGTTTATGTAACTTTTAATAGCATAATCGATCTTTGTAGAAGTTCAACAACTAACGTTGCTCACAAAATATATAGTGCCATCTACACAAGTAACTCACGTCAGTTTACTAGCAAAGTTGGAGAGGTAGGCCAGTACGAATGAAGTCTGTAAGTAACCATGGTACAGTTCGAAACATTTTCTACTTTTGAGAAAGTTATTAGCTGGAAAAATAGTAATGTGATGTGTTATGTAAAAGAACAAAAACCACTGCTTATAAGTATTTGTGTTCTCTAAGAAGACTGCAGTTTCTAACGTGCAACAAATCTGCCACCTGGTCTACACAAAGTGAGTGCGGGCATCGATCAAACTTGTAAGCAGCGACGCTAACACTAGTGCTCCTTATTGATACCTCCAGTTATTTGTGCCCAACATACAGCACACAGCATGTTGTAAAGAGTAAACAGCAGTCTTATAAGGTATGTACAGGATAAGTTCGAAACTACACGACGCGAGAGAATATAAATAGTGGTTGGCGCGAAAAATGTGAGTGAAATCGTTTATTTTAAATCGTTATTATAAATATTGCCGAGAGGAAGACTTTTGTTTAACCGTGGACGTGTTCAGACTGATGATCATTATAATTATAGAATTCCTTGCAGCAAGCATTCTAAGAAAAACGACAATTTTTTTTTGGTAACGCTATTTAGATGCAAGAACTCCACGATGTCTTTTACTCTATTTAGTTCAGATAAACCTGCCAAAGTCTATCTCAACCTTACAGTAGTCTAGCCGAGATGGATCTGCAGGCGTTTCTGGTGGAGCGGTTCAGAAGCTGGTCTCCGCCAGCCCCCGAGGTTCTGGGCAGGACCAAGCACTCCGTGTCACTGGACTGGTACCGCGTTGAGCCGTTCCAGTTCATCGCCGACCAGCTGCTGTACCGACTCGAGAAGAACGACAAGATCCCTCCCTGGGTCGTCGTGTACCGGTAGGTATTTAAGGGCATTATAAACCAATATCGATTTGTTATTGCTCGTATTCATATCAATTGTAAACTCAAAATACACAGTAAATTAAAGATATTTTTAAAACATTTTCCTTTACTTTTCCAATATTTTTTGGATTACAATTCAAATTGTTGTAATAGAGGTGGAAAAACGTCTAAAGAAGTAGACAACCTGGCTCCGAGACACCCTCACAAGTTTCGATTGAGGGTGATAGTAAGGGCGACCGCAGTGTCGACACTCGCCGAGCGCGCGCTGCAGCTCTACGGCGACGAGCAGTCTGTGTATGGTACCATGACACAACTGACTGACAACCAGGGGACACGAGGTGCTGGTGAGGACAGTGGGAGCAAGGATGACCGCGGAGGAGGAGACATCACTGTGGTAGTAACTGACGAGAACAATGAAACGGTCATAGAAGGAGACGGGGAGGGCTCAGCTCAGGACACAGGGTAAGAGATCACTTGATTCCTATATTAATGATGATTTATTCTAAATTAGGCATATATATGATACGGAAATGCAAGTTCCGCGCTACAAATTAGCATTCGTCGTTAGTTATTAAAAAACTACAGAAAATAGACTAATTGACGTCAATTACTGATGTAGATGATAGAATAAGTAGGTACGTATAATTTTAAATATTGCCTGTAATAATAATATGTTATATTCTCACAGGCAGGTTTTAGTAAAAACCGCAGAGCACAAATGGCTGGAGTCCCAGTGGTCGGAGACCACGTGGTGCAGCACTGAAACGGACGGCACCTCTGTGGTCTGCTTCTGCATGGCCGTGCGGTGCGGCTACATGAAACAGGTGACGTCATAGCCAAGAGTCACCTATTTATGTATACTTCTTACAACTGAGGATTATGGAGCTACTGTTATCGTTACGTGAACATTTTATTACATACATAAACACGTATAGGTATAGTCAACTTTAGTCTCATTTGCCATTGCATAACATTATAATTATGTATGCTTCGTTTAAATTTTGTACGGGCGCTTATGAGACGAAGAACAATAATCTAGTAGCACTATTTGTAATTAAATATAACATAATTGACTACTGATTCAATACCGGATGACACTATGGGTATAGTGACCGTATGACAGTAGCCCTTGCTTCTGTGCTCTTCTGTTTAAGAGACTGATTTCCATAGGTGCAAGTCATGTTGGACGAGCGGCCCGATCTGATCGGCATCATCAACTCCAGCAACGGGTACACGCCCCTCGCGACCGCCGTGCGGAAAGGTATCGACCGAGCTAATAGCGTCCGACACACTTTTGACTAGAATAGCCGACCGTTAGTGACGACCAGGTCACTGCACTAGGCTGAACCTTACTGCGAAGACATTCATTATGCAGACAGATATCGATCGTTTATTTGTGGAGTTCTCAGAACGAAATAGGTTGACTGTAGAACATTAACGTTTTCTAAAGGCTCTTGGTAATGCTTGGCACCTGATAGTTTGATTAAAGTCATGCTGCTGGAAATCTTTTGTACATACGCTTTTTGGTCCAGGCGACATAAACACGGTGCGTTACCTGTTGTGCGTGGGCGCAGAGATTGACCAGCGGTCAGCTACCGGACAGACCGCACTGCACATCGCAGTCCTCACCGCGCGAATCCCCATCGCACAACTGCTGCAGGAAAAGGGTGCTGACTTCCAGGTAAGTGCTAGGAAGGTTGGTGTAAATGTCCTTTGGTGTAAGGCAACTTTTAAACGACAGATAACTGATACGAACTCATAATAATTCAAACAATGTTCTTGGTGACAGGCTTTGTGTGCTTGTTTCCCAATATTTCATAATAAGATTGTGGTTTCTAATTTCAAAATTTTGTTATGTCTGAAACCCACTAAAGGTAGAACAATCTAAAACTATATCTACATATTTATTCCAGTAATGTGATCACGAGACTAGTGGTGTGTCCACCAGGCTCGCGACCTGAACGGGCTGCGCGTGGAGCACTACGCGGTGGACTCCGGGGACCTGGATACTCTGCGACACATTCTGGACAGCGGGGGCGACGTCCATGCTGAGGACAACAACGGCTGGACGCCGCTGTTCAGGGCACGTGAGTAAATTGCCGGTAGTGAGAGAAAATTGGTGACGGGTACAGGTTTAATATCGTGACAACTTCAATTCCAGGCCAGAATCTACCCTTGAAATGAAAACAAAATTGTATGTCATTCTGATTAGGTACTTGCATTTGCTAAACATTAATCTCTTTATTCTTATAGTGAAGAACCTCTTTAAATAATTTTTTTTAAGTGCCTTTATTGACTGTGACACCAAATTGTTCTACAAACATACGATATGAATGACTCTATTTATTACATTTCCTACCTGCATCATGTTAATCTTCGGGTGTCAGTATGTCAGGGAGCTAAAACAGACATCATAGAAGAGCTGGTAATGCGCGGCAGTGCCGTAGAGATGGCGGACCGCGCCGGCCTGCCGCTCACCTCCGTCGCCAGGCTCATGGCCAACAAGCAGTGAGTAACACAACATATACCGCAAAGTGCCGCACGGAACTTAAGGCTATTTACAATCAAAGTTTTACATCCATACAGAACCTTGCTGGTAAATGACGTTCGAGGATCCTACAACGTATATGGTACCAGAAACTCACTCAAAGACGTTTTTATTTAGTACCCTCGTTTTTATTTCTTGGTATCTTGATGTAGTTTCCTCTTTAGTGCTATTCAAATTCTAATAATTACTATTTAGTTAATTAGAAACAAAAACCACTTCACTAACTCCCGTCCACAAAGACGTTCGATGTCTACGGAGCATCCAGACCGCCGCACCTGGACCAACTATTGATCTTCGTTATGTTTCAACAAACTTGCGAAGTGCCTTGACAGAGTTGTATCAATATTGCCCTTACTTTTAACATCGCTGCACTATCACGGATATTAAAATTTAAATCTCCACTTTTCATATGATACAAGTTGGTTCATAGAAAATGCCTAGCTTTTCTTAGCGTAAATGTTACACACGAGACAATACTATTAGAACAACATTAATGCTAAGTTAGGACGCTTGCAAGCAAGATACTTGAAAAACTTTTCATCTATTATTAGCAAAATTACAAGAAGTTGTAAAGAAATGAAGAAGTCTGATATATGTGACCAGGTGGATCATTGTCTTACCGAAAAGAGATATAGCAAATCAATGTTATATTTTTTGTTGGACATACGAGTATTCTAAGTAATAATTAGTAATGTATTAAATCTAGATGTGTGTGAATGTCGCAGAGGCCGCACCCGCGACTCTGTGCTGCGTCTGGTGGACTCGAGCTATCCTCACGAGAAGGCGCTGGCCAACTTCACGCGGCTCACCAAGAAGATATACAACGTACACTCGCTGCTCAAGATACCCACTCTACATAA
Source organism: Abrostola triplasia (assembly GCA_946251915.1). Lineage (NCBI taxonomy): Eukaryota > Metazoa > Arthropoda > Insecta > Lepidoptera > Noctuidae > Abrostola > Abrostola triplasia. The sequence goes on along the minus strand of OX276443.1, from coordinate 76,706 downwards.
TAAAGACAATCTGAAGAAGTGAACCGCGCCTTGTGAACCAGTTGGAGGTGTTGATGTTGTAAAAGTTAGGTTAATGGTGTACTACTGTCATAATGATATACGAAAATTTGTACTGAAATGTTGAGGCATTTTAGCTACATAATAGTAATAGTAGAGAGGTTTTTGAAGAATTTAGTGAAGTGCAGTTTGGTAAGTGTTAACGGAAATTAAATACAATAGTAATAAAAAACAAGAAACATAAAATGTAACACTAATTTTATTAGACAATAAAAATATTTACAAAATCCTTATATACTAACGGAGTATTGAATTGCATTATGCGTGTAACAAAGTGGTAACAGGTGTGGTTGAGTTCATTAAACACGACAGGCCAGTGCGGCCCTGAGAGCGAAGACACGATGCGTTAGCGACCCACAGCCAACCCCGATCATTACATTATCGAACACGAAATGCATTTAATGGCAAGCCCTATACAATATCCAATAAATAATTAAATTAATGATTGATATAAGTTACAGCAGTTTGATACATAGCGTCAGTAACAGTGTGTGCGTCATCCAGTAGAGTCGCGGCGTGGAAGCGGCGGCCGTCGCGTGCTGCTCGTTCTCAAACTCTACTTGGTTCTTGGGCATGCTGTGCCCATTGGTCTGGACTTCCTCTATTTCTCCCCTCTCGAACTGAGTTGTCTTCACATCTCTCCGTACCCTTAGTTTAGTATCTTCATCTACTTCATCTTCCTCATATTGTTCTATATCGTCAAGATCACCTGTTTTGTCAGTCACGACAGTAATGCTGCTACTTTCTGGTTTCAAATCGCTAACGTCTTCATCTTGAGGTTTTCGAATATTCACAAGATTTAATTGTGTCGTTCTTGTGGCCTCACCTGCCTCACTTTCGTCTCGTATATCCTTATTAATATGTGCGGCTACAGGTGGAGGGAATTCTCCTTTGAAGGGTCCAAATTGAGGTGTTTTCAAGAGCTGCTCTGAGTTAGCTGGCAATTTGGCAGAAAATAACTTAGTGCTAGATTTACTTTCATCAGTAACACTTGTCAAAGTAGCAGCTGACACAGTTTTTCCGTCGTAACTCGTAAACGTTTGGTCACTATATGAAGATAGCTTCTGCGAAAGTTCTTTCGTTGGTTTTGGATCAGGAGGCAAGTAATGAGGGCTGATGCGGTCGGATTCCATCATTAAATCGGTGAGAACTTCTCTTTCTACATTTGTTTTACCAAACAAAGCGTTTGGTTGACTTTCTTTCTTTACATAAACGGGGTGAGGTCGATCTTCTTTGGCGTGGTTGTGTGGGAATATTTCCTTAGTCCTATCGTTAGTGGGCAACAAGTGGTCCGGTGGAGAGGGTATAAACATCGGTTCAAAAGTCTCGGTGATCTTGTCGCTGGAGAATTGGTGGTTGTTGGAGATGAATTGCGGTGACTCCTCGTAATCTTCTTCGACGTCAGTATCTTCACGTCGGTTCGCGTTACCTTCGTATTCAGCTATTCTGTCTTCCGATGCCATTAAAGGTTCTCTGATTATAGGCTTAAATCCACTCTCGACAACTATTGAATCGGGTTTAAATCCCGTATTCACTGCAGGTGGTATTGTGGACTTCTCAGCCGACTCTCCCATAAAATCGGAAGATTTAATTTCGTTTTGTGACTGCTGCTCACTTTCGTACTTTGAAGAAATACTTGTTGTGGATATATAGAATGCCGGCGATGGCGTGGACGGTGATCGTATACCAAACTGCTTGGTTGGTGTCATTTGTTGATCTAATGGCATCGGGTTATCCATAGGCTTGCCGAGTATGATCTGTCCCGGTTTGTTCATGTATGTATGTGTTTGTATGTTGCTATGCTGCGCAACCGCATCGTTACCGCCTGGCAACGTAATTTGACTCTTAACCACTTGATTGGCAATAATGTCAGTCTGACCTAAGTTCAGTGTCTGGCTTGGTATCGGTAACTGTATGGAATTAGAAGTGGGTTTGCCCATTATTATTGGCTGGATAGCACCGTTTGGCATCTTATTCATTTGTTTAGGCAATTGGTTAAAGTTATGTTTATTCGAATGCATCGAAGACATAGATTTCATCGGTAGTACGTTTGGCATAATTTGATGTCTGTTCATGTTCGGCGGTAAGCGGTTTGGATTGTACTTCGGTGGTTGTTTCTTCATCGGTCCGTGCGGGCCATGGTGGCTGGGCATCGGCAGCGGGTACCCCATGTGCCCCTTTTGGTACATTGGAGAAGGACGACGCACTTTAATTTCAGGAGGTGCCGGCCGACGGAACGGCGGCCGCATGTTGCTGCTCGGCATGTTAGGAGTGGGCCGCAACACGGACTGCAGCGTCAGAGGCTTCTGGCTGGCCGGCAGAAAGTAGTTCTCGGGCAGCTTGCCCGCGTCAAAGAAGTACTCGTCCTCCTCCCTGACGGGCTGCTCCGGAACGAACATCTCCTTGACCTCCTCATGTACCTGGTACTGCGGCTGCGACACGTTCCTTTTCATCTCGTCCTTGATCTGCGTCTCCATGTCCTCCACGGCTTCTATCACCTCCTTCATTTGTACTTTGGACACCGGCAATTCAGAATACTCCTGTCCCTTACTGTAGGGCGTCCTCCTAGTCGCAGGGTACATCTCACCCGTGAGGACACCGTCGCCCTTATAACTACTGAAATCGTCATAATTCGTTTTCGTATTGATTATTTTCTGTATTTTCTTGCGCTCACTTAAAATGTTACGTTCGGGAGTGTGACGAGTATGTACCTGCACAGACTCGCCCGCCTGGAGGTCGTCGGGCAGAGCCAGGCGCTCCACCACGCGGCTCTCCTCCGCCTCGGTGGCGTCGCAGTCGTCCAACACGTTTATCTTCCAGCCGAGGTGGCGGTGAGTGTAACACTGGAACAGAAAGCGACGTTAACATCTGGAACGGTCGACACATATTTGTAAGCTAATGAATCTTTCACCGTCCAATAATATACATTCGGAAGTAATCGAGCTATCTCATGCACAGAGAAGGCTTGGAAGGCTGAAACAGAAAACAGAGAGTAAAGATTATGTACATACAGAGTGAGGGTCCCGCGATATATAATATAACTACTACACATGTCGATCTTCTATATTTGTCATCTTGCGCATGCGCACACTCACAAGTCACAGCCTTCCTTTAAAGAATACGTTGCGAGTGTGTGCGTGGGCACCGACCAACATAGACGCGTAGTTCGTATGACATACATAATTGTTAGGTAGAAAGAATATTGCAACACGTTGTAAGGAAATGTACGCGTTTAGTATCATGCGTCGTATGTAAGTATGAAGTATTAGGTGAATCAAACAAAACAGATGAAGAGTAATGATGTGTAGGTAAGGTAAGAGCTGTCAGTCAGTACATGGGCTGACTTGAGAAGTTGATAGTGTGGCAGTTATGGTATGAACAAGTATGTGAACAGGTGTAGAACATTCCTCACTGAACACTCTTACAAATGACAAGTTTGAATGTTAAGACGTGAACATGTCCCATACAATAATAATGAAGGCAATCAATAAATCACTTAAGCAGTTGGCAGTCTCATATTACAATTCCATTTATTTATGAATCCGAACTAAAACAATTGGCAAGGAGAGCAATACAAGGATTCTGGGGATGTAACTGACCTGATAGTAGACAGTGTCAGGGGTGTTCCTGTCGGGGGTCCAGGTAACGACCCCGGGGTTCCCCTCCTCGCAGACGAGTGTGAGGGAGCGCTGGTAGGCGCCAAAGCTCGGGAACTCGTCGGCCTCCGGTCCCCCGCTGTCGGGGGTCCAGTTACACAGGCGGCCCACGCCCGTGGGGGACAGCTCGCCCGTCCGTGAGCGACGCAAGCCAGCGTAGATTTCAATGCCCTGGAGATAATTTATCGTTAAACTTAGCTATTTATAAACAGGATAGTTCTAACGTAAAAAATATAGTATAAATTTCAATCAAGAAATAAATCACCTCTCTACCGATCTAAATATTGAATAAACAAGTAAGTACAAGTTTTACACAATTTGATTACAATTTACTATTGTATGTATATTTACCTTTTTCTCCTTTTCGGTCTTGTGGAAGTATCCTCCGACAGGGTCGTTAGTGATGTAGAAGGGGTGGTACCTGGCCGGGACCTCGGGATCTGATCCTCCTTCCACCACGAACGTGTACTTGCGGCCTCGGACCACATTGATCTCGGGGATTAGTAGTCCGTTGATGTACCACGAAATACCCCAGCCCACGTGGCCTGACAACAAACGTAGAAAACTATGAAACCCAGGCAACTTGCCTAAAATATAACAATATAGACACAATATTATGGACATTATTTAATGTAACACCTTTTGTAACAATATTCTTACAAGCAAAGAAATATTCTATCTAACAAAGACCATTGTTAGGATTTGATAAAAAAACACAAAATGTAATAAGTACCATAATAATAAGAAAATACTACATTTCCTGGCTAGTATAACAACTGACCGGTAATGGCGGAGTATCCCTGCTTGCCGCCGGTGGGGCCCATCTGCGCGTAGAACACGCCGTCCGGGGGCTCGTAGCACTGGATGGCCGGGATGTCCCAGGGCACCGCCTTGGCCACAGGGCTGGGCGTTGGCACCGGGTTCGGCTTGATCACGTGCATCTGAAATGGCATCAAGTCATCAAGCTCCGAAAAGTATCAAAAGGAAATGTCTCAATGTCGCATCCGAAAAACCTGTTCCGATGGGTTTAACGACACTCACAATGGGCTCTTCGACGTGCGCGGAATGATTGTGCGCAGGCGCGTCGTCCTCGTCAGGCATGGGACATGCCCAAACTGGCGCTCGTCCGAACTCGATAAATTTGTCGCCCTGATCAACAAACAAACCAATTAATCATTTCTACACAAAAAATATGCTTGATCTATTTGACGAATATCCCGGATCTTTTTATTTATATAATATATGATGAAACCTTATCTAATTACTCAGTGAACTACTTATCATTCTTCAAGTATAAGTCCTCGTGGTACCTTAGTAAAGTGATGATGGTAGGAGACTTCGTTCCTAGAGTTGAGCGGCCCGATGGCCCAGATGATGGGCTGGCTCTGATTTGTGAACACGGGCAAGTCCAGTTCGTCCGCCGCCTTCAGCGAGCGCTGATACGTCACGATCGAGTAGCCCTTCACCACGGCAGAGTTCAGCAGACGGACCGAGTTCGTATTCTCCTGCAAAACCAACAACATGCTAAATACTAACTCCTACACATAAACTATATACTGTATAGGGATCAAAACCAAAATATTTGACCTGAACCTCGATTAGGTCTGCGTACATAATTATTTTTTCGTGTCGTTTTCAGATTTAAACTCGCCTATTTCCACTGCCTCGTTGGTTTAGTGGTTGCTAAGCGCGACTGCTGAGCACGAGGTCCTGGGTTCGAATTCCGGGTCGGGCAAAATGTTACTGGGTTTTTCCAATAGGTAATTCTCAGTAGCAGCACGGAGTCTGGATTTGTGCTCGGTTAAGCAATAGGCTCGCCCCCTATTACATTAGGACCTAAAACATAACTGGCGAAATGTGGGTGTACTATATGTGCACCTCTGCCTACCCTTTCGGGGAATATAGGCGTGATGTTATGTTTTTTTATGTTCCACCCTGAAAGTCCATTCTAAATTCTGGTGCAAGACATTGAAAAATCGGAAAAGAGTTTCTAAGATTACCCCCTACGTATAAATTACTAATATTTCCTCTTAATAATATTAGTACATATTGGTAATACGATAGTTCTCAGGACTGATAAAGGCATCGCGTAATTTAAACCATTTAGTGATGTACCGCGACAGTACGGACTTGAGAATTTAAAGTCTCGTAGTGTGGAAGTGGGAATCTCGCAGAATTTTACCCGTATGGTATGGAATCTTAATAGAATCATAGTAGGTAAGTAAATCTGATGAGACACAGAATTCAGGTTTAACGTACTTTTGGAACATACCTGTATGGTATTGCATAGTATACGGGTAGCTATGTTGCAAAATGTATGTTTAAGCTGTGTTCTATTAACATATTTTTTAAATATTGATAAGAAAATTTTCTCCTACTTCACTTCTTTAAACATAATTAAATGCGGAAGCTTGTCTTCAACAGCAGTACGTACCACGAGCCTGTCGTCGGGGCAGGAGCCGCGCACGCCTGCGCACTGGCTCTTGGCGTCCAGGTAGTAGTCGATGGCGTCCCCCTTCAGCGTCTGCTGGTCCACCCAGGCCACGGTCACGTCGCCTCCCACCATCTGCGAGTGCTTCGGGTCGCCCGAGATACCGAAAGACATGTATTCGCCGTCCTCTGGAACAACCAAACAACGTTCAACACATACACTATAAACAAATGACTACATGTTATTGTGATAATATTATGTTGACTGCTTTGATGGTCTAGTCAGTAGACAACACAGCCACTTGACTCTAGTGGTTGCAAAGCACGATGCTAAGCATAAGGTCTTAGATTTGATTCCAGGAGAGGGCAAAGTGCTATTTGGTTTTACTGTTACATAAGTCATCTGGTATTTATGCTCGGCTGGGACCTATGGCGGAGAATACAGGCGTGAGGGATATGTTTTGTTATTTTATGATACCTATCCAAGACATAGATACTTATATAAGATACTAACCAAGTTTTGCAACGAGCTGTAGCACGATGCTGTCTCCAGCAACTGCCCAGCGCACCTCGAAAGCCAGCTCGTCGTACAACACCTCGCAGTTCAGCTTCGACTGCAGACAAACAGAGTCATGTAGCTCACCTCTGTAAAATATTTCTGAACCTATTGTTTTACAAGATTAGGATGGAGGATATAAGACGACAGAAGAATCAGGTGTCCAACACATGACGAGAAGCACAACGTATTACAACTCGGCCACTCTTGATATAACATAGGATCATTAAAGAATGGAATCAACCGTTATTACTGCCTACAAATGCCTTTTTAAACGTTCCACATAACCTTCAAACTTTGAGGAATTTCGAAAGGACTTTACATAGGTTAATGTGGCTGCCAATAGAATAATATATTATTATTTCGACGTCATTATCCGTAAAGTTGGGCATCTCTCGTATTAGTAGCGATCGTATCGAGATGTTTCGTGAACAATGCGCGCCGGCGCTGAAGGTTAACCATCGTTAAAAGTTTGTGCGCCGCGCCGGGCCGCGCTGGACCGCCGACAACAACTTGGACCAACTGCTGAAGTTATCGTCGCTGTCGTTAGTGTAGTTTGTAAGTTCTGTTTACCCTAATCAGCGCATCAACTTATGACGCACTGGGTAGGTAAACAGACAAAAATTTAAGAAACACGTGCATACTCTACATCAAAGTTCAGAATGTAACGTTTAAACCTCAGGCAGGACGAGGCGGGGCGCCGACCGAGACCAGCGCTGGATGCGCCACACTCAGCACTTGCCGAGTGGATTTTCGACGAGGACACGCTGACGGCACATTCATGTTTGTATAATTTTTTGTACATTTTATTTTTTATTTGTTAATATTGTAAGCTATAGAATTTTATTTGTTTGTGTGTATTGTTATCGTCTTTCTGAATAAACGGATGTCTATTCAGCTGGCTATTCTATTATTTACTATTATCTACATATTTTAAGGACGATATAATACCTCCATAAGTATGTAGCTACATAGTTCAGACAGGCGGAGCTGCGGACACAACTAGTTATAGTTTTAGCATCATCTCGTAATCTAGACAGTCTCACCTCTGCAGTGCCTTCCGAGGACATTTGGAAACATTTCAACTGATCTGTTTTTATTGAGCTACGTTTAATTGACCCGGGAGTGTGTTGGAAGTTTAATATTACATTATATTAGGCGCATCATAAGCTACGCTCAAATTTATACAAATAATTAAAATCACACGGTGCTGAAGGGTTCATAAACCTCATAATCCCGTACTAGACAGCATCATTATAGGAGCTGGAGGACTACTCCATCCAGCCTGCACTATGAGGCCGGACACGCCTGCTGCGAGTTCAAAGCGACTGCTACAACACTGTTGGAATTATAATAATAATTATAATCACGCGCATGAGCAGTAATTTATGATGGATGTAGTTACACTTTTCTGACCCTAGAACTGAACCCAACACCTCACACTTTCCTGCCTCATTACGGCCAGCACGATGTAACCGCGCGTCACATTATCTCATTGATTATGTATCACATTATGTCACAACAAGATTATCTCATCCAGTTATTAATAGAGAAATAATTCATGTGTGTCGCTGTCGACACCCGCATGTGAACATGCTTATTATAATGATTTTGTCGGAGCAGTGTGTCAATATAAATGAACGCTAGTGTTCAGATACGTATAATTTATCTGACACTGGGTGTGCCCTACTTGTTTACGACGGCGTACATATTTAAAATCTATACATATTTGAATATGTGTGAATAATAATCAAATATATTCGCCTATCACTGACGCAACCACGCTGACTGCACGGCAAATGTCTATGCTGGTGCAAAGTAGGAAGGGGCTTTAATCATCAACTAAAGGTTTAAATAATGAATGTCTGCCGCCATGCTTACTGCCTGCATCTTTATTTATACCTACTAAGTTCATGATGAACGATTTTTATATTGCAAATAGGATTACAGGAAGCACTTTGACGTCATTATTTGTTAGACTAGATGGAGTCGGCCTTTCCTGATTCACTATCTCTGAGAAGAAATGCCTCTTCATATAATTATATTTTTTGCAATCTTAATTTAGTTTATTTTCCGACGTTACCAAGGCGTTTGCCAAGTTTTAAACGAGCAGATTTGTGCTCGCATATTCAGTCTAGTCATTTTATGATAGCAATTCCTTATTCGTATTTGCCAGAATGCCTATAGTTAATGTCTGGCCACGTCTCGTGGAGCCGCAGCCAGAGCGTCTGGCGAGTGGCCGGCACTCAGCTGGCGTGACGTCACCCGCGCCAGGCGCCGGGCCGACTGGCACTCACTTGGAATTCATTCAAACACTGAACGGGTTGAGTCGCTGTCTTCCCGTGTCTCACTCCCATATTGTAATAGCTATACGTCCCATATTTGTAACATGATAAGTGTATTGTGTGTAGTTGTATATTAGTGGAAACGTAAACTAAGACTTGGGGAAGGTATACAGTAAGTTAAAAGAACAACAGTATGATAAGGCAAACTTTAATATATGTTCGACTTGTATAAAAGTATAAAAAATCTATAAAAATGTACAAGAACACAACCTCTGGGTATCGAACATGGTCCGAGCCCAACCGACCACAACGATGGATGCCAATACTATATCACAGCTAGGTTTGTACTGAGTATTATCACATTACATCATACATTATATTTACACTTTACAATGGAAAGCATTATGTTTCTTAATTACAACAAAAGTTAAATTGTATACAATGTAGGGCCCAACAAGATCATTCGAGATGTCCCATCGCTGTGATGATAACACAAACACATTTACAATTACTTGTTATTATAATAACGTACTTACTTCATTATATACATACATTTAAGGGAAGCAATTGTTTTACGCGCTCACAACATCTTGATATTTAAAAACAATACACTGCAGATTTTAAATGAAGAACATTATTGTAAGTCGCATAAAAGTTTTCATATGTTGACGTAACTGCCATACCGCTGACTTTCATGATATGATCATAAAAAACTTAGGACACGTAACGTGCTACGTGTTACAAGTGCCACTAGCGATTGTCTCAGTGTCACTGATCTGCTTCAATGTATGAGCGCATAAAGCAAGTCCCGGAACGTGATGTCGGAATGCAACACGTCGTGCACGTCGGGCACCAAATATGTTTAACTAAAACTAATGGTAACTACAGTTACTGGCTCGGGGGTGCGTTGCGATCCGCTGCAGCGCCCGCGGGGGGAAGGGGGAGAGCTCCCGAAACGACTCGCTAATGAGGCTAAACTGTGACACGGTGAGCGTACTTTATGTTGTACAGTCACTACCTGCTGGTTATAACGAGCTACCCTCAGGGCTAACTAGCCCTAGTGCGGCTGTATCATTGCCTATGTGCAATGGAAGCATATGTTGCTTTCTTACTTTCAAAATGTATCAAACTAAATTGCCGGCGTCTTCTCATAAACGTTACTTACCTATACTCACAGCGACTGTGTGTAAGTGTTTACTTTTCGTCTAGTCCCACTCGTGTGGAGCACTGTCGTGTCCCACATGCTATATTGAAGTAGAGATTACGTAAATTACAATTCGCTATTAGACCTTGGCTTTTAGTTTTTGATATTCCAATATTACGTCTATATCAGCAAACAATTTGTGTTAATGATATGCAAATGGGAGTGTCATTATCCGTAATAACACACGTATCTGCGAAACATTTCAATCGCACGAGTGCAAACACCGCTGCACTGAGATTAATGGTGTGTGCGGCCCGAGCGACGCGCACAACACGCGCCGGCCTTACACGAGCGTGGGAACGCGGCGTTAGGCAACACCACGCAACTCCTAGTCATATTGTGAGAAAATCAATTGGGAACCAACACAACAATACCCCATTATCTAACAGTATCTACTTATCTAGTTTGTACTAGACAAAGATATTTAAAAGCCAAAATGGGACGAAAACTGTATTGTCAAAAACTAAAAACAGAATACTACTTTTCAACATTATAATTCTGCCGCCAATAATATCGTCCTAATAAATCTGAGCTAAGTGATCGTTATGCAAGCGACATCAAGCGCCTCGTAAGTGTCACATGAATCGACAACAACAGTGCTTGTAAGTAACAGATCGTGTTCCGTACGACAGGACTCGAGACGAGAACATGCGACACGAAGGTCGAACAGATCGTCAGTCACGCTCGCAGAGGATGCTGCGCCTCGAGGAGGCTCAAGGCTACTTTGAATGAAGTGAGAGGAGTCTAGAAGGGCGCTCGGCTAATTGCCCAATCATACTTAATACTATGTACCTCTTTACGTGACGAAACATCGTGCTCTTAAGGCCCGAAGTGCAACCTACACGAACTAGGATAAAACACATACGCATGACATTTGGAACCTAGTAATTCAGTGAATAAAAGCAACAGTAACGATTGCCACGACGCAATGATACGACATAATTAATGAATCAATGTCCCTGCCTAGCTCTGTGACCGTCGGCGGAGTGGAGATGGAAAGATGAAAGGATGGCTCGCCCGTGACCTCGATTAATGGCAAACAAAGTAAGCGAGTCGTGAAAGGAGACGGTAAGTGATGTGTCGCTGATGATCGCGCGAGTGTTGCGCCACGGTGGCGCTGCAGCGGCCGCATCGTTGCACAAGCGGCGTGGGAGCGCCGCAACTAGGTCAAGGTCACCGCGGGATCACGCTCGCCCGCCCGCCGCGTGCGGGAGCAGCCGGTACTGGAAGGGCTCCTCGCTGGCCAGCCGCCGCCCGCTCTGCTGCTGCTCGAGCGCTCGCCGCTGCTCCTCGAACACTTGCTGGTATGCCTGCTGCTCATTCCGAGTTGGGTGTTGTTGTGAGTGAAGTTCGGACTCCTCTGATTGCAGTTGTTGATTGTAATAAATATGTTCATTCAACAGCTTCCTCTGTTGTTCAATGTGTTGTTGTCGTTGTTGCAATTCTTGTTGTTGCTGTAACAGTTGCTGATACTCTTGATGCTGTCTTAATCCTTGATGCTCTAACTGTTGCTGATGTTGTAATGCAGGATGTTGTTGTTGGAACTGTTGTTGACGTTGCAATTCTTGCTGCTGTCGTTGCAAGTTGTGCAAGTTTTGCAATCCTTGCTGCAGTCTCTGTTGCAAGTCCTGTTGGTGTTGCTGCTGATTATCCTGCAGATCGACGGACCCGTCTTCTTTGTAGGTAAGTTCTTTAGAGCTCTGTATCGAGACGAGTTGTTGTGTGGGAGGGGTGTAGGAGTCAGCGCGGCGGTATAGCGGCAGGCGGGCGGCGGGCGCGTCCAGCAGCGAGGTGAGCTCGGCGGCGGGCGGCAGGCGCGCGGCCGGCCGGTACGTCGTGGCCTCCAGCCGCACGAGCGGGCGGCGCGGGCGCGCGCGCGCCGGGCTGGCGGCGCCCGCGCTACCGGCCGCGGCGCCCGAGCTGGCCGCCAGCGCTATGTTGCGGCTCTGCAACAGGAAAGCTGCGCTCAGCGACTGCGGGAGCGGGACACGGGCACGGGACGGGAACGACGCGAAACCGGCGCGGGACGGGGACATACCTACAGTACACACTCCTGTGTGCCACTGTGAACTGGCCTTAGTTCTATTAACTCACCGTGCACTGGCGTCAAAAACTTGCATGTGGGTAGTTCCGTCATTTCGCTACAGAACTCCGAAGACACTAGCATATCCCATGTCGTGTAAACAGAATTTTGACAACCATTGGTTGAATAAAACCATGATAGTAATTAACATCAAGTGTAAAAGGTCGGTCACAGAGGCTAATTAACAATAATTATTTACTTCGACCGAATCAATATTTCGCATCACTGGAGCTAGTGAGTTATATGCAGATAATTATCACGCTCGTCTGCGCTGGAGCATAATATAAACGTTTAGTGGATACAAGTATATCGCCAATATTTACAGACTGCTTTTTGATGTGTCGTCACTGTGTACAAATAGAACTGTATGAAGGTACATACGTTGTACTACTTTCTGTACTTCCAGTAGAAACATCTTTGAAATCGACCATGTCCATCAACTAAAATGCCAGCGGGCCGCGTGATTGATTAGTTCTAAGATTGACAGTAAATATAACTGTACATGAAACTTATAATACCTGCAAGCTATTAATGATATCTCAGAAACAGACAGCATCGACCACCCCGCTTGACGCCTGTGTACAACTGTATATACAGAAAAGGCGGTAAGTGTCCGCCCGCAGTGCGAGACGCGCGAGTGTTACTGTTTACATAACGCGCGACGTTCGAGCGGTCAAAGGTAGCCGTGAGCGGGGTCGTTCACCCCAGCGCTTCACTTTCCAAAGCTGCGTCCTCGCCGGCCGGCCGCGGCGCATGCGCAACCGACAAAATACAAGCACAACAGAAGGTTCACTACGACAAGCCTATAAACAACAGACAACTATGTTAGCATGAGCGCGAGAAGACTAAGACGGCTGGAAATGGTTCTATATCCCTAAAGCACACAAACTAGATACATGTGCCTGTCTACTTGATGTTCGCACTCGGCTGTGTGTCGAGGGTCACTGACTGCATCTCCGCACCGAACTAATGTGGTCATTAGAGTTCGTAATGTCCACGTGTTGCATTCATCGCAACACTTTGCCTCCTTTTTGAAGCAAAAGGTGAAGTGTCTCCGTCGGCGGTGCGGCGGTCCGTTACAAGTGAACCTTTTGTGATCGCGAGGCCAGTGGACGTGTGCAGCGCACATCACTCGCGCCTCTAGCTCTGTGAACTTTACATGTTATGTAAAGTGTACGCTCATAATAAATGTGAAGGCTCCGACGTAACGCGCGGTAACAACGCGAGCCAATTAATGTCCCTGTTGGGTTATGTAAATACTTTATATCGAGTCGCTCGAGAGACTTATGATCGCCAGCCGTGTTCAATGTTCATATCACTACTTATTAAATATTCTAGCAAATTGTGCCAACAACGAACATTCTGCAGACAAGCAGATGACGTACTCAGAAGGTGCTCAAAATAAGGACCTGAATAAAATCCCCGGATATTCCAAATACGAATCAATTCTAAAGCCCGAAGCACATGTGCTTTGTGTAGTGATGGACAGGTGGTGCGCTCTCGTGAGCATATTACTGTACATCTTCTCCCTCCTGACAACTGTCCTTGTTGCTCCAATGCATGTCTTAGACTTGGCGGTCGTAATAAGGTACATCTACACCCGCGAGTCCCGTCAGTAGTAATGTAGTGTGAAGCTCGCTTAGTTCAAAGGTAAGGCTGCAAGTAGGGAGCCTCCGGGAATGACGATACTTAAATAAGTCCAGCGCATCCTGGATGGTCATCCTCGCGGCCATCCTAGTAGAGTGACCAATGCCATGTGGCTACTACCTCATGCCGATACGAAATAAAAGTTAAAAGATATGAATATTTTCAGATGTTTGGTGCACATTAAAAAATGGTGAATCAGAAAGTTCTTTGAGCCCTAAAAGCCCTACAACGGGTCACAGACAACATTCTAACAAATTATTAATTTAATCAATGAGCTTCCCGGGAGGCTGCGGGCTTGGAACATCCAACGTTACATTAAGTGTACATCGAACCATCACGCTTTGCCGTCTGCGTTATGCGCAGTAGTGATTAAGAAACAATTCATGAAGCAAAATGGTAAGGGAGCAGGGGCGCCGGCGCCTTCGTAACAGGAGAGAGAATTTACTAGACTTTTCCCTCTAATATCTTTTTGATTGCTACCCGACTCTACAGGATCTTAAGGTTCAAGAATATAAACTCTACTGATACAAGTATACCTGCATGATACATAAAGACAATAATTTCAATGTGAATTTCCATTTTATGGCACAGCTTGGTTCGTAGGGGAAAAAATCGGTAAAATTAACATATTTACGACGTATTCTAACCATAGCAGAGGGTCCCACAATAACGGATGAAGTTCCCAGGTCGTTACAGTCTGAGTTAAAACCTTTAATAGAAGCGGTCACGACAACGTAGCCAACTCGTAGCAGCTACGCTGACCTTATTCCACGACAACCGTTTGGATCACGTCCAACCGCGTGCTACGACGCTACCAGGCTACGGCGTAGCACACCAAACTGTGAACTCAGTCGATTCAATAGTTGTTCCACGATCCGTTGTTCGTGGCCTAGTTCTTATGTTGTGAAGTCAACATTATAACATTAGCTTCCTTTATGTAACAACGTTTCTAATAATAAGTTCTTCTAACAAACAGTAGCCACAAGGTCGTTATTATCATTAGGATGGAAATTAAAAGGAATTTGTATCAAATTCGCACTATCTACGACGTAATAGTATTTCAGAACCGCGACACATGAATAATGTGGTCAGATGATTAGTGTCGGCGGACTAATGACCGGGAGGCAGCTGCTTGTGCTCGTCAGTCAATTAGCAAGGCCGCACTGTGTGCGCGTCGCTGCGGGTTGGCTTTTCCATTCATTGTTCAATTTGATTAGCAGTGACTATTTAAAATCGCACTAGTATAACATGTTTGTATATGTTTGGTATCTAAGCGATAACCTTGAATAGCTAGACCATATCAAAACAATTAACGATTTTAAGAGCAATAGAATGTCTTATACGAGTAGTGTCGAGCAACAATCGTCTGTCCAATAAAATTATACCTCTACCATATAATCATGTGTAGTATTAGATATATATTGTTGTTGTATCCACTGCCTGCAGTTGTCTGGACACTGGACACTCCAGGTCCCGGCTGCCCGGACGCAGCTTCTAAATCATCGGTGTGATGCGCGCGTTATTTAGTGGCGACGTGTGACGTCACAGCGACCGCTGCCAGATATGTATTACTAGCGCTCCCACACGACTGGAATATATTCTTTACAAGAATTCAAAATAGAGAAACTTTGTCCCATATATACCTGCCTTCACAAGTCTTCGTAATACGACACAAGTCCAACCCACTGGTACAATCCGTGAGTCGGCATCATGTCACAGCGACCGGCAGTACAGTCACGATCGATCTCAAACACGAGAGTGAATTAATTAAGTCTATAAGAGCGTCCTCTCTCAAATTAGCCTGATGCGAGTACGACACCACCAGTTTCCACCACTCCATTATTTTTTATTGTTGAGAAGATAATTCTCTCTAATACACACAGAAATGAAGACTGTATGACATTTTTGCTACCTAAGAGGAATTTCGGCCATTGTTTATAATACTTTTGACTTTAGAGAACTACTTTTATCTGAGTTCCGATCGAATATGTGATAGGAAGTACATGTATTCCTTCTCTATTTTCTGAATATCAAAATACTATGGACTTCCACAGTACCTACCTACTTAGTATCTACAGTCACGTGTGCTCGCCTCACGCACGCGTCACATGCTGCAGCCACACTAGTGGTGCCCGCCGGCGACGCGCGCCTCGCAGTGAGGACGTCTTGTGGACACACTCCGCACACTAACCAATGTTCCTAATCGTTCACACTAAATCGAGTATTGTCTACAATGTTTTATGTCTGTTAGGGCGCACGTCGATTGATGAGGTCCTCACTAAAGTGTGTGATACTGATACAGCGGTACCTTTATATAAGTATCGCTAAATATATATAAACTATAATTTAAGCAGACGGATTCTATAAGGAAACTAGTCTTAACACGCACCAATCTAAATCAAGTATTTTTTCCTTGGGGTATAGGGGCTATCATCAATGACCTACTTTATAGTTCGAGGGACCCGTGACAGCGACAGAGGTCCGCGAGTGGCTTGTGTACTGTGTGGAGAGGTGGTAGCATGTAATGTTAGGGACAGTCGTGTGCATAACACTCGTCACGGCCGCCCCGCGCGGGCGGGCCGGCAGTCGAACTGTTGACTCGCCGCTTACTTTAACCTTTTCATCAAAACATGTTCCGCCATTTTAAGCCGAGTTCGGTCAAGAGAGCGGAAAACTGTTGAAGATTACATAAAGATACTCGACTTGACCACAAGAGGTTTAATAAGTACGACTTTTTGGGAAATTTCGTAAGATTTGCAAATGTGCCAACTGATGGCGGATCGGTTAGCCCTACAATATCTTAATACACTCAGTGTAGTACCTTTCCTATTTTGCAGGTTTAATAGTTGTAAAGTTCTTATTAAGTTACGCGCGGGTTCACTAACGTAGAGGCTTCATGGTTTTAGAAAGGCGTATACGTTAACGTAGTATTATTAAGAACAACATGCTGAGCTCAGAATAACTTACTTTTATATTCGTTCATACATTCAGACAAGTTAGAGGAGATGCTTCGTTGTTATATTTCCTTTGATTTTAACTACACTCCTAACATTGCTGGAAGCTGTCATTTTGCTGGAAGTAGGTAGATTTTGAGAGACCTGTCCTGACTTCAGACAGACGCCTTACGGCTACCATCGGTAGGACATTAGAGGAGGCCAATTCAATGGAATTATATAGCGTTGTTTGTAATATAACGGTAATATTTGTGTTCGTACAACTTCTCGTGCGTCTCCGGCCGCAGCTGGACGCCTCCCCCTGCCGCCCTCACTCCGCACACCCGCGCCCCCCGCACGCTTTGCGGGACCAACCCGTTCAAAAATTAAATCAAACTCCTTTTATTTATGTATCAGTTTCCGCTACAGGCGCCCTTATGATTTATGAACAACATATTTTTCGGAACATCGCGCTGCTTCACCTTGAGACCTCAGGGACCTCCAACTTACTTTCATACAATTTTGCAACAATTTCAGGATATTCAAGTATTTCGGATTTATGTATGAACCATCTATAAAAGATCCTCTCTAAAAGAATATTTTTCTCATACATAATACATGGGTAACTCAACTAAACCATATAAAAAGCAGAGGAACTTGCTGAATGATTTAGGAGACAGTAGCTGTTCTTTCTGTATATTGTTTGTTCGTCATCCTTTTAAAAAAGTGATGTTAGTGCATCTACGATGAAGGAGATCGAGCTGCCTGCCCGCCCCGGCCGGCCGGCAAACCACTTCCGACGGCGCACCGTCAGCGTTACACAACCTTATCTCACTATCATACATTTTTGCAACCCATGTGCTGTGACGAAATACCAATAAAACGACAGGCAATCTCAACTTTACTTCAGTACACATAACGTTCAAAATAATTGCACAGTGAGATCAGCGAAGATTTTGGACGTGCCTTATAAATAGTGAATAGACTTTCGTAAACCAATTGAATGAGATCTTTCATAAGTTTGGTAAACACTCGTCAGTGAAGCTGTCGGCCGGTGGTGGCGCAACCCGCCGCACGGGCGCATCCATCTAATCTATATGATTACCAAATACACAGCGCGGCAACACTCGAGCTAAGCGCTGCTAATGTACTAAACGCTGATGACCGCGAGTGGTGAAACTGGCCGCGTATGTATCTAACTTGTTCAAAGTGTGGTCACCCACTCGAGTGGCTCTTACACTCGATATCAAAATAACATCTCCTATTCTAAAAGCACTACCTACGTACAATGGCCTCCGTTGTCTTGTGTTAACCAATAGAAAATAAAATAATCATGTACCTAGTATTTAACAATTATTCGCAAGTCTTATTTTGTTGATAATATTCTTTTTAATCCAAATTCTTGTTAATATCGAGCCCTGAACGTTCCCCACTACAGACACTCCGGCCCGTACTCATGTACAAACTGTCAGACACGTGATCGCGCGCTGCTTTCCCCGAGAGAAAGAAACGTTCTAAGAAGTGAACTACGATTTCTGTTCAATCTGTTCTTACCGCAACACGCGTAACTATGTGGCGGTCCACATGGTGGCAGTGCATTCAGATAACGGCATCGGACGAGATACTGCGGGGACTGCACTTTCGTCTGCCACTAATTATGATTGGTAAATACGATGTTATTATAAGGCGATATATATACGATGAAACGTACGCTGTGCAATACGGGATTACTACATTTTATAAGTGATTGAGTTTAAATTGATAAAGGAAACTTGAAAGTGATGGACGCGAGCGGAACTCGAACCCGCGACTTCGACTCGATTGAGTTGAATTCGAGATTTCCATTTACTATACAATGCTATACACTCTCTTCGCGGCAACATAATGCGCAGTGACACATTGTTGTGGGTTTTAGTATTTTCTAAAATATATTGGACTTGTTCTCTCATCTAAGTAATGGATGAATATAGTTAAACTCGAATTCTTAACTGTGCCGCCGCTCGTGTGATGTCACCTACTGTTAGACATGCAATCAATCACGTGACGTCACAATTCAACCCGCTATGACGTCACTATCAAACTTTCACACACCTATCCAAATTTTTTGGCTCTTGCTTCTAATAGCTATAAGTATTAAACAAACGCTACCACAGACAATTACTTTTGAAACAAAAAAGTTTTAAATTTAAACTGTCGACCAAGTTCGTAAACTTTTATAATGACACTGAGAAAGGCAAAGGAATCCGCGTGGGGCAGACACAGTTTGTTCCACATCCATCGTACGATGCTTTGTAAATCTGTGTTTATTGAAGACATGCATCAGTATTGAGACCAACGTATTCCATATTCCGTACTCCATTTCCGTGGCGTGATTAGTTTTGTCATTTCATGAAGTTCATCACATTAACGCATGTATTCGGAACATTACCAGGCGAATGCAAATTATTATATTCTAATAAAGATTCAGATGATGCTTCTAACATCAGCGCATCGGCACTAATTCGCAGCACAATTCAACGAAATATGCTCGTACTATGTAGCGGAGATATACCGTACAACGTTAATGCAGCGACAATAAAATAAACAATAAAAATTAAGAAAACAGACTATCTGGCGCAATTCCTTGGAGACCACAACCTGCGAGTTGTGTCCGGTTCGCTGCATCTCCTGCACCTGTGTGTATGTGTGCGTACCTGTGGCGACACGCCCAGCATCTTGAGGCTGGGCGGCACGGCGGCGAGTGCGGCGCGCGGCAGCGTCACGTGGCCGAAGTTCACCGTGAAGGCCTCGCACCACACCGCGAAGTGCCCGATGTCGAACACCGTCAGCTCCTGCGACGGAGACAGGTAAACATAGATTAGCGACTTATGATCTCTTGCGAACGCCTGCAGAGCCCAGTCGGCCAGGCTGTGGACCGAGAGAGGCACGGCGTGTTACCCCGGGCAGCGTGAGCACGATGGTCTTCTTGTCGTACTTGCGTAGCGGCGCCTCCTTGCCGTTCTCGTCGGGGATGCGGATGCCCTGCGGCGAGGGCTTGTCGCCGCGCCCCACCCAGAACTTCGCGTCTGCAACAACCACACGTGTCTTACCACACTACCACAGTAACACGTACTAATTAGGAATATTCAGCTGAATTCTCTCAACCATCCATCTTTTCTCTATTAGTAAACAGTTTTGGTATAGAGTTGCGCACGACAAGTTTTCCAAAGCAGAATAAAACTAAATAAGTCAACTTAATCCCTATTACCACCGGGCAGCGACTTAGGCGATTGCATTCCTCTGCTAGTTTGGGGGACCCCACGCACCCATGTGAGAAATATCTCGTTCGAGGATACTGTGTGTAAAAATATCGTCAGTTTCAATTTTCAGTTTCAGTTACAAACTCAACAAGTACATTAATATTGAATGTCATAATCAGTTAAACTGAAAAGATATAATTCTAACAAAACAGTAAACTAGATAATATGTAAAACCCTCATCACTGCGTCGCTTATTACATCACCCCAGAGATGTGCAGTCCTGCGGCATTCAACACCACATACATATAACTATTACGTACTGCAGCATCAACTACACCCACTACACCAGTCATCCCCTGCAACCGACGCTACACTAAAATAATTATCGCGGCCATTATCTCGTTCGCGGAACTCGTTTCAGTAGAAAGTGTGATTTCCTCCCCTTCCCTACCTCCCCTCCCCATCAACATCACCCCCTGGATGCACGTAGGTGTAAATGTAGTGACATCGTAGTCAAACAATAATTCATTGATGAGTGCAACTGCAGGCATCCTTGTTACACCCTGCAAATTGTTTGGATTATACATTCGTCATTAGCTACTGATCACTAATCTAAGAGAAATAACGATTAATCGAATCAAACAGAAACAGTGAAGACACACATATTAATTTCAGATTTTCCTCACATATATAAACGCGGCAAGAGGTTATTTTAAGAGGAGCGATGTTATACACCCGCGTGCGGAACACATAAAATATTCGTGACATAGTATCCGAGGGCGGCACATTCTGAAAGCATTCGCAATTAAAAGTGTTCCAGTCAAGTATTCACGCCCCCTGCGCGTGAATATTTACAATAGGAACATGCTTCGTTTTGATAACTTGCTACAGGGATTACCTAGCCTCATTGAGCCCCCTACATACGCCCTAAAACACAAACACTGCGAGTTGCGTTTGTTAGCACACGACACCAGACTAGACACTGTTACATGAAGTGGTTCAGACTCCCGCTGTATCTCCGTTGTATTCGTTTTTGATATTCTGTGTGTACGAGTGCGTCAGCTAGAGACGTGCATGTGGCGACTGCGACTTCCACTATATGGATTTATGAAAATTTACAGGCACAGTACCAAATTTCGGAGTTGTCCAGACAATTGCATACGAGACACCAAACCACCATTGACGTAATGTTACAAGGTGGTCTCGTATAGCACCATAGCTGCACCATAAATAAATCGAAAGAAACCCTTGTATACAATATCAGTTCGCTATCAGTTACAGCATTTATTTTCGGACAGTATTCTAAGCCCGAGATTTAACTGGGTATAGATGACACAAAAACCCAATTCCACGATATCTGATATCGGGCCCTGGCTCACAGCAGCCCGCGACCGCTATCAGAACAGGCTCAAGTATATAATTCAACTTTTTCTTATGGCGTTCTACTTAGATATATCGGTTACCATAGGGCCAGTGTCTGTGTGTGTAATACCCAATACTATGTTATACTTGGTTATCTCTTCGGGGAATACAAGTGCAATGGTGATACATTTACATAGACTGTCGAGCTCTAGAGCTCCTTGCGCGTTGAGAAGTCATACGACTACATTCATGCAATATTGTATTGTTGTAATAATACTAATAAGATATTTGTAACATAATTTGATTACTTGGTGAAATAAATAAACTAAATAAATAAAAACTAAAAAAATATTATTTGTTCTAATTCAAGGCTTGTGCCGTTGCGCCACAGGACAGCAAGTGACAGCGGGTCTACATCGTGTCGTCCTCCAAAGCTGGGATGTTACAATATGCAGCACTGTGACCACATCGTGCATACAGGTGGCTTCACCGAGCAGATGCTCCGACATAAATCTTATACTTTATGGGCGCGCACCGAACATGCGCCACTATTGTCTCGATGCTCATAATTGATGGTCCTTGTGATGCATTAATGCGGCTCATAAATATGAGAACATTTGAGAAAGTATTGTGAATTCTTTTGGCAAAATAATGTTCTTTATTAGACATAATGCTAAAATAATGCTGCCTTTTAACGCTTCCTTTATTTGCTTGAGTATAAATATCAGTGAGAATACAATGAATCGGATGAGAATTAATGTCTAAAGAACCGTCAGAGAGTTACAGAGCCCGAGTAGCCTGAGCTCGGGGGGCGTCGGATAGTTTTAATGTATTCTTATTTTACATAGATGTAAAATACATAGCATCATTTCTTAATGTGCGTCTACTTTCTTTGTCTGTATAGGTATTCGTTAATCGGTTGGTTTTGTCGCACGGATGTGTAAACACAATTTGTCAACCATCTGCAATCACCAATCTGGTGTGGTGTAGTGTAGTATGTACTGTGTTTATTTAGTATTATTGCTTCATTATATAGCGGCTCTCAACAATACTACATTAATCTGCAAGATTGTTAAGTTTTTGCGACAAGCAGAGTATACGTGAGTGATTAAAGTTACCAGTAATGTGCGCCTTATAATGGCACGCACATAAACACGCGTGCGCTCGCGCGGCCCATAACGTTAATGTCGCGACTCAAGTGCGCGCCGCGACCATTTTTATACTTTAATAGAGTTCGTAGGGAGAGAGTAAGTCTCGAGATCATCACTTCAAAATAATTGAGTTATTACACACCCAAAATTCAGCCCAGAAATTAAATAATCAATTACAAAGCAATACAGTTTTGTTTTAGGTATATAATATGTTAAAATAATTATTTTATCTTAGTGTTGGTTTACCATCATCATGAGCCGTCTACTTGACGACTACGATGACATCTACCTGATGAAGACGTCCACTATTGAACAAAGGCCTCTCCCTTAGAACCACACTTAACGACAACTTGCCAATTGCCGGTTGCCATTGAGTTGGTTATGTAACAATAAATTTCAAGCAGTGTGTTAAATATAACATACCATATATTATGAGAAAATATATGAGCTACGTTAACATGAGGTCAGGTAATGGTCCTGCGTGATGTGAGGCGGCGCGTCGTTTGTCCTCATGCATATGTAAGAGGTGTTTATCGCGCGATCTGCTGATAGCCGCGCGGTGCACACGTCTCAGTGAGCGCTGTTCATGAGTGGAGCCGCGCGGTGCCGCGTGGACGCGCGTCAATCCTCTCCACAACGCCGGTACATTACTCGAATATTTTATCGCCACTTTATGTTCGTTTTATGACCCTTTATTGTATTTTCTTGTGTGACTTAATTTATGTTTGTGCAGTATTCGTGTTTGCGTAACACTTATTGTTTGCTATGTTCAAGGCGAATAGATATATACTTATAGATGTAAAATACTGTAATAATAAACAGCTCACGATATTATGTTGATTTTGTATAAATAACTCCACACTCTACTCGGGGAAACGTTAACTAGTGGCAGGTACTCACCGGGGGCTTCGCCGTCGTAGGAGAAGTTGGGCACGAGCAGCGTCTGCGCGTCCACCACCACGATGGGGTCGGAGGACACGCCGTGCACGCCGCGCAGCGCCGACACCTTGGCGGGCCGCGGGTACTCCAGCTCGCGCGGGATCTGCACGTCCCCGAAGTTCACCTGCACACACACACACACACACACACGTTATTACGGGAGGCAATTAGCTATCACCCCTACATAATTTACACACGTGACTAGTTGTATGGGCATATATTAAAGATACACATACAGTTTTTATTATACGCTTCAGTTTATTGTTTATCTTGGAACAAATTATAATACTTATTATATAAAAAGCATAATAAGTAAAGTTCATCATTTATATAGTGCTTTAATGTCATCGAACCTCGAAAACAGTAGGTCAACATATCTTTCCCAAAACATAATGACTTGAAATACAAGCAAGCTTTATCTGTTAGAACTAGAGTCTGCTCCGCGCTGCAACCTGAGGACACTAAACACCGCCGCACTGACGTAATACACGCGGAGCATCCAACACGAGCGTTACGTACGCGGAACATTACACTGTTACATTAACATGCACGCTTACTGCTGGGCTGTGCACACGCAACCTTTGGCCCGCGGGCAACACTGTGCACTACACACACAACGAGCTTTGTTGTAAACTGTTGGTACCCGATACTCTCGCCGCTACAAACCTACTTCACTTGCTAACCTAATTCATAACTCGTTGGCACGTCAATGAGTTGTTAGTTGCAGGTAAGTTTTGTAGCGCACGGGATTGAAAATGTGAGCCAAACTTGATGACTAGGATAACAGGCGAGAGAGGTCTATCCTCTTGTAGTAGGTACATACATACACCGGGATATAGGACGTTACATAAGAGGGATTCTAGCTCAATGGTCAGTAATGTGGCTCGGAACGAATAACTCACGCCAGATCCGGGGTCTTATCCTGAGATTGGAACTAAATCTATTCGGACTTACTGACGCAAAAATGTTGGGTTCATTATCAGGTGACCTCTAGAGCACGACCTATCATCATATTTTTGTGATGGCTTGGAAACCACATGGATTGATATTATTTTATCTCAATTATAATGCACATCTACCACGCAGATCCCCGTTGTTTGGCGCTTTATGTAAGTTTTTAATTAGTCGTATCACTACACACTTGTAATTGGTGGCGTGAGTCAGCGGGTAAGGGGTGCGGGGTGCAGGCGTGCGGGGGCGGGGCGGCGTTAAAGCTAATCTATGCGAGCAGTCGGCGGTTGACGAGGGCGAGCTTTCAGGGGCGCGAGTTGTGAGCGGGGGCGGGGGTCGCGGCCGGGCTGTCCACATTAGTGAGCACAAATAATATTAATGTAGAGACAAGCTTTACTGTAACTCGCTGGTTTTAAATACGGAATATATTTAACGGACAATTATAGTTCTATAGGCCTTGGCATGACATAATATATATTTTAAGGAGACTAAAAACCTTCTATCAAATTTCCCGAATCTTTATCACATAATGTTAGCTACCGACAGTAGCTTCTGTCGGCACGCCCGCTGTCGCCCGTCCCGAGCGCCGCGCACGTCCATAGCAACTCGTGCGGACTTGACCCGCGCGCCGTGTGCCGGCCGCTGGCCGCTGGCCGCTGGCCGCTGCCGGCCCGCGACTCTGTCCTCGACCTCAAGTAACGTATCAGCTGCTAATAATAACACGGCTTCTTTGTCTTTACTCGTCCCCGGTGTGAAAAATGGCGACACGAGTAATTACGAGGATCATTTAACACTTACGGCGCGCGGAATTATCTGCAGCGATGGGTAGGTGCGAGGAAGATGAAATATTGCATTTTCATGAAATTTGCAGTTTACCGACTAAGGCTATAATAAAACTATTAATAGTAGTACCTATCTACCGAAGCCCATTAGTTCTGAACAGCACCGACATCAATTGAAACCAGCTGACATAATGACGGTGGCTTTGGACATTTAGGTTATATGATGGTACTGGTAGTAGTCTGTGTCCAGCGAGGTTGGCGTCCGTTACGGTGACAGGACGTGCGCCGGCCAGCTGTCACGCTGCCACGGATTTAGGAGTCAGTTGGAGCAGATACTGTTATCCGAATGAAATGGAATTCAGCACACTCGTAGTTTTGAGAAATATACAATACGAATTTATTTGCAGTACAAGCATTATTGTACACGATACTACGATCGGGTGAGCGTGTCCTAAACTTGAAGCCAGAAAAATACAATCTGAGGTTCTGTGCCGGTCGGCTTCAGTAAATTCCTTTCAAATGTCTGCACGACACCGACGGACCACCGTTCATATTGGACCCGGTTTATGTGGCAATTCGGTATTACCACAGCACCATACCCACTTCCTACAGACACCGCACTACTTAAAATGGAGTATGTAGCCTGTTACATAATAGAAGTATTGTCAGCTCTAGTTTATAACTTTATATAAATGTATGGACGGTAGATGTAACGAGGTCAAAATCAATAAAGGCTGTCAAGTAAAACTCATTGCGCACGCGCATGGCGTCCACAACGCTCGATCAGGTGTATGGCATGTGCGTCCACGCGGTATACTGACCGCGTACTCGTCGCAGTAGACGGCGAACCACTTGAAGTCCCGCAGCGTCTTCCCGTCGGGCAGCGACAGCGTGATGCTCTCGCCGCGGTAGCGCCGCAGCGGGCCGCTGCCGCCGCGCTCGTCGCGCATGCGCATGGCGCCAGCGATGCTGGAGCTCGCGGATCCCGTCGAGCCCATGTAGAAGTACGCCGCTGTGGGAGACAGATGTAGTGAGCTTTGTTGACAAACTTAGACTAGTCGACTCGCGGCAACCGATCGTCCGAAAGTTGCGCACCAGACACCCAAAAGTGGCGCCACAGTCGCACAATGGTTTCATAATCATCGCTGAATAAAAAAATAAAAAGCATGACGTACCATTGTGTACATAAATAACATACCTATACAGCAATAAGGGACGTGTTGTCTACATTCACGATGAACGTAAATCACCTTCAATAGCAAAAGGAAATCAAGAGCGGGT
Source organism: Abrostola triplasia (assembly GCA_946251915.1). NCBI lineage: Eukaryota > Metazoa > Arthropoda > Insecta > Lepidoptera > Noctuidae > Abrostola > Abrostola triplasia. Next base: position 50,150 of record OX276443.1, on the reverse strand, counting down.
GCGGTTTTCCACCGCCTGTTGTTGCGCACTGACAGGATACTCGATTTATAGAAGAATGTATTTGATCAACAAAAAATGTAGTATTAATCAACACCGTCAACCGTCATTGAAGAATTAGTTCACTTCTACGTTTAGCAGCGGTTTCTAGAAGTCATAATATAGTTAATATTATTGATTGATATAGTAACTTCCAGAATTAATTTGTTATTTAGTTACTTGAATAACCAGTTCAATACCAGCCTGAGAAGTGTTTGAGTGTTGCCCAACTGATCTGCGATAGGCGGCATTTAAGTATATTTAATATAGCAATAACACTTCGAGTACTGGAAGGCCTAGCCAATGGCTTCACATTCTGACGAGGTCGTGTTACATTTCGTAATGTAATGTTGTTTAGATTTCTACATTAACCCTACCAAATGGTTCGCGATGATGCAAAATTCCTAGGTTTAAAAATCGACAATAGAATGAATTGGAAAAATCATATAGATGAGATATGTATAAGAATAAGTACTTTGTCTTTTGCATTATATAAATTGGCATTAACAGTAAATTTAGACGCATTACTAACAGCATACTACGGACTGATAGAATCGGTGCTTAGATATGGTTTAATATTTTGGGGTAATTCCACAAATAAAGACCAGGTTTTTAAGATGCAAAAACGGTGTATTCGGGGAATGTTTAAAATTAAATCAACCGATAGCTGCCAACCATTCTTTAAAAAACACCAAATCCTAACACTTCCGTCACTCTACGTCTTAGAAGTAGCCCTATTTGTTAGAAATAACCCTATTTGGTTTCCCCTTTTGTCAGATAATGTAATTAGGAATAGACGTAATAAATATAAAAATAACTTAAAAGTACATTCTTCCAAAACAGCACTTCTACATAAAAGTGTGATATGTATGGCACCATTAATATGTAATAAAATTCCAGACAATATCAAACAAATAACCAATACAAATGTCTTTAAAAGAGAACTAAAGAAATTGTTGTCTGAAAAATGTTATTATTGTATAAAAGAATTTTAAACAAACCTGTCTAATTGTTGTTAAAAATGTACTAAGATTTTAATTTTATTGATATAATCTAAAAATATTATTATTATGTAAAAGATATGTTGTTAAAAATGCTTATGTTTCAAGAGTTTAATTTTATTGATATGATTTGATTACTATTTTATGTTCTGAATGTCCTAGGGACAATTTACTTTGTACGCCAATTGTGGCAAAATATGTTGGGCCAAATATATATTTTTTTCCATCCAATGTTACACATGTTTATACAAATAAATTTATCTTTATCTTTATCTCTCTTTATGATGATGAAGGACGTTTGGACTTATCTATGAAGAAATTGATTTCTGAATTAACCGGAAATAGCCGTTTGGAGTGTGTAGCCCAACGTAATGGGACTTCAGGAGGTCAGCAGGGAGGCTGGCCATCCGGCCACTCACCTCTGTGCGGTTAACACACGTGTTTACTTTCACGGTCTGCGGGTGAGGTGGAGACCTCTCTAGGAGCGCTCCGACTGTTGAGCCGCGAAAGTAGTTCTGTTGTAATTACAGCACATAATTCAAATTCAAATTCAAATTCAAATTCAAATATTTTTATTTCAGACTTACATCCATATATTGTTAGTAGCAGAACAACTTAACCTAATATTAGTAACAAATAATAAAATTAACAATAATACTCAACTAATGTGCCATTGAACTGTTCGTTGGCGTTCAATGGCACATTAGTTTATTTGGAAAAGTGTGTCTGCACACTTATCCACCTTCGTAATAGGGGAGAGTCCCACCGGTCCGCAAACACATTCAGGATGCCACTAGAGGCGGAGCGCAGGCGCGCCATCATGGAACCACATCGCTTTCGCATGATCGCGGCGAACCCGTCAACGCACGCGTCCGCGAACATCCCTGACGCGCTACATCGCCACGGCAGCCCCAAAAGCACCCTGAATGCGTTATTGTACTGTACGCGCAGATCGCTGTATGCCCGCTGAGTATACTTGGTCCACAGGCTGCACGTGTAGAACGTCTGGCAGAAGGCCTTAAAAAGCGTTACCTTTACCGGTTCACTACAGCGTGCAAACCTGCGGGCCAGCATGTTGCAACGGACAGCCAGCGATCTGCGCTCCCTGTCAATGTCTACATTGTCTTTCAAGTCATCAGTGACCCAATGGCCCAAATACTTAAACTTCGAAACCCGACCTAAAGGAGACCCAGAGAGTGAGAGTTCAGGTAGCTGTTGGTATGTTAAATTAATTACAATATGCGAGAGGATAGCGCATCTATCAAGCGCTGCGAAAGTTTTCTGTCATAACGATAACTCACACAAACCAATTCCAACCTTAACATACATATAAATAAAGTTTTTATTTGGCTGGATAATTAAACTGGTCTGTGCTGATATAGGCAAACCTCGCTACAACCTCGTTTTAAACTTTGCTACTTTGAGATAGAGGTGGTAATCGATCGCTTTATGGTGCGGTATTAGTGAGCCAGTGTATCCGGTCAGTAATTGGGCAAGCGAGCGCTAATCGACGTCCGAATCCGACGATATCACCGGACGTGGGCACAACGTGTGCCCGGACGTGTGCCCGGACAGCGGCGGCCGGCAATCACTAATAATTGTGCCTTACAATATCGAGAGTGACATAACTATTGATCCCGCTGCAGCTCTGTGCTCTGAGCTCTAGTGCGGAAAACAAAATGCTTTGTAATATTTGTAAGCGGACGATACTTTAACAAACCTAGCCCAGAGCCACTGTATCTAAGATACTCATGTAACATGACAGTGCTCCAGCTGTAGGATAGCTGTAGGGCACAATTTCAAACTATTTAGTGCATTTTCAAAGTACTTGCTTGTCTATTTATTGAAAAGTTGACAATGACCCTTGTGAAATTGTCAACAAATATGTGGCCCACCACGACCATTATACAGTATTATGATGGTGTCAAATACAGTCGTAGTAGTCACGTTACACTGGCTCTCAGTCACTGACTTAAATGCAGTGAGTGACAACGTCTGGAGCTGCACACCTGATACATGCGCCGCAGAGCTATGTTTAAGGTGCATGTAGTGTCCGGGAGCCCGGGGTGTGGGGTGCGGAGTGCGGGCGGAGCGCGTCGGGCACTTAGCGCCGCGCGAGTGTCGCGGCCGCAGCTGATGTTTATTCATTAGTTTGGTTTAGTTGAGGCGCCCATTAGCATTCGTTCTACATTGTAAACGTTCAGCGCTGACTTTGTAGTTCGACGCCGCGCGCCGGGCCGTGCTTGTGACAACAACAGACACTTGCAAATGTGCTGTGTTGTTGTGGCACCCGTGAGACACGGATAGGGATACACAACAAGTCACCGGGATGAGAATATTTCGACTCTAGCCATTCTGGAAACTCACCGCACTAGATTTCATTTCTACCCGCGTACTAGAGACAATTCAGAACATTCTACATAAAGTTAACTACAAATAACGTGCCATAAATAGTAAGATACGTAATGAAATTTGATGGATGCGAGCGGTGACACGGTGGCTCAGTTGGCAGAGCGGCGCCACGGTACGGCGACTGTCGCGGGTTCGAGTCCCGCTCGTGTCCATCATTTTTCAAGTTTCCCTTAATCAATTGAAAATTTAAGCCTAGCATGGCAACATGCATAAAAAATACAAAAAGTATATACGTAAAGTTGATCTGGGTTACAGAATTAGGCGCCCGAGAGTCATAATTTAATCAAGCTATACTGTTATTTATTTACATTAATTAATTTAAATGAACTATTTTAATCTGTATTACTATCGTTCTAGTATGTGTTACAGTTACGGGCGCGGGCGGCGCGCAGGCGCAGGACGCTGCGCGCGCGCACCGTTAGTGGCACACTCCGAGCTATCTCCGAAACACATCGCTGCCCCGACTCTCTGACACAGATCCGCGCGTACATTTAGTATACGACTGAGCATATGCGGACGTCACGGCCGCGCACACGCTGTCATTTAGTTTTATTGCTGCTTACTTAGTAGAACGATACGCTCGTCCCCTTAAGGACCGACAGAATACCTCGCCCAGCGTACAGTGCAGTACAGCAATGCAAATTAAATTAGCGTTCTTGTGTCCCTTTCAATAAACTTAAAGACAAACAGAGCCGCGGTCAATTCTAGTTCCTTACACAAGATTAGTTCGGAATGCCGACCGTCAGCGTCGGCGGTAAAAGGATGACGTCACACGTGCCCACTGCTTGAAGACAAATTGCAATACCTGCACACAAGGCATGTCCCGGATGCCTGAGTGTATCAGACGTGACGTCACTGCGTGTGTGCCCCGGTATGCAAAGCAGGACAACGCAACAAAGGGTCAAAGCATATCTCCCGGTGCTGGAATCCCCGCGCGGCTGCCGGGTGGGGTCTGGAGCGGGGGGAGTGGCTCACGGGGGAGGGGGGTGCAAGTAAATTGACATTAATTACGTCAAGCTCGACGCTTGGTGCTGCAATGTGTGCGACACACCGTCACAAGCAGAAGCAGAAGGAATATTATAAATACAATTTGCTTATTATCCCTTGTTGGTCTAGTGGTCGCTAAGCGCGACTGCTGAGCACGAGGTCCTGGGAACGAAACCCGGGTCGTGCAAAGTGTTACTGGGTTTTTCCATTAGGTAATTCTCAGTGGCAGCAGGGAGTCTGGATTTGTGCCCGGTTAATGGCAATAGGTTCCCCTATTACATTGGGACCTAAAAACATAACTGGCGAAATGTGGGTGTACTATATGTATGTGCACCTCTGCTTACCTCTTCGGGGAATACAGGCGTGATGTTATGTTTAATTTGCTTATAGAGACAGATTTATGAATATGTTAATTTAATCACTGTCTGGTTTTGATCTTGTAGCTGTCAGAAATAGCTATCAAATAGGACTCTTTCTATCAAAGTCGGCAATAAGAACTTGAACAGTCATACAAACAAACCGCCAAATTTACAGGAAATAATGTTCTAATCTATTTAAGGCACTATATGAAGTAGGCCTTCTGCGCCTGTATACCTGGTGGCGTTCCTACGCCCACTCTATATATCGCGCTAAACGTCCATAGGTGTCCTGCACACGAGGCGGGCAGGCACGCCCGCGGAGAGCGCGCGCCTCTCTCGCGACGTGGCGGTGTGTAGCCTGCCTAACTTTACGTTATTTATGTTAGTTTAGCTATCAAGTGCAGGTTTTTGCATTCAGCTGGGACTCGAGGAAGGCGTTGGTTCGTCGTCCGTTTTTGTTTATAGGTAAGTTATTAGGACAAGCGCTTCATATTAATATTATGTTGTTTCGTCTTTTGGAATGTGTACGTCGAAATTGGAATGAACTTAATTATCGGATAGAATAACATATTAAAGTATATGGACTAAATATAATATATGTAAGTTCAAGTTGTACGGTATTGCATCTATCATGGAGGTACAGGCACCACATCGGCCTGAACATCATCAGTCATACCCAACCGCCAGCCATCACCTCAGCCTCCGAGGTGCCCGCGACAAGTTCACACTGTTGGTTCACTCACCTAGCAGCCGTCACCCGTGACGTCGCGCGGTGATGACGTCACGCAACGATTGATGCGCCCATCGCTCGTGTGACTTGTGCGAGTATTTGTTGCAAAATGCAATCACACGCGCGTCAAAAGTCAAAACATACTGCGGTATGTAGGAGTGACAGGATATGTGTGTCTGTAAAGACTTGGCTTATGCTAGTGGACTACTCTGTAGTTGACCGATCATATTCGTCTGCTTGGTGAACCTTTACGGATCCACGCCAGAACTTGAACTTTAAAATGCCAAGCAAATACAATGATAGTATTGATTCTTTTCGAAAAATAAACAAACCTTGAACTTGGTTTGGTTGTGAGTAATTAAGTGAGGAGGGAACAAGCGAGGTGAATGTCACGCTTTGTAAATGAGTTGTATGTAGTGCAGAGCAGCAGGTCGTGTTGGTGGGGGGGGGGGCAGCGTGCGGAACCCTTACTTGCATTGGATCATTGGATCGGACTTAAGAGTTCCTGATTACATGTAAACTAATAACGTATATAATTTTATTCAAATCGGAAACTTCATACTTAATATTCCAAAATTGGTGTTGTGTGTTCACATGAAATACAATGGCAGTACTGACCTGGTCCCTCGCCGTCGTAGTGGAAATCCTTGAGGTAGATGGTGCGCGAGTCTACAGCAAACACGCGCCCGCGCACGCCGTGCTGCAGCTGCGCCAGCGCACCCACCTCCTTGCCGAAGTAGCGCACTTGTGCGCTCGCGCCGCCTGCATACAAACATAAAAGTTAAACATCACACAGTTATCAAACATACATGTGACGCAAGTAAACTAATAAGAAGGCCGCGGACATCATGATTTGAGGAGAACTGGGATTTATGTATACCAACATTATTGTTTACAATCGAATTATTAGCCCTTATCAACGTTGAACAACCTTGTAGGTCACTACTTACGAGACAGGCCTGGCGAAATGTACGGAGTTTGCAATAACGTAAATGATCTAATTCATAATGTCATACTGTACGTACTAATTAACTAAATAATATAAAATTAATATTAATTTATTTGTTAAAATATTCTTACAAAAGGTGTTACTATATTATTATATAGATTATATCTTAGATTATATAGGTATATTGAATGCGAAAAAGTTTTGACGAATTAAGGACATCCTCCTTTTTTTGAAGTCGTTTAATAAAGCTTATTATTGTTTTAACTTCTCCGAGCTCTATCCTTACAGGCACAGGTTGCCTACTACACAAGACTAAAACTTTGTAAGCGACACCATCACCCGACTAGTTAGTTCGCTGGTTTAGTATCTCACTGTAACGTCTAGCGGAGCCGCAGGGCTACGAGAGCGCTAAACAAACGGTCCGCAGGAATGGCTTCACTTTCATGAAGACAAGCATGTATCATCGAGAGTGATGTGACAAAAACGTCAGACTATGTACATATATCCATACACAGTATGTACACATGTGTGGAATATATAAACGGAGCACTTTCTAATAGCGATCATCTCTGCACGACATGTACGGCAGCGCGACGCATGCGCATCAGCTGCCAAGCATGCTGGTATGACAGGCGCCTGCGCATTCCTGTGGTGCCGGGACGTATGCGATATATCAAACAACTAAAACATGTAGACCACAGAAGTCACCTGTTTCTTATACAACATCTCATTTACTATACAGGCTCTGAACACAACCATCACGATGGTAAGATCATTAGAGACCTCTACTGAGTGCCTATGTGTATGAGTGGCGGCAACAACATCGTATCTGCAGTTATATACCATTTACATCCTGTCGTACATGATATATTAAATCACGCCTGCGGGCAATGCAATGCGCATGCGTGGTCTATGAGCTGGCTGTCAAATGTCCACAGCTCGCCTTGTGCCAGTTCCTGCGCCTGCGCCGCGCCGCTCCTAGCTGCCGTCACCGTGCTGTCCTATACTCAGTCGTTCGTTATACACATGCGTCGCACACAAGGCCCCGGCCGGCGGCGGCCCCGCGCTGTCTGTTCCAGATAATGTATTAACTTAGAGATACGGATCTTAAGGTCAACTAATCAACATTCTATTACTGACATTTTTCTTTATCGAGCCATTCTCTCCCATATGTGTGCCAGTGAGTATTTCATATAAATGTGTGTCTTTTAACCCGACTTCAAAAATGAGGAGGTTCTGTATTCGTCTGTATGTTTTTTTGGTTAGGTATAGTCACACGTGATGTTTGACGCTTTTCATATTGAACTAGTTCCCCGCTACTATCTTTAGTATGAATAATTGACTTTATATGAGAGGTCTTCGTCACATGGGCACACCTGAGGGCTCGGCCTGCGCCTGCGTCGTGACCTGCCAGGGCCGCCGGGGAGCGCCCAACGCACACACGTTGTCCGGTGCATAGGTATTCGTTTAGTCGTTCTAGATCCTTTATTAATACAGGATCTATCATTTAATAATCATAGATACTAACTAAACACAGCGGATAGGACGAGTGGCACTCATGTAGGATGTAATTAGTTGGTGGTGATTGTCTCAACGAACTGCAGTTTCAATGCATGGAGCACGATATTTCTTTAATTTTTTATTGGTGAAATAGAAGGAACTGTAATTACCAATAGTTAATATATTTGACATACTATTATATCTTATTTACTTCAACAATGTCACGTGTGTCCATTCATCACTTAACTCAATTAAAATTTTGATACGTACACGCACGAGAAGATTACACACACACACGCGTGTCACGTGCGTGCGTGTGATCTACATCGGACCGCGAGAAAGTGCTCTCAAGAAAGTGTTCACAAAAAGTAAGCGATTTAAACGAACCAACTTAAGTGCGCGGCTAGCTCCGACCATACGTCATTAGGATAGGAGCGACTTTCGTGTGTGTCGGGGGCGCCGGGTCAGCTCCGCGATTGGCCGCAGCTATTTTAAGGTGAACGCGCTTGAATCTGTGTAACGTATCAAGGACGGGTCGAGAACACTTTCATCTTAACTTAACTGGTTGTACTTGGTACATATTACCTGGCTACTTTTTGTTAGAACACAAACACTGCGCGTTTCTCTTACATCGGAGTACATTTCCGAATATACTCTAACATAAATGTTCAGGCCGAATATTCAAAGGTCATAAAACACACTATTATAAACAAGAGTCGCACCACAGTAGCACAGAATACAATTAACCGACTGCGCTGAACACATCGAATTGTTAAGTCTCGGGGCGACATCCTTGCAACTGTACAGGCGAGCCAGCGGTACTGTCGCACGTACAGCCAGCATCACAGCCGCTATGCACATGCTCGCGCTACTCGCGCCATTCAAACCATTACGCAACGTTTACAAACAATGCAAGCCGGTAGCTCGCACACAACTATGCTCCTTCTCATGCTCAATATAAAGATGATCACTGAATTCTTGGATATAATATACTAAATTACTTAATACTCTGCCTATTCCGGTAAACGGCATAGCGAGATGTTACAAATCTGTGAACCACGCACTGAGTCACCACTTTCTCGCACACAGTACGCACGTGTCAGACACAATGCGCAGGCGCATTATTGTTGCCGTGCCAAGAATACCAACGTAATTACGTATATTCCCACTAGAAGGTTGCACCTGCGCCGGGTACTCAGTTTCACATCGGGCTGCCGAAGATCCTGTACTTTCTACAAGAGTATCTAAACACTTACCGCTCACCGCCCAGTTTACATACATCGTGGGGCCCAAAACTTTATGGACCCGCACAAGTTTTAATTGAGTTTCATTTGCTAGATAAAAATATCAGCTTTAATTTGATTGACTATGGCACAATTATAATAATATATCTCTAACATAATTGCACCTTAGCTCGAAGCGACTTTATATTTTGACTAATAACTTTTAGTATAAAGACCTTATCACTCTTATTTGAATGTCTTACGGAAATACAATAACCTGATAGGTAATTGTATTTTTGAGCCGTTTGGGGTTGAAACATTTGGGCCATGGGCTCCGAGCGCACGCGCTTTGTTTAAGGAGATAGCAAAGCGCTTAGTCGACTCCGCACGTGACCAAAGGGCTGGTCCATTTTTTGGCCAAAGAATTAGCATTGCCATTCAACGGGGCAATGCTGCCAGTCTTTTGTACACGTTACCGGTTAAACAGTTTTAATATTTTCTATACTTTGCCTATAGTTAATCTGGTACTTTTTTTCGATTTCGGTTTAACAGAAAATAAAGGATTTTCCCCACAATTTGTTATGTCTGTTACGCGATAGTCCCAGAAGTAGGGTTTACTAACAGTTGGGATCAAACTTAAAACTTGAGCACTGCGAGAACTTGCCAGCTACCAGTACAGCTGTGCATTTCAGTATGACGTGAGGCCGTGACCGATTGCAGGAAAGTGATAAGTTCGCCGACCGCTCCGGTTTCACTTACCGACCGGCGCGAGCGCACAAAAAACCCCAACACTTAACACAGAGCGGTAGTGACGTGTCACTGTCACTGTCACGCGCCCACCATACTGTGATACACGACTGGCACGTACTGCACCTGTCACAAGTTCAACAGGTTTACTTCGAACAGACTGTACATGTCGGCACATAGTAGTCAGCCATTAGCTTTACAATAAAAGTAAATAATTGTGTCATTTTGTGCGGTTTAACAGAACTGCGCAGCCGGCAATCTGGGAAAGTGATCCGTTGGAGAGTCCTCACTAATAGTAAGACACCAGCGACAATATGTGAACCAGTGTTGCAACATACACAAAGATTCTTAATGTAAATTCGGCCAGGCGGTGCTTAAGCCTCAAATTTTTCAAGTAGCAGTAGTTTATTTTGTTTGTTTAATTTTATTTTATTTTAGTTACATTTATGAACAAAGTTAGTTTATACCTAGTATTATTTTATTAAATGCGTTTTTTTTTTGTTATGTGCTCACACCGTAAATCATAATATTAGAAATCTATTCGTGGGGATTTGTAATTGGCTTTCTGGTGACTAACGTATTTGTTGTTATTGATTGTTTTTCTTAGCTGTAAGTCCTCCATGCACTAAATAAATAAATAAATAAATAAAAAGATTCATGGGGTAGGCACAGGGTAACGTCGTGTCATGATGAATAGCGTAATAGAGCACCTAGTAGAGCGTGCTGCTGTCCGCCGTGAAATCACCCACCGCTGTACCACATAGACATTAAAAGCTTGCTTTCCATTAAAATGATGCAGTTTAGCTAAACTAGCGACGTTTAAGTGAAACTCTATGACCATAGAACGAGTCCAGAAGATTGGTGTGTCGTAAACATATTACATTAGAAAGCGCGTGTCGCGGCGACTGTGTCGAGCACACGCGGGCCCCGCGGGACGCATGCGGGGCTGCGGGCTGCCCCACCCCTGTCAGATCCTACACTAAGATTCATTTCATTAGTTACCGAACGCTAAAATCAGTATTACCGCCACTACGATTAAAACATTTTATATGCTTGGTTTATTTTGCATTTATTTTGATTGAATGCGTTATTAGTTACATAAAATACATATATTTGTGTCGCAGGTGAGGAGCAGTGAGCCTACTGTGCTCTTATCGTGCATCATAGTGTCTCTCTGAATGGCTGCTAACGACGCAGCCTCCCGCGCCGTCGACGCACCTGATGTTAAGTGCGGCGCAAAACACTCGTCACCAGCGATGCGCTGCCGAGCGCGCCTGTAGCGGACCGCACACATGCGAACGGAGCGGCTCGGACGAATGGTATACTTCAAAACAAAAAGTCGCGACTCGTTCCCTCCGCTTCTCGTGTGATCTGCACTCTTGTCATTAAGACCACCCTCACGCCCGGTGCATGCATGCAGAACTTTACTTTTAACAGAACTACGCTGTTACTCGTAACTAATGACAGTCACTTGTGTGGCACCTGAACCCACAGGAAAAGCAACACTCAAGTTCTTTTCTAATATGCATATTATATAGGTATATAATAACCGTTTGCTAATAGACCCGAGCGAGCCGCGGTCATCATGAGCGACACTCTCAGTCCACCACGCTACGTAACACGACAAACCAATCGTCTCATACAAGGGTGCATAACAAGTTTTATCTTCATTAGTCTCTATGAAGGGGAAGTCACTTTGTTCGTGTGATTTTTACTTAGTCTCACTACACTAGGTATATTACACTAACACTAATAATAACTCGAAAGGTTTGGTCTTTTTTAGTCTTCTAATAAGGCCCAAATTAAATTACAAGTGTGGTTTAGCTGAACTAGCTGTACGATTCCTGACTACCTAATGGTCTTTCTTAGCAACTAAGTTAAATACCTTCCTAAAATCATCACACACCTTTGCAACACTATAATTTTTTTAACCATGAGGAAAGACATATACTAACCTGTATATGCTTATACGACCAAAGTCAAATGATAAGTAATACTCACCGTACCTACCGACCGCCACAACTCCTAACATTATTATTTTTCACAATTTTTTCCCGCATTTAAAAATTACAACGCTTGAACGCTTGAGCGCATAACTCGAGCATGAAAGTCTAAACTCTCAACGCTCGCAAGCCTATAACGCTCAAGCGTTTAACGCTCGAGTCTAAAACGCTCCAAAGCGTCGACTCAGCGCTTAACGCTCGACTCTCAACGCTCATTTTTACAACACTATCCATACTGGCTTAAGAACATGATTGTATAAAAGTATTTTGTTATGTATCGACATCTTTGAATGCTTTCCTAGGAGCCAATACATTTTCCTACAGCGAATCTCAAATTCGTCTCGACTCAGAAATAGCTAAAGTAATACCAATTTTCTTGGCTGTCTGTGAATATAGGTTATCAAGTCCGCGGATAGTTCTGTATCTGTTTAAATTCTGCGCTGTATGCAACTTATAATGTTGTTAAGGAGAGTCCTTTCATACTGATTGTCTACTTTAACTGAGGACTACCGGCAGTCGGTAAGTCAAGTTAGGTGTCAGTGTGAGGTGAGCCGCTGGTCACATGCGTGAGGTAACTGTTGTGCAACATTAGTGCGGCTGTCGAGAGTGATGATCGTGATCAGTGGCACCGAGAGTGACGTCACGCGCCGTCTGGGGGGGTCTGGGGGCGGGGAGCAGACGTGTGCGGGTGTCCCCAGCTGTGATAATGTCGACACTTCACGCAGGCTTCTATTGTATAAAAAGCTTTGGTTTTTATGTACCTACTGCTGTCCATACATGTAACATATATACCAAATTTCTGTGTAAGGCATTAAATAATACCGGCTTTGTATTGAGTAATTGGTGGAAAATAGTAATCGGCATTGGCAAAAACAGCTGAGAGACAAATATAGCTGTACTTACATACATGACTACTTCAGTCACAGCATCGCTCGGAAGCGGCCACACCGATACCTGTCCGTGTATGTACGAGCACCGCGCGCCCGAATACTTTCCCCGCAGGGGGGCGGGGAAGTGCGAAGGGGGGGGGGGGGGTCCTCTCACTTTCCTCGCATTTTTGCCGCGAGTGTGATGAACTGCAGGTATCTGCCAGATGTCGGTGACGTTACTCCGTGTTTCCACGCGACATCCAGTCTTGTGAATAGTTTCACTTAGTCATGAGTTGTGTCTTCGTACAATTCGAAACCATGTGCTAAGAGGAAACCTTTTGGCAATCTTCCCTAAACTTTTTTAAACAACAATTTGTACGAACGTCATGTTTCTGTGGAGAGCGCATCGCAATCGGCTACAGAGCCGAGCGCGCCTGCTGGCTGCGCGAGTCGCCGACACACTATGATTATATTTACATAAATAATATGTAGAGCATTTCCCAAGCAGACTCGTCGGAGCAGATACTGTGAGAGATCCACTGTAACTAAAACAGTTAAATACTATCGAGTTTCTTAACAACAGAAATTGTTATGTTAAGAAACTCGAAAGTAAGGCAACACTTTCCATATTTTTGAAGACCGAACTCTTCATTACTAAAGAACCTTATTATTATGCATGACTATAATAACAGTTTACAATGCTCGTCTATCACAAAGTTCATCAAAGTGTTGTACAAGACTAACCAATGAGAGTGGTCCAGTGGGCAAGTCAATTGTAGATCGAAACTGACATAAGAAGTAATTCCTGAGATAACCATTGTTTAATATACCATTCATTAAGGATAATCTTAAAATAGTAGTCATGAAGTTCTTAACCGAGGACAACATTTGAGATGTTTAGCAATAGATTACTTAAATGATATTATACTTCAGTATCATTGTCATTCACACAACTAAGGCCGCTCATACAATAGACATCAACGCGCGCAAGGCGCATAGGTACAGGCGAGGTTGCGCATTGCGCTTGCTCAGAACACACTGCTCCACTTACAAACTAACAGTGCGACACGTTCTCTATATTCCTTCAGTTACTTTATAAACACTCATAAAGAATCCGAAGGGTAATGTTGTGACAGATAGTTTAAGTATGAACCACAGGTTAACTTATATCTCAGTTAGGGTTTGGGCTCAGTTTAGCTAACTTATTTTCATGGAGTCATTAGAAGCCTGCTTCGTCTAACTCTAAATCATGCCAAAAATTTGGAATATAATTTAATGGACTAGGGAAGAACATACTTCCTCTGTTGCTACTATTCAAACTTGTATCCTAAAAGTGCCGAGTACCCGAGACCTTAGCAATAAGGCTACTATTACTATCTATCTAGGTACCGTTATTTATAACTTACTTGTTTTAAATACAAGATTATTTCACTTTACGTTTTTTTAACTGTCATTTCTTATTTCACAAGGCATTTGGACGTTGAGTACCACAGGCCGACGGGCGTCAGGAATGTTGTGAGTCGTGACAACGAAGCCTTCTGCAGCCTGTCAGGACACAGAGAGGACTAACGTGGTTGGTGGGGGTCTTAGAGGGGCTCGAGAGCCTTGTGGGGACGTCGGAGCGGCTGGTTCGTTATGTAGAGCCCGCGGTGAGCGCGCGACGTGGAAGTACTGGACACTCCACTGTTGTTACCACACACTCTGCTGTGCTTCACTCTAGTGGACTGCAGCCTCCACACGGCTCCTCGTTACGTCCGGCCGATAATTATATTCTCATAAAACTCCCAGTTTATGAAGCTTTATAAATCACGTTTATTTTGATTCGTTACATCATACAGCGAACAGGTGTATTAAAACTAAATAATTAATTTAAATAGCCGCCATCACCAGAGCCGCGAGATCGACAATTAGGCACGTGTGAGAGTCGCGCCGAGACCTGTTTGTTCAATTGGTTCTTATTCTCTGATAGCCATCTGATCATTACACTTTCACTTCCTAACCACATCGATAATCATCAAGAAAATAACATTCAATGATGTTTGCAGACTCCGCTGGCCGTGGATCATTGATTAGCAACAAACAGTTACCACGCTCACACACTCGGCCGCATTTCTAAGTTTTCAATAAATTTCGCAGATAGCACCGAACAGGCGTACAGTGACGTACACCCCTGCTCAGGACGCTTAGACGTTATCTTATCATTATAATATCTATCTATAGAACCCATGTTATTAGGTAGGTACCTATACCCAGTTAAAATAGATACATATACATAATATTGTATATTGTATACTAATTAACTGATTTCAGATAGTTATAAGTTTGTGGCTGTGCAGCTGTCAGTCGTCTTACAGTAGGGCGAGCATACAAAACTAGAGTAATTTTTTTCAATACAATATTGATGTGAAGTACAGACAGCTGCCGGCACCAGCGGGCGGCAGGCATCTTCCTGTGTGTCGTCAGCCCGCTGCCGTAGTCGCTGCCGGGTGTTTGATAACAAACATACTTTTGTAAACTAAATGTTATTGTCCCTCCATACTAATCTGTGTCATTGTCGAAAATACAATAGACAATGCGTACGACACAATGACAACAAGTGACGTCACGCACACATCTCACACTGGACTCGTATCTAGTTACAGAAGAAATATCATTAAAATGTAATTAATGATGCGGTAAGCGGACACCCGCCACAGGTGTCGCGGGTCTGGTGGGCGAGAGTGTCGCGCCTGCGCGGCACCTGCGTGCGCGCGGTTGTGAGGGCGCACAATCAACAACATTGATAATCGATTACTTTATCCTCGTGAGACAAAATGTGTGGAACAATCGATGACCGATCATGTGGCACACAGACGACCGCGTCACGTCACACCACTACACCTGTACCTGTACAGAGTACACCTGCAAACTGTTACGAGCGCCGCGCCACGTGGCGCCTGTCGCAGCTTGTAGGGTGTGTCGTGGTGTCGGCGCCGCGGAACCGTACCGAGCTCGTAAACATGTTAGTTCACAACAAAACAATGTGTCACCAAATGCTAACCCCATTGCTTTTAAATTACGAGTATAATCCGAAAAATACGTTTCTTTAGGTTTCAGTGAAAGACGTACATTCTAGCCATAACCCAAGATTTATTTCCCTGAATGTCTATTATGTAACTCTCGATGGCTCTTAATTCGTATCGCATTCTATTCAATACATATTGACTACAAACATCCGTACTACACACAGAAACGCTCGCTAGCACCCATTTGTAGGTGGCATCCAATATAGTCCCTGAGCAGTCAGCCAGGCAGTGAGCCAGAAACAGGTGATGGCGCCCAGACTGTGTACCATACGCAGTAACTTCCGCACATGAAGTCACGCCCGTTTCCCAAGGACTTCTCCCTGTCCGAGAACATAATTCCAGTGACGATGCACCCGGCATACTCCTCTCGCCTCATACACTCTTATCACATAATGCTCATTTAAAGTAATGCGAGTCGCAAGGGCACATATATTACATGGTGGAAACTGTTTCGTGTGAACTGGATGCAACAGAAGCGCAAGACCTCTGCCAGTCCCCGAGCACGTCACCAACTGCACTAATACTTGTTCTACTAATTTTTAAGATATGTTTTAGGTATTCAGTAATAAGTTACAAACGTCTCCTCCCCATAGAAGCCTGCATTATAACTTGTGAGGTCCTGCGAAGTACCCCAAGCCCTTTTCACCTCACTGTAGACTTCCTGGATATGAGTTACGTCAATGTGACAAAACTTAACATAGGTTGTGGTGATTATCAGAACCGTACTGGCGCCGGAGACTGTGCTGGGAGAATGTCAATGAACTGTTATGTAACTCTAATGTGCAGTGATGCTGCGCGCGCGCACCAGTACAAACAGAGGTTACCCGTGACGGGGAAGGAAATACGTAAGCCAGAAATGCCGTGATTAAGAAACGCCAACGAGTGGACAGCAGCCGCCGGAGCTGTTGTGGCCTCAAGGGGGCGGGGTGGAACGGTGAGCACTCGGCTCTTGCTGAGACGCTCAATCTCAAGTCTCGATTTTTAAACCATAAATCGGTATATATTTAATGGAACTAAGAGACTAGAAAATCCAACAGTTAACTAATATTACAGCTACAAAGTATAACATTGTTCACAGAAGACACGTGCGCTTTTCTTTATTATCAAAGTGGACCACGACGGCCGAGGCGCTGCGGGACAGTTGTGTTTGATGAGGTTTTAATGAGAGGACGCGCTCGGTGGTGGCCAGTGTATCAGCGTCGAGATCGTTCCTCTGCGCCACTTGCCTGCCGTAGCGTGCTCGCGGGGAGGGAGGGGGGGTGGCGCGGGGGGCTCGAGGGGCGCGGGGAGCGACCGGTGCGGATACCGTTGGCACCTGACCCACTGACTGCGAGGAATGCGCACCGACTACATACTTACACAGCTATACATTGCTATCAGTAACGGTGCGCCTGCGCCGACACTACCAAACAACACTCTACCGAAGTCGCACACAAGTTACTGACAATAGACGAGCACAGGTCCCTACCAGTAGATGTCGGAGTCATCAGGTCTACCCTGTTCGCCCAGCTCTCTTATATATTTTTAACTAAACCGCAGAATCACAAGAAGGAAGGAACGTAACTGTGTGGCATTATTAATTTAATACAGAAACCTTGTTCATAACTCAAAACAAGTCTACATACATACATACATACATAAAGTCACGCCTGTTTCCCTGAGGGGTAGGCAGAGACCACGGATTTCCATTTGCTACGATCCTGGCATACTTCTTTTGCTTCATTCACAAAACAAAACAATTCTAGAATCCACTAAAATTGTTAGGAGTTTTCTATTACATTTTTATTGTTCCGTACGTCGGAAAGACTTAACATAGTGGACCTTCTGCGTCCAATGTGTGTGGTGGCCACACTACCGAGCACATACACACTAGGTTAAGGTCGAGCGCGCATGCGCCGGCGCCACAACCTTCTACATAACATATATGTAACACCCGACACCCGAGACTACTGCGCCTGCGCGGTACATCATACACACACAGACACAACTCACCAACAGTGCTAAGGCGCTACACAAAAGAGCCCAAATGTAAACGGCTTCGGTAATAAAGTATGTAGGGGGCATTTGTTATTGGGGTCATTGTGTAGTACTTGTCAAGTATCCTTAACCGATCGAGTGAATGAGGCGATTAAAGTGTACCACGATCGTCGTAATTAAAAATCCGTGGTCTCTGCCTACCCCTCAAGAAAATAGGCGTGACTTTATGTATGTATGTGTACATGTGTAAGTACCTACACCGAGACTCTCCGCAACACGTCCTGGTCAGCCACACTAACAATACTGGCTCTTAACAACCACTTCTACGTTGTACTCATACTAACAGTTCGCGGAGCGATAAATCGGTTCCGACTACTGCACCAATCCTTAAAACGAAATCAGTGTACAGCATGCACTGGTGTGACCTACAAGCGACGGTCAATAATCTGTCATGAAGCAGTGCGCCGCCGCCGACTCTACACTAGATGCGATTGCTTTTCTGTCGGGTTGCTCGGCTACCACGGCCGGGGGTAAGTAGATCGCAAATATTACTGCGACTTAGCACGTTCATGTTTATTTTAATAGGTAGGTGCACTTCGCAATGAGGCAAGAGTAGCAAATATTTTTAGAATGAACACAACTAGTAGAATATACTAAAAAAAATTACTAAAAGCTCTCTGACCAAAATGCCACACGTGAGTGCAGGAGTCACTAGCAGCCAAATGAGACTAATGTTAAATACCCGTAGCTCCCATCTGAGACCGCCTCACAAGTATATTCAACCTATCTGGCAGTAGATGACACAGACTCTATAAAACTCAACTGCATAGTAGTAACATATGTACATACGTACGTACATTAGGTAACACGTGACTGTAAGTACAGAGGGCCAGAACTAGCGGAAGTCTCGGGAAAGCTGCTTCCTCCATCGATACGCGATACTTACATACACTAGTCAGATTCATTTAATAATATATACCTATAGAGTATGTATTCTACACAAAATATAACAGTACTTTGGCATCAATAGCTAGGAACTCTATTGTACGCAAAGAAAACTGACAAAATCAGCCTAAAGAGGGAAGCCAGGATCGTAGCTAACGGAAATCTGAGAAAAAGGCGTGACTTAATGCACGTACGTTTGTAACTAGACAAAACTGACAGACCAGCCAACAATCCTATACTGACAGTGGAGCCATCATCATCGTCATCGTCAGCCTCCCTTATGGCACGCCACTGAGATCGATTTTCGGCCTTCCGCTTCCAACTGCTGCCAGTCATTTTGCGTATATCGTCGCCTCACCTAGCTGCAGGACGTCCTACACTACGTTTACCGAGTCGTGGACTCTACTACAGAAGATGTTTTCCCCAACGATTTTCGGTTCTACGACAGATGTGTCCTGTCCAATACCACTTTAGCTTGCTAGTCGTGTGGGCTATGTAAATAACTTTGGCTGGACACGGAACAGTGGAATCAGTTTCTATCAAAGTTTCTCAGACACGGTGATATGCTCAACTTTATGTAAGAAGGCAGCGTGATAAGACGTATGGTATTGTTAACGACTTTATAAAACCTAATCTAAGCAAGACCCAAACAATAAAGTGTCGGAATTTGGCAAAAATGCATAATAATAGCGTGACACTAGCGGGGCAGACTCGCGGGTCGCGCGGCGCCGCCAAATGTCACCCGATGCTAATGAGGGCGCCGCCGCGCGCCGCCCGCCGCCGGCGCAGGCCACGCGCGCCAGCGACCCGGCCCTTGTATAGAAGAACCTAGCGCCAGTGTTACCTACAACACCCTGAGACTGATCCTCTGAGAGGTCAGACATAATCCTCAATTCACTCGAGAAGCATTAACGGAGGCTGCATAACACAACGCGCGACGAAAGTTATAGCGCGTCCTCGGCCACATGATATATTCTAAAATAAACAACTTTTACCGCACGTTAACGTTATGTGAAAGGTTAACCTTTAGGCCTTTAGTCAGCGCCCGTTACTTGTGGGAAACTACTTCGCATTGGGTAACCGCTACCGTTGAGTTATGTGAAAAGGAGCAGGTAATATTATTTTAATTCAAATCATAAACAACATAACTAGGGGGCAAGCCTATTGCCATCAGATACAAATCAAAGTGATGTCTAGTTGTAAATAAAAAAATAATCGACGTGCAGGAGTAAAACATTCTCTTTGATATCTTCCAGTTGTAATACGTGCTTATGAAGCCTACCTTCTAAACAAGAGCAGGTTGTAGCAAAGAGAAACTGGACCAGGAAAATGAATAGGTACTCGTCATGAGCTATGATGGCCGTATGAAGTGGGAGATGTCGGCGCGGACGGCGCGGTCGAGGTCGGTGGCTTCAGCAGTTCGGCACTACTCTCACTTTCCCACGGCCGACGCGCTCCGGACCAAACACCAATTACTTGCGGAACAGACAAAACTGTTCTACTTAACAGAACTGTATATCTAATTCCTTTGCTGATTTATAAACTAGAATTTTCTACCTAGGCTCTAAACTATCTAGGCTAGTTGGCAGGTGTTGAATGTAACAAATACCTTCAGCGAAATAATAAAAGTAAATATAGGTCATAACTTCAGGAAGGTTCCGGATTTCCATCTTCCGCAACGAATCCATCTCGCCCAAGGACCATGATAGCTCTATCGCGATTAGATGCTAGATGTGAGTGACACCTGTGATAAAGCTTTCAGAACTCAGAGCACCAGCGCCGGTGTCGAGGCTACTGCGTGAGAATGCTTGAAGATGGTCTCGATTCGTTAGTACTTTGATGAAGTACTAATGTACTACATTATTTTCCATCTTTAGCACAGCATGAAGGTTATGTAAGACGCATATTCAGTCGAATATGAAATTAATCACTATTAGCGGTGTGTTGACTATGACTTGTACCACAACTCGCAGTTCGGCGCCGGCGCCAACATTCCTCGAGCGCGACTCTCTGCGTGTGCGCCGGCTGGCTGGTGTCGGCTACTTGAGCTGACTGCAGGGAGCCCTGGCCCACAGACCCCTCACCCAGGTTTGACTCCTAAAAGATGACAGCCCTGACGGGGTGGCAGGGTCTCATGGTTGCAAGCTTCCAACCGGCTCCAGAAAACACGCTCGTGACTATACTTCTGATATAAGGGATATTTGCGGAGTTCAGAAGTATCTTGCGATTCTGGTTTATTTCTTCGTTCCAGGCTAGGTAACGCTAACTGTATTTTGCCCCAATTGATTGAACACAATGTCGTGAATCATGTCGTTATACTTTCTGTGTATAGGTACATCATTATGTGGATTTAGTTACTTGATATTATTAGACGTAAATCTTTATCAAGAATGCTCTAAATCTCGTCATCATGAAAACGGACTTACACCAATATCTGCTTATAAACTATGAATTAAATTATGTGTCTATACCGCTAAAACATTTTGTTTACCTAAGCGACTTCCTCTGAGGAACTGTAACTTTTCTTAAATGTATTGTCAGGTCGGATAAGAAGTCTTGTAAGAATTTTAAGCAGTATCATAAATAAGATAATTATATCTTACAATCTAGGTATTAATTGCAGGAACAAATTTCTTTTAATCAGCGTCAACATAAAAGCTGTAGAAACTACAGATAACCAATTATTATAATTTGGTCCTCAAATCACTTTGCAGCATCATATTTAGTTTCCGGGCGCTGAGTGCAGTGAGATGAAAGCGTTACATAGTGGTATGGTCTGCTTTTTAGGGCAGCGGCGGCCGCGGGCAGCGTACTCACCAACTAGCAGCAGCAGCGCGATGGCCGCCGCGGGGGTCATCGCAGCGACGGAATACACTACGTGAACTGTAAAGGTTGCGCGAACGGTGCGCTTGAGAGTCGCGCGTGCGTGCGGCGCGACGTCTTCGCGGGTACTGATCGCGCGCGCGCCGTGTCTTCAGTTTTGCTGCGCGCGCGTTGAGCAACACGCCCCCCGCGCGCCCGCCGCCCCTCTACTGCCGGCTTCAGCGCTCCTGCACCATCCTTGGCAGCCTCCATTTCTAGAATTGAGGACTTAATAAATGGATCTGCGAAGTTAAGCAATCCTTGCCGCGGTCCGTCTATGGATGGATTACCGTTCTTCTTACATCCAGACTCCTCTGTGCTTCAGGGGTTTCCTACATACTCTGTTGCCGGTCGTGGCCGTTTGCCGCCAATTCGGGAAATGAGTAGGTAAAGGTATATTTACTCTTTCATTACATAGCCTAACCTTAGCCTTTCGTTCAAGGAGTAGGCTAGCCCGGCTGACGGAATTCCCGAGTTAGTCCTGGCATTTCTTCATCTGAATGGCAGGTAGTCCTATAGAAAATGCCGTTTCAAAATACAAGAAATACTAAATAAATATATTCAAGTGGTAAAAAAATGTGTATAAGTAAACGACCTGTTTTTATATGAAATCAATACCTACTACATAATGTAAATTTAATTGGATGTTCTGTTTATGATTAATTAAGCGCTGTTGTGTTATGACAAGGAGCAGGGTACGTACAGTGTAGGTATGAACAGCGAAGCGTGCCGCCAGCCGCCGCTGTGGGAGCTGGTCGCGGGACAGGCGCGCGCACCACACACGTGACACACACCACAAAACTTATAGTGACCGGCAAGCTTGACGTCGTCACAAATATCTGGCGACAACCTCGGAGCACGCTCAACATCCCCCACATGACTGTTCAGTCTGGCTCAGTAGGTAAACATTGCCAGGTCGGTGCAGATAGTATAATAATTAGATTTTTTTTATAAAACGTTACCCCACACTAAGAATTTCTCCTGTATCGTGAGTCTGTTTCACAAACATGAAATATCACATACAAAACATCTAGACTCAGGACAAACATCTGTGAATAACACAAATGTCTGCCCCGTGCAGGAATTGAACCCGCAAACCTTAGCGCAGCAGTCCAATCGCATAGCCACTACGCTAATTATGCTGCTTATGCACAAAAGGACGTCTGAGAGGCCTGAAGGCATTTGTCGCTGACTTTACTTACGCTCTGTATGTAATAGTTAAATGTTCATTGTTATAAAATAATTATTAAAGGTCACATTAACTGGCCTCGACTTCGCTTCTAACATAGCCATAAGTCGTGAATACCTCGCGCTATGAACAATAGTCGTGAAACTAAATAGTCCTTGCTTGAATCTCCAACAAGATAAAGAGATACTATTGACATAGTTAGGACCAAATCTACCCAAAAATATCTTTCGTAAACCATTGTTACTGCAGAGCAGTTGCGGATTAAAAGTCCACGGCACCCCAGGCAGGCACCTCGTCGGCGGCCTGTTGCTACCCATGTGTTTAGTCAAATTAAAACTACTGCGCCTCTTGGCGTGCTAACGTTCCTACTGCCTAGTTTGCTTTTAGGTTCCGCCACTGCTACGGAGGATCAATAAACCTATATCGTGACGAGAAATTGCAACGCAAAGCTTGATTTTAGCAAGAGATGTACTGTTCGGCTGAACTCCCAGAAAGTAAACGGTCTCGTGCGGAAAATGTGTTTTTCTGTTAAGTTCTGAAGAAGTTAAGAATTGTAAAAGGATATCTAAATAAGACACCAACTACATATTTTGAGTTTTGCAATTTTTATCCTTCGGTCGGCTAGGCTGAGCGGAAATCTGCTACAACAAGCTTTATTTAGACTTCACCCCTATCCGAAATTATTTGAAACTTTTATATGACACTCGGATTGTGGTTTCTGATAAATTTTCATTTTTAAAATCCGATTAATTCGTATCACATTCACCATACATAATATACTTATCCAAGTATGATGTATAAAGGTACCTGGCTCATGACTGACCTAAAACATCCGTAAAACGAAGTAAAGCGCCTAGCAATTCGCATATAGTCACACGCTGGAGAGTGTCACGATGCTTTTTAATACAGTAGACTGCTGATCAACAATCCTAAGCTGTAATCTCTTCTTGGGCGAATTTACGTTAACTTCAGTGGCGGTGAGATATACAAATATACAAGCCTGGTCTAAGAAGGAACAAATACTCTGACCTCAAACCCGAACCTATGCGGATCTCGTGCTTAGTATGATAAGCAGTCACAGCCATTACTACAAAATAATAAATGAGTATTTTTTTTTCTTATAAAATAAATAATGAATTAAATACAGAATTCATACAACTACACTCGACGTTATTATTTAAAACGTTTTACATACTGACCAATAATATTTTTAATCCTATAGCAACTCCAGCTAAGCCTTCAGTCAGTTCTATGTTACGAGGAGAACAAAAAGTGAAAGTTTTTCTCAGTGATTGGTTGTTTTTACTTTAGTACTGCAGGCAGCCAATAGGAGCGCGGCCTTGGTTAAGTTTTTGATAAGTAGCAACAAAACGTACTAAGTGACTTGTCAAGTTACCGGAAGTAATGGTATACGAAATACTTGAAATGTTGTGACCTTTATTTTTAGTTAGAAAGTTTAAAAAACCTAGTAATAAGTGATTAAAGTGAGTGTAAGATGTTCAGAATATGGTTCCTGCTACTTATAGCAGTGACTAAAGGTAAAACTAGAGCGCAGTCAGGCTTCTCTTTAATATTAAGTGTCAACTTTCTATCCCATCGTGACGGTGAGCTGTGCATTGTGTAACGTTGCAGACTGTCGGTCGCAGGACGAGGAGGGGCCCTACCGCGGGAAGTTCATCGGCAAGATCAACTCCTATCACCACCAGGTACTGCCTCCAGCAAGTCCACAACACACAACATCCCCTGGCAGCCAGCCAGCATCCGCGCGCTCGTACACACACTTACTTTTACATTCAATATTTAGGAGAACGTTAGTGCTGCGTTTATACAGCTTGGCTTAGCTCATTTAAATAAGAGATATAACTTTAACTGGAGAAGACTTTTAATACAAATAATACTAATAAATTGTTCTTATTATTTATTTTAAACTTACTACATTACAATGTAAACTTTTGTAAATATGTCGAGTGGTATCCGGCCTAGAATTGACAACACCCTTCCCTACTGCGGGTGTTGTAAGAGGCATAAGGAAATATCCAGAGATGGGTAGCAGTGTCTTCTGTAACTTTACCACCAAGGCGCTTTCCACACATATTACTTAAGGGGGAAGCCTTTGTTCAACAATGGACATCTTTCAGTTGATGATTAATTATAATATATTATTAATACCAGTTTGGAGAAGGTGCATATTTTTAGTATATGTAATTATTTATCAAAGGAAGTGGTCAGATTAGTATCATTTATTCCAATAAATTATTATTTGAATTGTCTTATCTGTTATGTTGACAGGTATCGGGTGAAGTGTATGCAATAGATGACTACACACTATTATTGGTGAACTTTAACTATGATGGAACCGGAGACGACACCTTCTTCTGGGCCGGGGACTCAGGCCGGCCCGGACCACAAGGGTTTATTGTGCCCAATGAGTTTGGCAGGTTAGTTATCAACATATATACCTGTTTAATATGATCAACAATACTCACTTAAAAGAAATTAAGTACATAAGTATATGAATTTGCAACTGCAGATTTCTGAAAAGAAAATATCTAATAATAATTAAAAACATGTGTTTGCTTGAACTTGAATCATTAATATAGTCCATCGTAAAGTAATGTATAGCTTGTGTTTTATTTAAAATAATGAATGTGAGGTGTTAGTTTACTTTGTCAAATGTTTCAATTATATTGTAACATTTTACATAAGTATAACATGGAATTAGAGGTAGAGTGAGGTAGGTGTAGCTTCGTGCTTACCTGTGCTGAGTGGGCGCATGTAACCACAGCGTCCCTCGTGACGTGGTCTGTGTGCTGGTGCCCGCAGGACCAACATCCTGGAGCGGTACTACAACGCGGAGGTGCGGCTGCCGCTGCCCGACGGCAAGCGCATCTCGCGCATCAAGTGGCTGGCGGTGTACGACATCGGCAGCCAGAACGCGTTCGGCGACGTGTTCGTGCCCGACGACTTCGAGGCGCCGGCCGAGCGCGCCGTGGGCCCGCTGGCCGGCGGCGCCGCCGTGTCCAGCAAGCCCGTGCGCTTCCTGGACGCCACCACGCTGCTGTGAGTGCCCGCCTGCCCGCGGCCGAGGGTGACGCGCCACCCGAGTACGTTACGCTGTTACTTGATACGTTTCTCCTCGCGTCCTAGCATCCCGGAGTTCCGCTACGACGGCAGCGGCGAGGAGGTGTACTTCTGGACGGGCGTGGGCCCGCAGCCCTCCTCGCGCGGCATGAAGATTCCCGACGAGTACGGCTAGTGAGTAGCGTATTGTACTGCATTCCGCTAATTGGTTTTCAATTTCGATTTCACGGTCTCGTTTTAAGACCTTGAACATAGCCAACGAGGCTGTCATTTGCACTCGTGTCCAGCCTGGAGCCCATCCGCGCCTACAAGGGCGAGGACGTGCGCCTGGAGCTGCCGGGCGGCACCACGGTGTTCGACGTGAAGTGGCTGTCCGTGTGGGACCGCGCGCGCCGCAGCAGCCTGGCCGCCGTGCTCGTGCCCGACGCGCTCAACGTGCCCCCCGCCGACACCGACACGCACCCCTACAGGAGCGCGCTGCCCAACTGCAAGCAGCTGCATCGCGACTACCAGGTCTCCTGGGAGGTGTTCGGCAATCAGATCACCATCGAACTCGCCGCGCAGGTAAAAAACGTTAAGTCGGTGGTGAACTCACCCCCGCTAGCCGGCCGCGACACTAACTAGCCCGCACGACGTCACAGACGGAGGAGGACGAGTACATGGCGTTCGGCATCTCCGGCAGCGAGCACAACTCCAGCATGCTCGGCGCCGACGTGGCCGTAGCGCACTACAACACAGCGCAGCAGCGCGGCTTCGCCACCGACTACAACATCACTGCGCTGGCGCCGGTAATGTGTCACACCGTTCACGTCTGACCCATACTTTACAATGATATGAAATGATTTCTAAGTGTCAAATGTGTGTGTGTGTGTGTGTAGTGCGTGCAGGTGCTAGGCGCCTGGCGCGGCGTGTGTCGCGACGAGCTGGTGGGCGGCCAGGACTCCAACCAGATGCTGGCGGCGCGGCGCGACGCCGGGCTCAGCGTGGTGTCCTACCGCCGCACGCTGGCCACCGCCGAGCCCATGGACCGCGAGTGGCCGCTGGACCGCGCCCTGTTCGCCGTGTGGGCGGTGGGGCGCCTGGACGCCGAGCGCGAGCCCGCCTTCCACCGCCTGTACCCGCGCGCCGACGTCTCGCTGCGGCTCGCGCAGTCGCCGCCCGACAACGACTGCGTCAGCTTCTCCGTGTGAGTCTTCTGCGAGCCGCACGGCTCCGACTGCGGCCCCGCAACCGTCGAACCGATCCTATGTCCGTCCGCAGGGGCGCGCGCTCGGCGCCGGCGGCGTGGGACGTGGCGGAGCTGTTCGACCCGGCGCTGCGCGTGTTCTGGTTCCGGCTGGGCCCGGCGGGCGGCCCGCGCGGCCTGCCGGCCCGGCGCCGGGCCGCGCCGCCCGCCGCCTGGTACGTCAACGGCCAGCTGGCGCCCGACCTGCAGCTGCGCCGCGGCCTGCAGTACTCCTTCAAGGTACGGCCCTCGCCGCCGAGCGCGACGCTCGCCGCGCGACCGACGCTAACGTATCCGATGCGACAGGTGTTCGGCGGTAACGACCCGCACTCGGCGACGGAGTACCACCCGCTGGTGGTGACGGCGGAGCCCGACGGCGGCCTGGAGCGCCTGTCCGAGGCAGCGCAGCGCGCCGTGCGCGTGCTGGCCGGCGTGCACGTGACGCGCCGCGGCCGCCTCGCGCCCACCGCCGGTAGGTGCCTCCTCCCCTCCCCCCCCCCCACCCCCGGCGGCCTCCTCTGACGCGCGTGTGCTCCGCAGCCGGGCCGCTGTGCATGGCGCGGCACGCAGCGGGCGCGGACCGGCGGCGCGACGCGGACTTCGCGTCGTTCCGCGCCTACAACCGCTCGCTGTCGTGGCAGTGCGCAGGCGCGGCGCCGGCTGAGCTGCTGGTGGCGCCCAACTCCACGTGGCCGGACGTGGTGTACTACCAGTCGTTCTCGCACGCCGGCATGGGCGGCCGCATCTTCGTGGTGGACAAGCACCGCCGGAACATCGCGCGCGCCGCCGCCTCCCGCGCCGCGCCGCCCCGGGTGCCGCCGGTGCTGCCGCTGCTGCTGGCGCTGCCGGTGCTGGCGCTGCCCGCGCTGCTGGCCCTGCGCGCGCGCTGACGTAGTATAAACGCTGCATATTATTTGACGAAGACTCCATTTTGCTAGTTTGCTATCTATAACTTGATTCAAACTAATGAAAAATCATGGACACGAGCGAGCTTCGATCCTGGGACCTTTGCCGATCCGTGGCGCGGCTCTAACCACCAATAAATATCGCTCGTGTCAATCATTTTTTAAATTTCCTTTAATTATTTAAATTAAGCCTAGCATGGGCGACATGCTAAAAAAGAGATTAAAGAAAAAGTGAATGTAACTTGATGATACATCACGCCAAAATTATTAAATTGTTATTTATTTGACTAACATGACTAACATAACATCACACACTTGAAAACGTAGCAAATGTATATTTTTATTTACTAAGCATAGATACTCTATTTACCAACAAGTCGTATTCATAAGAAATAAATATAATAAATTCAAGATATTTGTTTTTATCTATCTGTATTACTAGGTTTTGCCAGCAGAGTCCGGAGTTACCTTGACTTATCATCATGATCCGGAAAACGTCTACTGTTGAACAAGGGCCTCCCCCCTTACGAGTATTATTGGTTGTATGGTCAATAGCAATATCGACAATAGTCAGTGTATGAGAACGTATGACGTCGCCGTACGCGGCTGTGTCTTAAATGATATTTCAGAAAGTATAGATATGTTACAAGCGCGCTCATTTTGAAGTCTCAAAATTGTCACGTGATTTGACATAATAATAATGCAGTTCGGACTTAGAGTTAGAAACACGCCGCACCTCTTTGCCTGTCGTATCTGTCAACTGAAGTTAAAAAAATGGTCGAGGTGCCATTTGATATCCTTGAAGAAGAAGAGAAGGATGACGAGCTCCTATTGCTGTATTAAAAAAGCTTATATAGGGAATCTATCCACCCCGTCTTCAAAATCAGAAATGAAGGATTATAATTTATACCATACATTGATTGTCTTCATTTGTAATCCGAAGAAAAGTTTCGAAAGTTTTACAATCTGAGTCTGAACTGCAACAATAATTGTACTACCCAAGAAATGAGCGCGCTACTAAACACATCTATACTTTTTGAAATATCATTGCTCGAGACACATTATATTATAATGTGCTTATTCTGGCCTGAACTCAACAGAACCTACCTTGACTCGATCGGCCTCATTGTGTCGATACCACATCTTTGGGGCTGAATACGTCAAATAAAACGATTCGTACGCGATACGTTTTTTATTTCACTAATTTAATTTAAATACATACTTGTCATAATCTAATATAATATTAAATTCGAATGGGAAATATTTCCTATACTATATAAAGACAGAGATCTGTGGACTAAATATAAAGCTAGGCGTGACTAACTGAGACACAGTAATGTATACATCCATAAGCGATTATAAGTGTGAGCGATCTACAGAGAGCACATCTATCGCCTGCGCCTGCGCACCCGGCGCGGCTCTCAGGCGCGGTGCAGCTCCAGGAAGGCGCGCAGCGTGCGCGGCAGCGAGCTCAGCGACACGCGGCGCCGCGAGCTCAGCAGCGCACGCGCAGCCAGGCAGGCCAGGCTCACGTGCTGCAGCACGCGCACGCGGCTGCCGCGGTTCAGGGCCACCAGCTCGGCCGGCGAGTCGCCGAACTTGTTGGGCTGGTCCAGGTGCGCGCCGCCCTCCAGCAGCACGTCCACCAGCTCCGTGCTGAAGTTGTACGGGATGGCCGCCACGTGCAGCGCCGTAGACCGCGCCTCGTTGCGCACGCGCACGTCCGCGCCGCACTGCAGCAGCAGCGACACCACCCCCGCGTGCGGGAACACCGGCTGCAACAGACGACGCGTCAGCCGCGGCCCGAGGCGGGCGGGGAGAGGGCGCAGGCACTCACCGTCACGTCCAGCTCGTCGGCGAAGTAGGTGGAGCGGATGACGTTGAGGCGCGACACGCACAGGTGCAGCAGCGTGTCGTGCGTGTGCGCGCTGCGCACGTCGGCCTGCACCAGCGCGCGCACGGCGGCGGCGGCGGCGCGCTGCTCGGCGCAGGAGGCGGCGCGCGCGTGCAGCAGGAACACCAGGTGCGTCACGCAGCGCAGCGCGCGGTCGAACGTGTCGGCCTGCGCCTTGAACACCGGCCGCGCGTCCAGCAGCCGCCGGCACTCTGCGGAGGACACGGACGTCAGCCACGCCGGCCCAGGGCCGCGCGGGCGCCTCGGCTGCGAGCCTCACCCGGCAGGTCGTCGGCCAGCAGGCGGAACACGCGCAGCACGTCGTCGAAGGTGGGCAGGCCGCGGCCCCGCTCCAGGCGCCCGCCGTGCGCGTCCAGCATGAGGCGGGTGATGGCGCACGCCGTGTGGCACGTGTCCGTGGACAGCAGCGAGTCCTTCTCGATGCGGATCTGCAGCGCCCAGCTCCACAGGTCCACGCAGCGCTGGTAGCGGAAGGCGTCGGCGTAGGACGCGCCGCGGTACATGAGGCGGAACACCGTGTCCTTGTGGTCGGGGCCCAGCACGCGCGCCACCACCAGCAGCGACTGCGTGCGCAGCGCGTCCATGTCCGTGGCCGCGGCCTCCAGCTCGGCCAGCGAGCGCCACTCGCGCGCGCCGCCCAGCGCGGGGAAGGGCGCCCGCACGGGCCGCTTGGCCACGTACATGCCGCCCGCGCCGTGCCGCAGCGCCGTGGCCCTCCTCCAGGCGCCCAGCGCCGCCGTGACGTCGTTGAACTCGTCCAGCTGCGTGGAGCCCAGCAGCTCGTAGGCGTCGGCCAGCCGCGCCGCCGGGTAGCGCACGCGGCCGGCCAGCAGGCTCACCACCTGCGCCGCGCCCTTGAGGCAGGCGGTGCGCAGCGCGTCGTCGCCCGCGCGCGAGGCCAGCTTGGCGTCGGCGCCGTGCTCCAGCAGCAGGCGCACGGTCTCCAGGCGGTGCTCCTGGATGGCGTAGTGCAGCACGGTCTTGAGCTGCGTGTCGCGCGCGTTCACCTCGGCGCCGTGCTCCAGCAGGTAGGCGCACAGGCGCACGGACTGCACGGAGTTGATGAGGCACGTGCCGCCGTTGTGGTTGGGGCGGTGGATGTCGGCGCCGCGCGACACCAGGTAGCGCACCACGTCCAGGTGCGTCATGAAGCAGGCGGAGCGCACGGGCGTGGAGCCGCTGTCGCTGCCGGCGTTGACGTCGGCGCCCGCGTCGGCCAGCACGCGCAGCACCTCCAGGCGGCCGCTGACGGCGGCGCACCACAGCGGCGTCACGGTGTGCACGGAGCGGTCGTCGGGCACCTCGTACACGCCGCGCTGCTCGATGTCGGCGTCGCACACGTGCACGAGGTACTCCACGATCTCCACGTTGCCGCGCTTGCAGGCCACGAACAGCGGCGCGCAGCCGTCACGCTTGCGGTCGCACATGCTGCGTCGCTCGCGCGGGCTCATCCTGCGCACGTCAGACGGCTTTACTCATTATATAAAACACGTATTCTACTACTCTCCGATTATGTTTTAAAAACAAACTGCAAACAATATTAGTCAATATTTATATTTTTGTATACTACCTCGTTGGTCTACTGCTCGCTAAACGCGACTGCTGAACATAAGGTCCTACGCTCGTATCCCGGGTCAGTCAATAAGTTGCTAGGTTTTCCAAAAGGTAATTCACAGAAGCAGCGTGGAATGTAGATTTGTGCCTGGCTGATGGCAATAGGCTCGCCCCGTATTGCATAAGCAACGAAATGTGGGGCAATATATTTATGTACACCTCTGCCTTCCCCTTTACATACAATACAGGCGTGTTAATGTTATGTTTTTTGTATACTACCTACTTAAAATTATATAGCCAATAGTCTTCCTAAGAGTTAAAAAAAGCTCATAATAAACTGCGCAATACTTTTACATAATTGATATTATAGTGCACTTGTCAGCGCGGAAAGTCGCCAATACGCGCACATCACACGTGCATCGGTACCTACATCAAATCACTCGATGATTGATTGATACTAACAGTAATCTCATCACACATCAGTATCTTACAAGAGAGTACATGGAGCACACTTGCTATAATACAATTATATACGTATTTAGGACAGACACAAGGTGCTTCATTTAATTACAAGTCTAATTACTGTTTCTTAGAATATCTAGACTCATAGGATTTGTATGGATAGGATGTATACTTTATTAGTATGTAGTTAGTATATGAAAATTTAATCATCACTACATATTGAAAAAAAAAGTCTCTACCCACTGTCTGTCTGTTCCTATGTATGTTTAGATGTTTAAAACGACTATAATATAAAAATGAATCGCAAAATGTGTTGGTAAGAGCATAACCCAACAACGCCTGGGCCAATTCTTTTTTTTTGATGTTCGTTGAAGTTCAAAGATGGTTTTTAGCTGGTGAAATGGTGAAAACCCTTATTAAGTGTCTTCTCTTATTTTAATGCCTTTAGTAGCCCATAGTGATAATGTTGACTAACTTGTTTAAAATATAAGATGCCTAATTACCTGATCTCAAGGCTTATTCCGCAGATCACAATAATAATGGTCCGGAGCAGGCATTACACTGGTGCACTTAAATCACCTACCCACTACTCGACTAGATAAGTTGTTGAAGTAGAAGGCATAACAGGAACAAAGAGACCAAGAACATGGCAGTATCGGGAACAGGTACATGTCGTGCTGATCGAGGTATGGTGGGCACCAAATAGATGTCTGATGTAAAAAGGGCTGGTTTCATACTTTTTACTAGGTGTATAAGTAGAGAACTTCCTGAGAGTCAAACCTGATAACTAAATTGATTTGGGAATTAAACTCTCACACGTAAGTCACGGTAAAAAGTAAAAGACTAATATAATATTAGTGTGCATAGTAGTACACACGAACAGCGGCACAGTACAGTTCGAAGGCTGCGGGCTCACCTCTCGAGTGCGGTGCGCAGCTTGGCCGACAGGCGGGCGCCGGGTGCGCTGTGCTTGCACTCTTGCATCAGCTCATTGAACACGGCGTCATACTTGGCGATGTCTAGGAAGGCCTTGGCGCCGCCGCCCTTGGCAGCGCCGCTACTGCCGCCGGCCTCCTCCCACATCGATCTCGTAACTCGACGTGCCACTTTGCTATTATTTTATCGGCTCCTATGAGCCGAACAAAGATCACAAACAAACAAAGGAACTTCAGTAAAATAAATTTCCCCAACTGATTGACTATTGTTTTGTTTTTTGCGTAGTCTTGCTTGGATGTGGATAGAGATGTCCGTGAAACTTGGGTATAGACTATATAGAGTCCGTACCAAATAAATTATTGATTTTAATGAATGAATGAAAATCGACTACATCCCACGCAAAATTTTTATCTTCCAATTAATATAAATATATTTGAATTTATTTACTTTTAGATAAAGTAAATAAAGTTATTCAACTATTGTAAAAAACGGTGAATCATTTAACTAGAAATATCAATAACTTGTATAGTATTAGTGTATGACTGTATTCAGTGGTATCACCCCTTTAGGGTATATTTGTTCTGTGGGTATCACTCGTATTCCTAACGAAGTAACGAATGTCAACAACTCAACAGTCAAAACAAAAGTTAAACCGCCAGATGATTTGTGTTGTAATATATTCTGAACTTTCAAATTTATTTTACGGTCTCGTTTTATGCTTATTTAAACTAGTTGTATAAAATAATTAATGTATAATGAGTGATGATGAAGATTGTGATGAACTTCCGATGATTCAGGTCAACTCATCTGCTTGCGATTCGGTAACAAAATATATAAAATTTCCTATTTAACATAACATAACATATTTATTATTTTGAAAATAGCTTACCTACAACTTAGTAAGTTGTACAAAACTTGTAAGTTGAACTTTTAATATACCTACATTGGAAAAGTTGGAACTTCCACCTCGATATAACAAAATGCTAGATTTATGGACATGTCGAGTCGAGTGTTTTTTTAGAAGTAGACGTTAAAATATAATGCAATAAACAAAGTCTAATCTTAAGCCAATTTTGAGTTTACCGTAAAGTAAAATAAGAAAGCATTTCCAGGATATACAATGCTTGGAGACTTTTTACCCTAAGACTTATATAGCAATGCTAAATTGGTAGTTTCTTAGTCTGCTTTGCAAAGTCGCACGGTTGTGCTTGCCCATATGGACTGGACAAAAAAACTAGAGCAGCTTTAAAGTATAGGCTAGACGCTCGGAACTCCTAGTAAGGAATTTGTCTTGGAAATCTAGCATTATGTATCCCATACAACTGTTGTAAAAAATTGAGTATTTATTCTATATATTTTACAAATCTACTACCTACATTGTATGAATAGGCTTGATACAATGAACAATTCTGAGAACAAATTCCCCCTATTACATTGGGACCTCCATTCAACTGATAAAATAGGTGTGTACTAAACAACTGCCTACCTCTTCAGGGAATACAGGTATGATTGTATGTTAAGGTTTTTATTTGGGAATGCCCAACTAATTTGTGTGCTTTTGTCTGGTGAAAGTAAAATGATATCATAGTATTGTTTACATTACTAGTTATTACACCTAACCTAGTGCCTAGTAAAAATCGTGCTGGTTAAAATTTTCCCGTGATGAACTTTGGGCTATATATAGACTCCTCATAAAAACTATTAGAGTAAACTCTGCTTATTCTTTATAGCATTAAAGACAATATTAATAACACGCACACTAGACTATAAACCAGAGAACCAGCAAATCTTTGATATCTGTATGGTGTTTAGAGTACATTCGCAATGCCTTCGGCGGAGGTGTTGGCGTCGCAACGCGCGCGCGAAGTTGCCGGTGAGGTGCTGCTTCGAAACCTGCGCGAGCGGGCCGAGGCCGAAGAGCAGCAGCAGCGCCTCGAGCGCGCGCATGCGCACAGCGACTCCAGCGGCTCGGAGGGGGAGGCCGCGCTGGCCGCCGCCGTCAGCGCGCTCGACGTGCAGCCGCGCGCTGCCTCCCCCGAGCCCCCGCCCGCCCGCCTGTGGGCCGCGCTGGCGCCGCTGTTGCCGCCACCCGCGCGCGCGCTGCACGAGCTCCTGCTGGCCGCCACCCACCGCGCCGGAGCCGCGATGCTAGACCAGGTCGCTCTAGACGTGTACTTCAATCACAGGTCACTCGGCGAACGTTATTGGTTCACATGCTAAGCAGTCTCTTCCGTATCGAGCCAGGCGGTGGCGAGCGTGGGCTGTGCGCTGGCCGGCCCGCCGGGCGAGTGGGCGGACGAGGAGATGCGGAGCGCATGCGCGCTGCTGGCCGTTGCCGTGCAAGCGCGCCGGCCTCGCGCGCGCCGCGCTCTGCACGCGCTGCTGGACGACCGAGCCAGCGCGGCGCAGGTCAGTAGTAATGCACGCAA
The DNA here is from genome assembly GCA_946251915.1 of Abrostola triplasia. Lineage (NCBI taxonomy): Eukaryota > Metazoa > Arthropoda > Insecta > Lepidoptera > Noctuidae > Abrostola > Abrostola triplasia. The sequence continues at coordinate 14,789 of OX276443.1, read as the reverse complement.
CGCTTTGAGCTGTTGGGCAGCCGCGAAAAGTCGCGCTGTTGCCCATTTTTAAGCGTTTATGGTGGTTGGATTGGAGGATTGTAAAAGACACTTAGTTGGCTAGTCTCAGATGAGATTAGCCGCCGTGACAGTCAGGGAGAACATTATTTGATATCCTAACAAAAAGCCCTCTCTAATGATACCCGACACGATATATTTTATCTTGGAAAGTAATAGAGGAGTTGGGGGGTTGACGGAAGAACGTACTGTATCGCAAAAGTTTTAGAATACTAATTTAAAAAATAATGTAAGTAGTAGAATACATAGAACATACAATTGAATACATTACACAGGTAGGCGGGCTGGTGCGGCTGTTAGCGGAGGCGGTCCCGGAGGCGCGGGGCCGCCTCCGGCTGAGCGACGCGCTGCGTAGCGGGGGCGGGGGGGGCGCGGACCATGCGGCCGCACAGCTCGCGGCCGCCGCGCTCCTGCAGCTGCTGGACCCGCAGGTTAGCGTTCTTTTGCACCTTTTTTATCCAAATTTCAGTTCTGTCATTTTTTTTGTTTAGTCATAATTTATGGAACATAAATACCTAGTGCTACGCTTTGCCGTAAATTATGCGTCCGGTCATGTGCAGGAGACGAAGGACGCGAGCGAGGAGCTCGTGGCGAGCGCGGCACGGAATTGGCCGCGCCTCGACGAGGACGCGCGCTACACGTGCGTGCAGCTGGCGGGCCGCCTGCTGGCCGGCGACCGCGCGGCCCCCACGTCGCACGACCCCCGCGCGCCCCCCGGCCCCCGGGACCCCCGCGACCCCCGCGCGCGCCTGCTGGCCGCGCTGGCCCCGCCGCCCGCCGCCGGCGCGCAGCGTCCCGACAAGCTCAAGGTGATGCTAATTGCCACTATCTCGTGCATCATCTGATGGCACTCGAGCGCGGTTTCAAAATTTTTTCATTTTCACTTCTGCCGGCCGTGCCCTGACCGCCAATTATTTTTGTTACAGGTTTTGGTGGGTGCCTCGAAACTAAGGTTGTTGTTTGGTGCCGAAAAGTGACAAGCTATGCTCAGATCAAACGATGAACGATCGATAACAATTATAATGGGGTTTAGAATAATATAAGACAGAGTGTATGTAAAATATTATAATTATATTTCATTTAGTGAGATTCAAATGATTCATAGAAGAGTGAAGTTACTCTGGTCGAAGCTATGGCTGGTAACTTGTTCATGATGTGTCGAGTGCGCCACTAGCTGATGTCAAGCGAGCGGCAGCTCAACGCCAAGCTGCGTCATCGGCAGCGTCAGCGCCGCGCCCAGCACCGGCCGGTGGTACGAGCCCCGCGTCTCCCACCTGCAGCACAGAGCTGATGAGCCGGGGGCAGGCGGCCGGCCCCGCGCGGCAGGCGGGCGCTACTCACCCCGCGACGTGCAGCAGCGCGCGCGCGGCGTCCTGCAGCTGGCTGGCGGCCGCCTCCAGCGACTCCAGGCCGGCGCGGGCGGCGTGCGCGCGGCAGGCGGCCTCCAGCGCCGCGCCCACCCCGCGCCGCCGCCAGCGCGGGGCCACGGCCAGCGCGTGCAGCCAGCCGCTGCGGCGCGGGCCCCAGCACTCGGCCAGGCTCACCGTGCCCACCAGGCGCGCGCCGGGCGCGGGCGCGGCGCCGGGCCGCAGCAGCACGCGCGCGGGCGGCGCGCGGGGGCCCGCGTCCGGCGGCCCGCGGTACTCGGCCACGAAGCCGCCGGCCTCGCCGCGCAGGCGCCGCCCGCAGCCCGCGGCGCGCGCGCGGTGCGCCAGCGACACGCCGAGCGCGACGCCGGCGGCGGCGGCGGGCAGCAGCAGCGCGCAGGCGCCGGGCGACGCGCCCACGAAGATAAACAGCACCGCGCCGGCCAGCACGCACACCTGCAGGGTCAACTGCCACCGCACATTTATTATCTAATAAATTATTAAGCCAATATTTTATTATTCACTCCAAATAACTACACAAATAAGTTAACCATTGCGAGGAAGTGCGCGGCGTTTGCACTGCTCATGGTCGTGGCCATCTAGTGTGTACAACATATAGTTGCACACAAAACTTCATGAGCTTTCTAAAGTTAGCCCTAATTCAAAATGCTGCTCCAGTATGATAACTTAAATCTCCCTCTGCTTTTTATCAAAGCCTACCCAACTAACATTACTACATTTGGCAGTAACAAAATTTTTAAAGAAATGTACAACAAATCTATTTTTGACGAATAAATGATTGAATGATTCTGTTCAATTAGAAAGATAATATAACATCACACCTGTATTCCCCAAAGGGGCAGGCAGAGGTGCACATAGTACACCCACATTTCAATAGTTATGTTCTTAGGTCCCAATTTAATAGGAGGGTGAGCCTAATGCAATTAACCGGACACACCGCTGACTTGGAAAAATCATATTGATCACATACAATCAAAAATCTCACCCCTTATAGGAGCTTTACATCGAATATCGAACTGCATTCCACATAGGATACGTAACGTGATATATAATTCACTGGTCAAACCTCACATTGAATATCTGGTTGAAATATGGGGCTGTGCTGCAAAAACAAACCTACAATCCCTACAGACTGTTCAAAATAAAATAATTAAAATACTATATCATTACGATTTCTTAACACCAACCTGTAAGTTGTACCAGGATACAAAAATTCTAAGTTTAAATCAACTATACACACTCAATACATGCAAATTAGTAAGGAAAATTATCACACAGGAAATACACACGCAATTAGAACTTAACAGAAAAACACATACACTTAACACAAGACAACAAAACAAAATTCAGCTGACTAAACCAACTATGGAAAAAGAAATATACTATACGAAGGTGCACAATTGTATAACAGACTACCAGACTATATTGTAATAAAGTGACCACAACGGTAAAACTTACTAAAGTTATTTTTAAATCGTATACAAACTTCTAGAGATATAGTACAACTTTTAGTACATTAATAATAATATTATTTATGTAATTAATAATGTAAGAATTTAAGCAAACTTCATTTTTAAATAAAAATGCTTAATAATGAAAAAAAATGTTCTTTCCATATACTAATTTGACTGTACGACAAATCTGCAGAAATGTGGATGTACCTGTAACCTACAGCTCTTGACTGCTTGTAGAAGTGATGTTGCTACAGTAACAATTTTTCCTTGATTCTTCACTCAAAATCAATTTACTTTAGGGTCATAGATAATGGGGCATGTTAATATTACTTCATACCAGCTTGCTACTCCTGAGACCATTACCTCTTGAAAGAAAAACATGAGGAACGCTTCGAAGTCATGTTCGGTGATGCTGTGGCGCACCAGCTCGACGCGCGCGGCCCAGTCGCCCGCCGTCGCCGCGCGCACCACCACCTCGCCCTGCATTCTACTGGCCTGAGCGGTGCCTGTGGCGTCCGGCTATACGAGTATACACTCACGGACACTAGTATTTACCGAACATGTAAATAAAACTCCGACTTATTACGAACTTTTACTGCACCTAACCGAAGTGAGTTTTATCTTACAATTATAATACTAATTAAATAAAAACTACATAAATTGCATCATTGTTAAATTACTTAGGAGGAAAACTGTTTAAAAACTGAAACTTAGTTAATCATCGCTGTCCAACTTATTGAACTTATTCAAATCATAAATACCTATATGATAACAAAACATGACATCAATGACATTTACATTAAACTATCAACAATGTTTTTGAACTTCCAGCTCAGTTGCCAAAACAAAAAAAGTTTTTTGACCAAACACGGCGTTCGGTTTTTAAAGTCTTGGCTTTAAGTTAATACTTTTTTTTTTTCAGTTTTCTACACAAACTGACTAGCACCCTTGCTTAGACAGTTAACTATAAAAATAACGTACCAACACATAAAAAAAAAAAAAAAATTAAAGCCTTTAAATACGAACTCAATAGTGAAATTATTACTTGATTCACTTCACTTTACATAGTCAAAGTTGAAATCGGGGCCAAATCCTATTCGTTCGATTTATTCATAGTTTTAGCATTGAAACTATTGAGAAATCGCGCATGAGAGCATTCTCATAAGTATTTTCGACTTCAACTTCACATAATATATAAAGTAAAGAGAAGAAAAAAATAATTTTAAAGAAAATGTTATTCGAACCTAATATTTGGTACTCTCAATTATCCCTCCAAGGCTTTTGTATGATGTCTGCCCCTGTATAACGATACCTCACACGATCTATTTAGGAGAGATCCCTACGCGGGTCATCCTTTAATGTTTGAATGTTTCCGCTTCCTTTAATGTTTACGCACGCGCCACCGGCCGCCGCCGGCGGCGCCAATCTGTCTGTCTTTAAACTTATAAAGATGATCACTTAGTCATCCGCCGACAGCTTCCTCTGATTGTTTCGTTATCCTTAGTATCATATTTATTTTTTAACGCGCGATGTCTTTCTGTTATACTAATTCCCGTAAGTAGGCATGCTCACTTTAGTAAATTATTGGCTGCACTCATGCTGCAGTCTGTTGCATTAAAGGTCTCTTATTGGCCGTTATAGTGTCACGGTTGAAACAAATCAGAAAGAGAGAAAATTATTGTTTATACTTTCTTCTCAGTCGAATTGTTGGGTAATGTTGCACATAGCATTTTCCCTGTTTATATTATTTAGACAACACTGGAAACCATTTTTGTTTTTTTAAACAAAAATATATATTCATTACATTTCGTTATACAATATTGACATGTTTTCATTTTAATTAATTGAAAAGGTCTAAATATCTTATGACAAAAATAATTAAATATAAATTAAAATACAGATTCAAACAGTTTTAATAAGGGTAAAGGTTTAAGCCTTTAAGGTGTAAATCTGGCAACTCTGCAGTCAACTACATGTCATTTGCTCGCGCGATTTTTATTTTATTGCAAACAATGTTATCAATTTCTTTAAATATATCGCGTTTTTTTTTTAGAAAGTATTACAGAAATAATTGCGTTGTAGGAATATCGATAGCTTACAGTGTTTAGTTTGTGCAACATTTATTGATCAATTACATGCAAACAACTTTAAAGTTTTCGTTTGCTGACAAAACAATTAGATGTTTATAGTGGTAAATAAAAGTTTAAGTGACGATTTTGCCTAGAAATGTCAATAGGAGATTCGTGGAGTTGAGGGTATGTAAGTAATTAATTTATATGCTTTTCAACGAATAGTAAGGTACTAAGTAGTTTTGTTTTTGTAAACAACGGTTCCACGAGCATACAAATGTAGGTACCTATATCAATTACGTATAAGTCTATGCATTTTTTTTTTGAACACTGTCTTTTATTACTACAGAAGTATCTGCGAGTTATATAATTATCCGTCCCATAGTCAGGGCGAGCCAATTGCCACTAGCCCGTCGTTCATACTATCTGTATGAAATAATACACGTTACCTTCATTGTGAAAAAATCACCTTATTTGTAAAGTTATTTAAGTTATGCGGCAGTCAGAAGCTGAACGTAGGTATTGAAAAAAACAAAAATGCTTATAAAAGCCAATTCATTGAAGCGCCGCGCCAAAAGCCACAAGCGCAATACTGCCTACCGACTTAGGTAGATGGATAGATAGATAGATAGATAGATAGATAGATAGATAGATAGATAGATAGATAGATAGATAGATAGATAGATAGATAGATAGATAGATAGATAGATAGATAGATAGATAGATAGATAGATAGATAGATAGATAGATAGATAGATAGATAGATAGATAGATAGATAGATAGATAGATAGATAGATAGATAGATAGATAGATAGATAGATAGATAGATAGATAGATAGATAGATAGATAGATAGATAGATAGATAGATAGATAGATAGATAGATAGATAGATAGATAGATAGATAGATAGATAGATAGATAGATAGATAGATAGATAGATAGATAGATAGATAGATAGATAGATAGATAGATAGATAGATAGATAGATAGATAGATAGATAGATAGATAGATAGATAGATAGATAGATAGATAGATAGATAGATAGATAGATAGATAGATAGATAGATAGATAGATAGATAGATAGATAGATAGATAGATAGATAGATAGATAGATAGGTTAGGTTAGGTTAGGTTAGGTTAGGTTAGGTTAGGTTAGGTTAGGTTAGGTTAGGTTAGGTTAGGTTAGGTTAGGTTAGGTTAGGTTAGGTTAGGTTAGGTTAGGTTAGGTTAGGTTAGGTTAGGTTAGGTTAGGTTAGGTTAGGTTAGGTTAGGTTAGGTTAGGTTAGGTTAGGTTAGGTTAGGTTAGGTTAGGTTAGGTTAGGTTAGGTTAGGTTAGGTTAGGTTAGGTTAGGTTAGGTTAGGTTAGGTTAGGTTAGGTTAGGTTAGGTTAGGTTAGGTTAGGTTAGGTTAGGTTAGGTTAGGTTAGGTTAGGTTAGGTTAGGTTAGGTTAGGTTAGGTTAGGTTAGGTTAGGTTAGGTTAGGTTAGGTTAGGTTAGGTTAGGTTAGGTTAGGTTAGGTTAGGTTAGGTTAGGTTAGGTTAGGTTAGGTTAGGTTAGGTTAGGTTAGGTTAGGTTAGGTTAGGTTAGGTTAGGTTAGGTTAGGTTAGGTTAGGTTAGGTTAGGTTAGGTTAGGTTAGGTTAGGTTAGGTTAGGTTAGGTTAGGTTAGGTTAGGTTAGGTTAGGTTAGGTTAGGTTAGGTTAGGTTAGGTTAGGTTAGGTTAGGTTAGGTTAGGTTAGGTTAGGTTAGGTTAGGTTAGGTTAGGTTAGGTTAGGTTAGGTTAGGTTAGGTTAGGTTAGGTTAGGTTAGGTTAGGTTAGGTTAGGTTAGGTTAGGTTAGGTTAGGTTAGGTTAGGTTAGGTTAGGTTAGGTTAGGTTAGGTTAGGTTAGGTTAGGTTAGGTTAGGTTAGGTTAGGTTAGGTTAGGTTAGGTTAGGTTAGGTTAGGTTAGGTTAGGTTAGGTTAGGTTAGGTTAGGTTAGGTTAGGTTAGGTTAGGTTAGGTTAGGTTAGGTTAGGTTAGGTTAGGTTAGGTTAGGTTAGGTTAGGTTAGGTTAGGTTAGGTTAGGTTAGGTTAGGTTAGGTTAGGTTAGGTTAGGTTAGGTTAGGTTAGGTTAGGTTAGGTTAGGTTAGGTTAGGTTAGGTTAGGTTAGGTTAGGTTAGGTTAGGTTAGGTTAGGTTAGGTTAGGTTAGGTTAGGTTAGGTTAGGTTAGGTTAGGTTAGGTTAGGTTAGGTTAGGTTAGGTTAGGTTAGGTTAGGTTAGGTTAGGTTAGGTTAGGTTAGGTTAGGTTAGGTTAGGTTAGGTTAGGTTAGGTTAGGTTAGGTTAGGTTAGGTTAGGTTAGGTTAGGTTAGGTTAGGTTAGGTTAGGTTAGGTTAGGTTAGGTTAGGTTAGGTTAGGTTAGGTTAGGTTAGGTTAGGTTAGGTTAGGTTAGGTTAGGTTAGGTTAGGTTAGGTTAGGTTAGGTTAGGTTAGGTTAGGTTAGGTTAGGTTAGGTTAGGTTAGGTTAGGTTAGGTTAGGTTAGGTTAGGTTAGGTTAGGTTAGGTTAGGTTAGGTTAGGTTAGGTTAGGTTAGGTTAGGTTAGGTTAGGTTAGGTTAGGTTAGGTTAGGTTAGGTTAGGTTAGGTTAGGTTAGGTTAGGTTAGGTTAGGTTAGGTTAGGTTAGGTTAGGTTAGGTTAGGTTAGGTTAGGTTAGGTTAGGTTAGGTTAGGTTAGGTTAGGTTAGGTTAGGTTAGGTTAGGTTAGGTTAGGTTAGGTTAGGTTAGGTTAGGTTAGGTTAGGTTAGGTTAGGTTAGGTTAGGTTAGGTTAGGTTAGGTTAGGTTAGGTTAGGTTAGGTTAGGTTAGGTTAGGTTAGGTTAGGTTAGGTTAGGTTAGGTTAGGTTAGGTTAGGTTAGGTTAGGTTAGGTTAGGTTAGGTTAGGTTAGGTTAGGTTAGGTTAGGTTAGGTTAGGTTAGGTTAGGTTAGGTTAGGTTAGGTTAGGTTAGGTTAGGTTAGGTTAGGTTAGGTTAGGTTAGGTTAGGTTAGGTTAGGTTAGGTTAGGTTAGGTTAGGTTAGGTTAGGTTAGGTTAGGTTAGGTTAGGTTAGGTTAGGTTAGGTTAGGTTAGGTTAGGTTAGGTTAGGTTAGGTTAGGTTAGGTTAGGTTAGGTTAGGTTAGGTTAGGTTAGGTTAGGTTAGGTTAGGTTAGGTTAGGTTAGGTTAGGTTAGGTTAGGTTAGGTTAGGTTAGGTTAGGTTAGGTTAGGTTAGGTTAGGTTAGGTTAGGTTAGGTTAGGTTAGGTTAGGTTAGGTTAGGTTAGGTTAGGTTAGGTTAGGTTAGGTTAGGTTAGGTTAGGTTAGGTTAGGTTAGGTTAGGTTAGGTTAGGTTAGGTTAGGTTAGGTTAGGTTAGGTTAGGTTAGGTTAGGTTAGGTTAGGTTAGGTTAGGTTAGGTTAGGTTAGGTTAGGTTAGGTTAGGTTAGGTTAGGTTAGGTTAGGTTAGGTTAGGTTAGGTTAGGTTAGGTTAGGTTAGGTTAGGTTAGGTTAGGTTAGGTTAGGTTAGGTTAGGTTAGGTTAGGTTAGGTTAGGTTAGGTTAGGTTAGGTTAGGTTAGGTTAGGTTAGGTTAGGTTAGGTTAGGTTAGGTTAGGTTAGGTTAGGTTAGGTTAGGTTAGGTTAGGTTAGGTTAGGTTAGGTTAGGTTAGGTTAGGTTAGGTTAGGTTAGGTTAGGTTAGGTTAGGTTAGGTTAGGTTAGGTTAGGTTAGGTTAGGTTAGGTTAGGTTAGGTTAGGTTAGGTTAGGTTAGGTTAGGTTAGGTTAGGTTAGGTTAGGTTAGGTTAGGTTAGGTTAGGTTAGGTTAGGTTAGGTTAGGTTAGGTTAGGTTAGGTTAGGTTAGGTTAGGTTAGGTTAGGTTAGGTTAGGTTAGGTTAGGTTAGGTTAGGTTAGGTTAGGTTAGGTTAGGTTAGGTTAGGTTAGGTTAGGTTAGGTTAGGTTAGGTTAGGTTAGGTTAGGTTAGGTTAGGTTAGGTTAGGTTAGGTTAGGTTAGGTTAGGTTAGGTTAGGTTAGGTTAGGTTAGGTTAGGTTAGGTTAGGTTAGGTTAGGTTAGGTTAGGTTAGGTTAGGTTAGGTTAGGTTAGGTTAGGTTAGGTTAGGTTAGGTTAGGTTAGGTTAGGTTAGGTTAGGTTAGGTTAGGTTAGGTTAGGTTAGGTTAGGTTAGGTTAGGTTAGGTTAGGTTAGGTTAGGTTAGGTTAGGTTAGGTTAGGTTAGGTTAGGTTAGGTTAGGTTAGGTTAGGTTAGGTTAGGTTAGGTTAGGTTAGGTTAGGTTAGGTTAGGTTAGGTTAGGTTAGGTTAGGTTAGGTTAGGTTAGGTTAGGTTAGGTTAGGTTAGGTTAGGTTAGGTTAGGTTAGGTTAGGTTAGGTTAGGTTAGGTTAGGTTAGGTTAGGTTAGGTTAGGTTAGGTTAGGTTAGGTTAGGTTAGGTTAGGTTAGGTTAGGTTAGGTTAGGTTAGGTTAGGTTAGGTTAGGTTAGGTTAGGTTAGGTTAGGTTAGGTTAGGTTAGGTTAGGTTAGGTTAGGTTAGGTTAGGTTAGGTTAGGTTAGGTTAGGTTAGGTTAGGTTAGGTTAGGTTAGGTTAGGTTAGGTTAGGTTAGGTTAGGTTAGGTTAGGTTAGGTTAGGTTAGGTTAGGTTAGGTTAGGTTAGGTTAGGTTAGGTTAGGTTAGGTTAGGTTAGGTTAGGTTAGGTTAGGTTAGGTTAGGTTAGGTTAGGTTAGGTTAGGTTAGGTTAGGTTAGGTTAGGTTAGGTTAGGTTAGGTTAGGTTAGGTTAGGTTAGGTTAGGTTAGGTTAGGTTAGGTTAGGTTAGGTTAGGTTAGGTTAGGTTAGGTTAGGTTAGGTTAGGTTAGGTTAGGTTAGGTTAGGTTAGGTTAGGTTAGGTTAGGTTAGGTTAGGTTAGGTTAGGTTAGGTTAGGTTAGGTTAGGTTAGGTTAGGTTAGGTTAGGTTAGGTTAGGTTAGGTTAGGTTAGGTTAGGTTAGGTTAGGTTAGGTTAGGTTAGGTTAGGTTAGGTTAGGTTAGGTTAGGTTAGGTTAGGTTAGGTTAGGTTAGGTTAGGTTAGGTTAGGTTAGGTTAGGTTAGGTTAGGTTAGGTTAGGTTAGGTTAGGTTAGGTTAGGTTAGGTTAGGTTAGGTTAGGTTAGGTTAGGTTAGGTTAGGTTAGGTTAGGTTAGGTTAGGTTAGGTTAGGTTAGGTTAGGTTAGGTTAGGTTAGGTTAGGTTAGGTTAGGTTAGGTTAGGTTAGGTTAGGTTAGGTTAGGTTAGGTTAGGTTAGGTTAGGTTAGGTTAGGTTAGGTTAGGTTAGGTTAGGTTAGGTTAGGTTAGGTTAGGTTAGGTTAGGTTAGGTTAGGTTAGGTTAGGTTAGGTTAGGTTAGGTTAGGTTAGGTTAGGTTAGGTTAGGTTAGGTTAGGTTAGGTTAGGTTAGGTTAGGTTAGGTTAGGTTAGGTTAGGTTAGGTTAGGTTAGGTTAGGTTAGGTTAGGTTAGGTTAGGTTAGGTTAGGTTAGGTTAGGTTAGGTTAGGTTAGGTTAGGTTAGGTTAGGTTAGGTTAGGTTAGGTTAGGTTAGGTTAGGTTAGGTTAGGTTAGGTTAGGTTAGGTTAGGTTAGGTTAGGTTAGGTTAGGTTAGGTTAGGTTAGGTTAGGTTAGGTTAGGTTAGGTTAGGTTAGGTTAGGTTAGGTTAGGTTAGGTTAGGTTAGGTTAGGTTAGGTTAGGTTAGGTTAGGTTAGGTTAGGTTAGGTTAGGTTAGGTTAGGTTAGGTTAGGTTAGGTTAGGTTAGGTTAGGTTAGGTTAGGTTAGGTTAGGTTAGGTTAGGTTAGGTTAGGTTAGGTTAGGTTAGGTTAGGTTAGGTTAGGTTAGGTTAGGTTAGGTTAGGTTAGGTTAGGTTAGGTTAGGTTAGGTTAGGTTAGGTTAGGTTAGGTTAGGTTAGGTTAGGTTAGGTTAGGTTAGGTTAGGTTAGGTTAGGTTAGGTTAGGTTAGGTTAGGTTAGGTTAGGTTAGGTTAGGTTAGGTTAGGTTAGGTTAGGTTAGGTTAGGTTAGGTTAGGTTAGGTTAGGTTAGGTTAGGTTAGGTTAGGTTAGGTTAGGTTAGGTTAGGTTAGGTTAGGTTAGGTTAGGTTAGGTTAGGTTAGGTTAGGTTAGGTTAGGTTAGGTTAGGTTAGGTTAGGTTAGGTTAGGTTAGGTTAGGTTAGGTTAGGTTAGGTTAGGTTAGGTTAGGTTAGGTTAGGTTAGGTTAGGTTAGGTTAGGTTAGGTTAGGTTAGGTTAGGTTAGGTTAGGTTAGGTTAGGTTAGGTTAGGTTAGGTTAGGTTAGGTTAGGTTAGGTTAGGTTAGGTTAGGTTAGGTTAGGTTAGGTTAGGTTAGGTTAGGTTAGGTTAGGTTAGGTTAGGTTAGGTTAGGTTAGGTTAGGTTAGGTTAGGTTAGGTTAGGTTAGGTTAGGTTAGGTTAGGTTAGGTTAGGTTAGGTTAGGTTAGGTTAGGTTAGGTTAGGTTAGGTTAGGTTAGGTTAGGTTAGGTTAGGTTAGGTTAGGTTAGGTTAGGTTAGGTTAGGTTAGGTTAGGTTAGGTTAGGTTAGGTTAGGTTAGGTTAGGTTAGGTTAGGTTAGGTTAGGTTAGGTTAGGTTAGGTTAGGTTAGGTTAGGTTAGGTTAGGTTAGGTTAGGTTAGGTTAGGTTAGGTTAGGTTAGGTTAGGTTAGGTTAGGTTAGGTTAGGTTAGGTTAGGTTAGGTTAGGTTAGGTTAGGTTAGGTTAGGTTAGGTTAGGTTAGGTTAGGTTAGGTTAGGTTAGGTTAGGTTAGGTTAGGTTAGGTTAGGTTAGGTTAGGTTAGGTTAGGTTAGGTTAGGTTAGGTTAGGTTAGGTTAGGTTAGGTTAGGTTAGGTTAGGTTAGGTTAGGTTAGGTTAGGTTAGGTTAGGTTAGGTTAGGTTAGGTTAGGTTAGGTTAGGTTAGGTTAGGTTAGGTTAGGTTAGGTTAGGTTAGGTTAGGTTAGGTTAGGTTAGGTTAGGTTAGGTTAGGTTAGGTTAGGTTAGGTTAGGTTAGGTTAGGTTAGGTTAGGTTAGGTTAGGTTAGGTTAGGTTAGGTTAGGTTAGGTTAGGTTAGGTTAGGTTAGGTTAGGTTAGGTTAGGTTAGGTTAGGTTAGGTTAGGTTAGGTTAGGTTAGGTTAGGTTAGGTTAGGTTAGGTTAGGTTAGGTTAGGTTAGGTTAGGTTAGGTTAGGTTAGGTTAGGTTAGGTTAGGTTAGGTTAGGTTAGGTTAGGTTAGGTTAGGTTAGGTTAGGTTAGGTTAGGTTAGGTTAGGTTAGGTTAGGTTAGGTTAGGTTAGGTTAGGTTAGGTTAGGTTAGGTTAGGTTAGGTTAGGTTAGGTTAGGTTAGGTTAGGTTAGGTTAGGTTAGGTTAGGTTAGGTTAGGTTAGGTTAGGTTAGGTTAGGTTAGGTTAGGTTAGGTTAGGTTAGGTTAGGTTAGGTTAGGTTAGGTTAGGTTAGGTTAGGTTAGGTTAGGTTAGGTTAGGTTAGGTTAGGTTAGGTTAGGTTAGGTTAGGTTAGGTTAGGTTAGGTTAGGTTAGGTTAGGTTAGGTTAGGTTAGGTTAGGTTAGGTTAGGTTAGGTTAGGTTAGGTTAGGTTAGGTTAGGTTAGGTTAGGTTAGGTTAGGTTAGGTTAGGTTAGGTTAGGTTAGGTTAGGTTAGGTTAGGTTAGGTTAGGTTAGGTTAGGTTAGGTTAGGTTAGGTTAGGTTAGGTTAGGTTAGGTTAGGTTAGGTTAGGTTAGGTTAGGTTAGGTTAGGTTAGGTTAGGTTAGGTTAGGTTAGGTTAGGTTAGGTTAGGTTAGGTTAGGTTAGGTTAGGTTAGGTTAGGTTAGGTTAGGTTAGGTTAGGTTAGGTTAGGTTAGGTTAGGTTAGGTTAGGTTAGGTTAGGTTAGGTTAGGTTAGGTTAGGTTAGGTTAGGTTAGGTTAGGTTAGGTTAGGTTAGGTTAGGTTAGGTTAGGTTAGGTTAGGTTAGGTTAGGTTAGGTTAGGTTAGGTTAGGTTAGGTTAGGTTAGGTTAGGTTAGGTTAGGTTAGGTTAGGTTAGGTTAGGTTAGGTTAGGTTAGGTTAGGTTAGGTTAGGTTAGGTTAGGTTAGGTTAGGTTAGGTTAGGTTAGGTTAGGTTAGGTTAGGTTAGGTTAGGTTAGGTTAGGTTAGGTTAGGTTAGGTTAGGTTAGGTTAGGTTAGGTTAGGTTAGGTTAGGTTAGGTTAGGTTAGGTTAGGTTAGGTTAGGTTAGGTTAGGTTAGGTTAGGTTAGGTTAGGTTAGGTTAGGTTAGGTTAGGTTAGGTTAGGTTAGGTTAGGTTAGGTTAGGTTAGGTTAGGTTAGGTTAGGTTAGGTTAGGTTAGGTTAGGTTAGGTTAGGTTAGGTTAGGTTAGGTTAGGTTAGGTTAGGTTAGGTTAGGTTAGGTTAGGTTAGGTTAGGTTAGGTTAGGTTAGGTTAGGTTAGGTTAGGTTAGGTTAGGTTAGGTTAGGTTAGGTTAGGTTAGGTTAGGTTAGGTTAGGTTAGGTTAGGTTAGGTTAGGTTAGGTTAGGTTAGGTTAGGTTAGGTTAGGTTAGGTTAGGTTAGGTTAGGTTAGGTTAGGTTAGGTTAGGTTAGGTTAGGTTAGGTTAGGTTAGGTTAGGTTAGGTTAGGTTAGGTTAGGTTAGGTTAGGTTAGGTTAGGTTAGGTTAGGTTAGGTTAGGTTAGGTTAGGTTAGGTTAGGTTAGGTTAGGTTAGGTTAGGTTAGGTTAGGTTAGGTTAGGTTAGGTTAGGTTAGGTTAGGTTAGGTTAGGTTAGGTTAGGTTAGGTTAGGTTAGGTTAGGTTAGGTTAGGTTAGGTTAGGTTAGGTTAGGTTAGGTTAGGTTAGGTTAGGTTAGGTTAGGTTAGGTTAGGTTAGGTTAGGTTAGGTTAGGTTAGGTTAGGTTAGGTTAGGTTAGGTTAGGTTAGGTTAGGTTAGGTTAGGTTAGGTTAGGTTAGGTTAGGTTAGGTTAGGTTAGGTTAGGTTAGGTTAGGTTAGGTTAGGTTAGGTTAGGTTAGGTTAGGTTAGGTTAGGTTAGGTTAGGTTAGGTTAGGTTAGGTTAGGTTAGGTTAGGTTAGGTTAGGTTAGGTTAGGTTAGGTTAGGTTAGGTTAGGTTAGGTTAGGTTAGGTTAGGTTAGGTTAGGTTAGGTTAGGTTAGGTTAGGTTAGGTTAGGTTAGGTTAGGTTAGGTTAGGTTAGGTTAGGTTAGGTTAGGTTAGGTTAGGTTAGGTTAGGTTAGGTTAGGTTAGGTTAGGTTAGGTTAGGTTAGGTTAGGTTAGGTTAGGTTAGGTTAGGTTAGGTTAGGTTAGGTTAGGTTAGGTTAGGTTAGGTTAGGTTAGGTTAGGTTAGGTTAGGTTAGGTTAGGTTAGGTTAGGTTAGGTTAGGTTAGGTTAGGTTAGGTTAGGTTAGGTTAGGTTAGGTTAGGTTAGGTTAGGTTAGGTTAGGTTAGGTTAGGTTAGGTTAGGTTAGGTTAGGTTAGGTTAGGTTAGGTTAGGTTAGGTTAGGTTAGGTTAGGTTAGGTTAGGTTAGGTTAGGTTAGGTTAGGTTAGGTTAGGTTAGGTTAGGTTAGGTTAGGTTAGGTTAGGTTAGGTTAGGTTAGGTTAGGTTAGGTTAGGTTAGGTTAGGTTAGGTTAGGTTAGGTTAGGTTAGGTTAGGTTAGGTTAGGTTAGGTTAGGTTAGGTTAGGTTAGGTTAGGTTAGGTTAGGTTAGGTTAGGTTAGGTTAGGTTAGGTTAGGTTAGGTTAGGTTAGGTTAGGTTAGGTTAGGTTAGGTTAGGTTAGGTTAGGTTAGGTTAGGTTAGGTTAGGTTAGGTTAGGTTAGG